>OZ024881.1:37796782-39110937 GCA_964017185.1 Rugalucina vietnamica
TGGGTCATGATGGTACAGCATAAAACTTCAGACCAATATCTACCACCATGCAAAGTATCAACTTGATCCATCAACATGTTCAAAAGATATAGACTTATAAAAACTTTAATCAAAAACTTTAACAATTGAGCAACGCGAACGAGAACACGAACGCCGACGCCGGGGTGACTGCAATAGCTCTTCCTGTACTTTCGTACAGGCGAGCTAAAAACAAATTTCAATCTATATAAAACCTAAGAAAATAAAAATAAAATAATATTCCGACCGACCGACCCACGCCTGAGAAACAGAGTCGGGTAAGGTGAAACAAAAATATTTCTAAGATTGGCCCAGGCTCATTTTATAAATTTCATATGAAATGACAACTCTTGTAAGATCCTCTATTTTAAAACTCACTATTTTAAAACAACATTTTTAACTCATAAAGCCTGGCATCCTTTTTATGGGACATAGGCAAACAGGTTCATTCAATGATGCTTTGATCAATTTCTGCTACTTTCCGATGTTTCTTGACTGGCAACAGATCCTTCCTGTAGCATAGATGCTGATCAGAGTGTGTATTTGGGAGGTGAAAAGCATGTTTGAGATACAATAAGCATCAACAACATTATCCCTTCAAGGATTATCATCAATTTTGTCAAATACTCCTTTTATCAGTCCCCAAGGTTATAAAACTTTTTTTTCATACTCAAATCAGCTGAGCATGAAATTTCAGACCCTCATAAATATACAAAAAGCCAAACTCAATGGAAATTTCAGGTTTTCACCCCCAAACCCAGTTATCTACCTTCCTTATAAATGTTAAAATGGGAACAATTTGCTCGCATTTTAACATTTATGAGCAGGATATTTTCATGCTCAGCTGAGTTGAGCATGAAAAAAGTTTTATAGAATCAAGACCAGTTCTTCTACACTCACCTTCGAACACTTTTTTCACGATATCCACCAGTTCATCAGACAAACCACAAGATGGAGGGGCTTTATTTGCACAGTCTTTATGACATTTAAATCTGGAAAAAATATAAGCCGTTTCCAAAAATTAATAGTTCCTAAACTTTCATTGAACATGTGAGGTTGCATTAACTCATATAAGCCTGGCGTCCTTTTTATCGGACATAGGCAAACAGAATAGCCCCAGATGTGACGCCACAGAACGCGGCATCCTATCCGGGGCTATTCTGTTTGCTTAGAGAATTTTCATCGAAAAATTGAATAAAATTAAAAAATCACTCCTGACACCCCTAACCAGAGGACCAATGGTCCTGTAAACGCTCACCTGAGATCAGCTGCATATACCAATAAACATGTTTGAATATTATGGTATTTAACTCCAGTGCAGGGGCAGATGAAGCCCTTGAGCCATTTTCTTTTTTCAGAATCTTCAATATTCTGTCCATTTGCCAATTTCCTGTTGGCTTTTTCCTTCAAATGAAATTTTAACAGTTTTCCCTATTCAGATGCATAGGCAACCCATGTTGACCTTGCCATAAACTTGGTCAAGGTCATCACAGGGTCATGATTTATATATACATTGGAGTACTTTAGCCATCTATGCCTCACGCCAAGTTTCCTTGAAATCAGTCTATTGGTTTCAGAGAAGATGATTTTTGATGGGTTTTTACCATATATGGGCATGGCGGCCATCTTGGTCATGTGACCTAGATTATTTATATATACATTGATTCCCCCATTCTATAGATGCTTCACATAAAATTTGGTTTTGTTTGGCCAAGCGGTTTCAGAGGAGAAGATGTTTGAATATTATGGAAATATACATGTATATTGCCCCGGGTGGGGGCACATGAGCCCCTGGGGTCCAATTTTTTTCAGAATCATTAATATCCAGTCCTACTGCCCATTTCCTGCAAGACAATCACTTTAAATGACAATTTAAAAGTTTTCCCCATTCAAATGCATTGGTGACCTATGTTGACCTTCCCGTAAAATAGGTCAAGGTCATTAGAGGGTCATGATTTATATATACATTGTAGTGCTTGAGTCATCGATGCTTCGTGCCAAGTTTCGTTGAAATCGGTCAACCGGTTCGGGAGAAGAAGATTTTTGAAGGGTTTTTACCATATATGGGCATGGCGGCCATCTTGGTCATGTGACCTGGATTTTTTATATACATATTTGTTACCCCTTCCTATTGATGCCTCACATAAAATTTCTCTTTGATTGGCCAAGTGGTTTCAGAGGAGAAGATGTTTGAATATTATGGAGATATACATGTATACTGCCCCGGGGTGGGGGCACATGAGCCCCTGGGGTCCAATTTTTTTCAGAATCATTAATATTCAGTCCTACTGCCCATTTCCTGCAAGACTTTCACTTTAAATGACATTTTAAAAGTTTTCCCCATTCAAATGCATTCGCGACCTATGTTGACCTTAACGTAAAATAGGTCAAGGTCATCACAGAGTCATGATTTATATATACATTGTAGTGCTTGAGCCATTGATGCTTCATGCCAAGTTTCGTTGAAATCGGTCCACCGGTTCTGGAGAAGAAGATTTTTGAAGGGTTTTTACCATATATGGGCATGGCGGCCATCTTGGTCATGTGACCTGGATTTCTTATATACACATTGGTTCCCCCTTCCTATTGATGCTTCATATAAAATTTGGCTTTGATTGGCCAAGCGGTTTCAGAGGAGAAGATCTTTGAAATTGTGGACGGACGGACGACGGACGGACGGACGCCGGATCATGGCCATCCTATAAGCTCACCTTGTGAGCCTAACGGCTCAGGTGAGCTAAAAATGAAAGTGGACTCATCCAAATGATAATGATGGGAAAATCCATTCATCAAATATGGGTTAAATCAAGATCATGACCAGACAGTCAGTAACATAACCATACAAATCCCGGGAAAGCCTCCAAAGGCTTGAGCTACCATGCCAGGTCTAGGAATGTGGAAAAGCATATAAGCCTGTGTATGGGAAAACCAACAATTTTGGTTTATGACCAGGTCCGGCACAAACCGGTTTGTACAGCCACAGAAGCAGGCTAGAAGCTTGAAATTTCAGATTTAAGAAGACTACAGATTGTACTATCTGTATAGCGAAAACAAAGGCGCTGATTAGCAGTGCAGTAACTGCACAGCTGATCTGCGCCTTTGTTTTCACATATGCAGCTTGTTGGTTTTCTGATGCAGTAGCTAATATATGATGAAAAAGTTGACTTGGATCAACAAAAAACTTATAGTTTTATCTCTGTGTTATTTATACAAGCTGATGCTAAATACATGTACATGGCAACAAAATAGATGATTCTATTACCATTTTACACCTTTTGGAGAAGTCTTAAGTTTTCTTGGTCTGACAGCTTATATTTGAGCTGCTGCATATGAAAACAAACAACATGCATAGATGAAAACAAAGGCGCAGATCAGCTGTGCAGTAACTGCACAGCTGATCAGTGCCTTTGTTTTCACTATACAAACAGTGCAATGCCCCCTCTTCTTAAATCCAAAGTTCCAAGCTTCTTCTGTGACTGCACACACCGATTCGTGTCAGACCTGGTTGGAAACCCATAAGACCGGTTTTCTACTGTCAAGGCTCATTTTATTTATACAAAAATAACTTTAAATAAAGTAAATATTTCCGACTCACCTACAATATTTACAAAATTTTCCTCTGAATAAATTCTTTTTACATATATCACAAGTACTACCAATCATAATCTTGTTTACATATCTGAAAAAGACAGGATTATCCAATCAGATTTTTTTTCACATTATCTGAAAAAAGATTAGACAATCAGAATTTTTCAAACATATCTAATCTGAAAATGACGAATACTACAAATCATAATCTTGTTTACATATCTGAAAAAGACATTATCAGCCAATCATTATCTTGTTTACAAACTAAGAAATTAACTTGCTTAGTCCATTAAAATCTAAATAGACAAACTTCGCCTGTGTGTCTTATAGATACACAAACAGAAATATGGTAATTATGCTCCAGTATCACACATTCCAATCAATTTGTATTTTCACCATCTAGTTCTGCTCTTTTACCTCATATAAGCCTGGGGACCTTTTTGTGGGACATAGGCAAACAGTATAGCCCCAGATGTGACACCACAGTATGTGACATTCAATCTGGGACTATTCTGTCTGCTTAGAGGAAATTCATCAAAAAAATGCAATAAAAACTTAAAATCCCTCCTGATGCCCCTATAAATGAAAACGGACTCATCAAAGGGAGTGATTTATAGAACTCAATTTCGTAAGATGAAATTGTATGAAGATTTGTCAGTGTGAAATGAACAAATAAAGATATTTTTTTAAATGGCCAATATATTTCTTCTGCAGCCCCAACTTGCATATCGTCAATAACATTTCTGCTTTCTCTTTTAAAACTTACATATTGAGCAAACAAAACATTTAAAATTTTGAAAAATCAGATTTTTTATAAAGCAAACAACTTACTTATGATTGATTTGGTGTTTCATCTTCACAGTTTGGCCTGCTGGCACAACCAGACCTGAAAATACAAGTGCAAACATTATCCTAATCACTCTGTATATCTGTAACATCAGGAAAACATGTCCGTGCAATATATACCCCCTTAAACCCCACTTTTATATAGTAAAACTGGGGTTTGCAGGGGTATACCTATTTTTCTTATTTTTGCTCCAAAACATAGATTGTGGGTACTCGTTAGAACCGCCTCGGCGAGGCGGTTCTAACGTGTACCCACAATCTATGTTTTGAGCAAAAATAAGAAAAATATCAAAAAATTTCCACTGAAATTTTTCAATTTTTACAACTTAAAAAATCTCTGTATATTGCATGGGCAAGTTTTCGTAATGGGCATCCCATTTTGTTTACTGCACAGTAAAAATTTGGTTGCATCAAGGGTATATTGAGAGTTATTGATCAGGGAGGACAGAAGAAACTGTGAAAGAAAAATGAGCCTCGACGCAAGAAAACCGGTCTTCGGGGTTTCCGACCAGGTCCGACACAAACCGGCCTGTACAAGCTCAGAAAAGAGCTAGAAGCTTGAAATTTCGGATTTAAGTAGAAGAGGAATTGTACTATCCGAGTAGCGAAAATAAAGGCGCTGATCAGCTTCGCGGTTACCGCGAAGCTGATCTGCGCCTTTGTTTTCGCCTAGGCAAAAATCCGGTTTTCTCACGATGCGGCTCAAATAGTTTTCATCTGCTTTCATGATTTTAAATATATTCTTATCAAAGGATGATGTGTTGTGTCTTCTTTCCTTAAAATATATCATTAGTGACTGTGCAACATGACTTACTTTATTAATGGAATTGAAATTTTCCCATCAGGAAGAATGGTACATGATTGGTGATTCCGCATACAATGACAGTCCATTCAATGCTCAACATGAAGCATTAGCCCATGGCAAAAGACCACTGTGAAGTTGAAGTGTGTTGCTATGGACAGAGCTTGTTGAGGCGAACCCAAGACCTCACAATTCAGAGTCAGATACTCTCCCACTACTCCATCCCGCTGCCTCAATTTCACAAACAGTAATGTCCTAACATTTAAGGCCGCCAATAACAAAACAATTACCTTCACCAGTCCCTTGCATGAAAGGCGGAGAATGTATCGGAGACGTGATAATGGGAGAGGCGGGACCCGAGGGGCCACGGCTACCCCCCTCATGATCACTTGAAAGACGACGGAGAGGCAAAAAATCATAACCAACGGGAAGATTGACAAAACTGCCACCTAGGTTGGCATCCTTCTTGTCGGAACCTGGCTTCTTCTTACCAATTCTGTAATGTAATAGAAAATTTTTCGTTGAGTTTAATAATGTTCCACTCGACAATTTTCCAGTCATGTTGGGGTGGAGCCAACACTTCCTGGTAAAGGATTAAGCATGTAAAAGAAAATGGTGAAAAGCTTGGATGATGAGAATGTTTTAAGAGGAGCCATAACTTACTACTTGGTCTATATTCCATACTTTTTAATTCTGATAATCTGATGTAAAATCAAATATTAATTGAGCCGCCACATCAGAAAACCAACATTCTGCATATGCAAAAACAAAGACACAGATCAGCTTTGCAGTAACTGCGAAGCAGATCACGCCTTTGTTTTTGCTACACAGATAGTACAATCCCTCTTCTACTTAAATCCAAAATTTCCAGCCTCTAACCAAACTTGTACAGCCCGGTTTGTGTCGGGCCTGGTCAGAAACCCAAATGTTGGTTTTCTCACGCACAGGCTCAATTCTGATCATCTGATGTCAAATCAAATACTGCTTTGTGTTTGGTATTTCCAAAATCAATTTGGTTTATTACCCAACATGCACCTTGTCACCAGCTTTGGAACATCTTAGTAGTTCACTCATGCAGTTTTTCTAGTTATCAACAATTAGTATGGTCCTCTATTTTTCAAGCCTATGAATATGTAGATATCTTTTGTGACAGCATAGACAGGTTTCTGTCTGTTCAGGTCATCCAAAAACAGGATTACTCATAATAAGATTTATTATGGTACTACATACTTCACAGGGTCAATATCCTGAACCTTGTGAGCCAGGTTCGACTCCTGCGACCGGCTCCGACTAATTGTGGCCGAATCCGGGAATAGATAATTCTTCTTCTTTGGGGGTGGGGTGATGGGGTACTTTGTCTTTGGTGTTCTCACAGTGGGTGGGGTCTGTGGTGGGGTTTTCCTGGAAATATAAAAGTTATGCTCATTATATGTAAGTATGTTGATGGACTAGACAAAGTGACAATTCAATATGATGCATATTTAGACAAAGTGCTTTTTTTAATGCAAGACTTTGCATTTTCCAAGCAATTATCACAAAAAATAAACCTTTTTCTGGACTTATGAGGTGCTTAATATATATCTTTTTTTTATTCAAATTAACGTCCCATTCAAGATTATTTCAGCTCATAAGAGACGGGCCCATCAGTAGGTGTGGCCAAAACTGAAGAACCCCCGAGAAAAAACACCTGTCACACCTGCAAGCAGAACTTGGCTTGTCTCGCATGTGCTCTGTGAGGGGCTCGAACCAACACCAAACACAGCAGTGAGATGATTAAATTTTTAAGCGTGGTAATGAAATATCAGCATTACTAACCACTCGGCCACGGGTGCTGCCCGCCAATTAAACTTATTTCCTTTCTTGTTCAAATTTTCATTGAATCTTTGACCTCCATCATGATTCATCATAAATTCCTTGTCTGCACTTTTTGAAAAGTTTTCACACACTGATCAGGTACATATGAACCTGATTATTTTTTCAATTGGGCCAAGCTTAAAAAATTGTTGGTTTGCCACTGCCTACCCATGGTCTGAACATGTGGGTAGGTAGGTAGGGATTTTTTTTTTTTGGTCTTGGACATAATGACAAATATACTGTTTGAAATACTGCAAAGCCAGTTCATTCAGCTTTCCGGGTTCACTTATTAAAATTTCTAGGGCATTAACTGGTGGTGGTTGTTGTCTCCATTTATCTTAAATACAACAAATTATAGATATTGTCAAAACTGCACTATTTTCACAGGTTCAAGCAGATCAGGATGAATAACTTCCATCGGCATCACATTTAATGAAGAGGAAACTGACACCTCTACAGTGTCAGACTTCGAAATAGGTTCCTCAAACTCGGAGGATAAATCTTGAATAATGTTGCCCCATGTCCAATCTTGGTCGAAACTGTAGATTCTGTTCTTAAGAATGTGCTTATTGCCCCTATATACATTCAGGGCTCTCACTACCATTTTTGGGAATGGGGCCAGGGCCCCTAGCATTGGGAAAATTATAGACATTTTGACTAAAACTGGGAAAAATAAACAAACCCAGTTAAACATACTAGCTTTGACAATCTTCAAGGGGTTTGTGAGGTGGCCCAAATACATATTTTGGACCTCTAAAATTTAATTTCGAGTGGCTTATATAATATTTTTGTGGCCAAATGATGAAGCAAAAAAAAAAAAGAAAAAGAAAATGAAGAAAAACATTTTTTTTGTATGTAGATCTAGCATATTAAACCCTAAGGTTGTTGTTGTTTTCTTTTTCTTTCAAATATATTCTTAACTCTTTTTTTTTTCTTTTTTTTTTGGGGGGGGGGGGGGGGGGTATGGCCCTGGGCGTATGGTTGGTGTTGGGTCTACATCTGTGATTGTAAATGGATTGATGCACCATATTTGCCCCTGTAAATAAATCCTTAAGCAGAATACTCCAGTTGGAGGTGTGCCCCACTGGCAGAATATCAATATACAACAACAACATTGTTGTGTAATATTTCACGTAGATTAACAGCGCTATTTTGGATATTTAAGCCTGGAAAACGCATTTGAAGCAGGGATTTTGCAAGGAAACACAATTACAGGCCTATTGAATGTTAAAATAGCAGCTAATAGATGGTTATATTGTAATTTGCACATTAAAACGAAGTATTTTAGGTGACGACCCACTCTCCCAACTTATTCAGGATTAGATGCTGGTCTACTGTACGATCTTTTGGGTGCAATTTGGATCGTTTTTGACACTAAAAACCTTTGGGTCCGCCACCAAATTGGCCAGCCAGCTGGCAGAATGGATTCAACACAAATTTTAGGGCTTTTTGATTGCAAGTGAAAAAGCGCTTTTACCCTTATCGGAATACACGCTAGCACCTCGAAGCATAGATGAGACTGGTTTACAAGCTGTTGCATCGATTATTTCTGATCTTTCGTGACATTTTAGATCCAGTCATACAAAAAATGAATGGAAGAAAATCGTCCAATAATGATCCGAATGGACAAAAAAAAAAAGGTCCCAAGCTTTGGCAAAAAAAAAAATTTGAGTCGGGGGTAAAATTGACGGGTCGGCGCAATCGGCAAACAAACATTTTTTTAATTTTGGCCTTGTAATGAAAGCTTTTTTCTACAATTACAGTAAACATTTCAAGATTTTATGGTATATGATTATAATGTGTATGGGATTTAAACTCTGAACTTACCCAACAGACCTTATCCTTTCATTATGAGAATGAGCAACAGGTGAGGGTGGCGTGCTGTGTGTCTGGGCCGGAACACCAAATGTTGAGTTCTCTCCCGACGATATGGAGGAGGTCGAAGGTCGCGGACTCCGCCGATGGTACTCCGGATAGGCAGGCTGGGAAGTGGCACTGGTCCAGTGTAGTTCTATGTCACTGTCACCGGCTATGTTGTTGCCGTCGCTGCTCAGCTGCATTTCTAAAGAAAAAAAAACAATGAAATGTAGTTTTAATTATATCTTCAGCTGCTATTCAGGGAATAACCTACAGGGTGACTAGGGAGAAATAGTCTCCCTAAATGAACAAACTTCTCCCTATTTCAGGCTGAGGGAGAAAAAAAATGTATAGATTATATAGGAAAACCTGAAATTCAGGTCCAAACTTCTCTCAAATTTTCTTCCAGAGAGAACTTCTCCCAAAAATTCTTGGCTAGGTTGAACCCTGCTATTGAAAACTTTCAATGGGGTAAACCATACAACTTCTGTCCAAATATGTACTTCTTTCATATTGCTAATACTGGGCCTAATATTTTTACAGGTGCTACTATATATGAGCCGCCTCGTGGGAAAACCAACAATGTGGTTTCCGAACAGGTCCGACACAAACCGGGCTGTACAAGCACAGAAAAGAGCAAGAAGCTTGAAATTTCGGATTTAAGTAGAAGAGGAACTGTACTATCCGAGTAGCGAAAACAAAGGCGCTGATCAGCTTTGCGGTTACCGCGAAGCTGATCTGCGTCTTTGTTTTCGCCTATGCAGATTGTTGGTTTTCCCACGAGGCGGCTCATATGTCTCTTGAAGACTGTCTTTACCAGGCCCCTAAGGCCACTTACTTATTTTTATACGTTTTTACAAGTTTTTTTTTTATGTGCGAAAAAAACAAAGGTACAGCTCAGCTGCATAGTAACCACAGCTTATCAGGATCTATGCTTTTGCAACAAAGTTACATGGATTGCACAATCCCTCTTCTTCCTAATCCAAAATTTCAAGCTCTCTTCAATGGCTCTGCAGGCCTGTTGGTGTAGAGTAAGGTCGTATTTGAGCCGCCACAAGGGACAACCAACAATCTGCATCGGTGAAAACAAAGGTGCAGATCAGCTTCGCAGTTACTGCAAAGCTGATCAGCACCTTGTTTTCGCTACATGTATAGTACAATTCCTGTACTTTCTAAATACAAAATTTCCAGCCTCTAACCATCTTCTGAGACTGTACAGCCTGGTTTGTGTCACCTGGCCGGAACCCAAATTGTTGATTTTCTCACGCCCAGGCTCATCTCCTATCTACTTACTTATGGATATTTTGAGATTTCTCAGTGCCAGATTAAGCACTCTGGCATCTTCAGCGGACGCCCCATACTTCAACAACAGCTCCTTGATGTCCCCCTCTGATATCTCTAACAGATGGTACAGGTCTATGTCCTGTTCTTTCTCCAACAAGTTCTACAACAATAAAGGAGCCACGTCATGATAAAACCGGAGTTTTGCCTGTGCAAAAACAAAGGTGCAGATCAGTTGTGCAGTAACTGCACAGCTGATCAGTGCCTTTGTTTTCGCAAGATGGATAGTACAATTCCTCTTTTTTCTAAATCCAAAATTTCAAGCCTCTAGCCACCTTCTGTGCTTGTACAGCTTGGTTTGTGTCAGGCCTGGTAGGAAACCCGAAGACTGGTTTTCTTAGGTCGCGGCTCAAATAATTGATTAAATGAGCTATTACAGTGATGCTTTCCCGTAAACCCCAATCCTTGCCAAGCCTTCTGAAAGAGTAAAACCAGATAGTTGCATTACTACTCTTCTCATATTGAATATGTTTAGATTTATCTATAATTTAATCAAAGTCGATATTTTGCAATAACTGACAAACCATTTGCTAAGTCTACCCGAGATCTCATGAACTCTGAGATCAAATAAACAAGGTAAAAGAGGAAGAAAAAAACTATTCACTTTTGTTATATTTTATATATTCTTTGAGGCATCAGTTTAAATCTCATTATTCTGTTTGCTCCTCCTGGTCTGCATTCAACTGAAGGAGGCACACTTTCAGTAAAGCTCGCTAATGTCAGCACTGGTTTGCTAAAAATAGCTAATTAGCCACACAAATGAGCCACGTCATGAGAAAAACAGATTTTGCCCATGCGAAAACAAACGCGCAGATCAGCTGTGCAGTAACTGTATAGGTGGGCGGTAAAACCGGTATACCGTGGTTCTCTTTTGTTTTGGTATGTACCGTGGTACTTTTTCACTGTACCAGTTTTTATGGTACAAATAGGCAGTCTCCATTGTGAGGCTGTTTGCTAATATTTCCATATTTGTATGTGTCCTTAAATGATTAATTTGATCATGATCTTATATGAAAACATCTATCTATATAGAAAACAATTTTCAATTGCCCTACCTCCACCAAAATGTTGGCTATGCTGTTTTTATTCAAAATTAAATTATCCAAAGTCCAAAGAATTCAGACATGCTTAAAATGACTTAGAAAAAATATGTACATACGGGGTCTGTCCCAGAAATACGTAGACATTTGTGATAAAACAGTAATGTGTCTGCAGAATTTCATGAAATTTATATGATCTGCTTGCATACATCTAATAAACATTTCGTACAAATATGGATGAATTCACCCCTTACACAACAGATTTATATGCATTTATTCCAAGAGGGGAAGGTGTCTACGGCGCACGTCAAAAACACTGTTTTGAAATTCATCAAGATCAAATTCAATAGTTCCTGTAATTGAGAGTTGAGGTGATATTACACAATTCTAACTATCAGTTGCACGAGTAATTATGTAAAATGAATTTTTGAAAGTTTGAAATAATTTCCACCTTCAGCGTTGATTTTATAGAAATTTTCTTAAACCTACTGCAATTATTTTATTAGAATATAGTGACATAATGTAAGTTTTGCGGCGCAAAATTATACCTTCCCAAAGCCTTTCTTTCCAGTTAAGTATATTTTTCAAAATTAATTTATAAAATCAACCTTCCATTGTGTCATTTATAATCCTGTGATGATTCTGTGTGCATTTTTTCTTTAAATATTCTAAATGCTCGGTTCTTGTTGTCATTTTAAACAAGCGACATCTTTTGTTTTATTTCAGTCTAAAATAAAATTAGTGTTCTCCCATATAAAATGAAACTGATCATGCTATATTTTCTACTTATCATTTATAACTCAAATAATTGACTTGAATTTTAACTAAGAAGCCTTAATCAATGCTTAGATGACAATATTCATCACCATTACGGCTCTAATAAAGAGACTTCACACAAAACATTCAACCACCCCTCCACAAAAACGTAGCAAAATGATTTTCAACGTGCTCCGTAAACGTCGATACACCATCATTTAAATCTCCATAACTTTTGCAATTTGTAAGCGATTAAACTAATATTTTCACAGATTGCTCAGTACAAATGCAGTTTAAAAGCATGAACATAACTTTAAATTTCAACGAACAGTTCACGAAATATCAGACATTTTTACGATTTCCCGGGACAGACCTCGTATATGTAGGTTGTTCGGAAAGTTTGTGTAATTGTGTTATATCTCTCATAATTTTCATCCATTGTATCGGAAAGTTGTTGTGCGTGAACTTCCACTTATTCTAAATTGTTGATAGGAAAAATAAAGAAAAGTGACCATAGAAACCGAAAATACAGGATGTCGTGGCAACTTTATCATAGGTACCCGGAACAGTCCGAAAAATATCACTTTTTTAAACGAAGTCTTAAAGAAAAAAACTTAATTTCTGACTGTTTGCTCATCACCAGAAAAGCACGGAATCGTCTTGTAATATTTCAACAACATAACATTGTTTCCTGAAAATTTAAAGTCAATTGGATGTTCGACAAAGAAGTTATGGTCCTTTATTACGAGGGATGTATGAGGAAACCAGGACTTTGAACTGTGTCGTTGCGTCGCAAAAGATTATGAACTTCTGTATTTTCTTCATAAAACACACACACAGAAACACTTTTAAAGTTAAATTAGATGGTAAAATAAACTGGAAAACTATGAATAATATAGTTCAACATTTATGTACAAATGATTTGCATGTTTTAAGAGTGGAATAAAAGAAACTGGTGGCAATTTTAGAAGCAACCATCCGGCAATGGAATTGTGTTCCATTCAGAATTGCGAAACATTGGATGATTCAGCGGAGAATATTAGCAAAATAGACTCAGGGAGCTGTATCGCAACATACTGATACTGGTTACGAAAACTTATAACAAAAGAATGGACAGACACATTAAATGGGTAGATAGTGTTGGTGTTTATGCTGAGAAAGTGTGATCATCGCCAACTGGATTTAAATAAAATTTGACGTTTTCGCAACGTCATTTTGACGTTGGCGTGCTCCGGGTACCCATACCTCACCTTTTTGTAATGAACATTTTTTATTATGTCTTTGTGAATCATCTTGGTTTTCCCAGCATTTATAGAGGACATGTTGAAGTTAAATGAGCCGCGACGCAAGAAAACCGGTCTTCGGGGTTTCCGACCAGGTCCGACACAAACCGGCCTGTACAAGCTCAGAAAAGAGCTAGAAGCTTGAAATTTTGGATTTAAGAAGAAGAGAAATTGTACTATCCGTGTAGCGAAAACAAAGGCGCTGATCAGCTTCGCGGTTACCGCGAAGCTGATCTGCGCCTTTGTTTTCGCCTAGGCAAAAATCCGGTTTTCTCACGATGCGGCTCAAATTAGGTATGTTTCTTTTTGTATTACTATGAATTTTAGTTGAATGATCAAACAATTATTCGAACATTCCGAACGCCCCTCGTATATGTTTATCAGAAAGCTCAAGCTGTGGTGTGTCGCTAAGTGTTGAGTATGTTTATCAACCAAACATCTGTAAAAGCCAATTCAATTTATTGGTGGCCCGAGATATACATTAATCAATCATTTGATTACTACATGTACACAGACTCATGACAACTAATATTCCCTCAAATAGTCCTACACTTTATGTCCTTATAGGCAGTGTTAAATCTGATCTTTTTAAGGTTGATTTTGGTAATGGAAGAAAAACAAATGAATTGCCCAACCCCCACACATTTAATGTGCTGCACACCAAATGGCCCAAACTGTTTCTATATATAGCTTCTGGTACACCGCGATACATACCACGGTACTTGACTGAAAACCGTGATATACCGTGGTACCTTATTTTTCGTGGTACCCAGCTCTAATAACTGCACAGCTGATCAGCGGTTTTGTTTTCGTTACATGGACAGTTCAATCCCTCTTCTACTTATAATAAAAAATTCAGGCTTCTAGCCTGCTTCTGTGACAGTAAAGACAGGTTTGTGTCGGACCTGGTCGGATACCCCTAAAGACCGGTTCTCTTGCATCGCGACTCAAATTGTCTAACCTTTATCGTCTCCTTTGGCAGCCCCACCACCGACAGCCATTGCTTTGTCTTGGGATAATCTGAGAGTTTCTCGTCCACGTCATCACGAGCCAGTTTGTTCTTGATTACTATCTGTTTACTAAAGTAATGGACCAGCTTACTCTGTAATAGGAAAGCAAACAGGGTGTAAATATAAAGACTTACCAATTTGGTGACTTTTAGCCAAAAATAAAAGGATGTTTGTGCTCTCCCTCCTATTCACTTAAAAGGTGCCAACTGCCTACTGGTTTTCTCTTTCTTTTTAAAAACTGTTTTGGTGAGAAAATATTTTCATTTTTACAATTATGAATTCCAATCCAATTTCAAGGTTTACGTCGCGATTGTGCAGAAATGACAAATATTGTAAATACGACGACGAAAAACATGCTTCAACCTCATGGTATTTAAGTTTAAATTTCATGGCTTACAGCAGTTGTAAAACCAAATGCTTGACTGATATTGGGAGAAGAGGTATTCCTTAACATTTTGGTATATAAATGGGCTGAGGCTATCCGCACGACGGTCGTGCCGATAAGCGGCGTTATCCGCACGACGGTCGTGCCGATAAGCGGCGTTATCGGCCCAACCGTCGTGCGGATAGCCAATGCTACAGGTATTGGCTATCGGCACGACGGGAGTATAAGATTTTCTCACAAGCTTGCGAATGCATTAAACTATTAATTTGTCATTATATAAATAAATTATGGTTTTAGCTATGGCCAAGTGCAAAAAAGTGTGACATTTCGTCAAAAAAAAAGTTGTTCTGTTCTTATAAAAGTAAGTTTCATTGCATTTTTCGTGCTTTGAGGTTTCAAAAAATGTAAGGGTTTTTATATTAACTTGTATTTATTTTCGAGTAAAACACTAATGAATAGAGAAAATTGACAATAAAACACATTTAAGCAGATATTTAACCATAAGGCAATTTGCAACTCTAGGAGAAGATAGGGGCATTTTTAGAGTTTCTACCATTAAGGTACTCCTATGGCTAACTTTTTGTATGGTATTTGGTCATGTCTTCTTTAAAATCACAAAATCATTATAAAAAATCATGCAAAAATGGACATAAGAATTAAATAAGTAACCAGAATTTTTTTGTTATTTGAACAGTTGACCACATATGATGATAAAATATATTGCAAAACCTTCATGTATACATCAAGAACCAGCATGCAAAAAATGGTTACTCTATGAAAATTTATAACTTCGAAATTTTATTTAAAACTAAAATTTTAGCATAACCGTTATGGTTGGGACAAATTCAGTCATTTTGACTAACCTATCTGGCAGTCATAATTTTCAACTAAATGTGTTAGAATAATTTTCAACTAAATGTGTTAAAATATGTTACAGGAGACAGATTATGCCTCAAACACAGTTCAGAAACTAATTTTTATAGAATTGTGTGTGATTTTTCTTCAATTATTTTGCTTTCTTCCGTAACTGAAATAACAAAGCTTTTCAGACATTGAATTTTTTTCATCAAAATGGATGTGTAAATGATATGTTGTATTTATGGTAAAGAAACAAACTTGTGAAACAGCATAGAGTCCACAGTTATAAAATTTTGTTCTTCAAACACAAGTTATCTGATTACATAAGAAATACAGACCTAACCGTTATGGTTGGGACACTTAACCATAGTATAAAATTAAGCATGTCTATGCCTTTTCTTTGCTTAATGTGTTTATATTTTGAGTACTAAAGTTAAGTGGACACTCATGTGTGTGTTTGGAATGCACTTAGAAGATATGTCAGAGTTCTCGATAACTCCAATCTGGGCGTATTTTTACGCATGTTTTTCGTTTCGTACGCCTAAAATTCACTGCCATGGATTCTCGCTTACGCCATGTTTTTTCTGGTGACGCGTCCAAAACTTTCCATAAATTACTTGAAAAAATAAGCTACCGCGGAAAGATCAATGCAGAATAGTCGCAAGACATTGTTCAAAGATCAAGCAAGTGACTGACATGTGCCACTGATGTGGGGAAGCAAGTAGGCGTGAACTAATTGTGGCCTTATCCAATCAGAGCGCAGTAAACTGACAATCGAGTTTTTGTTGATGGAGATTGACAGGTCAATTTTCACGGATCACAAATTTGTGTTGATTCAAAGGATGTTTATTGTCAGGTCCTTATCTACACAAAGGGATGATAGGAAAACAAGATGTTGTTGAAAAATATTATTAGCGATCATTGAAGAAAGTGTTTGCAGATCTAATGTTCGTCGTAATTTCGGTATGAAAACTCGCTACGGAATCGGAACAATGTACACAATGGAGAGATCGTTTTCTGGTGCGATTTGTGTTTTTTGCATTCATTTCCAACCCTATTTGCATAGAAATTCTCTGAATGAGAGAATGTATCACAATTTCAATTGCCTTTAAGAAATTCCGAATGAGAAATTGGCAGAAAAGAAGAGAAAAAAAACCACCTTTCTACCGCCACGAAAACTTATGACATTACATCTGTCCCCTTAAAACACAGGCATATTTTTTATAGAGCAGTCTCTGGCATCGGTATTGGCCTGAATTGCATTCATGTGTGATAAAAAACACTCATTTATAAATTTTGGCTGCTTCAACTTCAGTAAAGTTTACAGAATCTTATCAATTATTTTGCGACGTCTGGAAAAACAAGTATTGGCTTTTGTAAAAAAAAAAAAATTTTTTTTTTTTTTTTTTTTTTGGTTTGTTTACAGGATGTACAAATTTTAGGTGGAATCCTAGTTGAGAAAAAATTTATTGAAATATATTTATAAGGTAAAACTCCAAGTTTTCTTGGTCAAACTCCAAGTTCTCATTTCTGACTCCAACTTTTTCCAGTGATGGATTCTTAGAATCCTGTTTTCAAAATCCTAGTGAGAACTCTGATATGTGTGTAAACTCAAATTTCATTTTGCACTATACAATTATTTCATCAGAAAAGAAAAGTTTCCGAAGAGCATATATTAAATGTTTGCAGTAAAAAATCTTATTTTTCAAATGTTGCACGGTCGAATTTCCTGGTTAGACAGTGCCAACAACAGACTGATCTGTAAGATAAAGGAGAAAAGAGGTTTGGCAATAATGCCTCTTGCTTTGTTTACATTTATTGTATAAATTTGTTGTTTACTGTCGAATGGTTTACGCAGCTCAGAATGCACACGTATACCCTCATTTTTGGACGGTCATGATCTTAATTTTGGTCGTATCAATAAGGACATCTCAAGTTTGTAGTTGATCGCCCGCCCAGGGGAATTTAGACACATTTAGTGGTATGAATTTACAAAAAAGCATCTACAAAAAAAAAAAAAAAAAAAGAGAATAAGCTTGATCAGCCTCAGTACAATTTGACGATCTTTGACGATGTAATATCGGTCATGACCACGAGAAAATAATTCTCCCGATATGAGAGCAAATATTACGATTTCGAATTGAAAATCTCCCGACCATGAAAAAAGAAAATATCACATGTATGGCCTCAGATAAAAACCCTTTTTTTGCACTAGGCCCTATATAGAAATACATTTGAAATTAACATTTTTGTTAATTATGACTAAGAAAACTAGTTTGATTTGATTTATCCAGCTGATGCAAACTGAATCACAGCAGACGGAGAAAAAATATAATCATTGCAATTATTTAATTGTGTAACTGAAATGTTTCCACACTTCATTGTTAAAATCAAAGGCTATTTATTCTTTTGGATTACCTTACCACAATTTTTTTAATATTTAGGTTACGATAATTGACATAATTTCTTTCTCATTTACGCATACGCCCGACTGATTTTTACAGGTAAATTCACAGGTAAGCCAATTTCAGCAAAATTACAATTTTGTTAATTAAAAAGTAAAAAATTCCTGCATGTGTAATATTCTGTTTCAGTTTTGAAGCCAGTGTAATATATTTATCAACTTAAAATATGTATCCATTTCTAGACATTTTTAACATTTGGATATCGATTTCCCTGTCGTGCGGATAACGCCGCTTATCCGCACGAGGGTTAGCGGTGCAACGATTCATCATGTATCGAAATCAGGATACATCTGCTGACGATACGTGTATCGTGAAGTAATTTCACGATACGCTTATGATACAGAAAATAGTATAATTTGATAAAGATGAATTGTTAATTGCTGCTGATTTTACATTTGTGGCATAAGAGTATGGCCATGTTTTCATTTATTTCTCTTCCCATGCATATTAACAGTCAAATAATGCCAAATACCAAGAGGTGATAATTGCTTACTGCTAATTTTGATGGATTTAGGAATTTAGCATTCTCTTCATATGCCATAAAAGTGTATCGTGATAAGTACTGTATCGTGACACAAAAATCGCGATACATATCGTATCGTGAGGTTACTGTATCGTTGCAGCCCTAACGACGGTCGTGCCGATAAGCGGTGTTATCTGCACGACCGTCGTGTGGATAGCCAGTGTCATATAAATGACCACATTGTTTCTTAATGTCATACAGAAAAACCTTGATACCCTTTAAATTGAAAAGAGTTGAGACTTTGAAAGTTTTGAATGACAGCATGCATGTGAATTTATGCAATCGCTTTAGACTTGGCAGGACTGCACACACGAAATGACGATTGATTTGAGGTTTACATCCCACCAACAGATAAGGTCTGGAGATGGGACCTCGCAGATATTTTAGTCTCATCCAACAGACTGGAAGAGCTTGAATAAACTTGGCAAGACTTTTCTTATGGTTAGCCAGTGTACATGATGTTGATTGGTTCCAAAGTTCATACCTCAGTCCTCTTAATTTCCTTATGCGTAAATTCATCGTTTGAATACGCACGTAACCCATTCAGAGTGAGTTCATAATTGTCGATCAGAGATTGAACATTTTTTATTTCGAGCAATGTTTTCTCGATCAATTCAGTTTCTTTGTCCGACATGATTACTCATACGCCTTGCTTTCACAACCATTCTGATTTTCCTTCGAAAAATTCCGACATCCAAAGGACAGAAATACATCAGAAGCAGTAATTTGCATAAAATTCATCTTTTGACAGTCAGTTCTAGATTTTTGTCGCCATATTTGATACAAAAAATTAACGTGAGATTTCGCGAGAATGATGGTTCCCAGAGTAAAATCCAGAACCATGTCCGGGTCGTTTCGGCGGTTACTCTTACTTTTTCCAACTCGTCCTGAATCTGAATCTGAATCTGAATAGTTTACTGGTGACACGCCAAATGACATTATTTCACCAGGGGGTTCGGATGGGGGGGGGGGGGGAATTAGTCCCTTGAACGCACGAGAGAAGCGAACTTGGACACACAGTCATCAGACATTTCAGCAGAGGAGACAAGTGAATCAGGGAGGTCATTCCAGTCCCTGATAGTCTGTGGAAAGAAACTACTTTTGTACGCTTCTTTGCTAGCTGAAGGTATCTGAAAAGCCAAGGAGTGTTGATTTCTACAACGCCTATTCTTTGGGATAAGGTCATCTGTGGGTATTCTGGCTTTACCCTTTAGACCTTTGTATAGCAATATAAGTCTACTATCCTTCCTCCTTTTCTTAAGAGATTCCCATTTCAGTTGACCTAAAATGCCAGTCATGCTCCCAGTTTCAAAAACATAATTTCCCGTCACAAACCTTGCCGCACGATTTTGGACCTTTTCTAGTTCTTCCTGGAGGCCATGAGTGTGAGGGTCCCAAACTGAGCTTCCATATTCCAAGACCGGCCGCACCAGTCCTTTATAAGCTGCTTCTTTCACATCTGGGGGACAAGAATACAAATTTCTCCTCAAGAATCCGAGAGTTCTGTTAGCCTTTGTACAAACATTGGAAATATGAGTATTCCATTTCAAATCATTTGTGATAGTTACACCCAGGTATTTTATGCTTTCAACATTTTCCAGTAAAGTGCCCTCAAGGGTGTAGTTAGCCTGTATCTTACTAGACCGTTTATTTGTCAGCTGCATCATGTTGCATTTGACGGGTTGAAATCTCATTCCCCATTTTCTAGCCCAACTGCCTAGGCGATCAATGTCTCTTTGAAGTTTCAATGTATCCTCTTCATTCTTGATTTCACGATAGCAAACACAATCATCAGCAAAGAGTCTTATTTCAGACTCGATGTCTGCTGAGATGTCATTTATATACAAGGAAAACAGCAAGGGGCCGAGAACGGTGCCCTGAGGGACACCCGACACAACTGGAGCCCAATCCGATTTAATACCATTAACCACTACCCTTTGTTGTCTGAAACAAAGGAAAGCATTTATCCAATTCAGTGTTGTTCCACCTATTCCATAGCTGAACAATTTGCTTTTAAGGAGTTCATGGGGAGGAGTATCGAAAGCCTTTTCAAAATCGAGTATAAAAGTGTCGACCTGGCCTTTTTTGTCTAAGATTTTGGCCCAGTCATTTATCACTGTAGTCAACTGAGTTTCACAGCTATGCCATTTCCTAAATGCGTGTTGCCTGTCCGACAGGAGTTCATGTTCATCAAGATGGGCCATAATATTTGAGCATACAATATGTTCAAGAAGCTTACAAGGAATGCATGTCAAAGAAACAGGGCGGTAATTGCGGGCAAGTGACCTGTCGCCCTTCTTAAACAGGGGGCAAATATTAGCAAGAGACCATTCTTTAGGAATTTCACCTGTATCAATTGACTGCTGGAAGAGATGGGCGAATACTGGCCCTAATTCCATAGCCAGTTCCTTTAGGACTCTAGGATGAAGCTCATCAGGCCCTAAGGCTTTAGACGGGTTTAGACCTTTGAGAAGTTTGGTCACCCCTTCCTTTGTGACCACAATATCATGCATGAATGGGGCAGATCTATCCATAAGAGGGACCTGTTTGTATTCACTTTTAGTGAAAACATCCGAGAACTGACCATTAAATTCTTCCGCCTTCTCAAATTCAGATTGAGCTATTCCACTTCCATTTCTCTTTTTCAACGGGGGAATACCTTGGGTATCTTTTTTCTGACTGTTTATGTACCTGTAAAAATCTCTAGGATTAGCCTTAACATCTCCTAGCAAGTTGTTCACATAAAGATCATGCTGCTTCCTGATATCAGCTTTGATCTCTTTCCGTAAAGATTCAAATTTAGATCTAAATTTTGCACTACCAGTCGTTTTAGCTTTTGCATGAGTTGCATTTTTTCTGCGAATCTTCCTTCTTATTTCAGGTGTTATCCAAGGGACAGAGGAAACTGAGCGACTAGTTTTTGAGGGGATATGTTTATCTGCCGATTCCTGAATAAACGATGTAATGAGATTGAAATTTTCCTGGACCGACCGAGTATCTGAGTAACCGTTGAAGTATCTTTCCTTTGCAAATTTAAGTGTTTCTGCTCTCATAGATTCATAATCACCTTTCTGATAACGATACACTTTTCTCCTAGGTTTCTTTATAGGGGGGATAGCAATTTTCAATGTGCCAGAAACAATGTCATGATCACTGAGCTTATCCGGGGAATGAATGTCTACAAACTGACCAGGAAGAGAGGTCAAAATTAAGTCCAAAGTATTTCTTTCTCTGGTGGGGAAATTGACTAATTGTTCCAAACCATGGTCATTCATGATATCTATCAAAATCTGACCCTCCGTCTGACTCAATGATGACCCAGATTTGCTGAGTCTGTCCCTAGTCAACTCGTACCTTTTCGTGGTGCATACTAATTGCCGGGAATGTCCGGGAAGATATGGTCGGGATGAAGGGGGTAGTAGTGGTTCTGGCTTTGTATCTCATTTAATATCCATCAGAATTTAATGATTTTGCTATCAACATAAAAGTATTGTTGTAATCTCAATGATCATATATAATCAAATTTCGTAAAGTTTTATTTTGAAATGCCATGTTTATAGTTTGAAATTTCCGGGAAGATCCGGGAAGGTCCGCCGGAAAATTGGGGTAATGATGCTTTCGACTCTGTATCACATCTTATGCTAACCAGAATTTAATTATTTTGATATCAAAATAAAAGAATTGTTCCAATCTAAACATCTATGTAAAGAAATCTGGTAAAAATAGTTTCAAATGCCGATTTTAGGGTTTGAAATTTCCGGGAAGATCCGGGAAGATTCGCCGGGATGCTTTGGGCTCTGTATCTCATCTAATAATCATTCGAATTTAAAATTGTTTGTATCAAAATAAAAGTATTGTTCTAATATATCCGAAAATCGAACAAAATGTTTAAAAAAGTATTTTTTAATGTTTTTATTTGGGTTTGAAATTTCCGGGAAGATCAGTGAAAAATTTTATGTCAACACTAATATGTACATGTATGCTCATTGAATACTGAAAGTTGATTAAGTGCAATTATTTACGCAATTCAATGTTAATGATCCGTGATCGGGACTAATTAGTTTGTTTGGCTCGGGAAGTGTGGCAAAAATTAAAGTGGTTAATATCGGCAGCAAACATTGAAAATAAGATTATTTGAAAAATAGTTCTATTTTTTTTTTTTTTTTTTTTTTAATTTTTTTTTTTCTAAATTTTGAGTTGATTTCCAAATTTAATGTTAGGCTAAAGACGCTTTTACGTGAGGGCCTTTCCGAACCAGAATTTTATGGTGATTTGGTTTCTTGGAAGGAATGATATTCTTTCAGTTCCGAAAAATCAGTACACGTTATAGGCGTATAGGTTATAACTTAAATGTTACGTAATCAAATCATGGTTGATAACCATATGCTTCCAATGACAGGTAACAATTCCAAGCTAGATCTTTGATGCACGTAAAAAGATTGGTACGATTCTGTCTATAAGTTCTCAAGATATTGAGCGGCAACGAAATTCTGACATAAATCAAGGGCCGTAACTCCCTCAAAATTTAGCAAAAAATGAGGGGCAACACAATCCCAAGCTAGATCTTTTCAATGTTAATTGCACGCCGGTGGGTCGGGCGTCAGACTCTATGATGGCACCGACGTAAAGCTATTCATTTTAGTTGGCTGGGGCCGGAGCTCCTTGTCTGTTGGTTGTCTGTTGCTTGGCCCACCGGGGTTCAACTGGTGTTTTTGTTGTTGTTGTTTTTTTTTTTGCTCCGGATTTCAGCAAGTTATTCGGCACCTATTGATATCCATTGTCAGGCAGCTTAGGGAATATGTGAGTCCGTGTTTATGATTCATCATGGTGGTTATTGTGATTTATTTGTTTGTCCTTGATGATTCATTGACTAGTTAGAGTTTCACCACGAGGACCGAACAACTAATCATTACAGAAGATGAGGGTGATGTTAGGGTCCTGTAAAATTGATACATATACATGTATGTTTATTATTAATTTGCTCCTTATGAATTGCATAAAACACTATCACGGTCACATATGCCATCTGTTATGTAATATTTTGTATCCTCGTCGGCTTTATAGCCTTTCGGAGTTCCGAATAAACTTTTGTTCTGTTCTACTCTGTTCCTGATTGTATTTAATACATGTGCGCTTCAGTGATGACATTTCTGTTTGTTTACAAATATACTGTATACTTAATTTAGAGTTTGCAAATGCGATTTATGCTCTTGTGTGTTTGCCAGTAAAACTGCAACATCCTGCAGGTACTCACCAGAACCCCTTAAATGTTCTGTATGCAAATAATATGTATTTGTTATTAAAAATATGTTTAAAATAATTAATGTTAATGTATTGTTCATGAAAGTTTTAAATTTGAAACATCTGAATAGCAGTTATTTCAAAATAAGATATAACTTCCCTATCGAAATCCGGCTGCAACCACAGCGGATCTCATAAATTCCAAATTTCAAACGTAAATTTATCATATGACGGGTCGCTGTTTTCCAGTAGATAACGTCATGTCATAAAAATCGTATGACCACACGTGTAATAACACTTTTGCGGGAATACGTAACGTCATTGACGACGTCCGTAACAACAATGTAAAATTTCATTGAAAATATGTCCACTTCGAAGGCGATGAAATCCTATTTTAAAAGTCATATGATAAAACGAATCTTACACTCGTGGTCATTTCATATTAAATTTATTAAACTCGCCGAAGGCTCATTTAATAAATTTCATATGAAATGACCACGAGTGTAAGATCCTCTATATACCATAATAAATGTCCATATATTAAATTTTTATTCATACCATATGTTAGAGTGATGCATTACCTTTAATATGGTACAAAATCATGGAAAACTGATCATTTATACTTGAGATATTAATACTGACGCAACACTACTTCAATCACGGATTAGTGTTGACTTACAAATTTTCCCGGCGCAGAATTACTGATCTTCCCGGAAATTTCAAACTCAAATAAAACATTAAAGAGTGGTTTCATTAAATATTTTCTTCAATTTTTAGGTAGAGTAGAACAATACTTTTACTTTGATACCAACATTTTTAAAACCGGGTGATTATTAGATGAGATACAGAGCCCAAAGCACCACTACTCCAGTTTCCCGGTGAATCTTCCCGGATCTTCCCGGAAATTTCAAACCCTAAAAACAACATTTTAAAATATTTTTTTTACAAAATTTCGTTACATATACGTTTAGCTTGAAACAATACTTTTATTGTGGTACCAAAATCATTAAATTCTGTTTAACATTAAAGGAGATACAAAGCCAGAACCACCACTACCCCCTACATCCCGACCATATCTTACCGGACATTTCCGGCAATTAGTATGCACCCCTTTTCGTTGGTCAACTTCTACTGTTATAAGCGGGTTATGGTCAACTCGTACTTTTTCCAACTCGTCCCTAGTCAAGTCGTACTTTTCAATTGGTCAATTCGTACTGACGTAAACTCGTACCTTTAGTCAACTCGTACTTTTGTTTTGGTCAACTCGTACTTTTGAAATAATCTTATATATTTTATGAATATTTATTTGACAAATATATGATTTTTTTTGCATTTTATTGTGCCTTTTCTTGAAAAACGATGTAATCACAAGCACTACATGCATGACGTATTTATGCTTTAGTCAATTAAATCATTGACCGTGTGAGCAGAATTTATCTCATATTCAGGCTTAGACATGCATGACGTAAATCATCACCTGAGTGAGCGGATTTTACTACATAATCACCCTGTATACCGTTGATGCAACTGAATATGTTACGGCACAGATTGATGCAACATTTCACGAGGGTAGGGAAAAATGGAGAACGGTAAGTTGACGATTATTTCAATTTTACAGGCATAAATGCGAGGATGTCTGGGTCGTGAGTTGTAGGGAAAACACAGTAAGGATGCTTTCAGTTTTTGCCATAAGAAGTTTGTTAAAAAAACCTTACCTTGTGATAGAAATTAAACATTTGATTAGAGGAATATGCCATCAGAGACACGAAAATTGAAAACGTTTGCTAATTACGGTTTTCAAGTTATAGAGCGGGCACGAAATTGTATGGAAAATAATTAAAGGGAAATAACTCCAAAGATATGAAAGCAAGAGTAATGATTCTTGTGCATGACACATCGTCTCATCATGCTTTATAAGTGTACCAAGTTTCATTGAAAAATCTCTAATGGTTTTTGAGTTATAGAGCAGACACAAAATTGTATGAAAAATAATCAAAGGGAAATAACTCCAAAGATATGCAAGCAAGAGTTATGGTTCTTTAGCATGACACATCATCTCATCGTGCTTTATAAGTGTACCAAGTTTCATTGAAATATTTCAAATGGTTTTCAAGTTATAGAGCGGACATGAAATTGTATGGAAAAAAATCAAAGGGAAATAACTCCAAAGATATGAAAGCAAGAGTTATAATTCTTGTGCATGACACATCGTCTTATCGTGCTTTATAAGTGTACCAAGTTTCACTGAAATTTCTTTTACAGTTTTCAAGTTATAGAGTGGACACGAAATTGTATGGAAAATAATCAAAGGAAAATTACTCCAAAGATATGCAAGCAAGAGTTATGATTCTTTAACATGACACATCATCTCATTGTGCTTTATAAGTGTACCAAGTTTCATTGAAATATCTCTTACGGTTTTCGAGTTATAGAGCGGACACGAAATTGTATGGAAAATAATCAAAGGTAAATTACTCATAAAATACTCAAGCCAGGGTTATGGTTCTTGTGCATGACACATTGTCTGATCATGCTTAATAAGTGTACCAAGTTTTATTGAAAAATCTTAAATGCTTTTCAAGTTATAGACCGGACACGAAATTATATGGAAAATAATCAAAGAGAAATAACTCCAAAAATACTCAAGCTAGAGTTATGGTTCTTATGCATGACACATTGTCTCGTCGTGGTTTATAAGTGTACCAAGTTTCACTGAAAAATCTTAAACGGTTTTCAAGTTATAGACCGGACACGAAATTATATGGAAAATAATCAAAGGGAAATAACTCCAAAAATACGCAAGCTAGAGTTATGGTTCTTAAGCATGACACATCGTCTCGTCGTGGATTACAAGTGTACCAAGTTTCATTGAAAAATCTTTAACGGTTTTCAAGTTATAGAGCGGACACAATTTGTGACGGATAGACGGACGGACGGACGGACAGACAGACGCACGAGGAAAAACAATATGTCTCCCGACCCTGTCGGGGGGAGACATAATAATCCATAATTTGTATGTGACGTAAAGATACTGCGATCATGTAGTAAGACCAGTTTCACCACAGACTTGCATCACACATCTTGACTACAGTGACCCAAAGTGTTAGTTGCGATGTATAATAATCCAATAATAATTCTGCAACGCGTGTAGAAATGTACAACAAATATGTTAAGCGATATATGTTTATCCAAATTGATATTGAATCTGTCAATTCACAGCAGAAAATGTCTAAAATTGAACATTATTTCCATTCTACGATTTGTCCGCCGTAAGAAATATCATGTTCGGCCCAAAGATCCGCCGTACGTAGCCTCATTCTTTAACAACACATCTTAGACGTAGCTTGCATCCAGGCAATGGACACATAGACGTACGTTGTTTCCCAAACGTTCCAATCTAGGTGTGTAAACACCGTATTGTGAAAAAGCCGGTTTGAGTTCGGGATTGTCTTTTGGTGGTATGAAACAAGGAATGATTCCGGTATATACCGAAACTTTGACATTGACAAACGATGATGAAGAATTCGAGCAATTAGCAATCGTAATCAATTTTCGTGTCTCTGCAGTGGTGGCATATTTCTCCAATAAAATGCATATTTTCTGTCACAAGGTAATGTTTTTTTAACGAACTACTTATGGCAAAAAATGAAGGCATCCTTACAGTGGTTTCCCCAAAACTCACGACTCGACATCGTCACATTAATGCATGTAAAATTGAAATAATCGTCAACTTACCGTTTTACATTCCTCACTAACCTCGTGAAATGTTGCATCAATCTGTGCCGTAACATATTCAGTTGCATCAACGGTATACAGGACCTCAGGTTTTGACGAGTCTTGACTCCCATTTTCCCATGTAATTTTTGCTTGTCTCCATGTTTTATGTATTTTGTGCATTGAATGTAGTATTTTTAGATAGTAGTTGATATAATGCACATATCCTGAAGTTTTCACATTTATCAGACTGATTTTGACTGAGTGTTTAGCAATTTTATGTATGCAGTAATTAGACTTTGTTGTGACTTGTCCCGTAAATACTTTTTCAGTCCCAGCAAACTTATCTTTTGTTCAATTTTCATGATTTTTGGTAACAAAATAGACATTTATGTTATCTTAGCATTAGGCTATAAATCTTTTGCATACTTTTTATATTTTAGATGCAATTTAAAGGAATCTTGAAATTTTAGGGCCTGTGCTTTTTAAGTAAATGTCTGTATTATCTAATTAAATTGACTTTTTCTGGTGAGGAAACTTATTAAAGCATATTATTATAATGACATTGTTTTAACTTTTATAACATTTAAGGAAATCTTTGATTATGTGAAATTTACTTCAGCTTTTATCTTGTTTTCTGTAAACCTAAGGGACCTTTTTGCTTGTCACCTTTAACACCTTTAAAGTTGCAATTTTAAGGAGGCAGATGTGTAACCTTTTGGTTCTGGAACTGGAAAAGTCCATTTTTACTAGGTTAAGCAGATTTGTGTTCAAATTTATAAACTTTAAAATGGCCTTTTAAAATGCTTTTTGTTACATGTATTGAAAGTTTTTGTCATATTAAACACTGTAGTTGTAACAATTTTTGAATATGTTGCATATTTTAGCTTTAAAACCTGTTTTTAAACTGGAAGTGACCATTTATGTTATAGGTAATACAGGTAGCATTTTTGGGTATATAAAGGGCTGTTTTTCAGTTTTCATCACTTCTTGGATTATTTTATTCTGTGCTTAATTCTCTCTGGACTAAACAGTGAAAATTCCAAAGGATTTAATTAATTATTTATTTTCTTAATTTTGGACTTAGCAAATTTTCAGCTTCTGAACATTTTACTTAGAATTTTCCCAAGTCCGTGAAACTTTTTAACTTAGTCATTTTTTGCATATAAAGTAATTTTTACTCTGAAATTGTCTAAGTCTGCATAACTTTTTAACTTAGTTATTTTTGCAACTGTTTATTTTCTTAGAACTTTTCTAAGTCCACATAATTGCAAGAACTTAGCTTTTCTTTCACAACTTAAATAGTATTTTCTTCTGAAAAATTAGTTTTACTTTTGGCTTAATTCTAAATTATCCTTTCCAAGAGTCATGAATAGATTATGAAACTTAAATTGCAATTTACTGTCTCTCAACTTTTGTAATTTTGGTTGCATTATTTGTCATTATTGTTGTTGTTTTGTTTACATGTGCTTTGACAATGCTTTTGATGAACAAGAAAAAATATTAAAACTATATTTGTGAACTTCATTTCCTTGTTGTGTGGTCATTTTTAAGGGCTTAACAAGCAAGGGTTAGACTTATAATTTCTATGAGTTTAAGCCTGGTTTGTTAGAAGAGGAATTTCGGACTTATCCTCAAACTCTTTCATGAAGATTTGGTCATCATTATTGACATTCTAAAACAAAGTCCGTGGTGTCGGCAATCCTGATAGAATCAATTTACCCAACATTTGGGGTAAAAACGCAAAAATGCATACCGTGTCTGAATAAACCCCCCAACTGCGCCTAAGATCATGAGTCTCAAAACCGTCTTCAGGTTTAGAGGCGCGGCCTGCTAATCTTCGCCGGAGTTTAAAAGACAGGCTCCAGCCAATTTTGCCCAGGTTTACAACAACTGGTGTCAGAAGTGGGATACTTCGGCCAATTCATTTAAACTTGGTATGAACATTTTAAAAGTGGCCTCGGATCTGTACACTTAAATCGGTCTTCAGGTCTTGAGGCGCAACCAGCTAATCTTTTCCGGAGTTTGAAGCGCAGGCTCCTGTCAATTTTAGCCAGGTTTCCAAAAACTGGTGTCAGAAGTGGGATTTCTCTTCTTCAGTTTTTATTAATCTTTAATAAAATTGAGAGAGTAATCACAAAATTAAAAGAACCACCAATCAATTACATTGATTTATTAGCCTTAATTTCATCATTTCTTTTTCAGCTCTAATTTTTTGCAGACTACTGCATGATAGGCAGCCTGCATTTCTTTTTCAGCTTTAATTTAATTTTTTGCAGACTACTGCATGATAGGCAGCCTGCATTTCTTTTTCAGCTTTAATTTAATTTTTTGCAGACTACTGCATGATAGGCAGCCTGCATTTCCTTTTCAGCTCTAATTTTTTGCAGATTACTGCATGATAGGCAGCCTGCATTTAAACTTTTAATTTTTTGCAGACTACTGCATGATAGGCAGCCTGCATTTTTCTTTTAGCTGTGGTAAATTGTATACTTGAAAGTTTAATCAATACTTAAGATTATCAAAGTAGTGATTCAGCAATTGCTTCGTAATGGAACTAAGGTCAAGAAGTTTGCTCCCTCAGAGTGAGAGAAGTCGGCCACAGTCTGTCGATTCTACTCTAGTAGATTGGGAAAGAGAAAGGTTAAGATTGGATGAAACTGCACCAAATGACCCACAGGAACAATTTCGTTCCAACACACACAAGGGAACTCCACCCCAAAAACCAATGTCACCAAGAAGACTAGACACCCCTGATCCCTGTCAGGATAATGACCTTCCCTTATGGAGGAGTTCATTTCAAAGCCCTGAAAGAAAACCCCAAGTTGACTTTGAAGAAACCTTTCAAGGATTCTTAACACATTCACCAATGCGTGAACAAGAGAGACAACCCTACCAAGCAGTGTGCGAAAATAGTGCATTTCGACCAGTTATGACTGGTCAGGACTACATGAGAAATAGCTTGAACTCAAATCGTGAAAACCACCCAACATACAGGGCCCCTGAACCATTACATGTACATGTACCTCGTGAGCATGTAGCTGATAGACATTTAATAGGGCCCCAATTTCAACATTATGGTCCATATAGAGCACCTGATGAGGTTGCAGTTAGACCATTTGACTACAATAGGTTTTTACCTAGGAATTATGACAACTGGTATCAGTTTAATGATATAAAACCAAGACCTCCGTCCTTTGACGGAAAACCAGATTCATGGGAACCGTTTTTGATGCAAATTCAGATGATGTCACGAAGCTATGGATGGCCAGATTATAAATTCCGTGACCAACTTATGTTTGCCTTAAGGGGTGAAAAGGTACAAGTAGGCAAAGATCAGGAAAAGGCGCAATCAGAAAAAGATTCCCACTCCAAAAACCGAGGTGGGAAAAAACCAAACCAACAATCAGGTACTTATACCATGAAACATATCGTAAGCCGAATGAGCAGCTATTTTCCCAATAGGTGGCCACTCAGTTACCTTAACTTAACTAAAAATATGAAAACATACATAAGGCGCCAACAGCACAAAAAAATTTCAAACACCAAGACATAAAACGAAAAGAACCACCACAGAAGTATCGACTTGGAACGATCAGTAACACAAAGTTACTGGCGGGCTTAAACCGGTTTTACATGGCCATAACCTCACCCTCAGCTTCTGCAGTGGTTCATAACATTTAGTTAGTTGTGGTAGTTAGAGATAGGAAAATACAAACTGATTGCAAGCAATCCCTGAGGATTGGAAAAATAAGCCCTTCTTTTTCCATCAAACTTACCTATTCATGTAAGGGAAGATACAGAATTACTCACAAGTGCTATGGAACAACGGTTCGGACAGTGTTTACTAGCCGAGACCCACAGAGCAAACCTCAATAATATCAAGAAACAGTCTCGAGAGACAATTCAACAGTATAGTGCCAGAGTAAGCCAATTAATGACTCGTGCATACCCAGGAATACAGGGTACTGGGATCTTTGAAAACTTAGCCATTGAACATCTGTTGAGGGGGCTCCCTGATCAGAAAATGGCATATGAAATCTTGACTAAGAAACCAAGAACTCTAGCAGAAACTATAGACATGATCTCATGGCATGAGGCTTGCCGCCAACAGACTGTTAAGAATTCTGGCATTCACAGAATTGAAGAAAGTGAATACAACTCGGAATATGATTCTGATGATTCAGATGTGTCCATGAATTTACGCAGAGTGAGCGGGAGAAAGATAGTGACTGAGGAAAGAATTAATCAGCTTTGGCGTGATATGAAAATGTATCTTAGCCAACAAATTGAAAATATAGTAAATCCCAGCTCGGAAGAGACTCAAAGTGAAGAGAACAGTGAAAATAGTAAAAAGAAAAATTTGTATAAGGACCTCACCTGTTACAAGTGTAGTGAGAAAGGACACATTTCACCCAACTGTCCAAAGAAACAGACAGTTCAGAAATTGAAGTTACAGGAAAACGAGAAAGGGCTGCCCGAGATGGCCTAAGAGCAGTCCGAGATTTAAGTCAAAAGGCCACAAAAGAAATAAATAAAGAGTGCCTGTCTCCTAAAGGAAGGGGAAATAACCAGAATAATTCTGAAAGTGGAGAAACAAAATTGTCAAAGAAAATATCCGAAAGTGCAATGTCAACCCAAGATAAGGGGACAGTAAATAATAGTGTAAGCACAATTAAAGAAACCATATCAGAAGAGGACGAATATCTCTATGTAAATAGACTTAGAGTGAAAACAGTTAGGGTTCCAATATCCATAGGTGGAATATCATGTTTTGCCATTGTTGACACTGGCGCAGAGGCCACTATTTTGAATAACAGTATCTACAAGCAGATCCCCGAAGAAGTAAGACCTCCATTATCACAGGCTAAGAAGAAGTTAGTAGTAGCAGAGGCAGGAAAAGAAATGAATGTGTGTGGAATGACAGAAATAGACATAGAAATAGGGGGATTTAAATTTAAATGACCTGTTTATGTGGCACCTATACGTGACGATTTTCTCCTTGGATGGGATATGGTATATCAACATAAGTTTGCCATTGACCCTGATAAGGGATTTCAAGTGAAAGGTAATTGGACAAACATTGAGATTGATTCACCAAAGAGGAAATCAGCTGCAACAGAAATAAATCAAGCTGTTACCAACCCCAAAATGTCTGAATTCATCTTATGTTGCAAATGCCAGGATCAAATAGAGGAAGATTATTTTAAGGAACCTATTGTGCAAAAAATAGGATAGTTGTAGTTGAGGCCATGGTAACACCCAAAGAGAGGAGTGAACCAGTGCCCCTTAGTAAATCATGTGATTTACAGAAGAAACAAATCCCAAAGGAGACAGTTGTTGGTAATACTAAGGAAGCAACAGAATCACAAGACAGCTCAACTTCAGTGTTGTGACCACTGAAAAGACGGATTTACCACCGTTGATATTAGAGACTAGCTCTAATGATATATCTCGTCAACCAAGACTAGAAAAGAAAGTTAAATCAGTAAAAGCCTCATACAGAAAAATTTCTGTACCCAAAATGACAAGAAAAATTTCTGTACCCAAAATGACAGAGGCAGTTCTTAGAAACATAGGTGAAGAGACAGAATGTTCAAGAATTGAGGAAAACATGTGTAAAAGAGGAGATTTAGTATACATGTATAAAGAAAGTTATCTCAAAAGAAGTTGAAGAGACATTGGGATGGACCATTTGTGGTGATAAAATGTGTATCACCTTCTGTGTATCTTCTCCAGGGGAAGAAGAAGACCATTATTGTACATCGTGATCGCCTAAAACCAGGTTCCTTAGAGACGGATGGCCTTCCTAGGTGGGCCAAGAAAGTTGTGGCCCATTGTAGGGAGTTAAGTCAATAAAGTTTCTATAGTGACTCATTTTGCTTTACATTTTAGTTATCTTTATCATTATGTGTTGTGGAGTATTATTCTACTGTGCAGTTCATTATCATCCCTTGTTTCGGATTAATATTCTGTGTAGTGGATTAATATTCTGTGTTCTGGATTAGTATTCTGTGTTCTGGATTAATATTCTGTGTTTCACTTTGGATTAATTTATTAGTGCTACGCTCAAAAGCACACTATTCCGTGAAATATTGGATTAACCTACCTGTCCACGTTATATATGGACAACTATCAGATGACAACCTATCAGATGAAACCAGATGCCAGATGATAACCAGCCTATTTCAAAACTAGACGCCATATGACGACCGACGCCAACTGATGTCCACCACCATAATGTTCGACACCTGACGACCGACGCCGAATGACGACTGATGCCAAACGATGACTCTATCATAACTATAGACTTTCTTAATTTGAGTCATATGAACTTTAAAATAAATACTTAGAAGTAAATCATTCCATTTTCGGTAAAGTATAGTTATTTTAGGTAAAGTATATTTATGTAATGCTACTTTTTGCATTTTAATATGCTGTTTTTTTGCATTTATGCTGTTTTTGCATTCATGCTGCTTTTTCATTTTTGTTTGTCTCTACTGGAAGGATCTTGGTAAGTTTTGAATTTTCAGTACGCGTAGCCAGACTGTGGTGAATTTTCGCGGGTTATGTTTTTCTTAGTTTTTGTAGTTATTGTTTTTGTAAGTGTGGTTTGCACTAATTACGGCTCTTTGTGAGTAGAGTCTGGGATATTTGATAATCACGGAACATAGGGTACCTTTATGATGTTCTGTGTCAATATCCTGGACAATGCTCGCATTGGCTTTGGTTAGGCAAACCTGTCAACTCATAAGGGTGATAAGTTGTTAGGCCTGACTTATTCACAGCTGCGGCACCTTGTGGGGCTTACGCGTAGGTGATCCCTTTAATTTATAGATTCACAAGTTATCTATATCTGGTTTCGCTGAATATTTAGTGGTTTGTTTAGATTTTGGGGGTCTAAATCTCCTGGTGCTCGAAGCACCTCAGGTTAAAAGCCTGGTTTGAAGGCTAGTTTGGTTTCTCAAAGTTTCACATGGGGGAATTTTTTAGTTATACTTAGATTTATGTGTTTGCACATTTTGGTGCTTCATATTTCTTGTAGTATAACTTGTTTTTGTTTGCAACATATGAGTAATGCCGGGTTGAACACTTACCTGTCACTATGTTGTAAATGATTGTGTTTTATGTTGATGTGTACTTTGTTTAGATTGTAAGACTTCCGGAAGGTAGAGACATTCAAAGCTTGCATATCCTTGTTATGGTATATAAGGACCATAGAATAGAAGTATTGTTTATTCTTTATTTTTGTTGTCTTGAGATTATCTTGTTCAGAGTTTAAATTGTTCAGATTTTATTTTTGCCATATTTTTAAACAGCCATTTCTAGCTGAGCAATTTTTGATAAAGATTTCTATATGTATTGCAAGTCGGTGAGTCTGGTAGGATTTGTACAATTGATTAAGAGCCTGATAGTCTTTTCTTACAGTATAAGCTGGTGTGGCCAGCTAAAGATTAGAAACTATGCCTTGATTTAGACATTACAAGAGTAATGCTATAGTCAGATATGACATTTGACTATTTTTGACTGAATGTTTATTGTAAAATTGCCATTTGTTTGCTGCCAACATTGTTTATTTGTAACAATATAGCATCTTTTTGTATCAGCTATAGAGTACATGTTTTTCTTTCTATACATTTTTGTCACATTTTCTATTTTTATGTCAGCATTTTTATATGATGTCCATTTTTCATGCTTGCACTGTATGTTGACAAAGATATTCATTCTGCACTTGCACCTGTCTCGCAGAATTTCGATATGTATTTTTGTTGCAATATTTGAAATTCTTGCCTGTAGTCTGATGTTGCATATTTTGTTTGAGCAAGAATTATAACTTTGAATATTTTTGATTTTCATATATGTTGACTTGTTCTGCTCCTTGCATTTTTGTCTGAGCAGATCTTTTGAAGATGCTGATACAAAGTTTTTTAAATGTACTTGATATGTATGACTGTTAGTTGTATTTTTTTCTGAGCAGAATTTCATTACTATTGATGTATGTTTGCTTTCAACATGTTTGCTTCCAACATTTTTGCTTTTTGTTATTGTCATGACATGAGATTTAAGCAGAAATGGCTATATTCATGTACTTGCAAACATGTATTAAATGTCAGAATAATTTTTGTTTTTGTTTTTGCTTATGTTCTGGTACCGCAACCGTCTGAGCAGAGCCTTCATGTTAATGTATGATTGACTTATTTTGCTACATGCTTTTTGTTTGAGCCATTATGCAGAATGTGGGCTTCTCATGTCTGCTATTTGTATTCACTGACATGAATTCTCATTTTTGATATCACTGTATTGTATTGCATTGTATTGTATGTGTTGTGCTGAGATTTCATTTTTAATGTTTCTTGACATTTTTGCTACTTGATGCATCAAAGAGAGCAGAGCAGACATGACTATGTATTTTTGTACTGAAGGATAAAATAACAATTTGAATTCTGCAGTTGCACCCTGTCTGGCAGAATATACTATCATTTTTACTATGCTTTGTTGACATTATTTTTCTTGTGTTTACATGTATTTTGCCGTTGCAACTGACAAGGCTGAGTGTGCATTTTTGTTGCTGACTTGTATGTTTTTTATACTCATTCTGCTCTTTATATGTATGTAGTATGTCTCAGCACACTCTTTGATTATGAAATTATGTACCACCAACTGCATTTGTCTGGGTGTTACATTTCTATGTTTTGTTCATGCCATGTTGATTATTTTTAATGACCAGACAGAAGTATAATGATCATGTATTGTTTTGTGATTATGAATGCACATTGTATGTTTTTATGCTATTTGATACTTCTTATGTTTTTATGCATTCTGTCTGATGATGTAAGTTACATGTATGTCAAAACCTGATGTTATATGATTTCTAGATTTTTGTGTGTCACATTCCGGGGACGGAATGGAATATATTTTCGGGTGAAAATATATTCTTCCCTGAGGGGGAGCAGTTGTGGTAAACCTCAGGTTTTGACGAGTCTTGACTCCGGTTTATGGTCAACTCGTACTTTTACCAACTCGTCCCTAGTCAACTCGTACTTTTTAATTGGTCAACTCGTACTGTCGTAAACTCGTACCTTAAGTCAACTCGTACTTTTTTTTGGTCAACTCGTACTAATGTAATAATCATATATTATTATATATATTTTATGATTATTTATTTGACAAATATGATTTCGTATGATTTTACCTTTTTCTTGAAAACAAAAAATGAGGTAATAGCAAGCACTACTTGTACACGCATGACGTATTTATTAAATAGTTAATTAAATCACTGACCGAGTAAGCAGAATTTATCTGAGTCTCATAATCATGTTTAGTCATGCATTACGTAAATCATCAGCTGAGTGAGCAGATTTTATTACATAATAGTAACAGACAACTGAATAAATCTTCATTCTTTTACTTTTACCTGCATAGGATTGACAGCGTCTTTTAAATTATTTTAAAATATGATTTTATAAATTTTATGATTTTATAAATTTTAACTTACGTAAAATGGGTAATAAGAGAAAAGCTGAAAACTGCATTTCATGCAACAAGACGGTGACGGGTCGACAGCATGCCATCCAGTGTGATTCCTGTGGCATGTGGCAACACAGAAAATGCGACACAGGTAAGTAAATTTACTTAGCATCTACCAACAAAAAATATCTAAACCTATGTTTGAAACGATTGCTGTCATATTTTAATTTGTAAATATATTTCTCAGCTATGCACTTTATCATCTTTTAAATGCTGTATACAATCTTGCACGAACTATATTTTATTGTATAAGTTAGTAATAAATCAATTTTGTTATACTTTAAAAACTAACGTTTAATGTTTGTTAACGGTTTTAGCTAGATACATGTATATCAATAATTGTCATTTTAAAGTTGTACCCTCAAATTATTATAGCAAATACATGTATTTATCATATATAACTGTTGTAAATTAGCTTGTGTTAGCATTAAATATTTTTATTCAGAATTATGATTTTTTATATTTAAGAAAACATACTTTTAATGTTTGCAAAACCGTTTAAGCTAGAAATAAATTCATTTTAAAATTGTGCCCTCCAAATTGTTGTAAAATAAGATTACTTATGGTTACTTGTATTACTCATTTATCTGTTTGATATTTTATTATTTTTATTGAACTGAACAACAGTACTTAGCAAATATTACTTATAAAGCTATTTTTATACATATTAGAAAATTGCTTTCGATGCTTGTTACCAACTTTGCAAGAATAAAATAGATTAATAAATTCTTAATTGATTTTATGACTGATAATCATATTGAAACCCCGAAAAAGACTCACTAAATTGCTCCATAATTGGACACAATTATCTATTATAATCAACCTCATGATAACAAAGGCGAACGTACGACTTGACCAATTATAAAGTACGAGTTGACTAAGTTAAAAAGTACGAGTTGACTAAGGTAAAACGCGGTACGAGTTTTTTTAGTACGAGTTGACCACAGTACGAGAAAAAAAAAGTACGAGTTGACCAACACCCCTTGACTCCCATTTTCCCATGTAATTTTTGCTTGTCTCCATGTTTTATGTATTTTGTGCATTGAATTTAGCATTTTTAGATAGTAGTTGATATAATGCACATATCCTGAAGTTTTCACATTTATCAGACTGATTTTGACTGAGTTTTTAGCAATTTTATGTATGCAGTAATTAGACTTTGTTGTGACTTGTCCCGTAAATACTTTTTCAGTCCCAGCAAACTTATCTTTTGTTCAATTTTCATGATTTTTGGTAACAAAATAGACATTTATGTTATCTTAGCATTAGGCTATAAATCTTTTGCATACTTTTTATATTTTAGATGCAATTTAAAGGAATCTTGAAATTTTAGGGCCTGTGCTTTTTAAGTAAATGTCTGTATTATCTAATTAAATTGACTTTTTCTGGTGAGGAAACTTATTAAAGCATATTATTATAATGACATTGTTTTAACTTTTATAACATTTAAGGAAATCTTTGATTATGTGAAATTTACTTCAGCTTTTATCTTGTTTTCTGTAAACCTAAGGGACCTTTTTTGCTTGTCACCTTTAACACCTTTAAAGTTGCAATTTTAAGGAGGCAGATGTGTAACGTTTTGGTTCTGGAACTGGAAGAGTCCATTTTTACTAGGTTAAGCAGATTTGTGTTCAAATTTATAAACTTTAAAATGGCCTTTAAAAATGCTTTTTGTTACATGTATTGAAAGTTTTTGTCATATTAAACACTGTGGTTGTAACAATTTTTGCATATTTTGCATATTTTAGCTTTAAAACCTGTTTTTAAACTGGAAGTGACCATTTCTGTTATAGGTAATACAGGTAGCATTTTTAGGTATATAAAGGGCTGTTTTTCAGTTTTCATCACTTCTTGGATTTTTTTATTCTGTGCTTAATTCTCTCTGGACTAAACAGTGAAAATTCCAAAGGATTTAATTAATTATTTATTTTCTTAATTTTGGACTTAGCAAATTTTCAGCTTCTGAACATTTTACTTAGAATTTTCCCAAGTCCGTGAAACTTTTCAACTTAGTCATTTTTTGCATATATAGTAATTTTTACTCTGAAATTGTCTAAGTCTGCATAACTTTTTAACTTAGTTATTTTTTGCAACTGTTTATTTTCTTAGAACTTTTCTAAGTCCACATAATTGCAAGAACTTAGCTTTTCTTTCACAACTTAAATAGTATTTTCTTCTGAGAAATTAGTTTTACTTTTGGCTTAATTCTAAATTATCCTTTCCAAGAGTCATGAATAGATTATGAAACTTATATTGCAATTTACTGTCTCTCAACTTTTGTAATTTTGGTTGCATAATTTGTCATTATTGTTGTTGTTTTGTTTACATGTGCTTTGACAATGCTTTTGATGAACAAGAAAAAATATTAAAACTATATTTGTGAACTTCATTTCCTTGTTGTGTGGTCATTTTTAAGGGCTTAACAAGCAAGGGTTAGACTTATAATTTCTATGAGTTTAAGCCTGGTTTGTTAGAAGCGGAATTTCGGACTTATCCTCAAACTCTTTCATGAAGATTTGGTCATCATTATTGACATTCTAAAACAAAGTCCGTGGTGTCGGCAATCCTGATAGAATCAATTTACCCAACATTTGGGGTAAAAACGCAAAAATGCATACCGTGTCTGAATAAACCCCCCAACTGCGCCTAAGATCATGAGTCTCAAAACCGTCTTCAGGTTTAGAGGCGCGGCCTGCTAATCTTCGCCGGAGTTTAAAAGACAGGCTCCAGCCAATTTTGCCCAGGTTTACAACAACTGGTGTCAGAAGTGGGGTACTTCGGCCAATTCATTTAAACTTGGTATGAACATTTTAAAAGTGGCCTCGGATCTGTACACTTAAATCGGTCTTCAGGTCTTGAGGCGCAACCAGCTAATCTTTTCCGGAGTTTGAAGCGCAGGCTCCTGTCAATTTTAGCCAGGTTTACAACACTTGTACTTCGTAAAGATCTGTTTCAGCAGGCCAGTTGCTGTAACGTCTCCTCTGCTGTACCGGTTCCAGAGTTCCAGGACCTGTTCCTGCATGGTTCGGTACTGGCGTCGCTGGTAGCGGGTCATCTGGAGTTCTGTCACCAGCGTCACGTTTCTGAGAGCCACCTGACCTTCATCCGCTAGCAGGCGCACCAGGAAGTAGAATGGCGGGGCGACACCAGCTCTGAAGTTCAACAGCCTTTGCCAGCCTGAAAATAAGTGTACAATATCATTAATTATCGTGTTTCAATAAAATTATTACTCTTGCAAACATGCCACATGGGTCGTACATATTCTATTTGACAGTAATTCTATAGTTTATTTCTGTTTGTTGTTTTTTTATGTGTTTTATGAAAATGAAAATTAACATGTTACAAGTCTTGATTGACGTACAAGTTTCAGAAACAGCGTTTGTTGCATGTATTCCATAAGAGCGCATATAATCTTGTGCATGAATATATAAGTATTGAAAATAAATTACCCTCTACGTCATTGTTGGTCCTGATGCTCATTCCGAAGATGGACCGGCACTCCACAGGCCACACAGATGATCTTCATCACTGGACTGGATAACAGCAGAATCTTCTTCATCACTTGAGTTCTACAACATAGGTTAAGCAAACAACAACATGACTATACGAGACAAATATATACACAGTCCGGAATAACCGTACCTCGACGTGCTACATATATACATATACTCTTTGTTTGTTTGTTTGTTTGTTTGTTTGTTTGTATTGAGGCTTAACGTCCAAGTCAACAATTTTTCAGTCATACCGGGACGGTATATACTCTTTGTCATTATTCATTGATATGCATGTAACTGACATTGTACGTACATACTGTTTTATATGAACTTGTACTGGTCAGTGTTTTGTGCTAGATGAGTCAGGTTTTATAAGAATATGCTAGAAAAAAATACTGAATGCACTTACCACGTCGGTACGCGTATCTGCTGACGTTATTTCACTGACGTCATTGGTCGAAGACAAATAGTATCCATCATGGGTGTCCAGTGGAGATAGGAAAATCCCAACCCGAGGGTCCACCCGTTCCAGTGGGAAACGAGGCTCGCCGAGTTTCCCACTGGAACGGTGGACCCGAGGGTTGGGATTTTCCTTTCTCCACTTAACACCCATGATCGATTCTTTTTCTTACATACTCCGATTTTATCCTTTTACCGGTAACGTAACCTGATACCGTGCTTTAACCCTTGTGACGTTGTGCATATTACGGATGTGACGTCAAATGTGAATAAATCGCTGTCAAAGTCAACAGAGATGTAGTTTTTATTTGTTTTTATTTTAAAACGAGCGTAATTCAAGAATAATCACTGTAAAACATCACTCTTGTCTAGTTTTGGTGAACGCCATTGCTGCAAGCAGTAGAAACGATCGAATTATACCGCGTGCTTTTCTTTTCTTACATACCTCTATCATAAAGATAGAAAAATTCCGGTATTTTAGTGGTGGTAGATAAATCGATCTTACACTGCTAGTTTGGTTGCTCATGCAAGATAAGAAAAGCACGCGGTATAATTCGATCGTTTCTACTGCTTGCAGCAATGGCGTTCACCAAAAATAGACAAAAGTGCTGTTTTACAGTGATTATCCTTGAATTACGCTCGTTTTAAAATAAAAACAAATAAAAACTACATCTCTGTTAACTTTGACAGCGATTTATTTACATTTGACGTCACATCCGTAATATGCACAACGTCACAAGGGTTAAAGCACGGTACCAGGTTACGTTACCGGTAAAAGGATAAAATCGGAGTATGTAAGAAAAAGAATCGATCATGGGTGTTCAGTGGGAAACTCGGCGAGCCTCGTTTCCCACTGGAACGGGTGGACCCTCGGGTTGGGATTTTCCTATCTCCACTGGACACCCATGATGGATTCTATTTATCTTGCATGAGCAACCAAACCAGCAGTGTAAGATCGATTTATCTACCACCACTAAAATACCGGATTTTTTCTATCTTTATGATAGAGGTATGTAAGAAAGAGATATCTGAAATGGAAAAAAATCATAACGCTCCACAATATTGCACGAATAAAACTCAATGCATCATTTATGCCTTAAGATTATTGTAAGACTTTATCAAATGAAGATATACTGGAAGTATGCAGATATTGTTTACATTTTTTGTTGGTTTGTGTCTAATGTCCACGGTCAACAGTACAGCCTGGAAGAACGTCGACTACGTAAGAAACGTAAGTAATAAGTAAGTAATCAGGCGTCACAACCACGAGGCTAAAAGGTCCGGACCAGTTAGACTGGTCAATAATGCATCGTATAAACCTGTATACACTATATACGTGTACAGTGTACTTCGCAGCCCCACTACCACAGAGGTAGACTCGTACACTCAGCTGATGAGTACAATCTCCATGGAGCGAAATGTCTCTTCACGAAGGGATATGGAACATATACAGCTGTATGTGTAATATAGCGGAGTGAGATCTCGCAACTACCACAGAGGCTGTGAATAACGAATAGCGGTAAGTGCTCCCAGAAAACAAAGTTATATATTTTGAAGGTATGGTCAATCAAATTTATCCATCTGAACTACAGTTGATACCGAAGCCCCCTTTTTAGATCTACATCTTTCTGTTGCAAATGGATTTGTTTCTTCTAAAATTTATGATAAGCGCGATGACTTTGATATTGATATAGTAAATTTTCCGTTTTTGGATGGTGACGTTCCTCGTCGTGCTTCTTATGGTGTATACATTTCGCAACTTATTAGGTTTGCTAGAGTCTGCAATCATGTTACAGACTTCAACGCTCGAAATAAATGTTTAACGGCAAAACTTCTCCAACAGGGCTATCGGTATCATAAACTTCGAAAAACCTTTTCTAAATTTAATCGTAGACACTATGAATTGATTTCCAAATAATAATAATGTTGGGTTAAAGACGCTTTTAAGTGAGGGCCTTTCGGAACCAGAATTTTATGGTGACTTGGTTTACAAATTTAAGAAACTTATAGGAAGTAATGATTTTTCTTTTCAGTTTAAAAAAATCATAACACGTTACAGACGTATAGGTTATAACTTGAATGTTATGCGACAGTCTGCATGCTTAGTTTTTAACCCAATCACGGTTGATAACTATGCTGCCTTCTTTAATTGCACGCCGGTGGGTCGGGCGTCAGACTCTATGATGGCCCCGACTTAAAGCTATTCATTTTAGCTGGTTGGGGCCGGAGCTTCTTGTCTGTTGCTTGGCCCACCGGGGTCCAACTGATGTTTTTCTTTTGCTCCGGAGTTAGTAAGTTATTCGGCACCCAGGGATCTCCATCGTCGGGCAGCTTACTCATTCTGTGAGTCCTGGTTTTTGATTCATCAGGATGTTTATCATGATTTATTTGTTTGTTCTTGATGATTCATTGACTAGTTAGAGATTCACCACGAGGACCGAAGAACTAACTAAATGTTATGAACCACTGCAGAAGCTGAGGGTGAGGTTATGGCCATGTAAAATCGATTTTTAAAAACCCGCCAGTAACTTTGTGTTACTGATCGTTCCGTCGATACTTCTGTGGTGGTTCTTTTTGTTTCATGTCTTGGTGTTTAAATTATTTTGTGCTGTTGGCGCCTTATGTATGTTTTCATATTTTTAGTTAAGTTAAGGTAACTGAATGGCCACCTTTTGGGAAAATAGCTGCTCATTCGGCTTACGAAACGTTTTTATGGTATAAGTACCTGATTGTTACTTTGGTTTTTTCCCACCTCGGTTTTTGGAGTGGGAATCTTTCTCTGATTGCGCCTTTTCCTGATCTTTGCCTTTTTGTACCTTTTTAATCTCGGAGAGCAACGGGGGTGTTGGGCAGTTTGATACGAGGATCGAGATGACTTTGGACGCCCACATTTTACCCCAAATAAAAAAGTGCAGGGAACCACGCTGCAAATTGTAAACAATTTTCCCGCAATATTTCTTCAAAAAATGTCAGATAAAGAAATACGACAGAGTCCGAATTTACCATGGTATGATAACGATGCAGAAACATTCATAAGAAATTACAGAATAAAACTGCTGCGGTTTTTTTCCCAGTTTTTGTTTTAAAATTGCCTTGCAGATGAAAAGTCACTAGATTTCGCGACTTGGATTTTGTCTTTCTTTCTTTCTATATATACTGCAGCAGTATTCACCCTCTCGCGAGGATTACGTGCAGAAAAAAAATCATATTCCACTAGCTTGTCCAACAGTTTAGGAACCAGACTATGACAACGATGGCATCTGCATAAAAAAGTGGTCCATGAAATTGAAACCGGAAATGGTTCAAAATTTGAGTTGTTGGCATGTTGTCATCAGTTGTTGCGTGAAAATATCAAAATAGTAGTTAAAATTACATCGGCAAGTGAGTTTATTTTTGTTCAAGCAAATTGCAGTAAAGATAATTTTTCGATTTTTCAGGTTCTACTTTGATCATTCCATGATTTCCATCATCCTGTAGACAGTCTTTATTAAAAAAGTAAAACATTTGTGCAAAAATTTCTGACATCGAGTGAAGCAAAATTAAGCACTTGCAAGCCAAAATTTTAAGCTAAATCTAATTATAGTCTGTTTCATCTGTTCATATATTCATTCCTGGTAAGGCCAAAAAAAAAATACGAATGTTTCCGGTAACATGCTAGAAAAAAAATGGGTCGATAAGTCGGGATTTTTTTTTTTTTTTTTTTTTTTTTTTTTTTTTAGGGAAGCCTTACCATGTAAAATATCTGAACATAGATATACAGTTTAATCAGAATTAAACTGTTTTCTCCTCCAGTGCACATGCACAGCTTCTTAATTAAAACTTCAATTCAACACATTTTTTTATTCTTTTGCCGGTCCAGTACTTGAAAAACACATCTTTTTTCGATTTTCGAGTTTTTATTTTCGGAAAACAGGAAAAAAATATTTGAGTCGGAGTTTTTGACAGGGTCGGGTTACCGGAAACATTCCTTTTTTTTTTTTTTTTTTGGCCTAATCAGTGTTCATTCTAGGCCGCGCCATCGCGTCATTGGCGCTATTTTTTCGTTTTCGGCGCAAAAATCGGCCTGTGCGGGGGTCCTATTGGCGCAAAAGAAAAATCGGTGGCTCGAAACGTCACGAATCTTGGTGCGCCGTCCAAACCTGTAAAACGGCGTATCCAGTCCTGATCCGAAATTGTAAACGAATCGAACTTTTTTAATCCAATCAAATTTCGTGTTACATTTTTCCTCTCACGTTTCCGTTTCCGCTTCACAGAAAAATGCCGAAACGAAAGTCGGACAAGGATAGCTTTTAAAAAAGCTAGAAGCGGCTCGTTTAGCATTTTGTATTATGACCACACCATTTTCGAAATCTATTCATTTCTTAAACAAATAAACTTGTATGCTAGTGGTTTCTGAGAAAACAAATTTCTTATTTTGATGTGCATGAGATCAAGATTACTCTCACACTGATCTCATGAGAATTAGTCGTAAAGTAAATGTGTGTGTGTGTGTGTGTGTGTGTGTGAGAGAGAGAGAGAGAGTGTGAGAGAGAGAGAGAGAGAGAGAGAGAGATTCCGTTACACTTTTATAGGCTAGAAACGGCGCTGTGTGCATAAACATAATTAATGGACAAGTGGGATAAAAAATGTTGATTTCCAACCCACACTTATCAGTCATTAAGTAGGCATAAGCCACAGTACTGCTTGGAATGAAATAGCTATAGAAATTATAGGTGTTTCGGAGGCGAACAGACACGGTCCAATGTATGGAAGTCGTGTACATGGTTTACTTGGTGTGAATTGTGTCAGTGAAAGTGGGGTCCCTTTGATCACGGTGCGAGACCTTCTGCTTGCGGTTTGCCAGATGGTTTTTCTTGTGGACCTCCCGTTTTCGTACCACCCACTTATATGAGCTGAAATTATCTTAAAAGGGACATAAAGTTGAATTAAAAAAGAAAAAAAGGCCGAGTGGACTTGGTAAGACCGAAAAGTAAAAAGACAGAGATGACCTGCTTCCTGGATTTCCTATTCAGTAATTAGTCGACCCTTACGGCCCCGATATCAGCATACGCAAAATGGTCTATATCCGAACTTTGCTTAAAAGAAAAATGATGATTGGCTGGATTTCATTAAACCAATCACTGCTAACGTTTAAAACATCACATGTTTTCGGCTTACCGGATGACTAATTAGTGTAGATCGGAAACCAACCTGTGTAGTCATGCGGAGTGTTCGGTATTTTTCGTAGGTTTCCAGCCAAAATCCTATCGTATATTCGGCTCGTCTCGACGAGCTGAAAAGATATAGAGGGCCAAAAACATCGAGGCCCGGCCTTGTTGACATATTTTCCGAAAGTGTCTAGGCCAGATACCAACTCCGAAGGATCGGAACGTCCTTCACAATCGGTCGGCGATTCCGATTCGAGTGAAACTGTTGATAAATCAGCCAGTGAACACCCGAAAGAACCTTCGGCAAAAACTACCGATGAAAATAGGCATTTCCAAGATCGGTGGCTTAATGACCATTCGTGGTTGCAATATGACTTCTGAATTCAAGTTCTCTAGTCATATGGTTGAACTAGTCAAGTGATTTTTTTTTTTTCAAAGTGCTCTAGTCAGTAGTCATGATTTATGAACTTTATGAACTGAACTTTATGCATACATGTACTAATTTTTGAGTGAATCAATTCTTAAACATCATTGAAGAATATATATGCCAGACTGTCAGTGTCTAAGAAGAAAAATAAAATGGTGAGTTTCAAGTTTCGATAAAATCAATGGCCCTTATTTTTTAGCTCGACTGCACGAAGTGCATAGAGCTATTGCAGTCACCCCGGTCGTCCACGTTCCCGTTCCCGTTCCCGTGCGCGTGCGCGTCACACTTGCGTTAAAGTTTTCTAGAAGTCCATATCTTGAGAACCACTCATCAGAAAGCATTCATACTTGGACCATAGATACCCTGTAGGGTTAGCTTTCATTCCATGGCATCGGGCCCCTGGGTCCAGGCCAGGGGGTGGGGCTGGAGGTTAAAATCTAGAACACCTTCAAAAATGGCAATTCTTGTGTTAAAGTTTTCTAGAAGTCCATATCTTGACAACCACTCATCAGAAAGCATTGATATTTGGGCCATTGACACCCTGTAGGGTCGGCTTTCATTCCATGGCATCAGATCCCTGGGTCCATGCCAGGGGGTGGGGCTAGAGGTTAAAATCTAGAACACCATTAATAATAATGGCTTTTCTGTGATATAGTATTCTAGAAGTCTATATCTTGAAAACTTTTTATCAGAGGGCTTTCATACTTGGACCATAGGTACCCTGTAGGGTTGAGTTTCATTGCATGGCATCGGATCTCTGGGTCCATGCCTGGGGGGTGGGGCTGGAGGTTAAAAACTAGAACACTGTAAAAAATAGATGTACTGCTGTGTAACTTTAACAAGGAGTCCATATCTTGACAACAACTTATCATAAAGCATTCATACTTCATACACTTTAGGTTCCATGACGTCGGACCTCTGGGTCGGAGTCAGGGGGGTGGGGCTAGAGGTCAAAATCTAGAACTCCCCGAATTTTTTTTCTTTTTATTTCTTAATAGAAACAACTTAGGAAGATGGTTGGTCATTCATCTTTTGACTTTGTGACACTGACTTGTGTGTCATGACGGTAAGGGTCGGTTGACCTACTTTCCATGGTTCAGTGATTTTGCCTTATATCTTGACACTCAATTAGTATATTTTCTTACTTCTTTCAGATTATGAGTGAGTACGACCAGGCCTTTGACCCCAATATACTTATAGGTCACTGTGACCTAATTTCACGGTTCAGTGATTTTGCCTTATATCTTGACACTCAATTAGTATATTTTCATACTTTTTTCAGATTATGAGTGAGTATGACCAGACCTTTGACCCCAATATACTTATAGGTCACTGTGACCTAATTTCACGGTTCAGTGATTTTGCCTTATATCTCAGTACCCAAATGGTTTATGAACAAACTTCTTTCAAAGTATGTTTGCATATGACAAGACCTTTGACCCTGAAGTAGTCCTAGGTCACTGTGACCTAATTTCACGGTTCAGTGATTTTGCCTTATATCTTGACACTCAATTAGTATATTTTCATACTTTTTTAGATTATGAGTGAGTATGACCAGACCTTTGACCCCAATATACTTATAGGTCACTGTGACCTAATTTCACGGTTCAGTGACTTTGCCTTGTATCTCGGCACTCAAGTGGTTTATGAACAAACTTCTTTCACACTATATTTGCGTATGACAAGACCTTTGACCCTAAAGTAGTCCTAGGTCAATATGACCTAATTTCACGGTTCAGTGATTTTGCCTTATATCTCGACACTCAGTTGGTATTTTTTCATACTTTTTTCTGATTATGAATGAGTATGACCAGACCTTTAACCCAAGCATACTTATAGGTCACTGTGACCTAATTTCATGGTTCAGTGATTTTGCTTTATATCTCAACACTGAATGGGTATATGATCATATTTCTTTCACATTATGAGTAAGTATCACTAGACCTTTGACCCTGAAATACTTATAGGTCAGTGTGACCTTATTTCACGATTCAGTGATTTTGCCTTGTGTCTTGGCACTCAGTTGGTATATGAACACACTATAACTATAACTATAAATCTTAGGTAGTTATAGTTAACTTTGATGGCTCAGTGATTTTGTCTTATTGCATCAAGGCAAAAAGATGTATGAGCATAATGCTTTGGGTTACTGGTCGGGTTTGGCCTTATGTTTGACAAAGATAAGAAGCAGTCGAGCACGCTGTCCTGCGACAGCTCTTATTTCAGATGTCCCTATTTTTTTCTGTGTCATGGGCCCTATGGCCCCAGTAAAAAAAATCCTAGAATGAACACTGCCTAATGTTGGCTTGCATGTGCTTAATTGTGCTTCAATCTTGGCAGCCATTTTTGCATAAAATGTTTATTTATTTAATAAACTTTGCCTATAATGTATAGTGGAATGAATTGGAACCCCAAAAATATTAAAACAGGTTATGAATATTTATCACATATATGTTGAAAAGACTATAGTAGATAGTTCAAGGTCACTTATGATTTGTTTACGCTTTTTTAAAATTTTTATTGCATATTTTAATTAATTTTCATATTTAAATGTTTGAAATCTATTTATTATAATGTTTATTGGGCAGGGCTAAGGCTGAACTTAAAAAATTCTTCGTCACCCGACCGACCCACCAATATTGCCCCTACCCAAAAAATTTTATTGACATTTACAACGAAGAATTTTCTTTTATTTGAATGTCTGAACGTTTCAGTTTCTGAATTACTTATTTTTTCAATATGTACACTGAAAAAAAGTTATAAGAGGCCACCTCATATTTTTTCTTCTAGTTCAGAAAGTAAAATACGATCAATTAAAATTCATGATCATATGAATAAACCAATGTCTAACAGTGGCTCTGTGAGTTTCTGCATTCCAAAAATGCGTGATACTTCTCACACAGACGAAGCATGTGTAAAGGTACCCTATTTCAAAAAGTCACACTTTTTTACCTCAAATTAAATGTCATATTATGACGTTGTGTTTTTACATTTTAATTTATTTGAAAGTGCTACTGACTGCCATGATGCAAGATAAAATTAAGTCAAAAGTGTTGCTGCAATAAGAATCTTCGTTTCTGTTTTGTACATGCAAGAAGACAACAACCTGAATAACAGGAATTCAGCTTTTGTATACAATTTGCATACCAACTTTGTTCTTCTCCAGTTGCATTATTATCAGCAGCACGGCATTGAAATTTTCAGCGATTATTTAGGTCAAATACTAGACTCTGATAAACTTTGAAAATTAAAAAAATCGTCCACAAATTTTGTTATTTTGTTCGTTAAAAATTTGCATTGAAACCGGAAGTGTGCGGCAGCCTTGACCTGTTGGTCCTCGAAAATGGTCTAAAACAGTTCAGTCGAGTTATATCTCTCATTTCCAGGCCTCAAGTGAATTTAACAGGGGTCAACATGTTTAAGAGGCACATTTATGAATTTTCCAAAACATCTCAAAATTGGCGATTTTTAAAAATGCATAAAAATTCTACCAGTAGAGAAAATTCGAATGTTTGATGTTTTTCCGAGCCGTAACGACCCCTTTGATGACACCCGTTCCTAATTTCAATAAATGGTGTGCTGTATCCAATTTTTTATTTAAAAACATTGATTTTTGCATTTTTACTCCAAAAACGCCTTTAGTAAAAGAAAATTATTTCTTAACACTTTGGAACTTTACTTACTTGAAAGACACGTCTTTTGGCAAAAAATCGTGCAATTTTGAACATGGCTTAGAAACAAAAAATGAGTTTGAAAAGTGGCCTCTTATAACTTTTTTTCAGTGTATTTGTCTGAATGCAATATTGTGCAGTCCTACAGTAGAAGAGTAGCTGCCTATATGATTCTGAACAGTAATGTAAACCTATCCTCTGTAAAAGTCAAACAAAAAATATTATCTTTCAGTTCTGTCCAAAAAAAAAAAAAAAAAAAAGAAAAAAAGAAAAAGAAAAAAAAAATGCCTACTGACTGACCCAATTGCGGGTGACAGCAAACAAAATATGTATTAAGGATGGCCTAATGAAAATTTAATTATAAAAAATATTTGAATAAAAAAGATTCAGTCACTTAGTTACAAATGCATGGCCATAGCAACATTTGTTGTAGTGTGTTACTTATGGTTCGAATCAAGCAAAGCAGTGACCAATCAAATGTGATCATGATATTTTATTGATACTCAAGGTCATATGGGTTCATAAAGCCAATAAAATCTTAATATTTTCTTATTTGAAATTTCAGTTGGATACACTAGTTCCACTTTATTGAATTGGTAAAATTGCATTTCCACGCCTAGCTTTAGAGTGTGCGTCCATATTAAACTAGTATAGTCTGTCTGTTATCCTACTTGATAAGGGACACTTTCAAAGCGGATCATTTCTGTTTTAGGGGAGTGCGATGGCAAGCCGCATAGTGGTATAGCATCAGACTCCAAATTTAGAGGTCCTGGGTTTGATCCCCACTTGTGGCACCGTGTTATGTTCATGAGCAAAACACATAAACTCCCCAGAATACAGGAAAAAGAAAGGTGCAGGCCATCTCTGCACTAACTGCACAGATGATCAGTGCCTTTCTCTTTGCTACATTGAATGTACAATCCCTCTTCTTAAATCAGGAATTTCAGGCTTGTGACCTGCTTCTGTGACTGTACAGGCTGGTTTATGTCAGACCTGGGGCCGAGGTTATAAAACTTTTTTCATGCTCAGCTCAGCTGAGACTAAAATTTATCCTGCTCATAAATGTTAAAATGCCAACAATTGTTGGCATTTTAACATTTATCAGCAGGATAAATTACAGGCTTCGGAGTTCTAAACCTTCAATTTCAATATATTTGGGCTATTTCAGTATTTATGAGGATTTAAAATTTTAGTCTCAGCTGAGCTGAGCATGAAAAAAGTTTTATAACCTCGGGGCCTGGTCGGAACCCTAAATTGCTAAATTTCTAATGGGAAGGTTCAATGTGTTTCTTAAACAGGGTAGAAAAATACAGACCAAAGAAGCTAGAAGATCTTATCTCTCATCAAGATATCATTACTACAAGTATGTTTCATCACAATTTTCTTCAGCATGTATTTCTTTCATTCGTACAGCATAATGCACATTCAGTTTTATTTTGCTTCAAGATAATTTTTCTTCCATATCTAGACAAATCAATCAGTAGGTGATTCCATAACAGAATGAATCATGACCAAATGACTGAGTGATGACATGTGGCAGTAAGAATTTGTTAACGATTTACAAGAACAAATTGGCTTCTATTTTGTGCCTGCAACCTCAAAAAAAACAACATGAGAATGATGTAATATACATGTCGGTAAAAATATTTTACTGCCATTGCGACTTTTTTGTTTTTATACAGAAAGCCCAAAAGACAATCTAGACAAGATCATATTCTTTATTTTTCAGTAAACATCATGTGACATGTTTGTGTCACAGAATTGGCTGCCACACTTGCCCTTCTACGGTTGGTCATTGTTGATATAGCACTGTGGGCCCATTTGTTCAAAACATTGTTAGCTAAAACAGAATATTGTTAAGCCCTCAGTTTATTAAGTACTTACATATTAACTTCAAAAGCAAATACACAGTTGTTTTTTTTTTTTTGTTGAAAAAATGTGAGAATCCTTTGCAGTTGTTATTTTTTGTTGATAAAATGTGAGAATCCATTTTTTCAACAAAAATAACAGTGTACATGTATTTGTAATATTCATGTTTGAAATTTTAACAAATCATTAACTAACAACATTGTTAATTTTGAACAACTGGGTCCTGGTGAAAACAACATGGCTTTTAGTATTGGCCTTCATGGCACTCTTAACTTATCCTAAGATACTTTTTCAGTCAACAAATTTGTGTCACAGAATCGTCTTCCACATCTGTTATTCTATGGCCCACCGGGGACGGGAAAAACAAGCACCATACTGGCTGTTGCCAAACAGATGTACACACCAGCTGAGTTTCATTCTATGGTGCTAGAGGTACATATATGAGCCACGTCATTAATGCTAAAAACAAAGATGCAGATCAGCTGTGCATGTGCAGTAACTGCACAGCTGATCAGCACCTTTGTTTTCACTACATTCAAAGTTTCAAGCTTCTAGCTTTCTTCTGTGACTGTATAGGCCAGTTTGTGTCGGACCTGTCAGAAACCCAGAAGACCGTTTCTCTGATGTCGCAGCCCATATTATTTTTGTAACGATTTCTGCAAAACATAGACATATTTTGTGATGATTTATTCAAAACATAGAGTGTGGGTACTCGTTAGGACCGCCTTGCCGAGCATTTAAGTAAAGAAAAAATATATTAGTATTAATACAGCAGAGATGTTTTATAAAAATTACGAAAATAATTGCATTCAGAAATACATGATTTTAAGGACTGGCTTACAAGCAATTTCTATACTCGAAAAGCTTTAAGGTTAAAGTATTTGACATTCCAAATACATGTACATGTGTGTTTTTAACATAATTTTGCAATTCTGTATTGCAGTTGAATGCCTCAGACGACAGAGGTATAGGGGTTGTTAGAGAGAAAGTGTTGAGTTTCGCCAGTACAAGGACTATTTTCAAGTTAGTACAGGGGCCTTGGCCTAATGTCATTATTTGAGCAGGATCATGAGAAAACCAGAGTTTTGCCTGTGCGCAAACAAAGGCGCAAATCAGCTGTGCAGTAACTGCTCAGCTGATCAGCGCCTTTGTTTTCGCTACACAGATAATAGAATTCCTCCACTACTTATACCCAAAATATCAACCTTCTAGCTTGCTTCTGTGCATGTACAGCTCGGTTTGTGTCGGAATTGGTCAGAGACCACATTGTTGGTTTTCTCATGCGAAGGCTCATTTTTATGCCCCCAACTTCGGATGAAGTTGAGGGGGCATATTGGTTTGGATCTGTCCGTGCAGTCAGTCAGTCAGTCTGTCTGTCTGTGATGCGTGAGCATTTGGTCAGGAACCGTTAGAGCTAGGATCTTGAAATTTGGTATGTAGTTTGTATATGAAAATTAAGAGGACCCGTATTTTTTCTTTCAGATAAAGTCAAGGGGTTAGGGGCCAATTCTGTGAGAGTTATTTCCCTTTTTAATTCTTGATAAAGTGAATAGATAGTAGATACCTTGTGTGCGCAACTCCTCCTACAGTTTTATTCCGATTCTCTTGAAACTTTACAGATGTTGTGACCATGCTTTGAAGATATGCATGTGGTTTGGATATAATCCTCAGATTAATTTTTGTCACTTTTTTCGCAATTTGAACTTAGCCATTTTTCAGGCATTTTCACAATGAAAGTGAATGGGCAGTGGGTACCTTGTGTGCGCAACTCTTCCTACAGTTTCATGCCCATTCATTTAAAACTTTACATGTGTTATGGGCATGGTCTGAAGGTATGCATGTGGTTTGGATATAATCCTTGGATTATTTTTTGTCATTTTTTTCACAATTTGAACTTAGTCATTTTTTCAGGCATTTTAGTGGATGGATAGAGGGTACTTTTCGGACATTTTAGTGGATGGATAGAGGGTACCTTGTGTGCGCAACTCCTCCTACAATTTAATACTGATACTTTTGAAACTTTGCGGACATTGTGACCATGCTTTGAAGATATGCATGTGGTTGGGATATACTCCTCAGATTAATTTTTGTCACTTTTTTTTACAATTTGAACTTAGTCATTTTTTGGACATTTTTACATCTTGAAAGTGGCTTACCAGTTGGGGGCATAGTGTTTCATAAACACATTTTCTAGTTTATTCTTTGAAGAGTCACAGACAAACTGTAATTTCGATGTTCATTTTCTTATTGTTTTGTTACAAGAATATCTAGATCAAAATAGTATCTTTCAAAATACAGTGATCGAAATAAGCACTCGCTGGCAAGTAAACAGGTAAAAAAAAAGAAGCAAATTACACCACAACCTCTTTATAACACTATTGTTGGGGTCCAAGACAATTTTTGTGTAACCTATCCAGTCCATATTATAATGAGAGTAAAATGTATAGACATACAGCAAAAGTAGTCTAAAATGTCCATCTGGGGTCCAGCAATGATCAGTGTGATATCCAAAACTGAATGGCAAAAAACATTAAAAAAAAAAAAAAAAAATGAGGGCAAATATAACTTTTTTAGAGTGGCAATACCAGACTATTAAATTCAGAATTAAGACGATTTAATACTTAAGAAGACAACTATTTATTACAAATGCTAATGATTATATTAAAAATGTTGTTTTGTAGTTTGTTGATTTATATTTAACATGAGAAAACCAACAATTTGCATATGCGAAAACAAAGGCGCAGATCAGCTAAGCAGTAACTGCACAGCTGATCAGCGCCTTTGTTTTGGCTATATGGATAGTACCCTTCCTTTACTTTCTAAATCCAAAATTTCCAGCCACAGGCCGGTTTGTGTCAGATCTGGTCAGAACCACAAATTGTTGGTTTTCCCATGCGGTGGCTAATATTAAATATGAAATTTTGCAGGAAAGGCTTTAAACTTGTGATACTAGATGAGGCTGATGCTATGACAGGAGACGCACAGAACTCGCTCAGAAGAGGTAGGTATTAACCCATATATGGCGAATGGACTTGTCCATCATTATCGTTTGGGCAAGTCCACTCTCATTTTTGGGGGCTTCAGAAGCGATTTTGAATTTTGAATCCATTTATCGATGAAATTCCTCCAAGCAAACAGAATAGCCCCAGATGGGATGCCGCAGAACGCGGCATCCCATCTGTGGCTATACTGTTTGCCTATGTCCCACAAAAAGAATGCTAGGCTTATACGAGTTAAATGTGCCACTTCATGTTGATTGATCAGGTCTGAAATACACCTAGCAATACCGTCCCTGATAGCTTTGGGAGCTGTAGGTCGTGGGTGCCCTGGCCGAGCCATACCAAAGTCGTTAAAAATGTCTGAATAATATAAAAAGGTCTGTTAATAAGCTGTATCTGTATTCGCCAGAGGACCGTTTGGAAAATTGGCATTTGTTTTAAAAACATTATAATCAAGAGATAATTATTATTATCGTTATTACACTACAGATTCAATCAGTTATCATTATTACAGATTCAAATTTCAATTACTGAGCATGATAGAAAAGTTGATCGGTGGTAATCTGATCTGAATCTTTATAAAACTGGATTGTTAAGGATCCCTACGTCTAACTAAGAACACTTCATCCTCCACTAATGCTAGAAGAGGATTTGTGCGTTAGTGGTGAATGTGCACTTAGTAGTGGTAACCTGCCTCTGGGCGGTTTGTGCAAGAATAGTGGGTAACTGTTAGTCTAGGTCTATATCAAGATATTTTTCAACTGCATTAATATTGTGGTTCTGTTTTGGTAAAATCTAAATGTCCCATTTAACAATTTTTTGGTCATGTCTTAGCTGACCCACTGCTTTCTGTGTATTTACCTGTACAATGGGAAGCCGAAACTGTCTTGCTCAAGGGCACTACAAGGCAGAGGTAGGTATGAAATCCAGGACCTCTGGCTCCTTTACTCTGTACCCCACTACAATGCCATTGGGTTCCCATACCCAGGGAGCCAAGCCCCGTTTTGGGGAGAGGAGGTGACATCACCTGCTATAGTTGGTTTGAATACAATTTTGGTTAGGCTTTGCCATCCTATTGAAGGCCTAGGTGGACTGCTCACGAAATTTTTTTGGCGCGATGGTTAAATTACACATTGTTTCATGCTATTTGAGCTGCCTACGTATTACAAACGTTTTCTAGATATATGAACATATCATTTGTGTTTCAGAACATAAACTGCTTAATTTTCTAGTCTAGAGCAATGCTAGGAATCACAGATAAAGAAGTAATCTTATTATATTCTTTAAAACATACTTTTGCAGCTGTTGTTTTAGTATTTATGATGTTGAATTACCCCACCCACTTACATAATAATATGAATCATGAAATTTAAATAAATGCATAGTGATTCGTGAGACGTTGAAGAACAAATGAATATGTGATGTGCTCATAAACAATATACATGTATTTATGTTTATTTTTATCATTCAGTTTCTTTATAAATTTACATCTGTTTATCATTATCATGACCAAGTCCATGGTCAGATTACCGTTTCCTATAAAATGTCAGATGTAAGTTCTCATTGTTCCATAGGCTGGATCATGCACACCTTTAAGCAAGCGGCTATGAAATACTACAATTGTATCTAGTTAGTTGTTCATTATTGTTATATCAATCATTTGATACCAATTTCAGCTCTCTAGGATTTTTGGTTTCTGAGATATAAACATTTCTGTTGGTATACCCCTCTATGTTTGTGTGATATGTGTCTAATATTTTAAGTTATCATCAATATTCAAACAGCAAGATAGTTGAAATATTCATTTATTTTATCGTTTGGTTATAGAACATTATCATGGCAATCATTCGATGCCAATTTCAGCTCTCTAGTACATTTTGGTTGCCGAGTTATAAATTTTTTGTTGGTATACCCCCTCCATGTTTCTGTGATTTTTCTCTAATATTTTAATTTTTTATCAATATTGGAAAAACAAGTAAGTCAGATTGTTTGTGTGTCTTAGCACATGGTTATAGAACACATTATCCTAGCAATCATTTGATACCAATTTCAGCCCTCTGGAGCATTTGGTCACTGAGAAATTATCAGTTTTATTGGTATACCCCCTTCGTTTGCCAGTGATTTTTCTCTTATATATTTAAGTTTTCTTAAATATTTTAGCAACAAGAAAGTCAGCTTGTTAATGTATCTTATTATACGGTTATAGAATATTGTAATAGCAATTATTTGATACCAATTTCAGCTCTCTATGGCTTTTGGTTGCTGAGATATACACGTTTCCATTGGTATATCCCCTCTATTTTTCTGAGATTTTTATCTAATATTTAAAGTTCTCATCAATATGATAACAACAAGAAAGTAGTATTATTTATGATTCTTATCACAAGATTATAGAACATTATTATATCAATGATTTGAAACCAATTTCAGCTCTTTAGAGCTTTTGGTCACTGAAATATTTTCAATTTTATTGGTATACCACCTTCATTTGCCAGTGATTTTTTCTTTTATATCTTAAGTTTTCTTTAATATTTGAGCAACATGAAAGTCAGCTTGTTAATAATCTTATTTCATGGTTATAGAATGTTGTCATGACAATTATTTGATACCGATTTCAGTTCTCTATGGCTTTTGGTTGCTGAGATATATACACTTCCATTGGTATACCCCCTCTATTTTTCTGAGATTTTTATCTAATATTTAAAGTTCTCATCAATAATCCAACAACAAGAAAGTAATATTATTTATGGTTCTTAACACATGATTATAGAACATTATTATAGCCATGATTTGAAACCTATTTTAGCTCTCTAGAGCTTTTGGTCACTGAGATGTTTTCAATTTTATTGGTATACCCCCTTCATTTGCCAATGATTTTTCTCTTACATCTAAGTTGTCTTAATATTGGAGCAGTAAGAAAGTCAGGTTATTTATATATCTTAATACATGATTATAGAATATAGGAATAGCAATCATTTGATACAAATTTCCGCTCTCTATGGCTTTTGGTTGTCGAGATATAAACATTTCCGTAGGTATACCCCTCCATTTTGTGCGATTTTTCTCTAATATTTTAAGTTTTCATCAATATTCGAACAGCACGAAAGTCTGATTATTTATGTATCATATTTCGTGGTTGTCATTGCAATTATTTGTTACCAATTTCAGTTCCCTATGGCTTTTGGTTGCTGAGCTATAAACGTTTCTGTAGGTATACCCCCTCCATTGTTCTGTGATTTTTCTCTAATTTTTAAAGTACTCATCAATATTTGAACACCAAGAAAGTCAAATTATGTCTATATTATATGACATTATTATAGAACATTATCATAACAATCATTTGATATAAATTTCAGCTCTCAAGAATTTTTGGTTGCTGAGATATCAGCAATGTTGTTGGTATACCCCTTCATTTATCTGTTATATTTCTCTAATATCTGAAGTTCTCTTTAATAATTGAGATTAAGATAGCCAGCTTGTTTATATATCTTATTACATGGTTATAGAACATTGTCATAGCAATCATTTGATACCAATTTTGAGCTCTCTAGATCTTTTGATTGCTGAGGTATAAGCAATTATGCTGGTCTACTCCAATTTTTGTGATTTTTTTTTCTCTTATATATAAAGTTCTCATTGATATTCAAACACTAGGAAGTCAGTTTGATTTTTATATCTTATTACATAGTTATAGAGCATTGTCAAAATAATCATTTGATACCTATTTCTGCTCTCTAGGTCTATCAGTAGCCAAGATACATGTGGTAATATAGGGGTAATCAAGTAGCACATTAGACAGAGCTATCAGGTACAATTTCAGGTCTTTCGGCAATGGATTACCTGATTGGTCAAGATTTCAAAGACCCCTTGGAACCATATCTAATTTTATCAAAGCAGGGCAGTTAGTCAGGAATGTGGCAAGTCATTAAGATCAGATAGGCTGGCTGTTTTATGGTGTTGCTTCCCTGAATAATTACCTTAGAATACCTAACATTTCAGTTTAGAAAAGTGTGACATTGGATGTGCTGTTAAAATGCAAACAGCAACATGTCTTGAGATAACCTGTACTTATAATAAATAATACTAAAAGAAAGAAAAAAAAAACTTTTTAGATCAAGGAAAATGGAGTAGTCTCAAGGAAAATATTGCTAACAACAGAGAAAACGCAGAACGGTTCAGAGAGCAGTTTTGTGCCTCTTATGCAGGATATTTGGAAAATATGACGGAGAGAAAACAATAATTGTTTCATGAGAAAACCTGCTGTTTGCATGCGTGACAATAAAAGACATAGGTCAGCTGTGCTGCCTTCATGCAGACTGATCAGTGTCTTTGTCTTTCACTGTTGCCTAGATAGTATATCATATTTTTAGTCTCTAAAATTTCATTAAACCATCCTTTAACTGAAGACAGATTTTCTTGTCAGTGTGAACTTTTACAAGAAAACTTGTGCATTAATATGCATGGGCTGAGCAGAAACCACTCCGTGAAACAATATACTCTAGTTATAAATTTTTACTTCAGAATATGAATACATCACATTGTACATGTATAAAATGCTGTATGAAATCTCAATGTTGTTTTTCACTAGTGCATACATGTCTTTATGACTTTACAAGACAGATTCTGGTAGTAGTAGACAGGTTAAAATTAATTACTGTTGTGGCAGATGGTGATAAAACTCTCAGCAGGGCCAGCATTTTGATGTAATACTGGGGGCTAATGATCCTGGAGAAACAGTAAACCTTTGATCCCTTTATCCAATGAAAGGCCATGGAAATTTGGTTGGCCGAACTACCAGAAATCTATACCCCATAGAGGTACTTGGAAGCTCTGTCTGATAAGCTCTTGGGGTAATACATTACTTACTCTGCCAGTTAGGGGTGGGGGTGAGCATTCTGTGATTTTGTGACACAAATGGGCATTAAAGTGATCCTCTGACCAAACTGGCACCCATGAGCATTTGTTCTAAGGGTGCAAGGTAAGTCCTATTGATAACCCGCCCCAAACACTTCAAATGGCAATATGAGAAGCCAAGTTTTGCTTAAATTAATTTTGGCAGCGTTTTTTTCCGCATTTACCAATCAGTGTTAGTAAATAAACTTTGAAAAGGATGTAAACAGAGTAAAAAGCAATAAAATGTTATAAAAATAATGATGACATCAACATTTATTGATATAAATGTGCTGATAAAAATATATTGATTCTCATAATTGCACATAAAGTTTAACATATACATTAAGTGGATGGGGTAATTCAATGCTTTAAGATGACGCATAGTTTACTCAAATGACACATTTACAGCTTTATACATGGGTAAGACATACTCAGCTGCAATCAGACGAGATAAAATGGCATCAGGATAGTATACGATAATGAAGAAACATACTACAATATGACTGTTCGTAATATAGTTGTGTACTGCATTTCAGCTGTATAACAAATAGTATGTCTAAATACCGTCTGATTAAAGCATCACGCCAAAAAAATTTCCAGAGCAGTCCACTTAGACCTTCTTTTGGAAGGTCAGAGCTATCCAAAAATGCATTCAAAACAACTATAGCAGGAGATGTCACCTCCAACTTTTTTTTTGCGAGATAGAGACTTTTGGCTCCCTGGGTACCATATAAATTATTTGTTAATTAGAACTTTTTCAGGCCTGAGATTTTATATGATATCTGAGCCACCTCGTGGAAAAATCAACAATGTGGTTTCCGAACAGGTCGGACACAAACCGGCCTGTACAAGCACAGAAAAGAGCTAGAAGCTTGAAATTTTGGAGTTAAGTAGAGGAGGAATTGTACTATCTGAGGAGCGAAAACAAAGGTGCTGATCAGCTTCGCGGTTACCGCGAAGCTGATCTGCGCCTTTGTTTTCGCTTATGCAGATTGTTGGTTTTCCCATGGGGCGGCTCATATTTTATTTTCTAGTGATAGAGAAGTTCACAGACAATGTACGGTTTTGTATCATCTGTAACTACCTGTCAAAGATCATACCGGCCCTGCAGTCGCGATGTACGAGGTTCCGATTTGGTCCCCTCTCCACAGAACAAATGATGCCGAGACTTCAACATGTTATCACAGAAGAGGGGTAAGGAGATATAATGAGCTGCGAGTCAAGAAAACCTGTCTTTGGGATTTCCGACCAGGCCAGACACAAACTGGCCTGTACAGTTACGCTTGAAGGCTAGAAGCTTGAAATTCTGAATTTAAGAAGAAGAGGGATTGCACTATCTGTGTAGCCAAACGAAAGGTGCTGATTAGCTGTGCAGTTACTGCACAACTGATTTGCGTCTTTGTTTTCAGATATTATGCAAAAAGACTATTATCTCATGATGGGCTCAAATGATAACAATGTATCTGGTGCAGATTTAGAAGGAGTTGCACAACAACCAGCAAGGTGTTTTATTACTGCTCTCGTCTGCTGATTCAAGAGAAGTGTCTCGACTAAAAACAATGCCACAAAATACTAGAAAATTGCAGCCTGGAAGCTTACCTTAGAATAGTGTGGTTTGCCAAAGTATCATTATCCATATGCCAGGGATCAAGACTAATAATATGGGCCTTGAGTAACTCAAATCAGCCCCAAAACTTAAGACTTGGTCCCTGAATGTTTTGAGAAAATGTGCATATATAGAAATATAGAATATGGATAGCCGTTGACTTGATTCTGTTCCTGAGTAGACATAAAATGATACATTCCAGCATAGTATGAGATCCCAAAACATGTAGAAGCTGGCAGCAAGGTAAATATGAGCCGCTACGCAAGAAAACCAGTCTGGGGGTTCCGATGAGGTCTCGCAAAACCGGACTGTGCAGCATTAGAAGATAGCTAGAGGCTTAAAATTTCCGATTTAGGAAGAAGAGGAATTGTACTATCCGAGTAGCGAAAACAAACGCGCTGATCAGCTGTGCAGTTATTGCACAGCTGATCTGTGCCTTTGTTTTTGTATGGGCTAAAATCCGGTTTTCTCATGACGCGGCTCATTTGTTTTTGTTTTATTTAAAGCTTTTGAATATTTTAGGGTGAAGGTCACTCCAGAAGGTGTTCAGGCTATTGTGACACTGGCGAATGGTGACATGAGAAAATCACTCAATATTTTACAGGTAATGTTCCCTTTTACAGGTAATGTACCCTATAGAGTCTTATGATAAAGCTGGCAATTTTTACATGCCATTTATGGGATTATAATTCCAATTTCCTACATTCTGATTGGTTGTATTGAAGACTTTATACTTCGATAAAAGCAATGTGTAAGAATAGTCGGTTTTCATCTCGACTGCGAAGCTGATCAGCGCCTTTTAGCTATACGTATAGTACAATTTCTCTTCTTAAATCCGAAATGTCAAGCTTCTAGCCTTTTTCTGTGACTGTACAGCTTGCATGTTCTCACTCATGAGCCTCTACACAGATAAATATACCGAGTGTGGAGATAAATATACCGAGTGTGGAGATAAATATACCGAGTGTGGAGATAAATATACTGAGTGTGGAGGTCCCATGAGAACCTTTTTCTGTTCTTTTGTGTGTTATTTAAGGATTGAAATTCAGATTTTAGCTTTCACTGGATGATGAAAAACATTAGGCTGTTTTAATGTCTGTGAAGCCCAAAGGGCTTCTCGGAGACATTAAAACAGCTAATGTTTTTCATCATCCAGTGAAAGCTAAAATCTGAATTTTAATACTTATATTTACATTTTATATTATCAACCAAGTATCAGAATTTTAATTGCGCATATCATCGCTCATTTTCATGCTATTTGACATCAAATCCGACTTAACGTAATTTTGGAACAGCCAAAACGTCAAATTTTCGCGCCTAACGTCATGGCGATACGCGACCAACGTCAAGACAACAAGAGTAAACAAACAACGTCACTGGATGGGTTTTGACGTCGCCTCGCCCATAGGCGTGGCCTCTAGATCACGTGACATAATGTTTTTCATTGGGAAATGAAGAACATCAAGAAAGATACTTTCATCTAAGGCGACTGCAATAAAAATGTAAATATATGAAATTAAGCCGACTTCATGAGAAAACCAACAATTTTGGGTTTCGACTAGGTCCGACACAAACTGGTCTGTACATGGTCACAGACGCAGGATAGAAGTTGAAGCTTGAAATTTCAGATTTAAGAAGAAGAGGAATTGCTTTATCTGTGTAGTGAAAACAAAGATGCTGATCAGCTGTGCAGCGGATCTGTGTCTTTGTTTTCGCATATATGCAGATTGTTGGTTTTCTGGTATGGCGGCTCATTTTCTTTTCTATTGCGTGTAATATGAAAGTTTTATTTTCCAGAGTACCTATATGGCATATGATTCCGTGGATGAAGATGCTGTGTATACATGTGTAGGTCATCCACTACGCAGAGACATAGAGAACATAGTATACTGGGTGTTGAATGAGAATTTTACTACAGCATACAACAGTATCCTTTTACTTGCAAGTCTTACAGCCCCTTTCACTTGAGTTGGCCGTTTGAGCTTTTAGGTCAGTCATGTTTGTATGTAAACAAGGTAACTTTTTATTCTATTTTAGAACTGATACAATATCCCAGGTGCCAGGTGTTCTTAGAAGCTTTTCAGCATTTATCTTTAAGTAATGGTGTCACCTCTTCTGATAAAAATATTGTAATTGTTTGGTTAAAGCACATCTTTATTTCAAAATTCTTTGCACAACAATGACAACATATATTAAGAACATACATTTGAGACACGTAGGGTTTGATAAAAAGCAGAATTCTATCAATTTTAGCAGTTACCTATCGGTATCTACATGGCCAAAATTCCACATAGTAAGATAAAAATTTCACTTGAGTTTGCCGTTTTAAAGGTCATTTAGTTTAGTCACTCAAATCAGCAGATGGCATTGTGGACAACATGAAAAGAAACTCAGATCTTCAGAACACATGATGCAAATGCTCAAACGGCAAACTCGAGTGAAAGGGGCTGTAAGAAGTTTTAGATAATACTTATATCCCCCCAACCGAAGGTGGGGGACATATTGTTTTTGGTGCGGATCCCGTCGGCGTCCGCGTAGCTTCTTTCCGACACAATATCTTTTGAACCAGTGGATGGATTTTGACCAAACTTGCATAGATACATGGTTGGGAGGGGGGAAAGAGTTGATTAGATTTTGGTGACGACCTCATTTTCAAGGTCACCAGCCCATGAAAACTGATCAAATTAGGTTTTCCGACACGATATCTTCTGAACAAATGAAAGGATTTTGACCAAACTTGCACAAGAGCATTGTAGGGAGGAGGCTCAGAGTTGATTAGATTTTGGTGTCTAACCTAATTTTCAAAGTCACGAGTCCATAAAAACTGTTGAAATTAGTCTTTCCAACACAATATCTTGCAGTGCTCCAGCTAGGGTTTGAAAAGGGCAGGGCGGACTTAGATCAAAAAGGGCACTTTCAGCACGTGACAGTTAACAAAAAGGGCACTTTTAGACCATGGCACTTCTTTGAAATAGCTTAAATTCCAAAAGCTGATAATCACTTTAATAGTTGTATTATTGCTAACTGATCCAAATATTATTATACCCCCGGCATATACGAAGTATATAGGGGGTATATAGTTTTTGGATTTTCTGTGAAGATGTTTGTGTGCGTGTGTGTGTGTGTGTAAACTTTTTTTCTGTCAAAGATTTCTCTGGAACTACTTGACATAGGATGATGAAATTTGGTACAAACATTGGGTATGGTAAGTTGTATTGTGTAAGAAAGAATCAGCCATCTCCTGCTTATCAGTCCCTTTATTTGTCCATTTTTCTTTCTCTCTGATTGAAATTTCTGTCACAGATTTTTCAGCTCCTATTTATGCAAGCTTCTTCAAATTTTGTATATATCAAGAAAGTGTCAAAGTGTATCGTGTAAGAGAAAATCAGATTGCCAGTATTTGTTTTTCCATTCTTTTTCCACTTTGTAGTTTTTCCATCTGTCACTCCTGTATAATGAATAGGAAAATTTCTGTCAAAAATTTCTCAGGAACTGCTTGACATAGGATGATGAAATTTAATACAAACATTGTGTATGGTAAGTTGTACTGTGTAAGAAAGAATCAGCCATCTCTTGCTTATCAGTCCCTTTATTTATCCATTTTTCTTTCTCTCTGATTGAAATTTCTGTAACAGATTTCTCAGCTCCTATTTATGCCAGCTTCTTCAAATTTTGTATACAACTAGACAGTGTCCAAATGTATTGTGTAAGAGAAAATCAGAGGGCCAGTATTTGTTTTTCATTCTTTTTCCACTTTGTATTTTTCCATCTGTCACTCCTGTATAATGCATATGAAAATTTCTGTCAAAAATTTCTCAGAAACTGTTTGACTTAGGAAGGTGAAATTAAGTACAAACATTGGGAATGGTAAGTTGTATTGTGTAAGAAATAATCAGCCATCTCCTGCTTATCAGTCCCTTTATTTGTTCATTTTTTCTTTCTCTCTGATTGTGTGAACTTTGTTTCTATGATTTTCTTCAATTTTAAACAAATCTGCACCAGAAGATACCTTCGTGTTCTATCTTTGTAGAAGCATACAGTACACCTAGGTGTTCATTTGATGACTAGATGTATACCTTTTGCTGTAATCTGCTTTTTGTCTCAAAGTGGTATGACCTCTGATGGCTACTGCCGGGGGTATGTGAGCTTTGCTCACTTTTGCTATATTTTACCAAGAAAATACTTTTTTCTTCTCTTTCTTTTTAGTTGTGTCTTTGTTTCTTTTCATAAATGAATTCTCTAGTTAAAAATTCACACTTCACTGGAAGTGGTGTCACCTGAAGCAATTATAATCAAGGATGTGTCAAAATTATTTTGAGTAATTATTGACAACAAACAAAGGATTAAAGAAGTCAACCATGCAGTAATCACACTGCAACTAGAGCTGCACTTTTGGTTACTCCAGCCTCAGACTTAAAAAATCTGTAACTTTCTTATTTTTTGTCCGATTTTTATGATCATCTTACCAAAATAAAGGGCAGGGTGCAAACTGCATGAAAAAGGGCACAACAGGGCGCTGGAAAAGGGCAACAGGGCGATGCGCCCTGCTAAATTATTCTAGCTGAAGCACTGTCTTGTAAACCAATTGATGGATTTTGACCAAACTTGCACAGAAGCATTGTTGGGAGGAGGCTCAGAGTTGATTAGATTTTGGTGACCTTGACCTAATTTTCAAGGTTGTGAGACCATAAAAAATGTTGAAATTAGTCTTTCCAACACAATATCTTGTAAACCAATTGATGGATTTTGACCAAACTTGTTGCGAGAAGGCTAAGAGTTGATTAGATTTTGGTGACCTTGACCTAATTTTCATGGTTGTGAGTCCATAAAAAACTGTTGAAATTAGTATTCCAACGCAATATCTTGTAAACCAATTGATGGATTTTGACCAAACTTGCACAGAAGCATTGTTGGGAGGAAGCTCAGAGTTGATAAGATTTTGGTGATCTTGACCTAATTTCCAAGGTCACTAGTCAAAAACTTGAAATTAGTCTTTCTGACGCGATATCTTGAAAACTAATTGATGGATTTTGACCAAACTTGCACAGAAGCATTGTTGGGAGGCGGCTCAGAGTTGATAAGATTTTGGTGATCTTGACCTAATTTTTAAGGTCACTAGTCAAAAGCTGTTGAAATGAGTCTTTCTGACGCGATATCTTGTAAACTAATTGATGGATTTTGACCAAACTTGCACAGAAGCATTGTTGGGAGGAGGCTCAGAGTTGATAAGATTTTGGTGACCTTGACCTAATTTCCAAGGTCATTAGTTCATAACTGTTGAAATTAGTCTTTTGGACGCGATAACTTGTAAATCAATTGATGGATTTTAACCAAACTTGCACAGAAGCATTGTTGTGAAAAGGTTCAGAGTTTATAAGAATTTGGTGATCGTGACCTAATTTTAGACAGGGTCCAAAACAAGTTTAAACTACCACACCATACAGAACAAGATGGGCATGGTGTCTTCCATAGAAAAACTTCATATCACAAGGTATCTACACTTCAATTACTAAACGGTTGGGGGACATAGTTTTCCTCAGAAAACACTATTTTAATTTTTAGTTGTTGGATGCTTATATTTGTAGCACATTTCTGAGGTCATGACATCCCTTGTTGGGTAAAGTCCCATAAAATGGAGGCAGCATCTTGACATGACAGTAGCTTTAGACTATGACATACAGCAACATATAAAAGATATCCTCAGAAAGAAATTGTAAAAATATATTCTTCCTTAATGAATGTCAGATATGATGAAATTAAAGACAGCCAAAGGTCTTGCTTTACAAGATATTCTAACAGAAGTGCATGAATATGTACATAAAGGTGAGTCTGCACATACATTGTCTAAATCAGGCACGGAAGCTTGGTAACTGTTAGGTCATGTGTTTGCCTATGCGAAAACAAAGGCGCAGATCAGCTACGCAGTTACAGATCAGCGCCTTTGTTTTCGCTACATGGATAGTAAATCCCTCTCTTTCTTAAATTCAGAATTTCAGGCTTCTAGCCTTTTTCCGAGACTGTATAGGTTGGTTTGTATCGGACCTGGTCGGAAATCCTGAAGACTGGTTTTCTTGCGTCTTAGCTCATATTTAAGTGGACACTAGATCAAACTCCACATTTCGCACATTTCTTTCAAGGATGGTCATTAAAGTGTTTATTTTGGTCATTAAAATGTTTATTTTGGTCATTAAAATGTTTAAATGGCTATTCTTCCATGTTGGCTGTTCTTCTATGTTGACTGTTTCCGAAAGAGAATTTGTCATTTAATGCCAAGATAAATTCTAATGGACCTTCATTTTATGCCTTTTTCACACTTCACCTATTGTATACATCTGGGCATGTGCAGCATAGTGATTAATTCAATGTCTTGCCTTAAGTTCAAGCCCAAGCTTCTCCAGTCTGTCGTATAAGACTTCTGAGATCTCATTTCCAGATGACTTTAGCTGTCGAGTGGGTAGTATAACACAAAACATGTCCATTTCTATATACATCTGTTAATGTATGACCTATTTAGCTCACCTGAGCCGAAGGCTCACAAGGTGAGCTTATAGTATGGTAGTCGAGCCGTCGTCCGTGCGTTCACACTTTCAATCTTGAATATCTCAAATATCTTGAATATTGACAACAAGGCCAATCACAATCAAATTTTATCTGAAGCATCATTGAGGAGGGGGAAAGGTTGCATTAGGTTTTGGGCCAGGTTGGATCAGAACTCTGGTTTCCATGGCAACAGATAGCTCCCATCGAGTTATAATGGGGAAAATGTTGTGGCCACTCTAGCAACTTCATTTTTGATTGGATCTTCTTCATTCTCTTGGGAATAACAAGGACAACCATAACATCTCGGATGAGTTCGAACTTCCGCTAGTTTCGACCTCAGATTGCGGAGTTAGCTGCCCTTGAGCGTCTGGAAAAATCCCCATAGACTTATAATGGGAAAAATGTTGTGGCCACTCTAGCGCCATTATTTTTCAGCGGATCTTCTTCATTTTTGCAGGTAACAAGGACAACTATAATATGTCGTATGGGTTCGAAATTCTGACCCTCTGACTGTGGAGTTAGCTGCCCTTGAGTGTTTGAAAAATCATTATTTGGTGTTGTGGCCACTCTAGCACCTTCAATTTTGATCGGATCTTCTTCATACTTGGAAGTAACAAGGATAGCCATCCAGATCGGACCCTTGACTGCAGAGTTATCTGCCCTAGACTGTGAAAAATCAATATTTAGTGTTGTGGCCACACTAGCGCCTTCATTTTTATTCAGATCTTCTTTATTCTTAGAAGCAACAAGGACATCCGTAACATCTCAGATGAGTTCAAATTTCGACCAGATCTGACCTCTGACCGCGGAGTTACCTGCCCTTGAGTGTTTGAAAAATCAATATTTAGTGTTGTGGCTAGGCTAGCGCCTTCATTTTTATTCGGTTCTTCTTTATTCTTGGAAGTAACAAGAACATCCATAACATCTCGGATGAGTTTGAATTTCGACCAGATCTGACCTCTGACTGCAGAGTTAGTTGCCCTTGCATGTTTGAAAAATCAATATTTAGTGTTGTGGCCACTCTAGCACCTTCAATTTTGATGGGATCTTCTTGGAAGTAACAAGGACATTTGTAATATCTCAGATGAGTTTGAAATTCAGCCAGACCTGATCTATGACTGCGGAGTTAGCAGCCCTTGAGTGTCCAGTGACTGTACTTGACTGTCAGGTGAGCGATCATTGCCCTTGGGCTACTTGTTTACTGCTTTGTTTTCATTTGACCTATTTTACACTGTTTATTAATGACCAAGTTTACACCTCTGTTTACAGTTGACCTACCAATTCATGTCAGAATGCAGTTACTGGAAAAAATGGCTGATATAGAGTAAGTAAATACTTTACTACGTGTACCAAGTAATGTAAAGGCCTTGAATATAGTGTAAACCCGCCTATGATAATGGATTTTTTTTTGTATATAAGATAAAGGGGAAACCATTTATTTTCTGTATCTTGGAAAAGGACTTACAAAAAAAAATCGAAAATTGGCCAATGGATAAAGTTTTGTGACCAAAATGATTTTAATAGGAATTGTGTGCATTGGCAAGGGAGATAATGAATGCTCATAGAAATTAATGTAATTTGAACTTATATAAAACTTTTTACTTGATCATGAAGATTTGGTTGCTTTATGGTGACTTTGAGTGATCAAGAAAATATATTACAGAAAATCCACATTCAAAAATGTTTTAAGCCAGAATTTGTTTGACTTTCAATCAGTTTTTCAAATTCCTGTTGTGCATTTTGCAACAGTCTAAGTGCTCAATTTCACCAAGAAAATGCTTAAAGACAATTGATGGTTTCATTTCAGGAATAGACTAGCCTCAGGGACCAATGAGAAAATACAGATGAGTTCCCTCATCGCAGCATTCCAAGTGACAAGGGACTTAATCGTGGATGAGGCAAAATCAGAGAACCAAACATCCTAGCAGTCAAAGGGAGAGTATTGTGAATGACAATTTTTCAGGAGAATCTTTGTCTGTCACAGAATGAATGTGTGAAAGATACTGACATTTGAATATATGCTCCAGTGAGACGTTCTCATTAATTCCATTAAAAATGCTGTCATTCATCAGGAAAACATCTCCGTGCAATGAATACCCCCTTAAACCCCACTTTTATAAAGAAAAACTGGGGTTTGTAGGGGTATACCTAATTTTCTTATTTTTGTTCCAAAACATACATTGTGGGTACTTGTTAGAACCGCCTCAGCGAGGCGGTTCTAACAAGTACCCACAATGTATGTTTTGAGCGACAATATTAAAAATATCAAAAAAATTTCAATGAAATTTTCAAATTTTTGCTTCTGAAAAAATCTCTGTATGGGCAAGCTCTCTTCAGGTTTCTGACCAGGTCTCAAGGTTATAAAACTTTTTTCATGTTCAACTCAGCTGAGCATGAAATTTAAACTATTCATAAATCCTGAAATAGTCCAATGTAATTGAAATTTCAGGTTCAGATCACCAAAACCTGAAATTTATCCTGCTAATAAATGTTAAAATGCCAACAATTGTTGGCATTTTAACATTTATGAGCAGGATAAATTGAGTCTCAGCTGAGTCGAGCATGAAAACATTTTTATTTTACCTCAAGGCCAGGTTTGACACTGAACAAGTCCTATAGCCATCAGGGAATATTTGTAATAATTGAAAGACAAGTTTGTTAGTTCTTCATAAAATCATAAAATTAGGTCAAGAACAGTACAATTCGCCGACAAGAGCCAACGTATAATAAGTCTTAAGATAAGAACGACTGTGCTACAACTTCCAGGGAAGCAAAAAAAAAAAAAAAAAATGCTGATCAGCTATGCAATTACTGATTTCAGGATGTAAAAAACAGTTTTTTTTCATGACACTTAAACATGCATGTGATACCTCCCTCATCATCAGGGAGACTCCAGGAAATGAGTGGCAAAATTTGTCTAAAATGTACCACTTTTTCACAAAAAATCAAAATCTCCCTGAAATGAACCAAGAATTCTCCTACATATTCTATACATTTTTCAAAAATCTCCCTGAAATGAAGGAAAAATCTCCCTGATGCCCATTTCAAACTCATCACATGTATGCTTAAAACAATGACAATGTCTGCAAAGTCATGTGACAAAGCTCAAAAGTTTGATGCTTGTATTGAAATAAACTAGATAATCAAACAGCGTTTTATCTTGTATTTTGTGAGCCTTAACATTTTCTAATCCATGATGTGCAAGAAAGTACTTGGCTAACGCCCGTACCTCCTCATCCACTGATTCAAGAAGAGTATTGAAAAATAAAAAATAGAAAAAAACAAAAACAAAAAAAAAAAAACAAGCAATGACCATGAGATGAAAAAAAAACAACAACAACAAAAAAAAAACGAATACCAAGTAGTCAAACAGTATAATTGTTTACTTGGATAGTTGTACATGTACTTTTAGCTCCACTGCACAAAAATCAGAGCTATTGTAGTCACCTTGATCCACGTTCTTGTGCACGCACGTGAGCGTTCGCAACACTGCGGTATAGTTTTCTAGAAATCCATATCTTGACAACCACTCATCCGAAAGCTTTCATGCTTGGACCATGCCAGGGGGTGGGGGCTGGCAGTTAAAATCTAGAACACCTTTAAAAAATGGCTTTTCTTGGGTATATTTTTCTTGTCCATATCTTGACAACCACTCATCGGAAAGCATTGATACTTGGACCATAGATACCCTGTAGGGTTGGCTTTCATTCCATGGCATCGGATCCTTGGCTCCATGTCCGAATGGGGCTACAGTTTAAAATCTAGAACATCATGGATAAATGGCTTTTCTGCAGTACAGAATTCTAGAAGTCTTCATCTTGACAATCACTTATCAGAGTGCATTCATACTTGGACCATAGGTATCCTTTAGGGATGGGTTTACTTTCTTGACATCAGATCCTGGGGTCCATGCCTGGAGGTGGGGATTGAGGTTGAAATATAGAACACTGCCAAAACTGACTGTCCTGCAGTGTCTATAGTTGTGTAGTTACTTAGATCATAGGCTCTTGTTAGGTTATATGACATCTGACCACCGAGTCCGAGTCAGGGGTGGGGCTAGAGGTCAAAATCTAGAACACATATTTTTTTTTTCTTATTTCTAAATAGACAACTTTTAAGGAGGATGTTTTGTTAGTCGTCTTTCAACTTTGTTACGCTGACTTGTGTGTCATAAAGTTAAGGTTGAGTTGACCTAATTTCCATGGCCCAGTGATTTTGCCTTGCATCTTGACCTCAGTAAGTATATTTACACAGTACTTTCAGATTATTGTTAAGTACTACAAGACCTTTGACCCAAACATACATGTAGGTCAAGGTGACCTAATTTCATGGTTCAGTGATTTCGCCATTCATTTGGTATGTGATTGTAACAGTGTGATATAAATAGCACATTTCCTTCACATTATGAGTAAGTAGGACCAGACATTTAACCTCAAAGTGGTATAAGGTCACCATGACCGGATTTCATGGTTAAGTGATTTTGCTCTATATCTTCACAGTCATTGGGAATATGAACATAATTCTTTCACACAAGTAACTATGATCGCTATATGTCACTATGACATCATTTCATGGTTCTTTGATTTTGTCTTGTCTTGACACTCAATGACAATATGAACGTACTACTTTCTTATAATGGGTGAGTATGACCAGACCTTTGACCCCAAAGTGGTTTTAGGTCACTGACCTAATTTCATGCTTCAGTGATTTTGTTTTATATCTTCACTGAATGGGAATATGGACATACTTCTAGTTATTATGAGTATGACCAGACCATTGACCCCTAAGTGGTCACTGTGACCTAATTTTATGGTTCAGTGCTTTCAGCTTAATAGCTTGACACTTAATTGGTATATGAAAATACTTCTTTTACATTATGAGTGAATATGACCAGACTTTTGACCCCAGAATAGTTATAGGTCAGTGTGACCTAATTTCATGGTTCAGTGATTTCATCTTACTCATTTGAACGTATACTTCTTTGATTTAAGAATTACCAGACCTTTGACCTGAAAGTTATTTAAGGTCACTGTGACAAAATCATTGTTTAGTGATTTTTGCCTCATAGCATTATGGGTAATAGGATGTATGAGCATGCGTGGATCCAGAGGGGGGGACCAGGGGTCTGGAACCCCCCTGGAATTTGAAAATTTTACCTAAAAAAGGTAATTTCGGGTTTTTTGGGGGGTTAGACCCCCCCCCCCCCTCGTCTGTGACCAAAAATTACCATTTTCGTTGGACCCCCTCTCATGAAAGTTTCTGGATCCGCGCATGAGCATGATGATAAGGGTTTAACGGTTACTAGTCGAGATGGCCATAATAGTGCAGTCCAGCGCGATGTCGTGCAACAGCTCTTATTCAAGAAATGACATCCCAATTTCTGTTTCTGTTTCCTTACGGTGTAGGGCCTATTCAGCATCAACACACCGGGAGAGAGAGCATGTAGTACTTAGTAGCACTTGTGGAGGGCTGCTTTTAAACCCTCAACTGTCTCAGCATGCACAACCGAATTTTCCAAATGGTTCCATTCGATGGCTGTTCTCACAAAGAATGAGTTTTTGTGCTGATCTGTTTTACTCTGATCTACTTGATAACTTCTGTCGTTTTTGATAACTTGCCTGTCTATAATGTTAGATGTAACGTAGTTAGAATACTTTGTAGCTCTAATATGTCGTTTTTGGCGTAAAGGTTGTAGAAAATACTCTGGAGGTATAGGCGATACCAGCCCCTCGACACTTCTTGGGAGGCAACGTACCAAAATGACGATAGCTGCCGACTGGGACGTAAAGCATTAATTCAAACAAACTAACGAAGATTAACGCTGGTGAGCAAGTATCATCGTAGACCCTACACTGGCGGTGAATAAACGCAACACTATTTCGGTGATTAGTAAGACCTGAAGTCACGCGAATCGAACGCACCTGTCATTTTCATTTCGTAACGAAACAGCGAAAGATGGAAGACGTAAAATCATATGAAACTAAAGGTAAACATCATGATAAATTCATCTGAATAAATCTAGGAATATGAGACAACACGTTCCAATTGCCAGTAATGAAATCGGGATCCTGTCATTGGTGAAACTGAAAGCATAATTAAAAATATTTTTAACAGAGAAAAGTCTGACATCCGAGTGTAACTAGTAGTTCGTTAAATGGAAATTTTTTAGTTCGAACACAGGAAAGTGTATCTAGTAGTTTGTTAAATGAAAGTTCGTTAGTTCGAGCCGATGCATAATGTCCCCAGGGATTTTTTTCGGGTGTCTCAGGGGCCGAAATAAGGCCCCATTCCCAATGCAATTTGGAAACCCGAGTCTTCTCTGGCTGTCTGACCCATTTTGAATATTTTGAAAATTTCCCAAATTCAGGGTTTACGTCACTAAATGTACCAATCAGAAAGGCCCTAGGGCCCCGTCCCAAGATTGCCAAACAAATCCCTGCTCCCATTCACCAGCTATGGTCATGTCCAGAAGTTGCCTCAATTTTTATGGGACTTTTACTCAAAATTTGGATGTGACCCAGGCTGTCAACTGATTCCTATATTCCTATTAAACTCCTATATTTTGGGTCTAAATCCTATATTTTTAAGCACCTCCTATATTCCTATAAGTTCTCCTATATTTTGAAAATATTTCCTATATTTTTAGGAAAATTTATTGCCGATGAATATATAGTAAATAGTAGTGCTCTGATACTGCCTTTTGCCTCTTAAAAATAAAATCATATTCATACTGTTTATAAAATAGTGCATAAAATTTAATGGTCATTATGTCACTCCTTAGTCAGGGTAACTTTTAAGTCCAAAGCATGCCCCATTTTCATAGCAATTAATAAATTATATATCTTGGTTTCCATGAAAGTTGTCATGTTTTTATGTTTAGTCTTTTTTTCTATTTTCTTTCTTCCTTTGCCTTAATTTTGTGGTAAATTGATGCAACTGTACTGTGTACAATTGATCCCAGGAAAGGCTGAGATCACAGAAGACAAAGGTATGTACTCTAGAGCTTCTGGGGGCCTAGCCGGCCTAATTACATACGGTACATGTATTAATAACATCTGTTCTACATTATGGACGTTGGAATTTCAGCTAAGATTCAGAGCTGTGGATTTATTTTACCTTTGAGAAAGAATATGATAACTCACTCTTTCACTGTAAAATTTTTATATGTTTTACTACCGGGTATTATAAATGATCAGTGTGAAAAATAAAAGTAGGTCTAAGATGAAGAGAAAAAGTTGACCTTAATTTTCTATTTCTTCTTTGTATAGATATATTTTCAATGAAAAAGCCTGTATTTTGTCAAACGAATGCCTTTATATACAAAAAAAAACAACAAAACTTTAATTCTGTGAGAGTCAGCTAATGGGCCTGTGTAGTATCACCATCCTACATAATGCTTCATCACACATCATCACATGAATGGTCACCTGTCTGGATTGTGATGCTTTGGAACTGAATGGTATACTTTATCTAGATATTTTAGACATTAATTAATGTAGAGAAAGTGAATGTGGAGGTAAAGATTGTTAGTATAAGAGCTGAAAGAGCATAGAATGAAGCGATTTTCACGATAAAACGCCTATATTTTTCCCTTAAAATGAGCTAAAACCTCATATTTCCTAGAAAAATTTCCTATATAAACTCCTATATTTTTTACAAGACTTGGTTGACAGCCTGGATGTCATAAACATCCAAAAAGTGCTTCAATTCAAATATAATCACAGTACCCAACTGAGCCAACACGGCTTATAAGCTTATTTTATGTCTGGATGTTTTTACTTAAACCCCTTTTCTTGGGCAGGCTCAGACCTGAGCGGTTAATCAGATAGTTATTTAGTAGCCAATGACCTTTGCCTGGAGGCACAAGCAGCCCGTCTATTTTTAGGCCTGGAATGGGCGGGGGCCTGAAAATTTAATGTTATATCAGTCATAACTGAAGCAGGTAACTCCAACCATTTGCTATTGTACCACTTCTGACATAAGATAAAAAATCAGAGTTCTCACTAAGATTTTGAAAATTGGAGTAAAAATGAGGCATTTACTAAAATGTTGGATTCTTCCTATACTTTACTATTGGGGCTTTCCAATATGTTACGAGTCAGAATCAAAAAGTTGGAGTTTAAAACTCCAATATTGGAGTTAAGGAGAACCCTGAAAATGCATTGCAATAAGATAACTGTTAAACATTTCAAATCAAACACTCTACTCTAGCTGTGGAGTCATTTTAAAAGGCCAAAATGATCTAGTAAACCAATAAGCCTTATTCTGTTATGTAATATTTCAGTTGCCCTGGTGGAGAGTAATAGTCGGCCAGCGGGGCACCAGCTGGTCAATACGTACATGACCAACAGAAATGCCGACCCCATGGATATTGTTGAACTGGCTAAACAAGTGCAGAAGGTACATTACTTTAAATACACATTAATTAATACAAAGTAAGAATGTTTGATTTGATTTCATAAATTGATTAAAAGTTTTTGTGGGTACCTTATTGGATATCTCCTTAAACAGTATATATCAGAAGTTTCATTTTTAATGTTACTGATTTTTGTCAGATATCCATGATACTGAAACAAGTCAGTGCATATCATCTTTTATAATACCTGTCATGCAGGTTGGCACTGTATTGCTGCCTGTTACCTGCATACCCCAGTTTTGCTATATAAAAGTGGGGTTCAATAGGGTATACAATACTATACATTGCACAGACGTGTTTTGGTGATAGCAACATGTAAGTTCGCATTGTTTTCTTTTTTAAATATTTGCAGGCTGATGAATTCACCAAAGCAACAGCAGGCAGTAAACTCATGGTGATAGCAGATCAGATAAAGTACCTTCAGGAACAAGCTAAAAAGGTATAGAAAGCAAGATCATTACGAAAATGAGCCCATGGAATATGTGTAGAATTTTCTGAAGCTGTAAAAAAAAATCAGTAAAAAAGTTTTGCATTATCTTGTCATGCTTGTTTTTACTCAAAACATTGATTGTAGGTTCATGTTAGACTGCCTGTGTGCTGAAGCGGTTCTAACAAATACCCACAATCTACATGTATGTTGGATCAAAAGTAAGAAAAAAATGTTTACCCCTGTATACCCCAGCTTTACTATATCAAAGTAGGGTTCAATGGGTATACTTTTCATGGACATCATGTTTTCCTGATGTGATCTTTAATTTCAACCTAGTATTTAACCGTCAGAAATATAAGGTCACCTTCTTTTGTTCTGTTATTAAAATTGAGTGTTGTTTGTAGGTGTTACAAGAAGCCAAGCGAGATGCTATGTTACACCATGCAGCATGTAACCTAGTCAAGAAACCAGGTCAAGTGTATTATCTGTATGAGAGAGAATCAGGACAAAAATATTTCTCCTTGTTGTCGCCTGAGGTAATGATAAAATCTTGTCAATATGAGTCATCGCATGGGAAACAATTTGCATATGCGAAAACAAAGGCGCAGATCAGCTTCGCAGTGACTGCGAAGCTGATCTGCGTCTTTGTTTCCGCTACACGGATAGTATAATCCCGATTCTTAATTCCGAAATTTCCAGCCTCTAACCATCTTCTGAGACAGTACAGCCTGGTTTGTGTTGGACCTGGTTGAAACCAACCAATTAATCTATAAAACAGGATTGAAATACAAACTGCTAGGCCCTGGATTGTGTCCCTTTTGCAAGACACACCAACACCTTGCACTGCTTAATGCTCTACAGGAAGTTTTGTATGTTTGATTTGTGGCTTAGTGTCCTAGTTGACATCTATGGTCATAACAGGACGCTGTTTCCATTTCATGGGACACCTACCAAACATTATGATGTCATGATACCCAAAATGTCCAGGAAGCAGTGGCTTTGTCCTGACATGACTGAAAATTGTTGAAAATGCCTGGGATGTTTAACCACAAAACAAAATGAGCCACCCCTTCAGAAAACCAACAATTTGCATATGCGAAAACAAAGGCGCAGATCAGCTGTACAGTAATTGCACAGCTGATCAGTGCCTTTGTTTTCGCTACATGGATAGTACAATCCCTCTTCTTCCTAAATCCGAAATTTCAAGCTTCTAGCTGGCTTCTGTGACTGAACAGACTGGTTTGTGTCGGACCTGGTCAGAATCTCAGATTGTTGGTTTTCTCATGCAAAGGCTCAAATAATATCTTTTACAGGAATGGGGAGCGAGTTTGCCACATGAGTTTATTGGTGCCTTTAAACTGGAACATGATATGACGTGGACGCCATTTGAACATATACAACGCAGGGGCGAAGACTATGCATTGATTGATAAAATTATGAATGCACAGAAGGCCATAGTTGATTCAGAAGCTCCAAATTTCAAAGGACTGACCTCAGAATCAAGAAACACTTCGCAAGTTAAACTTGAAGACATAACAGACACTGCAAAAAGTTGATTTTTGGTGTATATGTAATTTTATGATTTTATCAATTTTTGCTAATTTAAAACTTGATTATGTCCAACAACTTGTTCTCAAGTTGAAATATTTTATGCCAAATCATGAGAATACTTGGGTATGATGTACGATTGTTGTAAACAAAGATGATTATCTTATGATGTCACTATTATTATTGAGTGGGTAACGTCTTGATTTCAGTGAAAATATGTTCTCTTTGAATGCGATTAAATCCAGTTTTAAGGATCAAATTTTCAACACATTCTTAAGTTGTGGTCATTTCATATGAAATCACTGACAACTTGTGTAAGATTTGCTATACATTACTTTTAGAGGCTGATCAGTATCAACTGTTTATTGCATATGTTGTATTATTATCAAATTTTTATGACCAGCCATTTTAACTTGTATTGTCCAACCATACCAGATTTTATGAATCTTTTATAGAATGTGTGCCGCACATGCACATTGTTCAGTGTTGTACAAGAAGTCCTACATATGTAAAATTTATGAAAAAAACAATTAATATGAAGAGCCTTTTAAAGATGATATTTTAGCTTAAAAATAATAATTGTAATTTGAATCAATCAGCCATTTTTTCACCTTTAGTTAAAAGTAAAAAGTAATTATCATGTCATGTTGAAGGTTGTATTTTAAATCCGGCTGATTTTCATTTAATATGAAAACTTGCTCATGTAATATACATATTTTTTAAGTTGTTAAAGTCAGAATTCTTCTATAGAATTTTTTTTTTATATATTTTTCTTATTTTTGCTGCGGTTCTATCGAGTACTCACAATCTGTTTTGGAGCAAAAATAAGAAAAACAGGTATACGCCTATATACCCCAGTTTTGCAATATAAAAATGGGATATCAGGGGGTATATATTACACAGAAATGCTATCCTGATGTTTGCATCACAGCTCTATAATTTGGCTGATCTGGATTTGGGGAATGTGGTTGCCTAGTGGTAGAGCAAAAGAATATGGAGCAGGAAGTTGAGGGTTTGAGCCCTACCTCTACCATTAAGTGTCCTTGAGCAATACACTTCTCTGGATAGTATAAGGTTTATTATACCGAATATCACTGAAAAGCTATTGAGTGGGATATTTTTTACTATAACTAAACAGGCTACACAGGATATACTTCTTTTCCATATAATTGTTTTAACAATTGAGAGAAGCTGCAGCTGGTCTGCACCTTTTTTGTTTGCAAAGTCAAACAGTAGGCTTTCTTATGTTAGGCAAGTTTTACATGAACAAAGTTGCTTTGCTAAAGATCATACTGCATGCAACGAGTGATCAAAGTTTTGGTATTAAAAGGGGATACAAATTGTTAACTTTCATGAATAACTTATGAAAGACAGTGTGATCTTTACGAAACTTTGCTTGTGTGATGCTGGTGTTCATGCTCATCATCATCAGTCATGTTTACATGCCAGTTTGAAAGTCACCTTAACTATGCAGTATTAGAAATCCTTGTATAATATGAAAAGTAAATAAAGATAACCAAGATACTTCTTGTTTTAATTTCTTGTATTAACCAGTGACATTTTGAACCAACATCCCAGCAACTTACCTTGTATTAAACCAAGTGGCAACTTTAACCTTGGGTTCTCAAGTCTTTTGCATAAGACTTTAAAACAAGTCCCATCTCCATATGACCTTAATTGTTGAGTGAGGTGTTCACTTATATCAGCCTTGCATCCTAATTATGGGACATAGGCAAACATTATAGCCCTAGATGTGACATCCCATCTGGTGCTGTTCTGTTTGCTTAGAGGTATTTCATCAAAAAATAAAATTAAATCTGAAAAGTAAAATCACACCTTATGCCCCTAAAAGTGAAGGTGGACTTACTCAGCTGACATGGATGGGAAGGTCCATCATAAAAGGGTTAAAGGCCTAAGTCAGCCGCCGAGTGACTGGAGACGGACAATACAGGTATGAAGCTAGTGTCAGATTTATTGCCTTATTGATAATCCCCAACACAGTACCTGTGCAAAAGAATTAATCACATGTATAGACATTAATGCAAGGTATTTATGGTTATCTAGTTTTAATGTGAGCATACATCAGTTATTCCATGCCGATCAAATTGATAATTGGATTTTTAGGAGCTGCTAGAGAAGTTAATCCTTTGGTGTCTTGACAAATACTGAGATAAGCTACCTAATTTTGCCTTTTTATAGTCTACCTAGGCACAAACACCACCACATTGACCTCCATGGCGTATTGTTTAAGCCACTTGCCTTGTGAACAAGAGGTCCTACATTTGATCCCAAACTTTTCCAGTCATTTGGAGATCTTAGACGGCGGTTCCATCTCCGTAACCTGAACTGTTGAGTGTGACATAGAACAGGATTACAAACATCCATTTCACAAATTTTCTGCTTCCAAATTATTAGCAAGCTTCAATTGGTCATTATTTGTGCTAACTGCAGAACTACAAGTCGTCCTCCGCCTCCGAGCCGGGTACCATTCTCTCCAGCTTTGTCAGTGGAGTTCACAACTGACAAAATAAATGATGTAAACGGAATGAAATGCCGGTTGGCGGACTATAGTTGTACAGTCTATTAAGCTTATAGCAAGTCTTAATTAAATGGAATTTTGAATTCCCCAGTAAAACAATTAGCGAACTTAAGTCCTTGGCCCAGTTGTTCAAAACTTCGTTAGCTTAACACCGTTGTTAAGCACTCAATTTGTTCACTGTATAGACTTCAAAAGCAAATACACTATTTATTTTTTTGTTGAAAAAATGCAATCCAATGCAAAGGATTCTCTCATTATTTCGACACAAAATAACAGTGTATTTGTAATATGGCCATTTGAAATTTTAATGAATCGTTAACGATATTAATTTTGAACAACTGGGCTCTGGCAAACATTTGGTAATTTTGCAAAATCCATTTTAAAGCAATATCATGTTACTTTCAACCCAATACTCTAGTTTACCCATCGGGATAACATGTCCGTGATATGTTTACCCACTTAATCCCCACTTTTACATAGTAAAACTGGGGTATACAGGGGTATACATCTTTTTCGAGTTTGCAGGGGTATACCTAATTTTCTTGTTTTTGATCCAAAACATACATTGTGGATACTCGTTAGAACCGCCTCACCGAAGCAGTTCTAACATCTTTACAGCTATCTCCACTGCTGCCTGAATATAACATAAAGATGTTTCTGTGTAACTTTACCACCCCTAACCCCGACTGATAACCCTTAGCTATCACGGTTGTATAAAATTGGTATCTAAATATAAGAAAACAAAGATCCTTCAAATATTTTATTACACATGGAGCACTATACACTTAAGAGTAGTTACATAATGGCAATATGAGATTGTTCCAGACAAAAGTTGAGAAGAAAATGCTCAATATGAGAAGTCAAATCTGGACCTACATGTATGCAAATCTATAGTTGTGTTTGCAGCGTCCCTTTCTAAAGAACAGGTTCTCCACAGATTTAACAAAAGAGGTTTAATTCAACAATTTTTCAGTCAAATCCCTGGGGACTGAGCCTAGGGGAGTAAAAGTGTCTTGCTCAAGAGTCATAGCACAGCACCTGCAGGATTTAATGTACTGACCACTAGGCCACCATGCTTCCCTTAACAGATTTTACTCCAAAATTATCCCTCAGCTTGATTATCATCTTGTTGTATTATGGTGCTACAATTCCCTTTACTAGCTGTTAACCTGCTTGGCACACAATTCAGTTTAAAGACATGTCTATATTATAAACCTTTTTTATGAAGTCCATCATTCTTTTATCACTGCTTTGAACTTCTCTAGGAAACTGACATATTGGTCGTGTTCGTAACTTGTGCAGAAATCTACGAGTTTCAATACAAAGTCATTGCCGATTCCTCTCTCGTCCAACATGTCCATCAATAAGTCGTACATTGTCTGCAAAGACAAGAATTTGTTGTTTTTCAAAATGTTATGGGTACATGACCCAGTCAACAATTTTCCAATCTTGTGAGGACATAGCATACACTTGACTTTTCAAGGAAGGTGTACCAATATAATGGCCCATCAGGATAATATGTCCGTGTAATATATACCCGCCCTTACACCCCACTTTTATATAGCAAAACTGGTGTGTGCAGGGGTATACCTATTTTTCTTATTTATACCCATTTTTGCTCCAAAACATAGATTGTGGGTAATCGCTAGAACCTCCTCGCCGAGGCGTTTCTAACGTGTGCCCACAATCTATGTTTTGAGCAAAAATAAGAAAACTATCCAAAAAAAATTTCCGACAAAATTTTCTATTTTCACAGCTGAAAAAAATCTCTGTATATTGCATGGACAAGTTTTTGTAATGAATCGTTACTGCCAAGTGGAGTTAGATTTCAAACCCAGGATGTCTCAATTTGAGCCGCCACATGGGAAAACCAACAATCTGCCTAGGCGAAAAACAAAGGCACAGATCAGCTTCGCGGTAACCGCGAAGCTGATCAGCGCCTTTGTTTTCGCTACTCGTATAGTACAATTCCTCCTCTACTTATCTCCAAAATTTCAAGCTTCTAGCCTGCTTCTGTAGCTGTACAGGCCGGTTTCTGTCGGACCTGTTCGGAAACCACATTGTTGATTTTCCCACGAGACGGCTCATTTACAGTTCTACATTCAATCACTGGGCGACAACACTACCTTTTTTCTTTAACTAAAGCTGACAGCAGTAATCTTAAAAATACTTTCAGTTTCATTTGTACACCCATTATTAGCTGTTTTTCTTGCAACATAAATGGAAATATCAGTTTTATATCACATTCATGCAATTATTTTTCACAAGTTTTTCAAACGAGACTTAAACCAAGGTCCTGTCTTCATATGACCATAGCTGTTTAGTGGCACATACACATGAAATCAACCAATCTATGAAAAGATTGCTATAAAACTTACTGCATCCATAACGTCAGCTGACAACAGGTAGTCTTGTTCTTGTACTTTACCATCATGAAGTGTCACCTCGCTGATGTTAAACAGATCTATGAACAAAGATTAATCAACTTGGTACAATGTATATGATATAATGCATTAAGATCTTTAAAGTATCAAATAATAAATGTGACTTCCTACTCATCTCCAACATTCTGTGAAGACGCTGTTCAACAGTTTTAATGCACATTAAAACACCAGTAACTGACCCTGACAGACAGGTTTGCCTACCCTTGTCTCAAATGTACAATATGAGCTGCTACACAAGAAAACCAGTCTTCAGGGTTTCTGACCAGACCAACCGACCTGTAGTCACAGAAGAAAGAATCTTGAAATTTTGTGAATAAGTAGAGTAGGAATTGTACTATCTGTGTAGCGAAAACAAAGGCGATGATCAGCTTCGCAAATACCGAGAAGCTCATCTGCGACTTTGATTTCGCATAGGCAAAACTCTGGTTTTCTCATGACGCGGCTCATCTAAACCGGTTTTACTGACAATAATGGCCAAAAGACTACATTAGAAGAGTATTTGATGACAATTAATGGATAAGTTTGCTTAGTTCTTCATAAAAAGTTAAAAACCTATTTATTTCTTCATATAAACTCAAGTTGCTTTTATGAAGTCAAGAACTAACAAAAATTATATTTGAGCCTTCACACGAGAAAACCAACAATTTGGTTTAAATGGGGTTCTGATCAGGTCCGACAGAAACTGGTCTGTACAGTCACAGATGCATGCTAGAAGCCTGAAATTTTAGGTTGAAGAAGACGGGGGATTGTGCTATCCTTCTAAAAGAAAATAAAGACGCTTAACAGCTGTGCATTTACAGCACAGAGCTGATCTGTTTTTGCCTTTGCAAGTTGTTTTTCTTTTTTTTTTTTTTTTTTGCAAGTTGTTGCTTTTCTTGTGCGATGGCTTTATATATACATGTATTTCTATTTTCATCAATAATTGCTGCATTTGTCAAAGTATTCCAAGTTCATCAGGAAAATATGTCTGTGAAATATATACCCCTTCATACACCATTTTTACATAGTAAAACTGGGGTTTACAGGGGTATACCTTGTTTTTTCTTATTTTTGCTCCAAAACATTGATAGTGGGTACTCATTAGAACAGCCGCGCCGAGGCCTTCTAACATGCACCCACAATCAACGTTTTGCATAGGCAAGTTTTCGTTATCTGAATTAAACATTACAAAAACTTGCCCATACAGAGATTTTTTGAGCTTTAAAAATTGAAAATTTTCAGCTGAAAAATTTTGGTATTTTTCATATTTTTGCTCCAAAGCATAGATTGTGGGTACTCGTTAGAACCACCTCGGTGAGGCGGTTCTGAACCACCTCGGTGAGGCGGTTCTAACGAGTACCCACAATCTATGTTTTGGAGCAAAATAAGAAAAAAGGTATACCCCTGAATATCCCAGTTTTGCTGTATAAAAGTGGGGTATAAGGGGGCATACATTAAACGGACATGCTTTCATGATGAACTCACCTCCAACATCTTGTTCATCTTGTAAAGTTTCATCCTGGAACTCCTGGTCGACGAAGAAGTCGCACTCAAAGCTCAGGACTTTACCGGAGGCCTTCTTAATGCTCACTTCAAACATGGGCTTAGATACCATCTAGAATTGAACAGAAAATACTTATTTAACCCATATTTGACGAATGGATTCTCAAATCGTTATAATTTGGGTGAGTCCACTGTCAATTTTAGGGGTGTTAGGAGTGAATTTGACTATTTATTCCATTTTTCGATGAAATTCCTCTAAGCAAACAGAATAGCCCCAGATGGGACGCCGTGTTCTGCGGCGTCCCATCTGGGGCTATACTGTTTGCCTATGTCCCACAAAAAGGACGCCAGGCTTATATGAGTTAAGTAGTTTTTAGATTGAAGAATTTTAGTAATTTAGACTTAATGGTGATTTTTGGCAGCTCTACATCATTGTACTTAAGGCTTTGAACTTTTAGGCACATTTATTTCATCTGATAACATATAATACAAACATGAATATACACAAACAGGATCAGAGCAGAAGCAAACTGCTTATTTTAAAGTTCCTCCCCTTTGTTGTAACACAATCACTGACACTTAATATATAGCAGAATTTACAATAATTCACAAGGCACCTGTTTGTGATACGGCTCATTTGTAAATCAATACCATGGGACCAAAGCATAATAATTTATTGCCTTCATTTATGCATTGGTCAGTCATTTGTAATAACAGCTCCACCCACCCCCAGGGGGCAAACTGGAGGTCAAAACTTTACTCTTTGTCCCATCCATCGCAATAGAAAATCTCCCTAGGGTAAGGATCATAATGTCAAAACCCTGTCATTTCCCCTGCACTGCGAGGACACTCGTAATTGCCCTGCACTTTAGCCTGGCTATCCCCCACCCTTCTCCGTAGGGGGTGGGTGCGGGTGGGAATGGGGGAGTGGGAGGGGGGGGGGGGGTTACAGTGGTTACAAATTACTGGTGCATTATTCATCACTACTCACAGCTGGGGGCTGATCACTCTCCATTCCAGCCTGCTCATCAGCTCTCACACTGTTGTTCACATTTAATTTAACTTCCAGGCTGAAATAAACATATTTAAAAGTGCAAAAATAATAATGAAATAGGTGACCAAAAATATTAGGTTGCCTGGTCAAAGTGTAAGAGTAGGTCAAAGTACATTACCAAAACAAGCCCATGCAATATGTAGAGATTTATTAAGTTGTAAAAATTAAAAATTTTTAGTAGATATTAAATGTTTGTTATTTTTCTTATTTTTGCTCAAAACAGAGATTGTGGGTACAAGTTAGAACCGAGTACCCACAATCAATGTTTTAGAGCAAAAATAAGAAAAATAGGTATATGTTTATACGACTGTAATGATATTTAACTTTATTAAGTTAAATATCATTACAGTCGTATAAACATTAGAAATTTAAGATATGAACAGCTACTTTTTTACTACAATCATATTCCCTAGAAAATCTTTGGTCTAGTTGACAAAGAAGAGATTGGCATCAAATAATAGCTTCCCCTTTACCAATAGAACCTAATGTACTCTTCTTACATTTCATCGCCATGTTTTCTCTGCAGTATAACCTCTGAACCATTTGCTTTGACATCCCAGCCCTCTATTCCTGGGACCTTCTTCTGTTCTGTCTTCTTCTCATTGGAAATTTCCTCATCTAAATGTTTTATCAATTCTTGATCAACTGAAATATAATAAAAATATTTCAATTATCCAATTCCCGATGTGATGATCTTCAAAAAATCAAGTGTAGCACATCAAGTGATTTGGTATTGTGCTTGTTTAATTGTTGTTCAATATGATCCGAGTCAACATTTATAATTTTGATAATACAATTCAACTGCATCGAAATGAAGCCATCATTTTTTTGAGTATTCATTGTTAGTATGGGCCCGGGGAGTAAATGATACACCCACCTGAACCAGGGGCTGCCAGGTATGTTCAAACCACAGATCTAATAATTTTGAAGATCTGGGGTGAAATTATTATCTTCCACTACTTCCACTAGGCCACAATACTAGTCACAGAAGCCTCTGTGGTGCAGTGGTTATGTCACTTGCCTTGTAAACCAGGGGCCGCAGGTTCGATCCTGGGCTTCTACAGTCCGTTGGATGGGACTATAAACCGAAGTCCCTTCTCCATATGACTTTAGCTGTTGGTGGGATGCTAAACCCCAATCAATCAACCAACCAATACTTGCCACTCTGTATTTGTAGGCATGTTAGCCTGGGCCAAATAAAAAATACCAGTGCTTAGGGTTTCAGTCTGAAAATTACTAGGTAGGGTAGGTAGGCATTTTTTTTTTTTTTTTTTATCACAGACTATGCACATAATCCCTTGAGTTGGTACTTTCAAAATAAACATGGATTTGTTAGGATAATCAGTTATCCTTAGTAGCCAAAGCCTCCCAGAGGCAGGCTACCTAGTGCACATTTCTTTCACCAACTGCCAAAATGTATGCTCTTCTAAATCAATAACTTGAGGTGGAACTGACTCTTGTTACCTATCATCCAATGCAAAAAGCGGGCAAATGATTCAGATTTATTGCTTAGCAGAGGGGACTTCCAAAAATGCTCTGCATGTAAATATGTGAGATACTGCTCTAAGAAGTTCCGAGCAGAAGATTGGTTGGTTCTATATGTTGGCTGTTCTATATGTCATGTTATAGGGGAAGGGCTGTAGCTAAGGTTCAATGGTAGAACTTGTAGCCCGACCCCTTTGTACTTATTATGTACAGAGGCTATTAACTATGTTTACACTAGAAGACTGGCCATCTCACGAACATCACACATCAGATCGCCTAGTGTGGAAGAGTGCTTGTAGATAAACTTTTAGTTCACAGACTTTTATTCACCAGAATACTTGTAGTTTGTAAAGACATCACAGACTTTTATTCACTGGAACAGTTATTTTATTCACAAGAATGTTTTAGACTTCACCAAGACAGTGACTAACTTTGTATAGTGAAAAAACAACTAACTTTTATCAAAACAAAAATCCCCCTTTTACCGTTTTTACCGGGTACGCCCATAAGTCAACGGCGGAATATACGAAACAACAACAACGCCATCGGTTGTGTGTCAATTTACTAAATTTAGCAATAAATTTTTGCATCTGAGTACTCTGTCTGCACCACTATATTGTCTAATTCATATTCCTCTAACTTGGCACGCCCAGGCGGTGGTGTTTTAGGTGGATTTCTGAGATATTAATTGCTGTTATGCGACTTTTTCGGTAATAGGTTGAAACTGAAAGTAGAAAACTCCAAACATCTGAGAGCTTTTCATATCAGATTTTTGATTGGCTGTTGGTGCGCATTGCAAGAAGACGCTTGCAACTACTGTACTGAATATTTTTATCGATTTTTCGGTGCGTCTCCTTAACAATGAAGAAAAATGTTTCCGGTCGTTTCACCCCGAATGCAGATCGAAAAAAGAACATGATTTATTTTTTGGAATGGCAAAAAAACTTTAGGGTCGGCGGATTTTTTTAGGTAGGGTCGGGAAACCCAAAGCACAGCTATTTTTTCAATTGGCCCTGTTAGTATCACTTCTCTTGCAATATATAAATTTGCAAATAAGAAATTATGATTCACAAGTTGCCTGCTGGTCCATACCATCTTTCAGAAACTGCTTTTATCTGAAACACCTGGATATCATGACCCTGTCAGCCTGTTGCATTTCAAGTCTTAAAAAAGTACAGAAAAAGAAATTTAAAATTTTGGTTCTCTTATATTTTTTTTTACAAATTGTAACATACCTTGAATATGCGCTTTGCATGTGCAAGGGCGGTAGTCCAAAAACCTTCAAGTTGAAATTCTAGCACATTACAAAAACATGCTCATGTAATAAACAGAGGTTTTTTAAGTTCTGAAAAAATGAAATTCTTTAACAGACAAATTTTGATATTTTTAATAGTTTGTTTTGCTCAAAACATAGATCATGGGTACACGTTAAAACTGCCTCGCTGACTACGCGGAGACGGTTCTAACGAGTACCCACAATCTGCTTTGGACCAAAAATAAGAAAAATGGGTATACCCCTGCATACCCCAATTTTACTATATATATAGTGGGGTTTAAGGGGGATATTCATTGCACAGACATATTTACCTGATGAAATCTCTTCAACAATTTTAAGTATAAATTTGGACCACATTTCAGTTTAATATACAATAGTCAATATTGTTTACGGAATGGTGCATTCTAAACAAAAAAAAAAAAAAAAAAAAAAAAAAAAAAAAAAAAATAGTTTTTTTTTTTTCCCAAGGAAAATAGTTACTTTCCTTGCTTACATTTTTTACAAAGAATCTATCATCAATAATAGGGTCCTTGATTTTTACAATGGAAAAGCCAATATTGAAAATAATAATTTTTCAAAACAAAATTTTTATTTGTCAACAGATTTTTCAACATTTTGGAGCACTTGTTTAGACTATTGAAAGGTGATTGGATGACATATTAATATTTTTCTTGAATAGTTTCAGAAGTGTGAAAAAGGAGTTTCTGAAAGATGATGTAAGAACAATAGACTGAACTTAGTACCCACGAAAACTCATTACTTTTCACTATTGCATCATGCATTGTAAAATCATAACTAAACTGAGCAAAGTTATATTACCTTCTGTGTGCACTTGACAACGCCTGCACATATTGTAAGCTGTTGCCAGCTTTGTTCTCGAGATATACCTATCCAAAATGGACAGACATGACATGGTTCTTTTCAATGTCATTGAGTGTAGACGATGTTTAGACCCATTTCCGAGAAGCCATCGAGCTGAAGACTTGCAGGAACTTGAAGTTAATGCACTTATTGTTCTTCGCAGAGCACTTGCCATGACTGTCTCTGTTTACTTATGTAACTATTTAGCGTACTATGTGAGAAACTTTTGCAAACTGCAGAACATGTGCACCGGAAGTGTTTCAGTAAATTATGATTAGTACCGAAAGTTCCAGCAACGAACCGAATATCCTGCAATCAGGCTGAGGCTATCCGCACGACGGTCGTGCCGATAAGCGGCGTTATCCGCACGACGGTCGTGCCGATAAGCGGCGTTATCGGCCCGACTGTCGTGCGGATAGCCAATGCTACAGGTATTGGCTATCGGCACGACGGGAACATAAGATTTTCTAACAAGCTTACGTATGCATTAAACTTTTAATTTGTCATTAAATAAATTAATTATGTGTTTAGCTATTGAAATATATTCAAATTAACATTTTTTGTGAATTTTGAATGAGAAAACTAGTTTGACTTGATTAATCCAGCTGATGTAAACTGAATCACAGTAGATTTTTAACAGCGGATTAAAATATAATCATTGCATTTCTTTTTAATAATTATTATTGTGTTACCTGAAATCTTTCCATACTCCATTGTTAAAATCAAAAGCTGTTTATTCTTTTGGATTACCACATTATTTTATTATTTAGGTAACGATAATTTCTTTCTCATTTACGCATACGCATGACTGATTTTTACAGGTAAATTTACAGGTAAGCCAATTTCAGCAAAATAACAATGTTGTTAGTTAAAATGTAAAAAATCCTGCATGTGTAATATTCTGTTTCTGTTTTGAAGCCGATGTAATATATTTTTCAACTTAAAATGTATCAAATTTTAAACATTTGGATATCGATTTCCCTGTCGTGCGTTAGATACAAGGCTGTATCGTCAGCAAACAGGCGAACCTGGGAGCGGACCTCATCAGGCAGATCATTAATATAGACGAGGAAGAGGATCGGCCCCAACACCGAGCCCTGGGGGACACCAGATGTGACTGGTATGGGCTCCGACTCTTCCCCGTCAATCACCACCTGCTGGGATCTACTCCCGAGGAAAGCTCGGATCCAGCCCAGAACATGTCCGCGAATACCGTATTGATGTAATTTCCATAGCAGTTTACTGTGATTTACTTTGTCGAATGCTTTTGAGAAGTCGAGTAGGATAATGTCTGTTTGTTTGCCCAAACTTGCACTCCTTGCAAGGTCCTCTATGAGCATGATTAACTGGGTCTCACATGACCTACGCTCTCTAAAGCCATGTTGGAGGTCATACATGAGACCCTGCTCATCAAGGTGCTTGGCTATATTTGAAGCTATAATATGTTCGAGCACCTTGCAAAGAATGCACGTTAGGGAAATAGGTCGGTAGTTTGATGCCAGAGACTTGTCACCTTTCTTAAACACAGGCATGACATTGGCCTTCATCCAATCTGCTGGGAGCTTCCCTGTTGATAAGGATCTTTCGTAGATGATTTTAAGGATAGGGGCAATTTCTTCCCGAAGCTCTCTCAGCAGAAGGGGTTTCAGCCCATCCGGTCCAGCTGCCTTACCTGGTTTAAGATTCTTAAGTAGCTTAAGTAGACCATTTTCTGAGATGTCGATCTCTGGCATACATGTCGTAAAGTCCTGTTGTGTGTCAGTGTCGGTATCAGGAGGCAGGCCACCCGCTGATTTCAGGTCCTGCACTCGCATTTTGGCCAGGCGTTTGAGAGACAAAGGTTCTTTGGGGGTAAAGACAGAGTTAAACTGTTGATTAAAAAGATCTGCTTTGATTTTGGTGTCGGTATGGAGTTTATTTTCATGTTTCAGAGGTGGCGTGCCTTGTTGGTCCCGGCGTGAGTTTTTCAAAAATGAGAACAGCTTTTTGCTGTCGCACTGATCTTCTTCATTTGTAAGACCCAAGAGGTTCTCGAGATAAGCCTGATATGAAGCTTTGATTTTTTTCTTAATTTGCTGTCTCAGTGTCTGGAACTGTGTCTTAATGTCAAGTCTGCCAGTTTTTTTGAAGTTGGTGTAAAGGCTATCTCGTTTGCGGATTAATCGTTTTATCTCTTGGGTTACCCAGGGCAATGATGATTTGCCCTGGATAAGCTTAGAGGGGATGCATTCATGTGAAAATTTGTCCAGGGTAGTGGTGAAGTCCGTCCAAAGTTCTTCAGCTGTTTTTCCAATATGGTTTGTCAAGAAGGTCTGTTGGTATGCTTTCATTTTGGATTTCAGTTTGGGCCAATCTGCCTTACGAAAAATCATGGTCTTTCGGGGTTTTTGTTTTTGAAGGGTAGGCTTTAGAAGTGCCTCAGCCGAGATGAGATCATGATCACCAAGGCCGGGAGAGCATTTGACATCGGTGATCAGGGTTGGATTGGTTGTCAAAAAAAGGTCTAGAATGTTATCTATGCGTGTTGGCTCTGTGACTACTTGGGTAAAATTGTAGTCGTTTAGGGTGTTCAAGAATATGTCATAGACGGGGTTGGTAGAACATTCAGGCTTAAATTCAGGTAAGCTCTCAGGCCAAATCAGCTTGGGCAGGTTGAAGTCACCCAGGACCCAGACATTGTCACTGTGCGACCTAACCTGGCTGATAGAATTTTGAAGCTCTTGCAGACTTTCAAGATCATCTTCACTTGGTCGGTAATATGCTCCTATGAAGAGAGGTCTGTGTCCTGTAATCTCAAGCTTAACCCAAATCAATTCACAATTTGTCTGAAACTGAGGTTGCTCTGAGCAAATTAGATTGTTTTTTACAAGGACAAAGACTCCTCCCCCGCGTTTAGTTTTGGATTTTCTATCAGCACGGAAGTATTGGTAGTCTTTTGGGAAAACCTCACTACTTGAGATGTCGGGTTTCAGCCAGGATTCGGTACCTATGACAATATCAGGGTCCTCAATGTCAAGCAGGCAGTGAAACTCTTGGATTTTATTCATCATTGATTGGAAATTTAGGCATAAAATCTTGAGTTTTTTAGGTATCTGTTTTTTTGCAAAGACATGTGATATTTTTTGGCTGGTGTTGATGTCAAAGGTTGCTGTGAAGTATCAAGGGTACTGAAACTGTTCGAACATTCGAAAGAAGTTTCTGAAATGTCAAAGAAAGTAGTATTGAATACTACTTTTATTTGCCTGCCCCTCTCTTACTAGTCCAAATTTCTGAATCGATAAGAAGAAGTAGGCCGTCTCAGCATTTGTTTATGCAGTATGCATAATTTCATAGGTTACACTTTATGAATGTGCAAATACACTATAGTAATATTGTAGTTGTAGAAAAGAATGATGGTTAAAATAGCTTTCGATCAATAGTTTATCCTCCGATATTGTCTATCTTCTTTTCTATCTTTTTTTTTTTTCTTTAATCAAATATTTATAAAAAATGGGTAAGGCTCTGGTCGAACATGCGTAAGAAAGGCTAGAAAGACCAGGATTGATCCAATCAAGTTTATTATCCCCACCCACCAGGCAGGAAATAAAAGGCAATACAAGACAGCACATAAATGAGCCGCGCCGAGAAAATCGGTCTTTCGGGTTTCCAACCAGGTCCGACACAAACCGGCATGTACAGTCACAGAAAAAGGCTAGAAGCTTGAAATTTCGGATTTAAGAAGAAGAGAAATTGTACTATCCGAGTTAGGAGTAGCGAAAACAAATGCGCTAATCAGCTGTGCAGTCACTGCACAGCTGATCTGCAGTCTTTGTTTTCGCATAGACAAAAATCCGGTTTTCTCATGATACGGCTCAATTTCATCATTAACAGTACACACGAAGAGCACAATGGCTAGCTCTTTTCTATAAAGGTAGCCATTCCGCTCGAATATTATCCAGAAACAAAATGGTGACGACTTGTACTGAACAAATCGACAACGTAAAAATATCACGACAGAAACCGCATTGGAACGATTAGTAAAGATATGGCCGGTGCTTACTGTTGTGGAACTGTAAAAGGCCCAGCCAGTGTAGATGTGAATTTATAAAATACAAAAACACAGGAGCCGCCTCAAGGGAAAACCAACAATCTGCATAGGCGAAAACAAAGACGCAGATCAGCTTCGCGGTAACCGCGAAGCTGATCAGCGCCTTTGTTTTCGCTAGTCGGATAGTACAATTCCTCTTCTACTTAAATCCGAAATTTCAAGCTTCTAGCTCTTTTCTGTGACTGTACAGGTTGGTTTGTGTCAGACCTGTTCGGAAACCACATTGTTGGTTTTCCCACGAGGTGGCTCATTATACAACTATTTCATACCTTCCGTGTAACAGTCAAAACTATCACCCCGAGGTGCTGTGGATGACCCGATGAACTGTTGCCCGAGGCCGAAGGCAACAGTTCATCGGGTCATCCACAGCTCCGAGGGGTGATAGTTATGACTGTCACACAGGAAGGTTTGAAATAGTTGTTTTATTACCCAACGCAATACCATACGCATACTATATTATGACAAGACTGGTTGTAACATTAAATGTTAAAAGTGAAAATAAGGTTGAAACATGCTCATATCCTGGTTTTGTTGTACAGATCATGTTTGCTTGTTTGATTCTGATTTGCTTGTTTGTTTACTTGCTTGAAGGTTTGGCACTTAAGTTGATCTACAGCTGTACTTGTTTGCTTATTTTACTGTTTTTGTTTTGTTTATTCTGTTTGTTTCTTTGGTTTATTTTTTGTTTGTATGCTTGTTTGTTTAATGTGTTTTATTCCATTTTTGTTTGTTTTGCTTGTTTGTTTTTGTTTGTTTTGTTAGTTTTTTGTTTCTGTTTTCTTAGATTATTTCATGTGATTAATACTTGGTTTGAATTGTTTGTTTTATGTTTGTTTGTTTGTTTGTTTGCTTGCTTGTTTTTGTTTGTTTGGTCATATGTTTTGTTTGTTTGTTTGATTTATTTGTTTGTTGTTTGCTTTTGATTACTTTTTGTTTGACATTATTTGCAGGTATACATGCAGTATAAAAGCATGCAGTATAAATGCATGCAAAGCATGTCACTTGACTGGGAAACAGTAAAAACTGTTGCACATGAAACAGTTCGTCACATGACACGAAACAGTTCATTGAAACTGGTTTAAACTGGGTTTAACTAAAATTGTTTAAAAAACAGCCTGAAATGTTTTATTTCTCTTTATATAGTATGTTGGGTAATAAATCATAATGACATTCAGAGATTTAAATACAATACATGAAGCTAATGTACATTGTGAGTATGCATGTACTTTCACATTAAATTTTGTAATTACTAGACATTGGATTGTGTGACATACTCCTGTCACAAAAAATTGTACTTCTATGAATTTTCGATGAAGTACATCACAAAATTGTAGAATGTGCAGTTTTTAATCTGTAATTTTCGATATATTCGAACTTAAAATAGCCACAGCTAAAAACGCCTACTATATATACTGGTATACTTATGTTTGAACTGGGTTTGAAAGCGTATTCAGAATCACGCATGTGCAGACACCAGAACCCAGCGCATCCTGTAAGTTCGCCGTGTTAGCCTTCGCCTCAGTATGTTACAAGCGAGCTGAATATCTCGAAAATCTATCAGTTTGCAATGCAGCGTGGCACCGACCAACCACCGTGCTCATCGCACATTATTTCACTGCTGCCGCTTGCGTCCTCGCGATGGAAACCAGTTTTACACTTAAACTCCAAGGTATCATTCGTCACGTACACACGAGGGGATACCGGCGTCACATAGGCGTTATCGAACGTCGGGAAGAAGTCACAACGTCGATAGCAAGCCACGTCGGGTGGCGGCGACCATTCCCCATTTGTACCGCATGTAATGACGTTCGATTGTCCAATTTTTGTGTATGAATCATCGCAGAAAAACGAAGTCGACTTTCCCACATCGGACGTCAGTGACGCTACGTAACCATTTTGAATGACGGGTCGGGGGCATTCTGTAATTTCACACCTGTCTATCAAATACTTATTCAGATAGCATCTTTCACTTTCAAAACAGGGTTTTGTCCCACAGTGACCAATTACTGAATAATCCCAGGAAGAAATGTCGCTAGACTTGCACAGTTTGCGTAAGCCCCGAGTTGACGTCGGAATGACGGCAACGACGTCACGCAGCCAACAAAATTTCAACTGTGAATAGTAAAGCACAGATTTACAGCGTATTCTCCGCATACACTCCTCTCCGCACGTGTACAACGTGACGTCAACAATTGTCTTATACGCTCCTTCATTGGTACACCAGTCATCTTTCAACGTTCCAGTGGCGTTTATCCGTTCTTCCATTGGAACAAACAAATACCTTCCAAAGGAAACATCAAATCGCAACATCAAAAAAACGAAAATCCATAAGATGGACCTCATATTTACCACATAAAACTGTCTGTTTCTAATTATGTGCAATGTTAATTTTACTTTGCTCCATTATAAAATGTAAATTTAAATCCCGAAAGTCACAATTTTTCTAAGATGATTAATATTGTTCATGGCATACGGTCGGAGAAAAAACTAAAGAGAACTGAGTTTATATTTTCATCGCAATCGGATACGATTGAGCGGCCCCCGGTATTAAAACATTCATGCAGCTGAGTGCATGATTGCGTAAAAGGTTTTGTCCTGTCTGGCATTCGTTTTGCAATCATCAGGATAACATGTCCGTTTATTGTATTCCCCCTCATACCCCACTTTTATAAACACTGGGGTATGCAGGGGTATACCTATTTTTCTTATTTTTGCTCCAAAACATAGATTGTGGGTACTCGTTAGAACTGCCTCGGCGAGGCGGTGTACCCAAAATCTATGTTTTGAGCAAAAAATAAGAAAAATATCGAAAATAATCTTAGGCTATTTTCATTTTTTACAACTTTAAAAATCTCTGTTTATTGCACGGGCATGTTTTCGTATGAATGTGTTCACACACATAGCGATTGAGAGGAGACTAAAATTTTCCTTTGACATCGCGGCTCAGAAAATCTAAATGAGTTTGTTTTGTAACTGATTCAAGATACAGTTCGAGTTACGATTAAGCTTCGTCATGGTGAAACAGCTAAATCGAGATGCTCGCCCATTTTAGAAACAAACTAGCCTGTGAAGTTTTATAGTATGTCTGCAGTTTTGCAGTTTTGGAAAAAATCATAATGCGTTAATATTCCTTCCTTTACAGCCAGAAACCAAAGGCGATGGAATCCGACTACATGAATCTATGCCAAAGGCATGATTGCATGCGACCTGCAGAAATCGTGTTTTCAAATGGTATGGCTCAGTGCCATTGTCAACGATTTGCAAATCATGAATATTCAAATTGCATATATGAATTAACGAATATGATAGCACAATGTAATTAAGATACTGTATCTAAATAAACATGTATCAATTTAATTATTAATCCAGCATAAAACCAATATATAGCGAAATGTGATGTCCCTATGGAAAACAGGATGCGCTAGCTTATTGTCAAAGCCGCATTTTAGCTCACCTGAGCCGAAGGATTGGAGTGGAGCCGTCGGTCTGTGCGTTCACAGTTTCAGATAATATTGAGTCGCCTCGTGGTTTCCGAACATGTTCAATACAAATAAGGCTGTACAGTCGTAGAAGATGGCTATAGAGGCTTGAAATTTTGGATTTAGACTTGAAGTAAAGTAACAGTACTATTCGTATAGCGAAAACAAAGGCGCTGATCTGCGCCTTTGTTTTCGTGTATCTTCAAGACTAGTTGGCCAGTTGCAATCAAATTTTACATGAAGCATCATTGGGATGGAAGATTGCCTGCATAAAGTTTAGAAGCAGATCAGAAGAGAACTCTTAGTTTCCATGGCAACAGATAGCTCCCATAGGATTATAATGGCGGAAATGTTGTCGGCCAGATTTGACCTCAGTCTGAGCGTTTGGAAAAATCACCATGGGCAAATAATGGCTGTGACAACTCTAGTGCCTTTATTTTAGTGAAATATCTTAATTCTTGCAGGTATTATAAGCAAGGAAACCCATAAAATCTGGGATGAGTTCGAATTTCGACCAGACCGCATCACTGACTGCTGAAGAGTTTGAACTATCCATATTTATTGTTGTGTGAACTCTTGACTTCATTTTTGATCCAGTTTTCTTCAGTTCTCAAAACTTAGTATGTAGCTGTTGTAGCATCAGGGGCTCTAGCTTATCAACATTTATATAAATCATGGCCTTGCATGACAAAAACACTCCCATGCAATATACAGAGATTTTTTCAGCTTTAGTAATGAAGACCACAGGATTGGCTGACCGGATTCAATTACACAGGATTGGCTGACCGGATTCGTAATGAAGGCCACACGATTGGCTGAACGTATTCAATTACACAAGACATAATTTATCTAGCACATGTTGATTTTATTTCATTTTTATAAACATGGGTAAAATGAGCAATATTATGATAAAACCTGCTTTGCATATGCAAACTCAAGGCAAAGATAATACGATTAGCGCATTGCTTCACCTTCATTAATACTACATGTACATGTAAATGTATTCAACCCTCCAACCAAATATGAGTCTCTGGATGTCTTGTTCAGTTTGTGACAAACTCAAGACTAAAGGAAGCAGGTTTTCTCGTACGATGGCCAGAATCACAGAATATGAAAGTGTCAAAGAAAGCTACTATATCGCTCCTAGTTATTTTTGGATTACCTCAGCGGTTCCTATGCAATGTTTGTTTTCTTTCATTAAATTTTCCTTTTTTCCCCATAGGATCATTCGAAGCAAAACTGAGAATTAATGCAGTCAGGCTTGAAACGTACTGAGGATGAAATGAAGTCATTAAACGACCCCTAGATTTGTATAAGGAAACAATGTGAAAAATGATAAAAAATTAAGAAGAAAAAAATCTTACATGTAAGTTAATACAACCATGTTATCAATAGCAGATGATACAGATGGAAGATATTGGTATAATATGGCAAAACACAGGACACCAGGGCCCAGTTGTTCAAAACTAACGATGTCGTTAGTTAACGTTTCGTTAAAATTTAAAACATTAATATTACAAATAAAATGTTATTTTTTGTTGAAAAAATGTGAGAATCCTTTGCACTGCAAAGGATTCTCACATTTTTTCAACAAAAAATAACATTGTATTTGTTACTTTAGCTGATATTTGCTTAAGAAATTTATGTCTTAACGATATCGTTAAGCTAACGATGCTTACAACTGGGTCCTGGTTATCATTGCACTCTCAGACAGAAACATGTCAAATGACATTTCAATCTTTAAAATGCTGACTAAATATTTCATGCAAACAAATAAAATATGAAAAACAAAAATGAGATGATAAGACATTATATCCATTATAGGCATATTACAGTGTTAAATAAGTCACAGGAGACAACTTGTAAGCGGGACAATCTGAAATTAACCTGAGCTTGCCCCTCAAGTTTTGAACTTGCCCCCTAGCAAATGGCATATACATGTAGTTTTTTTACCATATCAATATTATTACTGCTTAATTTCAAAGATATGATTCAATTTTCATTGTTGTGAATTTGTATTTTAGCTCCACTAAGAATTATCAGGTCAAAAACATGTTGGAGAATTTCAAGTTGTCCTTGGGGCAACCTTCCAGTATGGGCAGGTTGCCCCCAACAAATTTAACCTGTGATGGGCAAGGGGGCAACTGCTTATTTCTAACCCTGTAATTAAAACATAAATGTATAAATCATATGAAATTAAATTGGCACAAAATATTATTTTATTCACAGCTTCCAATATATTCCCCTCAATCATGCATCAGAAATTTGATTGGTCAATTGGTTTGCTCCGGTCCAGATTTGACAGACTGGGAACACAGCGTTGCAATATGAAAACCTCAAAATACTGACACAAAAAGAATGGTCCCGCCACCCTCGTTATTTAACCATTAATATAATTGGTTGGTTGACTTAGTGCTTTACATCCACGGTCAACAGCTATGGTCATGTTGGGACTGTCAGTTATCCTACTTCTAGCCACACTGTTCTTGGACAAGCCTCTCGTATGCCATCACGAAAACATGTCCGTGTCATGTATACCCCCCTGAACCCCTATTTTATACAGTAAAACTGGGATATGCAGAGGTATACCTATCTTTGCTTCAAAACATAGATTGTGGGTACTCGTTAGAACCGTCTCTGCAAATACCCACAATCTATGTTTTGAGCAAAAATAAGAAAAATATCAAAAATTTTCAGCAGAAAATTTCCAATTTTTAAAGCTCAAAGAATCTCTGTTTATTGCATGGGTAAGTCTTTGACAAGCCTCTCGTATGAAGGTTACCAGTACAAACTTCACGTTTTTGTCACATTCTTCTTGAATCAGCGGAAGAGGAAGAATGGCCAAAGAAAAATTTATATAACAAAATCTTCATGAAACAAAAACACACACAAAAAAAAACAACAGGCATGATGATCAATAACGAGCCGCTTCGTTATTACATGTAAATCAGACAAGCTATAGATTGAGCTATCATGCCTGGTCATCCATTATTAGCCTTAACACCTGTTGGCATGGTACATGTAGCTCTGTTGATAGTGCCCAAAATCCCTTTAAGCAACAATGGCTTTTCCTTTAACCATTAAATTTATACATTCTTCTTTTCTTCTGATGATTCAAAATGAACACGTATTAGATATTGGGAGAAATGCTCATTAAGCAATGTCAGACTGCTTCATGGAAGCTGCCCAAGATGACCCGAGCTGTTTACCACGGACCTAAACCAGCAAATCAAACAAAACATTCTTAAACAACATTGATGCAGATCAAAAATGATAACGGTTTGTACACCCGTACGTGTATAAATCAGGGGCTAGTTGTTCAAAACTTTACTGGCTTAACGTCATCGTTAAGACCTCAACTCGTTTTAAGTAAATGCCACTACATAAGCAATGCAGCAAAGCAAATAAACTGTTATGTTTTGTTGATAAAATGTGAGAATCCTTTGCATTGCAAAGGATTCTCACATTTTATCAACAAAACTTAACAGTGTATTTGTAATATTCATGTTTGAAATTTTAACGAATCGTTAACTAACGTGGTCGTTAATTTTGAACAACTCGACCCAGGTCGGAAACCTTGAGATGTTTTATTATTTTGTGGTAGGCTGAGAATTTCCTGTCTCAGCCTCCAGATTAGCTTTTTCAACATTATTTGCATTGATATAAGCGAGCCAGATTGGAGCCTCTTTTTGAACCAGTTTATCCTGGCAGATCTCGTCATACTCCTTCAGGTATTGGTCCGCAACAGCCCTCATGGCGATGAAACAGTCCACACATTTCGTGAAAAACCGGGACGCTTCGCCCGGTCGTGTGCGCATTAGCAGGGAGCGGAAAGTCTTGACCATCCGCAACTGTATATCGTCTACCATTGCTTCGTCCTCGAGCTGACAGCGGTCGCCGAAAGTGACCGAGATTGCAACTAAACACGCAGTTTCTTCTTTAGTCAATTCAAGATGCTGAATCTTTTTACACACATCGAATATGGACATTATGAGATTTCTAGAATAGAAAATATCGGCGGCCTGGTTTAAGTGATATGCTTTTCCCGTTTCTGTCAAAATCATTTGAAGGTCAGGGTCATATCCGCGGTAGGTTAGTAAGAGAAACACCTCAAAGTGAGATTTTTTCAATAAACTGCATTGGTCCTCAAGAGATAGATTAGAAAATCCAGGAACAGCGTTTGCGAATGCTATGTAACTGTGGAGAACAGGTTGACACGATAAAGCACTTTGTCGGAGGAATTCCTGTCGTCCGTCAACGTCGATTCCCGTCGACTCAAATACGGCGTTATATTCGTCCTTTGGCAGCGGAGCCATTTTGCCAAACACTCGAGATGTCGTCATGTATCTTTCATAAGCTTCAAGTAAAGTTAAACGAATCTGTTCATCCGTTGTTATTTTTCCGAAAGGTTTGATTTGCGCCATGGCGGCCATTAACTTTTCAATTAATGCCAGGTCCATTAGAATTTCCAACGTGCTCTGTTCCTCGACTATGTTCGGAATGACGTCCACGACAACTGACGGACTAACTACGATTTCAGCTCCTCTTTCAGATTTTAACTTGACGCTCATAAGATCCGGTCCGTCCGACACAACCACCGTATTTTCTCTATTCTCCGCACGCGGTGTCCGTTTTTCTGGAAGTTTGGGCAGGACCAACTCAACGCCTTGTTTCTCGCCCTTAGCTTCCATTATTGTTCGAGTTCGTCTCGTTAGCGTGTACCTCCCAAGCTGCGCCGCCTCCCTCGACATGCCAACTTCAAGACAGCGTTTATACCGACACCCAGAACAATTACCACGCGCCGAGGAAGTCACCGGACAATCATTATTCTTACTGCATTTGTACTCCTCTTTTCTCGTTAAACACCTCCTGAAGAAACTTTTACAACTTTCGCAACTATTCACGCCGTAATGCAACCCAGACCCTTGCCCTAAACACACTCGACATGACGGAAAATCGAGTTTACACTGTTTCTGTGAAGTTCCAAGCGTCTTAGCCCTCGAACGTTTCGGTGTGTTTTCGTCAGCACGTTTTCGTTTCGCCGTGGTTTGACACCCTTTTGATGGAAAAATAGAGCGGTCGCTGCTTTCTTCTGTATCCATATGATGTGCGCTGTTTTCATCTGTGTTCATGTGCTGCGGACTCTTTTCTCCTGAATCCTGCATATCGGCATTGACGTCACCAATGACGACTTCAAACTGAGGGTCGGCCGATTCTTGCATCTTTCCCATGTCCTGACGAGTCGTCAGAATCTGAAACACACAAAAAGAACCTAGATATAGATACGCATACTATTATAATCACGAGCCTGTGCGTGAGAAAACCAACAATTTGGGTTCCGACCAGGTTGACACAAACCGACCTGTACAGTCACAGAAGCGGCCTAGAGACTTGAAATTTCGGATTTAAGAAGAAGAAGAATTGTACTATCCGTGTAGCGGAAACAAAGGCGCTGATCAGCTTCGCAGTCACTGCGAAGCTGATCTGCGCCTTTGTTTTCGCCTATGCAGATTGTTGGTTTTCCCATGCAGCGGCTCATTAGCTTCTTGGAAAGCGGGAAAAGAACGTCGCGTCGCGTTCATTCAACTTTCAACCCGGAAAAGGAAAGTCGCTGCCTGTTATTACAACTTTGGCACCACATTTCCAAGGTATTTGACAAATTGGAGAGACGCTTTGAAAATGATTGACGGACGGGCGTTGCATACTATCATACGGTTACGTTGGTTACTTTCTGGCAGTAGAACCATTGACTCGAGTGTTCTATCATGTTTATGGACAAAAATGCATGTTCACGTACCATACGGACTTTTACATATACACTTCTAGTGTTAGTTTAGCAAAAGTGTTAGTTTAGCAAACGCTTACTTTCAGTCGCTATTCAACATGTCTTACCTTACAAACAAAAAATAAGTTTATGGTGGGTTATAATCCATTTTCGTTCCTTTTTCGATTACCGAAAACAATTTTTCAAAATATTACAACATATGATAAATATCTACGACAAAAGAAGTTGACGTAATTTACACATCTATTTTAAGTCGCTTTTAGCGATTCTGATATTTTATGACACCCGATCACTGACGTAATACTGGTACACACGGCGTGTCACAAGAAATTAAAACGGCCAGACTGAAAGACAAATTTATCAGGTATGTACTCATGAAAATGAAAATAAAATATGTAAACGCTGTAAAAAATGATCCCATGTCAAACATAAGCAAGTTGTGTTGTTAGTTCCGCAAACTCGTTTTCACCTTTCTAAAATCAGCACGTTTAGTTGATGAGGTTCAAATACAGCTAAAAGACGTCCCAGACAACAGCTTTGGTCATGTTAGGACAATGCTGCTAGTTTATGGGACTTCTACAAAAATGATGGAATGTCTTAAGATCTCATAACATCAGCAAAATGCAAGTCTCGGTGGGGAGGGGGGAGGGGTAAAGCGCAGCCCCGGAGACTGATGATAATGAGGAACAGCAGCTTGGAGTTGTTCTAATGTACAACAAAATGGGAGCTTTCGACGATTATAAAGCAACCAGAGTTCTATTGTTACACGGATGTTGGCCTACAAAGGAAGGCACTATGACTAGATTTAATGAAGCCTCCATGGCGCAGTGGTTATGTCACTGGCCTTGTAAACTGGGGTCGCAAGATCGATCCCAGGCTTCTCCAGTCTGTAGGATGATACTTTAAACGTAGGTCCCGTCCCCATATGACCTTAGCTGTTGGTGGGACGTTAAACGCCAAATCAACGAAAATATGTTTTCAGAAAACGAGGCTCATATATTACTAGAACAGATGCTAGTGTCAAAATTAGGGACTGAAAATTGAGATTTAAGCGAACGCAAGTTGTTCTGTCACATGTAATGTAAATTTATGTTTCACGTCAGCGTATGTGGAATGTTAGGCGCATCTCGGTTTGAAATAACAAACATATCTTCTTAAATGTCAAGAGTGAGTAGCAACAAGTAGTGTAACAAAAAAGCTCATCATATTGCCCAGGCACAAGCAGATAATGTGTCTTATACCCTCTATAGACGAAAACAATAATTGTACAATATAGCATAAGTAAAGTTGGTGATAAGCATGTGTGTTTCTGGCATGTTCAGAAATCAAAGTCGGCAATACTGTCACACTTTTGTAATTAATGTACCCAAAAGGTGATGTTTTAACACATAGATCGTAGTCAAAGTTATGTAGTGAAAATATTATTTCGATAATTCGCTTTCTGAGACGGAATTTTGCGTACGTTTTTAAAACGTTGATAGTTTAATATGGTTCACTGATTTTTTTTTCTATATCTTAAGTGTTATTTGAGAAGGAAAGTATATAATGTACCTCATTATAGCTTCCTTCGACTATTTTATGCATAAAAGACAGTTTGCAATTCTTCTGTACATGTTTATTTCACTTCAACCTAATAGCGTTTGTGGAACTAGACACAGGTTTGCGGATCTAACAACAGATGGCGCCCCTACATTTACGCTTCCAGAATCAAAACGGAAGACGCGAATTCAAAAAGCTAATCTGCATGTGAAAAGATATAAATTTGTTGATATGCTCATGCCAAATTATTTTTGATATATGCATTAGATATGTCAGGAAACCCTGACGACGAGAAGCGTTTGCGGAACTAGACATTTTACTGTATGATGTTACGTTTTCTTATCACTGTTATAGCTTTATATGGTTTAATTTTATGAAATTTAGAGATTTCCCCGTAAGCCCAGGTTATCAATTAACAATAGGGCACAACCGTTAAATCGATATATTATATCTAGAAGGAGATATGCCTAATTACCATATATTTCGAACGAAATATACCCTATTATAATATATCTAAATTGACATATAATATGTCAATCTAAATATCATTATATATTTCGATCGAGATATATTATTTCCTTCATCTGAACACGTGATCATTTTGCGTCATGCGCAGTCTCTCATCGAGTTTCGCATAGCGGGAAGTTTTGAATTTTGTGCAGAAACAAATTTCCAACAAAAAATCCAGCGTCATCGAAAAGTTCACCAGGGAAGTTATGTACAGTTTGGATTTGAATATGCTCGTCGTCCGATTTACATGAGTAAACACTATTTTACTTGCTGAACATAACGACATAAAGCGCTAGGGGAATTCCAAGAAGTGTTAATTATATCTAAAATGTTTGGACCGGTTAGATTATATGACTTCACGTCCATATCAGCAATTGTTCAGTCATATTGGGAAGGAGCCAACGCTTTCTGTATGTAAACCAGAAGTCAAGGAAGCTTAAAATTTTGCTCAATGGCTCTTCACGACAAGATAACGTACGATCTCGCCGGGGACCTCTCTGCACGTAAATAAATCATTCTTCTTCTTCTTCTTCTTCTTCTTCTTCTTCTTCTTCTTCTTCTTTCAAAAAATGACTCTACCACAATGCCAGGCAACAAGAATTTACCTCGAGGAACAGGCTTTTTAATGTGAGCGTGACTGCAAATGAAACCAGCGATCTCTCAAAGTTAACTAAACTGATAAGGACGGCAAACCGATGCGACTTTGCCCATCCCCGCCCATTCAGCATTGGGGCCGTGAGAAATAGATGGGCTGCCAGACAGAGCTTATAACTGAGTGATCGACTACACGATAACTGGTTAACCACTTAGGTCTGAAACTGCCTAGGAAAAGTTATAAGCTTTAGTTATTGTGTGGTTATATGTCTTCAGCACGTATTTTTAAGCAAGGCAACATCTCAATATGACCATAGATGTAGCAACACATTCGAACAATAGACCTATATGATCGAATCCCGGGATCGAACAACATAATATTCACACTCGTCTCACAAATGCTCGGCGCGGGGCTCGAATCAACACTGGCCAGAGCGGTACCAAGATGCAACTCGGCAAGGGACCGTCAAACTCGGTTGCAATTACGCTACATGGCGATGGGTACATTATTTGCATGGCTCCTCGTCCTCCGGGGAGTTAATATGCCTTGCTCAAGGACAACACGGTGCTGCCAGTGCCACGGTGATCGATCCCATGACCTCTCGATTCGGATTCCCATGCTTTACCACTACGTCACCACGCTCCCTATTTATTTTATGTTGGTTGGTTTGTTTGAATTAATGGTCATGTCGGGGCGCTGCCTCGATTTTATGGGACTTTTACCAAAATTTAGGACGTCATGACATCCAATAAGCGCTTCGAATATGACCACCAAACTATACCATCAAGGCTTGTATGTGTGGATAGACTGACATGAACCACTTTTCCTGGGCAGGCTCAGACCTGAGCGGTTAACCAGTAATCAGATGGTCAGTCAGTAGCGAAGAAGCTTTGCTTGGAGGCACAAGCAGCCCATCTATTTCTTTTAGGTCCCAATGGAAGGACAGTAAACGACACACAGGAAACGAGGAAAATAGCTGATACACATTAGCATAATATAAGCCAAACGCGCGCCGGGTGTGTTGACAATAATGTAAAATTCAACATACGTCAGGAGCACATCGGAGACACGTTAGAAACGCGTTACATGCACGCTGGCACGTTAGAAACGCGTTACATGCGCGGTTTGTACGCTTAGTGTACGCCTCGGTGTACGTTGATATACGTCGCTGTTGGTCGGTGCGCACTCCACGCGCGTATGGGCTCAAAACACTTTTTAAGCATGCTTAAAATCTTTTCTCGAATCTCGGCGTGAATCGGTCGTGTGTCCAAGCTGGAAACGACCCTCACTCGGTTAGTACCTTCTACAACTACGTTTCGAATAAGTTCCACGCGCGATACAGGCGCGTTGAATACGCTTTGAATGCGTTTGGCGCATATTTTAGATACGCCAGTGTACGTATCATGCGCGTTCCGATTTAAAATTTACGAACTATTTTTTTTTTTTTTTTTTTTTTTTTCAGTAACGTGCCCCAAGCGTGTATGAGACGCGCATTTAACGTTTGCTGCGCGCCTATAGCGCTTGCTTAGTGTTTGTTTGTTTATTTGAATTGATGCTTTACGTCCCAGTCAACAGCTAAGGTCATGTCGGGACGTTGCATCCACTTTATGGGACATTTAACCAAAGTAAAGATGTCATGACATTCAACAAGTGCTTAAAATATAACCATCCAACAAAGCCACTCATGCTTATATGCGTAGACGGTTTGACTTGAAACCACTTTTCCTGGGCAAGCTTAGACCTGAGTGGTTAACCAGTAATCAGATGGTCAGTCAGCAGCGAACAAGCTTTGCCTGGAGGCACAAGCTACCAATCTATTTCTTTAGGCCCCAATGAGCGATGTCTTCCTGCTTAGTGTGTCTGGGACGTACCACAAAACGTATTTTATTTTTTTCAGCGTTTTGATATTTTTTTTTCATACGTCTGGCAAACGCTTCAGCCACGCGCTAATGTGTGACTGCCAAAACGAGTTTAAGAAACAAATTATTTTTATACGTCCAAAATCTTCATCGTGTTGAGATTTTTCATACGCCCGGGGCGTGTTTGGGTAATACGCTAATGTTCTATCTGCAGGAAACCACGGATTTATAAATTATAACGTTGATCGAATCGCCCGGTGCTTGCAAAATCATGCATTTTGTATCAGACCGAGAAGAAAGGCTTAACTTGTGGCTCTAGTTCAACAAAGATAATGGAAAATATATAAACTGTTTATACCACCCAGTAAATTTATATTACTGACCGCTCCGATTCGGTACATCTGTTGTAGTCCTACTTGTTTTATGTTTTGCTCCTTTTATGTACGTTTTCAAAGCGTTGTTGAATCGCAGATTTCACACCTGTGAAATCGGCGGCACTTAATAATAAAATCTGTGAATATCTGGTAGTATTTTCATATGTGAAAAATTTGTACCAAATTTTCACATGCGGGACGAGTCAGTGTTTTGACGTGTGAAGAATTGGTTTAGATTCATCACATATTTGAAGAACTGGTATCAATTTTACTCAGATGTGAAAGCTTGGTACAAAATGTTTACATATATTGCTATATATTGAAGAATTGGAATCAAAGGCAAAACCACTTCAGATGGGTGGTTTTCGTGAGTGTGAAGAATACGTACAAATAGACCATGAAATTTGATTATATGCGCCTATCTCACATGCGTGTGAAATGGAATGAAATCCGTAACATACAAATTCGTTACCAATTCTTCGCCGGCTGGGAGGATTTGGTACCAATAATTCACATAAGAACTTTGCGAAATGTGAAAATTATGGTTGTTTCGTGTGTTAGAAGATTTAGTACCGATTTGTGTCAATTCTACACATCTGAAAAAAAAATCATACCAGTTCTTCACAGACGTTATATAAATTCGTACCGTCAGAAACAGAAAAAAAGTACAAATAGGCAATGATCAGGAAATGGCGCAATCAGAAAGAAATTCCCACTCCATAAAATGAGGGGTCGGAAAAACTAAAATGACACTTAGGCACTTATACCATGAAAACATGTCGTAAGCCAAGTGAGCAGCTATTCCCGAATGGGCGGCCACTCAGTTACCCGAACTGAACTAAAAATATGAAAACGTACATAAGGCTCAAACAGCACAAAAATTCGACTCCAAAACACAAAACAGTTAGAACCACAACATAAGTATCGCCTTGGAACGATCTTGAAGACATTTGAAATTTTAGTATGAATTTCACCGCCCCCCAGCCCGCCATCGAAATTTAACATACACAAATGTCACACTTCCAAAATGTGCCTTGTTGGTACCTATTTTTACACAAATGTGAAATTAAAAAATGCGGTTCAGCAAGGCTATCATCCATGTCGAGAGCATCAACACGTTATTGGAATGGTGCTGGTACCGGTGAACCAATTTAAATTTATGCCTCCTGCGTCTGGATGCCTCAACTTTTTGATATCCCGGAACATCTGACATATTGAAATGAGAGAAGGAACTATATAAGAATGATTGCTGGAAAACAAGTAGGTAATGAACCAGCATTTTTAACGGAGTGGGGACTTGTTTACCGATGGCAAAGCTTCATACGATGAGATGGTTCATGTATCTTGGCGAGTTCTAGCACACTGGAGTTTTCAAAAATAAGCAACTCGATGATCGTGTTCGCATGGCGGGGTAACACAGTCCTCTATGGCACAGCGGATAAGCTAAATGCGCTGTAAAAAAGGAGTCATGAGTTCGATCCCATGCTTCTCCACTCGTCCGGGTGAGACTTAAAGCCGAGGTCCCACGACGATCTCCCATGACAAACTGATGACAAGGACGTATTGTGACGAGGCTACAGACTTTGTGACCTTTTTTTTTAAGTCCAAGGGACCTAGTCTTCAGACCTGACTGTCAGATAAAACCTGAACACACGGAATCGTTTAAACACCACCAAGATGATATTTAAGTTGTTTGTCCGTCGCCAGGTTGAACTAGGCCATGTTAGTTGCAGACTAAGTTGCGGGCATATTCCAATGGATATAATATCTAGATCAACAAATTACATAGATCAGCTAGATAAGCCACAATCCGTTTCACTTCATCACCTAGCTCTACTTCCGCGTGGTGTGGAGAGTTATCAAGGAACACCGACGGAAACATGTTGCTAAGGGGCGAAAAAATGTGAAAATATACGTCAATTGAGACATAATATGTCAAACGAAATATATATTTTAACCGGATGTAGAGCTGTATATCTCGAAGTAGATATTATATTTAAATTCAAATATTTTGTGTTTATATCTAGATTTAGATACGGTATCTAGTTTTAGATACTATATTAAAAAGGAGATATTTTGACAGTATATATCAATTTAGATATAATATGTAAAACGAAATATAGATAAGCCGGATGTAGAGTTATATATCTAGAAGGAGATACTATATGTAAATTCAAATATTTTGTGTTTATATCTAGATTTAGATATGATATCTAGTTTTAGATACTATATGAAAAAGGAAATATTATATATCGATTTAACGGTTGTGCCCTACTGATTAATTCATGTGTGCATACATGTGTAGGCGAAAATATGATCAAATTACGGATGTTTTCAAGCAATGCTCAAAAGGCTCTTACATCAAAATTAAAAGGTTTTTATTCTACATATAAACCTGTTTTAAGCGGCCGTTAAGCATGTTAAGAGCGCTGTTTCTTAATCACTCGATCATCTCACCGCTGTGTCTGGTGTGGGTTCGAGCCCCGCACTGGCCACATGTGAGACAAGCCAAGTTCTGCTTGCGGGTGTGCCAGGTGGTTTTTCTCGGGGTTCTCCCGTTTTCGCCCACCTACTGATTGGCCCGTCTCATATGAGCTGAAATAATCTTGAAAGGGACGTAAAACTGAATTAAAAAAATAATAAATAAATAAAAATAAACCTGTTTTATAGTTTTTAAACGAATGCTAAACGAAAGCTTCAGCTATCAAGAACAGCGAGATACATAGTAATAACTCTCCCTCCCAAAACCGTTCGTACATTGAAAATGCATCAGGAAAACATGTTCGTGAAATGTATAACAGTTTTATATAGAAAAACTGGGGAATACAGTGGTATACCTATTTTCCTTATTTTTGCTCCAAAACATAGATTGTGGGTACTCGTTAGCCACAATCGTTTTCATAAAAAATATTAGAAATATCAAACTTTTTCTAATGAAATCTTCAATTTTTCCTACTGATAAAATTCACTGTTTATTGCATGGGTACGTTTTCGTAATGTTTGTTTTAGTGTTCTTTTTCAGGCACGTTTGGGCCTGGTCACTTGAACGTCTCGCATTGCTTAGAAAACATTTTGCATCCCGTGTTTCATGGCATTTCAATGGCGAACATCAAGCTTGTTATCACTGCAACAGAGAAATACACTTTGGTGCTACAACTGAAAGAGATTGACCTATTTCTTACAAAGTGGATTAGCTGTGAAATAATTGCTAAGGAAAGGGTTATAGGTGAGCATGGTTAACAAAGTATGTCAAGAATGCTTGTACAGTTATCACTGCTACGGACAAATAGACTTGAGTTCTAGACTTAAAGCAACTTGATAAATCATTGACAGACAGATGGATGATTACAAGTTAATCATCTCACCGATAATAAATGGATTAAAAGACAAGAATTTGAACAACTATAATAGCACAGCCCCTGATGCTGGTCACTCAGGTGGTTTGGATGGTACAAAACTTCAGACCAAGATGAGGTTGTTTCAACAAGATCCATCTGCATGTCCAAGAGAGATGTTACAACCAAATTTGGCAAAAGCTTCAACACTGGAGCAATCAGAATGCTCTCTTCCTACACTTTCTTAATAATTTTGACAAAGATCATTTGTCAGAGAAACATTGGCAATGAGTTTGCGTTCACACACAGCAAAGATTACTAATTTTACTTCAGCTCACTCACCTTTGTCACAGATATTTGACAAACAAACTTCGCCACAAAACTGAGTTTACATGAGCATATTTTTCTGCGACAAACCTACTTTGTCAAAGAAAAATTGTCCATGGAAACGAAGCCTAAGTGTTTAATATTGAAAGACTGAAGACTTGCTATAATCAAAAGGTATGTATGTATGTACCACAGAGTAGAGATGAGTAGCTTATAAACCTATAAACCACATTGATTAGTACAATGTAAGATGAATGTGCACCCTTGTGAATATAAATATTTTTCACTTCACTCGTGAAATAAAAGCCATATTTAACAGAAACATTTGAGTATTCAGGATATATTATTTTTTGCTGTCTAGCGTTTATGCCTTAAATAATGGGTTATGCACCAGTCATTTGCAACCACGGCCCCCTCGGGGCCGGGAATAGCGGGGGCATAGCCGGGCTTAACTGCAGGGTTTTGACTTCAGCATTGTCCCCGCAGTGTCGTGGAATAGCAGGTGTTTTGATTCCTGTCCCAAAATGGCCATGAAAATTTACATTTACCTGCCGGGAATTGAGCGGGGACTTTCGCAGAGCTTTGACCATAAGAGTATCCCTGCAGTGCTGGGCATATACCCGGGCTTTGGAAAGAGAAAAGTCAATATCCCTGTTATTCCCCGGCCCCGAGGGGGACGTGGTTGCAAATGACTGGTGCATTACTGGATACACCAATCCTAACATGATGCTTTTAACCCTCCTCTCACCTACTTTTAACCGCTCATCTTTGCTCACCTCATTATCTCATCTTGCACTTTATCTCATTTACTCATCTTTCATTTCAGCACTGACGAGCACATCTGTCTAGAATGCCTGCTAAGGCGTATGACAGTATATAATGCACCAGTCATCTGTAACCACAGCTCCCCCCGCCTACAGGGAAGGGTTTGGATAATGACTTTTCAGTTTCAGTGCCCTGCTATGAGCCCTACTCCAGGGGGCAAACTGGAGGTCAAAACTTTGCTCTTTGCCCCATCCTTCACAATAGAAAATCTCCCTGGGGTAAGGATCCTAATGTCAAAACCCAGTCATTGCCCCTGCACTGCGGGGACACTTGAAAAGTAATTGCCCCACACTTTAGCCCGGCTATGATCCCCCACCCTTCCCCGTATGTGTGTGTGTGTGGGGGGGGGGGGGAGTGGTTACAAATGACTGGTGCATAAATAAATGTAACACTAACAATCATTTAGCACCTTAGATGATGATCAGAAATTGATCGACTCAGTATATGAAGATAGATAGTTACAACAATCAAAATGATGCAAATAGTAGCTTTAAGGATATTGTCCCATTAATCCATGAATATGCAGGGTGTGTCAGAAAATTTCTACAATATCTACTGGCAGTGGGTCAACATTTTCGATGTCTATGTTTTGACCTACATTCAGTTTCTGGGTTAATGGGACCTCAAACTCATGCCTATTTTTATTGATTATGTTCCTCAATATGTTACCTTGTTATTCTACAAAAGCAAGATCGATGAAATAGTGTCAAAGATCGCCAGAGGAATCACAAATTTAACAGCAAAATTCGACATATTTTGTCAATGATTTGTTGTCATTCAAGTGGATTTCCCAACTAATTGCCTCACTTCCGGGAAGGTGTAAGAAATATAACGATGAAAACCATTGGTTGATCAACTTGAAAACTCGCATTCGATTGGTTGATGCATATCAAGGGAGCTAATACACTAATTGACTGGCTACCGGCATTGATGACTTAAACCTTATGAAAATGGCACTTTTCTCAGGTAAATTTGCCGTTTTTCTCGTAAGACATATTCCCCTAAAACTTTCGTAACACATTAGCCAAGCTTTGCCATATTTTTACATCATAAGTATACCAGAAGGTGATAAAATCCGTAACAGGAAACTTCAACAGAAAAAATATAAAGGGGTAAAACCTCGTACCAGTCAGTTTTTTTTTTTTTTTAGTTTAGGCAGTCCTAGCAAAATTCAAAATGGGCAATAAAATCTTACAAATGTCACAAACGTAGCATGCACGTTAAAAGTGTGTGTAGAAGTTCCATAGCCTATGTTGAGTTAAATAAATCAACCTGGCTCCACGACTTTGAAATAAAATTTACCAACATCTCCGTGACAACATGGACAAATTGTTTCTAGATCAAGTTCACTAAGTTGAAATAGATCTAGACTTGTAATCGTTCATTGACTTTCACATTGACATTTGATGCAGATAGCACAGTAGGTGCATGTATTATCATTCGAATCATAGTCGAATACTATTAATAATTTCATTTTTTTGATAAAGATGTCACTCGGCATAGTTCCCACAGTTCACTTGTCCTTTGCGTATACTGTCATGGTTTAACTAACTGGCTGAAAATGAGCAGCCTGTACCAGATAATACATTCTGGGCCCTGTGGTTTCACAGGGAATTTCCCGACCGAACGTCGAGAACTGCATTTGCTCCCCCAACTATATGAGCCGCCTCGTGGAAAAAAACAACAATGTGGTTTCCGAACAGGCCCGACACAAACCAACCTGTACAAGCACAGAAAAGAGCTAGAAGCTTGAAATTTCGGATTTAAGTAGAAGAGGAATTGTACTATCCGAGTGGCGAAAACAAAGGCGCTGATCAGCTTCGCGGTTACCGCGAAGCTGATCTGCGTCTTTGTTTTCGCCTATGCAGATTGTTGGTTTTCCCATGTCGCGGCTCATATGTATATATACAAGACAGTCGGCGTCTAAGAAGCAGGATTACTTAGCTAAGTAGTAATGCCTATCTTGACGTATATTTCCTGAAAATAAAAAAACAAAGTTTTCAAAGTTTATCTAAATAACATGAGAGCCCCAGAAGAACATATGTCACAATGAAGGGTTTAAGTAACACGAGTACCATTACGAAAACTTGCCCATGCAATATATGAAAATTATTCAAGTTAGCTGCCAAAAATAAATGAAAATTTCATTGGAAGATAGGTTTAACATTTTTGCTCAAAACATTGATTGTTGGTACACGTTAGAACCGCCTCGCTCAGGCGCTTCTAAGTTGTACCCACAATCTATGTTTTGGATCAAAAATAAGAAAAGCCGTGGGTGTACACCTATAAACCCCAGTTTAACTATATAAAAGTGGGGTTCAAGGGGGTATACATTTCACGGACATATTTTCCTGATGTGAAAAAAAGAAACAAAACAAACAATAACAAAGTAATGTACCTGTAGGCTCTAGATTCTGGCCCAAGTTGCATGTAAGTGCCACAGTTGATATGCATATTAAAGAGGAGCTGGAATATACAGTTTATAGGCCCTACTCATACCAAGCGAAGCTTTCATGAGAAAACCGGACGTTTGCCTATGACAAAAAAGCATTTAGCCTAAACTTGTCAAGACACAAGATGAAAGATACAAAGAATTTCATTTTATGTCGGTTAACATGGTTAACGAAAACTTGTCCATGCAATATACAGAGATATTTTTCAGTTGTAAAAATAAAAAATTTCGACAAAACATAGATCGTACATAGATCGTAGGTGCACGGTAGAGCCATCTCGGTGAGGCCCTTCTAACGAGTACCCGCAATCTATACTTCGGATCACAAATAAGAAAAATAGGTATACCCCAGTTTTACTATAAAAGTGGAGTTCAAGGGGTCACATGATACTTTTCATGGACATGTTTTCTTGATGAATACAGCTCGTGATCCTGGTTCGTAGAGCTATTTTCCGACAGAGTCAAGACTACTAAGTAGATATTAACCCATATATGACGAATGGACAGGCCCATAGTTATCATTTGGGTGAGTCCACTTTCATTTTTAGGAGCCCTATGTCTGATATTCAAATTTTATTCCATTTTTCGATGAAATATTCCTGTAAGCAAACAGAATAGCCCCTGACGGGACGCCGCGTTCTGCGGCGTCGCATCTGGGGCTATTCGGTTTGCCTATGTCCCAAAAAAGGGACGTCAGGCTAAAATGAGTTAACAAATTCATGTAGATCAGGAGCATATAATCTCTCGTGAGAGATTATAGGTTCCTGTGTAGATCTATCTATAATAAATGGAATAAATAAATGGAATAAATAAAAATGAATTAACTCAGTGACAACAAAATAATATGCAAATACACCATTTGAACTCTAATGGCAGTTGGCTGTACATCGACTCTTCCAAGAACAAATATAAAATTAGTATAGATCTAGTGATATTCTGTGCCGAAATAATGCACTAGTCATTTGAAACCACGCCCCCAGACCCGGGGGAGGGCGGGGTATAGCCGTGGAAGTGAGCGGGGCTTTGACCAAAGTTTTGCCACGGCAGTGCGGGGAAATACCGGGGTTTGCTTATATATGCAAAAAGGGCCGTGAATGAAAACATAGCAGACTGCGGGGGAAAAACAGCAGTGATTTTACCAACGAGCAGTATCCGCAGGGTGTGGCTTTTAGCGGGAACTTTGACCGCTAAAAGCCCCACCCTGCGGGGACTGCTCGTTGGTAAAGTCACTGCTGGGGGGGGGGGCGTGGCTACAAATGACTGGTGCATAAATGACATCGCTCACTCAAGGCGGTTCAAACAAGTAAATCTGCCATGTTCTGGTCACGAAAATGGATCAGAATGCCAATATTTTGAGAAACGTTGTAAAAATGGTTGTTTTATGGAAACGGATATGCTAAAACTGTTGGAAAACGTTACTGAGATTATTTTCGCTATTAGTACACTACAGTTCCAGCGAAGCGCAAAGCCTCTTACCAGCTATAATTTTTACTTCATTTTTTAACATCCCTTTTTGTGTCGGTTCTTGTCTTAGAAGGTCTAGGACAGTTTTTTTTCCGTGTGGTGACTCATTTTGATAAGCATTATCAGTAGAATATATTGACACAAATTATTGCAGGGCAGTTTATGGTGTTGTGTCTACGCATTTTAAGTATTTATGCGACTTTAGGGTAAAAAATATCTCCAGATCGCCATGTCGGCAAATTTGGTATGTTGGAACTTTTTTTCGCTTGTCGCTCCATTGGGCTAGAATGTCTTGCTGGTGGTAGTACGGTAGTCGGCTGTTCTTATACCCTTAATTCTGTTTACTTAGATGTGTCATGTGTCTGTAAGTTTGGAAGGATTTACATGTATTATCTAACCTTCTGCGACCAAACCCCATTACTTGACATATCTTGCAGCATGATAACAAACCGTCTGATCACAGCTCGATAACATGGGCCTAGTCTCGAGAATATCCACCCCGCGGACCACCGGGTATGTGAGACGCAAACATACTTGCGCGGCTCTTATAAAGACAAGTTTTAAGTTTAGCTCATAGATAAACTCGGAGTTGATAAACTAATCGAGTCACGAGAGAGGGTTAATCTGAGTTGTGATTAATCACAAAGGCAACAAACTTACGTTTTCTCCTGATGAAGCCATATTGATAACCCTGACCAGTGATTAAAATATTACACAAGGTTGCTGAATCTATCTTAATATTTGCTATGATATAAATTTCACCGAAGCCAAGACACCTGATAAATAGTTAATTTGATCTAGGTTAACCGCTTACTTAAACTGTGATGTACTTTTCTTCTTATAATTATTGCAAAAATGCAAAACTGAAATTTTGCATGTTGTGTGATATCGCGAATTGTCATGGATTTGGCTTATAGAGTCTTATTTTGTACAATCGCGACACGTAGTGTAAATACGGGTATATGCTAACCATATAATGGCGTGTGCCCCCGAATAATTTGTAAGAATTATACTAAGTAGCCACAAAGTTGTATTATAATCAGTCAAAAGTTGGCTATCAAATATATGTCTTGTGTTTCTAAATAATAATGGAGGAGGAATCCGAAATTGTGCTTGAGTTTGGGGTGAGTACCGACCATGCCGCATGATACAAACAATTTTCGTTTTGTTGGGTGGTTCCCCTTTAAAATACGGCAAAATAACGTTTGTTGGGGCATTTTGGTACGCGAGATGTACGAAACAATGCATTTTATCGTAATGGTAATTTCCAACTTGACATCTCAGACATAAATTTTATTTTTGCTATTATTTTGGAATGCTTCCCACCGTATGATCTAGGAAAGGATAGTTCTTTACAGCAGTCTGATCTTGCTTTGATCCAGGTATTTTAGTAAATAACCGACTTTATCAAATCGAAGCCACACTGTTTGGTAATAATGCGTTGTTCAAACAACACTTTGGATCGATTTTCTTACACGTCGTACCTTATTTCAAGTGACCATAAAATTTGTTGCGAACATAATTTATGAAAACAAAGATCAGGGTACATGTTTATCTTGTGGTTGCCTCTGGCTTGGTCAAATATGCACAAGTAAATAAATATAAAACATAAACGTTTAAAATATATCATTGCAAACATTCAAGGAGTTATCCAATAACGAAAAGTTTCTAATTGTCTCGATGTTTTATTCGTAGGCTGGATTCCACGTGCCTCTCTCAACCAGAATTCCACCGCTAGAGATGGAGAGTGGCCACGACTTTTTGTCGTTATTTGAAGAAACATTCACATGTTCGGATTTTACCAAAGAAATTCAAATCGAGGAGTCTCCAACAAACACGACAGTTTTAGGTGGACCATTCTTTACTTTGTGTTCTCCAGCGAAAGAAGTTGAGATTGGAATGACATCGCTGAATTCTCCGGCTACGTCATCAGTCGTTTTGACGTCATCAACAGATCAGTCGTCACAGGTGGAATTTGTTATGTCACCGGTGATTGGACGAAACGAGACGATCTCATTAGCGTCTATGTCATCGCCGTCGTCATCATCGTCGTCAGACATCTTGACAGCTGAAAAGCTTACGTCACCGTTTGGGTCACCATCCGGGTCGGTAGTTTCACCGGAAGTCTCGGAAAATCTCGTCTCTGGAGACGAGGAATCGCCGGTCTTAACAAATGGCGACGGAAAGAAGTCTAAAGGGAAAGAAAATGCGTCAAAAGCCTTGAAATTCCCTCCATGTTCAGTATGCGGCGGTAAAGCAAGTGGATTACATTACGGCATTAATAGTTGTGAAGCTTGCAAAGGATTTTTCAGACGTTACTTGCTCAGAAACGAAGATTATAAATGTTCCAAGGGAGGCAAGTGTGCCATAACTAGCAGACATCGCGGTAATTGCTCAGGTTGTCGACTGGCAAAGTGTCTTTCGTTAGGAATGTCGAAAGATGCATCGCGGTTGGGTAGATATACACTTTCCAGGAGAACTAAAACGATTCTAGACGTTAAGGAACTTGAATCAAAAGAAAAAGCGCATGATACACTTGATAATGAAATGGCTAGATTAGAAGAATTGGAGACACTAACTCATTCGGTAGCGGAGAAGGAAAAATCCTACACAGTGCATCCTGGTGACGAAATATTTCAAAAGAAAATTAAAACTGTGCCTACTATACCGTTGAAAGAAATCCAAGAAAAGAATTATATTCACAATTTGATAAAAACTTTGGTAAAAGCTATGCACGCAATAAAACCTTTTGGTGAAATCGCAACAGTAAAGGATATTAAAGACAAAATCAAAGCGCATTACGAGAAGTATAAAGTGAAAGTTGAACTTTTTGGCCGCTTGAAAGCTATCCCGGATGACGAGTATTACTCTTTCCTCAAGAATTATGGGATAGATCTCGATGGACGATGGGCAGTTCTAAAACGTTCAAAACACGAACTTGAAGGCGTGGTCGAAAGATACGTTCATTTCGCGAAACAGGTGCCAGGATTCGCGTCGTTGTCGGTGAACGATCAGGCAAATCTTCTCAAAGTGGCCCGGTGTGACTTCTTCATGATCCTAATGCATAAGGGATACGTTCACGAATGTCAAGTGTTCTTAACCCACAACGGGATGCCGTACCACGTTGAGGAAGCGGCGGATAAGTTCTTCTCAAGGGAGTTAATCATTGGTATATGTGAAATGTATTATCGTTGGCAGCAATTGGATTTAAACCACGAAGAAATGTGTCTTCTTATCGCTATTTCTCTCACATTCCCTGATCGGTGCAAACTAGAACATCGCGAACAGGTGGAAAAGATTCAATACACAATGACAGAACTGCTGAATAAGAGTTTGGTGAAAAGAAATCCATTGAATGCGCGCAGACGGTTCGCGCGGATGATAGACCTTTTCGTGAAAATGCGTGATTGTTCGGAGCGGTATTATAAAGAATATAAGAAATTGTGTGATAATGAATTGATAATCGAGGAGGTGCCGATGATGATGGAATTGTTGCTGGAAGATTATTGATGCGTGAATGAGTTACGTACTCACTCATTACAAAAACATGCCCATGCAATACACAGAGATTATTAATGTTGTAAAAAATGAAAATTTCCACTGGAAAAAAAATTGATATTTTTCTTATTTTTGCGCAAAACATAGATTGTGGGTACACGTTAGAACCGCCTCGGCGATTCATTGCATGGACATGTTTTCCTGATGAATATGAACTTCTACAAGAAGATTTGGGTGCGTAATGGCTTAGCACTCATAAGGTCAACAATTTTTCAGTCATATCGGGACTGATCCACCGCCTCCTGGATATTCAACAGTGTAGAGAGTAAAAGTTTCTGCCTCAATGGCAATTGAAACCAAATAACATGACATATCGGTCCATGTTTCTGTCAAGTAAAGGCATGTCTGTCTTAAAAAACATATTAACAAGATCGCATAATTATTATAAACTGTCTATAAAGCGCACAAAATGCTAACTGAAAACTGTCTATGTAGAACTTTCTGTTTTTGCATACTAAAGTTCACGTTTCATTTTACTGATGTTCGGAGACTATAGACGTCTTCATTACAGCCTACATTTCAATCATTACTGACATACGCAACATAGAAATGAAGCATTTTAGCCAACCAACAATGTGGTTTCCGAACAGGTCTGACACAAACCGGCCTGTACAAGCGCAGAAAAGAGCTAGAAGCTTGAAATTTCGGATTTAAGTAGAAGAGGAATTGTACTATCCCAGTAGCGAAAACAAAGACGCTGATCAGCTTCGCGGTTACCGCGAAGCTGATCTGCGTCTTTGTTTTCGCCTATGCAGATTGTTGGTTTCCCCATGAGGCGGCTCATTTATAAACGTTTGTCTTTCTTTCCGTACCTTGTTTTACTCGGAGTGAACCATCAAATTCTCAAGTTTTATCCATGTCTACCATCTATTTGCATGAGAAAACCATCAATTTGGGATTCCGAACAGGTCCGACACGTACCGGCCTGTACAGTCACAGAAGCAGGTTAAGAAGCTAATATTTCGGATTAAAGAAGAGGGGTTGTACTATCTGTGTAGCGAAAACAAAGGCGCATATGCAGTTTGTTGGTTTTCTTAAGCGGCGCAGCTAACATCTTTTTGGTAAATAGCAATGCACCTCATTTCAGAACCCATGAAAACTTTCAAGTGAATACCATGCACACACTAAATCCATTATTTTGGCCAAAGCATATCACCACGCATGTGAAAAGGACGGGAAATGTCTTGTAGCATTGTATGAGCCGCCTCGTGAGAAAACCAACAATCTGCCTAGGCGAAAACAAAGACGCAGATCAGCTTCGCGGTAACCGCGAAGCTGATCAGCGCCTTTGTTTTCGCTACTCGGATAGTACAATTCCTCTTCTAGTTAGATCCAAAATTTCAAGCTTCTAGCTCTTTTCTGTGCTTGTACAGGTCGGTTTGTGTCGGACCTGTTCGGAAACCACATTGTTGGTTTTCCCACGAGGAGGCTCATATACGTGTAAATGGTGGAAGTGGATAATTTTGAGAATAAATCATAAGGAAAACATAGATAACGAAGACTTCTTTGATGTGAGTCTTCTGTTGCGCAACTGAATCAAAATAGGTCAGTTTAATGTAATGTTCTGGTGGGTTATTTAGTCAGTACATTTCAACAGTATGTTTGAAGAACTTTGACCAGCTTTATGATAACACAGTTTTAATTTTACGATAACATAGTAAAGTCGCTATATATTCTAATCTTGTCCTATAGATGACATTGAAATCAAGAGCCTAGACACGAGATAACGAGAAAAAAATGACAAAAAGACAGATTTGCTGTTTATGGACGCGTTCACTCTGATCCTGATGAAAATGTCTACTGTCTCAGAAACTGCATTTTTCAAAATCTCACTTTTCTGAAACGCCACAAGAAAAATATGACCATGTCATCTTTTAGCAACCCAAAAGTCGCAAAAAGTGCTGCAAAAATTTTGAAAATTGGTTCAATGATAGAATAATTATGCCCAAAAATATTTTGAATAGGCCTTTTTGCATGTGCAAGGGAGGTAATCCAAACACCTGAAAATTGAAAATCCAGCAAATCTGTGGAATAATTCTAAGAGTTTGGCGCTCAGCTATGAATTATTAATAAATACAATTTTGTTTTGGTTTGGTGCATTTTAAATGAAAATAACCAATTTAGATATTTTTCCAGGAAAATAGTTACTTCCCTAGCTGATATATTTTTACAATGGAAAAAAGTCCTATTCAAAATTATTTTCTGGCATAAAATATTTATTTGGTAACCGATTTTCAAAATTTTTGTGGCACTTTTGGAATGCAAAATGATGAAATGGCAATATTTTTCTTGAGGTCTTTCAGAAAAGTGAGATTTTGAAAAATGCATTTTCTGGAAGATGGTGTATAGACAGTAGTGTGAACCTGAGATAAAGATGTATCTGTATATGTCTCTGTGTGAACGCGCACAGAGACTGTCACTTTGGATTATGTTGGTATGAATGCCTGGTCTCTTATAACATGCCTGGTCCTTTGCAATTCTTTAATCAATTATAGATGAGCGTCATGAGAAAACCAACAATGTGGTTTTCGAACCGGTTCGACACAAACCGAGCTGTACGAGCACAGAAGATGGCTAGAGGCTGGAAATTTTGGATTTAGAAAGAAGATAAATTATATCGTGTATTGTAGCGAATACAAAAGCGCTGATCATCTTCGCAAAATATTTGTTTTCTCATGACGCAGCTCAGATGTCTGCTTAACTGTGGTTCCTGTGGTGTTCGTGTTTTACTTCTCACACTATGCACAGCTAAGGTCATATGGAGATGACACCTCCGGTTTAATTAATGCTTCATCTGAAACTCTGGCTTAAATACTCGTATATGCTCGTAAATCTTGTATATATCAGAGTGTGATTTTCCGTCCATTTTTTTCATCTGTCAACATTCAGGTTGAAGCACAAATAGAAAGAATGGGGTATATTTTTAGAATTACAGACCCTTCGGCACCACTACGATTTGAAGTTAGTGCTACCATAAATTTACGACAAATGCATATACAGTAAATTATCCAGTTCCGGGTCACATTTTTTTCGAAGTGGTTTCCAGATAATTGCTCAGAGCAAATTAGGTTTCGACCATACCATTAGAAAGTATAATCCTTCTTCTAAATAATGAACTTCAATCTGATTAATTGTGAATATTCTGTGTGCCACACGCGATGGCTTTAAGCAGACCAACAATTTATCCAGTTCCGAATCATTTGTCCAGTTCCGAATCACTTGCGATAATTTTAACAAGAAACTCTCTGGCGCTATTGCGTTATGATTTTGATTTTGTAGCTTCAATACTTCTTTATAAAACAAGACTTACACACAGTTTACCATTTCAGATAGTAAAAGTGTCCAAAAACTGTGTATATGTATACGACGTATAACTTACGTTCTGGATATTGGCGTCAATCGAATACAAATACATGTTCTAAGTCGATAATGGCATAACTGGTTCCAGATTTTTGCAGTTAATTGCTGGTAATCATGGGCTGTGCATTGGTTCTTTTCATTTTTGTTTGTTTATTTGTTTGTTTGTTTTGTTGTTGATGTTTTATGAGTTTAACTTTCACCTGTTTGATTAACATTGAATTTCAAACACAGCTTTAATGTTGCACAAACAGGGATATCTAACAGGAGTATGTCAACTAGACTAGAAATCAAGACAGCATGTTTTGTTCGCGATGCAGATCGACTGCACAAAGAATCACCTGTGTAAGGAAACGACCATTTGATTTTTGTTATTGGGGGGAGCGGGGGTGGGGGGTGTAAGATTTTTTGAAAAAAAAAAAAAAAAAAAAAAAAAAAAAAACAGGATCCAATTTTGGCCGAAAAACATATCTAGGACAGAGTAAATTCTATTTTACTAATTTATGTATTGTAATATATACCAATAAAAAGACAGGAACGCGTCGTGAGAGAAAAATTATATCCAGGCCCGGAAACATTTTCCAGCCCACCCACACCCCTCTTAAAATTCAAATGGTTGCCCCCTAATAGCTGCAGCAATTACTTGGATGAGATGAACAGTGGTAATTCAATGTGTTGGTATATCGGCTTGGTTACTCGGACAAACTGGTTCTCCTTTGTTTTTTGAGTTAATGCTTAACATCTAATAAATAAGTTTCGATTCATGTCGGCACGGAACCATCGCTTTCTCAGCAACTGAAAGCGCCTTACTCAGACTGACACTACAAGCCAGGACCACTCCCTCCGAATTCATGAACTCTACCACTGGGCCAAGGAGGTTCCACCCTCGATGTCTGACAAAAACGTGTTTTGATCGCTGATTTGGTTTGCTTAAGTTTGTTTTGTTTGTTTGCTTAGAGGTTTAACGTCCCAGTTAATAATTTTTCAGTCAGGCCGAGATGGAGCTACTGCAGCCTGGGTATGAACAATGGAGTAAATGTGTCTTGCCCAAACACACAACACGGCATACCAGGGAACCCAGTCAGACACTACCACTTGGCCACCGCGGTCTCTGCCTGAGCTTGTGCTTTACATCAACGGTTAACAGCTAAGGTCATATCCGATGATCAGTTATCCCAGCTAATGATTCTAATCATATGAACAAGATGACCGCAATGCACATGTATGGTTAAATTTTCAAGAACTTTTTCTCCAAAATACAAAAAAATGTTTTGTTTGAGTTTGAGTATTTTGTTGAGCTGATTTGGTTTGCTTAACTTTGTTTCGTTTGTTTGCTTAGAGGGTTAACGTCCCAGTTAATATTTTTTCAGTCAGGCCGAGATGGAGCTACTGCAGCCTGTGTATGAACAATGGAGTAAATGTGTCTTGCCCAAACACACAACACGGCACACCAGGGAACCCAGTCCGACACTACCACTTGGCCACCGCGGTCTCTGCCTGAGCTTGTGCTTTACATCAACGGTTAACAGCTAAGGTTATATCCGATGATCAGTTATCCCAGCTAATGATTCTAATCATATGAACAAGATGACCGCAATGCACATGTATGGTTAAATATTCAAGAACTTTTTCTCCAAAATACAAAAAAATGTTTTGTTTGAGTTTTAGTATTTTGTTGAGTGGCTGCTTTACGTCCATGGTCAACAGTGAATATCATGTCTGGACGACCATTTATCGTAACAACACTGTTTCTGGGCAAGCCTACAAGACACATTACCAGTGTTTAGTGTGATCGAATGAAACGCGTTAATGAAAGCAGCGCTCTTCACCACTCGGCAACGGGGTGGGGGTTGACATTCATTTATTCAGTAAAGTTTTGGTAACTGAATAGTCACTTTTAGGGAAACAGCTACTCACTGGACTACTGTGTCAAAAGAAGAAAACAAAATAATAGATAGAACAATTTTGAGAGAGAGAGAGAGAGAGAGAGAGAGAGAGAGAGAGAGAGAGAGAGAGAGAGAGAGAGAGAGAGAGATGTTGCTAGATTCCTTATATGAGGAGCATTTGTCTTACCAAAAAGCATATTTTTTTTCAATTCAGTTTAACGTCCCTTTCATGATTATTTCAGCTCATATGAGAAGCGGCAATCAGTAGGTGGGACGAAAACGGGAGAACCCCGAGAGTAAACAAAACCACCTGACACATTAGCAAGCAGAACTTGATTTGTCTCACATGGCAAGAGCGGGGTTCGAACCCACACCAGACACAGCGGTCAGAAATTTAGGCACAAGTCTCATAAAATGGGGGCAAAGTCCTGACATGACCATATTACACAAGTGCAATATACATTCTAATTCGACAGGTCATCTCGAAGAACAGATTTATTTTTAGCATGCAGATAAGTTTTCAAAATCTGACTTCGTGCAGAGGAAGAGAAAACGATGGACTTCATGACCATACAAGTTATTTGTTTTTTAATTGAACAGCTGCTGTGTAGTTCGTGACGTTACGACCACTTGATTCGGAACTGGATAAGATTCGAAACCGGATAATCTACTGTAGCATAGTTTTAAATTTAGCCGTTTCTAGACTCTACAATGACCAGAATGCGTCAAATTGTCAGTGTATGCAAACATCAAGCACAGCGTCTTACTGATACCAAATCGACGAAACTGATGTTTGAAATGAAATATATGCCGAAATACATAGGTGCCGAAGTATCTAGGGTCCGAAATGACTAGGATTGGAAATGACTACGGACCGAATTGACTTGGTATTTTCTAAAGTGGTGCCGATTTGGCACTGGTGCCGATTTGACCAGGGATCGATTTGTCTAGGTGCCGAATTCTACAAGTGAGTGCATGTGTGTTGAAGTTTTGATACCCGTAATACATGGTAATAGCTGCTAAGTTGATGACTTGCATAATAGTAATTATTCTCAAAAATACTTTTTAAGCACAAAATTTCACCTTGAACCAGTGCCGTTAACCTATATTTCATGGTCCATCGACTTTGTACACGTCCAAGAGGGCTCCACATAGTAAAACCATTCATTAAAAGTGGTTGGTCGTAGAGTGCATTGACATATCGTTTGGTTCACCGGGGCTCTAATGACGATCCTCATTTGGTTCCGAGTACAGCCAACACCGACGCTGCTTGAAATCCCTAGGTGTCAGGTGGTATGTTATATTTAAAGAGCCGCGTCTCCAGGATTTTTGAATATGCTAAAACAGAGACACATATCAGCTGTGTAGTAATGCACTAGTCATTTGTAACCACGGCCCCTACCCCCGGGTAATAGCGGGGACTCACTTTTGGTCCAGCAAATTTCCGCTAAAAGCCCCACCCCGCGGGAACTGCTCGTTGGTACAGTAATTTATCCGGTTTCGAATCTTATCCAGTTCCGAATCAAGTGGTCGTATCGTCACGAACTACACAGCAGCTGTTCAATTAAAAAACAAATATTTTGTATGGTCATGAAGTCCATCTTTTTCTCTTCCTCTGCACGAAGTCAGTTTTTGAAAACTTATCTCCGTGCTAAAAATAAATCTGTTCTTCGAGATGACCTGTCGAATTAGAATGTATATTGCACTTGTGTAATTATCCGCAAGGTGCAGGTTTCCGCAAAATGCATGACCATGGAACATTATTGTTTTACACTTTTGGTTCCAACTTGCGTTCCAACATTCATTATAACACACCAGGAAAACTGAACTTCATTTATTGATTTTCTGTTGCGTAGGAGCTTGTTAATTTTATCTACCAATTTAGCTAGTTTCGGGTCAGTAAAAATCAATTGTGTCGGCATAGCACATGTACTCGTAAATCTATTAGTATCGCAGTATTTAAACCTAAAGGAACTGAGGAGGGAGTGTTTAAATCTCAGTAAGTATTTTATTTGATGTGTGTGTTTGTGTGTGTGTGTGCGTGCGTGCGTGTGTGCGTGCGTGTTGCCACAATACCACAGTCTTTCATTTGCAATGCAGTTTGTTTGAATTGATGCTTAACGCTATGGTCATGTCAGGATTTTGCCCCCCCCCCATTTTATGGAACTTGTGCCCAAAGTTCTCACCGCTGTGTCTGGTGTTGGTTCGAACCCCGCTCTGGCCATGTGAGACAAACCAAGTTCTGCTTGCGAGTGTGTCAGGTGGTTTTGTTTTTCTTGGGGTTCTCCCGTTTTCGTCCCACCTACTGATTGGCGTGTCTCATATGTTTTTCGGCCAAATTTGTTGCCCAGAAACAGTGTTGTTACGATAAATGGTCTTCCAGACATGATATTCACTGTTGACCATGGACGTAAAGCAGCCACTTAAGCAAATAATCAAACTCAAACAAAACATGTTTTTTTGTATTTTGGAGAAAAAGTTCTTTAATATTTAACCATATATATGCATGGCGGTCATCTTGTTCATATGATAAGAATCATTAGCTAGGATAACTGATCATCCGATATGACCTTAGCTGTTAACCGTTGATGTAAAGCACAAGCTCAGGCTGAGACCGCGGTGGCCAAGTGGTAGTGTCGGACTGGATTCCCTGGTGTTCCGTGTTGTGTGTTTGGGCAAGACACATTTACTCCATTGTTCATACCCAGGCTGCAGAAGCTCCATCTCGGCCTGACTGAAAACTGGGACGTTAAACCTCCAATCAAACAAACTTAAGCAAACCAAATCAGCAATCAAAAAAACGTTTTTGTCAGACATCGAGGGTGGAACCTCCTTGGCCCAGTGGTAGAGTTCATGAATTCGGAGGGAGTGGTCCTGGGTTCAGTATCTAACTCTGCCTTGTAGTGTCACTCTGAGTAAGGCGCATTCAGTTCCCCCTAAAGTACAAGTTACTGAGAAAGCGATGGTTCCTTGCCGACATCAATCGAAACTTATTTATTGGATGTTAAGCATTAACTCAACAAACAAAGGAGAACCAGTTTGTCCGAGTAACCAAACCTTGAATTACCAGTGTTCATCTCATCCAAGTCATAGCTGCAGCTATTAGGGAGCAACCATTTGAATTTTAAGAGGGGGGGGGGGGTGGCTGGAAGATGTTTCCGGGCCTGGATATTATTTTTCTCTCACGACGCGGTCTTTTTATTGGTATATATTACAATACGTAATATAGTAAAATAGAATTTACTGTGTCCAAGATATGTTTTTCGGCCAAAATTGGATCCTGTTTTTTTATTCAAAATATCTTACACCCCCCCCCCCCCCCCCTATAATAGAAATCAAATGGTCGTTTCCTTACGCAGGTGTTTCTTTGTGCAGTCGATCTGCATCGCGAACAAAATATGCTGTCTGGATTTCTAGTCTAGCTGACATACTCCTTTTGTGCAACATTAAAGCTGTGTTTGAAATTCAATGTTAAACAAACAGGTGAAAGTTAAACTCATAAAACATCATCAACAAAACAAACAAACAAATGAAAATAACTAATGCACAGCCCATGATTACCAGCACTTAACTGCAAAAATCTGGAACCAGTTACGCCATTATCGACTTAGAACATGTATTTGTTTTCGATTGACGCCAATATCCAGAACGTAAGTTATACGTCGTATACATGTACACAGTTTTTGGACACTTTTACTATCTGAAATGGTAAACTGTGTGTAATTCTTGTTTTATAAAGAAGTAATGAGGCTACAAAATCAAAATCATAACGAAATAGCGCCAGTGAGTTTCTTGTTTAAAAATTATCGCAAGTGATTCGGAACTGGACAAATGATTCGGAACTGGATAAATTGGTGGTCTCCTTCAAAGCCATCGTGTGGCACACAGAATATTCACAATTAATCAGATCGAAGTTCATTATTTAGAAAAAGGATTATGCTTTCTAATGGTAAGGTCGAAACCTAATTTGCTCTGAGCAATTATCTGGAAACCACTTCGAAAAAAAAAGTGACCCGGAACTGGATAATTTACTGTAAAACCAGTGCTGCTTTCATTTCACAGCCCTTTTTGCCTATATTAAGCAAGCTCCGGGTATACCCTTCCCCGCACTGACGTGAAAAAACTTTGGTCAAAGCCCCGCTCATTTCCACGGCTATCCCCCGCACTCCCTCGGAGGTGGGGGCCGTGGTTACAATGGCTTGTGCATAACTGCAAAGCTGACCAGCGTCTTTCGAACAATCACTCTTCTACATATACGTATAACCAAACATTCAAGCTTCTTTGGCTACGCAGGCCGGTTTGTGTTGGACCTGGCCGGAATCCCAAAGACCGGTTTTCCCGCGTCGCGGCTCATATTATGTCTAGTAAGAATAGAAAGTTTAGGGAATGATGCATTTGTTTTTGGTAAATGTCGGAGTCAACAACGTTTTACTGAGTCATGTTGGTATGGAGTCAAAGCTTTCTGGGTTTTCACCTGTACTGTGAAGAGTGAATGTGTCTCATTGCTGCTTGACACAACTCGGCACAACTCGGCGTCAATAGCGGGGTTGCAATCGCCGACTTTTCGATCTGGGGCCCGACGAACTAACCACTAGGCCGCCTAGACTTGACCAACAAGCCTCAGGCCGATTCATATCTCTGCTCCAGCCATAGAGCGACTAGATGATCAAGACCACTAGGCCACCGTGCTCCCCATACACCAACCCAGACACCAGGCGGGAAATGAACGACAACACAAGAGATAACACATTACGAAAACTTGCCCATGCAATATATGTACAGAGAATTTTTTCAATTGTAAAAAATGAAAATTTCAGTGGATTATTTTTTGGATATTTTTTCTAATTTTTGTTCATAACATAGATTGTGGGGACACGTTAGAACCGCCTCGCCTTTGCTATATAAAACCTGAGTGGCGTATAAGGGGGTAAAAAAAAGCCCAAATAGCAGTCCTTAAAACTGCTATGACATGGTTAATAACGATTCTTGATGTATGAAAACTCACTGTGAAAACTCACTTGGTTTGATATCAGACTGTATAAATAGAATCGAGGCGCATTTGAACGGGTATAAGAATGTATCTGATGCATATACTTGCTTGGTTGAGCTTATACAAAATGAAATGCAAAGTAAACTTAAATGCATTCATGTCGGCCAGGTTAAAGGTAAAACACATAAGTCAAGGTCCAAACCATTCTGGAATACGGAATTACAAGAAATGTGGAGTAAAGTTTATTCTAGCGAAAAGCAGTGGTTAAAATTTAATGGTTCAGCGGTAACAAAAAATCGCCTAAAACAGGAATATTGCTATATAAGGAATGATTTTGATAAACTGTTAAGAAAAGAAAAGCGTATTTACCAACTGCGCGAACAACAAAGTCTTCGAGATAAGCTGTATAACACTGAAAATCCTCGCTAATTTTGGACCGAAATTGGCAAAATAGGAATTGCAAATGACAGGAAGTCCCGTATTCCATTTGAAGTTTTGGACCATGGCGAACTCAAAACTGGTCGTGATAGTGTGCTTGGAAAGTGGAGGTCAGACTATGAGAATTTATATAATAATGTTCAAACCGATTTATTTGACGAAGAGCACCTTCAACGGGTTAGAGCATTACTAGATAAACCTGATACTCCTGACTTCCCAAAGCTCGACTGTTCATCACTGAATTGCCCAATTACTTACGATGAGGTTAGAAAGGCTGTTTATGAAGCAAAACTTCGAAATTCATCGGGCATTGATGGTATCCCTGCGGAAGTTTTGCGAAATGAAACCTGTATTAACCTTTTATTTAAAATAGTAAGTTTTGCATTTGCTTACGGCATTGTACCCAGTGAATGGTCCAAGGGTATAATTAAGCCCCTTCCAAAAGGTGACGACCCAAGAAATCCTTTAAACTATCGGCCTATCACTATTATCTCCATCCCGTGCAAAATATATGCAAATATACTCAATAAGCGATTACTCTTATGGTTGGAAGAAAACGGACTGATTGCAGATGAACAGAATGGCTTTCGGAAAGACAGGAGTTGTCAGGACCATATATATTCGTTATATTCAATGATTCATAATCGAAAACTTCGTAGAAAAGAAACGTACACATGCTTTGTTGATTGTAGAAAAGCGTTTGACACAGTCAATCGCGACTGCTTATGGTTCAAACTTATGTCGCTCGGCATACATGGGAAAATATTGAAAGCTATACAGTCGCTATATGTAAATATATCATGTTCGGTAAAAGTTAACGAATTCTATACCGGCTTTTTCCCCGTAACGCAAGGTGTCAAGCAGGGGTGTGGCTTGTCACCAGCGCTGTTCTCGATCTACATAAACGATTTGGCGGCAAATATTAAAGCTCTGAATTGCGGCATCAAGTTTAACGATAACGAAATAAGTATTCTGTTGTACGCCGATGATATAGTTATAATCTCCGAGTCAGCAGACGATTTGCAAACAATGCTTGATACACTAAACAACTGGTGCACTAAGTGGCGGCTAGCTGTTAACGAATCAAAAACAAAAATAGTACATTTCAGAAATAAAAATCAATTACGTACAAGTTATGGGTTTCATTGTGGCGAAAAGATCATCACTTGTGAAAATGAGTATAAATATTTGGGGTTTTGGTTTAATGAATACTTAGATTTAGAAAAGTCGGTAACAGAGGTATCAAAAGCTGCTAGTCGTGCGATTGGTGCGGTTTATATGAAGTATCTATACTCCGGGGGAATGGCATATGATGTGTATACGAAAATGATCGAGACTATCGTGGAACCTGTGCTGTTTTACTGTTCTGGAATATGGGGAACACGGAAATTTCCTAAAGTTCAAAGCGTGTTAAACAAAGCATGCCGATACTTTCTTGGAGTAACGAAAAATGCACCAAATACCTCAACAAGAGGGGATATGGGCTGGGCCTCTGCTGAGGTTAAGCAAAAAATAGAATGTGTAAGACTTTGGTGTAGACTTAAAAATATGCCAGGGAGCAGAACAGCACATCGAATCCACCAGTGGTCTCTCTCAGTACCGCGTTCATGGGAAAATGTGATGTTACGACATATAAATGATTTAGACTTACAAAACTGCATGATTACACCTTCGCCAAATAAATCAGCCTGTTTAAACGCTGCTAGAGACAAACTGACGCAACTAGACAATATAAATTGGGAAAACGCCCTTATGAGTAATGGGAAAGACGAAAACAATGGAAATAAGTTGAGAACATATAGAACGTACAAAAATACGATAAGAACTGAAAACTACGTCAAACTAAATATGAGACGGGACCACCGACGCATTCTCGCCCGATTTAGGAGCTGTAATCTGCCCTTAGCTATTGAGGCGGGTAGATTCACTAAACCAAAAACTCCATTAAACCAAAGGCTTTGTCGTTTTTGCACATTAGCTACGATAGAGGATGAAACGCACTTTTTCGTAACGTGCGACTTCTACAGCGATTTAAGATATGAACTTTTCAACAATGCAACAATTATGAATGAAGGATTCCCGAATATGCATGACTCCGAAAAATTGATATTTTTAATGAATAACGACATGCTTCAATATCAAATCGCCTCCACGTTACTTCAAATGACTAGGAGACGAAGGACAGCAGTAACGCAATAACTAGTGTTAATATAAACTATTTTATATTTTTCTCTTTTTATATTTCTGTTGAAATAACTCAGAACGCACGAGCTGGTGTCCGGACTCGTGTCTCTTGTAGGTAGGGACAGTCCCCGTCACTTGTGTCACGTGTCTTCCCACCAGCTTAGTGAATGGTGAATCAAATCTTACACCCATTAAACTCAACATGTCCCCCAAACATTGTTCATACTTCTTTTCTAAGCTCTTGATTGCCTTCCAATATTCTTACCAAACTATGAAAAGAATTATATAGATGTGTTCCCTTATCTTGGGTAAGATCTTCATTGGTGATAGGTTAACAATTGAAGTGTGATAAGTCCTTCACATATTTTCAGAGTGGGAAGAATAACTTTCCCAGGTGACTGATAGATTCTTTGTAGAGTTTTTACAAACTCATTGGAAATTAGTTAGGCAAGTAATGAAAGAAGTTGAAACTAATCTCCATATAAAATCTTGGTACATGATTTCTTCACAATAGAAAGTGGCAAAGTCTGTTGAGTCTACAATGGCCAACCATAATATACTACGGTAATCATTTTCCTTTTGTAAACCTATCACATGAAGATCGAAATAAAGGAAGGTAACTTGCTATGTTCATAACCAACTTCTTAAAGGATTTCATAGTTCATTTCATGAAGTTTTGAAGCTTATCTTCCCAATGGTCTTCATCACAATAGAAAACAGTCATTAATCTTTTGCATATCAACACCCTTTGAGAAGTTCCTTAAAAAGTTGTTTGAGAAGTTATAAAACCATCTATGAAATGTTTTTCTGTACCTGGAAATTAACTTGGTAACAGTCTATCAAATTTGAAAAGAATGTTTATACATTTCTAACAACATTAGAAAGTTTTGATTTTTTTTTTTTGACGTTCTGGACTTAACTTTTGAAGGACACGATGATGAGATTATAAGATCATTAATGGTGATGTTATAGTTATGGATATTTGTGGATTTCAACATGGAAGAAATACAGAACCTCAGCTAAGAGCAATTAATGCTTGCATTTCTCTAGTTTTTCAGCCACCGTATCATCCACAACTGAATACATGTAATAATACTGTTTTATTGTGTTGAATCTATGTGATCATGAGGACTAGACAATTTCAGAGTACCTCCCTGGGATAGTGACTTGCAAAACAAAATTTTTACTGACTATACTTTCCTCAAAACTTCTTAATCATTTATTTGAGACACTTCAATGGTAAAACAAACATTTCACATATGAGAAAACAAAGGCGCAGAATAGGGTCACAGTAACTGTGTAGCTGATAAGCGCCTTTGTTTTCACTATATGGATATTACAATTCCTCTACTTCCTAAATCCAAAATTTCCAGTCTGCGCTTGTACAGCTTGGTTTGTGTGGAGCCTGATCAGAAATCACATTGTTTTCTCATGATGCGGCTCATTTGAAATAACTTCACATAGAATCAATCAGTCACCTGGGAAAGTTATTCTTCTTTACCCTGAAAACCTGTGAAGGACTTATCACACTTCCATTGTTAACCTATCACCAATGAAGATCTTACCCAAGATATGGGAACACATCTATATGATTGTCTAAATAGTTTTGAAAGAATGTTAGAAGGCCATCAAGAGCTTAGCAAAGAGGTATTGAAAAAGTTTGGGGGACATGTTCAGTGTAACCGGTGTAAATTTGTGAATTTTATAGATGTCTGTGATATTGATTCATTGTCTCTTACTTCATATTTCTTTTTGTCACTTTTAGTAAGTAAGTAAGTAAGTAGGAAATGTTTGTTTGCACGACACTCGCACACTGGGGATGCATGTCAGAAGCGACCTAGGTAGGGAATGCCCAATCAGACAGTTTCCTGACATGCAACTTCAGTCTGCGATTGCTGACATAGTGACTATATAAAATCTGGTCTGTATGGCCGTACATGTCTATATACTGTGCCAAAATTCACTTTAAGCTTGAATTTTATTTCATTGAATCTTAATCTCAAGCTACACTCTTACCAACTCCTTGTTTTAATAAGGACTGAACATATTATCTCATTTTAACTTAACCATGTGTCTTAGCAAACCCGCCAATTTTGAAAACAACTGTTTAATTATTTAATTCAAGGTGCTTTTAAATGTTTTAGACTCACACAAATGATTCCTAGGCTTAGATTTTACTGATCCATTTGTAAATTATTATTTTGTAATGGATTGAATATGTATGTGTTCTATGTGTTCTATGTGTTCTATGAATGTATGATTCTGTATAATGAATGTTTAAATTGTGATAATAGTGTCTCGTAAGCCAATTATGGCTGGGTATCAACTCTTAGTCTTTAAAATGTTGTATATATATATGTGATGTTGATATGTGACACTTTAATAAACTATTACTTACTTACTATGAAGCTCTGCAGAAACAATAAATGAGCCACCACATGTGAAAACCAACAATCTGCATAGCGAAAACAAAGGCGCAGATCAACTGCGAAGCTGATCAGCGCCTTTGTTTTCGCTACATGGATAGTACAATTCCCCTACTTTCTAAATCCAAAATTTCCAGCCTCTAACCATCTTCTGTGACTGTGCAGCCCGGTTTGTGTCGGACCTGGGCGGAACCTAAATTGTTGGTTTTCTCACACACAGGCTCAAAACTGTGATGAAGCAAAACTGCTGATTTGACAGTAAGGCCTCCTCACTGAGTGAAATCATGCGCGGATCCAGAAATTTTCATGAGAGGGGGTCCAACGAAAATAGTAATTTTTGGTCACAGACGAGGGGGGTCCAACCCCCAAAAAATCCCGAAATTACCCATTTTTAGGTAAAATTTTCAAATTCCAGGGGGGGGGGGGGGGGTCCGGACCCCCGGTCCCCCCCCCCCCCTCTGGATCCGCGCATGGAAATGTTGTCTAAACAGAAGAATGCTAATATAAAACCAGTGACAAGCTGTGAGCCCGTTTCAAGCGTGAAGTAAAGAACCAGACACCCGGCAAAATCAAACCAACAAGCAAATGTACAATCAAAACAAACAATCAAACAAACAAACGACACATGCAAGCAAACAGCTGTATAAACGAATGATCAATATGAGACAACAAAATAACAAACAATCATATTCCCATAAGGCTATGCAAATATGTCGTGGCAAAGGTCGCACTGGTTCAGTAGATTTTGCTTTTCAATCTAGTCCAGGACGCAAAACCGTCCAAGCCAAAAGTATGACTTTTTAGAAGTAAAATCCGTCTAATTTTAAATAGCTTCACGTTTTGGTTGGAAAGAAAATCCATCCAATTTTTTAGCTTCATTTTTTGATATTTTAGTATTCAATTCTATTGACTGGTGGTGGCCTATACGCAAATGTTGTTTTTCAGCAAGAAAAATAAATATCCTCCTTAATTATACATTAAAAACATGCTATTTGCACCAGCAAACTAGCGATCGTCAAGCGATCGTCTGTCATTTTTCCATTTAAAGGATGGTTTTTCCTTCATAAAGGATGGGTTTTCCTTCCAAAACATGCACTGAATTTGGATGGTAAAATGTTCCAATTGTTAGAGAGAAACCTGATTGGAAGGAAAATCCATCCGAATTGAAGCTATTAAATTGGATGGATTTTATTTCCAAAAAGTCATATTTTTGGCTTTGATGGTTTTGCATCCTGGACTAGACTGCTTTTTTCGAACAGCCCACTATTAACAAAATAGTCTGTGTCCGTCCAAGTACTGGATTTTACCTTTCCCGTTTGTTTCCGTAAAATTACGGACATCACCGGATCTGAGAGTGATTTCCCTTACTATAGAAGTCGGATTTCTTCGGACTTATTCGTTGAAATCAATAGAATCTGCGCCTGTGAGGAAAAGGGCACATCTCCTACGTTCTTTATTTTTTTCATGTCTTAAAATATAGTTTTCTATGGCTAGTTCTCAATCTGCCCTTCTTTTAAAGAAACAGCTTGCTGGTAAGTGTATGTGAACGGTTTGTATTAGACCAGCGACAACAAAAATGACCAAGAAATTGGCATGACAATTTTTCTTTTGTCAACAACAAATCAGCTGTCAATACATTTTTTCAATATCCTTCTCCATGAACTGAGCAGATCATTTCCAATCATCATCTCAGGTTTTCATCTCGGGTTCTCCGACAAAGTAATTATCAAAGCAGAGGAGTTGAAGCGAACAGACTATTGCGATTAAACGGAAAGATATTTTTATTCAGTTTTATGTCCCTTTCAAGATTATTTCAGCTCATATGAGACAGGCCAATCAGTATGTGGGGCAAGAACCCCGAGAAAATTCACCTGGCACACCCGCAAGCAGAATGGCCTGTTTCACATGTGCCCAGTGTTGGGCTGAGTCACACACTATTCATGGCGGTGAGATGATAAAATCTTCACTAGTGACACGCCAAATTGACAAAACTTCACCAGGGGTGCGCCAGGAGAGAAATCAGTCCCTGTATGTAGCAGGTTACATCAGCGGTGGCCTAGTGGTAGAGCGTCGGACTCCGAATCGAGAGGTCCTGGGTTCGATCCCCACAAGTGGCACCATTTTGTGTCCTTGAGCAAGACACATTAACTCCCTACAGTACTGGTTAAAGCCAGAAAGCGTTGACTCCATCCCGACATGACTGAAGAAATTGTTGATCGGGACGTTAAGCCTCAATACAAACAAACAAACATCCCATGACATGACATAGCTCAATATGAAATATATAACCTGTAAGGCATATAACTATATTTCATTGTTTAGTTCATTGTCGGGCAAAAGCACTACAGTCTATAATGCATTGTTAAACAGAAAACATCACTTTACACACTGCGACTTCAAATGAACAGGCATTAAAATCAAACCCTGCCTGGTGGCCACAAATGTGTGTAAATGCCTTAAATTGGGCATAGAAACAGCTTTATAAGATGCTATATGCTTACCAATCTGTGGAATTGAGAACTCTTTCATCCATTCTTTGTCTGTATCTTAGCCTGTTAGGTGCAACTGAAAGGGGCTGAACTGCAACAAATTGTCATGCATAAGTCATTAAGTGATAGGCAAACAAAGCATTGACATGTTAATTATCCCCAAATTTCCAAGTTAGACTTTTGCGCCATTTTTAAAATCGGAAATTCCTATTCTAAATCTTGACTCTTAAAACCAGCGTAAATAATGATTTAATTGACTAAAACCAGCCATTCCAGGCTGAGGGAACCCGTAATATTGCGGCCACTCGTAAGCATACATTTCAAAAGAAAAGGTAACCAAATATTTCCTTGAAAATGCCCTCAAGTGAAAGACACGTCTTATCACTGCGAAAGCATGGACACAAAGGAGAAAATGGCACCGATTTAATCACATGAAACTGAAAATAACCAAAGTCAAGGTCATTGGCAAAATCCAACAACACAAAAAAGCTGTAACTGGCCGTCAACAAATTTAAATGGTCACAGGAAAACAACTTTTGCTAAACTACAAAGTACCTTCTATAAAGGTACACCCTGTTACAAAATTAATAAATGTCATAAAAGTATTCAAATCTAAACTTTGGACATTAACTCCACAAGACTTTAAATGCCAGATACTGTCACAAATAACAATTACATAAACAAGATGTGTCAAAACTGTCCAAATGGTCTCATTTAAATACCTCTAGATGCTAAGTACTAGAAGTCAGACTGTGGGAGGTGTTGCCATGGTACTAGATATATCCTGTAAAAAGGTACAAGTAGGCAATGATCAGGAAATGGCGCAATCAGAAAGAAATACCCACTCCATAAACCGAGGGGTGGGAAAAAACTAAAATGACACTTAGTACTTATACCAGGAAAACATATAGTAAGCCGAGTGAGCAGCTATTCCCAAATAGGCGGCCACTCAGTTACTTGAACTGGACTAAAATATGAAAACATACATAAGGCTCAAACAGCACAAAAATTCGACTCCAAAACACAGAACAATTAGAAACACAACAGCAGTATCGCCTTGGAACGATCAGTAATATAAAATCACTGGGGCCCTTAAACCTGTTTTACAGGGCCCTAACCTCACCCTCATCTTCTGCAGTGGTTCACAACATTTAGTTAGTTGTTCGGTCCTCGTGGTGAATCTCTAACTAGTCAATTAATCATCAAGGACAAACAAATAAATCATGATTATCACCCTGATGAATCAAAAAAGCGGACTCAACAGATTCAGTAAGCTACCCGATGATGGAGATCCCTGGGCGCAGAATAACTTATTGAAACCCGGAGCAAAAGAAAAACACCAGTTGAACCCCGGTGGGCCAAGCAACAGACAAGAAGCTGCGGCTCCAACCAACTAAAATGAATAGATTTATGTTGGGACCATCATAGAGTCTGACGCCCGACCCACCAGTGTGCAATTAAAGAAGGCTGCATAGTTATCAACCATGATTGGGTTAAAAACTAAGCATGCAGGCTGTCGCATAACATTCAAGTTATAACCTGTTTGTCTGTAATGTGTTATGATTTTTCTGAACTGAAAAGAAAAATCATTCCTTCCTATAAGTTTCTTAAATTTGTAAACCAAGTCACCACAAAATTCTGGTTCCGGAATCTAAATCATTTAAACAATCATATGAGCCTTTGCATGAAAAAATAACAATCTGGATTTCCTACCAGTCTGACACACACCAGGCTGTACAGCAACACAAAATAGCTAGACGGATGAAAGGCCTAGGGAATTTAAGGCCTGATTTCGGCCTCATGTGTTAGTAAAAAATTGAATTTTGGAATTTTGAGGTGAAAAGTATTGCAAATAGCAGGTATAGGTCCCTGCTTATAAAATCTAGCACAACTATCACATTCAAATTACACATGTTGCCATGGCAACGCTCCGAAAAGCATAGAAATACCACTTTTTGCAATTTGCGGTCTATTTTTCGACATTAAACATCATTTTCAACTACCGGCCCACGCGACGAACAATTTCTTATTATGAAATAATTATGAAGTATATCATTCAGAGATATTGTATGCAAAGTATCATTTTGTTCGTCGTGTGGGCTGGCATTTAAAAATGAAAAAATGTGTTCAGAAATGGTCAAAAATATACCAAAAAGTGCAGAATGTGCTCTATCTATGGTTCTTCTGGGCGTTGCCATGGCAACGCTTGTAGGATAAATGAAGTACTTGTTCTTGTTTTCAATAGAGGAGATATATGGCTGTTTTAAGGAATAGTTTTCTCACCTAAATTCCAAATTTTTTTTTTAGCAAAATCTGAGGCCAAAATCAAGCGTTAAATGCCCTAGTCCTTTCAGATTGAGGAATAAGCGACATATGGTGCAAAAACAAAGGGGTTGATCAGCTTTTCAGTTACTGCACAGCTGATCTGTGCCTTTGGTTTCGCATATGGGGATTTTCGGTTTTCTGGACATTCCGGCCCCGAGGTTATGAAACTTTTTTCATGCTCAGCTCAACTGAGACTAAAATTTATCCTGCTCATAAATGTTCAGGGCTTTTTCTGACCTTTTGGGGAAATTTTGGGTACCGATGAAATTGGGAAAAAATTGTGTGATTTAGGGAAAAAATACAACAATTTTGGGAAAAAATAGTGCAATTTTTATCAAAATTGGGAAAGTTTACCTTTTAAATTAAGATTTTTCTGCTAATTGGGAATGTTCCAGGTCAATTGGGAATTTTTTCAGCCAATTGGGAAAAAATTTGGTACTGGAAACCGGACCCAGTTTTGTATAGAGAAAAAGCCCTGATGTTAAAATGTCAACAATTGTTGGCATTTTAACATTCATAAGTAGGATAAGTTACCGGCTTTGATGATCTAATCCCAAAACTTCAATAAATTTAGGCTACTTCCATATTTATGAGCAGCTGAAATTTCAAGCTCAGATGAGCTGAGCATGAACAAAGTTTTATAACCTCAGGGCCTGGTGTAGCTGCTCATGCCCTGTAGCAACGATAAGTGTCCATCAACGACTTCTGTTCACCATGGACAATAGTCGTTGCGGCCGCAACGACTTCTGTCCACTAGCTAAATGGACAATAGTCGTTGAGCATGTAGATATAAAAATTATTTTCAACGACTACTGTTCATTTTCATAGAGCACTGCGAAAAATGCTGATAACTGTTAAAACCGTTCTGTAATTACATACCTTGACACCCATTTAGCAAACAACATTCACAGATGGACTGACTTGTGTGTTTTGACGGTAAGGATCGGTTGACCTACTTTCCATGGTTCAGTGATTTTGCCTTATATCTTGACACTCAATTAATATATTTTCTTACTTCTTTCAGATTATGAGTAAGTATGACCAGATCTTTGACCCCAATATACTTATAGGTCACTGTGACCTAATTTCACGGTTCAGTGATTTTGCCTTATATCTTGACTCAATCAGTATATTTTCATACTTTTTTCAGATTATGAGTGTGTATGACCAGACCTTTGACCCCAATATACTTATAGGTCACTGTGACCTTATATATACGGTTCAGTGATTTTGCCTTATTTCTCGGCACTCAACTGGTATATGAACAATCTTCTTTCACCCTATGTTTGCGTATGACCAGGCCTTTGAACCCAATATACTTATAGGTCACTGTGACCTTATTTCACGGTTCAGTGATTTTGCCTTATATCTTGACACTCAATCAGTATATTTTCATACTTTTTTCAGATTATGAGTGTGTATGACCAGACCTTTGACCCCAATATACTTATAGGTCACTGTGACCTTATTTCACGGTTCAGTGATTTTGCCTTATATCTCGGCACTCAACTGGTATATGAACAAACTTCTTTCACACTATGTTTGCGTATGACAAGACCTTTGACCCTTAAGTAGTCATAGGTCATTATGACCTAATTTCACGGTTCATTGATTTTGCCTTATATCTCGGCACTCAGGTGGTTTATGAACATACTGTTTTCGTGATATGTTTGCGTATGACGAGACCTTTGACCCTTAAGTAGTCCTAGGTCATTATGACCTAATTTCACGGTTCAGTGATGTTCCCTTGTATCTCGGCACTCAATTGGTATATGAACATACTGTTTTCAGGATATGTTTGCGTATGACAAGACCTTTGACCCTGAAGTATTCCTAGGTCACTGTGACCTAATTTCATGGTTCAGTGATTTTGCCTTATATCTTGACACTCAATTAATATATTTTCTTACTTTTTTCAGATTATGAGTAAGTATGACCAGGCCTTTGAACCCAATATACTTATAGGTCACTGTGACCTAATTTCACGGTTCAGTGATTTTGCCTTATATCTTGACACTCAATTGGTTCATGACCAACTTCTTTCACACTTTGTTTGGGTATGACAAGACCTTTGACCCTAAAGTAGTCATAGGTCATTATGACCTAATTTCACGGTTCAGTGATTTTCCCTTATATCTCGGCACTCAATTGGTATATGAACATACTTCTTTCATGATATGTTTGCATATGACAAGACCTTTGACCGTTAAGTATTCCTGGGCCACTGTGACCTAATATATGTCTTGGTGTTTAAAATTTTTTGTGCTGTTGGCGCCTTATGTATGTTTTCATATTTTTAGTTAAGTTAAGGTAACTGAGTGGCCACCTATTGGGAAAATAGCTGCTCATTCGGCTTACGATATGTTTCATGGTATAAGTACCTGATTGTTAGTTTGGTTTTTTCCCACCTCAGGTTTTGGAGTGGGAATCTTTTTCTGATTGCGCCTTTTACTGATCTTTGCCTACTTGTACCTTTTCATGGTTCAGTGACTTTGCCTTATATCTTGACACTCAGTTGGTATCTTTTCATACTTCTTTCCGATTATGAATGAATTTGACCAGACCTTTATTCCAAACATACTTATATGTCACTATGACCTAATTTCATGGTTCAGTGATTTTGCATCATATCTCAACACTCAATAGGTATATGATCATATTTCTTTTACATTATGAGAAAGTATGACTATACCTTTGACCCTGAAGAACTTTTAAGTCATTGTGACCTTATTTCACAATTCAGTGAGTTTGCCTTGTATCTTGGCACGCATTTGGTATATGAACACTCTTCTTTCACAATATGAGTGAGACCTTTAACTCTTAGGTAGTTATAGTAATCTTTCATGGTTGAGTGATTTTGCCTTGTTGAATCGAGGCAAAGAGATGTATGAGCATAATGCTTTGGGTTACAGGTCATGTTTGGCCTTATGTTTGTCAAAGGTCAGAAGCAGTCAAGCGCGCTGTCCTGCGACAGCTCTTATTTTTTTTTACAAAGAGTTCATATCTTGACAACAACTTATCATAAAAGATTCATAGTTCATACACATTAGGTTCCCTGACATCGGACCACTGGGTCGGAGTCAGGGGCGGGGCTAGAGGTCAAAATCTAGAACTGCCTAAATATTGTTTTTAGCTCGACTACACAAAGGGTATAGAGCTATGGTATTCACCGCGGTCGTCCACGTTCCCGTGCGCGTTACACTTGCGTTTAAGGTTTCTAGAATCTTGACAACAACTCATCAGAAAGCATTGATACTTAGACTATTGATACCCTGTAGGGTTAGCTTTCATTCCATGGCATCGAGCCCCTAGGTCCAGTCCCGAGAGGGGGGTGGGGGCTGGAGGTTTAAAAATCTAACACACCATTATTGATGGCTTTTCTGTGATATAGTATTTTAGAAGTCTATATCTTTAAAATGTCTTATCAGTGGGCTTTCATACTTGAACCATAGGTGCCTTGTAGGGTTGAGTTTCATTGCATGGCATTAGATCCCTGGGTCCATGCATGGGGGATGGAACTAGAGGTTAAAAACTAGAACACTGTAAAAATGGATGTACTGCTGTGTTACTTGTACGAAGAAAGATATCTTACTTCATACAATTTAGGTTCCATGACATCGGACCTCTGGGGTAAAATCTAGAACTCCCTACAATATTTTTGGCGATTTATATCTAAATAGAAACAACTTACTAAGATGGTTGGTCATTCATCTTTCAACATTGTGACAATGGCTTGTGTGTCATGACGGTAAGATTGCGTTGACCTACTTTCCGTGGCACAGTGATTTTACATCTTGACACTCAATTAGTATATTTTCTTACTTCTTTCAGATTATAAGTAAGAATGACCAGACCTTTGACCCAAAATACACTTATAGGTCAATGTGACCTAATTTCACGGTTCAGTGATTTTGCCCAATATCTTGACACTCAATTGATATATTTTCATATTACCTTCAGATTATGAGTGTGTATGACCCCAATATACTTATTGATCACTGTCGCAGTGACCTAATTTCACGGTTCAGTGATTTTTCCTTATATCTAGACACTCAATTGATATATTTTCATAATTCCATCAGATGATGAGTGAGTATGACCAAACCTATGACCCCAATATACTTATAGGTCACTGTGACCTTATTTCACGATTCAGTGCTTTTGCCTTATATCTCCGCACTCAATTGGTATTGTTTCATACTTCTTTCAGATTGTGAGTGAGAATGACCAGACCTTTGACCCAAATATACTAACAGGTATAGGTCACTGTGATCAACGTAACGACTGCTATGAACAGTTGTCGTTGAAAGCTCAACCGGTTTCATCCATCATGTACAAAAACATTTGAACTTGTCTCATACTAGTTCCGAACGCCACGATTAATTGTTATAAGATAGCTTTTTTTAACAGGAACTCTTATTGTGTTACGATTGACTGATTTATATGATTTTATCTGTCGTGAACAGAACTCGTTGAAAACGTAACGACTTCTGTCTACTGTGAACAGTTGTCGTTGAAGTCTCAACTGGTTCTGTCCATCATGTACAAAAGCCTTTGAACTTGCCTCATACCATTACAGAACGCCACGATTCATTGTTTAAAGTTTTATTTCTGTATCAGGAACTTTAATTGTTAAAAGATTGACTGACTAATGTGATTTCATCTGTCGTGAACAGAAGTCGTTGACAACGTAACGACTTCTGTCTGCTGTGAACAGTTGTCGTTGAAAACTCAACCGGTTCTGTCCATAATGAACACAAATCTTTGAACATATCTTATACTAGTTCAGAAAGCCACGAATTGTTGTTTTAGATAGATTTGTGTATCAGGAACTTAAATTGATATTAGATTGACTGACTTATATGATTTCATCGTTCGTGAACAGAAGTCGTTGACAACGTAACGACTTCTGTCTGCTGTGAACAGTTGTCGTTGAAAACTCAACTGGTTCTGTCCTGTCCATCATGTACAAAAATCTTTAAATTTGTCTCATGCTTGTTCAGAAAGAACATGATTACTTGGTTAAAGATATATTCGTGTATCAAGAATTTTCGTCGTTATAAGATTGACTGATTTCTATGATTTCATCTGTCGTGAACAGAAGTCGTTGACAACGTAACGACTTCTGTCTGCTGTGAACAGTTGTCGTTGAAAACTCAACTTGTTCTGTCCATCATGCACAAAAAAATTGTCTCATGCTTTTTCAAAAAGAACACGATTACTTGGTTTAAGATATATTCGTGTATGAAGAATTTTCATCGCTATAATTATCGTTGAAAACTCAACCGGTTCTGTCCATCATGTACACAAACCTTTGAACTTGTCTCATACTAGTTCAGAAAGCCACGATTAGTTGTTTTAAGATAGATTTGTGTATCAGGAACTTTAATCGATATTAGATTGACTGATTTCTATGATTTCATCTGTCGTGAACAGAAGTCGTTGACAACGTAACGACTTCTGTCTGCTGTGAATAGTTGTCGTTGAAAACTCAACTGATTCTGTCCACCATGTACAAAAAACTTTAAATTTGTCTCATGCTTGTTCAGAAAGAACACGATTACTTGGATTAAGATATATTCGTGTATGAAGAGTTTTCATCGTTATAATTGTCGTTGAAAACTCAACCGGTTCTGTCCATCATGTACACAAACCTTTGAACTTGTCTCATACTAGTTCAGAAAGCCACGATTAGTTGTTTTAAAATAGATTTGTGTATCAGGAACTTTAAGTGATATAAGAATGACTGATTTCTATGATTTCATCTGTTGTGAACAGAAGTCGTTGACAACGTAACGACTTCTGTCTGCTGTGAACAGTTGTCGTTGAAAACTCAACCAGTTCTGTCCATCATGAACACAAAACTTTGAACATGTCTCATACTAGTTCAGAAAGACATGATTTGTTGTTTTTAGATAGATTTGTGTATCAGGAACTTTATCAGGAACTTTAATTGTTATTAGATTGACTTATTTATGTGATTTCATCTGTCGTGAACAGAAGTCGTTGACAACGTAACGACTTCTGTCTGCTGTGAACAGTTGCCGTTGAAAACTCAACCGGTTCTGTCCATCAGGTACTAAAAACCGTTGAACTTGTCTCATACCAGTTTAGAAAGCCACGACTAGTTGTTTTAAGATAGATTTTTGTATCAGGAACTTTAACTGTTATTAGATTGGCTGACTTATATGATTTCATCTGTCGTGAACAGAAGTCGTTGACAACGTTACGACTTCTGTCTGCTGTGAATAGTTGTCGTTGAAAACTCAACCGGTTCTGTCAATCATGAACAAAAATCTTTGAACATGTCCCATACTAGTTCAGAATGCCACGTTTTGTTGTTTTTAGATAGATTTGTGTATTATGAACTTTAATTGTTATTAGATTCACTTATTTTGATTTCATCTTTCGTGAACAGAAGTCGTTGACAACGTAACGACTTCTGTCTGCTGTGAACAGTTGTCGTTTAAAACTCAACCGGTTCTGTCCATCATGAACACAAAACTTTGAACAACATGTCTCATACTAGTTCAGAAAGCCACGATTTGTTGTTTTTAGATAGATTTGAGTATCAGGAACTTTTATTGTTATTAGATTGACTTACTTATGTGATTTAATCTTTCGTGAACAGAAGTCGTTGAAGACGTAACGACTTCTGTCTGCTGTGAATAATTGTCGTTGAAAACTCAACCGGTTCTGTCCATCATGTACTAAAAACCGTTGAACATGTCTCATACCAGTTTAGAAAGCCACGACTAGTTGTTTTAAGATAGATTTTTGCATCAGGAACTTTAACTGTTATTAGATTGGCGAAAGATGAAATCATATAAGTCAGTCAATCTAATATCAATTAACGTTCCTGATACACAAATCTATCTTAAAACAACTAATCGCGGCTTTCTGAACTAGTATGGGACAAGTTCAAAGGTTTGTATACATGATTGACAGAACCGGTTGAGTTTTCAACGACAACTGTTCACAGTAAATTGAAGTCGTTACGTTGTCAACGACTTCTGTTCACTTCAGATGAAATCACATTAGTCAGTCAATCTTTGAACAATGAAAGTTCCTGATACACAAATCTACCTAAAAACAACAAATCGTGGCTTTCTGAACTAGTATGAGACAAGTTCAAAGGTTTTTGTAAATGATGGACAGAACCGGTTGAGTTTTCAACGACAACTGTTCACAGCAGACAGAAGTCGTTACGTTGTCAACGACTTCTGTTCACGAAAGATGAAATCATATAAGTAAGTCAATCTAATATCATTTAAAGTTCCTGATACACAATCCTATCTATAAACAACAAATCGTGGCTTTCTGAACTAGTATGAGACATGTTCAAAGGTTTGTGTTCATGATGGACAGAACCGGTTGAGTTTTCAACGACAACTGTTCACAGCAGACAGAAGTCGTTACGTTGTCAACGACTTCTGTTCACAACAGATGAAATCACATAAGTAAGTCAATCTAATAACAATTAAAGTTCCTGATACACAATCCTATCTATAAACAACAAATCGTGGCTTTCTGAAATAGTATGAGACATGTTCAAAGGTTTGTGTTCATGGTGGACAGAACCGGTTGAGTTTTCAACGACAACTGTTCACAGCAGGCAGAAGTCGTTACGTTGTCAACGACTTCTGTTCACGACATATGAAATCACAATAGTCAGTCAATCTTTTAACAACTAAAGTTCCTGATACACACATCTATCTAAAAACAACAAATCGTGGCTTTCTGAACTAGTATGAGACAAGTTCAAAGGTTTTTGTACATGATGGACAGAACCGGTTGAGTTTTCAACGACAACTGTTCACAGCAGACAGAAGTCGTTACGTTGTCAACGACTTCTGTTCACGAAAGATGAAATCATATAAGTAAGTCAATCTAATATCATTTAAAGTTCCTGATACACAAATCTATCTTAAAACAACTAATCGTGGCTTTCTAACCTAGTATGAGAAAAATTCAAAGGTTTGTGTACATGATGGACAGAACCGGTTGAGTTTTCAACAACAACTGTTCACAGCAGACAGAAGTCGTTACGTTGTCAACGACTTCTGTTCACAACAAATGGTATCACATAAGTAAGTCAATCTAATAACAATTAAAGTTCCTGATACACAATCCTATCTATAAACAACAAATCGTGGCTTTCTGAACTAGTATGAGACATGTTCAAAGGTTTGTGTTCATGATGGACAGAACCGGTTGAGTTTTCAACGACAACTGTTCACAGCAGATAGAAGTCGTTACGTTGTCAACGACTTCTGTTCACGACAGATGAAATCACATTAGTCAGTCAATCTTTTAACAACTAAAGTTCCTGATACACAAATCTATCTAAAAACAACAAATCGTGGCTTTCTGAACTAGTATGAGACAAGTTCAAAGGTTTTTGTACATGATTGACAGAACCGGTTGAGTTTTCAACGACAACTGTTCACAGCAGACAGAAGTCGTTACGTTGTCAACGACTTCTGTTCACGAAAGATGAAATCATATAAGTAAGTCAATCTAATATCATTTAAAGTTCCTGATACACAAATCTATCTTAAAACAACTAATCGTGGCTTTCTAACCTAGTATGAGAAAAATTCAAAGGTTTGTGTACATGATGGACAGAACCGGTTGAGTTTTCAACAACAACTATTCACAGCAGACAGAAGTCGTTACGTTGTCAACGACTTCTGTTCACGACAGATGAAATCACATAAGTAAGTCAATCTAATACCAATTAAAGTTCCTGATACACAATCCTATCTAGAAACATCAAATCGTGGCTTTCTGAACTAGTATGAGACATTTTCAAAGATTTGTGTTCATGATGGACAGAACCGGTTGAGTTTTCTACGACAACTGTTCACAGCAGACAGAAGTCGTTACGTTGTCAACGACTTCTGTTTACGACAGATGAAATCACATGAGTCAGTCAATCTTTTAACAACTAAAGTTCCTGATACACAAATCTATCTAAAAACAACAAATCGTGGCTTTCTGAACTAGTATGAGAAAAGTTCAAAGGTTTGTATACATGATGGACAGAACCGATTGAGTTTTCAACAACAACTGTTCACAGCAGACAGAAGTCGTTACGTTGTCAATGACTTCTGTTCACGACAGATGAAATCACATAACTAAGTCAATCTAATAACAATTAAAATTCCTGATACAAAAATCATATAAATCCGTCAATCGTATAACAATTTAAGTTCCTGATACATAAATCTATCTTATAACAACTAATCGTGCCTTTCGGAATTAGTAAGAGACAAGTTCAAAGGTTTTTTGTAAATGATTGACAGAACCAGTTGAGTTTTCAACGACAACTGTTCACAGCAGACAGAAGTCGTTACGTTGTCAACGACTTCTGTTCACGACAGATGAAATCATAGAAATCAGTCAATCTTATAACGATGGAAATTCTTGATACACGAATATATCTTAAACCAAGTAATCGTGTTCTTTCTGAACAAGCATGAGACAAATTTAAAGTTTTTTTGTACATGATGGACAGAACCAGTTGAGTTTTCAACGACAACTGGTCACAGCAGACAGAAGTCGTTACGTTGTCAACGACTTCTGTTCACGAAAGATGAGATCATATAAGTCAGTCAATCTAATATCAATTAAAGTTCCTGATACACAAATCTAAGCTAAAACATCTAATCGTGGCTTTCTGAACTAGTATGAGACAAGTTCAAAGGTTTTGTGTACATGATGGACAGAACCAGTTGAGTTTTCAACGACAACCGTTCACAGCAGACAGAAGTCGTTACGTTGTCAACGACTTCTGTTCACGAAAAATGAAATCACATAAGTAAGTCAATCAAATAACAATTAAAGTTCCTGATACACAAATCTATCCAAAAACAACAAATCGTGGCTTTCTGAACTAGTATGAGACATGTTTAAAGATTTGTGTTCATGATGGACAGAACCGGTTGAGTTTTCAACGACAACTGTTCACAGCAGCCAGAAGTCGTTACATTGTCAACGACTTCTGTTCACGACAGATGAAGTCATATAAATCCGTCAATCGTATAACAATTAAAGTTCCTGATACAAAAATCGTTCTTAAAACAACTAATCGTGACTTTAGGAACTAGTATGAGACAAGTTCAAAGGTTTTTGCACATGATGGGCTGAACCGGTTGAGCTTTCAATGACAACTTTTCATAGCAGACAGAAGTCGTTACGTTGTCAACGACTTCTGTTCACGACAGATGAAATCATAAAAATCAGTCAATCTTATAACGATGAAAGTTCTTGATGCTAGAATATATCTGAAACCAAGTACTCGTGTTCTTTCTGAACAAGCATGAGACAAATTTAAAGCTTTTGTACATGATGAACAGAACCAGTTGAGTTTTCAACGACAACTGTTCACAGCAGACAGAAGTAGTTACGTTGTCAACAACTTCTGTTCACGAAAGATGAAATCATATAAGTCAGTCAATCTAATATCAAATAAAGTTCCTGATACACAAATCTATCTAAAACAACAAATCGTGGCTTTCTGAACTAGTATGAGACAAGTTCAAAGGTTTTTGTACATGATGGACAGAACCGGTTGAGTTTTTAACGACAATTATTCACAGCAGACAGAAGTCGTAACGTTGTCAACGACTTCTGTTCACGACAGATGAAATCATATAAGTCAGCCAATCTAATAACAATTAAAGTTCCTGATACAAAAATCTATCTTTTAACAACTAATAGTGGCTTTCTTAATTGGTATCAGACAAGTTCAAAGGTTTTTAGCACATGATGGACAGAACCGGTTGAGTTTTCAACGACAACTGTTCACAGCAGACAAAAGTCGTTACGTTGTCAACGACTTCTGTTCACGACAGATGAAATCATATAAATCCGTCAATCGTATAACAATTTAAGTTCCTGATACATAAATCTATCTTATAACAACTAATCGTGGCTTTCGGAACTAGTAAGAGACAAGTTCAAAGGTTTGTGTACATGATGGAGAGAACCGGTTGAGTTTCAATGACAACTATTCACAGCAGACAAAACTCGTAATGTTGTCAACGATTTCTGTTCACGACAAATGAAATCATAAAAATCAGTCAATCTTATAACGATGAAAATTCTTGATACACGAATATATCTTAAACCAAGTAATCGTGTTCTTTCTGAACAAGCATGAGACAAATTTAAACTTTTTTGTACATGATGGACAGAACCAGTTGAGTTTTCGACGACAACTGTTCACAGCAGACAGAAGTCGTTACGTTGTCAACGACTTCTGTTCACGAAAGATGAAGTCATATAAGTTAGTCAATCTAATATCAATTAAAGTTCCTGATACACAAATCTATCTTAAAACAACTAATCGTGGCTTTCTGAACTAGTACGAGACAAGTTCAAAGGTTTGTGTACATGATGGACAGAACCGGTTGAGTTTTCAACGACAAGTGTTCACATCAGACAGAAGTCGTTACGTTGTCAACGACTTCTGTTGACGACAGATGATATCATATAAATCCACCAATCGTATAACAATTAAAGTTTCTGATACAAAAATCTTTCTTAAAACAACTAATCGTGGCTTTCGGAATTAGTATGAGACAAGTTCAAAGGTTTTTGCACATGATAGACAGAACTGGTTGAGCTTTCAACGACAACTGTTCATAGCAGATAGAAGTCGTTATGTTGTCAACGACTTCTGTTCACGGCAGATGGAATCATAGAAATCAGTCAATCTTATAATTATTAATGTTCTAGATAAACGGATCTATCTTAAAACAAGTAATCGTGTTCTTTATGAACTAATATGAGACAAAGTTAAAGTTTTTTGTACATGATGGACAACGATAACTGTTGACAGCAGACAGAAGTCGTAAATTGTCAATGATACCAGTTTGTGACAGATGAAATCCGTTAAACTTTTACAATTTAAGTTCCTGATACACAAAGCTAATTTTCTTTTTATTTTATACAACACACGGGCATTTTCCGAATCACAAGGCAGGCGGTGAAAATGCAAAAACCAAAAATTGTTGAAAACACAAAAAATTTTGGTACCACATTGTTCCTCACTTTCTAACGAAGAAAATGAGAACCCACACTTTATGTTTTTGTTAATAAATTACGGAGTTATAGGCGATTGAATTTCTGAAGTGAAACACATTTAATGACGTCAAGTAAATGGAAACGTCAGAAGTAATCCAAACTTTACAGTGAAGATATAGGCTGATACCAGTCACTAGTAACTTTTGATATCAGTGAGATTTGACATCAGTGAAATTTTATATCAATGAAAATACCAATTTTATCAAGTTTTGATATACACTGGTTTTCACTGTAATGTATGAAATGAAAATCAGAATAACTGAAACATTAAATAAGGTTATAGTGACCTTTACGTACTTTCTGTTCAAAGGTTTCGTAACACTCATTCATAATTTGAAAGAAGTCTGAAAATTTACTGATAGCGTGTTAAGATATAAGACAAAATCACTTAACCATGAAATTAGGTCACAGGGACGTAAGACTAGTTTGTTGTCAAATGTCGGGTCATACTTACTCATATTGTGAAAGATGTATGCCCATATACTAATTGAGTGATGTGATATAAGGCAAAATCACTGAATCATGAAATTAAGTCACAGTGACGTAGGATTACTTGTAGGTCAAAGGTCTGGTCATACGCCAACATATAGTGAAAGGAAAGAAGTATAGCTGCACATTCGGCTTACGATGTTTTCATCGTATAAGTACCTGATTATCAATTTAGTTTTTTCCCACCTCGGTTTTTGGAGTGGGAATATTTTTCCGATTGCCTCTTTTTCTGATCTTTGCCTACTTGTACTCTATCATATACCAGTTGAGTGCCGAGATACAAGGCAAAATCACTGAACCGTGAAAAAAGGTCACAGAGACCTATAAGTATTTTAGGGCCAAATGTCTGGTCATACTCACTCATAATCTGAATATCGACTGCTTTGACCTTTGTCAAACATAGGGCCAAACTCGACCTGTAACCCAAAGCAATATGCTCATACATCTTTTTGCCTTGATGTTATACAGAACAAAATCACTCAACCATGACAGTTAACTATAACTTATAACTACTGAAGGTTTAAACGTCTCAATCATAGTGTACATCAAGTATGTTAATACACCAACTGAGTGCCGAGATACAAGGCAAAATCACTGAACCGTGAAATAAGCTCACACTGACCTATAAGTACTTTAGGGTCAAAGGTCTTATCATACTAACTCATAATAATAAAGACGTATGAAAATATACCAAGTGTCAAGATATAAGGCAAAGTCATTGAAGCATGAAATTAGGTCACAATGACCCAGAAATACTTAAAGTTCAAAGGTCTTGTCATACGCAAACATAATGTGAAAGAAATATGTTCATATACCAAAAGAAAACCGAGATAAAATGCAAAATCACTGAATCATGTAATCAGGTCACAATGACCTAGGACTACTTTAGGGTCAAAGGTCTTGTCATACACAAACATAGTGTGAAGGAATTATGTTCATAAACCAATTGAGTGCAAAGATATAAGGCAAAATCACTGAACCATGAAATTAGGTCACAGTGACCTATAAGTATATTGTGGTCAAAGGTCTGTTCATACTCACTCATAATCTGAAGGAAGCATGAAAATATCATAATTGAGTGTCAAGATGTAAGGCAAAATCACTGAAACATGAAATTAGGTCACACTGACTTATAAGTAGAATGGGGTCAAAGGTCTAGTCATACTAACTCATAATCTGAAAGAAGTACGAAAATATACTAATTGAGTGTCAAGACATAAGGTAAAATTACTGAACCGTGACATTAGGTTACAGTGACCTATAAGTCTATAGGGGTCAAAGCTCTGCTAATACTCACTCATAATCTGAAAGAAGTATGAAAATATACTAATTGAGTGTCAAAATATAAGGCAAAATTACTGAACCGTGAAATTAGGTCACAGTGACCTATAAGTTTATTGGGGTCAAAGGTCAGGTCATACTCACTCATACTCTGAAAGAAGTATAATGAAAATATACTAACTGAGTGTCAAGATATAAGGCAAAATCAATGAACCGTGAAATTAGGTCACAGTGACCTATAAGTATATTGGGGGTCAAAGCTCTGGTCATACTCACTCATAATCTGAAAGAAGTATAAAAATATACTAATTGATTGTCAAGATATAAGGCAAAATCACTGAACCGTGAAATTAGGTCACAGTGGCTTATAAGTTTATTGGGGTCAAAGGTAAGGTCATACTCACTTATAATCTGAAAGAAGTATGACATAGCGTACACACATCTTATAAAATTTTTGTGCATTTTTTCTTCACTGAACCATGAATCTGGCATATGGTTTCAACTATAAAACTGGGCAATAAAGTGTTCCTGATGCTGCAGCTCACTGCAGGGGGTGTGTAATTAGCTGATCATCTCAGATACAAAAGTATTTTCATCAAGGTGCAAAATCGTTAATATTTCATGTAGAAAATGGATTAAAAATGCTATGTTATTCAAAAGATTCTGATTATTATGAATTTTTACTTTGTTTTTGTCTAAAATGTACAATTAAATATTTTGATTTTTATATAGATATATCAATTATCAACAGATAATTAATCACGAGATAACCATACGAAAATGTGCATAATGACCGCAGTAGCACTGGGGGAGCTAATTATTTTATTACCTTAAATTTGCACTATCTGTACCCGAGATACCTTTCATCTCAGGCAGAGTGAAAGGTATCTAGGGGTCCAAAACAATAAGACATGTGTACGCCATGAAAATATACTAATTCAGTGTCAAGATATAAGGCAAAATCACTGAACCGTGAAATTAGGTCACAGTGACCTATAAGTTTATTGGGATCAAAGGTAAGGTCATACTCACTCATAATCTGAAAGAAGTATGAAAATATACTAATTCAGTGTCAAGATATAAGGCAAAATCACTGAACCGTGAAATTAGGTCACAGTGACCTATAAGTGTATTGGGGGTCAAAAGTCTGGTCATACATACTCATAATCTGAAAGAAGTATGAAAACATAGTGATTCAGTGTCAAGATATAGGGCAAAATCACTGAACCGTAAAATTAGGTCACAGTGACCTATAAGTGTATTGGGGGTCAAAGGTCTGGTCATACATACTCATAATCTGAAAGAAGTATGAAAATATACTAATTGAGTGTCAAGATATAAGGCAAAATCACTGAACCGTGAAATTAGGTCACAGTGACCTATAAGTATATTGGGGTTCAAAGCTCTGGCCATACTCACTCATAATCTGAAAAAAGTATAAAAATATACTTATTGGGTGTAAAGATATAAGGCAAAATCACTTAACCCTGAAATTAGGTCACAGTGACCTATAAGTTTATTGGGGTCAAAGGTAAGGTCATACTCACTCATAATCTGAAAGAAGTGTGAAAATATACTAATTGAGTGTCAAGATATAAGGCAAAATCACTGAACCGTGAAATTAGGTCACAGTGACCTATAAGTTTATTGGGGTCAAAGGTAAGGTCATACTCACTCATAATCTGAAAGAAGTATGAAAATATACTAATTGAGTGTCAAGATATAAGGCAAAATCACTGAACCGTGAAATTAGGTCACAGTGACCTATAAGTATATTGGGGGTCAAAGCTCTGGTCATACTCACTCATAATCTGAAATAAGTATGGAAATATACAAATTCAGTGTCAAGATATAAGGCAAAATCACTGAACCGTGAAATTAGGTCACAGTGACCTATAAGTATATTGGGGGTCAAAGCTCTGGTCATACTCACTCATAATCTGAAAGAAGTATGAACATATACTTATTGAGTGTCAAGATATAAGGCAAAATCACTGAACCGTGAAATTAGGTCACAGTGACCTATAAGTTTATTGGGGTCAAAGGTCATGTCATACATACTCATAATCTGAAAGAAGTATGAAAATATACTAATTGAGTGTCATGATATAATGCAAAATCACTGCATTTACTCAAGTTTCTGGATTTTTTCAGAAATGGACAGTTATCGTTGACACTGCAGATCATATCTACCACAGCAACGACTTCTGTCTACAATGGACAGAAACGGTTGAAAAATCAACGATTACTGTCTAGTGGACAGAAGTCGTTGCGGCCGCAACGACTTTTGTTCATGGTGAACAGAAGTCGTTGATGGACACTTATCGTTGCTACAATGCCCTAAAAATGTGTATTTCAGATTTGAACAAGAACCCAGTGGAGGGATTCTCAGCAGGACTTGCAGATGATGAAGATATTTATAAATGGGAGGTGTTGATCATCGGCCCTCAAGACACACTCTAGTAAGTAGTATGACCGACCTAAAAACACTTGTGATTGCTGTTTTCTAGCCTAAATTTTTCATACTGGTTGAGTGCCAATGAGTGGTTCTATCTACCTTTTATTACTTAGTCAATTGATTTTTGTATCATCAACTCAAGATTGGTAGGTAAGTTAGGAAATATTTTTTTTAAATTATTGGTTCAGAAAAGCTTACTATAAAATAATAAGTATTTTCTTGTAAAATTGCAATGAAATTTGATAAATACCTGTAGGTAAACACTTAAAAAAATATATTTGGGTAAGTGGCAGAATGATAGAATCAGTAATCATAAAACCAAAATATTTTAAGGTCTGCCTAATGGGGTTTCTCAAAATTTCAGTGTGCTTTGATTATGTTAACTCGCGTAGGCCTTGCATCCATGTAGACAAACAGTAAAGCCTGGATAAGATGCTGAACATGAGCTCCCAATATGAAAGTGGTCTCATCAAATTGGACTCAAGAGGTTCTGGGTTCGATAACTAACACTGCTGTGTAGTGTGCTTTCTTAACATGTCTCACCATACACGGACATTGTCTTTACTGTATGATGGTCTGTATCCAGGAAATGGTAACTCCATCCCGATATGACTGAGAAACATGTTGACCAGAATGTTAAGCCTTAAACTTCCAAGCCATCCTTAAAATGATTAATCGTAAGATCTTGTATATTAATCTTTTTTTTTTTTCAGTGAAGGAGGCTTTTTCAAGGCCACACTGACATTTCCAAAAGATTACCCACAGAGACCTCCAAAGATGGTATTCCAAACTGAAATGTATCATCCCAATAGTAAGTAAAACCTACAGTAAAATCTGTGCATTAAGAAAACATGCCCATGCAATATACAGAGATTTTTAAAGTTGTAAAAAATGAAAATTTTTAGCTGAAATTTTTTGATATTTTTCTTATTTTTGCTCAAAACATAGATTGTGGGTACACGTTAGAACTGCTTGGCGATCGGCTTTTGAAAAGTGGTCCGGCCACGAAGCGTCAAAGACGTTTTACGAGTGCTGAAGGCACGAACTGGGGGAGAGTACAAGAGGCGGTATTCCCCCTCTAAGGGGGTTTCGGGGAATCTCCCCCGAGAAAATTTTATATTTCCGGACGTCCGTAGAGACGATTTTAATGCATTTTGGGACAGTGTTTGTTCTTGAATGTTATGCGACAGTCTGCATGCTTAGTTTTTAACCCAATCATGGTTGATAACTATGCTGCCTTCTTTAATTGCACGCCGGTGGGTCGGGCGTCAGACTCTATGATGGCCCGACATAAAGCTATTCATTTTAGTTGGTTGGGGCCGGAGCTTCTTGTCTGTTGCTTGGCCCACCGGGGTTCAACTGGTGTTTTTCTTTTGCTCCAGGTTTCAGTAAGTTATTCGGCGCCCAAGGATCTCCATCGTCGGACAGCTTACTGAGTCTGTTGAGTCCTCGTTTTTGATTCATCAAGGTGGTAATCATGATTTATTTGTTTGTCCTTGATGATTCATTGGCCAGTTAGAGATTCACCACGAGGACTGAACAACTAACTAAATGTACCACTGCAGAAGATGAAGCGCTGCTTATTTTATAGGTTTCATTATGATGAAGCCATGTCCTGGTCGAAAACCATGAAGCCTGAGAGCTCCTATTCACAGGATTTACCTTGCCAAATGAACGCTCAAGGGAATTTGAAAGACGTCGGTTGATGATTAGGAACCGGCGGTATATCCATGATAGAAGAATAACTTACAGGTTTTAACAAATTTTGGAATATGAAGACAATAATGTTTACGAAACGTCTTTCGGCATGTTGTTGATTTAATGCAATAATTATAATCAGTCATCGGGTAACTGTGAAAATATGTTTAACTTATTGTTTTCTGTAATTTCAACTGTGAAATACAGCTTTACACTTTTAAAAAAATGTTTTAAGATCACTGAGAATCGGTTTTATTCACTAAGAATTAAGGAACACTTTAATGCACCTTCACTTCAAACGATAATCCGTTGAACAAACTATCAAATAATGGCAATACCTGTCTTTAATACAGGTGTCATTTTCATGATTGTTTTTATAACGACCGTCTTTCACACCCTAAGGCGGTTGATTACTTAACATTGGGCCATCACACTTAAAAAAGGTCGAAAAGGCTAACACTTTTTCGGCCGAAACGATATCGAAAATTGTGGTCCGACCGAAACCATTTTCGGCCAAAAAAGTGGTCCGGCCATAGCCGGACCGGCAGGACCGACGACGACGGCCTTGCGAAGCGGTTCTAACAAGAACCCACAATCTATGTTTTGGAGCAAAAATAAGAAAAATAGGTATACCCCTGTATACCCCAGTTTTGCTATATAAAAGTGGGGTTCAAGTGGGTATACATTACATGTTTTCCTGATGTATAACATCAACCTAACAGTCAATCTTCAGTATAAGGTTCACCTAACAGAAAGGCAAATGTGGTTGTTATACTCAGTCCAAAAGATTACCCACACAGACTTCCAAAGATGGAATTCCAAACTGAAATGCATCATCCCAGTAGTATATAAATCTACAGTTTAACCTGTGTACAAGAACCATTTTTTGTAAGGCCAAATACATTTAGGCTTCAATTTGTCTCTAAAACATTCACTGTCATCTGCTTTGAAAGAATACAATAGATAACCATAAACTTTTTGGTGTATACAGGTGATTCACAAAAGGTTTGTATCTGCCAAAGTCGATGTAGTGGTCAATTAGAGCTTTATAAATAATCATATTATCTGGGACTTAATGAATCGTTAAAAGAAGTCGTCGGATTTTCCCTAGGGATTTTTGACTTTGACATTTGAAAGCACTATTAAAAAACAAACATACCCCCATATTTAAAGACGTTTTCATTATATTTCATCATTGCTTAACAATATGTCAAACATTTTTCTTGCAGTTGAGAAGGATGGCACAGTTTGTATATCAATATTACACGAGCCAGGGGATGACAAGTACGGCTATGAGCCTGCGTCAGAGCGGTGGTTGCCTATACATACAGTAGAGACAATAATAGTCAGTGTAATCTCAATGTTAACAGAGCCTAACGACGAATCACCAGCCAATGTAGATGCAGCAGTGAGTAATTTAAGGGTTTATACATGTGTTACAAGTCATGTGTTCGCCAGTTGAACACTATGTTTGTTTTTATTTAATTTTCGTTCTTATGAAATTGAGGATGTCCCTAGGAAAAATAAAAATAGTTTTCGGCTTTGTCCGCAGTAAAAACGATAATCGGTGTCCCAAGTAATTCATCTTCATTATACTACTGTTTATTGTGCCTGCCTCTCTGTCATGCTCGTTGCCTATCGTTTGGGTTAAAACTTAACCGGATGGCTACCTTGTTGGGAAAGAGCTAGTCATTCTGCTCTTCGTGTGTGTTGTCGGAGAAATGTTTTGTTGTGTTTTATGTATTTTCTTTCCCACCTGGTGTCTGTGTTGGGACTTTAAATTTCATTGCATCAATTCCTGGTCCCTCTATTCTTACTTACAGCAGGGTGGGGAATCATTTTTAGGTGTGGCAGCTCTGGCGCACAAAATTGTTTGTTTGAGTTATGGCTTATCATCTCTGACAGTCAACAGCTAAGGTCATAACGGGACTTTGTCCCCTTTTTATGGGACTTCTACCCAACATTAGAATGTCATGACACCCAAGATATGGTTGAAAAAATAACGACCCAGGTAAACCAAAAAGGATTATATGTATGGATTGTTCACTTTTCTTAGGCAGGCTCAGACTCTTTGAGCAGTTTGTCAGGTGTTTTTTTTTTTTCAGGTGATGCTCTTGTTTTCGTTTCACCTAGTGATTGGCATGTCGCATATTATTGAAATAATCTTGAAAGGGTCCTAAAACTGAATAAAAAATAAATGTATGTCCAATGCATGTATTTCTTTTTCAGAAAACTTGGAGAGAAAATCCTGCAGAATTCAAAAAAATTGTAGCAAGATGTGTTAGAAAAAGTCAGGAACATTTTGAATAGTATCAAATGTCATTTTTCATAAGGTAAGATTTTGGAACCCTTGAATTATGTCATAAGATGAACAAAAAACAACAACAAACAAACAAAAAAAAAAAAAAAAAAAAAAAAAAAAAAAAAAAACCAAAAAAAAAAAAAAAAAACAGCAACAACAACTACAGAAAATTTGTGTACCTAACCTGGGAGAAAGTTCATTGCAATTGGCATTTTTATGTCAGAATTTTCTATTTGCTTGTGCAGAAATGTTTAGTGTCCAATTTAAAAACAAATGCTGCTTGACCTACTGAAACATGGGAAGTGGTTAACAGTGGATAACATTTAGTCTTTTATTCTTATTTTGCATGACTGATCTTTATAGCATTATTTTGACGATTTGCTAATAAATATCTTATTTAGATTTCTAAACATATGCTACAGTATCATTTAGCTAAATTTAAATCTAATTTTGACAAAGATTTCTTGTTTGTTGCGTATCTATCAAAACGGCAAAATACAATGTATTAAGAAAAAATCACAATTAACAGCTACGTCATTAGACTAGCTCTGCTGCGGTAGGGGTACAAGGGTTCAAACCTCCACTGCATTTTAAAGATGCATGAAGCAGTACTAAAATTTACCCCCTAAGTCTTAAGATACAATACTTGGTGACCATAAGTGTAATAATCTCTGACATGCTGTTATTGTGGCAAAACAGTGAGTGTAACGAAACTTTTGGGACCACCCACATACATTTACATATTGATCATGAAAAATTTATGAAGTGCAGCGTAGAGGCACATTTGTTAATATTACATTTTCATTGCAATTGCCATAGATGAAAGTATCTTCATGATTTCATGTTCATGGTTTCACAATAAAAACATGATCTAGGAACCACACCTATGGGTGGAAGGACGTCAAAACCAGCCATTGATGGTGTTTGTTTACTCCTGTTGGCGTGGAATTTGTTGCGTATCACCATGAATGATGATGTTAAGTGTGAAACTTCAATGTTTTGGCTGTTCTTAAATATAGAAAAAGCAGAGTTAATGTCAAATATCCTGAATGATGATATGTGCATGGTTAATTGATAATAAAAAGTGTAAATTTAAGTACATGTACATGTAATTCAGAGTTTTAGCTTTCACTGGATGATGAAAAACACTATTTTTTTTAAATGTCTCTGAGAACCCCGAACACAGACTTAAAACAGCCTAATGTTTTTCATCATCTAGCGAAAGCTAAAAATCTGAATTTCAATTGTTACATATCAGCAATTTTACTACTTGAGTGGCACAAAACAATCCATTGTTTATTTACATTTTTATAGATATCTCTGATAATCAAAGGTATACTGCTGGTATAGGTAAAACTGTAAATAAACAAAGGAGCCGTCTCGTGGGAAAACCAACAATGTGGTTTCCGAACAGGTCCAACACAAATCAGGCTGTGCAGTCACAGAAGATGGCTAGAAGCTTGAAATTTTGGAGTTAAGTAGAGGAGGAATTGTACTATCCGAGTAGCGAAAACAAAGGCGCTGATCAGCTTCGCGGTTACCGCGAAGCTGATCTGCGTCTTTGTTTTCGCATATGTAGATTGTTGGTTTTCCCATGAGGCGGCTCAAAGAATGTTTTCAACAGAATATCCAGGCTTACCTGTACTAAAATATGACGACAAAATTCAGAGATCTTAGTGTTTAAAGTATTACTTCCTCTTTTTAATTTCAGATTTTTTCATGCCATTTTGAAGCCACAAGTCATCAGGGAAACTCTTGCAATATTTTCTGCTCTCTATTGCTAAGCAACAGACATTTTGTGAGCAGTTTTGGTCAATGAAATGCATCTAGTTTCCTATTTATAGCATACATGAGCATTTGCATGAGAACACCAACAATTTAGTTTTCCAACCAGATCCGACACAAATTTGTCTGCGCAGTGACAAAAGCAAGCTAGAGGCTTGAAATTGTGGATATAAGAAGAAGAGGAATTGTACTATCCGAGTAGCGAAAACAATGGCGCTGATCAGCTTCTGCACAGCTGAGCTGTGCCTTTGGTTTCGCATATGTAGATTGTTGGTTTTCTGATGCAGTGGCTCACATACTCTGATAAACTGCAAATTATTACAAGTGATAAATTTAGTTTGGGGGTGGGGTTGTTTATGATTGCAGCAGATATGTACAATGTATTTTCTAGCTAGCTGATACAAAAGACATAAGATGTTTTCCACTACATGTATACTTGCAGCGCAAATATGCAATTTTGTAAAATATTTTGTCTGAAACCTTGTTATAATTGTTCACAAGACGATCTGCACATACTCTATTTCACTATGTGAATGGTTTATACAAAATGGGTCATGGTTACACATCGCGATAACATGTCTTTGTAATATATACCTCCATATACCCCACTTTTATGTAGCAAAACTGGGGTATGTAGGGGTTAACCTATTTTTCATATTTTGCTCCAAAATATAGAATGTGGGTACTCGTTAGAACTGCCTCGTCGAGGCGGTTCTAACGTGTACCCACAATCTATGTTTTGAGGAAAAATAAGAAAAATATCATAAAATTTCTAATGAAAATTTTCAATTTTTACAGCTTCGGAAAATTCTATATATTGCATGGGCATGTTTTCATAATGAAACCTTATTTTATCTCGGAATAATTTTTGGATAAAATGTAATATCAATTTGATACATGCAAAAGCAACATGTCAGTAAATATACGCCAGTATTGAATAGTATGTCTGGTCGATAGATTTTGTTTGTCTAAAGTCATTTTTTTTTGCTCAGGTTTAATCTTTATTCTGCAGATTGCATTCTCTGATTTCAAATAAAAATGAAAGGGAAAAGAATATAAAAATAGAATAACTTATCAGTTAAACTAATAGAAACAATATGAAGAAATAATCATAAATGTAATATGAGCCTTCGCATGAGAAAACTAACAATTTGCATATGTGAAAACAAAGACGCAGATCAGCTGTGCAGTAACTGCACAGCTGATCAGCGCCTTTGTTTTCGCCACACGGATAGTACAATTCATCTTCTACTTATATCCAAAGTTTCAAGTTTCTATCTTTATTCTGTGACTGTACAGTCTGGTTTGTGTCGGACCTGGTCATAAACCCAAATTGTTGTTTTTCTCATGCACAGGCACATTTCACACCGTATATCAAAAGAATGGTTATGATGCCTATTCCATGATAGATATGGTAAAATTTTTCCAATGTTTCTTAAAAAAAAATAACAACAAAAAAAAAAAAAAAAAAATAAAGAAAGAAAGAAAACTGTAAGAATATGCATTGGAAATTTGATGAGAAAGTAACAGGGCGACCTGTTAAGAAAATTTTTGGTCATTGAATATGCATTTTAACTCTTCCTCTGACTAATCTTTGTAAAAAAAAATGTAAAATAAAATTTGTATTATTTTAAAATAATTTTGATGTTATTAGTCCGTCATTAAGCAGATAAAAGTTGTTGATGATTATGTTGAGAATACTTTTCCCCAGTTTTGCAAAAATATGATAGGAAGCTTTATGGCATAGTGGTTACTGCGAAGCTGATCAGTGACTTTGTTTTTCGCTATGCAGATAGTACAATTCCTCGACTTTCTAAATCCAAAATTTCCAGCCTGTAGCCAACTTCAGTGCTTGTTCAATGCTTTGCATCAGACCTGTTGGAAACCCACATTGTTGGTTTTCTCATGACCCGGCTCATATGTTCATTATCAGCTGCACTGAATATGGATAGGACAGAGGACAGTAGTTTTATCGCAATAAGGTCAAATTTTTACCAATTTATTATATGAGCCGCCTCGTGGGAAAACCAACAATGTGGTTTCCGAACAGGTCCGACATAAACCGGCCTGTACAAGCACAGAAAAGAGCTAGAAGCTTGAAATTTCGGATTTAAGTAAAGAGGAATTGTACTATCCCTGTAGCGAAAACAAAGGCGCTGATCAGCTTCGCGGTTACCGCGAAGCTGATCTGCGTCTTTGTTTTCGCCTATGCAGATTGTTGGTTTTCCCATGAGGCGGCTCATATCATTATAACAATTTACTACAATTATTATTATCTGAGCCACTGCCTCAGAAAACCAACAATTTGCATATGCGAAAATAAAGACGCAAATCAGCTGGCAGTAACTGCACAGCTGATCAGCGCCTTTGTTTTCGCTCCATGAATAGTACAATGCCTCTTTTAAATACAGAATTTTCAGCCTCTAGCCATCTTTTGAGCTTGCACATGCCAGTTTGTGTCAAAGCAGGTCAGAAACCGAATTGTTGGTTTTCTCATGCGGAGGCTCATCTCTGTGAAGTGCTATTGTTATTGAAGATTAGACAATTTGAAGTTCTATCACATGACATCACCTAGTGACAAACAGGGTTTGACGAATGGCCTTACGGCTTGTGGCGGGTATCTGTGTGTATCAAAGAAACGAGTGAGCAGCCTCATGAGAAAACTAACAGTAACTGCAAAGCTGATCATGGCCTTTGTTTTCGCTACGCGGATTGTACAATTTCTCTACTTTCCCAATTTCCAGTCTCTAGCCATCTTCTATGCTTGTACAGCCCGGTTTGTGTCGGACTTGCTCGGAAACCTCATTGTTGTTTTTCCCACGAGGCGGCTCAACTTATTTCTTTGTATACTGTAAGTTTGGAACTTAATTTACACAATTTTGGCAAATATGTCAGAGTAAAAGTAAAAAAAGAAAAAAAAAAGGAAAATGAAGAGAGTCAAAGACAAGCTGTTTTTACGAGGTCTTTAACTAATTTTTAGTATGACAGAACACCAGTTGACATATCTACATTGTAACTTTCAATATCAGGAAGTTATTGAACGATTTTCATTTTGCCTTCTTGTTTTGTATTAAAAAGTAGGCCTGCCTTTTTAGAAGCATTTTCATTTGTTGAACATACCAACTCAAACAATTGAAAGATTAAAGGGTAAATATAACACATTTTATACTTTTTTGAAACACGAATGCCAGGTTTTCCAAGTTTTGTTTCAAGGTTTTTCTGGATGCATGCAGTATTGAGCTGTTTTTCATTTTGGTCCATTGGCATCAAACACTGATGACACAATATTTTTAAAATAGAGCTACTTCATAACAACACCTTTGTGTTTTCTAATCATGTCTTACACATACCAAGCTTTATAGGGATAAGGAATGGTTTATTGGTTTGAAATATTAAATTTAGGAAGTCGAGATATCTATCTCTCTTATGGTACATTTTGCCATTGTTTATGCTTTTATACAGAATGCGGGTTGTCTTATGAAGTAGCTCAGATTTTGATTAACATAAAATTTCCATTTTCGCTAGTGAGGTCATGAACTATTATTTTACCATTATAAAATTTTTAGCTGAATAGTGCTTTAACAAGAAATAATATTTGATAGCCAGAATACATGTCTACATGTGTTTATCTTTATGCCATGAAATAGTTGATGAAAGATGTATGTTGAATTTACAGATATTTTGGGTCATTTGTTAGGAAAATTCACTACAGTACACATGTATTTCCCATCGATTGAAATAATGCATTGTTGGTACTCCAGAGCTTCTTGAGTTCAAAATGAGCTGCGTCACCAGAAAACCGGACTTTGGGGTTTCTGACCAGGTCCGACACAAACTGGTCTGTACAGCCACAGAGGACGGCTAGAAGCTTGAAATTTCGGATTCAACAAGAAGAGGAATTTTACTATCTGTCTAACGAACACAAAGGCGCTGATCAGCTTCGCAGTTACTGCGAGTTGATCTGCGCCTTTGTTTTCGTATAGGCAAAAATCTTGTTTTCTCATGACGCGGCTCAAATCTTAGAGCTTGCTATACATTTTGAGCCATATGGCTAGCCATTGTTAGGGGTTTTCAGCTAAGATTAACTTAAACCAGGGTACTCAATTACTGAAACATTCAAGGCAAAAAAATCTCAATTAACCCTTTTCTTGCTGGTCGTGGCATTTGTCATTTTGGATGGGGTAGTCAACCATTACAGCTTGCCCAGCTCATAAGAAAACGTTTTTTTACAAACTTACCATATTCGTTCTAATTAGCGCACATGCTCCAATAAGCGCACACCCTGGTCGTTTCCGAAAATCATGTGCATAAGCGCACACTACTCGACGACCATATTGATATTTTTCAGCAATTTTACACTTTTATATTGCATTAAAACTTAATTTTAGCTGATCAAACACTATTTCGGAACGATTGGAACACGTAAATGACATCATCATTGTTAATTTTGACATTGTAATATCAACAGTTTACGCGTTGTTTACGTTCCTAGTGTGCGCTTATTAGAACGATATTTTGTTACCTTAACTTTGAGTTATTTTGAAAAAGTTAAGCGCACTGTGCGCTAATTAGAACGAATACGGTGTGTCTTTTAATTCAAGCGGAACCCTATTTTGACCACAGAAATACCACTCCCATTGCGGGTGTTCGTATGAGAGGCAATGTCTCAGAAATTGGAACAACACACCTCCATTAGCGTATTTATTGTCAAAATTACAGCCAGATCGGACATTTGTGATGGAGTTATCATCATGTTCATGAAACGTATACCCACTTAAACCCCACTTTTATAAATAAAAATGGGTTTGCAGGGGTATACCTAATTTTCTTAATTTTGATTCAAAACATACATTGTGGGTACTCATTAGAACTGCCTCCGCCTTGATGAGGCGGTTCTAATGTGTACCCACAATCAATGTTTTTAGCAAACATTAAAATAAGCCAACTTTTTCCAATGAAATTGTTAAGTTTTAATGCTGAAAACATTCTCTGTATAATTGCATAGGCAAGTTTTTGTGATGTGGAGTGCAGAGCAAGGGTAACCCCAGTATCATAAATTCAGCAAGAGAAGGGTTATTGTCACATGGTTCACCAGCAAGAGAAGGGTTATTGCCACATAGTTTCCCAGCAAGAGAAGGGTTATTGCCACATAGTTCCCCTGTTAACTGTTTATTTGATTCACAATATCACTCAGGTGAAATAAGTTGAGTCACAAGAAAATGGGCAACACGGTTTTCGACCTGTCCTGACACAAATCGGTCTGTGCAGTCACAAAAGAAGGCTAGAATGTTGAAAATTCAGATTTAAGAAGAAGAGGAGTTGTACTATGGATGTACCGGAGATAGCCCTGATCGACTGTGCGTCTTTGTATTTGCATATGCAAAGTGCAGGTTTTCTCATGACGTCACTCAGGTGAAACGAACCTTGTTTCATATCGGTTGTCCAGAGACACCAACACAAGTGATGCAGATGAAATCAGTAACAACAATAGGGTGTAAATGCCTTTGTGGGAACAACTTGCATCAGATCATTCTTATCCATGGCAAATTGTTCCCAGACAGGTACTTGCATCCAGCGGCCTTATATTGATTTCTTCAACATTTGAGCCGCCTCGTGGGAAAACCAACAATGTGGTTTCCAAACAGGTCCGACACAAACCGACCTGTACAAGCACAGAAAAGAGCTAGAAGCTTGAAATTTCGGATTTAAGTAGAAGAAGAATTGTACTATCCGAGTAGCGAAAACAAAGGTGCTGATCAGCTTCGCAGTTCTGCGAAGCTGATCTGCGCCTTTGTTTTCGCATAGGCAGATTGTTGGTTTTCCCATGTGGCGGCTCATTTGTTGTTTTCTGTTGCATTGGTTGTCTTAAGTCCAATTCGCATGCGCAAAAAATACACGCGTGTAAATATACTCCGGTGTGTATTTATACTCCGGTGTGCAAATCAACCTGAGAGTAAATTTAAATTGCGTTCGCATGGATTTTATCGCCAGGAGTATTTTTGTAGGTAAATTTATCATTTCTGGATTAAAACCTGTTCATTTAAGTTTTCTGTATTTGCAAAACAAGAAGAGGCTGCTTCAAGGTGTTCACGTAGACTTTGGCAGCAGAGGGGAATCATGTAATGGTCAGGCATAACCTTAGCAGTTATACAGTTCCCTTTTTTCATCCTTTTACAAGGAAGCCCCAAGAATCCTAACCAAGAATGATGAAGAAACAGTGTGGCTGTTTGCACTCGATATGATCTAAAATGTTATGAATGGCAATAAACTCTTATTTAGCAACAATGTCCACAGTTTCAGCAACTGTCATATAATCAGTTAGGAACGAAAAATGTGAAAATTCGTTATCTAAAAGCAGAATATTGACTTGAAATAAAAATACTCATGGGTAAATTTTACTTTGCGTTCGCATGGCACATAATAGTAAATTTACACGTGTGTATTTGTAAAAATAAAATTTGCATCTGGTCAGACCCAGGAGTAAATTTATCCATATGTAAATATACTCCGGTGTGTATTTGCGTTCGCATGCGCCATTTACTTACCCCGAGTAAAATTTGCACACCGGAGTATATTTACACGTGTGTATTTTTGGCGCATGCGAATTGGACTTTAGGATCAGCAGTGTGTTTTTTGAACTGTAGAAAGAATTATATTGCTTTATCTGTGTTTATCCTAAATTTTGTTTGTGCTAGTGCTAACTTTTCTGTTAAATAGGTATATTTTGATGTGGTCATGAGTTTTTGTGCTTAATTTCTTCAAAGTATTCTTGTATGATTGTGCCCAATTTTAGTTTGCATCTCTAAACATGAAAGGTTCTGGGCCCTGTTGCATAAGATTCTATTTACTCTGAATGGCAGGTTAAAGTCCCAGTTAACCTAATGGCAGCTTTATTCCTGATGCATGAATATCTATATAAATAATCCAGTTTTATATAGCAAAACTGGGGTATGCAGGGGGTATACATGTACCTAATTTTCTTATTTTTGATCCAAAACATAGATTATGGATACACATTAGAACCGCCTTGGCAAGGTGGTTCTAACGTGTAACACCAATCAATGTTTTGAGCAAAAATATTAAAAATTTCAAAAATTTTCCATTGAAATTTTAAATATTTGCTTCTGAAAAAATTCTCTGTTTTATAATTTTGCATGGGCAAGTTATCATAATATAAAGTTTCCTGAATTAATGTAGTCTAAGGAGCAATGTCTATATCCATACATGACTGAAAATTTGTTGACTGGGAAGAAGAATTTTCACCAAAAACTCAAACAAATTAATTTCATGGTTATTTAGTCAGACCATTCAATGGGTTACTTCCCATACTTCGGATAGAAATGCAGCAAAACATTTGTTTCATATACATGTACCAACTTTGCTTCTTTATTTTAAGTAAATCTGCAATAGAAGTGCTAAATTTGATTTCTTTTTCTTTTTTCATTCTCTGACAATACTGACTGGTAAAATACAGAAAATATACATGTATTTTGCATTAAGAAATATGATTCTCTGTCCTTTAAGATACATGATACCCTTAACAAAATGTTTATTGTAGATATTCATTAATTAAAAAGATCAACATCACGGAAACATGTCTGTGCAATGAAGTCCTCACTTACTAGTAAGCCCTACTATTATAAAGAAAAACTGGGGTGTATAGGGGTATACATATACATTTTTTTTTCTTTTTTGCTTCAAAACTTGGTTGTGGGTACTTGTTATAGCCACATAGCCAAGGCAGATATAACCTGTACCTACAGTCTGTTTTGAGCAAAAATGAAAAAAAAAAAAATCTACTTTTTTTATTTTTACAGTTGAAAAATTATTGTTTATTGCATGGACATGTTTTCATAATGATTTTTGGAGTGATGGTAAATATCTCATAATTTTCCAAATGCATATCTACTAATCTAATTTGAACTTCTTTTGTAGCCACATTTATAAACCCTTTGATTGAGCTCCGATTTCGTACTTTTCTGTGTTTGGTAGATATTTCACTTAGAATTATGTGTGTGTGAATGAATGATATGACTGACTGTATTTTTGAGAGAAAGGTTAAATTTGGATTATTTCCTGTATATTGAACAAAATAAAATAAATAAATAAAAAAAAAAACCCTGAGATTCTTTAAGAGCAGTGAGCATATTAATGAGAAAGTTGATGGTCTATACAACAGTATCTTTTGTGTTTAATCTAGATAATGTTAGTCTTCAGTTTTATGTAAAATGCCTTCTAAAATAGAGTTGTTTTATTTTTGGTGTTTGCTATTATTTAGGTTCTTTAGTTATGTTAGAGATTCAGTTGTCAAATCATATTTGAGATGCAATGCGAGGAAACCGGTCTTCGGGGTTACCGACCAGGTCCGACACAAACCAGCATGTAAAGTCACAGAAGAAAGCTAGACCCTTGAAATTTTGAATTTAAGAACAAGAGGTATTTTACTATCTGTGTAGCCAAAACAGTGGCTCAGATCAGCTGTGCAGTTACTGCACATCCGATTTGCGTCTTTGTTTTCGCATTGGCAAAAATCTGGTTTTGTCATGATGCAGCTCATTTGATGTTTTTTCTATGTCACATTACAAAATGACGCTGAAAATGGAAAACTTTTGTTGCCTAAAGATTTAAAATGATAAATCTGATTGAAACATTTTCTGCAAAATTAAGACCTGTAAAATAAGTCACAGTAGTTTTACTATGTTTTCTTCATGGTATATGTGTATGTGTATCTTGAGTATATTTGATTTGTTTAAATGTGTTTGATAGCTAATAGGTGTGACTGTTGTAATAGGTATTTGGTTTTGCATGCATTTGTCAGTATTACTTATCCTAATATGTGAATTGTAACTGGTAATGTAAGTTTGTCATGATAATATGAGCCGGGACGCAAGAAAACCGGTCTTTGGGGTTTCCGACCAGGTCTGAGGCAAACGGACATGTACAGTCACATAAGCAGGCTAGAAGCTTTAAATTTCGGATTTAAAAAGAAGAGGAATTGTACTATCCGTATAGCGAAAACGAAGGCACTGATCGGCTTCACAGTTACTGCGAAGCTGATCTGCGCCTTTGTTTTCGCATAGGCAAAAATCTGGTTTTCTCACGACGCGGCTAATATCATGATCTCATCATTTATCTTTAAAAATGTTAAAAACTGTTACATTTTTTTTTTTTAAAGAATATAAAAATGTTTCTGGTACTCGTTTGAATTAGTCTTGAGGGAGACCCTTAAAAATCTGGGCCTTTTCTGTTTGCCTGTAGGATTTTCATTGAAAGATAAATAAAAATTTAAACTCACTCACCAGTGACTCTTGATGCGCCTTAACACCAAATTGACCAAAATAATAATGATTGGAAAGGCCATTTATCACAAATGGTTTTATATTAAAAAATACTTTGCTGATTGACATAAATTCCAGGTAATATAAGGAAGACGATACACTGTTAAATGTTCATGGTATTTCCTTAAAATACCTGTATGAGCCTTGGCATGAGAAAACCAACAATTTGGGGTTCCGACCAGGTGCGACACAAACTAGCCTGTACAGTCACAGAAGCAGGCTAGAAGCTTGAAATTTCGGAATTAAGAAGAGGAATTGTTCTATCCATGTAGCGAAAAACAGCTGATCAGCGTCTTTGTTTTCGCATGTGCAAATTCTGTTTTTCTCGTGATGTGGCTCATACATATGAGCCGCCCCATGGGAAAACCAACAATCTGCATAGGCGAAAACAAAGGCGCAGATCAGCTTCGCGGTAACCGCGAAGCTGATCAGCGCCTTTGTTTTCGCTACTCGGATAGTAAAATTCCTCCTCTACTTAACTCCAAAATTTCAAGCTTCTAGCCTGCTTCTGTAGCTGTTTGTGTCAGACCTGTTCGGAAACCACATTGTTGGTTTTCCCACGAGGCGGCTCATATGTTTAAAAAAAATTCAATTACCACTAAGTACTTACAGAATCTGTTTTTGTTTTGAGTGATTGTGTCTACTTGGCTTCCTTTATGTCCACATGTGTACAATTGTTTGAAGTTCTATACTGATTAAATATATGATAATTTATAAACAGTTTGGTTGCTTTAATTCTTAAAACACACACACCAATTTAACAGCATAAAAGTTAATCGGCTCCTAGTGGAGCAGGGTGGCCAAGTGATAGGAAACAGGATTTCTGAACAAGAAACAAAAACAAGAAACAAGAAACAAAAACATGCCTATGCAATGTACAGAGATTTTTAAGTTGTAAAAAATGAAAATTTTCATTAGAAAAATTTTGATATTTTTAATATTTTTGCTCAAAACATTGATTGCGGGTACACATTAGAACCGTCTTGCCGAGGCGGTTCTAACGAGTACCCACAATCAATGTTTTGAAGCAAAAATAAGAAAAAAGGTATACCCCAATATACCCCAGTTTTACTGTATAAAGTGGGGTTTAAGGGGGTGTACTTTGCATGGACATATTTTTCTGATGCTGCATATGATACATAGCCCCGCAGGGGCGGATCCAGAATTTCTGGAGAGGGGTTCAAACCTATTGACGGGGGTTCGTTTTCATACTTCCGACTAATATTTTCTCAAATTTCCCCATAAAAATGAAATATTTTGGTTTCAGAGTTGGTTCGCTTTGGGGTTCAAGCGAACCCACTCCCCAGAAACCACCTCTGAATCTGCCCTGCCATGTATATTCATGAGCAAGACACTTTAAACTTCATATAGTACTGGTTATTTGTCCCAACATGACTGAAAAAATGTTGATTGGGTTGATAAGCCATAAACCAAACAAAACCCTGTAACTAAGGACAATGGAAATTAAGTTTCAGCTCACCAAAGCAACAATTTATCATACTATAATGAGCATGGCATATTTTATGCCCAGCCAAGACATCAGGAAAACATGCCGGGGAAATGTATATCCCATTAAACCACACTTTTATACAGAAAAACTTGCGTTTGCAGGGGTATACCTAATTATGCCCCCAAACTTCGAAGAAGTTGAGGGGACATATTGGTTTGGGTCTGTCCATGCAGTGCAGTGAGTCAGTCAGTCTGTCTGTCTGTGATGCGCGAGTAACGCTTAGCACTCGGTCAGAAACCTTAAGAGCTAGGATCTTGAAATTTGGTATGTAGTTTGTATATGAAAATTAAGAGGACCCGTATTTTTTTCTTTCAGTTAAATTCAAGGGGCTAGGGGCCCATTCTGTGAGAGTAATTTCCCTTTTTAATTCTTGATAAAGTGAATAGATAGTGGCTACCTTGAGTGCGCAACTCCTAAATTTTTATTCCGATTCTCTTGAAACTTTACAGATGTTGTGACCAAGCTTTGAAGATATGCATGTGGTTTGGATATAATCCTCAGATTAATTTTTGTCACTTTTTCGCAGTTTGAACTTAGCAGCCATTTTTCGGGCATTTTCACAATGAAAGTGAATGGGCAGTGGGTACCTTGTGTGCGCAACTCCTCCTACAGTTTCATGTCAATTTATTTAAAACTTTACATGTGTTATGGGCATGGTCTGAAGATATGCATGTGGTTTGGATATAATCCTTGGATTATTTTTTGTCATTTTTTTCACAATTTGAACTTAGTCATTTTTTCCAGGCATTTTAGTGAATGGATAGAGGGTACCTTGTGTGCGCAACTCCTCCTACAATTTAATACCGATACTTTGAAACTTTGCAGACATTGTGACCATGCTTTTAAGATATGCATGTGGTTGGGATATACTCCTCAGATTAATTTTTGTCACTTTTTTGTACAATTTGAACTTCGTCATCTTTTGGACATTTTTACATCTTGAAAGTGACTTACCAGTTGGGGCATAGTTGGGGCATGGGGAATCAGAAACGTTATAGCCTTGAAACACAATGTCATGTCTCAGAAACGACCAAATCAGAAACCTAATAGTCATAGAACACAATGTCATTTTGGGGGCAAAAACACATTTTCTAGTTTTCTTATTTTGTTTTATTCAAAATCATACATTGTGGGTACTCATTAGAACCGCATCGGCGAGGCGGTTCTAACGTTTACCCGTAATGTATGTTTTGAGCAAAAAATATTAAAAATATCAAAGAACACATCCTTGTTACATGTATCTCTGAAAAGAGAAATTGGTAGATTTTGGATCCGTCAGTCAAAGTCATAGGTCCTACAAAATTAAACAACAATGGGTGGTAGATATATGGATAAAATAAACAACACAAGCCTTTTAATTTTCAAATATTTTTTCTTCGTAAATTTGAAAAGGAAGCGGATATGTATCGAAAGATATTAATATTAAAAATATATTAATGTTTATTAAAATTGACTACATTAAATAATGAAAACAGTCTCAATCAAATTAGAAAACGTGCATGCACCATTAAATAATGTTAAAATTGGTAGAAAAACATAAAACAAGCTACATCGTGAAGAAAACTTGAACAACAACAACAACAACAATAACTACAACAAACTGACCAAACAACTGCGAAGCTGATCAGCGCCTTTGTTTTCGCTACACTGATAGTACAATTCCTCTACTTTCTAAATCCAAAATTTCCAGCCTCTAGCCATATTCTATGCTTGTACTGCTCGGTTTATGTTGGGAAACCACATTGCTGGTTTCGCATGACGTGGCTCTTATGTATATCGTACCTGATATGTAAAATATGCACAGAGAAACAAATAAAAAAAGAAAAATTATATATTTTGTTCCCGCGCACAATATTATCTCGAATATGGCACACTTTGCATTGTTACATTTTGAAAGACAGAAGCTGTTTAGTTGCAGAATCGGTATTTTATCCGTATGAATAGCTGACGCAAGCAATTCATACCGAAGACTGACTTTATTGTTATAGGCATGCAATGTGTAGATTGTCGACCGCTGTCGACCACTTGCACACCATGTTTTTTAGAATCCGAGATTGAATAACCATCGATCCAAGACGATCCACACCCACGAATAAATCTGCAAGAAAAGATATACATGTACGTATTTTCTGAAACATTACGTGAAATATCCGTTTATTTGGTAAATCGATGTACAGTGTCGTACACTGGATATAGAGACTTTGGAAGCTTGCGTCCAATGCCATATTTTTGGCAAATAATGCATTATCAGATGCTGAATTGATTTTAGAATTTGAGATAAAAATCTTTCTTTACATGTGAAAGTCTGTTTAAGACAGGGAGGATGACAACCTGGTCGTTTTGAGATGGAGTGACTAAATCATAACGTGGTATTACAATCCAACAACGACAGTGCCTTGCTATGTCCACGCATCGAAAGCCAAAAGAAACATTTTAATCGCGTTTCTCTACAAATACATGCGCACAGCAAGGAATAACTTACACTAAAAGGGTCACATGTGTCATCTCTTAGCCACCGGTATGGGTCACGGATCACCTGGAGAGGCACTTCTGGACTGGACAGCTTTTCACATATTGGACACCATTGGCAATTATAGTGGCATCCCGCTTTATAAGCCAGTTTCCATTTGAAATAAGAATTGTATAGTTCGTCATTTTGTAGCACTTTCATGAGGTAGTTAGAAAATGATTTGATATCAGGAAAGTCAAAAATATTTATATACGAGTGCGGAGGGGCGAGGTTACCTGGTGATTGTTTCCATGCAACTATTGGTACGACATCTTTCTCAAAAGTTTCCCAGAATTTTTCTGAAAAATAATCCCTGCAATAGCTATTTTCCAAAGCAAGTTGAAATTTGTACAACTTAAGTTTTTCATCGCATTCGGGTGTATTGAAAACGCAAACTTTGTCATTGCATTTTCCAAACATATCTACTTTGATATACTGATTGATTTCTGCTGCAAGTCTGTATCTACGTGCATCATCGTAACAATTACTTGATGTTAGTGAAATGTTGTATTTCTTTTCTTTTGCATAGTTTCTGTTTCCTCGTTCTTTTGACGTTGACACTTTTTCGTCCGCCGACAGAGGAGAATATGAACCAAATGGCACAAAAACTGTGGAATCCTGTCTGTATGAAATTGACCAATTGAAGACATTGTTCCATTTTGCAAGGTTTGATTGTTTATGTGGAGGTTCAAGATTAAAGAAAGCCCATATTTGATTTGGCCGCCGATATACCGGAAGTTGAGTCCACCACCAAAGGTCGCCCCAATGAAATAATATGGCGTCTGCTTCCGCTATTTTGGACTTGTCGGTAGTGACGTCACAACTACGCGCGCATCCTGGCATTCCGAGCGTATCTACTTCAGTCCAGAACTGGGTACGCCAAAACGTAGTCCACAAAAGAATCAGTCTCTTGGTTTTATTTTTCCAGTAATTATTAGGCCCCAATATTTGCACATTTTCGACATCCGGAACATACATGACAGTCACTAAAGTTTTGAATATCGCCGAGGAAATAACGATATAAAGAGCGACCAAGCACACACGCCGTATGCGTAATCGGATGCCCATGGGTACCTATTGCTAGCAAATAACGCATTGCACCCGAGATTCTGGCTTGTAGCTTGTCAGATTCTAATGAGTTCTCTCCGTACAACTGACCTGAAAAGAAACGTTTTAAAGGTTAGATCTAGATGTACAGGAGGATTAAGCAGCGTTAAATTTTAAGAACAGCCCTCGTATGTTTTCAGCACTGTTATAGATTACAGATGTTGTTTCACCATTTGCAATAAAAACAATGCCACTCACCAAAAATAATCTCTGTCACACTGTGCTCCGACCATTTCCAAAACGCGATTAAAAATCTCTTCAAAACAGAAAAAAAAGAAACAGTGCAGGCTGTGACAAGAGAGCTCTACGCTTAGTACAGCATATTATGGGTTATGTACACACATATACATCCGACATTTTTAAGGCTAAATATTCGAGAAAAAATGTTGATTATGTTTCGCCACATCATCTATGTAATTTATCAATTAATTGGCCGTTGGCTGCGAAGCAGTAGACGCGACAAGAGATAATAAACATTTACTAAAAATAATTTAACTTGCATAAAATTTTAGCAATACTCTGTAACTTGCCAGATTCTTCAACTACGTATGAGTTTTCAATCCAAAATTTGTTCCAAGGGTCACAATTTATTCACAACACGCATTACATTTTTAACTTTTCCTTACTTTTTTTCTGTCAGAACCTCTCATTCGACGTGCAAGCCACTTGTTTGTTTGTTCATACAGCATATACGTATTTTTAACTCCTAGTTCATTTTTGGAGTGTCGGCGAGATGCTTAACAGCCATTCCATCTGACAACATGACAGCGTCGTTTTCTTGCTACACGGATTACCTGAGTGTGCAAACCCATAAAAAGTCAATTCAGTGATTAGAATAATGGATTGTAATGGATTGCTACGTAAACGTATAGAATGAAAGCGACATAATAGGTCGGCATCGAACCATGCAAGTAGCGCAGAAAGAAGCTGTGTTAGAGGGCTTGGCGATGTTACATACCCTTAAATCGAATGTCTAAAATGCACAACGTCTCAAAATTAATTTGACAAGTCTCCAAAGAAAGAAAAAATCAATTTCAATATCTCATACACTAAAATTCTTGAACATCCAGTTTTCCAAAATAATAATCGGTCAATGTCCCACATCACAAAAGAAACGCCAAATTCAGAAACGTTATAAATAGCCTTAAAACACAATGGCCTGCGTCAGTTACGCCCGAATCAGAAACGGTATAGCCTTAAAACACAATGTCATGTCTCAGAAACGCCCAAATCAGAAACCTAATAGCCATAGAACACATTGTAATTTTGGGGCAAAAACCTTAATTGCCATTAATATTACCGATCTATATAATATGATGGCTCATAATGAGTTGGAGTAAATTTTGGCAAAATATGACTACAGTAAATCTATGTAAAATATACCGAAAAGGATCAGAATATGAAACAAATTACACAAAATACAAATCTTTACAGTTAATACGTACATTTTTTCTCATCCATATTTCTATTTTAACCCAAGGCTGCGATTCATCAGATCAGGTATAAGTGCCCATTTGCGCTTAGTTGAATGCTCTTTGGATGACGCTCTTGCCCGATGCTATTGCCTGCTGTATACTGAATATTTTGAAATTTGTTTCTTGAATTTGTATTGCAAACTTGTGTGTATTTTCAATACAAATCCGTTTGACTGACTTTGGTCTACACCAGTTGATAAATGCAACTTTCAGTAGCCGAGAGGTGCTTTCTGACCGCACCTTAAAACAAAATGGCAGCGCTCAAATCGACCCAACAAGGTTGTCATCCTCCCTGTCTTATTAACCCATATTTGACGAATGGATTCTCCCATCATTATCAATTGGATTGATCCACTTTACCTTTTAGGGGTGTTAGGATTGATTTTTTTTTATCTCATTTTTGATGAAATTTTCTCTGTGCAAACAGAATAGCCCCAGATGGGAAGCCGCGTTCTGCGGCGTCACATCTGGGGCTATTCGGTTTGCCTATGTTCCATAAAAAGGACGCCAGGCTAACATGAGTGAAAGCCAGCTGATCACGACTGTAAAACTAGAATCATAGATTATTCTTAACACACTGGAGATTCTGATGAGACTGGGCAGAGAAACAGTCTGATCTGTCTCCGGGCAAAATGCAACGAAGTTCGTGACGAAGTAGCTCGAGCTGAAGCCTGTGTTGATTATTATTCCGTTGTGTCACGGGAGGATAATTTAGCCACGACACAAAATCAAATATGCAGTAATTAGGGACGTAGTAACATCGCTGCTGATAACGATTAGACATCCAAAGACCGTCCACAATAAGATACCTCGGATGCGCAGTCTAAAGAGCATCACGCATGCGCAAGCAGACGCTATCAGGTCACGTAACAGCGAGATTTTGTGTGATTCTGCTGTGACCAGACCATGACAGATGACAATCGACCGTTATCCGAGAAAGTTGCAAGAAAACCTCTTTTATGAAGTTTGTGTTGGTCCACAGTACATGTAATCATTTCTTGCAGATGCATGCAGACAATTCATCTGGTTGAAAGTAAGAAGTATTGAAAAAAAAAAAAAAAAAAAAAAAAAAAAAAAAAAAAAGTTGCAGATCAGACGTTGCGACCGCTGTTGCAAGATTTTTTCCATGACACCAAATCAACCCGCGGTACCCTGCAATTAAAGTACGGAAGCCATATGTTGCTATCTAAAATAGTGGGTCGGACCCAGTTGCCATGGCACAGACAATTTTATATTTCGTACCGAAACTTGCCTTGAATGGTACAGGTTTGTCAGTTGTTCAGGAAATAAAATGGACAGAAAATTACTATGGTATGCTGCAACAATACTTTTATTTCAGCACAAAATTATTATACATGAGCCGCAGCATGGGAAAACCAACAATCTGCATAGGCGAAAACAAAGGTGTCGTCGTCGTCCTTCTCCTCCTCCATCATCATCATCATCATCATCATCATCATCATCATCATCATCATCATCATCATCATCATCTTCTTCTTCTTCTTCTTCTTGTGTTTTATTTATCGCGCGTGTTGTGTGTGTGTGTGTGTGTGTGTGTGTGTGTGTGTGTGTGTGTGTGTGTGTTTGTGTGTGTGTGTGTGAGAGAGAGAGAGAGAGAGAGAGAGAGAGTCTTTAACAATCCATGGCATAGCCGAACTCACATGACAGAAACGTTCCTTCGTAGAAAATATACCGTTGCAATTAAGCAAACGGAAGTAATTATAGCTGATTTACGTTTAAGATAGAAGAATTTAATTTCTATAACTGAGCAGTGACTCGGCAAAACCTTCATAATGAGCCGTTTTACTGGAAAATATCTTGTAAGCGTGCACTTTGTGATTCCAGAATTACGCTGATTTCTACTCTTATCTACATTTTCGTGTATAAGTGTCAAAAACAGTTAAAACGCGGTCGCCCTGGTGGCATATTGGCGCTGATTAGCCTGCACATGCGTATTTTGATGACATGGTATAAGTCAAATCTTTATCAGTTTCTTTTTCTAACGGTATATCAATTTTTAATATGAACGTAACTATGGGAACTTAATACTCCATATATAGCACATTGTAACCAGACACCAAACGATGTCAATATACATTGTTTCCTTTCTTGGGAATTGTCTTTGTTGCAATTTGAATTGTGTTCTTTTACGCTTTTAACTAATTCTATCTTGGTATTATCACTTGCTATGTCATCAAAACAAGTACAAGAAATGTATGGTTTAAGCATGTTTGATTTTCGGCGACAACCTTGGTGTCGAAATGACTCCGGCTTTAACAAACCATCCGAAAAACGGATTGCGATCGAAATGACTCGTGTCGGAAATGACCATGCAGTTCATTCATATATTTTGATAGCATGACCAGTAAAGTCAAGAGTTCAGAACTGCTTCGCGGTTGTCGATGGTCTAAACACATGTTTGCATCAGGAAAAGGTGCCCATGAAAAGTATACCCCCTTGAACACAACCTTTATATAGAATAACTGGGGTTTGCAGGGGTATATACATTTGTACCTTTTTTACTTATTTTTTGCTTCAAAACATAGATTGTGGGTACTCGTTAGAACCGCCTCGGCGAGGCGGTTCTAACGTGTACCAACAATCTATGTTTTGAGCAAAAAATAGGAAAAATAGCAAATATTTTCTACTGAAAATTTTCATTTTTTACAACTTTAAAATTCTCTGTATATTGCATGGGCATGTTTTCGCAATGAAACCCATGCTTGGAAGTATGCTTGTCTTGCTATACTAATCGTTCTGTTACTTTGACACGCGGAGCAGTTTTTTCTCTTCAACTGCATATGAAGCGACATACAGGTAGAAAACCGCATAACATTTTGCTATTCACTCTGATGATAATCTCGATCGTGGTGTTAAATAGTTTGTTTGTTTGAATTGATGTTTTACCTCCCAGCCAACAGCAATGGTCAAGTCGGGACACTGCTCCCATTTTATTGGACTTTTACCCAACGATAGGATGTCCTGACACTCAGAATGTTCTTCATTAATATAACCACCCAACCAAACCAATATTGATGGTTTGACCAAACCATTTTCCTGGACAGGTTCAGACTTGAGCGGTAAACCAGTGATCAGATTTAAGAATCTTTGCCTGGAGGCGAAGAAGCCCATCTATTTCTCCTAGGCCCCAATGGGTGGGCCCGGTGTTAAATATAGATATAAGAGGCTAAATAAAATATGTCCAAGCTTACACCGGTAATATACGGCCAGCCATATGTAGTAGAATTGTTTTAGAATTAGGGATAAAACAATAAAGACGATTTTTACAGCTATTTTTAGATTAAGCTCATTTAGACAGTAATGCATGTTCACTCTAAATATTAACCTTTTGACCTTATTTGAGGATCTCAAACTTTAAACCCAATTTCCTCGAGATTTGGAAAAATGGAGATAGAACACTATAGCACTCAGCCACCGCGGACAAGAAAGCAACTCATTAAAGCACCTTAATAATGTCAGCCTTCTAAGAAAGCGTTCAAGATTAATCCGGAAATTAATGGTCATCTCAGTGTAAATTACCTGTATCCATGGAAAAAATCGCTAACAAAAAACAACAAAATGACATGAGCAGATGGGCAGAATCCTATAAAGTGAATCCAGTAAGCCAAGTCTTGGTATGTTTTCGCTATCTTCATTTAATGTAAGTGATCTATCCTGCTTTTATTGTCCCAAAGATAAGTAGGGAACGCCGTTTATTTCTGTTTTAGTTGGCAAAGCTGATGATAAATCACTCCATACTGAAGGTTTTTAAAATGTAGGTGAAACAAGAAGTGTCTTAAGTTAAATCTGTAGCCAACCTAATAATATGTATGATTATAGGTGAAATACTTTGACCGTGCCGCTTGTGCTATATATATTCATACGAAGATTTCATTATGAGAAATAGGCAGTGTCAACATTCAAAGACCACGTGTTTATTGTTTAACTGCGTATTGCCCCGCAACACCAGTAACGGTTTATGAATATACTAACGTGTTTGAATTACGATAACTGCTATACCTAATAACAATATGCGCTTGATCCAGTAACAATATGCGCTTGATCCAGTCACGTGAGTTCAAGCGACACGGTCAAAGTATTTTATCTATATATAGAGACGGGTAAAAGTAGCATACATTATAGTGGTATTGTTGACTCTGGGGATAAGGTGCATGCTTATCTTTAAGTTTGCGTTGATGATTCATGTACGTGCTGATTATTCTTTTTACTTCAGCTATAATTTTAATTTCGTGTGCTGAGTATTTTTCAAACTCGAGTCCTCATTATTAATTATCCCAAGTATTTTTGTCAAGACTGCTTCTGTGAAAGTAGGCATATACTAAAAGCATGAGTTGAGCGTATGAGCTGAGGCAACGAATTGAGTGGATGAGTTGAGTGAATGAGTGAATGAGCTGAGTTAATTTGCAAACGAAAAGGAATAACAAAATAAATTACCAAATATGTAGTAAACGATAGCAAGAACAGTCAAAATGCACTAAAACTCAAACCAAAACTTATTATCATGATGATAATGGTACTTCAAAATGTCAATGTAGCAATAATTATTGAACCCTGCATATAGAATATCAATGTAGCAATAATTATTGAACCCTGCATATAAAACTATGGCACGGTGTATTTTCATCTCGGAGATGTGCTCATTGTAAGCTATAAGGTCAGATAATGATACCCCAAACCCCGGCTCATGGATTTAGAGAAGAAATATTTTATATTTGCTTTTAACATTGTAATAATATGGAAGCTCATGACCCCCGAGTTTGGACCATTGTTGACCCCAGGGGCATGATTGGCAGGATTTATGTAAAGCTCCACATAACATAGAAGCTTTTGGCCTAGTGGTTTCAGTGAACATTTTTTTTTCAGGTATTTATAATGACGCCCACAGGGAGTGGCCAGTAATGGACATAGGGACATATTTAGCAGGATTGATAAAGAGGAGTACTACACAGCTGCATTCAGTTATCAACGTACCACTACAATCTTCATAAATAAATTGATAACTCTTCTTGTTTTTGAACAATCGTCATTGGCAAGACATGGACAATTGGAGGAATTTGTTTTTGCAATTTGTTAAGTATGAAGGTACATATTTACTCTGTATATAAAACTTCCAGATCTTGTGATGTTGTATGCCTTAATTGATTACATAATATATGAGGCCCATTTTTTAAAATAAAAATCGCTGATATTCGAGTTATAAAGATTCGAGTACATATTTACTCTGTATATAAAACTTCCAGATCTTGTGATGTTGTATGCCTTAATTGATTACATAATATATTAGGCCCATTTTTTAAAATAAAAATCGCTGATATTCGAGTAACCATGGTTAATGGATTGTAATTTAATTTTATTTGTAATTTATGAAAGAATAACCATGTTCGTACTATGGCTGAAAATTTGGTGTCTTTATGAGCACTATCTACAAAGTTACACCCTGATTTACATTCAATTTGTATTTTAGAATTTCAAGGTAAGTGATTGTTACAATTCAAAACTAAACACGTTTCATTTTGCAAGAAAACTAATATTCCACCAGGACGTTTGTATAAATAAACCCTTTATGAGGTTAGCATGTCTTAAAGCACTGTGGGATCACCTCTGGCTTTGAATTCTGCCAATACGCGGGTTGGAATTTCATCATACAGTTTCATTTTTTGTTTTCTCGGCACAGAATACCAAAGGGGACTGGAACTTTCATAGAGAAGCTTTTTTATGATATTTCAAACTATTGTATTGGGTTAAAGTCAAGGGAATCACCAGGACATTCAAAGACAGACGTTCCTATAATATCAAGAATGTGTTTTGCAGATTTAGGATTAATACAAAGAACATTGCATAATTACTAATAATTCTTTACGCATTCTTTATTTGCATGCTAATTTCCGTGACTTAAAACCTATAGAAGAGGTTTGGAATATCATGAAGAGGAGCTGTGAGTCATTGCCTAACAATAATTTTGCCCACTATGGTATTCTGTGCGGAGGAACAGATCATGAAACTGCATGATGGAATGCCAAGCTACGTTTTGGTAGAATACATCAACACTACTTTAAGAAGGTACAAGTAGTTAACGATCAGGAAAAGGCGCAATCAGAAAAAGATTCCCACTCCAAAAACCGAGGTGGGAAAAAACCAAATTAATAATCAGGTTCTTATACCATGAATACATATCGTAAGCCGAATGAGCAGCTATTTTCCCAATAGGTGGCCACTCAGTTACCTAAACTTAACTAAAAATATGATAACATACATAAGGCGCCAACGGCACAAAAATTTATAACACCAAGATATGAAACATAATGAACCACCACAGAAGTATCGCCTTGGAACGATCAGTAATAAAAAAAAATACTGGCGGGCGCCAAATAACTTACTAACTCCGGAGCAAAAGAAAAACACAAGTTGAACCCCGGTAGGCCAAGCAACAGACAAGAAGCTCCGGCCCCAACCAACTAAAATGAATAGCTTTATGTCAGGCCATCATAGAGTCTGACGCCCGACCCACCAACATGCAATTTAAGAAGGCAGCATAGATATCAACCATGATTGAATTAACAACTAAGCATGCAAACTGTCGCATAACATTTAAGTTATATCCTATACGTCTGTAACGTGTTATGATTTTTCTGGGTTGAAAAGAAAAATCATTCCTTCCTATAAGTTTCTTCACCATAAAAGGCCCTCGCGTAAAAGAGTCTTTAGCCCAACATTAAATTTTGGAAATCAATTCACAGTGTCTGCGATAATCATTGCGTTTATCATAAATTTTAGAAAAAACAAATCCGTTTGCAATAGAAAGATGTAAGTCTAAAAAGGGGCTTCGGTATCTGTGTTGTTTGCTTTATTCAACAGTAGTTCAGGGGGATAAAAAGGTACAAGTAGGCAACGATCAGGAAAAGGCGCAATCAGAAAAAGATTTCCACTCCAAAAACCAAGGCGGGAAAAATCAAACTATCAATAAGGTACTTATACCATGAAATCATTTCGTAAGCCGAATGAGCATCTATTTTCCCAAAAGGTGGCCCCTCAGTTACATAAACTTAACTAAAAATATGATAATATAAATAAGGCACCAACAGCACAAAAACATTTAAACACCAAGACATAAAACAATAAGAACCACCACAAAAGTATCGCCTTGGAACGATCAGTAATATAAAATTACTGGCGGGCTTAAACCGGTTTTACAGGTACCTAACCTCACCCTCAGCTTCTGCAGTGGTTCAAAACATTTAGTTAGTTGTTCGGTCCTCGTGGTGAATCTCTAACTAGTCAATGAATCATCATGGACAAACAAATAAATCATGATACATTCCATGATAAATAAAAAACGAGGACTCACAGATTGAGTAAGCTGCCCGACGATGGACATTCCTGGGCGCACAATAACTTACTAACTCCGGAGCAAAAGAAAAACACCAGTTGGACCCCGGTATAAATTTGTTTGACCATGCCTTCAAAATAAGGATTGTCAATGTTCAAACGGTCATCGAGGTATCTAGGAGTCGAATTAAAAGCCTCGATAACATCAGCTTGATTGTCATGGTTAAGAGAATTCATGAAATCTCTTTTGTAGCAGTACTTACTAACTCCGGAGCAAATGCTTACACCATGAAGAAACACACTGGCAAGCTTTCTTCGTACAGCCATCTTGGTGGAATTTTAGTTTTCTTGCAAAACAAAAACTGACATGCTAAGTTTTATATTGCAACAACCGCTTTAACATGAGATTCTAAAATGCACATTGAATGAAAACCAGGGTGTAACTTTATAAATAGAGCTCATGCAGACACCAGATTTTCAGCTTTAGTACTAAAATGGTTATTACTGATTTCATAAATTATAAATAAAATTGTAAACCGTTAACCACGGTTCCTCGTTGAATCTTTGAAACTCGAATATCAGCGATTTTTCGTAAGAAATTGGGCTCCATATATTATGTAATCAATTTGGGAATACAACATCACAAGATCTGGAAGTTTTATATACAGAGTAAATGTTTACCCTCATACTAAACAAAATGTATAATCACATCCCTCCAGTTTTCCATTTCTTGCCAGTGACGTTTGTTCAAAAACAAGAGAAGAGTTGTCAATTTGTTTCTGAATATTGCAGGGGTATATTAATAACTGAATGCAGCTGTACACACAAAATATGAAACTCAGTGTGGTTTCGAAGTGGGACCATTTTTGGCGTCAGTGGCATGATTGGCAGGAATTATTTAAAGCTCCAAATAACAATGCTGCGTACTAAATAAGTCGTTTCAAAGAAGATTTTTTTATATATTTTTCAAATTGTAATTCTATAGCAGATAATGACGTCGTCGGGACGTTACCCGTTTAGACACCAGGGGCACGGTTGGCAATATTTATAAAAAGGAGTACTATGCATAGCTATCATTAATCATTTACCGTCAATGTTCGTTTGCTCAATATGTCATCAATGAGACTTTACCCTGTCGAAGCGGTTGATAAAAACTATGTTAACCCATATTTGACAAATGAATTCTCCCATCATTATCAATTGGATGAGTCCACTTTCATTTTTAGGGGCGCCAGGATTGATTTTTAAATTTTATTCAATTTTTCAATGAAAATTCTCTGAGCAAACAGAATAGCCCCAGATGGGACGCCGCATTTTGCGGCGTCACATCTGGGGCTATTCTGTTTGCCTATGTCCCATAAAAGGGACGCCAGGCTTAAATGAGTTAAATAGATAATGAGCCTCATAAAACATTTTCTCATTGAAAATGGCCATAAATAGCAATTATTTAGAATCCCTTTAATTTTAATGACCATAAGCTACTGTTTTTCTTTTAAGTTTACCTCTGCGTGTAACCTTGGCCTGTGTACTTCTCAAAGTTAATATAAAATGTTATGGAGAGTTTGTCGTGGATATGGGGTTGTCATTTAATGTCATTAATAGATTTCAGGACTGCAACCTAATTGTAGCCTTTCCGGAGTGGTGTGTGTTTGATTGTAATTTGAAACATTAACCAAATACGCAGAATTTTGAAAACAATTTTAAAAGCCTTACATTGTGTGTGTGTGTGTGTGTGTGTGTGTGTTTCCAGTCATTGCATTTTTCACATTGCTTAAGGATTATACCGACACCAAAGGAAATAACTTTTGTTGAGAGCAATGTATCGCCAGCTTCGGATTTTGAAAATGGAAGATTTATGTAAAGCAAACTCACTAGCTAATTGTCTAATTATCGTCTGTATAATTTGGCGAAGTTTTTGAATAGGAATGACGCCAATGACGTCATGATAAGGACGATGTTACGTTGAATTTCGACCAATTTCGACTGATTAAAGCTGCATGTTTAATAATCAAACACACAGTATGTTCTCCATTTTTACTGAATATCAACAAAGAAATATTGCGCTACACATTCAGTATATCATTATGGTCTACAGCTTTCAGTGACAATTTCAACCCGTACAACATCACGAAAATTTTTAGAAAATCAAAGGGGATGGGGTAACATAATTGCCTGTAGAATTGTTTTTCGTTCTGTTTTTTTTTAGCTCACCTGAGCCGAAGGCTCAAAGGTGAGCATATAGGATGGCCATGATCCGTCGTCCGTCCGTCGTCGTCCGTCCGTCGTCGTCCACAATTTCAAATGACATCTCCTATGAAGCTGTGTGGCCAAAACCTTTGATATTTGGCATAAAGCATCCACAGGAGGGGGGACCAAAAATGTTGTTTTTGTTCAGATCGGATAAGAACTCTGGTTGCCATGGCAACTTATACGTCCCATAGACTTATAATGGAAAAAAGTGGAAATTGCAAATTTTTGCTTTCTCATTGGAGATATTTGAGTTTTATTTTTAGAGAAATGTTTATTGAGTAGTGCTCTACGTTTCAGAAGACCTTCATCCTGATCGCTTATTTTGATTGGTTGCTGGGCCCCCAAAAAGGACAAATTTTCGAAAAAATCTTTAAAAATCTTCTCCTCAGAAACTGTTTGCTTTATGAAGCTGATACTTTGCATAAATGTTTCTGGCATTAGCATCTACAAAGAAGTTGTTTTTTGTTCCAGTCAGATAAGAACTCTGGTTGCTATGGCAATTTCAGTTTCCATAGACTTATAATGGGAAAAGTGAAAATTTGCTATTTCTGCAGTCTCATTGGAGATATTTGAATTTTATTTTTTAGAGAAATGTTTATTGAGTAATGCACTATGTTTCAGATGACCTTCATCCTGATCAATTATTTTGATTGGTTGCTGGGGCCCCAAAAAGGGCAAATTTTCGAAAAAAAAATCTTTAAAAATCTTCTTCTCAGAAACTGTTTGCTTTATGAAGTTGATACTTTGCATACATGTTCCTGGCATTAGCCTCTACAAAAAAGTTGTTTTTTTTTGTTCCAGTCAGATAAGAACTCTGGTTGCTATGGCAACTTTCAAGTTCCATAGACTTATAATGGGAAAAGTGAAAATTTGCTATTTCTGCAGTCTCATTGGAGATATTCGAATTTTATTTTTAGAGAAATGTTTATTGAGTGATGCATTACGTTTCAGATTACCTTCATCCCGATCGCTTATTTTGACTGGTTGCTGGGGCGGCCCCAAAAAGGGCAAATTTTCGAAAAAATCTTTAAAAATCATCTTCACAGAAACTGTTTGCTTTATGAAGCTGATACTTTGCATACATTTTCCTGGCATTAGCCTCTACAAAAAATGTTTTTGTTCCAGTCAGATAAGAACTCTGGTTGCTATGGCTACTTTCAGTTTACTTAGACTTGTAATGGGGAAAAGTGAAAATTTGCTATTTCTCAGTCTCATTGGAGATTTTGCAGAAATGTTTATTTAGTAGTCCTCTATGTTTTATATTACTTTTGCCCTAATACCTTATTTTGATTGGTTGCTGGGGCCCTAAAAAAGGTAATTTTTCATTAATTATTTGAGTATTAGAGGTCAAGTTTACTTTTTACATTGACCAACATGACCTTAGCTAAAGGTCATGCAATACCGAATCTCAGGTGAGCGATTTCAGGACCAATGGTCCTCTGGTTTTCTCGTTAATGACTTGTTTTAAGATGGTCTTTCACTGAAAAGGTTTTCGCGGAAATTTATCAGCGAGTTAGATTTGCTATGTTAATGAGGATTAAAACAAAATAACCATAATTACAACGTATAGCCTTTTTGAAATGTATGGTATTTGGATAGTACTGCTGGTACTTTTCAAAATTTTCATTGCCAAAATGTAGTAGCTACTATCGAAAAAGGCCATTTGCCGATGTATGTGAAGTTAGCAGTAGCAGTAGCAGTAGCAGTAGCTACTGCTAGCAGTAACTGCTCTACTGCTAGCAGTAACTGCGCTACTGCTAGCAGTAACTGCTCTACTGCTAGCAGTAACAGCTCTACTGCTAGCAGTAAGTGCTCTACTGCTAGCAGTAGATTTTAGAGCAGTATTACTGCTGCATTTGTTTTCAGTCCTGGGTCGTTTCGACTCCTCACTGGTCGTTTCAGTCATTGTCTTTTCGGTCCAGGACTTTTTCGGCCCGGGTCGTTTTGGCCACGGGCCTTTTTTGGATCACGTTCGTTTCAGTTTCGAGTCGTTTCGGACACGAGTCGGCCCCGAGTCGTTTCAGTCTCTGGTCTTTTCAGTTTCGTTTCAGTTCCGGGTCTTTGTGGTCCACGGTCATTTCGACCACAGTCAGTTTCGGTCCGAGTCTTTTTGTTCCAGTCTCGTCTCGGTCCCGATTTGTTTCGAGGTCTTTTAGCGACTGTGGGCCGTCTCGCTCCCTGGTCGTTTCGGCCCCGATTTTTCTGCCCTGGGTCGTTTCGACGCCGTGAAGAAGTTTTATTCCCGGGTCTTTTCAGCAGCGGTCGTTTCGGCCACTGATCGTTCCTCTTGGGTCGCTTCTGGCCTGTCAATCCGGCGTTATTGCGCTCGCGGGTCTTTTCGACCCTGAGTCGTTTCTATCCAGGGTTTTTTTCGGCACTTGATCCCGTTGGCCGCATGTCATTTCTGTCTTGGGTCGCTCCGGTCATCTGTCCTGTCGATTCCGTGTAATTACGGTCGCGGGTCGTTTCTACACTGTGTCGTTTTCACCCAGGGTCTTTTTGGCATTGGATCATTACGGTCCCAGGTCTTTTTGGTCCGTGGGTTTTTCGGCCACTACAGGTAGTTTCGGACCATATTCTTTTCGGCCACGGGTCATTTCGGACCCGGCCTTTTCCGCCCTCGGTCAATTCGACCCCATATAGCTCGGCCTCGGGTCATTTGGATCACGTCGTTTCGACCCCGGTTTGTTTTCGACTCCATCTCAGCCTCGGGTCGTTTTGACCCTGTGTCATTTCTATCCAGTCTTGTTTAGTCAACAATTCGTCTTTGTCCCCTGTTGTTTCTGTCCAAGATCATGTCGGTCCCGGGTCGTTTAGGTCCTGGTGTCGGTTCGATTCTGGGTTTTTCAAGAATCGGTCGTTTCGACCTCTGTCACTTCGATCCCGGATCGTTTCTGCCTTGGGTCTTTTCCGCCTAGGTTCGCTTTCACCGTGTAAAATAAATTTGTTGATTGAATCTCCTATTTATTTTAGTATTCAAAACTTACTTAAAATTGAATAAAATACTACCTTTTGGGGCGTGATGTTGTTCGCCCGTTTGTTTCAAAGTTGTTCGGATAATAAAGGTAGCATGACGGGATGGTTATATTCTAACTCATGCAAGGTATAATGGTTGTCCACATAACTGCCAAGAATATAAACAAAAATGACGGTGCTTTAGTGTTAACAACACTAAATATCCTTTTTTCAATAACTGAAGGGCAGCTAACTCCACAGTCAGTTGTGGAATCTGGTTGCGGAAATCCGAACTCATCCGAGATATTGTGTTTATCAATGAAATGTTTAAAATAAAGGTGTTAGAGTGTTAACATTACTAAATATCAATTTTGCAGCAGTCAAGGGTAGCTAACTCTGAATTCCGGGAGCTGATTAAGTCAAAATTCGAATTTGCCAAATGTAGGCCAGCAAAAAACTAAAGAAAATGTCGACCAGCAAGAAATTGGCCATCTTTCAAACTATACAAAATTTCAGACTGTAAGAGTGATGGTTGGTGTCAAAAGAATTTCAAAATGCTGTTTTCAGTACAAATTGCATGAGGTCATTTCAGTCTATATAGCCCTGGTAGAACCAAAGAAATAGAGAAAATGATATGGTATGGGTAGGTATTTTCGAGTAAGCAGTAGGTATGGTTAGAGGCAATTCAGGCTAATCAAATTTGGGTCAAAGTGAGCCCTTGTAGAGCCCAAGAAATAGAGAAAATAAAATCGAAATCTCACCATGTGGGTTCTGAGATATATGGGGTCCAATAAGTGCACTATACTGTATATACTGGTATGGGTAGGTATATATGAGTAAGCAGTAGGTATGGTTAGAGGCAATTCAGGCTAATCAAATTTGGGTCAAAGTGAGCCCTTGTAGAGCCCAAGAAATAGAGAAAATAAAATCGAAATCTCACCATGTGGGTTCTGAGATATATGGGGTCAAATAAGTGCACTATACTGTATATACTGGTATGGGTAGGTATTTTCGAGTAAGCAGTAGGTATGGTTAGAGGCAATTCAGGCTAATCAAATTTGGATCAAAGTGAGCCCTGGTAGAGCCCAAGAAATAGAGAAAATAAAATCGAAATCTCACCATGTGGGTTCTGAGATATATGGGGTCAAAAAGTGCACTATACTTTATATAATGGTATGGGTAGGTATTTTCGAGTTAGCAGTAGGTATGGTTAGAGGCAATTCAGGCTAATCAAATTTGGGTCAAAGTGAGCCCTGGTAGTGCCCAACTAATAGAGAAAATAAAATCGAAATCTCACCATGTGGGTTCTGAGATATATGGGGTCAAATAAGTGCACTATACTGCATATACTGGTATGGGTAGGTATTTTCGAGTAAGCAGTAGGTATGGTTAGAGGCAATTCAGGCTAATCAAATTTGGGTCAAAGTGAGCCCTGGTAGAGCCCAAGAAATAGAGAAAATAAAATCGAAATCTCACCATGTGGGTTCTGAGATAAATGGGGTCAAATAAGTGCACTATACTGTATATACTGGTATGGGTAGGTATTTTCGAGTAAGCAGTAGGTATGGTTAGAGGCAATTCAGGCTAATCAAATTTGGATCAAAGTGAGCCCTGGTAGAGCCCAAGAAATAGAGAAAATAAAATCGAAATCTCACCATGTGGGTTCTGAGATATATGGGGTCAAAAAAGTGCACTATACTGTATATAATGGTATGGGTAGGTATTTTCGAGTTAGCAGTAGGTATGGTTAGAGGCAATTCAGGCTAATCAAATTTGGATCAAAGTGAGCCCTGGTAGAGCCCAAGAAATAGAGAAAATAAAATTGAAATCTCACCTTGTGGGTTCTGAGATATATGGTGTCAAAAAAGTGCACTATACTGCATATACTGGTATGGGTAGGTATTTTCGAGTAAGCAGTAGGTATAGTTAGAGGCAATTCAAGCTTATCAAATTTGGGTCAAAGTGAGCCCTGGTAGAGCCCAAGAAATAGAGAAAATAAAATTGAAATCTCACCATGTGGGTTCTGAGATATATGGTGTCAAATAAGTGCACTATACTGTATATACTGGTATGGGTAGGTATTTTCGAGTAAGCAGTAGGTATGGTTAGAGGCAATTCAGGCTAATCAAATTTGGGTCAAAGTGAGCCCTGGTAGAGCCCAAGAAATAGAGAAAATAAAATCGAAATCTCACCATGTGGGTTCTGAGATATATGGGGTCAAATAAGTGCACTATACTGTATATACTGGTATGGGTAGGTATTTTCGAGTAAGCAGTAGGTATGGTTAAAGGCAATTCAGGCTAATCAAATTTGGATCAAAGTAAGCCCTGGTAAAGCCCAAGAAATAGAGAAAATAAAATCGAAATCTCACCATGTGGGTTCTGAGATATATGGGGTCAAAAAAGTGCACTATACTGTATATAATGGTATGGGTTAGTATTTTCGAGTTAGCAGTAGGTATGGTTAGAGGCAATTCAGGCTAATCAAATTTTGGTCAAAGTGAGCCCTGGTAGAGCCCAAGAAATGGAGAAAATAAAATCGAAATCTTACCATGTGGGTTCTGAGATATATGGTGTCAAATAAGTGCACTATACTGCATATACTGGTATGGGTAGGTATTTTCGAGTAAGCAGTAGGTATGGTAAGAGGCAATTCAGGCAAATCAAATTTTGGTCAAAGTGAGCCCTTGTAGAGCCCAAGAAATAGAGAAAATAAAATCGAAATCTCACCATGTGGGTTCTGAGATATATGGGGTCAAATAAGTACACTATACTGTATATACTGGTGTGGGTACGTATTTTCGAGTAAGCAGTAGGTATGATTAGAGGCAATTCAGGCTAATCAAATTTGGATCAAAGTGAGCCCTGGTAGAGCCCAAGAAATAGAGAAAATAAAATCGAAATCTCACCATGTGGGTTCTGAGATATATGGGGTCAAAAAGTGCACTATACTTTATATAATGGTATGGGTAGGTATTTTCGAGTTAGCAGTAGGTATGGTTAGAGGCAATTCAGGCTAATCAAATTTGGGTCAAAGTGAGCCCTGGTAAAGCCCAAGAAATAGAGAAAATAAAATCGAAATCTCACCATGTGGGTTCTGAGATATATGGGGTCAAATAAGTGCACCATACTGCATATACTTGTATGGGTAGGTATTTTCGAGTTAGCAGTAGGTATGGTTAGAGGCAATTCAGGCTAATCAAATTTGGGCCAAAGTGAGCCCTGGTAGAGCCCAAGAAATAGAGAAAATAAAATCGAAATCTCACCATGTGGGTTCTGAGATAAATGGGGTCAAATAAGTGCACTATACTGTATATACTGGTATGGGTAGGTATTTTCGAGTAAGCAGTAGGTATGGTTAGAGGCAATTCAGGCTAATCAAATTTGGATCAAAGTGAGCCCTGGTAGAGCCCAAGAAATAGAGAAAATAAAATCGAAATCTCACCATGTGGGTTCTGAGATATATGGGGTCCAAAAAGTGCACTATACTGTATATAATGGTACGGGTAGGTATATTCGAGTTAGCAGTAGGTATGGTTAGAGGCAATTTAGGCTAATCAAATTTGGTCAAAGTGAGCCCTGGTAGAGCCCAAGAAACAGAGAAAATAAAATTGAAATCTCACCATGTGGGTTCTGAGATATATGGTGTCAAATAAGTGCACTATACTTCATATACTGGTATGGGTAGGTATTTTCGAATAAGCAGTAGGTATGGTTAGAGGCAATTCAGGCTAATCAAATTTGGGTCAAAGTGAGCCCTGGTAGAGCCCAAGAAATAGAGAAAACAAAATCGAAATCTACCGTGTGGGTTCTGAGATATATGGGGTCAAATAAGTGCACTATACTGTATATACTGGTATGGGTAGGTATTTTCGAGTAAGCAGTAGGTATGATTAGAGGCAATTCAGGCTAATCAAATTTGGATCAAAGTGAGCCCTGGTAGAGCCCAAGAAATAGAGAAAATAAAATCGAAATCTCACCATGTGGGTTCTGAGATATATGGGGTCAAAAAGTGCACTATACTTTATATAATGGTATGGGTAGGTATTTTCGAGTTAGCAGTAGGTATGGTTAGAGGCAATTCAGGCTAATCAAATTTGGGTCAAAGTGAGCCCTGGTAGAGCCCAAGAAATAGAGAAAATAAAATCGAAATCTCACCATGTGGGTTCTGAGATATATGGGGTCAAATAAGTGCACCATACTGCATATACTTGTATGGGTAGGTATTTTCGAGTTAGCAGTAGGTATGGTTAGAGGCAATTCAGGCTAATCAAATTTGGGTCAAAGTGAGCCCTGGTAGAGCCCAAGAAATAGAGAAAATAAAATCGAAATCTCACCATGTGGGTTCTGAGATAAATGGGGTCAAATAAGTGCACTATACTGTATATACTGGTATGGGTAGGTATTTTCGAGTAAGCAGTAGGTATGATTAGAGGCAATTCAGGCTAATCAAATTTGGATCAAAGTGAGCCCTGGTAGAGCCCAAGAAATAGAGAAAATAAAATCGAAATCTCACCATGTGGGTTCTGAGATATATGGGGTCAAAAAAGTGCACTATACTGTATATAATGGTACGGGTAGGTATTTTCGAGTTAGCAGTAGGTATGGTTAGAGGCAATTTAGGCTAATCAAATTTTGTTCAAAGTGAGCCCTGGTAGAGCCCAAGAAACAGAGAAAATAAAATTGAAATCTCACCATGTGGGTTCTGAGATATATGGTGTCAAATAAGTGCACTATACTGCATATACTGGTATGGGTAGGTATTTTCGAATAAGCAGTAGGTATGGTTAGAGGCAATTCAGGCTAATCAAACTTGGGTCAAAGTGAGCCGTGGTAGAGCCCAAGAAATAGAGAAAATAAAATCGAAATCTCACCATGTGGGTTCTGAGATATATGGTGTCAAATAAGTGCACTATACTGTATATACTGGTATGGGTAGGTATTTTCGAGTTAGCAGTAGGTATGGTTAGAGGCAATTCAGGCTAATCAAATTTGGGTCAAAGTGAGCCCTGGTAGAGCCCAAGAAATAGAGAAAATAAAATCGAAATCTCACCATGTGGGTTCTGAGATATATGGGGTCAAATAAGTGCACTATACTGTATATACTGGTATGGGTAGGTATTTTCGAGTAAGCAGTAGGTATGGTTAGAGGCAATTCAGGCTAATCAAATTTGGATCAAAGTGAGCCCTGGTAGAGCCCAAGAAATAGAGAAAATAAAATCGAAATCTCACCATGTGGGTTCTGAGATATATGGGGTCAAAAAAGTGCACTATACTGTATATAATGGTACGGGTAGGTATTTTCGAGTTAGCAGTAGGTATGGTTAGAGGCAATTCAAGCTAATCAAATTTGGGTCAAAGTGAGCCCTGGTAGAGCCCAAGAAATAGAGAAAATAAAATTGAAATCTCACCATGTGGGTTCTGAGATATATGGTGTCAAATAAGTGCACTATACTGCATATACTGGTATGGGTAGGTATTTTCGAATAAGCAGTAGGTATGGTTAGAGGCAATTCAGGCTAATCAAACTTGGGTCAAAGTGAGCCGTGGTAGAGCCCAAGAAATAGAGAAAATAAAATCGAAATCTCACCATGTGGGTTCTGAGATATATGGTGTCAAATAAGTGCACTATACTGTATATACTGGTATGGGTAGGTATTTTCGAGTTAGCAGTAGGTATGGTTAGAGGCAATTCAGGCTTATCAAATTTGGGTCAAAGTGAGCCCTGGTAGAGCCCAAGAAATAGAGAAAATAAAATCGAAATCTCACCATGTGGGTTCTGAGATATATGGGGTCAAATAAGTGCACTATACTGTATATACTGGTATGGGTAGGTATTTTCGAGTAAGCAGTAGGTATGGTTAGAGGCAATTCAGGCTAATCAAATTTGGATCAAAGTGAGCCCTGGTAGAGCCCAAGAAATAGAGAAAATAAAATCGAAATCTTACCATGTGGGTTCTGAGATATATGGGGTCAAAAAGTGCACTATACTTTATATAATGGTATGGGTAGGTATTTTCGAGTTAGCAGTAGGTATAGTTAGAGGCAATTCAGGCTAATCAAATTTGGGTCAAAGTGAGCCCTGGTAGAGCCCAAGAAACAGAGAAAATAAAATCGAAATCATACCATGTGGGTTCTGAGATATATGGGGTCAAATAAGTGCACCATACTGCATATACTGGTATGGGTAGGTATTTTCGAGTAAGCAGTAGGTATGGTTAGAGGCAATTCAGGCTAATCAAATTTGGGTCAAAGTGAGCCTTGGTAGAGCCCAAGAAATAGAGAAAATAAAATCGAAATCTCACCATGTGGGTTCTGAGATAAATGGGGTCAAATAAGTGCACTATACTGTATATACTGGTATGGGTAGGTATTTTCGAGTAAGCAGTAGGTATGGCTAGAGGCAATTCAGGCTAATCAAATTTGGATCAAAGTGAGCCCTGGTAGAGCCCAAGAAATAGAGAAAATAAAATCGAAATCTCACCATGTGGGTTCTGAGATATATGGGGTCAAAAAGTGCACTATACTGTATATAATGGTATGGGTAGGTATTTTCGAGTTAGCAGTAGGTATGGTTAGAGGCAATTCAGGCTAATCAAATTTTGGTCAAAGTGAGCCCTGGTAGAGCCCAAGAAACAGAGGAAATAAAATTGAAATCTCACCATGTGGGTTCTGAGATATATGGTGTCAAATAAGTGAACTATACTGCATATACTGGTGTGGGTAGGTATTTTCGAGTAAGCAGTAGGTATGGTAAGAGGCAATTCAGGCTAATCAAATTTGGGTAAAAGTGAGCCCTGGTAGAGCCCAAGAAATAGAGAAAATGAAATCGAAATCTCACCATGTGGGTTCTGAGATATATGGGGTCAAATAAGTGCACTATACTGTATATACTTTTATGGGTAGGTATATATGAGTAAGCAGTAGGTATGGTTAGAGGCAATTCAGGCTAATTAAATTTGGGTTAAAGTGAGCCCTGGTAGAGCCAAAGAAACAGAGAAAATAAAATCGAAATCTCACCATGTGGGTTCTGAGATATATGTGGTCAAATAAGTGCTTTATACTGCATATACAGGTATGGCTAGGTATTTTCGAGTAAGCAGTAGGTATGGTTAGAGGCAATTCAAGCTAATCAAATTTGGGTCAAAGTGAGCCCTGGTAGAGCCCAAGAAATAGAGAAAATAAAATTGAAATCTCACCATGTGGGTTCTGAGATATATGGTGTCAAATAAGTGCACTATACTGTATATACTGGTATGGGTAGGTATTTTCGAGTAAGCAGTAGGTATGGTTAGAGGCAATTCAGGCTAATCAAATTTGGGTCAAAGTGAGCCCTGGTAGAGCCCAAGAAATAGAGAAAATAAAATCGAAATCTCACCATGTAGGTTCTGAGATATATGGGGTCAAATAAGTGCACTATACTGTATATACTGGTATGGGTAGGTATTTTCGAGTAAGCAGTAGGTATGGTTAGAGGCAATTCAGGCTAATCAAATTTGGATCAAAGTGAGCCCTTGTAGAGCCCAAGAAATAGAGAAAATAAAATCGAAATCTCACCATGTGGGTTCTGAGATATATGGGGTCAAAAAAGTGCACTATACTGTATATAATGGTATGGGTTAGTATTTTCGAGTTAGCAGTAGGTATGGTTAGAGGCAATTCAGGCTAATCAAATTTTGGTCAATGTGAGCCCCGGTAGAGCCCAAGAAATAGAGAAAATAAAATCGAAATCTCACCATGTGGGTTCTGAGATATATGGTGTCAAATAAGTGCACTATACTGCATATACTGGTATGGGTAGGTATTCTCGAGTAAGCAGTAGGTATGGTTAGAGGCAATTCAGGCTAATCAAATTTGGGTCAAAGTGAGCCCTTGTAGAGCCCAAGAAATAGAGAAAATAAAATCGAAATCTCACTATGTGGGTTCTGAGATATATGGGGTCAAATAAGTGCACTATACTGTATATACTGGTATGGGTAGGTATTTTCGATTAAGCAGTAGGTATGGTTAGAGGCAATTCAGGCTAATCAAATTTGGATCAAAGTGAGCCCTGGTAGAGCCCAAGAAATAGAGAAAATAAAATCGAAATCTCACCATGTGGGTTCTGAGATATATGGGGTCAAAAAGTGCACTATACTTTATATAATGGTATGGGTAGGTATTTTCGAGTTAGCAGTAGGTATGGTTAGAGGCAATTCAGGCTAATCAAATTTGGGTCAAAGTGAGCCCTGGTAGAGCCCAAGAAATACAGAAAATAAAATCGAAATCTCACCATGTGAGTTCTGAGATAAATGGGGTCAAATAAGTGCACTATACTGTATATACTGGTATGCGTAGGTATTTTCGAGTAAGCAGTAGGTATAGTTAGAGGCAATTCAGGCTAATCAAATTTGGATCAAAGTGAGCCCTGGTAGTGCCCAAGAAACAGAGAATATAAAATCGAAATCTCACCATGTGGGTTCTGAGATATATGGGGTCAAAAAAGTGCACTATACTCTATATAATGGTATGGGTAGGTATTTTCGAGATAGCAGTAGGTATGGTTAGAGGCAATTCAGGCTAATCAAATTTTGGACAAAGTGAGCCCTGGTAGAGCCCAAGAAACAGAGAAAATAAAATTGAAATCTTACCATGTGGGTTCTGAGATATATGGTGTCAAATAAGTGCACTATACTGCATATACTGGTATGGGTAGGTATTTTCGAATAAGCAGTAGGTATGGTTAGAGGCAATTCAGGCTAATCAAATTTGGGTCAAAGTGAGCCGTGGTAGAGCCCAAGAAATAGAGAAAATAAAATCGAAATCTCACTATGTGGGTTCTGAGATATATGGTGTCAAATAAGTGCACTATACTGTATATACTGGTATGGGTAGGTATTTTCGAGGAAGCAGTAGGTATGGTTAGAGGCAATTCAGGCTAATCAAATTTGGGTCAAAGTGAGCCCTGGTAGAGCCCAAGAAATAGAGAAAATAAAATCGAAATCTCACCATGTGGGTTCTGAGATATATGGGGTCAAATAAGTGCACTATACTGTATATACTGGTATGGGTAGGTATTTTCGAGTAAGCAGTAGGTATGGTTAGAGGCAATTCAGGCTAATCAAATTCGGATCAAAGTGAGCCCTGGTAGAGCCCAAGAAACAGAGAAAATAAAATCGAAATCTCACCATGTGGGTTCTGAGATATATGGGGTCAAAAAGTGCACTATACTTTATATAATGGTATGGGTAGGTATTTTCGAGTTAGCAGTAGGTATAGTTAGAGGCAATTCAGGCTAATCAAATTTGGGTCAAAGTGAGCCCCGGTAGAGCCCAAGAAATAGAGAAAATAAAATCGAAATCTCACCATGTGGGTTCTGAGATATATGGGGTCAAATAAGTGCACCATACTGCATATCCCTCTAGTGCCCAATCACCTTTTTGCTGAGCAGAAAATTATTATTTCATGATAGTGGGCTACGACCATGGAAAGTATTATAAAAATGTGAATATTTAATGAATTTGAATATCTGGTGCGATTTTATGGCATGTATCATATATGATACATTGGGCATTAAGTTCTGGTGTATCATATATGATACATTCTTATAAAATCAAAATGCTTAATTATATCAATCCATTTGTTAAACAGGAAGCTTTAATTTGTTTTGAAATGTAACACAATGACTTGTGGAACAATAAACAGCAACAATTGAACAGCAACAAAACCAAAATATAATGCCATTCAAGAAATGCATCTGATCACCTACATATATGATGAGATGTCATTGTCAAAGTTATTTGATGAAATTCATTTTTATCAGTTGAGATCATCTGTGAGGATTAGTCACAACAATGTATTATTCAACATGCACAGTGTCCACTTAATTATCTGTATATGTCTGTAGGTTTACATAGAAATTGATTTCCGACCATATCCGTATGAAAAGATAATTAGTTTAAAAGCGCCCATGTTGAGACTATGGCAAGCCATTTTTCTTTTTATTATGCTTATTAGATATCTTGAATAGTAAACAAGATATCATAATTCGGATATAAGATATCTTATTCAGCAATAAAGATATATTTTTATCAAATAAGATATCTTATATCCAAACTAAGATATCTTATATAGTAAAGAAGATACCTAACATGCTAAAAGATATCTTATCGCGGCCACAAGTAGATACATGTATCTTACATAGCATATAATATACAATAATTTAGATTTATCGCGGCCACAAGTAGATATCTTACATAGCATATAATATATAATAATTTAGATATCCATACAATGATTTAGATAGCTTATCTACTAAATAAGATATCTACTTCACCTAAATAAGATATCTACTATACCTAAATAAGATATCTTATTTACAAGATTAACCAAGATATCTACTTTGTTAAATAAGATATCTTTATTGCTAAACTATATCCTAGTTAGTAAATAAGATATCATATAAAGCAAGCTTAAATAGGAAATAAGATATCTTTATTAATTATTCGAGAATCTAAATTAATATTTCAGAGACTCATCCAAAAATGAAAATCTGGGTTCTTTTAATGCCCGATGTAGCATATATGCTACATAAACCAGACATTGGCTAATGCATGACCAGACTCAAATAGATAAGGATAAAAGCCATGTTTTTACTTAAAATCATGTTTGTAACAAAAATGTAGCATTATTGTATTCATACATACATATTGAGAGTCAGGAAACTAAATAAAATTGATGTTGGATTGTGTTGCACAATGTATCATATATGATACATAACATTTTCTGCCCGATGTAGCAAATATGCTACATCAAAATTTGAACGAAAGTTCTGCATTATTCAGGTAGCACAGATATTTACAAGATAGTTATTTATTGTTTTTAACATTTAAAAAGTTATATTAAGAAAGTTTAACATTTTGTACCTACCTGCTTATGATCTTTTCATTTAATTCAAATGACCAATAATTAACACATTTACCTGGTTATGCCGGCGGCCATTTTGAAAGGAAGATAAAAGTCACATGACACAAAGCTATACAAAAACACCACAATTCCTGGAAACACTGCACCATATACTTTTACAATAAAAGGGAAGCAAGTCAAATTATCCATGTTTTAACAAGTTATTGCTTTCTAAAAATCATGTAGCATATATGCTACACCGGGCACTAGAGGGATATACTGGTATGGGTAGGTATTTTCGAGTAAGCAGTAGGTATGGTTAGAGGCAATTCAGGCTAATCAAATTTGGGTCAAAGTGAGCCCTGGTAGAGCCCAAGAAATAGAGAAAATAAAATCGAAATCTCACCATGTGGGTTCTGAGATAAATGGGGTCAAATAAGTGCACTATACTGTATATACTGGTATGGGTAGGTATTTTCGAGTAAGCAGTAGGTATGGTTAGAGGCAATTCAGGCTAATCAAATTTGGATCAAAGTGAGCCCTGGTAGAGCCCAAGAAATAGAGAAAATAAAATCGAAATCTCACCATGTGGGTTCTGAGATATATGGGGTCAAAAAAGTGCACTATACTGTATATAATGGTATGGGTAGGTATTTTCGAGTAAGCAGTAGGTATGGTTAGAGGCAATTCAGGCTAATCAAATTTTGGTCAAAGTGAGCCCTGGTAGAGCCCAAGAAACAGAGAAAATAAAATTGAAATCTCACCATGTGGGTTCTGAGATATATGGTGTCAAATTAGTGCACTATACTGCATATACTGGTAGGGGTAGGTATTTTCGAATAAGCAGTAGGTATGGTTAGAGGCAATTCAGGCTAATCAAATTTGGGTCAAAGTGAGCCCTGGTATAGCCCAAGAAACAGAGAAAATAAAATCGAAATCTCACCATGTGGGTTCTGAGATATATGGTGTCAAATAAGTGCACTATACTGCATATACTGGTATGGGTAGGTATTTTCGAGTAAGCAGTAGGTATGGTTTGAGGCAATTCAGGCTAATCAAATTTGGGTCAAAGTGAGCCCTGGTAGAGCCCAAGAAATAGAGAAAATAAAATCGAAATCCCACTATGTGGGTTCTGAGATATATGGGGTCAAATAAGTGCACTATACTGTATATACTGGTATGGGTAGGTATATATGAGTAAGCAGTAGGTATGGTTAGAGGCAATTCAGGCTAATTAAATTTGGGCCAAAGTGAGCCCTGGTAGAGCCAAAGAAACAGAGAAAATAAAATCGAAATCTCACCATGTGGGTTCTGAGATATATGGGGTCAAATAAGTGCACCATACTGCATATACTGGTATGGCTAGGTATTTTCGAGTAAGCAGTAGGTATGGTTAGAGGCAATTCAAGCTAATCAAATTTTGGTCAAAGTGAGCCCTGGTAGAGCCCAAGAAACAGAGAAAATAAAATTGAAATCTCACCATGTGGGTTCTGAGATATATGGTGTCAAATAAGTGCACTATACTGCATATACTGGTATGGGTAGGTATTTTCGAATAAGCAGTAGGTATGGTTAGAGGCAATTCAGGCTAATCAAACTTGGGTCAAAGTGAGCCGTGGTAGAGCCCAAGAAATAGAGAAAATAAAATTGAAATCTCACCATGTGGGTTCTGAGATATATGGTGTCAAATAAGTGCACTATACTGTATATACTGGTATGGGTAGGTATTTTCGAGTAAGCAGTAGGTATGGTTAGAGGCAATTCAGGCTAATCAAATTTGGGTCAAAGTGAGCCCTGGTACAGCCCAAGAAATAGAGAAAATAAAATCGAAATCTCACCATGTGGGTTCTGAGATATATGGGGTCAAATAAGTGCACTATACTGTATATACTGGTATGGATAGGTATTTTCGAGTAAGCAGTAGGTATGGTTAGAGGCTATTCAGGCTAATCAAATTTGGATCAAAGTGAGCCCTGGTAGAGCCCAAGAAATAGAGAAAATAAAATCGAAATCTCACCATGTGGGTTCTGAGATATATGGGGTCAAAAAAGTGCACTATACTCTATATAATGGTATGGGTTAGTATTTTCGAGTTAGCAGTAGGTATGGTTAGAGGCAATTCAGGCTAATCAAATTTTGGTCAAAGTGAGCCCTGGTAGAGCCCAAGAAATAGAGAAAATAAAATCGAAATCTCACCATGTGGGTTCTGAGATATATGGTGTCAAATAAGTGCACTATACTGCATATACTGGTATGGGTAGGTATTTTCGAGTAAGCAGTAGGTATGGTTAGAGGCAATTCAGGCTAATCAAATTTGGGTCAAAGTGAGCCCTTGTAGAGCCCAAGAAATAGAGAAAATAAAATTGAAATCTCACCATGTGGGTTCTGAGATATATGGGGTCAAATAAGTGCACTATACTGTATATACTGGTATGGGTAGGTATTTTCGAGTAAGCAGTAGGTATAGTTAGAGGCAATTCAGGCTAATCAAATTTGGATCAAAGTGAGCCCTGGTAGAGCCCAAGAAATAGAGAAAATAAAATCGAAATCTCACCATGTGGGTTCTGAGATATATGGGGTCAATGGTATGGGTAGGTATTTTCGAGTTAGCAGTAGGTATGGTTAGAGGCAATTCAGGCTAATCAAATTTGGGTCAAAGTGAGCCCTGGTAGAGCCCAAGAAAAAGAGAAAATAAAATCGAAATCTCACCATGTTGGTTCTGAGATATATGGGGTCAAATAAGTGCACCATACTGCATATACTTGTATGGGTAGGTATTTTCGAATAAGCAGTAGGTATGGTTAGAGGCAATTCAGGCTAATCAAATTTGGGTCAAAGTGAGCCCTGGTAGAGCCCAAGAAATAGAGAAAATAAAATCGAAATCTCACCATGTGGGTTCTGAGATAAATGGGGTCAAATAAGTGCACTATACTGTATATACTGGTATGGGTAGGTATTTTCGAGTAAGCAGTAGGTATGGTTAGAGGCAATTCAGGCTAATCAAATTTGGATCAAAGTGAGCCCTGGTAGAGCCCAAGAAATAGAGAAAATAAAATCGAAATCTCACCATGTGGGTTCTGAGATATATGGGGTCAAAAAGTGCACTATACTGTATATAATGGTATGGGTATGTATTTTCGAGTTAGCAGTAGGTATGGTTAGAGGCAATTCAGGCTAATCAAGTTTGGATCAAAGTGAGCCCTGGTAGAGCCCAAGAAACAGAGAAAATAAAATTGAAATCTCACCATGTGGGTTCTGAGATATATGGTGTCAAATAAGTGCACTATATTGCATATACTGGTATGGGTAGGTATTTTGGAATAAGCAGTAGGTATGGTTAGAGGCAATTCAGGCTAATCAAATTTGGGTCAAAGTGAGCCGTGGTAGAGCCCAAGAAACAGAGAAAATAAAATCGAAATCTCACCATGTGGGTTCTGAGATATATGGGGTCAAATAAGTGCACTATACTGTATATACTGGTATGGGTAGGTATTTTCGAGGAAGCAGTAGGTATGGTTAGAGGCAATTCAGGCTAATCAAATTTGGGTCAAAGTGAGCCCTGGTATAGCCCAAGAAATAGAGAAAATAAAATCGAAATCTCACCATTTGGGTTCTGAGATATATGGGGTCAAATAAATGCACTATACTGTATATACTGGTATGGGTAGGTATTTTCGAGTAAGCAGTAGGTATGGTTAGAGGCAATTCAGGCTAATCAAATTTGGATCAAAGTGAGCCCTGGTAGAGCCCAAGAAACAGAGAAAATAAAAACGAAATCTCACCATGTGGGTTCTGAGATATATTGGGTCAAAAAGTGCACTATACTTTATATAATGGTATGGGTAGGTATTTTCGAGTTAGCAGTAGGTATAGTTAGAGGCAATTCAGGCTAATCAAATTTGGGTCAAAGTGAGCCCTGGTAGAGCCCAAGAAATAGAGAAAATAAAATCGAAATCTCACCATGTGGGTTCTGAGATATATGGGGTCAAATAAGTGCACCATACTGCATATACTGGTATGGGTAGGTATTTTCGAGTAAGCAGTAGGTATGGTTAGAGGCAATTCAGGCTAATCAAATTTGGGTCAAAGTGAGCCCTGGTAGAGCCCAAGAAAAAGAAGAAATAAAATCGAAATCTCACCATGTTGGTTCTGAGATAAATGGGGTCAAATAAGTGCACTATACTGTATATACTGGTATGGGTAGGTATTTTCGAGTAAGCAGTAGGTATTGTTAGAGGCAATTCAGGCTAATCAAATTTGGATCAAAGTGAGCCCTGGTAGAGCCCAAGAAATAGAGAAAATAAAATCGAAATCTCACCATGTGGGTTCTGAGATATATGGGGTCAAAAAGTGCACTATACTGTATATAATGGTATGGGTAGGTATTTTCGAGTTAGCAGTAGGTATGGTTAGAGGCAATCCAGGCTAATCAAATTTTGGTCAAAGTGAGCCCTGGTAGAGCCCAAGAAACAGAGAAAATAAAATTGAAATCTCACCATGTGGGTTCTGAGATATATGGTGTCAAATAAGTGCACTATACTGCATATACTGGTTTGGGTAGGTATTTTCGAGTAAGCAGTAGGTATGGTTAGAGGCAATTCAGGCTAATCAAATTTGGGTCAAAGTGAGCCCTGGTAGAGCCCAAGAAATAGAGAAAATAAAATCGAAATCTCACCATGTGGGTTCTGAGATATATGGTGTCAAATAAGTGCACTATACTGCATATACTGGTATGGGTAGATATTTTCGAGGAAGCAGTAGGTATGGTTAGAGGCAATTCAGGCTAATCAAATTTGAGTCAAAGTGAGCCCTGGTAGAGCCCAAGAAATAGAGAAAATAAAATCGAAATCTCATTATGTGGGTTCTGAGATATATGGGGTCAAATAAGTGCACTATACTGTATATACTGGTATGGGTAGGTATATATGAGTAAGCAGTAGGTATGGTTAGAGGCAATTCAGGCTAATTAAATTTGGGTCAAATTGAGCCCTGGTAGAGCCAAAGAAACAGAGAAAATAAAATCGAAATCTCACCATGTGGGTTCTGAGATATATGGGGTCAAATAAGTGCACTATACTGCATATACTGGTATGGCTAGGTATTTTCGAGTAAGCAGTAGGTATAGTTAGAGGCAATTCAAGCTAATCATATTTGGGTCAAAGTGAGCCCTGGTAGAGCCCAAGAAATAGAGAAAATAAAATTGAAATCTCACCATGTGGGTTCTGAGATATATGGTGTCAAATAAGTGCACTATACTGTATATACTGGTATGGGTAGGTATTATCGAGTAAGCAGTAGGTATGGTTAGAGGCAATTCAGGCTAATCAAATTTGGGTCAAAGTGAGCCCTGGTAGAGCCCAAGAAATAGAGAAAATAAAATCGAAATCTCACCATGTGGGTTCTGAGATATATGGGGTCAAATAAGTGCACTATACTGTATATACTGGTATGGGTAGGTATTTTCGAGTAAGCAGTAGGTATAGTTAGAGGCAATTCAGGCTAATCAAATTTGGATCAAAGTGAGCCCTGGTAGAGCCCAAGAAATAGAGAAAATAAAATCGAAATCTCACCATGTGGGTTCTGAGATATATGGGGTCAAAAAAGTGCACTATACTGTATATAATGGTATGGGTTAGTATTTTCGAGTTAGCAGTAGGTATGGTTAGAGGCAATTCAGGCTAATCAAATTTTGGTCAAAGTGAGCCTTGGTAGAGCCCAAGAAATAGAGAAAATAAAATCGAAATCTCACCATGTGGGTTCTGAGATATATGGTGTCAAATAAGTGCACTATACTGCATATACTGGTTTGGGTAGGTATTTTCGAGTAAGCAGTAGGTATGGTTAGAGGCAATTCAGGCTAATCAAATTTGGGTCAAAGTCAGCCCTTGTAGAGCCCAAGAAATAAAGAAAATAAAATTGAACTCTCACCATGTGGGTTCTGAGATATATGGGGTCAAATAAGTGCACTATACTGTATATACAATAAGCCCAATAAATAGAGAAAATAAAATGGAAATCTCACCATGTGGGTTCTGGGATATATGGGGTCAAAAAGTGCACTATACTTTATATAATGGTATGGGTAGGTATTTTCGAGTTAGCAGTAGGTATGGTTAGAGGCAATTCAGGCTAATCAAATTTGGGTCAAAGTGAGCCCTTGTAGAGCCCAAGAAATAGAGAAAATAAAATCGAAATCTCACCATGTGGGTTCTGAGATATATGGGGTCAAAAAGTACACTATACTTTATATAATGGTATGGGTAGGTATTTTCGAGTTAGCAGTAGGTATAGTTAGAGGCAATTCAGGCTAATCAAATTTGGGTCAAAGTGAGCCCTGGTAGAGCCCAAGAAATAGAGAAAATAAAATCGAAATCTCACCATGTGGGTTCTGAGATATATGGGGTCAAATAAGTGCATCATACTGCATATACTGGTATGGGTAGGTATTTTCGAGTAAGCAGTAGGTATGGTTAGAGGCAATTCAGGCTAATCAAATTTGGGTCAAAGTGAGCCCTGGTAGAGCCCAAGAAATAGAGAAAACGAAATCGAAATCTCACCATGTGGGTTCTGAGATAAATGGGGTCAAATAAGTGCACTATACTGTATATACTGGTATGGGTAGGTATTTTCGAGTAAGCAGTAGGTATGGTTAGAGGCAATTCAGGCTTATCAAATTTGGATCAAAGTGAGCCCTGGTAGAGCCCAAGAAATAGAGAAAATAAAAATGAAATCTCACCATGTGGGTTCTGAGATATATGGGGTCAAAAAAGTGCACTATACTGCATATACTGGTATGGGTAGGTATTTTCGAGTAAGCAGTAGGTATGGTTAGAGGCAATTCAGGCTAATCAAAATATACACTTTGACCTTAGTTTGATTGACCTGAATTGCCTCTAACCTTACAAACTGCTTACTCGAAAATACCTACCCATACCATCATATGCAGTATATTGCACTTATTTGACCCCATATATCTGAGAAGCCACATGGTGAGATTTCGATTTTATTTTGTCTTTTTATTGGGCTCTACCAGGGCTCACTTTGACCCAAATTTGATTGACCTGAATTGCCTTTAACCATACCTACTGCTAACTCGAAAATAACTACCCATACCATTATATACAGTATAGTGCACTTATTTGACCCCATATATTTAAAACCCACATGGTGAGATTTCAATTTTATTTTCTCTATTTCTTGGGCTCTACCAGGGCTCACTTTGACCCGAATTTGATTGACCTGAATTGTCTCTAACCTTACTTACTGCTTACTCGAATATACCTTCTCATTACCTTATAAACAGTATAGTGCACTTATTTGACACCATATATCTGAGAACCCACATGGTGAGATTTCGATTTTATTTTCTATATTTCTTGGGCTCTACCAGGGCTCACTTTGACCCAAATTTGATTGACCTGAATTGCCTCTAACCATACCTACTGCTAACTCGAAAATACCTACCCATACCATTATATACAGTATAGTGCACTTATTTGACCCCATATATCTGAGAACCCACAAGGTGAGATTTCGATTTTATTTTCTCTATTTCTTGGGCTCTACCAGGGCTCACTTTGACACAAATTTGATTAGCCTGAATTGCCTCTAACCATACCTACTGCTAACTCGAAAATAACTATCCATACCATGATATACAGTATAGTGCACTTATTTGACCTCATATATCTGAGAACCCACATGGTAAGATTTCGATTTTATTTTCTCTATGTCTTGGGCTCTACCAGGGCTCACTTTGACCTAAATTTGATTAGCCTGAATTGCCTCTAACCTTACTTACTGCTTACTCGAATATACCTACCCATAACATTATATACGGTATATTGCACTTATTTGACCCCATATATCTGAGAACGCACATGGTGAGATTTCAATTTTATTCTCTATATTTCTTGGGCTCTACCAGGGCTCACTTTGACCCAAATTTGATTGACCTGAATTGCCTCTAACCATACCTACTGCTAACTCGAAAATACCTTCCCATACCATTATATACAGTAAAGTGCACTTATTTGACCCCATATATCTGAGAACCCACATGGTGAGATTTCGATTTTATTTTCTCTATTTCTTGGGCTCTACCAGGGCTCACTTTGACCCAAATTTGATTGACCTGAATTGCCTCTAACCATACCTACTGCTAACTCGAAAATACCTTCCCATACCATTATATACAGTATAGTGCACTTATTTGACCCCATATATCTGAGAACCCACATGGTGAGATTTCGATTATATTGTCTCTATTTCTTGGGCTCTACCAGGGCTCACTTTGACCCAAAATTGATTGACCTGAATTGCCTCTAACCTTACTTACTGCGTACTCGAATATACCTACATATAGCATTATAAACAGTATTTTGCCCGTATTTGACCCCATATATCTGAGAACCCACATGGTAAGATTTCGATTTTATTTTCTCTATTTCTTGGGCTCTACCAGGGCTCACTTTGACCTAAATTTGATTAGCCTGAATTGCCTCTAACCTTACTTACTGCTTACTCGAATATACCTACCCATAACATTATATACGGTATATTGCACTTATTTGACCCCATATATCTGAGAACGCACATGGTGAGATTTCAATTTTATTCTCTATATTTCTTGGGCTCTACCAGGGCTCACTTTGACCCAAATTTGATTGACCTGAATTGCCTCTAACCATACCTACTGCTAACTCGAAAATACCTTCCCATACCATTATATACAGTAAAGTGCACTTATTTGACCCCATATATCTGAGAACCCACATGGTGAGATTTCGATTATATTTTCTCTATTTCTTGGGCTCTACCAGGGCTCACTTTGACCCAAATTTGATTGACCTGAATTGCCTCTAACCATACCTACTGCTAACTCGAAAATACCTTCCCATACCATTATATACAGTATAGTGCACTTATTTGACCCCATATATCTGAGAACCCACATGGTGAGATTTCGATTTAATTTTCTCTATTTCTTGGGCTCTACCAGGGATCACTTTGACCCAAAATTGATTGACCTGAATTGCCTCTAACCTTACTTACTGCGTACTCGAATATACCTACATATAGCATTATAAACAGTATTTTGCCCGTATTTGACCCCATATATCTGAGAACCCACATGGTGAGATTTCGATTTTATTTTCTCTATTTCTTGGGCTCTACCAGGGCTCACTTTGACCCAAATTTGATTGACCTGAATTGCCTCTAACCTTACTTACTGCTAACTCGAAAATACCTACCCAAACCGTTATATACAGTATAGTGCACTTATTTGACCCCATATATCTGAGAACCTACATAGTGAGATTTCGATTTTATTTTCTCTATTTCTTGGGCTCTACCAGGGCTCACTTTGACCTAAACTTGATTGACCTGAATTGCCTCTAACCTTACAAACTGCTTACTCGAAAATACCTACCCATACCATTATATGCAGTATATTGCACTTATTTGACCCCATATATCTGAGAAGCCACATGGTGAGATTTCGATTTTATTTTCTCTATTTTTTGGGCTCTACCAGGGCTCACTTTGACCCAAATTTGATTGACCTGAATTGCCTTTAAACATACCTACTGCTAACTCGAAAATACCTACCCATACTATTATATACAGTATAGTGCACTTATTTGACCCCGTATATTTGAGAACCCACATGGTGTGATTTCAATTTTATTTTCTCTATTTCTTGGGCTCTACCAGGGCTCACTTTGACCCGAATTTGATTGACCTGAATTGCCTCTAACCTTACTTACTGCTTACTCGAATATACCTCCTCATTACATTATAAACAGTATAGTGCACTTATTTAGCACCATATATCTGAGAACCAACATGGTGAGATTTCGATTTTATTTTCTATATTTCTTGGGCTCTACCAGGGCTCACTTTGACCCAAATTTGATTGACCTGAATTGCCTCTAACCATACCTACTGCTAACTCGAAAATACCTACCCATACCATTATATACAGTATAGTGCACTTATTTGATCCCATGTATCTGAGAACCCACATGGTGAGATTTCGATTTTATTTTCTCTATTTCTTGGGCTCGACCAGGGCTCACTTTGACCTAAATTTGATTGACCTGAATTGCCTCTAACCTTACTTACTGCTAACTCGAAAATACCTACCCATACCATTATATACAGTATAGTGCACTTATTTGACCCCATATATCTGAGAACCCACATGGTAAAATTTCGATTTTATTTTCTCTATTTCTTGGGCTCTACCAGGGCTCACTTTGACCTAAATTTATAAGCCTGAATTGCCTCTAACCTTACTTACTGCTTACTCGAATATACCTACCCATAACATTATATACGGTATATTGCACTTATTTGACACCATATATCTGAGAACGCACATGGTGAGATTTCGATTTTATTCTCTATATTTCTTGGGCTCTATCAGGGCTATACAGTAAAGTGCACTTATTTGTCAACCAGGGCTCACTTTGACCCAAACATACAGTATAGTGCACTTATTTGACCCCATATATCTGAGAACCCACATGGTGAGATTTCGATTTTATTTTCTCTATTTCTTGGGCTCGACCAGGGCTCACTTTGACCTAAATTTGATTGACCTGAATTGCCTCTAACCTTACTTACTGCGAACTCGAAAATACCTACCCATACCATTATATACAGTATAGTGCACTTATTTGACCCCATATATCTGAGAACCCACATGGTAAGATTTCGATTTTATTTTCTCTATTTCTTGGGCTCTACCAGGGCTCACTTTGAAATAAATTTGATTAGCCTGAATTGCCTCTAACCTTACTTACTGCTTACTCGAACATACCTACCCATAACATTATATACGGTATATTTCACTTATTTGACCCCAAATATCTGAGAACGCACATGGTGAGATTTCAATTTTATTCTCTATATTTCTTGGGCTCTATCAGGGCTCACTTTGACCCAAATTTGATTGACCTGAATTGCCTCTAACCATACCTACTGCTAACTCGAAAATACCTTCCCATACCATTATATACAGTATAGTGCACTTATTTGACCCCATATATCTGAGAACCCACATGGTGAGATTTCGATTTTATTTTCTCTATTTCTTGGGCTCTACCAGGGCTCACTTTGACCCAAATTGGATTGACCTGAATTGCCTCTAACCTTACTTACTGCTAACTCGAAAATACCTACCCAAACCGTTATATACAGTAAAGTGCACTTATTTGACCCCATATATCTGAGAACCCACATGGTGAGATTTCGATTTAATTTTCTCTATTTCTTGGGCTCTACCAGGGCTCACTTTGACCTAAATTTGATAAGCCTGAATTGCCTCTAACCTTACTTACTGCTTACTCGAATATACCTACCCATAACATTATATACGGTATATTGCACTTATTTGACCCCATATATCTTAGAACCCACATGGTGAGATTTCGATTTTATTTTCTATATTTCTTGGGCTCTACCAGGGCTCACTTTGACCCAAATTCGATTGACCTGAATTGCCTCTAACCATACCTACTGCTAACTCGAAAATGCCTTCCCATACCATTATATACAGTATAGTGCACTTATTTGACCCCATATATCTGAAAACCCACATCGTGAGATTTCGATTTTATTTTCTCTATTTCTTGGGCTCTACCAGGGCTCACTTTGACCAAAATTTGATTGACCTGAATTGCCTCTAACCTTCCTTACTGCTAACTCGAAAATACCTACCCATACCATTATATAACAGTATAGTGCACTTATTTGACACCATATATCTGAGAACCCACATTGTGAGATTTCGATTTTATTTTCTCTATTTCTTGGGCTCTACTAGGGCTCACTTTGACCCAAATTTGATTGACCTGAATTGCCTCTAACCATACTTACCGCTCACTCGAAAATACCTACCCATACCATTATATACAGTATAGTGCACTTATTTGACCCCATATATCTGAGAACCCACATGGTGAGATTTCGATTTTATTTTCTCTATTTCTTGGGCTCTACACGGGCTCACTTTGACCCAAATTTGATTGACCTGAATTGCCTCTAACTATACCTACTGCTAACTCGAAAATACCTTCCCATACCATTATATACAGTATAGTGCACTTATTTGATCCCATATATCTGAGAACCCACATGGTGAGATTTCGATTTTATTTTCTCTGTTTCTTGGGCTCTACCAGGGCTCACTTTAACCCAAATTTGATTGACCTGAATTGCCTCTAACTATACCTACTGCTAACTCGAAAATACCTTCCCATACCATTATATACAGTATAGTGCACTTATTTGACACCATATATCTGAGAACCCACATGGTGAGATTTCGATTTTTTTCTCTATTTCTTGGGCTCTACCAGGGCTCACTTTGACCCAAATTTGATTGACCTGAATTGCCTCTAACCTTACTTACTGCTTACTCGAATATACCTACAAATAACATTATAAACAGTATTTTGCCCGTATTTGACCCCATATATCTGAGAACCCACATGGTGAGATTTCGATTTTATTTACTCTCTTTATTGGGCTCTACCAGGGCTCACTTTGACCCAAATTTGATTGACCTGAATTGCCTCTAACCTTACTTACTGCTTACTCGAAAATACCTACCCAAACCGTTATATACAGTATAGTGCACTTATTTGACCCCATATATCTGAGAACCCACAAGGTGAGATTTCGATTTTTTTTTCTCTCTTTTTCTTGGGCTCTACCAGGGCTCACTTTGACCCAATTTTGATTGACCTGAATTGCCTCTAACCTTACTTACTGCTTACTCGAATATACCTTCTCATAACATTATAAACAGTATAGTGCACTTATTTGACCCCATATATCTGAGAACCCACATGGTGAGATTTCGATTTTATTTTCTTTATTTCTTGGGCTCTACCAGGGCTCACTTTGACCTAAATTTGATTAGCTTGAATTGCCTCTAACCTTACTTACTGCTTACTCGAATATACCTACCCATAACATTATATACGGTATATTGCACTTATTTGACCCCATATATCTGAGAACCCACATGGTGAGATTTCGATTTTATTTTCTCTGCTTCTTGGGCTCTACCAGGGCTCACTTTGACCCAAATTTGATTGACCTGAATTGCCTCTAACCTTACTTACTGCTAACTCGAAAATACCTACCCAAACCGTTATATACAGTATAGTGCACTTATTTGACCCCATATATCTGAGAACCCACATGGTGAGATTTCGATTTTATTTTCTCTATTTCTTGGGCTCTACCAGGGCTCACTTTGACCCAAATTTGATTGACCTGAATTGCCTCTAACCTTCCTTACTGCTAACTCGAAAATACCTGCCCATACCATTATATAACAGTATAGTGCACTTATTTGACACCATATATCTGAGAACCCACATTGTGAGATTTCGATTTTATTTTCTCTATTTCTTGGGCTCTACCAGGGCTCACTTTGACCCAAATTTGATTGACCTGAATTGCCTCTAACCATACTTACTGCTCACTCGAAAATACCTACCCATACCATTATATACAGTATAGTGCACTTATTTGACCCCATATATCTGAGAACCCACATGGTGAGATTTCGATTTTATTTTCTCTATTTCTTGGGCTCTACCAGGGCTCACTTTGACCCAAATTTGATTGACCTGAATTGCCTCTAACTATACCTACTGCTAACTCGAAAATACCTTCCCATACCATTATATACAGTATAGTTCACATATTTGACCCCATATATCTGAGAACCCACATGGTGAGATTTCGATTTTATTTTCTCTGTTTCTTGGGCTCTACCAGGGCTCACTTTGACCCAAATTTGATTGACCTGAATTGCCTCTAACTATACCTACTGCTAACTCGAAAATACCTTCCCATACCATTATATACAGTATAGTGCACTTATTTGACCCCATATATCTGAGAACCCACATGGTGAGATTTCGATTTTATTTTCTCTATTTCTTGGGCTCTACCAGGGCTCACTTTGACCCAAATTTGATTGACCTGAATTGCCTCTAACCTTACATACTGCTTACTCGAATATACCTACAAATAACATTATAAACATTATTTTGCCCGTATTTGACCCCATACATCTGAGAACCCACATGGTGAGATTTCGATTTTATTTTCTCTATTTCTTGGGCTCTACCAGGGCTCACTTTGACCCAAATTTGATTGACCTGAATTGCCTCTAACCTTACTTACTGCTTACTCGAATATACCTTCTCATAACATTATAAACAGTATAGTGCACTTATTTGACACCATATATCTGAGAACCCACATGGTGAGATTTCGATTTTATTTTCTCTATTTCTTGGGCTCTACCAGGGCTCACTTTGACCTAAATTTGATTGACCTGAATTGCCTCTAACCTTACAAACTGCTTACTCGAAAATACCTACCCATACCATTATATGCAGTATATTGCACTTATTTGACCCCATATATCTGAGAAGCCACATGGTGAGATTTCGATTTTATTTTCTCTATTTATTGGGCTCTACCAGGGCTCACTTTGACCCAAATTTGATTGACCTGAATTGCCTTTAAACCATACCTACTGCTAACTCGAAAATACCTACCCATACCATTATATACAGTATAGTGCAACTATTTGACCCCGTATATTTGAGAACCCACATGGTGAGATTTCAATTTTATTTTCTCTATTTCTTGGGCTCTACCAGGGCTCACTTTGACCCGAATTTGATTGACCTGAATTGCCTCTAACCTTACTTACTGCTTACTCGAATATACCTTCTCATTACATTATAAACAGTAAAGTGCACTTATTTGACACCATATATCTGAGAACCCACATGGTGAGATTTCGATTTTATTGTCTCTATTTCTTGGGCTCGACCAGGGCTCACTTTGACCCAAATTTGATTGACCTGAATTGCCTCTAACCATACCTACTGCTAACTCGAAAATACCTACCCATACCATTATATACAGTATAGTGCACTTATTTGACCCCATATATCTGAGAACCCACATGGTGAGATTTCGATTTTATTTTCTCTATTTCTTGGGCTCGACCAGGGCTCACTTTGACCTAAATTTGATTGACCTGAATTGCCTCTAACCTTACTTACTGCTAACTCGAAAATACCTACCCATACCATTATATACAGTATAGTGCACTTATTTGTCAACCAGGGCTCACTTTGACCCAAATTTGATTGACCTGAATTGCCTCTAACCATACGAGGGTGCATCAGAAAGTTCGAGAACTAATTCTATAGCAACAAAACTAGTTATCACAATTACCTTAAACTATCACTCCTTTTCAAAGTAACGTCCCGTGCATGCAATGCACTTACTCCACCTTTCTATTCATGCCGCATACACGTGCTGCAGGCCGTCACGTGACATCTCCCGAAGTTGCCTGTCCACGGCATACCTCAGCTCCTCCCTTGACTCAAATTTCGCACCCCGTAGGTTATTTTTTAAGTTTGGAAACAGCCAGAAGTCACAAATTGCCAAGTCTGGACTATAGGGTGGGTGAGGTAACAAGGCCACGTTGAGTTTCTCTACTGTGTCCTTGACAACCTGGCTCGAGTGGCATGGCGCGTTATCGTGGTGCAGGTAAAAACCTGTCGTAAGTAGACATGGCCGTTTTTTTCTTATTGCTGACATGAGCTCCGATCTTAGTAATGTTGCATAATAGTTCCCAGTGACTGTTGTTTTCGGAGGAACAAAGTGGTTTAGCAATACACCATATATATCACAAAATATAATGGCCATAACCTTCCCGGCTGACTTGGAAACTAGGGCTTTTGTGGGTGATGGTGATGAAGGATGCTTCCACACGGAACTTTGACGCTTACTTTCGGGTTCATAAAAGTGTATCCAAGTCTCATCACATGTAATCACTCGATTTAGGAAGTTGTCGCCTTCCTCTTTATATTTTCTATGATATTCATGGCACATTTTTACCCTCACCCCCATCTGTGCTGGCGTCAACAAACGGGGGACCCATCTAGCCGAAACGCGGCGCATTCCCAATTTATTTGTCATAACGTCTTGCGCTGCTCCATATGAAATTGCAAACTTATCTGCTACATTTTCCACCGTGGTTCTTCTATCTTCCAGAATAAACTGATGTATAGCAGCGACTGTTTTTTCATCTGTTGCCGTCACTGGCCTGCCAGTACGTGCGTCGTCTTCGGTCGTCTCTCTACCATCCTTAAATCTATTCATCCACTTCGAAATCGCACTTTTGGATAGACAAGAATCTCCATAAACTTTCTGCAAATCAACACGGGTGTTGGTAAAAGACTTACCGAGCTTCATGTAAAACTTAATAATGATACGTTGTTCGTGAACGTTATGCGACGCCATTTTCGAACGTGTGAACGTAACGTGACGTCATTTATGAAATATGACGTCATCACTGATGACGTCACAGACGTTTGCGTCTGTCATATATGTCAGAGACAGTTCATTCATTTTTCATGCGAGGTTTCATCACGACACGTTCAGTAGTTCGCGTGATATTTGATTAGTTCTCGAACTTTCTGATGCACCCTCGTACCTACTGCTAACTCGAAAATACCTACCCATACCATTATATACAGTATAGTGCACTTATTTGACCCCATATATCTGAGAACCCACATGGTGAGATTTCGATTTTATTTTCTCTGTTTCTTGGGCTCTACCAGGGCTCACTTTGACCCAAATTTGATTGACCTGAATTGCCTCTAACTATACCTACTGCTAACTCGAAAATACCTTCCCATACCATTATATACAGTATAGTGCACTTATTTGACCCCATATATCTGAGAACCCACATGGTGAGATTTCGATTTTATTTTCTCTATTTCTTGGGCTCTACCAGGGCTCACTTTGACCCAAATTTGATTGACCTGAATTGCCTCTAACCTTACTTACTGCTAACTCGAAAATACCTACCCAAACCGTTATATACAGTATAGTGCACTTATTTGACCCCATATATCTGAGAACCCACATGGTGAGATTTCGATTTTATTTTCTCTATTTCTTGGGCTCTACCAGGGCTCACTTTGACCCAAATTTGATTGACCTGAATTGCCTCTAACCTTACTTACTGCTTACTCGAATATACCTTCTCATAACATTATAAACAGTATAGTGCACTTATTTGACACCATATATCTGAGAACCCACATGGTGAGATTTCGATTTTATTTTCTCTATTTCTTGGGCTCTACCAGGGCTCACTTTGACCGAAATTTGATTGACCTGAATTGCCTCTAACCTTACAAACTGCTTACTCGAAAATACCTACCCATACCATTATATGCAGTATATTGCACTTATTTGACCCCATATATCTGAGAAGCCACATGGTGAGATTTCGATTTTATTTTCTCTATTTATTAAGCTCTACCAGGGCTCACTTTGACCCAAATTTGATTGACCTGAATTGCCTTTAACCATACCTACTGCTAACTCGAAAATACCTACCCATACCATTATATACAGTATAGTGCACTTATTTGACCCCATATATTTGAGAACCCACATGGTGAGATTTCAATTTTATTTTCTCTATTTCTTGGGCTCTACCAGGGCTCACTTTGACCCGAATTTGATTGACCTGAATTGCCTCTAACCTTACTTACTGCTTACTCGAATATACCTTCTCATTACATTATAAACAGTATAGTGCACTTATTTGACACCATATATCTGAGAACCCACATGGTGAGATTTCGATTTTATTTTCTCTATTTCTTGGGCTCGACCAGGGCTCACTTTGACCTAAATTTGATTGACCTGAATTGCCTCTAACCTTACGTACTGCTAACTCGAAAATACCTGCCCATACCATTATATACAGTATAGTGCACTTATTTGACCCCATATATCTGAGAACCCACATGGTAAGATTTCGATTTTATTTTCTCTATTTCTTGGACTCTACCAGGGCTCACTTTGACCTAAATTTGATTAGCCTGAATTGCCTCTAACCTTACTTACTGCTTACTCGAATATACCTACCCATAACATTATATACGGTATATTACACTTATTTGACCCCATATATCTGAGGACGCACATGGTGAGATTTCGATTTTATTCTCTATATTTCTTGGGCTCTACCAGGGCTCACATTGACCCAAATTTGATTGACCTGAATTGCCTCTAACCATACCTACTGCTAACTCGAAAATACCTTCCCATACCATTATATACAGTATAGTGCACTTATTTGACCCCATATATCTGAGAACCCACATGGTGAGATTTCGATTTTATTTTCTCTATTTCTTGGGCTCTACTAGGGCTCACTTTGACCCAAATTTGATTGACCTGAATTGCCTCTAACCATACCTACTGCTAACTCGAAAATACCTTCCCATACCATTATATACAGTATAGTGCACTTATTTGACCCCATATATCTGAGAACCCACATGGTGAGATTTCGATTTTATTTTCTCTATTTCTTGGGCTCTACCAGGGCTCACTTTGACCCAAAATTGATTGACCTGAATTGCCTCTAACCTTACTTACTGCTTACTCGAATATACCTACATATAACATTATAAACAGTATTTTGCCCGTATTTGACCCCATATATCTGAGAACCCACATGGTGAGATTTCGATTTTATTTTCTCTATTTCTTGGGCTCTACCAGGGCTCACTTTGACCCAAATTTGATTGACCTGAATTGCCTCTAACCTTACTTACTGCTAACTCGAAAATACCTACCCAAACCGTTATATACAGTATAGTGCACTTATTTGACCCCATATATCTGAGAACCCACATGGTGAGATTTCGATTTTATTTTCTCTATTTCTTGGGCTCTACCAGGGCTCACTTTGACCCAAATTTGATTGACCTGAATTGCCTCTAACCTTACTTACTGCTTACTCGAATATATATTCTCATAACATTATAAACAGTATAGTGCACTTATTTGACACCATATATCTGAGAACCCACATGGTGAGATTTCGATTTTATTTTCTATATTTCTTGGGCTCTACCAGGGCTCACTTTGACCCAAATTTGATTGACCTGAATTGCCTCTAACCATACCTACTGCTAACTCGAAAATACCTACCCATACCATTATATACAGTATAGTGCACTTATTTGACCCCATATATCTGTGAAGCCACATGGTGAGATTTCGATTTTATTTTCTCTATTTCTTGGGCTCGACCAGGGCTCACTTTGACCTAAATTTGATTGACCTGAATTGCCTCTAACCTTTCTTACTGCTTACTCGAATATACCTACCCATAACATTATATACGGTATATTGCACTTATTTGACCCCATATATCTGAGAACGCACATGGTGAGATTTCGATTTTATTCTCTATATTTCTTGGGCTCTACCAGGGCTCACTTTGACCCAAATTTGATTGACCTGAATTGCCTCTAACCATACCTACTGCTAACTCGAAAATACCTTCCCATACCATTATATACAGTATAGTGCACTTATTTGACCCCATACATCTGAGAACCCACATGGTAAGATTTCGATTTTATTCTCTCTATTTCTTGGGCTCTACCAGGGCTCACTTTGACCCAAATTTGATTGACCTGAATTGCCTCTAACCTTCCTTACTGCTAACTCGAAAATACCTGCCCATACCATTATATAACAGTATAGAGCACTTATTTGACACCATATATCTGAGAACCCACATGGTGAGATTTCGATTTAATTTTCTCTATTTCTTGGGCTCTACCAGGGCTCACTTTGACCCAAATTTGATTGACATGAATTGCCTCTAACCATACTTACTGCTCACTCGAAAATACCTACCCATACCAGTATATACAGTATAGTGCACTTATTTGACCCCATATATCTGAGAACCCACATGGTGAGATTTCGATTTTATTTTCTCTATTTCTTGGGCTCTACACGGGCTCACTTTTACCCAAATTTGATTGACCTGAATTGCCTCTAACTATACCTACTGCTAACTCGAAAATACCTTCCCATACCATTATATACAGTATAGTGCACTTATTTGACCCCATATATCTGAGAACCCACATGGTGAGATTTCGATTTTATTTTCTCTGTTTCTTTGGCTCTACCAGGGCTCACTTTGACCCAAATTTGATTGACCTGAATTGCCTCTAACTATACCTACTGCTAACTCGAAAATACCTTCCCATACCATTATATACAGTATAGTGCACTTATTTGACCCCATATATCTGAGAACCAACATGGTGAGATTTCGATTTTATTTTCTCTATTTCTTGGGCTCTACCAGGGCTCACTTTGACCCAAATTTGATTGACCAGAATTGCCTCTAACCTTACTTACTGCTTACTCGAATATACCTACAAATAACATTATAAACAGTATTTTGCCCGTATTTGACCCCATATATCTGAGAACCCACATGGTGAGATTTCGATTTTATTTTCTCTATTTCTTGGGCTCTACCAGGGCTCACTTTGACCCAAATTTGATTGACCTGAATTGCCTCTAACCTTACAAACTGCTTACTCGAAAATACCTACCCATACCATTATATGCCGTATATTGCACTTATTTGACCCCATATATCTGAGAAGCCACATGATGAGATTTCGATTTTATTTTCTCTATTTATTGGGCTCTACCAGGGCTCACTTTGACCCAAATTTGATTGACCTGAATTGCCTTTAACCATACCTACTGCCAACTCGAAAATACCTACCCATACCATTATATACAGTATCGTGCACTTATTTGACCCCATATATTTGAGAACTTACATGGTGAGATTTCAATTTTATTTTCTCTATTTCTTGGGCTCTACCAGGGCTCACTTTGACCCGAATTTGATTGACCTGAATTGCCTCTAACCTTACTTACTGCTTACTCGAATATACCTTCTCATTACATTATAAACAGTATAGTGCACTTATTTGACACCATATATCTGAGAACCCACATGGTGAGATTTCGATTTCTTGGGCTCTACTTCGATTTCTTGGGCTCTCACTTTGACCCAAATTTGATTGACCTGAATTGCCTCTAACCATACCTACAGCTAACTCGAAAATACCTACCCATACCATTATATACAGTATAGTGCACTTATTTGACCCCATATATCTGAGAACCCACATGGTGAGATTTCGATTTTATTCTCTCTATTTCTTGGGCTCGACCAGGGCTCACTTTGACCTAAATTTGATTGACCTGAATTGCCTCTAACCTTACTTACTGCGAACTCGAAAATACATACCCATACCATTATATACAGTATAGTGCACTTATTTGACCCCATATATCAGAGAACCCACAAGGTAAGATTTCGATTTTATTTTCTCTATTTTTTGGGCTCTACCAGGGCTCACTTTGACCTAAATTTGATTAGCCTGAATTGCCTCTAACCTTACTTACTGCTTACTCGAATATACCTACCCATAACATTATATACGGTATATTGCACTAATTTGACCCCATATATCTGAGAACGCACATGGTGAGATTTCGATTTTATTCTCTATATTTCTTGGGCTCTATCAGGGCTCACTTTGACCCAAATTTGATTGACCTGAATTGCCTCTAACCATACCTACTGCTAACTCGAAAATACCTTCCCATACCATTATATACAGTATAGTGCACTTATTTGACACCATATATCTGAGAACCCACATGGTGAGATTTCGATTTTATTTTCTCTATTTCTTGGGCTCTACCAGGGCTCACTTCGACCCAAATTTGATTGACCTGAATTGCCTCTTACCATACCTACTGCTAACTCGAAAATACCTTCCCATACCATTATATACAGTATAGTGCACTTATTTGACCCCATATATCTGAGAACCCACATGGTGAGATTTCGATTTTATTTTCTCTATTTCTTGGGCTATACCAGGGCTCACTTTGACCCAAAATTGATTGACCTGAATTGCCTCTAACCTTACTTACTGCTTACTCGAATATACCTACATATAACATCATAAACAGTATTTTGCCCGTATTTGACCCCATATATCTGAGAACCCACATGGTGAGATTTCGATTTTATTTTCTCTATTTCTTGGGCTCTACCAGGGCTCACTTTGACCCAAATTTGATTGACCTGAATTGCCTCTAACCTTACTTACTGCTAACTCGAAAATACCTACCCAAACCGTTATATACAGTATAGTGCACTTATTTGACCCCATATATCTGAGAACCCACATGGTGAGATTTCGATTTTATTTTCTCTATTTCTTGGGCTCTACCAGGGCTCACTTTGACCCAAAATTGATTGACCTGAATTGCCTCTACCTTACTTACTGCTTACTCGAATATACCTTCTCATAACATTATAAACAGTATAGTGCACTTATTTGACACCATATATCTGAGAACCCACATGGTGAGATTTCGATTTTATTTTCTCTATTTCTTGGGCTCTACCAGGGCTCACTTTGACCTAAATTTGATTGACCTGAATTGCCTCTAACCTTACAAACTGCTTACTCGAAAATACCTACCCATACCATTATATGCAGTATATTGCACTTATTTGACCCCATATATCTGAGAAGCCACATGGTGAGATTTCGATTTTATTTTCTCTATTTATTGGGCTCTACCAGGGCTCACTTTGACCCAAATTTGATTGACCTGAATTGCCTTTAACCATACGTACTGCTAACTCGAAAATACCTACCCATACCATTATATACAGTATAGTGCACTTATTTGACCCCATATATTCGAGAACCCACATGGTGAGATTTCAATTTTATTTTCTCTATTTCTTGGGCTCTACCAGGGCTCACTTTGACCCGAATTTGATTGACCTGAATTGCCTCTAACCTTACTTACTGCTTACTCGAATATACCTTCTCATTACATTATAAACAGTATAGTGCACTTATTTGACACCATATATCTGAGAACCCACATGGTGAGATTTCGATTTTATTTTCTATATTTCTTGGGCTCTACCAGGGCTCACTTTGACCCAAATTTGATTGACCTGAATTGCCTCTAACCATACCTACTGCTTACTCGAAAATACCTACCCATACCATTATATACAGTATAGTGCACTTATTTGACCCCATATATCTGAGAACCCACATGGTGAGATTTCGATTTTATTTTCTCTATTTCTTGGGCTCGACCAGGGCTCACTTTGACCTAAATTTGATTGACCTGAATTGCCTCTAACCTTACGTACTGCTAACTCGAAAATACCTACCCATACCATTATATACAGTATAGTGCACTTATTTGACCCCATATATCTGAGAACCCACATGGTAAGATTTCGATTTTATTTTCTCTATTTCTTGGACTCTACCAGGGCTCACTTTGACCTAAATTTGATTAGCCTGAATTGCCTCTAACCTTACTTACTGCTTACTCGAATATACCTACCCATAACATTATATACGGTATATTGCACTTATTTGACCCCATATATCTGAGAACGCACATGGTGAGATTTCGATTTTATTCTCTATATTTCTTGGGCTCTACCAGGGTCACTTTGACCCAAATTTGATTGACCTGAATTGCCTCTAACCATACCTACTGCTAACTCGAAAATACCTTCCCATACCATTATATACAGTATAGTGCACTTATTTGACCCCATATATCTGAGAACCCACATGGTGAGATTTCGATTTTATTTTCTCTATTTCTTGGGCTCTACCAGGGCTCACTTTGACCCAAATTTGAATGACCTGAATTGCCTCAAACCATACCTACTGCTAACTCGAAAATACCTTCCCATACCATTATATACAGTATAGTGCACTTATTTGACCCCATATATCTGAGAACCCACATGGTGAGATTTCGATTTTATTTTCTCTATTTCTTGGGCTCTACCAGGGCTCACTTTGACCCAAAATTGATTGACCTGAATTGCCTCTAACCTTACTTACTGCTTACTCGAATATACCTACATATAACATTATAAACAGTATTTTGCCCGTATTTGACCCCATATATCTGAGAACCCACATGGTGAGATTTCGATTTTATTTTCTCTATTTCTTGGGCTCTACCAGGGCTCACTTTGACCCAAATTTGATTGACCTGAATTGCCTCTAACCTTACTTACTGCTAACTCGAAAATACCTACCCAAACCGTTATATACAGTATAGTGCACTTATTTGACCCCATATATCTGAGAACCCACATGGTGAGATTTCGATTTTATTTTCTCTATTTCTTGGGCTCTACCAGGGCTCACTTTGACCCAAATTTGATTGACCTGAATTGCCTCTAACCTTACTTACTGCTTACTCGAATATACCTTCTCATAACATTATAAACAGTATAGTGCACTTATTTGACACCATATATCTGAGAACCCACATGGTGAGATTTCGATTTTATTTTCTATATTTCTTGGGCTCTACCAGGGCTCACGTTGACCCAAATTTGATTGACCTGAATTGCCTCTAACCATACCTACTGCTAACTCGAAAATACCTACCCATACCATTATATACAGTATAGTGCACTTATTTGACCCCATATATCTGAGAAGCCACATGGTGAGATTTCGATTTTATTTTCTCTATTTCTTAGGCTCGACCAGGGCTCACTTTGACCTAAATTTGATTGACCTGAATTGCCTCTAACCTTACTTACTGCTAACTCGAAAATACCTACCCATACCATTATATACAGTATAGTGCACTTATTTGACCCCATATATCTGAGAACCCACATGGTGAGATTTCGATTTTATTTTCTCTATTTCTTGGGCTCTACCAGGGCTCACTTTGACCTAAATTTGATTAGCCTGAATTGCCTCTAACCTTACTTACTGCTTACTCGAATATACCTACCCATAACATTATATACGGTATATTGCACTTATTTGACCCCATATATCTGAGAACCCACATGGTGAGATTTCGATTTTATTTTCTATATTTCTTGGGCTCTACCAGGGATCACTTTGACCCAAATTTGATTGACCTGAATTGCCTCTAACCATACCTACTGCTAACTCGAAAATACCTTCCCATACCATTATATATAGTATAGTGCACTTATTTGACCCCATATATCTGAGAACCCACATGGTGAGATTTCGATTTTATTTTCTCTATTTCTTGGGCTCTACCAGGGCTCACTTTGACCCAAATTTGATTGACCTGAATTGCCTCTAACCTTCCTTACTGCTAACTCGAAAATACCTGCCCATATCATTATATAACAGTATAGTGCACTTATTTGACACCATATATCTGAGAACCCACATTGTGAGATTTCGATTTTATTTTCTCTGTTTCTTGGGCTCTACCAGGGCTCACTTTGACCCAAATTTGATTGACCTGAATTGCCTCTAACCATACTTACTGCTCACTCGAAAATACCTACCCATACCATTATATACAGTATAGTGCACTTATTTGACCCCATATATCTGAGAACCCACATGGTGAGATTTCGATTTTATTTTCTCTATTTCTTGGGCTCTACACGGGCTATATAGACGAAAGTGAAATTTTTTATGCAATTTGTATTAAAAATAGCATTTTGAGATTCTGTTGACTCCAACCATTACACTAAGGGTCGGCTATTTTGCTTAGTTTGAAAATCGTAGACGGCCAGTTTCTTTCTACCCTACTTTTTAGCCAGTTTCTTTCTGATCTAAATTTGGCCAGTTTGACCCGTAGCCGAAAAGAATAGGATCCGAAACTACGTGTAGTTCAAAAGATTCGTTGCCAAAAAGTATAGGGACCGAAACGATCCGGGGCCGTAACGATCCGATGCCGAAAAGACCCTGTGTCGAAACGACACAGGGTAGATACGACCAGAGTCTGCTATAACACGGTATCGACAGGGCAGATGGCCGAAGCGACCCAAGACTAAAAGACCCGGGATCGAAAAGTTACTGGGACAAAACGACTCGATGCCGAAACGGACAGGGTAGAAATGACTCAGAACAGAAAAAAAAACGGTACCGAAACGACATGGGATCGCAACGACCCGAGGCCGAGCTAATTTGGGTGGAATTAACAAATTGACCGGGGCCGCAACGACCTGCGGCCGAAGGGATACGGTGCCGAAAAGACCCTGGATAGAAACAACAACGGGTCGAAAAGACCCGCGATCGCAATAAAACGGTATCAACAGGTCAGATGACCAAAGCGACCAAAGACAGAAACGACCAGTGGCCGAAAAGACTGCTCCTCAAAAGAAACGGGATCAAAACCACACGGAGTCAAAACGACCCAGGGCAGAAAAAATCGGAACCGAAACGGCCTAGAGACAGGAAAAGAACCGGGCCGAAAAGAATCGGGACCGAAATGAGACTGGACTGCAAAGAATCTGATCGAAATGACATGGGTATAAGCGACCGAAACTGACTGTGGTCGAAATGACCCTTGACCGCAAATACCGGGAACCGAAACGACCCGGTACTAAATCGGCCCGAGACTGAAACGACTCAGGGCCGACCAATGTCGGAAACGACTCGAAACTGAAACGACTATGATCAGAAAAAAAAACAGCCCGGGGCTGAAAAAAAAAACCTGGACCGAAAAGACACAATCGAAACGACCAGGGAGGAGTCGAAACGACCCAGGACAGTAAGGACACATACCAGTAATGCTGCTTTAAAACCTACTGCTAGCAGTAGAGCACTTACTGCTAGCAGTAGAGCTGTTACTGCTAGCAGTAGAGCACTTACTGCTAGCAGTAGAATACTTACTGCCAGCAGTAGCTACTGCTACTGCTACTGCTACTGCTACTGCTAACTTCATACCGGTCATTTGCCGGCACACGCAAATGGTGTTCTTTCAACCAGTATAAATCAAAATTTAGCCCATTGACCCCAACCTTTTATTTGCTCAGTGCAAAGAAAACATGCTAAAGTATCTTCTAAATAGAAAATAAGAAAGTTTTATCAAGCCGTTAAAAATCACCCTAATTAGGGTCGGTATCATCCTTAAGGTGCGCCAAATGGAAAATTACACCAAGCATGCACTTTCTTCTTGCATTTTTGTAGGTCAATTTATTTCACCTTTGTTGCAACTTGCAACATGACATTCAACCTACTTTATTATAATAAATTACAATAACTGCGCTAGTAATTACAGAAAATGTGCACCAGTTTTCCGATTCTTGTTCTTGTTCTCATTTAAGCCTTCGCATGAGAAAACCAACAATTAGTGGTTCCGACCAGGTCCGATACAAAAAACGACTTGTACAGTCACATAAGAAGGCTAGGGATTGGGATCATCCTATGCATGTAGCGAAAACAATGGCGCTGATCAGCTGTGCAGTTACCGCACAGTTACCGCACAGCGATCTGCGCCTTTATTTTCGTATATGCAAATTGTTGGTTTTCCTATGCGACGGCTCATTTATTTTCTATTAATTTTCGCCCTATATTATTACAAGCATCACAATATATCAGAAATCACATCTTGCACAAATGCGAAAGGTATGTGTGAGCCGCTGCATGAGAAAATCAGCAATCTGCATGTGCGAACACAAAGGCGCAGATCAGCTGTACAACTGCACAGCTGATCAGCGCTTTTGTTTTCGCTACTCAGATAGTACAATTACTCTTCTACTTAAATCCAAAATTTCCAGCCCAGTTTGTGTCGGACCTGGTCGGAACCCAAATTGTTGGTTTTCTCACTCACAGGCTCATATCAGAAATCACATCTTTCACAAATGCAAAATGTATGTAACGTCATCTTGGTAGGTCCTTATTAAATAAATTTTATGGCGCCACAACATAAACTGACCAAAAGTGAAAACGCTACACTTCGAATCTTTATTTAATCGACTAACTATTAGACAAAAAATATTTGCAGGGGGGTTGCAGTGAACATTTATTTGGTAACAAGTCAAAAGGTGTGAAACAGTTAGATACAGTGGCGGTATCATAAAAATTGAAATTATAGAAAAACACCAGTGTGGTGTTATACATGTATGGGTAAAACTTTTACAAGATACGGCTGTATATTCTCATTTAAAAAGCACGTTTATATTTTACATTCATACATGCCTCCTAAAGGTTCTAAAGTTTTAAATAATAAAGAAATTGACATTTTTGAAATAACTGAAGAAGGTATTGTTAGATATAAAAACTAAGGTAAACTTTTTGTTACTGGCGATCTGAATAGCAGAACGTCAAGTGAACTTGATTTTCTTGATTTTGATAAATATCTCGAAGAAGATGATTTCGTTACGAATGAAACGTTATTAAAAGTTAGTAAGAACCATGTGATCGATGCATACATAAGGCGTTTGCTTCTTTTATGCCAAGCATCAACTTTATTAATAGCAAATGGACGTTTTTCAAGTTTTTTGACGATACAAACATAGGTGAATTTGCATATTTTTTTTTTACAAAAAACGGGTCTAGAGTTGTTGATTATGTATTGCCAAGTCAAGATGACATTTTCTGTTTAAAAAACTTCCAAATCCGAGAACAAAATGCATTTTCAGATCATGTCTCTATTCTTTTATCTTTCCCCAGGAAATTTGGGAAACGCATCAAATAAAAATAGTCGAAAATTAAAAATCGTATACGAAGAATCGAAACGAGAAAAATTCAAGTCGTTGATCTTGAACTGCGTCGAGAAAATACAAACACTGACCGATGATTTAAATAATGAGCCTGTACAAGATCAGTCTTTAATGTATGAAACGGAAACCATTTTTATCCCGGAACTAGATTCAGAGACGAATACGGAATCATAGAACGCTATCATGCACCAGAAAAACAATATAAGCCCTGGAATAGACAACTTGATAGTTGAAAATCTGAAAATCTCCTTTGGTATTATCTCACCATTTTTACTTAAACTCTTTAATAAACTATTTTAAATGGAGGATACCCTAAAGCCTGGCCCGGGTTCGAAGGAATCATGGTGCTATTTTTAAAAGGCGGAGATAAGGCCGATGCGCATAACTACATGGGCTTAACGTTTATCAACATCTTCAGTAAGATATATTCGCAAGTTTTACTTAATAGATTGACAGGGAAAACAAAATATCTAATAATCAAGTTGGCTTCCAAAAGGGTAAATCCACAGTAGATTGTATTTTCCTAGGCCTATTTTCAGCTATTATTTCGAAAACACTAAGTACTGGTAATAAAAAGGTACAAGTAGGCAAAGATCAGGAAAAGGCGCAATCAGAAAAACATTCCCACTCCAAAAACCGAGATGGGAAAAAGCTAAATTAACAATCAGGTACTTATTTATACCATGAAAAAATACCGTAAGCCGAATGGGCAGCTATTTTCCCAATAGGTGGCCACTCAATTACCTAAACTTAACTAAAAACACGAAAACATACGTAAGGCGCAAACGGCACAAAAATTTTAAACACCAAGACATAAAACAAAAAGAACCACCACAGAAGTATCGCATTGGAACGATCAGTAATATAAAATTACTGGCGGGCTTAAATCGATTTTACATGGCCATAACCTCGCCCTCAGCTTCTGCAGTGGTTCATAACATTTAGTTAGTTCTTCGGTCCTCGTGGTGAATTCCTAACTAGTCAATGAATCATCAAGAACAAACAGATAAATCACGATAAACATCCTGATGAATCAATAACGATGACTCAACAGATTCAGTAAGCTGCCCGACGATGGAGATCCCTGGGCGCCGAATAACCTACTAACTCCGGAGCAAAAGGAAAACAACAGTTGGACCCCGGTGGGCCACGCAACAGACAAGAAGCTCCGGCCCCAACCAACTAAAATGAATAGCTTTAAGTCGGGGCCATCATAGAGTCTGACGCCCGACCCACCGGCGTGCAATTAAAGAAGGCAGCATAGCCATCAACCATGATTGGGTTAAAAACTAAGCATGCAGACTGCCGCATAACATTCAAGTTACAGCCTGTACGTCTGTAACGTGTAATGATTTTTCTGAACTGAAAAGAAAAATCATTTCTTCCTATAAGTTTCTTAAATTTGTAAACCAAGTCGCCATAAAATTCTGGCTCCGAAAGGCCCTCACCTAAAAGCGTCTTTAACCCAACATTATAATTGGAAATCAATTCATAGTGTTTACGATAAAATTTAGAAAATGTTTTTCGAAGTTTATGATACCGATAACCCTGTTGGAGAAGTTTGGCCATTAAACATTTATTTTGAGCGTTGAAGTCCGTAACATGCAGACTCTAGCAAACCGAATAAGTTGAGAAATGTATACACCATAAGAAGCACGACGAGGAACGTCACTATCCAAAAACGGAAAATTTACTATATCAACATCAAAGTCATCGCGCTTATCATAAATTTTAGAAGAAACCAATCCATTTGCAGCAGAAAGATGTAAATCTAAAAAGGGGGCTTCGGTATCTGAGATACTGGCTTTGTTCATCTGTAGTTCAGGTGGATAAATTTGATTGACCATACCTTCAAAATAAGGGTTGTCAATGTTCAAAAGGTCATTGAGGTACCTAGAAGTCGAATTAAAAGCCTCGATAACATCAGCTTGATTATCATGGTTAAGAGAATCCATGAAATCTCTTTCGTAGCAGTATAAAAATAAATCAGCTACGAGAGGTGCGCAATTTGTACCCATCGGAAATCCAACAATTTGTCTGTATAATTTGGTCCCAAATCTAATATAAACTTTATTGTACATTTTTAGATTACGAAAAAGCAGTTGACAAAATAGATAGAAGCATTTTATGGCATAAATTATCATCAGAAAATGTTAGCTCAAAACTTGTGACCTGTAGCTCTAAGATCAATGTATAGTACAGTCAAAACATGCATCAGATACCAATCTAAGATGTCAGGATTTTTTTAATTCACATATTGGTCTAAAACAGGGAGACCCAAGTTACCCCTTGATGTTCATGCTTTTTATTAATGGTATATTAGTAATTGAAAATATAATATGTTCCAACTTTCAAAATGTTTTTCACAATAGATGAACTTAAGATTTTCATGATCCTATATGCGGACGACGCAATATTTTTCGCAAAAACCCCGTATCTTTTACAATCTATGTTAAACGGCATTAAAATGTATTGGACAACGTGGGGACTTAAAATCAACACTAGAAACACTAAAATAATGATCTTCGAAAACGGACGTCATTCAAATTTCGATTTTTAACGTAAAAAAAGGTCGTCTAGACATAGTTACATCATTTAAATACCTGGGCGTATATTTCTTCAAAAATGGTAATTGGCAGCGGACGAAAAAAAAAAAAAAAAAAAAAAAAAAAAAAAAAAAATAAAATAAAATAAAATAAAAAGACACCCCCCCCCCCCAAAAAAAAAAATGAAATTCATACTCCTTTCGAAGTTATAAAGCATATAATTTTGGATACTTACTATCAAAGTTGATGTACAGATATAAACAACTCCAACCGACTTATGATGTTTGCAATGTATAAACATGATTTTGCCAGGAAACTTACTTACAATAATCAAGATGCTTTGACCATAAATACGCATTGGACTGATGTAAACGACACACTTAACATGCCTATTACTTGTGATGAAATTAAAAAATGCATAACTAAGCTTAAAAACAGCAAATCGCCAGGTTGTGATAATAAAATTAACGAATATCTAAAATCGACGAAGGAAATATTTTTGCCAGTATATGAATCGCTTTTCAACAAAATTTTTGATTCCGGCATACTACCAACTTCTTGGCTAGAAGGCTCAATAACACCGATTTATAAAAATAAAGGGGATAGCTCGGATCCGGCTAACTACAGGCCAATAACTATATTAAGCTGCCTAGGCAAAGTTTTCACGGCAGTACTTAACAACAGACTTACTGATTTTATAGATACTCATAAATTACTAAACGAGAACCAAGCAGGTTTTCGAAAAGAATATAGCACGTCTGACCACATTTTTGTCTTAAGCTCCTTAATAGAAATTATCGAAAGTAAAAAGAAACATTTGTTCTGTGCATTTGTTGGTCTGGAGAAACGGTCTTTGGTGCAAACTTTTGCTTAACTCTGTAAAGGGAAAATTTTTCCAAATTGTTTATAATATGTACGATAACATAAAATCATGTGTAAAATTTAACGAAGAACAAACAAGCTTTTTCAAGTGCAATAACGGTGTCCGACAAGGAGAAAATCTATCTCCACTACTGTTCGCTATGTATCTAAATGACCTTGAATCTTTTATTCTTTCTGCTGATGTCGAACCTATAAACCTTGAATATCAAAATGATGAGGTGCTTGTCTACCTTAAGCTTCTTTTGCTCCTCTATGCTGATGACACTGTAATTTTTTCCGACAATGAAGAAAATTTCCGAAAATCGCTTGATTCATTCTACGAGTATTGTCTAATGTGGAAATTGAAGGTTAATTTTGACAAAACAAAAATAATAATTTTTAATAAACAATGTACTACAGGCATTCCTATCCAGTTTAGACTAGGGGAACATGAAATTGAAGTAATTGAAAAATATAAATATCTTGGCACCCTTTTCTACAAAACCGGTAGTTTTATTCATGCAAAAAAGTACGCAGCTGAGCAGGCACGAAAGGCCATGCATTTGTTATTTATTCATGCAAACAATTTATACCTACCGATAGACTTACAAATAAAGCTTTTTGATAACACCGTACTGCCAATATTAACATATGGAAGTGAGATCCATGGCCATAGTTACTTAGAAATTATTGAACGTATCCATACGGAATTTCTTAGGAAAATAACAAAATCCAGAAAAAGTACTCCTAAATATATGTTATATGCCGAGCTAGGTAGGCACCCTATACAAATTGATGTAAAAGTGCGAATGATTAAATACTGGTCATCGGTCTTAAATGGAAAACAATCCAAATTATCGTACCAAATTTATAAGTATATGTATAAATCACAAAACAACTACAAATGGCCAACCTATATTAAATATATTCTAAACGATTGTGGTTTGAACTATATCTGGCAAGAGCAATTTAGAAATATTCCCAAAAATATTACAAAACAGGTGAAAAACAGACTACTAGACCAAAACATACAAGCATGGTCACACGAATTACAGAAGTCTTCTAAGGGACTGCATTATGCGTTGTTCAAAGATAATATTGGGTTAGAAAGCTACCTAACCAAACTAGACGGTGCAAACCTTTTGAACATGTTTAAATTTAGAACTTGCAACCATAGATTCCCAGTAGAAGTAGGCCGCTGGGATGACACTGATTTAGACAGTAGGAAATGCGAGCTTTGCTTGAAAAACGATATCGGAGACAATTTTCACTATTTGTTGATATGCCCGGCATTTGAAAACCACAGGAAAAGATTTATTAGCCCATATTTCTATATTAGGCCAAATGTAATTAAATACAAGGAGCTCCTTAATATTACTAGCGAGCCAAAACTAAAGAAACTAAGTATGTTCATGAAAATTCTAATAAATCATTTTAATAATAATAATTGAAGTACAAAGGTTCTTCATCTTTACCGTCTTGCGTCAAACCGTGCACAAAATTATGTTATTTATTTATTTGACGTTATAATACCTTACATACTCGTACGTACACGTATTTGTCTGAACAACCTGCGAGAAAGACACGAATATGTTCTCTACACATCATTCACCACTTTTGCATTGTCTGCTGGTTCCCGGCTTTCAGGAGTCGGTGTTGGGGATGCGGGTGACCAGAACCCCACTGACCTCAAATGGTCAGGGGGTTCTGGTTACATGGGTTTCCGATATTGATTTTTGTCAGCGGGAAGCCGGCCGACTATGTAACAAGAAAAACTATAACATGTGCCACATGTTATATACGGCCTTGTTTCATTTTAGTTAATGCTAATATTGAGTGGCCGATCAAACATGCCTTTTCATGCATTTACGATATACTCTCGACATAATCTCGACATGTTGTAGCAATGTAACATTTGTAACAAAACATATGAAACATAATGTAACGTATGTGACATAATACAACATATATAACATTGTACTACATAACATAATATGCACGCCATGCAACATATGTAATATATATATATATATATATATATATATATATATATATATATATATATATATATATATATATATATATATATATATATATATATATATATATATATATATATATATATATATATATATATATATATATATATATATATATATATATGTACGTATGTTACAAACGTAACATATAACGTATTATATGTAATATATGCAACATTACAAAACATATGTAACATAGCATGTTACAAAGTTAATCATATGTTACATACTGTAAAAGTTGTAACATAACGCAGTGTATGTAACATATTTGTGCGTGTAAGATTTAAAGAGTAAACATACTTTCTGAAGTGTTTGAAGAAAAGACGTCTTTAATATCAGGTTTCCATTGATTTTGAAATGACCTCACGATTTTTACAATTTATTTTCATTATCTATACTAGTTATTTTTATCGTTGTCGACGAATCGTATGATATATTCTCGACATTGCGCATAGTTAATCAATGTAAATATCATGCAACATATGTTACATATGTACGTATGTTACGTATGTTACATACGTAACATATATAACTTAACATATGTAACATATGCAACATTACAAAACATATATAACATAGCATATAACAAAGTTTATCATATGTTACATAGTGTAAAATATGTAACATAACGCAATGTATGTAACATATTTGTGCGTGTAAGATCTTTAGGAGTAAACATAATTTTGCAAAAATAAACATTAGATAGCCCCTCCCAAATAAATTAACATAGCTAGCTATTTATGGCATAATGGTGTAAACAATTAATTCAATATTAAAACAATACATGTTTCACGTATATATATACACTATCTCATGCTCTCATTCACATATGTGGTGTCGTTGCATCTTAAGAATTTTCATACATTCTGAAATAGCGTAGCTCATCAAAGATACACACAAAACAGACAGTGTTGTTATAGTCAAATCTGTGATATCTTGATAAATCTCAGTATTGAATACATTATAAACGGAAGTAACGTATGTGACATAACGTGTGTGACATAAGTTATGTAATGTATGTAACATAATGTATCAAAACGCAACATATGTAACAACATGAATGAATCAGCACCCGTTATGCAACATAGCGTTTTGTTTGTAGCAAAACACGTAACATAATGCATCTTATATAACGCATGTACCATAACGTTACAGATGTAACATAAAATTACATATGTAACATAATATATGCAACATAACATAACGCCACATATGTGAAATAACATGTCACAGAACACAGTGCATGTAACTGAACATAACATAGCATTTAATATGATACATATATAATGTATTTCTTATACCAACGTACAACAATACAGACACGACTACCTGGAAGAGTCACACTCAACAGTGCCACCAAGCAGTCACAATCAAACGGACTACCAGACAAAGTCACAATCAAAATGACTACAAGGGAGAGCGTTAACGTTGTCAGCAGTTAAAGTGTGTGTTTTATACATTGTATTTTTTCTGTGACAGTGTGTTTACCCTTCATTTTCAATAAGTTTATGTTGAATAGACACAAAATGGTTCAATAGTAGCATGTATTGACTCTTTGTACGTATAACTGTTGGTTAATAATTAAAAAAAATGATAATTGATCTGTCGTAAATGCTCATCACAGAAATAAGGCTAAACTGTACTATATGAATTATAAGTTTACGAGTTGGTTATGTGAATATCTAAATGCCCAGTCTGCACATCGAAAATGAAGTTTCTGAATTTACAGTGCCAATTCCACATTAATGTCAGGTTGAGCGCAATAAATAGTAGTGGGCAAGTTAATCGTCAGGACGACAGAAACGCATGCAACACGGACTGTAGAGTTGTTTCATTGTTGTCATAAAAATAACCATAAACTCTTGGGTACAAAAAACAACAACAAAAAAAAAAAACAAAAAACGGAGACATCGTCGACGCATTCAAATTAAAGTGACATAAGCTACAGCGCCGAGATATAACCCTATTAGTACCATGACGCATGTAGGTCAGCGGTTAATAGCGGTCAACTTTAATTTTCATGCGTTCTAACATTTTCAACAATCAATGACTTTAGAGACATTATTCGAAACTGGGCGTGATTTGTTATTTTGGATTTGGCCTCTATCAACTGTCACACCATTTCTCAAACACGGAGTAAGGCAACCGTTAAAAAGTGTTAAGAGCTTTTTGTTTGTTCAGTGCATGTCTGTTTATTTAGTCACTCACATGTAACTGTATGAACGTAGCTATATGGAGTACAATAATACACACTTGTGCATTTATTTGATTTGATACCAAACGCAACAGCTTTGGTTATGTCGGGACTGGGTCACCATTTCTCAATTACAACAACAAAATGCCCGCAATATACGTGTTTAGGCGTCAAGAAGCTCGTCTTTTTCTTACGACCTTATGGTCAATGAAGATGTAATATTTATTTAATTATAGCTAAAAAGACCCCATTTGCGGATCCATGGGCGATGCCGCATATTTCGGTCAACGTTTGGCGATTCATGATTTATTCATTATGATTTTTATTTAATTCAACTTTTTTTTTTATTCAGAAATCTTAACCTTAGGACGAAGTGACTCATACTAATTGATGTATTTTACCCTATTTAAGACGACGCTCTCAAAATCTTAGTTATGGTGTTCTGGAAGGGTAAAAATGGCATAACGTACAGATGTAACATAATATTACATATGAAACCTAACATTATATATGCAACATAACATAACGCCACATATGTGAAATAACATGTCACATACACAGTGCATGTAACTGAACATAACATAGTATTTAATATGATACATACATAATATATTTATTATACCAACGTACAACAATACAGACACGACTACCTGGAAGAGTCACACTCAACAGTGCCACCAAGCAGTCACAATCAAACGGACTACCAGACAAAATCACAATCTATGACGGTGTACCGGCAATCTAGGGGTTATAGTCCGATGCTACCTACATGACTGATTTGCGACACAAACCCGAAAAATATGTCATCCTTACGATGAAGCATTTTAGATTGATTATCATTATATTTCTGCTATACTGTAAGTTCTCAGCCTGCATAGTGTCGTCGTAGCTTTACCGTCGGCGGATGGGCGACGGATGACAGAGCACAGCTTTACCTTTTAAAAATGTCTAAACTACTTACCTAATAGTAATACAAGTAGATATCTATAAATCCATTTGAAACGATCGCATGAAAGAATGATCATATTCATGTCTGAGCATGTCTGACACTAACCTACAAATAATATCCCACGGATCTCACGTGCAAGACTTTCACGAGTGAATACAAATCAATGCACCATGCCGCGAGAAAATGTGCATGCAGCACGACATAATATTTCATGATCGGTTTGCACATGACATGCACATTCTGTACATGTTAGTGTGCATGTTCCTGACATAACTATCTGGTCGTGTAAATGGAGCCAATATTCATAATTATATCAAAGTGCTTTTGTTTTGTTTTCTAGTGACATGCCTAAAGTTATTTACCGTCAATGAAATTGTATAAGTTCGGCAAATGGGTCACTGTATGGGCGGCAACTTTAATATTCATATCTGGGCGTGGTCGGCTAGTCCATCTGTTCAAGTAGGGAGATAATAGAAAAGTCGAATTCAGTCAGCCTAGAGCGCTGTCACATATTTTACCGTTAAAGATCAGCTACCTATTTTGTCCAATCCAATAAACTAGACAAACTCGGATTTTCATTCTAACGGACAACATGTGAGTTGAGTCTTCCAACTGTATACCTTTGGCTTTTACCTAGGTCAAAAGTAGACCATACCCAATAACGTATTCATAAGGTAACGCCCATACAGTGACCTATTTGCCGAGCTATATTGTGATCGTATTAAATAGAGCTGTGTTGTGAGAAATCATGTTAAATGACATGTCGAATATTTGTGCTTAATACATGTTTATATATGCAAGATCAGGACAGAGACAACAAACCGTTTATACTGCTAATTTCACAGGAAAAGGTTACCCGTGTCCTCACCCCGGATGAGTCTAGGACTCTACCGAATTACAACTATCTATATTCACTTCTTATACGTTCCATCCTTGTTACCATTCTTTAACTTATTCTGTTGTTAATCCTTGTATGCCCAATTTGGGCTTAAGTGAATAAAGTTATGTCTGTCTGTCTGTCTACATTTTTATTTCAAACAAAAAGATTAGAACAGCCTTTCCTCGGTTTAGATTATCCTCGCATGATTTGGCAATCGAGTGTGGTCGCTACGTGGCCACGACGATGACACTCCAAAAAATAGAAGATTATGTAAATCTTGTAATCTCAATGTTAAAGAAAATGAGTGTCATTTTTTACTTGTTTGTTCTTTGTATATGGATATTAGAAGACACTATTTCAATTCCTATTATCGCCACTGGCCGAGCTTGATGAAATTCGAAAAACTAATGTCAGTGACATCAAAACGTAAAATTATTAACCAAGCGAAGTATGTACATGTGTATTATGCTTCACAGAGAGGACTTGAGGTTATCAAATGTATATTTCTTATGTATCATATGTTTGCTTTTTGTAAATTGATTGATATTTAATGTTCTCATTACATACTGTGTCTATTTAGGCTACAAACATTGTAAATGTTTTATGCTGAATAAACTTATTTGCATTTGTATTTTTGTGTCTAGATGTACGTATCACAGTAAATTTGAGAGTAACGTTTTCAGTTTCGTTCAGTAAATTGTCCTTAGACAATTATGCTTAAGGTGGACATCACGCCTATGCAATGTTACATCAGGAAAACATGTCCGTGGAATACATACCCCCTTAAACGCCACTTTATACATATTTTTCTTATTTTTGGTACAAAACATAGATTGTGGGTACTCGTTAGAACCGCCTCCACATGGCGGAGGCGGTTCTAACGTGTACCCACAATCTATGTTTTGAACGAACCCCGAGAAAAACCACCTGGTACACCCGCAAGCAGAACTTGGCTTGTCTCACATGTGGCCAGAGCGGGGCTCGAACCCACACCAGACACAGCGGTGAGAAGAAACAGCGCTCTTTACCGCTCGGCCACGGGGTCCGCTGTATTTTGTTTTGGGAGTTAATGTGTCATGTTCAAGGACACAACACTGTGTCACCAGTACAGGAAAAAAAACTTACGGAAGAAATTCCGACTAAATAGTAAATACAGCAACCAAAATCCTTTTGAAAGGAGAAACTTCTTAAACAAACTTCTTAAGTTACTTCTTGAACAATTTGATGTCTTGGACGAAACACGCAAATAAAAAGAGTGCATTTCTCTTTTTTTTTGTTTTATAATAAAGTGCACAGGTTTTACATAAATGCCAGCACGACAACGGAATTTTACCATGCAGCCCAGGGTGGCTGTTTGTTAGCTTAATGACCCCAGACTCCAATTAAACCCAATATCATTAACAATGGTTACAAGAGAATGCCTGCATTGTTTCTTACACTTAGTCGCTATATATAAATAATTCCATGATTCAATTTAATCGTTGGTATATAATCTCTTCAGTCGTGAGATCGTGAGTGAGATATACTGCCATTGACGAAGCACTTTTTTTTGACAATCTACATATACTTTTTAGAAAATAGATCAGCTCCAGCAGTGATTTGTCGAGTAATAAATGAGCCGCGACGTGAGAAACCCGGCCTTCGGGGTTTCCGACCAGGTCTGACACAAACCGACATGAACAGTCACAGAAACAGGCTAGTAGCTTGAAATTTCGGATTTAAAAAGAAGAGAAATTGTACTATCAATGTAGTGAAAACAATTGCGCTGCGAATCTGATCAGCGCCTTTGTTTTCGCATAGGCAATGATCCCGTTTTCTCACCGACGTGGCTCAAATCACTGTTTGTAGGTCGTAGCTGGTCAAGTCTGTTTGTCTTGTTTGGTTAAGTCAGGGCTACATACATGTATATAACTTTTTCTTCCTTGAAATATACATGTATATCAAGATATATCGTGTATTCATTGCAAAGTCTACAACATTTTGCAGCGAGCTTCATCAACCATATTTTAAGATAGAATCTTTCCTATTCCACTCACCGAGGTACATGAAACATTTTTGTTAGTTCAATGACTAACTGACTTGCAGCCAATGACATTCTAGGAAATAGGGTCGGGAGCCATTGTGCTTATGTTAGTAAACATTCAGATAGAAGGAGGGTTGATCAATTGTGCAGTTACTGTGAAGCTTATCTGTGTCTTTGCTTCCGCATATGCAAAAGTGTTTTTGTGATTCGGCTCAAAATGACAAATCCCAAAACCATGTTAATGGGAGAAAATTGTTTGTTTTCTTCTACAAACAGCAGAAGCTATGATCTGCATGTGCACCTATGCACCTGTGCAGTCTTATTATCAACTTTCTTTCATTACATTTATTTTGAATAGGAAAATACAAGCTTTTTTAGGCTATTATACCGTGTTTTTCTACAAGGTTGATGAAGCAAATCAACGGTTGGATGTGGCAAGGTAGATACAACTTATTTTACCACAGCCACTGTAAAACACACAACAAAGTCAGTTCCTGTTTCTATATTTTCTTGAAGACTTGTGTACAAAATTTACGAGTTATTATCAGCCATTTCACGTGTCAAAGTTCTTATGATACCGTCGGACTTCCATTGCGAAACGCAGGTGAAAGAAATAGAGAAACTGCATCTGGCCTAATTGACAAAGAACGTATTTGAAATGACGAGAATTCTGTTGGTTCAGAATATAGCAGGGTGAAAACTATGAAGATCTTAATTTCATTACAGTGGAAAAATGTGACATTTTCTTTAATGAGTAAGAATACGATTAAGATATGATAAAAATTTTGACAATTCTACTAAAATCATTATTTTTTTTTGTTACATTTCTCAGCTTAGAAATAAAAATGCGATTTTTTTTCGAAAGTCAGTCTTAAAGTGTCTGATTGCAACTATCGTACTTATTGCGACTCTGATTGCAATTGATAGTTCGTCTCTCACTAATGAGAAAGACCATCATTATTTCTTGAATAGTGCTGATGTGTGTTGGTGAGTTCTTTGATGGCTGACTAGGCCAATTCTGGCTCTAAACTGTCGGTTGCAAGTAGAGCAAGTCAATGTCATAGAGTCTGCTGGTGGCACATTTGTTTTGGCTTTGCGCTCTCTTCGCTTTCTTTCAGCTTCACAGATTCTCTTCTTTTCATAGAGAGCTGCTCCTTTGTTGATGAGACCTCGCCACTTTGATCGCTCCTGTGCAGTCTGTTCCCAGGACCCCATTGGTATTTCGAAATCCTTCAGAGAGGCTTTGAGGGTGTCTTTGTAGCGTTTCTTCTGGCCACCTTGAGAGCGCTTTCCCTCCTGTAGTTCTCCATAGAAAACTTTCTTTGGAAGTCGCGCATCAGGCATTCTTATAACATGGCCAGTCCATCTTAGCTGTGCTAGCTTTAAGACTGTATGCATGCTTTGCATCCCTGCTTTCCTCAGGACCTCTGTGTCTGGAATCTTGTCCTGCCACTTGATTTTTAACAACTTTCTCAAACAGCTTAAGTGGAAATGGTTTAAGTCTCTTTGCATGGCGTTGGTATACTGTCCAGGTCTCACATGCATACAAGAGGGTTGGCAGTACCACAGCCTTGTAGACTTTCAGCTTGGTGTCAAGCTTGATTCCATTTCGCTCCCAGACATTTGCACGGAGTCTTCCGAATGCCACACTAGCTTTTGCAAGCAATTCTGGCAGTGATCTCATCATCAATATGCACTGCTCTGGAGAGAGTGCTTCCCAGGTAGGTGAACTTGTCAACAACTTTCAGTTTTTGCCCATTCACAGTGATGGTTGGTTCATTATATGGTTTTCCGGGGGCTGGTTGGTGTACAACCTCTTTTTTGTGCTGATTGTGAGATCATAGTTATCGCATGACTGTGAGACTTGATCCATGGCTCTTTGCATTTTTGCCTCTGTGTTGGCATTCTTATCCATATCATCTGCATAGAGGAGCTCATCTAGCACATCAGTCTGGACCTTAGTTTTGGTTTGCAACCTTCTGAGGTTGAATATGTTGCCATCAAAACGGTACCTGATTGGAAAACCAGTGTCACTGTCCTGAAAAGCATCCATAAGCATGGCAGAAAACATCATGCTGAACAGTGTTGGTGCCAGACCACAGCCTTGTTTGACCCCATTTGTTACTTCAAATGGTTCAGAGAACTCTCCATCATTCTGCACACGTGCCTGCATGCCATCATGAAACTGCCGCACCATAGCTATGAATCTGGGTGGACAGCCAAACTTGGCCATGATTTTCCAGAGTCCATCACGACTAACAGTGTCAAAAGCTTTGGTGAGGTCAACAAACGTCATGTATAGATCTACATTCTGTTCTTGGCATTTCTCCTGAAGCTGTCTTGCTGTGAAGATCATGTCTATTGTCCCTCTGTCTTTTCTGAATCCACATTGACTTTCTGGGATAAGTCCCGTCTGATCAAGATGAGCATTCAGACGATTCAACAGAATTTTTGCAAGTATCTTCCCAGCAATTGATAGGAGGGAGATGCCTCTGTGATTGTCACAGACTTGAGGATTTCCTTTCCGCTTGTATAGGTGGATTATGGATGCATCCTTAAATTCTTGTGGGATAGCCTCCTTCCTCCACATACAGTGAAACAACTCTGTCAGTTTCTCTGCCATGGGTAGCCCCCCAGCCTTGTAAACTTCGGCAGGAATTGCATCTGCACCTGGGGCTTTGCCAGATGATAGTTGTTGAACTGCTTTTCTTGTTTCCGTAACGGTAGGAAATTCATCTAATAGAACATTGCACTCTATCTGTGGAAGTCTGTCGATTGCATCCTGATTGATGCTTGATGGTCGATTAAGCACACTATTGAAGTGTTCTGCCCACCTTTCCAAGATAGCTTCTTTATCTGTGAGAAGAGTGTTTCCATCTGCACTGAGCAATGTGGTGGCTCCAGAACTCTTTGGACCATAAATGGTTTTCAGTGCATCATGAAATTTCTTCATGTCCTTTCTATCCGCAAAAGACTGAATTTCTTCTGTTTTCTTCCTCAGCCAGGAATCTTGCATGTCCCTAAGCTTGGTCTGGACTGTCTTACAAATGTTACTGTAGGCTGCTTTCTTTGATACTGAGCTAGTATCATCTTGATTTGCCTTGAGCAAACGGTGCTTTTCTTCAAGAAGCCTCTGAATTTCACCATCATTCTCATCAAACCAGTCTTGATGTTTGCGAGATGGATGGCCTAAGGTGCTTGCAGCTGAAGAAAGAACTGTTTTATGGAAAACTGTCCAGTTTTCTTCTGGGTCCTCTGAACTGAGATTCATTGCATCAAGTTGGTTGCAAATGTCTGTTAAGAAATCTTGTCTCATGCTGTCTTTATTCAGCTTTGAGACATCCAGTCTCTTAGGAGCTTTCTTGCCTTGAGGTCGCCTCGCAGGCTGTATTCTTAGGTTGAGTTTGCTGACAACCAGTCTATGATCTGTCCAGCAGTCTGCACCACACATAGTCTTTGTCACTTTAACATCCTGCCTGTCTGTTCTCCGCACTATGACATAGTCTATGAGATGCCAGTGTTTGGAACGGGGATGCATCCAGGATGTTTTGTTCCTATTAGGTAGACGGAAGACTGTGTTGGTGATTAGAAGATCATGTTCAGCACACTTCCTGAGAAGCAAGAGACCATTGCTGTTGCACTTTCCAACCCCTTCTGGACCTATAACTCCTTCCCAGGTCTGGTGGTCTGTACCCACTCTGGCATTAAAGTCGCCAAGAAGGATAAGCTTGTCTGTGCGGGGTGTTGCAGAAATAACATTGTCTAGGTCATCATAGAACTTGTCCTTGACCTCATCTGGATTGGTCATTGTGGGTGCATAAGCACTGACAATAGTTGCATGTTTATTGCCTGACAGAGGAAGTCTCAATGTCATAAGACGGTCATTAATGCCTTTTGGCAATCCTGACAGCTTACCAACAAGTTCTGTTTTGATGGCAAAGCCAACTCCTGCTTCACGCCTCTCTTCACTTTTGCGTCCACTCCAGAAGAAGGTGTATCCAGCACCAACTTCTTTGATCTCCCCAACATCTGCGAACCGAGTCTCACTCAATGCAGCTATCTGTATATCATACCTCCCAAGTTCTCTGCCCACAAGGGCCGTTCTACGCTGTGGTCTATCTGACCCAGCACTATCCATTAAAGTGCGCACATTCCATGCGCCAATCCGTAAGGGGATTACTCTAGCTTTTTTCTTTGTATATCGACCGCTTAAGGGGATCCCCGCTGATCGCGGTTAACCAGCCAGGGGGTTTGAAGCAGGCAATTGTTTAGGGCACCTTTTCTAGCCCCTTCCCCATGCTACGGGGGTGAGCAGTGCGGTCCTAAATAGGTCTGCTCAGTCACTCAGCCGACTGCCGAATTCTGCTTACTGCTTCTCCTCACAGAAAACGACCATTAGAACTGAGCCGCCTGTGTGCAGGTCTGCAACTACAGCTCCCAGTGTGTCCTACACCTGCTGCTTCGCCACTCGCCCATCGCCACAGGACTTTGTAGGTATGTGGGTGCAAGTGTGATGAAATTGTTGTGTATGCAGGTGCTTGTGTGTTGAGAAATAAGATGACATGCGCTATGAAATTGGATTATAGTGAGGAAGAGGTGCGCAACGTCAACCTCACTCTCTAGTCCTCGACCAGCTGCGCCCAGAGGCAAGACACAGGTCAAGACGTCTGGAGTTGGGTTTGGATGCAGTGGATGACCGTAACATCTTTAGTGCCTTGTCACGCTCTGCATGTTCCACAACATGTTGCTGTATCGCTTTCTGAACCGTTGAATCAGATGATTTCTTCCGCTCCATCTACCGAAACAGTCTTTGCATATCTGGACTAGGCATATCCAGACACACAGGTTTGATTTTGGAGTTTCCTTCTCCTAGATGAATTGCAGGCCACAGCTGAAGAGCTCCATCTACCCTTTCTTAGGTTTTGTTTAGAGACCTGTAAACTCCTAGGAGGGCTGTCAACCAAGACTAATGAGTTCCCCCTGCCCAGCTAGATTTTGTGTAGAGAACTAGCTTAACTCCTAGATGAGTTGCCTTCCAAGGCTAACGAGCCCCATCTGCACCGCATGACAACAGGTAGTACTGATTACATGTTACAGTAGCAGTTAAACTGACCTGATTGCAATTACCCATTACGGAAACGCGCCCATGCAATATACAGAAATTATTTTGGTTGTAAAAATGAAAATGTTTAGTTGAAAAATCTTGATTGTTTTTATTTTTGCTCAAAACAGATTATGGGTACACGTTAGAACCTAGGCTAGGCGGTTCTAACGAGTACCCAAAATCTATTTTTTATCAAAAATAAGAAAATAGGGATACCCCTCCATACCCCTGTTTTCCTATATAAAAGTGGGGTTCAATGGGGTATACATGTCACGGACATGTTTTCCTGATGTAGCTGTCATTATTGACCATTCAAGTCTACGCGGCAGAATTCCCAGAAGGAGAGATGACCGATGAAAAAAGGACGTCACATTGTCGCAAACTACCTTTGACTGACTTGGTGGTAAAGTGGTAAAGTGTGAGTTTAACGCGAGAATGAAAAGCAATTTGTAAGGTGAGAATAAAAGGATTGTATTTTTCTGAATTCTGCTATATTCATAGAGTGTGGTACCTGCAAGCGCCGCCCAAATGCTGGTGTTATGGCTAAGCTGACAGTCAATCATTTAACCAGAGATATGAAAAAAGATATTTAATTAAGACACTACAGATCAGATTGACTACTTAGATAGAATTGTCAAACACTGTTGATTAAAACAACAAATAAGCAAACCTACATATATGATGGGTACATAAAAGCAAGAAAAATGTTAGTTCAAAAACAACTAACAGAAATGACAATTTTAATGAAAATACTTATTTTTCTGACGTTTGTACCAGGACTATATTGTGTGGAATATAAGATTGGAATGATTGTGCGACAGAAATGTTGCTCCTGGCAGTCAATGAACATCATAGGTGGGGCCGTAAATATTGCCTTAGATCATCTGGAGAATGACGGGGCCATTGAAAATGTTACATTCAGGTAAGATATTTTGAATCTTACTTACAGTTGTATATTTGTCATAATTTTTAACATCTTTCCAGAGAGATGTAATGTTTTCTTCTTTCTTCTTCTTCTTCTTTCTTCTTCTTCTTTTTTCTTCTTCTTTTTTCTTCTTCTTCTTACTTTTATTGTCTTCTTCCTTTTTTCTTTTTCTATTCTTCTTCTTCTTCTTCTTCTTATTATTATTATTATTTAGTAGGAATGTTTTATTGTTTGTTTTTTTTTTATCCACAGGTACTGCTAAGTTTCTTCTTCTTCTTGATCGTCATCATCATCATCATCATCATCATCATCATCATCATCATCAGCATTCAGTTTATTTACGTTTAGATTTTAGAGTGTTTTACTTTATATATAGTCCATGTACCACTATCAAATTTGTTAAGAAGTACTTGTGATCAACTTGCCTTGTTACAACTCCTAAACTTGTCTAAATGACGGAACCAAATTATGTAATATACTCGCGTCACTAAAACGCCTCATCGAAAATTCTGCATAACTCGGCCATGAGATACAATAATTATACGTCTTCTCTCATGGTATAGTATACGCCAATTTTGTTTTAGAGGCGTACTTTTCTCAAAACTTATATGGGTGTACCATTTTTAAAACTGCATCCTGACGTCTAGATTCACACGTTTTTGACTTTAAGGATGTTCGCTGCCAATGAAAATGTATTCAAACTTTTTTTCTAACCCCTCTTTTTTGATTCCAAAATACAACACAAGACATTTGAAAACAAAATAAATATAGGGTAGTGTGCATTTTTTCAAGCTACAGGCCTCCGAATGAGACTTCTGAGCACCATGTGTTAAATTTACTAAAATTATTTTATATTTTAATTCTTTGAAACATACCTGTCTTGAACAAACATATACTTAGAATGCTTTCAAAAGTCATAGTATTTACGTATCGCAGACTATTTTGGACCAAAACCAAAGAAAAAATTGCAACTTGAAGTGGATGACAAAATTTTACGATTCCTTTTCCAACCCTACCCCCATACTTAAAAAGTCGGAAAATAGCAATATTTTGAAATGAGCCAAACCCATATTTGTTGATTCAAACTTTTTCTTGTATTTTCACACAACATAGAACTTGGTAATATTGTTCGAATAAAAGAAAGAAATATATAGGGTAGTGTGCATATAAGAGAGAACCAACAACTTGAAAATTGCCATTTTCAGCCTTTTTTTCGGCTGTGTTGTTTCTTAAAGCCCATTTCATAAAACCACCTAAAATTTTATAACCAGCACACCAAAGACCCAAAGACTGACTTAGAAGACCATGTACACATATACTGCAGCTAAAATAAACATCGAACTAGTGCAACTAATTTGAAGATGTGTAATATTCTAGTTTGATACCCTACCCCCTAAATTTTACTGACAACTAAAATTTTCTGAAATGCTGCAAAAATGGGGTGAAAATATGAAGTTTCTTAGATCGACAATTTCCATGTCTCTTTCAATGCATATCATCAATATGTATCCAAATATAAAATATTGGGAAAATATCTGCAAACGTTTACGAGATATTCAACAAAAGAAAAACCGGAAGTTCCGAAATCTCAAATGTTAGCAGCGAACATCCTTAAAAGTCGTGAAACACCTGTAATGTTGTTTTACAAACTCGAGAACGTCAAAGTTTTGAAATGTAACATTACTGGACTATGTTAACTTGAAATATCGAAAAAAAAAAAAAAAAAAAAAAAAAAAAAAAAAAAAAAAAAAAAAAAAAAAAACCATCTATACATGTACTATTAGGACTTATCACAAGAATAGAAACAGACGGAACAAAATTGATACTGCTCAGATCCTTGCGTCCGAAGCGACTCCATAGTCCGGAACCATCGTTTGCCTCGGTATAAGAATCCCTTTATCGAGTTTTGTTATTGTAGCGCATTCGCTTATATTTACATATTTATTGTATTCGCCCTAGATGGAAGTATCTTTCTTGATGTTCCCAATAAAAACAAAACAAACAACCATTGTAACGTGATCAAGAGGCCACGCCTATGGGCGGAGCGACGTCAAAACCAGCCAGTGACGTTGTTGGTTAACACTTGTTGGCGTGACGTCGGTTGCGTATCGCCATGACGTTAGGCGCAAAAAATGACGTTTTGGCTGTTCCAAAATTGCGCTAAGTCGGATTTAGTGTCAAATAACATTTAAATACGCGACGATGTGTGCAATTAAAATCTGATACTTGATTGATAATATAAGATATAAATATAAGACACTAAAATCAGATTTTAGCGTTCACTGGATGATGAAAAACATTAGTTATTTTAATATCTCCGAGAACCCCTTCAGTCTCCACAGACATTAAAACAGCCAAATGTTTTTCATCATCCAGTGAAAGCTAAAATCTGAATTTCAATCCTTAAAAGTCCATGTATTAAAATCGTTTTGACGTCGACGTCTCTAACGCTTTCGAGTTCTAATCACAAGCGATACCGTTTTATTCGGATGTACACCTTTAGTCTATTTTCAAGTTATACAGACAAATTGTTGGAATTCCGATGGGTACAAATTGCGCACCTCTCGTAGCTGATTTATTTTTATACTGCTACGAAAGAGATTTCATGGATTCTCTTAACCATGATAATCAAGCTGATGTTATCGAGGCTTTTAATTCCACATCTAGGTACCTCGATGACCTTTTGAACATTGACAACCCTTATTTTGAAGGTATGGTCAATCAAATTTATCCACCTGAACTTCAGTTGAATAAAGCCAATATCTCAGATACTGAAGCCCCCTTTTTAGATCTACATCTTTCTGTTGCAAATGGATTTGTTTCTTCTAAAATTTATGATAAGCGCGATGACTTTGATTTTGATATAGTAAATTTTCCTTTTTTGGATGGTGACGTTCCTCGTCGTGCTTCTTATGGTGTATACATTTCGCAACTTATTAGGTTTGCTAGAGTCTGCAATCATGTTACAGACTTCAACGCTCGAAATAAATGTTTAACGGCAAAACTTCTCCAACAGGGCTATCGGTATCATAAACTTCGAAAAGTATTTTCTAAATTTTATCGTAGACACTATGAATTGATTTCCAAATACAAGGTTGGGTTAAAGACGCTTTTAAGTTAGGGCCTTTCGGAACCTGAATTTTATGGTGACTTGGTTTACAAATTTAAGAAACTTAAAGGAATTAATGATTTTTCTTTTCAGTTCAGAAAAATCATAACACGTTACAGACGTATAGGTTATAACTTGAATGTTATGCGACAGTCTGCATGCTTAGTTTTTAACCCAATCATGGTTGATAGCTATGCTGCCTTCTTTAATTGCACGCCGGTGGGTCGGGCGTCAGACTCTATGATGGCCCCGACATAAAGCTATTCATTTTAGTTGGTTGGTGCCGGAGCTTCTTGTCTGTTGCTTGGCCCACCGGGGTCCAACTGGTGTTTTTCTTTTGCTCCGGAGTTAGTAGGTTATTCCGCGCCCAGGGATCTCCATCGTCGGGCAGCTTACACAGTCTGTGAGTCCTGGTATTTGATTCATCAGGATGTTTATCATGATTTATTTGTTTGTTCTTGATGATTCATTGACTAGTTAGAGATTCACCACGAGGACCGAAGAACTATCTAAATGTTATGAACCACTGCAGAAGCTGAGGGTGAGGTTATGGCCATGTAAAACCGGTTTAAGCCCGCCAGTAACTTTGTGTTACTGATCGTTCCAAGTCGATACTTCTGTGGTGGTTCTTTTTGTTTTGTGTCTTGGTGTTTAAAATTTTTTTTGTGCTGTTGGCGCCTTATGTGTGTTTTCGTGTTTTTAGTTAAGTTAAGGTAACTGAGTGGCCACCTATTGGGAAAATAGCTGCTCATTCGGCTTACGATATGTTTCATGGTATAAGTACCTGACTGTTAGTTTGGTTTTTTCCCACCTCGGTTTTTGGAGTGGGAATCTTTTTCTGATTGCGCCTTTTCCTGATCTTTGCCTACTTGTACCTTTTCATAACATAATCGCATTCTTTCAATTGGATTGCGAAAAAGAAGCAATGGTAAACATGTTATCCGTAAGGGCGCTCGTTTCACGTTGCAAGGCAGCGAAAGTAACAAAAGGAATCATTCTTTGTCAAACAGCCATTTAAGATTAGCTGCAGTGACGTAAATTTTGATAAAGAACGAAATTTTGTATTCAAAAATTGTTTTCAGCAACATGTGGTCATATATGGATAGCCCACTTTTTTTTTGTGAAGGAGGCGTTATGTAACCCAGAGAGCGATGCCCGATAGAGCGCATCCTTAACAGAACATGATTTTTTGCAAGGGGTGCATGTTTTCAACGGCATGCCAATTTTCAAATAGTTGTCTAGAAAAATTTCATTTCAGCATTTAATTTCCGAATGCGCAAAATGTTATCAAAAGATATGACCGATACATGAAATAAGTATAGTTGTAAACCTTGGTAACTTGATTTAGGCGTTTTAGTTGACGTCAGTGTATGTATTTCTGTTACATTTTGTTCAATTAACATGATGGAATGCTGATGCAGAATGTGTTTGATGTATTAGCAGCCTAAGGCCACATACATGTAGGTCTGATAATTTTCAGAACGTGGAGAAAATCAGACTCTTCGTTAATAGCCTAAATGCCAAATTGAGACCGTTTTTCTTTTGAAATCTTAGACTCTGTAGTTTGGTTAGTTATCCGGCTTTCGGTGCTAGTTAGTTAAGGGTCACAGATGAGGGTCCATAATGGGTAACCAAAATTGCACAATACGGCAAACTTTGTTACTTTGACTGCTTTTAGAGGATCTACTTCATACCTATATCATTGATTACATTTTTATTTATAGTAGATATGTATCTAAGGACAAATGCTATACTTTCTTTTCGGTTGTACATTTTGTCACGATAAATGCATTTGATTAATCTTTATAAAATTATTGTCTTTGGCCTTTTTCATGAAAATGCAACCCATTTCACAAAGTTTACAATATACTGAAATATGAAAATTAAAGACCTGCATTCTTGTCTACTGAGGGTCAATAAGGGACAGAACACAAGAAACCCTGGTAGGGGCATCAAAAGAAAAAAAAACAATATTGCTTGCAGAGGGAGACAGTTCTACAAGTTATCAAGGGTCATAAAACTAGTAGGTATTATCATGTTAGGGTCTCTTTATAATCCTTTAATTCTTGCAGAGATGAGATTAATACCTTATTATGACAGTCCTCCTTTGATACGTGGATCATACTGAACCAGCGAAAAAAACAGTGGTACCACTTTAGAATCTCTCACTTTCAGCCTCTTCTTTAACCATTAACATTGCATAGTGAATACAATCATTGAGATACTGCTCGTAGCCAGTAAGACCGGATATCTTTAAGAAATTGTTTACGTATAGTATACAACAGTTCTTAGTTATTGCTCAGGTTTGAACCAATTAGGAGAAGACTGCGATGTTGTGTATTCGCCAGTCTTGTCACGTGCCTTCGACTGAACTCAAGATCGGACATAGGCGATACCATTTTTATATTTTTCCGACTTTATCTTATCTTATTGACGCTTAGTACTTTGAATAATATTTATACAAAGTTATGTAAATTTAATGTACATATTAAGATTTCTGTTGAGAAGTAGAGTGGTCACCAGGGTAATAATTTCTTCTTCAGTTTCCGTTCTAGGATACTGTCTGATCATGTTATGTTATTTTTGCATTTTTAGATTTGAGAACAGGAATTTCTTTCTGATTTGATTAGTTCCCCGTAATTGTAAATGGTTTTACATTTCACAGCAAATTGTCTGGTTAATAATCTCAAAACGTACAAAACCATGTTGGATTTTGTCGTACGCCAATCAACGTAAATGGTCAACCTAAAGCAGTACTTCTGTTGTGTTTCGGTTTGTTCTTTGCTTCAGTTTCGGTTTTGTACAGTTTGTGACTTTTGTGTGATTCTTAATTTATTCCTCAATACTATGGAACTTTGAAGCGTCTATAACCTCTTATCTGGTAAAATTAATTAATAAACTTTCACCAATGTTTGTTTCTGGTGTATGTGTAATTTCTTTGTATTGTTTCTAAACAGTATACATCTTTTCTAGCTTTATGTCACATGGGTAAAGGTTACCTTAACATATTTCTTTTTTTTTCAACACAGAAAGCCCAATAAGTCATCATAGCGTAATTTTCTATCTAATCTGCAGCAAAAGGCATCATATAACAAGTGCATGTTCCTGCAACTATTTTAGTTCAATCTATCGCATGACATTGACCATCGCGACAAAGATTATAAATCTGATATCAAAGACACAATCTCTTTGACTTTCAGGTGTTTCGAGAAGAAATGTTTATCAGACATCCGTCAACGATTTTAATTGTTCTACTTCTTGCCAGTAAACCAATTTTTGTTTAACATCAGGAAAACATGTCCGTGTAATAAATACCCCATTGAACCCCACTTTTATATAGCAAAACTGGGGTATGCAGGGGTATACCTATTTTTCTTATTTTTGCTCCAAAACATAGATTGTGGGTACTCGTAAGAACCGCCTCGGCGAGGCGGTTCTAACGTGTACCCACATTCTATGTTTTGAGCAAAAATAAGAAAAATATCGAAACTTTTCTTCTGGAAATTTTTATTTTTTACAACATCAAAAATCTCTGTTTATTGCATGGGCAAATTTTCGTAATGGATATGCTGAGTGCACTACTCTTGGCATTATAATTATCTTAATCACCACTGAGCAAACCAAAATTTCACGGGGCTTTAATTTGTCCGACATACATTTATGAATAACTAAAAGCTCAGCACCATAAATAATGGCTTTTACTTGAAAGATAGCGCCAGAATAAATGAATATGCTAAAAACTTAGTCTTGAATGTGAAAATATTACAATTCCCTAGCCATTCTTTATTACGGACATCGAAACTCAATAGAATTTAATGCTACAGAATCCTTACGAATGCCTTGCAATCGTTACAAATGTCTTGCAATCAATCAGAATTGTTTACGATTATTTTACGAATATGTTAAGAATTTGTTTTCCTTCAGAAATTTAGGAGCATGCTTCTAATTTTCGCAACAACTTGAAATTTTCACCGAATGCTTATGAATGCTTGCAAATGCTGCTGAATGCTTCCGAATTTCTTGCGATTAACGCGAATTTGCGCAAAACTGCATTCAGAAGGGCATTTGCAAGGGAAATTCGATATATGTGAGAGCAGTATTAATATTCAGCTGCAAAACAAGAGATTTTAGAAAGCTGAGTTTAAAGACGTGTCATACGAAAAGGACATCTATGCCTTAGATGTAAGAAGTCCCTAAATCTCAGATTTGGGAGGACGAAAGTTTCATGTTATGACTATGGGGCTGAATTTAACATTTATAGGCGAAGAAATATATACACTTTCGTTTACAAAACAGTTTGGCTGATTTAACAGAATCCAGACAATGCAACTAAATATTTTCACAACCCACCCCATCTTTGGCAAAAATGAACCATTAGACTTTGAACTGATTTGCATTTGTTTGTCAACAGCACTTTTCAAGCAAATAAATATGGGCTTGTTTGTCATATGAATGCTGAACAATATCCACACATTGTTTATTGTTTTGTAATTTTAAATCAATTTTGAAAGAAATGTTAGCATAGTGCATAAGATCTTTAATTTACAATCTTATAGTTTATTTCTAGGTGTGTTCCCCCCGGGACCCAGCATGCCCTTTCGTCAGTTTATGTGTTTTTCACATTCACACATCATATCAAAGTGGCATCCTGGGTCTGTAAACATTCATGGTTGTATTTCTTGTCAAACCGGTGTCAGGGTGAGTATACTTATGTTATGTAGATTTATTTATAGAGATACAGTACAGGTTCAAAAGTAAATTTGCTTTCAGTCTATGCGTAATGCATTAATGCTTAGAAATGTGAATTCCCAAACTTATGTTAAATTGACATAAATTATGACATTGACAATCAAATTATGCAAGAACACAATAATAATAAAGAACTAGGCATTTTCGTCTTTGAAAGTGACATATTAGTCAATTAGGGAGTATCCCAATCTAAGGCATAGATGTCCTTATAAGCCGACAATATCAAAAAGTATGTCTTTTGTGGTACAACCAAACTTAGCACAAACTCAGTGGGCCAATCATAAAAATAGCCATTTCCGGTTAGAATCCAAGATGAGTTATTGAACTGTAAGTTTGGATACATGGGCATATTTGTGTTTGTCTACGTTTATATAGTTTCTGTAGTGGTTCTTTTTGTTTTATGTCTTGGTGTTTAGAATTTTTTGTGCTGTTGGCGCCTTATGTATGTTTTCATGTTTTTAGTTAAGTTAAGGTAACTGAGTGGCCACCTATTGGGAAAATAGCTGCTCATTCGGCTTACGATATGTTTCATGGTATAAGTACCTGATTGTTAGTTTGGTTTTTTCCCACCTCGGTTTTTGGAGTGGGAATCTTTTTCTGATTGCGCCTTTTCCTGATCTTTGCCTACTTGTACCTTTTTCCCTATAAAGTAAACATGTGAGTTATTCAAATGTTACTTGCTTTTTTGTTTGACTTTATTGGCATATTTGTGTGTATGTAATTTTATGTTTACCCTATAATTAAAAGTAAAAATGTAATTTTAAGCAGACATCTTACACAATAAGCTAAAGTATTCTTATCCAAAACTCAAAATCTTTCATTTTAAATCAAATTGAATACTTTATATAAGTAATAACATTCAGCGTTTCTCAAAATATGCATTTTGTTAGAATTCTCGGTGTAAAACCATTTGCTCATTTACACTTCTTGATAAGCGCACTTGCTTATTTCAGAATAGCATGTCCATTTCCGTGAAATGTATGCCATTCCACCTCAATATAAGATGATATAACTGGGGCGTACTGGCGTATACATTGTTTTCTTCGTCGGAGTGGGGGGCATGACAGTGATTGTGAGTTCTCATTAGAACCGTATCACGATCTGTGATTTGACAAAAAATGTCAAATTTATTCAAAGAATAAAAAAGATTCATTTAAACAGTTGTAAAATCCCTGTGTATTTTACCGTCATCAGGAAAACATGTCCGTGCATTGAATACCCCCTTAAACCCCACTTTCATATAGTAAAACTGAGGTATGCAGGGGTATATATATTTTTCTTAGTTTTGCTCCAAAACATAGATTGTGGGTACTCGTTCGAACCGCCTCGCCGGTGTACCCACAATCTATGTTTTGAGCAAAAATAAGAAAAATATCAAAAATTTTCCAATTAAATTTTCATTTTTTACAACAGAAAAAATCTCTGTATCTTGCATGGGTGGCAGCACATTTGCGCAGATTTTGGGAAGAATGTGGTTCATTTGCGCACACAATTTTCCCAGGTAAACATATTCATTTGCGCACACAATTTCCCCAGGTAAATGTTACATTTTCGCACATCATATTTTCTCAGGTAAATGGTATGTTTGCCCTCGCAAGACTGTAAGCCCTAATTTCCACTCCAAGCTTTCCATTTTGTTCAAAAACATAGTTTGTGATTACTCGTAAGAATCGCCTCGGCGAGGCAGTTCTAACGTGTACCCACAATCAATGTTTTGAGTAAACATATTAAAATCATCCGTTTTATTCCAATTCAATTTTCAATTTTAATGCTGAAAAAATTATCTGTATATTGTATGGGCAATTTTTCGCAAAAATATGATAAAATACCAGCAGCTGGCCAAGGAAGTGTAAAAGATGTGTGCAAATGTAACACTAAAACTGTGCGCAAATGATATACATTTCTGTGCGCAAATGAAAACTGTGCGCAAACGAAATTTTTGAAAAAATGTGCGCAAATGTAATAGCACCATTGCATGGGCAAGTTTTCATAATGGTTTTCGTAATGACATCACAAGGAAGGTAGCGACTTCTATGTACTTAATCCTTTTATTTATCGACAAAGTTAAATGGGGACAAAAGCAACTCATTACAGCTCCTTATTAATGCAAGTTTTTCTAAGAAAATGTTAAAAGATTAATCCGAAAATTAATGGTCATCAATCTGTAAAGTTGATTGCACTTAAAACGTTATACTAGAACGACCTATGGATGAAAATAGGAAACGAGGGCTCATTTCATGCTGAGTTGCTAGATCGAATCAATGTTTTAAAGATAAGTAATTAAATTTTCCACATTGCTGAGCGGTTAAGCGGCTGAAAACAAACGAGAATTTTTGTTCCTTGCCATTGAGACGGGTTCGAATTCCATGTTTTTGAAGTTTCTTTCAAGTTTGGTTAACCCATATATGACGGATGGACTTTCCCATTGTTATCATTTGGATGAGTCCACTTTTATTTGTATAAGTATTGCATTTGTAATTTTACAGTGATTAGGGGTAACCCCTAATCACCTTAAAAATCATATCAGTCAGTTACACTGATTTGTTTGTTTTTGTAGATAGGATGTGTGAAACAAACTAATCACAAATAAGTGACTTGTAAAGAACTTTAATTATTATTTTACAGTTTTGACAACCAAGGTGTAATCGTGTATGCATAAACAAGAGTCTATCGACACCCGTTCCCTTTATCTTCACCAGAATCGACTCCGCACTAGACATGTGTCTACTCCAAAGTCGGACGCATAAGAAAACCCGTTTAACCAGGTCAGGCACACACCGGCCACTATAATCAGAGAAAACAGATAGATGCGTGGAATGTTTTGCTAAGAATGAAGATGGTGGTTTTGGATTGTAATTTCATGTGGCGAAAACAAAGGCACTGGTCCGCTGCGAAGCTTTGTTTTTCGTATGCGGAAAACATATTTTATTGGGCGCTGCTTTCCTAGACACTAGTAGACAGGTTCAAATATATAAAATAACGTTATTATGTCTTACCGGCCTACTTAAGACTAGAACCAAAAATGGCTGCGGAATGACGTGGTTTGTCAAATGACAACTAGAACACATCTCATGAATTGTGAAAGGGCATTTATTGAATGCATGGGAAAAGAAATATACAATAAAATATGCAAACGAAAACGTAATGCCTTTAAAATATTCGGAATTTCACATTCATTTGACAAAACTGGGCGCAAAAAAGCGCCACATAATACATTTTAAAAATGAAATTGAAACATATAGTTGACAAATCCTGGCAAACAAGGTGCAAAAAGTGCCAAAAATAGCATTAAGAAAACAAATACAAATAAAAGCTTCATGAAGCAAAATACATGTTACTCTACACTAACATTACAAATATATACAATGTGAGGTTGTGGCGAGGTGGTGGTGGAAATTTAAAAAGAAATTGCAATAAATTCAACTTTACCGTGAATGCTCCAGAGTTTGCTTGGAAAGTTATATAGTTAGGATATTACGCACTGTTATGAGAAATCCAAAATGTGATTGGTTAAGATTACCTCAACAATTATAAATACACAAGTTATAAATAAGTTTCAAACAGTCCGCCGACATAATTTTTTTTATGATACATAAAAACACTTATGTCTTACCGGCCTACTTATAGCTAGGCAGATTAAGTCAATTTTCCATAAGAATCGTGCATTTAGTGATACAAGCATGAAATTTGGCATGGAGGCTCAGAATACCCAACTGTTTTGAAAAATATGGTTGTCCAGCAAAAAATCAAAATGGCGGACAAAATGGCGGCTATTTTCAAAATGGCCGCCCTGAAAGACTACATACCATAGTTTGCTATCCCAAACTTCACTGCATTGACTGTCTTTTAGGTTTTTGGTGCCAATGTCCATGTTTAAGAACCAACTGAATCTAAATTTTCACTTTTGTTTCATAATGGCGGACAAAATGGCGGCCATTTTAAAAAAATGGCTGCCATCGAAGGCTTAAATTACAGCTTTTCACCTTACACTTCACTGCATTGACCAATTTTTATGTTTTGTGTGTCTTAATATATGTAAATGAACCTATAGAATCTAATTATTTACATAGTTTTCTTGTATCTATCATTTGTCATGACATATTTGCAAACTGTAAGATGAGATCATCTGCTTTTAATGCGCAAAAAGCATTTCATATGTAGCCGTGTGATGAGAATAATGATTTTAGTTGCATTTGTACTTGTATAAAGTTGATTAGAATATGTCAGGTAATTTGAATGATTATCTCTTTGCATTTAATGTTTCAGCAGTTAACACAATTAAAAATCATAATAGTAGCTATGTTTTGTCTCTGTACTTTTCTTTAAAACAGGCAATCCACCGTTTTGATTGTGTATTTGGAGCGTTTTATAAACAAAATTGTTATTTTTGCACCTTATCTCGTGTAATGAGAGTGAAATTATTCCTTGTAAAATAAATACACCATAAATGTGCATGCTGTCTAGTGTAAATGACAATGATTGTATTGAATATATGGATTGAATATGGTCACTTGAAATGGTCCATATGTTGTCTGTAAGACATGTGTAGGTATCAGTACCATGTTTGTGGTAGTTGAGTGCATTGGATACACAATGAATGTAGTGGCATTAAGGACACCCTGTGTCCTGACCCTGGTTTCAACTGCCCTTCATGCTTGGGCATAGCTAGCCCTACTGATGGAACAGACAAAATGAATGTGGAGGTTGGTGATGAAATTGTGGAACAGGTCGCATAGGAGGGATATTGTCTCTGGTGGTGGCTGTGAACTGGCTGCTGTTACACACTGAAAAATCAATTTGGGAAAAGCCCCACCAACTGCTTCCCCTTTTTGCGAGCCACAACCTGTCACTTTTGACCCGGGTGTATTCAACCTGAGCGAGAAGTGTCATGTTTCATGCTGCAGAGACTTGGGCCATGACTATGACTACTCTGAACCATCTCGGCAGGGCAATGATCTGTTTGATTTGTAATGTAAAGCTTTAGACTCCCCTCTCTCAAAATGTGGATGCTGTACTTCGCACCATACCAGCGGGATGAGATGGTTTGGGCATGTGGGGCGTAGCGTTGAAAGGATTGCTCAAGTATGCAAACTGCACAGAAGAGACAATGTAGGCCAAAAAGCTTGGGACGAAGTATTGCAAGATGGCAGAAAGAAACTTGGAATGGATTTAGCTACCCTCAAAACCGGTCTGAACGGAGAGAGTGTTCGCGAGGAAGACAAAATTTATGAAGATTTAAGATCTCCATGAAGAGAAGAAACAATCTATTAACCACCCATTGGGGATGTGAGATATAAATTGGATACTTGTACATCCAGGCAAAACGCACCGGCAAGCGACTGACAAACCACCTGATTACTTGTTGGCCGCTTAAAAGGTCTGAGACTGCCCAGGGAATGCGGTTTAGTCACACCATGCATACATATAAGATGAAGTTGCTTACAAAGGTTGCATTTTGTCCCAACAAGACTGTTAACATAGCTATTGACAGGGAAATATGGCAACAAAACAAACAAACAAACAAACGCTGCGTTTTCTGTAGCGTCATACAATCATAGATCTTAGCCGTTTATGGTGATAGAATTGAAGCTACTGTTTCCAGAAACAATGCTAAGTACCACAAAAGTTGATCTGCTGAATGATGCTCAGTAATTCTGAAATCAAGCTAGGTGACTTCCATGCCAATTTGTTAAGGCCGCTGATTTTATTTTCAATCATCTCGCCACTGTGACCAGTTTGGGTTAGAGATTGAATAGGCACATGTGAAACAAGCCAAATTCTGCTTGTGAATGTGTCAGATGGTGTTACTCAAAGGTACTCTCGTTTATGTCCTACCTACTGACTGGCTCGTCCCAAATGAATAAAAATAATCTTAATGGGGATTTAAACTGATGGCCATTAAATGTGCTGCTATTGTTGAGGATACTTCAGAAGAAAGTAAATCCAAAGTACAAAGAGCATGTGTTCAACCTTGCAAAGTTTTTGTGTGTGATGAGGATGCAGGTTCAGTACCAGACAATATAGTAGGCTAAGGCTGGTGTAGATAATGTTCCTCAAGGCTTTTGAGTATCATTTGTGATGTCTGATTGGACTGTGCTCTACATTAATGGAAGAATTCATCGTTCAGCAACCATGTCTTTCGAAGGCATGACCTTGCCATCAGATCCAGTGAGACAGTATACTTTCATGCTGTCGGGCTCGAAATGTTAAGGTCATATGATGACACTACCAACTCCGGTTCAGCATACTAAAGGGATGCATTTGGGGGTCAACAATACACCAAATGTAAATTGAATCTCCAAGTAAATGGGGTTTTAATAGCTGTTTTTTTTTTCACTTCGCAGATACTATGGACATCACTTAATCCTACAATGGCAACTGTAAGCGGAAACTAACAAAGCATGGCTGTCTGCAGGCGAATGCCAAGGACGATGCAAATGTTACTAATTAACAATTACATGCACTGAATTGTACAGTTGCAAATGAATAAAGGTTCACTAACAGTATTCACCACAAAATGATCAAGCAATTATAATATACAGAATAATATATAGAAAAAGGCTTGCTTAAAAAGAGCTTTTGCTCATTAAAAGTACATGTTTTTGTCTTACATTTGGTAAATATGTCATAAAACATTATAAACAAATGAAAACGATGTGCATATTTAGATTCTATAGGTTCAATAACATATATTTAGACACAAAAAGCATAAAAATCGGTCAATGCTGTGATGTTTAAGATAACGAACTAATTCAAGTCAGTAATGGCATCCATTTTGAAAATGATCGCCATTTTGTCCGCCATTATGAAAAAAAGTGAAAATTGAGGTTTAATGGGTTCTTATGGACAATGACACCAAAAAACCTGAAAACCAGGACCAGGTCACAGGGTGTCCTTGATGCCACTACATTTATTGTGTATCCAATGCACTCAACTACCACAAACATGGCACTGATACCTACACCTGTCTTCAGACAACATATGGACCATTTCAAGTGACCATATTCAATCCATATATTCAATACAATCATTGTCATTTACACTAGACAGCATGCACATTTATGGTGTATTTATTTTACAAGGAATAATTTCACTCTCATTACACGAGATAAGGTGCAAAAATAACAATTTTGTTTATAAAACGCTCCAAATACACAATCAAAACGGTGGATTGCCTGTTTTAAAGAAAAGTACAGAGACAAAACATAGCTACTATTATGATTTTTAATTGTGTTAACTGCTGAAACATTAAATGCAAAGAGATAATCATTCAAATTACCTGACATATTCTAATCAACTTTATACAAGTACAAATGCAACTAAAATCATTATTCTCATCACACGGCTACATATGAAATGCTTTTTGCGCATTAAAAGCAGATGATCTCATCTTACAGTTTGCAAATATGTCATGACAAATGATAGATACAAGAAAACTATGTAAATAATTAGATTCTATTGGTTCATTTACACATGTTTAGACACACAAAACATAAAAATTGGTCAATGCAGTGAAGTGTAAGGTGAAAAACTGTAATTTAAACCTTCGATGGTTGCCATTTTGAAAATGGCCACCAATTTGTCCGCCATCATGAAACATAAGTGAAAATTTAGATTCAATGGGTTCTTAAACATAGACATTGGCACCAAAAACCTGTAAAACAGTCAATGCAGTGAAGTTTGGGATAGCAAACCATGGTATGTAGTCTTTCAGGACGGCCATTTTGAAAATGGCCGCCATTTGTCCGCCATTTTGAATTTTCGCTGGACAACGATATTTTTCAAAACAGTTGGGTATTCTGAGCCTCCATGCCAAATTTCATGCTTGTATCACCAACTGCACGATTTTTCACTAATCTGCCTAGCTATTAAGACTAAAACCAAAAATGGCTGCGGAATGACGTGGTATGTCAAATGACAACTAGAACACATCTCATGAGTTGAGAAAGGGCATTTATTGAATGCCTGTTTAGAAATACATGGGAAAAGAAATATACAATGAATATGCAAACTAAAACGTAATGCCTTTAAAATATTCGGAATTGCACATTCATTTGACGAAACTGGGCGAAAAAAAAAAACAAGACAAAAAAAACAAAAAACAAAAAAAAAAAAAAAAAAAAAAAAAAAAAAAAAAAAAAAAAAAAAAAAAAAAAAAAAAAACGCCATATATGGAAGGTACTGACAGAACGCCCAGACAAAAGACGCAGCCATATACTCAGAAAGTTATTCTTTACTGTTTCAAAAGAGCTACTAACGGCAGATGCGTGGAATGTTTTGCTTAGAATGAAGATGGTTTTGGATTGTAGTTTCATGTGGCGAAAACAAAGGCACTGGTCCGCTGCGAAGCTTTGTTTTTCGTATGCGGAAAACATATTTTCTTGGGCGCTGCTTTCCTAGACACTAGTAGACAGGTTCAAATATATAAAATAACGTTATTATTAATAGACGTCAGAAGACGGCGACAGTCACTAATCTCCGACAGAAATGTGAAACTGTGGGAAGTGGGTACACAAAAGGTGAAAATAAATACAGTTATATAAAATGGCATTATTTATTTGGTTTTATAATTATTTCGATGCAACATGTATTTTAACCATTTGTGGCAAAGGGACATCTCCATCGTTAGCCGACGAGTCACCAGGGGCGATGTCACACCTTGGGCTATGTCCCAATGAAAGATGTCACACGCCTCTGTGACGCAGTGATAAAGCCTCTCGTCTCGTTAATCAGGGATCGCAGGTTCGACCCCGGTCTTCTTCGGACGAAACTATAAACCGAGGTCCTTGACAAATTTCCAAAACTAACAGGTGTTAGTGGCACACTGTGACAAGGCTGGAGACTGCGATATGCATAATGTACTCCGCCCAAGGAACCTAGTCTTAGGACCTGACTTACGTACAAAACCTGTGCATACACAAACATGGTACAAGGCTTCTATGCATGATAATTGGTATTTAGTGCAACACATTTTGTCATAAATTGAATACAAAAATATCTGTACTGACACTGTTTCATACCTGTACCAACGCCAAATTAGAAATAAACTAGACTGAAATCTTTATCATCTTTATGCAATATGCATCCTTTTGTAGTGTCTGAAAATAACAACTTCTTTGAATGGCTTTAGTTAGTAATGTCAGCAAACAAAAGTATTTAAGAAGACACATACTGAAACACTGCAAACGGGTATCAGGAACCTATGTTTAAAGCAAAATGTAAACGATCTGTAATTAATACCCCCAGTTATTACCCCTGAGCGGGGCAAGGGGGTAAACATGCAGAGATACAAACAGGTCGACCTAGAGTCATACTGTGCCCTGACTGCATGTTTATCCCTGCCATGGCTTATCCACAAACAGGCAAATTACCATTATTCCAGTTAAGTTCTTTCTTCCATTCAGATAAAGATGCAATCGATCCGATAAAGTAGGGTAAAACTATCATGATCTTAACTTTATTGCAGTGGAGCAAGCGACATATCCATTAATGAATTAAATATGATTAAAATATAATAAAATTCAGGCAAATCTAATAAAATCAGACATTTTTTTTTTACATTTCTCAGAACGAACATCTGAGTTTTTTTCCGAAAATAACTGAAAGTGTCTGATTGCAACTGTCGTACTCCGTGTGACTCTGATTACAATTCAGCAGGATAATATAATTGTGAAATATGTACACCCTTATATCCCTCTTTATTTGGCCTTACTGGGATGTATAGGGGATATGTTTACTTAATTTGGAACCAAACATTAAGTTTGTGTACTCGTTAGAGTCTCCCCGGCGAAGTGGTTCTAACGTATACCCACAATCTATATTTTGAGCAAAAATAAAAACAAATAGGAATTTTCAATGTTTACATCTTTAAGAAATATATAAATAATTGCATGGACGCGTTTTCATAATGGTAACTATCATATGAGCCACGCCGCATGAGAAAACCAACAAGTTGCCTGGTCGAAAACAAAGACGCAGATCAGCTTCTCAGTAACTGCGAAGCTGATCAGTGCCTTTGTTTTCGCTGCACGGATAGTACAATTTCTCTTCTTCTTTAATCCAAAATTTCAAGCTTCTAGCCATCTTTTGTAGCTGCACAGTCCGGTTTATATCAGACCTGGTCGGAAACCCAAATTGTTTGTTTTCTCATGCGAAGGCTCATATTTCTTGTGACTCTGATTACAATACCGGCTTGTTGTCACTATTGGCCAATCAAGTCTAGCAGAATTCCCAGGAGAAGTGAAGAAGCGATGACCGGTGAGAAAAAAAGGACGTCACATCGTTACAAATAATCTACATCTGACTTGGTGATAAAGTGTGAGCTTAACACGTGAATGAACAAACAATCTTAAGGTGAGAAAAAGGATTGTAGTTTTCTGAATTCTGATATATGCATAGATTGTGGTACCTGCGAGCGCCGCCCAACTGATGCCGTCATGGCAAAATTTTAGCAGATATAAACATATGAAATGCACAAATTTTATGTTAGAAACTTAATACGAGTATCAGATTGCTTCTTAGATCGACTCGTCAAACAATAATGATTGATTACTAATGACAACAAAACAACATACACTTATGATGGGTACGTGAATGCTGCTAATCATAATTTTCAAAAACAACAAACAAAAATGACAATTTTAATGACAATATTGTTGTTTCTGGCTCCTGTGCCAGGATTACATTGTGAGGAATATAAACTAGGAATGATTGTGCAACAGAAATGTTGTGCCTGGCATTCAATGAATATTATAGGTGGGGCCCTAAATATAGCCTTAGATCATCTGGAAACTGACGGGGTCATTGAAAATGTTACTTTCAGGTAAGATAGTGTAACTTTGTCATAATTTTAACTTCTTAACAGAGAGATGTAACCTATCTTCTTCTCGTTTCTTCTTCTTCTCGTCCCTCCTCCTTCTTCTTCTTCTTCTTCGTCCTCCTCCTCTTCTTCTTCTTCTTCTTCTTCTCGTATTTTCTGTTATATTTTGTTCAATCAATATGTTTCATTTTGTTTGCTGCCGCTGAAGCGTGATAAATGTATTGTCAGCCTAAGGCTACATTAGTCTGATAATTTTCAGAACATGGAGAAAATCAGCCTCTACATTTATAGTCTAAACAGTAGGTCTATTTTGCAAAATGGAGCCTGTTTTTTTTATCTTTTAAAATCTAAGATTAAGATTCTTTTCTAAATTTTCAAAATTATTTCGATTACCCGGACTTCGTTTCCAGTTTGTAAAGGGTCACAGATTACGATCTATAACCTTTAACCCAAACTGCACAATACGACCAAATCTGTTGCTTATGAATACTTTGACTGCTTTTAGAAGTCTACTTCATACCTGTTTTATGAATCCTTTTTTTATTTAAAGAAAATATGCATATTAAGGACAAATGCAATTTTTCTTTCATGTTGTGCATTTTATCTCGATAATTTGCGTTTTATTTATCTCTATAAAGATTATTGTCTTTGGCTTTTGCATAAAAATGCAACCTCTTTTCCAAAGGTTACATTATACTTAAGTGTGAACATTAAATACATGTATTCCTTTTTATTTATGGTCATTAGCTGATCATTGATAAGGAACAGGACACAAGAAAACCTTGTGGCCCTACAATACAGGTAGGGGCACCAAAAAGAAGAAGAAAAAAATATTGATTGCGGGGGGGGGGGGTGCAGCTTTACTGCACAGGTTATCAGGGGGGCCATAAACCAATTAACAATGGTACCACAGGTATTATTCTGTAGGGGCCTCTTTATAACCCCTGCAGAGATGAGATGATCTCCTCATTATGACAGTCCTCTGGATGATATTGCACCAGCAGAGGTCATTAATCCAATATACAATGGTACCACTTCTGTTCCTTTTAGAAGCTTTCCCTTTCAGCATCTTCTTAAACCAGTGCATACCAATCATCGCGAGATATTAGCTGGTATCTTGACTGTACATCTTTAGAAAAAAGGTTGTCTTATATTATGCACCAATTCTTAGTCAATACTCAGCATCACGTAATCATTTCCATTTATTGAATACCCGCTTAAACTTCACGTTTATATAGAGAAACTGGGTTATACAGGGTTATACAATTTTCCTTATTTTTATCCAAAACATAGATTGTTTATCCAAAACATAGATTGTGGGTACTCGTAATAAACCGCGACGGTGAGACGGATCAAACGTGTGGCCATAATCAACAGAAATCTAAAACCTTTACATTTTTTCAGCCAAAATTGTGAAAATATCTTTTTTTTTTTCAATGAACATTTCAATTGTTGACTTTGACTGAATTCAGCAACGGACAAAGGTGATACCAATGTTATATTTTTACGTCTTAAAGTAATTTGGTACCCTAAATGAAAGTGTTCTTAAAAGACCTTAAAGATCCACTAAGCAAACCAAGCATTTTGATATAGATTTGATGAAAGTCAGCGGTCTAATAAGAAAGCTATGGGTAATAAAGGATGCAACATGGACGGCCTCCATTTTGTTTACTAGTTGAAATTAAAAATGTATGATAAAATCAAAATTAAAGCATTCCTTAAACATAGAATGTGTGTCAATTCTGCTAACATTATTGCTTGTTTCTGGAAATAAACATCCATAAAGATTTTAGACAAGCATATTTTCAAAAAGTCATTTAATTTGATTTTACATTACGGAAACATCTCCGTTTGCACAAAGTATTCTATAATTTAGCTGATTTTGACTGTATTTTTGCATTAGTTACACTTGTTGTCCATAAAATCATGTATTTGAGCATCTGTTATGATCACCTCATGGATTAGATGATGACAGATGCCCATAATATATAATTTTATGGATTAATATCAAAAATCGATAATTTTATACCTACCCCTGATTTCCCCCATTTTTACTATATGTAAGGTGTAAATCTGGGGTAGCTTTCATATGTAGATGTTTCCCTGATGAACAATTTTGATCATAACCGAAAGTTGACTCCTGGCGGCTATTTTGAATATTACCAAACTGCCGTTATTGCTCTTTTTCTAGGTGAAAATTCCTCACCTAGAATGTATAACTAGTTGGTCCAAATGCTTGATACAAGATACAAAATTCATTTCCAATTCAAGGCCACTGGCACATAACATATATGCAACAATGAAATACAACAGAGTGATGTCAATCAAAAGACAACAAGGGCATGTGTAATAATTGCTTGTAAAGCTTACCTGTCATATTTTAATTTCATATATTAGTCAATGTCGAATGGGCCAAAAAAAAAAATCGTTCCGTGGGAATTTCATGACGATTTGTGACGACCTACCTTAAATCAAACTTTGGGGAATATGCAACAATTTAAACCAGTTCGTCGCCCTGAGACCCGCGTCTGGGCTGAAATATGACGTCATCAAAATGGGGACCAGCGCACTCATTTATGCATTTTAAACAACCATTTTCATACTATGTTTGTCAGATAAAAAATGATTTCCAGCTTCTAGCTGTTTTTAAATGGGTGGATTTTAGCAATTGTTCTTATAAAAGCTATTTTAGCACAAAAGAATCTCTCACAAGGAGCATAGCACTTAAAATATGAGCCACGTCACGACAAAGTCTGCATATGAAGTTCCAAACTATACATAACACACCGGGAGCTAAGTTGACCTAGCTTGCATTCCCAAGAAATTTTCATGGATGCCACATCATTTACTGGCACCCCAAAAATGAAAAACAAAAATGTCCCCAAAGATAAACTCAAATGCACTATGAGAAAATGCACGGTTTCTATGGCAACCATTAACGTGATTCTTGAGGATGGGGGTATACAAACAAAATTGATCATATCTCCACTGTTATCTTAGATCATTGAACATGGTCTCATTTTAAAGCATAGACATTGCCCTTTTTTGTATGGTAAATTATGCAAATTTTCTAATTAGCATACTCATTAATTTTCATGAAAACATGCAAAATGGCAGCAAAATCTTTAAACATCCATAAATGAAGTAATTTCAGGCCCAAGCTGTCGTTGTGGCACTTTGTTATTGAACCAGTGATATCATATACCGAATTAAATGATGGCCTGGTCCTATATGAAAATTAAATCATTTGCATATTCATGAATATTAATAAAACTGCCAAAAAGTAAGGAAAAACAAGAGAAAAATTATTGCAAGGTATTGGATAGGTTATAAGATCCAATCTGTCTTGCATCCCTGAGACAAAGTCTGAAGACTGTCAGTGTTTTCAGAGGGACACCCTTTATGCCATAAAATTTTGTCATCAGCAATGAAAAAACATTTGCATGATGTAAAATTCCATAGTTTCCACACCACTCCTCATGCGATTCTAAAGAATAGGATGTTCTTACTAAAATACTTATATCCCACCAATAGAATACTCTACAGTACTAAAATTGGTCTGATAGTGATACATGAACCAAACAATTTAACATTGATACCTAATATTTAAATCATTGAACTTACCGTACTTATTCATGAAAATTATTACAATAAACATAAGGAATTGGCAAAAAATTGTGGAACAAATAGAGGGTATATGTACAAAATCACTTGAACCAGAGCTGTTAATAAACGCAGGATGCTGAAAAGGTATCAAATGAACGCTATAACAATTAACTATGACCCTAAAGTATGGTATAAGAATAATCTGATTTTCAATTTCATGAATTTAATGAAAGCTTAAGAAATTTTAGAGAGAGAAAAATGAAATGAAATAAATAAATAAATTATATAATTTATATAATAAGTTATATAAAGTAAGAAAAAGAGTAGAACAGAGATCCTTGAAGAGCAGTTAACATATAAATGAGAAATATGGGTCATACCGCGGTTTCGGCTACTCAAGCTTCTGCTATTTTTTTCTTGTAGATCTATTGATATTAATGAGATCTTAATGAATAATAGCAAAATCAATGAAAAATGAAGGGGTACACCAACAACATTGCTGCCAATAGCCGTTGAGAACTCAAAAATGGCCTCAATTTATTGCTAGGACAATGTTTTATTATCATGTGCTCAGATGTATAAATCATGCTTTCTGGCAAGCAAAATTTAATGAATTTTGGTGAAGCACAGTCTTCAGTTTTCATATTTTTTCAAAACTTTAGGTAACTTTCAGAAAATTTAATAATATGTGGTTAAGCTTTCGTATTACATGGCATTAGTGCATTTTCCTATCATTGTATTGGAACCATTTTCAACATTCTAATGATATTGTCAGCTGAGATATGAGCGATTTTCTTAGGTGTACCCGTTCATTTTTCGTTGATTTTTCTCTTATTTATGAAGATTTCAGTAATATCCATACAACAAAAATAGCTGATTATATCATTACATAACATTGTCCTAGCAATCATTTGATGCCAATTATAGCTCTTCTACGTATACCCCCTTAATTGTTCCGTATTCCCCACCCACAAAATTCAAAAGGTTTTGTTGATATTCTTAAAACTCATAACCTAACACCAAATGACTCGTAAATTGTACTTCAGGATGTTATAATATTGCCCAAGGCACTATTTGAAGCCATTTTCAGCACTATAGGACTTTTGATTGCCGTAATACAAGTCATTTTGTAGGTTAACTCATGTTTTTCATTGTCTTTTCTCTAAAATTTCTTGAGTTTTCATTAAAATTCATGATAACTGGAAATCAGATTATTCTTGTATAATACTGCAGGACCATAGTACATTACCATAGCATTCATGGAATACCTCTTTCAGCATCCTGGGTTGATAAACAGGTCTGGTACAAGCGATTTTGGTACATTTAGCCCTTATTGTTCCACAATTCTTCTCCATTTTTAATGTTTTTATTTTTATTTATCTATTTATTATTGTTTATTTATTTTGTCAATTTTCATGAATAAGTGAATTCATTGATGTAAATGTGAGGTATAAAGGTTAAATTGTTCAGTTCATGCATCACAATCAGACTAATTATAGTATTCTAGAGCATTTTATTGGTGGAATATAAGTATTTTTGTAAGCACAACCTATTCTTTAGAATCGCATGAGAGGTGGTGTAAAAACTTAGTAATTTTACATCATGCAAATGATTGTATTGCTGAGGACAATATTTGATGACACTTAATTGGTCCCTCTGACAACACTAGCAGCCTTGAGAATTTGTCCCAGGGATGCAAGTTAAGCCTTATAGCATATACAATACCTTGCAATGGTTATACTTGTAGTTGTTACCTCGTTTTCCTCACTTTTTGACATTTTATTAATTTTCATGAATATGCAAATGAGGTAATCTTCATATAGGGCCTGTTCATCAATAAATTTGTCATATGATATTACTGGTTCAATAACAAAGTGTCTCAATGGCAGTTTGGGCCTGAAATTAATTCATTTATGGATTTGTTACGACTTTTTGCCAATTTTCATATTTTCATTAAAATCAATGAATCTGCAAATTAGATAATTTGAATAACTTACCACAAAATGAAAGGGATATGTCTAAGCTTTAAATTGAGACCATGTTTGGTAGTCTAGGATAAGTAACAATGGTGATATGATCAATTTTGTATGTACATCCCCATGCTCAAGAATCTCGTTAACGGTTGCCATGGAAACAATGCATTCTTTTCATAGTGCAATTGAGTTTATCTTCGAGGATAAAAATTATTTGTATTTCTGGGGTCCCAGGGAATGATTTGGCACCCATGAAGAATTGTCCTGGGGTGCATCAAATTAGCTCCCGGAGTCTTTAAGTTGTGGGCGTTTTTTGAAGAAAAACGTATGTCCGACGTATGCACGAACGAACGTATGACCGAATAAAGCAATGTCCTTAACCCATCGACTTAATTCGTCTATCGTGTGTATGATCAGATAAATTTCATATATTTTCTTCTTTAAAAAAGGCAATAATGCGATGTTTCCAATTGATTTTGATGGAAATACTAATAATTCATATATAGTCAGATAGCCGCCATATTGATGACGTTATAAATCGACTATGACGCTGCTGTAAGTGCGACGAACAGGTTTAATGTTATTTATGTACCCCAGAGATAAGTTTTATATAGGTCGTCATAAATCGTCAAAAAAATCGCACGAGATTCCCATTCGACATTGACTATATAGAACTAGGATAAACGGTGAAAGCGTTTGCGCTTCGAAAAATCATACTAGAAAATGTCGATTTTCTAATTTTTGATTTAGGACTAATCGGGCTTCCGTATTTATTGTTGATCGGAAAGCGTTTCACATTAAAAGCGTACACCTCCACGAAATATCCCCGCGTTTGAGTACAGCTTCAGTTCTATAAATATTACCGTTGTGTAACATTTTTTTCTTTCCTGTATTAGTGTCAGAAATTTTGTTAAAATAATATTCTAGGATAAAATACAATTTAAAAACGCCTAGAACGGATAAAAACATGTTAAAATATGACTAACATAACGGTCGTACCTGACCAAAGCAGGTAACATGTAACCTGAGTGATAATCGGCCAATCCGTGCATTTGATACCACGTTACGGTATGACTTTCGCGGTTTTGATATACGGCATCGGAAACGTTCATGTTAAGTTCCCGTGATAGACACTCGCGCATTTTTGCCTCCGATTGCTCTCAAGACTCCGTCGGCTCGTCAATTATTCCATAGAATTGTCGCGCCTCCACTATGCCTCTAAACATTCGTTTTTTTCCTGCCTCAGCCGTTCGCGCTTCAAGCTTAGCCATAGACACTGAAAGTTCCGCCGTTGTTTACGTAACCCTTCATTTTGCTGCTTAAGTAACGTATTACATGTTTCTCTGTTTAGCCCCGTCACATTTTTTTCTCCATTTTTTCCGAATTTTCTGTTCATCGATTTTACATCTTTTCGAATTTCGAATATTTCGGATATTAGTCATACTGGTATCACCGATATTTAACTGATCTTCGTCAGCATATTTCATGATATCGCGTTTAGTTTCGGAATCAGAATGTGTGTATCCGGGTAGGAAGTACAAGGAGTCTTGCGTTCCATGGGATGGTGGGCCGCTTTTAACCAGGAACTGATCGACAGTTGTCGATTAAGGGATGACTGATCTTGTATCCGTTGCGACCGCCTCGGGCCTGCAGAATGAGGTCTATATATGTTACCCAATGGGGGGGGGGGGGGGAGGAGAAGTCATTGGGTCTTGAGCCCCGCCCCCGTGGAGCACCAAAGCCTCGAGCTTCGTTTTCTCCACCGCGACTTCAACGACCGCCTCTACCGCCCCGAGCTGGACCAGGGTGTGGTTCCACCCCCTCGACGACCAATAGAAGGAACAACGCATTCTGCAGCAAAACCCACCGATAGCCGCTCGTTCAACCGTATTGATCATTTTGGGATTTTGGGTTGTAAAAAGTTATAATGTTATAAACTATAGTAGTATATTTAGAAAAATACAAGCTTTCAAAATGTTTATAATATGTTGGCAAAACCAGTCCGTTATATTGAATATGGCAATACACATTTCGTTGTCCAAGTCCGCAGGAGTCAAGTTGAAGTACAAAGTACAAAAACGCCATATAAAATGTTGAAGAACTTATTTTAAAGTGTTTTTTTTTCTTTTTTTTTATTTTTTGTTGTTCTATTTCGGTTTAGTTTTGATTTTAATAAAACGATGAAAAGTAACAAAGTAAACAAAATGGTGGCGCCCATACAGTCATTTGTTTGCATGTTAAATTGTCTATAACTTTTTCTACCTTTCATCCAAATTTTATCATCTGTATATCAAAATTCATGGTTTTGAAAGCCTTTTATATAGTTTGCAGTACGTATCAATTAAGGGTACCAAAATACTTTTATCTTCTAGTATAGACGTTACTTTGAATAACCTTTTATACAATGTTATGCAAAATTAACATGTTTAAGGCAAGAGTTTTAGATTTTTGTTGAGAAGTTGAGAGGACCAAGGGAAAATATTTTTTTCTTCTGTTTCTGTTCTTGGATATTGTCTGATCATGTTATTTTCCCATTTTTCGATTTGATGACAGGAGTTTATTTTCTGGTTAGTTCCTGGTAAACGTAAACTGGCTAGCCTATTGTTCTTATATTACAGACGTCACTAACCGAAGCTCAAGTTTCGGGTGACGATGGTTTCCAGCTTATGGTAATTGTAAATGAGCCAACACATGACAAAACCTACTATTTGGGTTTCTGACTAGGCCTGACACAAACCTGCCAGTACAGTCACAAATTAAAAGCAGGCTAAAAGCTTGAAAGTTTGGCTATAAGCAAAAGAGGAATTACACTATATGTGTAGCGAAGTAGCGAAAACAAAGTCGCTGATCTGCTGTGCAGTTACTGCACAGCTGATCTGCGTCTTTGTTTTCACATATGCAGATTGCTGGTTTTCTTGTACGGCGGCTCAAATGGTTTTACATTTCACTTATGACCATCGATCATACGACTATCAATCTCACAGCTGATAAACACGTGGTATGGAATGGGTGACGCACAATGCAATTCCGCCCAAAGTTGAGATGAAAATACGAGTTTTCTCCTATCCTTTACTCTATTGGTTGATAGATAGGCGCAGTCAATGCAGAATTGAACATTTATTGAATGGTAGTAACATAAGAAATCCAGGTTTAATATTTCGTTTTCGCAAACACTTCCGCCCCATGAACATATAGTGCTTCCAACACAATAACATTGGAGGAGTGTTTGCGAATACAAAATAACCGGGATTTCTTATGTTACTTTCTTTCCATAAATGTTCAATTTCTGCATGGACTTCATCCATCTATTTTTCAGTAGAGTACATGCTATAGGAGAAAACTTGAATATTTTACCTCAACTTCTGTCTCAGTTGCAGTGTGTCTCACCGATCATTTATCGGTTTGTATGCAAACAATACCACGTGATCGTCAGTAGTGAATCTGTTTCCATAAAGTAGAACAAAGCAAAAACAGAATGCTAGTTTGTAGTCAGAAATTAAAGTAGTATTATCTTCTAACAAACAACACAGCTAATTGCGCTATATCACTGCAAAATTTGAACTCAAACTAATCTGATGGCAGCTGATACGTCTAAAATAGATATAATGGGCACTTACAGCGTCTTTATTGCACCCGGAAACACAAACCGGCGAATAGCATAATTAGGAAGCTGCAGTCTGTTAGCTTAATTATCTCAAAATGCTCAAAACCACATTTAATTAGTTGTATGCCAATCAACGAAAATAATGGAAGAATAAATGATTGCATAATTAATTAAAACAGGGCCCCTAAATTCAATCAAAATAACGTAACTCAAACAGGAGCAAGGGACCGTGTAGGCAGAAAATTACAAATAAATCTTATGATAACATTTGTTGGGGACAGTATATAAAAGGTGACTTTCACTTTGGTTCCGTGTCATGGTTTGAATGATGTAATACTACTTGATTTACATGTACATTTATACTCAACAAAGTAAAGTTAAGAGTCACTAAATCAAAGTACAATTTATTGATCCTTCCTTTGAACAATCGTTCATATTAAGTGGTGTGTCGAGAGGTTAAATGGTCACCTGGGAATTAATTTCTTCTTCTGTTTTCATCCTTAGGCAAATAATACAATTTATGATCATTTTATGCAATTTCTCATTTTTTTTTGTTTACTGGCGCGAGTTACATCAGTTCCTGGATGTTGCTTATATGGTTTCAAAGTTCACCAAAGACAGATCAAAAGATCACCAATCTATTTCATACAAATTAAAAAAATATAAAAGACGGAAACACGGGAGAACAGCTTTTAGTCAGCGATTAAAGTAGCATTATCTTCTAACGAACCACACCATAGCTAATTGCGCTATGGCACTTTCACATTTGAAATCAAAAGTTAGTCTGAAGGCAGCTGATGATAGGTTACGTTATTATAGAGTCTGCAATCATGTTACGGACTTCAACGCCCAAAATAAATGTTAAACGGCCAAACTTCTCCAACAGGGCTATCGGTGTCAATTATCAATTGCTTTCATAGACACTATGAATTGATTTCCAAATTTAATGTTGGGTTAAAGGTACTTTTACGCGATGACTTTCGGAACCAGAATTTTATGGTTCGTGATTTATTTGTTTGTTCTTGATGATTCATTGACTAGTTAGAGATTCTTTAGAGACTAGTTTGTTCTTGATGATTGATTGACTAGTTAGAGATTCACCACGAGGACCGAAGAACTAACTAAATGTTGTAAACCACTGCAGAAGCTGAAGGTGAGGTTATGGCCATGTAAAACCGGTTTAAGCCCGCCAGTAACTTTGTGTTACTGATCGTTCCAAGGCCATACTTCTCGGTGATTCTTTCTGTTTTATGTCTTGGTGTTTAAAAATTTTGTGCTTAATGTATGTTTTCATGTTTTTAGTAACGTTTAGGTAACTGAGTGGCCACCTATTGCGAAAATAGCTGCTCATTCGGCTTACGATATGTTTTCATGGTATAAGTATCTGATTGTTAATTTAGTTTTCCCCATCTCGGTTTTTGGAGTGGGAATCTTTTTCTGATTGCGCCTTTTCCTGATCTTTGCCTACTTGTACTTTTTTGGTTTACAAATTTAAGAAACTTATAGGAAGTAATGGTGGTTATTATGATTTATTTGTTTGTCCTTGATGATTCATCGACTAGTTACAGATTCACTATGAGGACCGAACAACTAACTAAATATTGTGAACCACTGCAGAAGCTAAGGGTGAGTTTAGTCTAGCCCGCCAGTAATTTTATAATACGGGTCAGTCCAAGAAGATACTTTTGTTTGAACCTTATGTACGTTATGAAAGTTTTCATATTTTTATTTAAGGTCTGGTAACTGAGTGGCCGCATATTGGGAAATAGCTGCTTACTCGGCTTACGATATGTTTTCTAAGTACATGTATAAATACCTAATTGTCACTTCAGTTTTCCCACCTCGATTTTTGGAGTGGGAATTTCTTTCCGATTGCGTCTTTTCCTGATCGTTGCCTACTTTAACCTTTCTTTTCAGTTTAGAAAAAATATCATACGTTACAGACGTACCTTTCTGTGGTGGTTCTTACTGTTTTATGTCTTGGCGTTGATTTTTATGCTGTTTGCACCTCATGTTCGTTTTCATAATTTTAGTTAAATTTAGGTAACTGAGTGAACACCTATTGTGAAAGTAGCTGCTCACTCGGCTTACGATATTTTTTTCATTGTGTAAGTACCTGATTGTTAATTTAGTTTTTCCCACCTCGGTTTTTGGTTTGGGAATCTCTTTCTGATTGTGCCTTTTCCTGATCATTGCCTAGTTTAACCCTTCTTTTCAGTTTAGAAAAAGTATTATAAGTTATAGGATATAACTTATATTTTATAACTTAAATTTGTTTTTAACCCAATCACGGTTGATAACTATGCTGCCTTCTTTAATTGCACGCCGATGGGTCGGGCGTCAGACACGATGATGGCCACGACTTAAAGCTATTCACTTCAGTTGTTTAGGGTCGGAGCTACTTGTCTGTTGCTTGGCCCACCGGCGTTCAACTGGTGTTTTTCTTTCTCCAGATTTTCAGTGATTGTTGTTTGGCGCCCAGGGCTCTCCATCGCCGGACTGCTTATTGTATCTGTGAGTCATCATTTTTGACGTTCATCTTGGACGTTATCATTATTCATTTGATGATTCATTGACGTGTTAGAGATTCACCACGAGGACCGAACAACTAACTAAATGTTGTGAACCACGGCAGAAGCTAGGGTAAAGTTAGGCCTGTAAAACTAGTTTAAGCCAGCCAGTAATTTTATATTACTGATCGTTCGAGGGCGATACTTCTGTGGTGGTTGTTATTGTTTTATATCTTGGTGTTGAACCTTTGTGCTGTTAGCACCTTACGTACTTTTTCATTTTTTAGTTAAATTTGGGTAACTGAGTGGCCACCTATTGGGAATGTAGCTTCTTACGCGACTTATAATATGTTTTCTTAGTATAAATACCTGATTGATAATTTTGTTTTTCCCGCCTCGTTTTTTTTTTTTTTTTTTGAGTGGGAATTTCTTTCCGATCCTGCCATTTCTTGATCATTGCTTACTTTTACTTTAGTACAGATACAATCCTCTTGCAGTATTATTTGTGACGCTTCACGTCAGAACTTCAGTGTTTTCGGAGTTTCCGACCAGGCCTGGTACAATTCAGGCTGTACAGGCTAAATGCCTGGTATTCCGGCGTTAGAAAAGAAGAGTCGGTGATACATAAGAGTCGCTGATAAAAATCTGGGCCCAGTTGTTCAAAACTAACGACGTCGTTAGTTAACGTTTCTTTAAAATTTAAATCATTAATATTACAAATACACTGTTATTTTTTGTTGAAAAATGTGAGAATGAATCCTTTGCACTGCAAAGGATTCTCACATTTTTTCAACAAAAAATAACAGTGTATTTGCTACTTTAGCTGATATTTGCTTAACAAATTTATGTCTTAACAATATCGTTAAGCTAACGATGCTTTAAACAACTGGATCCTGAAGATATATGCAAATTTTTAACGAAACTCTTAACTTTGTTTTCATATTTTTTGCTAAAAATGAATTCAGTAAGGTGATAGCTGGGAACCGGATATCAGGGGGAATAATCCATTGTTTTTTCTTGTTCAAATCGTGTCAGCAGGAAGTGCGTGTTTTTGCTATTAAAATCGAATTTTGATGTTTTCTTTTCTTGTTGATCTTATCAATAAATGGATAAATGTATCAGCAGTTACCATTTTCGATGATTATCTCTTGTTGCGATGACTTGACTGAAAATTGACTTTTTTGCATTATCATTCCGAATTAATTTGTATGTGATAGAACAAAGCTGTGCATATTAGAAAAAAATATGTGACAAGTTTGAATTTAATTCAATGTAGCACAATGATGCGCCAGCCAAAATTAATATTGTTTACTTCATTTTCATGTCTTTGAACCTTGCTCAACTATGGCCATATTATTTTTATTATTTTGCCAATTGAAAAATTTTCTAGCATCTAATTTTTCTGTCTGAATAAATTGAAAATTATTTCATGCAATGTTTTGCAATACGAGGGTGGGTCAGAACGTTCTGTCATAGGTGTTATAACTTTGTTAATAGTCATGATAGATTGCTGTATTATACCTTGATTGAAAGGACTACATTTCTCCTTTATAATGATGCCAAAATAATGCACAGAAGAAATAAATACTTCGTAATAGACACATTGAAATACACCTGGGGTAAAACCACTGGCACGTTTTCTTTAATTTGTGAATATTATTCACAGAAAAAAGACTTCGAAAAAATATAAACCATGCAATATATTGTTCAAACATAGATGAATATAACCTCCAAATATCAAAATCATTGAATTTAATTGAGTTATGGCAAAATGAAATATTGAAATTGACTTGTACATACATTCAAATTACAGTAAAATTAAAAGGGCATTTATTGACATCTACACGTAGACCAGGAAGCTTAAAATGCATTTGACCATTTTATTGTTTCATCTTAGTGTTCCCTACGATAAACTTATAAATAAAGCAAGCAAATATAATGGTTCAGCGGTATCAGAAATGCTATAGGGGTACGTATTTTAATGACGTCATATATATCGCTTTATACTAAAGTCAGCATAGCATCGATAACGGTAATTCTTGTCACATTTCTTTTCTAAATATACTATTATTTATCACTGTAAAGTTGGAGAAAATTTGATCGGTAGTTATAAAGATATAACGCATGAAATGCACACAATAATATTTTCAAATTGAAGAAAACGTGCCAGAGTGGTTTTATCCCAGGTGTCTTTCAAGTTTTCTATTTCGAAGTATTTATTTCTTTCGTGCATTATGTTGGCATCATTATACGAGGGTGGGTCAGGAAGTTTTGTCATAGGTGTTATATTACGATACGTAGACATGATAGGTCGCTGAATTATATATTGTTAGATAGGGCAACATTTCCCCTTTATAATGATATCAAACCCATGCCCAAAAGAAATAAATAGTTTAAATTATCCGTCTTGAAAGACAGGTGGGGTAAAACGACTGGAATGTTTTCTTGAAATTGTGAACCTTGTATTGTGTCTTTCATGTGTTGTATATTTATAACTACTGGTCATATTTTCTTCAAAATTTTCAGAGTGATAAATTTTGTTATATTTAGAAAAGCAATCCGGCAGAAATGAACGTCACAAGTGCGCTACTGACTGTATAATGAAGCGATAAAGATGACGCGATAAAGATGACGTCATGGGAATATGTACCCCTGTAACTGTTCAATACCATTGTGTAATTATAATTGCTGGCATTATTATGCTTTTACTTCAGAGCAGACTAAGATGATACAGTTAAATGGTTAAATGCATTTAAAGCTTCGAAGTTCATGCCTAGATGTCATTTTTTCTTTGAATTTAAACTGCAGTTCTAAAAATGTCAGGACAAGACAATTTCAACATTTCGTTGTGATATAAAACAATTAAATTAAGTTGAAGAAGTTAGAGGTTTGCAGGATATAATCACTCATATTCGAAGAATATATAGCACTTATGACTTTTTTTCGAAATCATTTTACTGTATATTTTTGCTTTGTTTTCTTTAAACTTGTACCTTTTTAAACCGTGCCAGTGTCAGGGAGTCATCGCTTTAAAAGTGATTTTATTACATTTCTTTCATGAAGAGTCACAAACAATTTTTATCACAGGTAATAGCTAGAGAAATGGTCTTCCAGATGTTGCTAGTTTGCAATGACAGATACCGAGAAATATATGGAGTGACAGAACTTTTTGACCAATCCTCGTAAACGAGAAATGTAGCTCTTTCAATCAAGGTATAATACAGCAACTAACATATCTGTTAACAAAGTTATAACACCTATGACAGAACTTTCTGACCCACACTCGTAAAGAAATAACATTAAAAAGATATTGTAGTGTTTTGGTTTTGGGTTTGAGTGGGTTGTCAGTGTCAACAATGGTGAAGGTTTAAGTGTGTGTGGCTGTTGTCAAGGCAATAAATTCTCATTTAAATGAACTTCTTTGTGGCAAAACCGATGTATTTCTATTTTTCTAGAGGACTGAAGACACCATTTTTGTTACAGCTGAGCAGAAAAGCTGAGTTTTAAAAACAGCTGGAGTCACTACATAGCTAGTTGCAAAACCTCACTCCACTACGTTCCGTTGCGGACATTGATAGTTCTATCTGATCAAAACAATTTCCAATTAAATAAAACATGATTACACATGGTTGACACGTGGTGAGTGCAGCCGAAGTCGAACTTGACGTCACGGGAGTGGCTTAACGTCATTGCGCGCGCTTTGGCACGTGAGCATGGAAAGCTGCTTTCTGATGGGCTTAGCACTGCGCTCAAAACGTGGGAGCAAATGCGCCAGCTGAATATGTAAATCACACAAAAATTATAGATTTTAAGCAAGAAATCAGAGACCTTTCTTAAGGAACACCATTTGGAGACAATACTCTTCGAACAGTATGCCAAGTGAGGGTGAGCAAATTTTAGTTTTTCACAGTGAATTTCGTGTTTGAAAAAGTGATGTATAAAGTAAAACATTTTTCCGGTAAGTACTGCATGGAACTGAGGCTGTGTGACGCATTCGGGATGCTACTATGTATACATGGAGATTGTAAACAACATCACTGAGTCTACTACATAACGATAAACACAGAGTAACTCACCTCGTACGAATGACCGAAAACGTCATTCCGATCGGATCAATGACGAAAATTGTACTTGGATAACGTCATCCAGTCAATCCCTAACCTGACATATTTGGTTTCAACTGCTTATATGGCTTTAACACTGTTCCAAAATCGATAACGGTGTCGGGGTCGAATCTATGCGAAAATATAAACATTTTGAATTTATAGCATTTTTGAATGCATATACATGCACATTCATAAGAAATAGAAAAAGTACAAGTAGGCAAAGATCAGGCAAAGGCGCAATCAGAAAAAGACTCCCACTCCAAAAACCAAGGTGGGAAAAAACCAAACTAACAATCAGGTACTTATACCATGAAAACATTTCGTAAGCCGAATGAGCAGCTATTTTCCCAATAGGTGGCCACTCAGTTACCTAAACTTAACTAAAAATATGCAAACATACATAAGGCGCCAACAGCACAAAAATATTTTAAACACCAAAACATAAAACAAAAAGAACCACCACAGAGTTACATATAAATGTGCATGCAAATGTGGCAATGGATTCTGTATCATACAGTATATGTGCAAAAAAAATTAATCTTTAATGGCAGATCATTGTAAATAGTCAAAGTTCCTTTTTGCAATTAATACAGTTAGTACACTAAAATTCATAATCCGTTGAGACTCGGAAGACATGGTAGTCTTTCCTATCTTTTCTAGAAATCTATATGACATAATATGACGCAAGTCGCTCGAGATAGCGAACCAAGTCATTACGAAAATTTGCCCAGATAATTTTTTCAGCTGTAAAAACTGAAAGTTTCATTGAAAAAATTTTGTTATTTTTAATATTTTTTCCCTCAAAACATTGATTATGGGTACACGTTGGAACCGCCTCGGCGAGGGGGTTCTAACGCGTACACACAATCTACAGCTCCGTTTCATAAGTTTAGTACATAGCGATTTGTTTCATAAGCAGTACCATAACTTGAAGCTCGGCCAAATTTTATAGGATGTTTGTAGATTTGAACGGATTTTGCTGTGTCAATCCTTAAACATAGAACTATTCATTGATTGTAACACATTAGATTTTGATCGATTGATAAATAGATAATAGCACTAAAATATGATAAACGAAATAACATAACTTCTGTGACACAGATGTCCACGTTAACATTGATTTCTCACATTACAGGAAAGTTTGAACTAAAATCTTATCATTTCAATAAAATAACAGAGCGTCCAGTAGACTACACCTTACATAATATTTGGTTTACCCAATGTTCAGTTGAGGTTATCGAAGCTTGAAATCTTGCACCCTACGAGACTGCCTTACCTTGTTTGGACTGTCAATTCGCCATTTTGTATCCCAGTACCTTTTCGAACGGCTTTCTTGGGATCAATTATTTACATGCAACGGTTTGACCAGTGTTGTGTATTTGTAAATACAAACGATTGTATGTGTTATTACGTATCAAACGCTGACTGATTGTATACTATGGTGTACAACGGCTAGTAGGGTACAATATTTCCACAAGAAGCCTCCATGGTGCAGTGGTTATGTCACTCGCCTTGTAAACCAGGGGTCGCAGGTTCGATCCCGGGCTTCTCCAGTCCGTCGGATGGGACTATAAACCGAGGTTCCGTCTCCACATGACCTTAGCTGTTGGTGGGACGTTAAACCCCAATCAACCAATATTTCCACCGACCTCGGTAGCTCAGTAGGTAGAGTGTCCGCTCCGAGATTGGGAGGTACCGGGTTCGATCCCGGGCCGCGACATACCAAAGTCGTTAACAATGGTACTAGTTGCTCCCCGCTTAGCACTCGGATTTTCGGGGTAGAGCTAGGACTGGTCGCTCCGGTGTCAGTATAATGTGACTGGAGCTGGTATCAGGTAAAAGTGTCTAGGATCTGATACCACAGTGAGGCAGCACTATAAAAGTATGGTGTACCAACAGGCTCTTTAAGTTTTATTTTAGCTATGCCTAAATTAATTATAGCCTAGGCACCGTCGTGATATGACAGATAATGTTGAAAGCGACGTTAAACTCGAACAAACAAACAAACAAACAAACAAAACAAACACAAAACAAACAAACAAACAAACAATATTTCCAGCTTCAATAAACTTGAATATACACAGGGTAACCAAATATTCTGCTAGGTGTAGTCTACCGGGTGATATGCCAATGTAACAATATAATCAGTTTTTGGATAAAACTTTCTTGAAGTGTATGAAATCAGTGTTGAAGTTGATATTTGTATCCCAGAGTTTATGATATTTTGCTTGTCATTTTAATGTGTTACTATTTATAAATTGATTAATAAAAATCTAAAATGTTAAAATCAGTGAATAGTTCTATGTATTAGGTTAAACATAGCGAAATCCGTTCAAATCTGCAATCACTCAATAACATTTTGCCAAGATTCAAGTACTGGTACTGCTATGCCATTACTTATGAAACAAATCTCTATGAAACGGAGCTGTATGTTTTGACTCAAAAATAAGGAAAATTAGTATACCTCTATATACCTCAGTTTTTCTATATAAAAGTGGGGTATGAGGGGTATACATTACATCGACTTGTTATCTTGATGGGCTGTGTCTACATGTGTACCTTAGAATACAAAGTCAAGGATAACAGGAAGCACTCGGTATATTTTAAAACCAGCTGAAATAGATTTGGTTTAGAAAAGTAGAACAATAGAAAATCATTAACTGAAGCCTGATTAAAGTTTCCAAGACAAACAACATACTGTAGTACAGTGCCTTTAGAACTTGGTAATGCTCTACTGTCGTCTTCAGAAACGCATTCATTACGCGAAATGTAAATTTTGCCAAATGAGAGAAGGATATGATCTCATTTTCATCCCGCAAACTTAAGAATTAATGTTAGTCAATTGCATAACATTCCCCTATTTTTTATAAGCTTCCAATACCGAAATTGTTCTTTTTCTTAGCAGACTATCGGTTGGGCTTCAGGTAGTAACTTAAAAAAAGGTACAAGTAGGCAAAGATCAGGAAAAGGGGCAATCAGAAAAAGATTCCCACTCCAAAAACCGAGGTCGGAAAAAACTTAATTAACAATCAGGTACTTATACCATGAAAACATATGGTAAGCCGAATGAGCAGCTGTTTTCCCAATAGGTGGCCACTCAGTTACCTAAACTTAACTAAAAATATGAAAACATACATAAGGCGCCAACAGCACAAAAATTTTAAACAACAAGACATAAAACAAAAAAACCACCACAGAAGTATCGCCTTGGAACGATCAGTAACACAAAGTTACTGGCGGGCTTAAACCGGTTTTACATGGCCATAACCTCACCCTCAGCCTCTGCAGGCAGTGGTTCATTACATTTAGTTAGTTCTTCGGTCCTCGTGGTGAATCTCTAACTAGTCAATGAATCATCAATAACGAACAAATAAATCACGGTTAACACCATGATGAATCAAAAACCAGGACTCACAGATTGAGTAAGCTGCCCGACGATGGAGATCCCTGGGCGCCGAATAACCTACTAACTCCGGAGCAAAAGAAAAACACCAGTTGGACCCCGGTGGGCCAAGCAACAGACAGAAGCTCCGGCCCTAACCATCTAAAATGAATAGCTTTAAGTCGAGGCCATCATAGAGGCTGACGCCCGACCCACCGGCGTGCAATTAAAGAAGGCAATTAAGTCGTTTACAGGGCTGCAATGCCAAACTATATACGTGAAATAAGTTGAAGACATTGCTTAGCAAGAAATGCATCAATTAGAAAACGTTTAAAATTTATCTTGTTTACAGGGATCTAAGTGATATGTTTTCATAATTTGGTGTCTTCTTATTCAACGTTCTGAACTCCCTTGTCGACAGCTGAATATATAAAATATACTCAAGGGTCAAAGGAACTATAGCTACCGTACAGTATTTGGCTGCCCATACATACGAGGTTTGTCAGGAAAGTTCGTAGACACTTTAGCTATCAGAAAAAGTAAAGCGTTGTTGAAGAAGTGTTTTGTATAATTTCAAGCAGCAACATCTTATGAGTATATTTTAGAAATTTGGTGCAGTTTGGAATAATAACACGCTTGATATGACCAGTTGTCTGCTTGAGGGTAAGGCCGCGCGGAGCTGGTGTCAAAGCATTATAAAATGTGACGATTTTCACATTTTGTTTTTGCTTGTGAAATGGCACTGAAGTGTGCTGTAAGGTTAAAATCTTTTGATCCTGAAAGAACGTTCAATCATCAACATTTTCTGATTGTTTGGGCCTTTGCGGCAGTATCTAGTTTGATATCTGTGAATAAAATTTCAGATGCAGTCCGAATAAGTTGTTTGAAAAATTGGCGTAATTTGACGTCGGAGAACAGCCGATCATAACGTGTACATCGTCTTAGGTTTTGGACCCGAGTTTACCCGTTAAAATCGCGTTTTGGCGGGTATCCTCGGGTTGGTACTTATGCTGTAATCCCGCTGTGCGTACATGTGCTTTTCATTAATATCGACCGGTCTGGCTGCAAGAGATGATCAAAAGTGTAACCTGATAACGTAACATCTAGATATGGGAATTGATTATTTTTTAAGAAAAAATTGAATTTTGTCATAATTATTTCCATTGAAGAAAGAAATAGAATCTTCACAAAAAATTAATAGGAATCGTTTTTTCAACCGTTTTTCTGCGTTAAGGAATAAGTATTTTAGTATTTAAGTTGCTGGCGTAATCTACCAGTCCATCAATGAAAGTGCCTGATTACCAACCGCATTGCCTTAAAATAGTCCCTATATTTCAAACGATTGTTACAAAAATAAAACGGGATGACGACTTATTTATTGCATTAATTAATTTGAAACATAAAACCGTTTATTTTTTAAGCTTTTGAACACATTTAAAGTTCTTTTTCTGTAATTTGAATTGCTAGATGGCGTATTAATATCTCAACGATTGACTGATAGGTCACAGGATATCGCGCCATATTTTAATAAGAACTGTTTGCGGAAAAAAGTGAAGTTGTGATGTATTACTAGATGTTAATATTTAATAATTAGTAAAACAGCAGAATACATTAGCGTATAACCCAAACGCGCACCGGGCGTATCAAAATCTCAAAACGATGAAGATTTTGGATGTATAAAAATAAATTTGTTTAGAGTATCATTGAGGCCTATGCCGAACGTATACAATATAAAAAAATGAAAATTTTGGAGTACATTTGTGTTCCGTTCTAGACTCGCTAAGCATGCGTTATACAGGCCCGCAATAAACCGATTATACGCGCATCTCATACACGCTTTGGGCTCGTTACTGAAGCAACAGTCTAGTAAAATCGGAACGAGCATGTACATGTAGCTTACACGGGCTTGCCTAAAACGTGCACCAAATGCATTCAAAGCGTATTCAACGCACCTGTAACGCGCGTGGAACTTATTCGAACCGAGACACGCCAAGCCTCTAGAAAAAAAAACGAACAAAAATTGCTTCCTATTGAGCTTGGTAAACATAAAAGGTGAAAAAAGAGAGAGAGAGAGAAAAAAAAAAAGGAAACTTAAATAATGTAAGCCTGAAAATAATTAATTCAGGCTACTGGAGGCTTATCAACAGATATAGGTAGAAAAGAAGTTCCGACCACTGAGCATGACAGCATTATCAGTAAAATCCAGGTAGAGTTAATTGGTGCTAATCAGTGCTAATTGGTTTATAGCAGCTCACAGCATGAAGAGACTAATGACCAAAGAGCGTTTTTTGGACCTAAGAGATGAACACCTAATGATCATAAAATTGTGTGTTTTTGTTATGGAAATCGCCAACAAACACGATGGAGATAATACAAACAACATTTTCGTCATGACATGACAAGGAAGACTTCTATGTGCTAAATGTTTTTATTTATCGACAAAGTTAAATGCTGACAACACAACGCATTAGAGTCTCTTAATAATGCAAGTTTTTCTAAGAAAGACTTAAAAGATTAATCCGGAAATCAATCCACATGAACAGCGATGAGCGTAAATAAGAGGTATGTGCAGTTAGCGAATCATTAATGAATCCAGTCAGCGAATTCTTGTTACATGTATGTCATTGGAAACATGGTATGTTCACATATCGATCAGTAGACACCCAGCGGGCACATGGCGTCATAATGACGTCATATCAACGTCATTGTGACGTCATGTGCCTGCTGGGCAGGATGTTCCAGTCGGTAATCCAATATACATCTCCACACCGATGGGAATGACTTGCATTGTTTAAAGTTGCTTGTATGTTTGAATATCAAGCATAAACTGTGGCGAGCTGCGGCCGACTTTGATTCAGAAAATGAAAGCAGAATTTTAGGGCCACGTTTACGTTGATATTTTTTGCGATAACTTCATTGTCTGAACTCGCGTTGTTTTATTTTTCCGTAAGCACCAAGCCGACATATTGTTTGTTGAACTTTTATAATAATTTCTTTATGTTTAGAACAATTGTCTGCGGTAGATCCATACTTTTCCGGGGGCAGGTTTGAAGACCACTTTTTCTTCATTGTCTGTACATTTTGCAGGATGTGATGTTTGGTCAGATATTCCATATGACCCTCATGCACTTTCTCGTCATAGCTTCATAGCGGAATTATTCTTTTTGGCTCATTTGCAAAACATTCAAGAAGTTTGCTTTCCGTAGATATTCATGTAAACTGAAGATACTGTGTGATTATGTGATTTGGCGATGAAACATGAAGTTTTAGATCCAAAGTTGTTAAATGTTCATTGAGAATGACAAGATTTAAAATTTCATGCATGTTTCGCTTTCCAAAATTGAGTTTTACGGAGTGCGGAAGCAAAAAGGCAAACCCGTATTCAGTAAAAGTAGAGTTTTCATGCATGACTAATTGTATCCTCAGAAGCACAAATAGAATGTTGTGAACTAACATAATTTGGCAGGTAATTTTGTAGTTAGGCCAAGATTTGAAATGTATGTGAAAAAAAATCAGTATCAGCAGAAAATAGGAAATTGGATTATTTTCTAGCTTTTCAAAAGAGCTAAAAGTATTCCCTAACTTTTTTTCCATTTTATATAAAATATATTTTCATTGATGCTGGTTTACAGGGAGCAGTGGCTTTCTCTTCCTCTTCTGAAATTCCTTTAATTATATTGACAAAGAAAAGATAATAACCTACACGTCAGTAAAACTATCCTAAAATTCAATATCACCAACCAACAGTAAAGTCATTTTACTGATATAGCAAATGATTTACTGATTTGCGATTTTTTGGGCCAAAATTTTAATGATTATCGATTTTATTTGGCAACAATTTTAAGGATGTTCGCTGCTAACATTTGACATTTCGGAACTTCCGGTTTTTCTTTTGTTGAATATCTCGTAAACGGTTGCAGATATTTTCCTAATATTTTATATTTGGATACATATTGATGATATGCATTGAATGAGCCATGAAAATTGTCAATCTAAAAAACTTCATTTTTTCACCCCATTTTCTGCAACATTTCAGAAAATTTTAGTTGTCAGTAAAATTTAGGGGGTGGGGTAGATTAAACTTGAATAATACACATCTTCAAATTAATTGCACTACTTCGATGTTTATTTTAGCTGCAGTATATGTGAACATGGTCTTCTAAGTCAGTCTTTGGGTCTTTGGTGTGCTGGTTATCAAATTTTAGGTGGTTTTATGAAATGGGCTTTAAGAAACAAAACAGCCGAAAAAATGCTGAAAATGGCGATTTTCAAGTTGTTGGTTCTCTCTTATATGCACACTACCCTATATATTTCTTTCTTTTATTCGAACAATATTACCAAGTTCTATGTTGTGCGCAAATACAAGAAAAAGTTTGAATCAACAAATATGGGTTTCGCACATTTTAAAATATTGCTATTTTCCGACTTTTCGAGTATGGGGGTAGGCTTGGAAAAGGAATCGTAAAATTTTATCATCCACTTCAAGTTGCAAATTTTTCTTTGCTTTTGGTCCAAAATAGTCTGAGATACGTAAATACTTTGACGTTTGAAAGCATTCTAAGTATATGTTTGTTCAAGACAGGAATGTTTCAAAGAATTAAAAAATAAATTAATTTTACTAAATTTAAAACATGGTGCTCAGAGGTCTCATTCAGAGAGAGGCCTGTAGCTTGAAAAAATGCACACTACCCTATATTTATTTTGTTATCAAATGTCTTGTGTTGTATTTTGGAATCAAAAAAGAGGGGTTAGAAAAAAAGTTTGAATACTTTTTCATTGGCAGCGAACATCTTTAATGATAAGCGATTTTAGAGGTACCCCATTGAGATCCTCATGTATGAGCAAGATACGTTTTAGTCTCTTTACTTGTAGCAACATTATCTGGTGTTAATCCTATATTGGTGTTATGTACATGTAACAGTAGCTTAAATCTTACAGTAAAACATAGACTTGCCTACAAAATTTAAATAAAAACAAACGATTTTCGACTTTGAATCGATAATTCTGAATCAGAAGAAATTCCCACTCCAAGAACCGAGGTGGGGAAAACTAAATTGAATAATTAGGTACTTATACTTATCGTAAGCCAAGAAAGCAGCTATTTCCTAATAGACATCCGCTCAGTTACACCAACGTAAATAAAAATATGAAAACGTACGTAAGGTTCAACTCACAAAATTCGACTCCAAAACATAAAACAAATAGAATCACAGCAGAGGTATCGCCTTGGAACGATCAGTAATATAAAATTACTGGGCGGCTTGGATCGATTTGATTTTACAGGCGCTTAACCTCGCCCTAATCTTCTGCAGTGGTTCACACTATTTAGTTAGTTGTTCAGTCCTCGTGGTGAATCATGATAAGCACCATGATGAATAAAAAACGAGGAGTAAGGTGCCCGATGATGGTGATCCATGGGTGCCGAATAAATTATTTAAACCAGGAGCAAAAGAAAAACACAAGTTGAACCCCGTTGGTCCAAGCAACAGGCAAGAAGCTCCGGCCCCAACCAACTGAAATGAATAGCTTTATGTCGGGACCATCATAAAGTCTGACGCCCGACCCACCAGCATTAATAAGCAGGACAAATTAAACTGACTTTGGTATTCTGAACATTAAGCTGCTAAGAATTTTGGCTAATCTAGTATTTACAAGTGTTATGTATGACAGTTACTTGTTGAAAGATGTGCATTCAGTACTGGTAAACTTCCCAAGGGAGTATGCCCAGGAAAGTATGATGTTATACATGTGATGTTTACTTGTTGTCCTTAGCAATTATTTACTTTTAGTGTCCCAGATATTGGACATAAACAGGTTGTTTACTTCAGAATTTTCTAGAAATTTCAAATTGTTCTTTGACGGAAAAGTCTGGAAAAATCTGGAAGAACCAAAGATGTAGAATCTTCTAGAAAAATCTTTTTTTTATGTCAAAAGAATATTGTGGAATTTTCTGGAAGGATAATGGCCTCTCTAGAATATTCCAAAAACATTAAATTTTGGTAAACAACTTGTTATTTTTAGTATATGATATCATAGAATTTGCTGGAAGAATCCTGAATGTTCCTCAGTGCTATATAAGGGATACAAATTTTCATAAGGACAATCTTTGGGTACTGTTACTATTAAGAAGTCAAAATCTATCTTACTGGAATTTAAACTTATTCTTGGATTACTTTGTGATATTCGATTCTGGATTGGGACATAGTGCTATTTTGAAACAAACTTTAATTCTTGGGATCAGAAACTGATACAGACTTGTGTTAAAAAATTCTGAGGGACATTCAGACATTCTTTAAGGGAATTAACATCTTGAAAGGTATTGTACATTCATTTTTGTTTGATTATATATATGCTTTTGATTGTTTCACATGTAGTTACTGGTTAAATCACTTCTAAATAAATTTGTTAAATTTTAAACAAAGCTTGTTGCTGGCTAACCAACTTGTTGGTTTCCTTAATCTTCTAGTTACGCCTGGCACGTAACAGAATTGGGGGCTCGAGTCCGGGATTGAAATTTCTTGTGCACCAAATTTATTTAAAATTCTAAAGTATCTTCACTGTTTGCTGTTTAAATAGCTAAAGCCAGCAAAAAGCAACCATGTCATTCAAACTAAGTGACTTTATTGCTGCGCCTTCTCAGGAGCTGTTAGATAAGGCCAAAAAGAGTGACCTCTTAGACATAGCTGATCATTATGGGTTGTCAAATATCAAGACTTCCATGTTAAAACATGAAATTAAGAACATTTTGATTCAGTTTTTTGTTGACGAGGAAATTTTTGATTCCTCGGCTACTTCTCAGATTCTAGTCACTCAGACTGACTTGCAGTTGAGGGAACTAGAAATCAAAAGACAAATTGAGATGGAAAAACTAAAATTTGAGTATGAAGAAAGAATAAGGTTGGAAACTTTAGAACGGGATGAAAGAATAAGGGCAGAAAAGGCCGAAAGGGAAGAAAGAATAAGATTGGAAACTTTAGAACGGGAAGAAAGAATGCATAAACAAAAGTTAGAAATGGAAGAACGAGAGAAGGAAAAACAAAGAGAATTAGAACGAGAAAAAATTGAGTTAGAAAAAGAAAAATTAGAACGACAAGAAAGGCTTGAAAAAGAAAAATTAGAACGAGAAGAACGGCTCGAAATTGAAAAAGAAAAATTGAGATTTGAAAATGAAGAAAAAGAAAGAGAAAGGCTATTTCAGTTAAGAATCAAAGAAATTGAATTTAATGAAAAATCAAAATCTTTATCTTCAGACACAAGCAAAATATTTGATGTAACAAAACATATCCGACTCGTTCCTCCATTTCAAGAAAAAGAGGTTGATAAATATTTTCTACATTTTGAGAAGGTAGCAGAAAACTTGAAATGGCCAAAAGAGCATTGGACCTTGCTTTTGCAAAGTGTTGTAATTGGTAAAGCTCGAGAAATTTACGCTCAGCTTTCTCTTGAGCAAAGCTCAGATTATGATACAGTAAAGGAATTTATTCTTAAGGCTTATGAGCTGGTCCCTGAGGCATACAGGCAGAAATTTAGAGACTGTAGAAAAGAACATGACCAGACTCATGTTGAGTTTGCTAGAACAAAAGAGCAACTATTTGATAGATGGTGTTCTTCAAAGAAAGTAGGTTCTGACAAATTGTAGGTTATACAGACAAATTGTTGGAATTCCGATGGGTACAAATTGCGCACCTCTCGTAGCTGATTTATTTTTATACTGCTACGAAAGAGATTTCATGGATTCTCTTAACCATGATAATCAAGCTGATGTTATCGAGGCTTTTAATTCCACATCTAGGTACCTCGATGACCTTTTGAACATTGACAACCCTTATTTTGAAGGTATGGTCAATCAAATTTATCCACCTGAACTTCAGTTGAACAAAGCTAATATCTCAGATACCGAAGCCCCCTTTTTAGATCTACATCTTTCTGTTGCAAATGGATTTGTTTCTTCTAAGATTTATGATAAGCGCGATGACTTTGATTTTGATATAGTAAATTTTCCTTTTTTGGATGGTGACGTTCCTCGTCGTGCTTCTTATGGTGTATACATTTCGCAACTTATTAGGTTTGCTAGAGTCTGCAATCATGTTACAGACTTCAACGCTCGAAATAAATGTTTAACGGCAAAACTTCTCCAACAGGGCTATCGGTATCATAAACTTCGAAAAACCTTTTCTAAATTTTATCGTAGACACTATGAATTGATTTCCAAATATAATGTTAGGTTAAAGACACTTTTAAGTGAGGGCCTTTCGGAACCTGAATTTTATGGTGACTTGGTTTACAAATTAAAGAAACTTAAAGGAATAAATGATTTTTCTCTTCAGTTCGGAAAAATCATATCACGTTACAGACGTATAGGTTATAACTTGAATGTTATGCGACAGTCTGCATGCTTAGTTTTTAACCCAATCATGGTTGATAACTATGCTGCCTTCTTTAATTGCACGCCGGTGGGTCGGGCGTCAGACTCTATGATGGCCCCGACTTAAAGCTATTCATTTTAGTTGGTTGGGGCCGGAGCTTCTTGTCTGTTGCTTGGCCCACCGGGGTCCAACTGGTGTTTTTCTTTTGCTCCGGAGTTATTCGGCGCCCAGGGATCTCCATCGTCGGGCAGCTTACTCAATCTGTAAGTCCTGGTTTTTGATTCATCAGGATGTTTATCATGATTTATTTGTTTGTTCTTGATGATTCATTGACTAGTTAGAGATTCACCACGAGGACCGAAGAACTAACTAAATGTTGTGAACCACTGCAGAAGCTGAGGGTGAGGTTAGGTACCTGTAAAACCGGTTTAAGCCCGCCAGTAACTTTGTGTTACTGATCGTTCCAAGTCGATACTTCTGTAGTGGTTCTTTTTGTTTTATGTCTTGGTGTTTAAAATTTTTTGTGCTGTTGGCGCCATATGTATGTTTTCATATTTTTGGTTAAGTTAAGGTAACTGAGTGGCCACCTATTGGGAAAATAGCTGCTCATTCGGCTTACGATATGTTTCATGGTATAAGTGCCTGATTGTTAGTTTGGTTTTTTCCCACCTCGGTTTTTGGAGTGGGGGTCTTTTTCTGGTTGCGCCTTTTCCTGATCTTTGCCTACTTGTACCTTTCTGATCATGCAAAGCTAAGGCAGCTCATGCTTGTTGAAGAATTCAAACGGTGCATAAATTCTGATGTTAAGGCTTTCTTGAACGAAAGAGAAGTTGAAAACTTGGAAACAGCAGCACGTTTAGCTGATGACTATGCTTTGACTCATAAGGCTTCATTTGTCAACAAGCCATATCCTAGGAAACCATATAACCCTCAATCAAAGCAAATTACCCCTCAGTCAAAACCATATTCCCCTCAGTCCGGTCCCAAAGCCAATTCCAGTAATCCAACTGACAATTCCAGTCCAAAACCCAAATTTTCTAGTGAAAACAAAGGACAAAATCCCTTATCCCAGCCAATTTGTAATTACTGTAAGAAAACTGGCCACATTATTTCTGAATGTTTGGCATTGAAACGAAAGAAAGAAAGAGAAAATATAGATAGTGCTAAACCGACAGGCCTCACCTCCTTAAAGGCTAAACCACAGTCTTGTATCCAGGAAGAAAACCCTATACTGACCAGAACTTGTAAAGAGTCAGTCTCTGAGGATTCTATTATGGAGATTTATGAACCATTCTTATCAGATGGTTTTGTGCCACTTAACAGTGACTCTGCCCAGTCTACCCCTATCAAAATCTTACGAGATACCGGAGCTTCTCAATCCCTTATCTTGGCAGATACCTTGCCATTTTCCGAGAAGTCTTCTTCTGGGACAAGTGTCCTTATCCAGGGCGTAGAGTGTGGATTTGTTAATGTACCGCTCCATAATATCTATTTGTCCTCAGACTTAGTTAAAGGTCCCGTGGCTGTAGGTATTAGACCTTCCTTACCCTTTAAAGGTATTCATTTGCTGTTAGGCAATGATTTGGCAGGAGATAAGGTTGTGGTAAACCCACTTTTGACCAGCACACCATGTGTTGATCAACCGCCTGATCCCATTGAGCAGGAAATTCCTGACCTTTACCCTTCTTGTGCTGTTACTAGGGCAATGGCTAAGAAAGCCAAATTATATGATGGGATTCAGGACATAAATTTAACTGACACTTTGATAGGTCAGTCCTTTAATAAAGAGATTTCAACATCTCTTTCCCCTAGTCAGTCTGATATTCAGACTGACCCTAGCAATCCAAGGTCAGGGTCAGAAAATGACCTTTCACCTTCCAACTCAAATGACCAAGGTCATGACCAGCTGTCAAGGTCACAGCTTTGTAAAGAACAACACAGTGATCCTGAGATCTCGCCTTTATTTGAAAGGGCTTTTAATGAAAATGAAATATCCCAGGTTCCTGTTTGCTATTATGTCAAAAATGGCATTTTGATGAGAAAATGGCGTCCTCCGGATGTCTCCGCAGCAGATGAGTGGACTGTTAACCACCAAATTGTGGTTCCTAGGGTTTATCGCCCTGAAATCTTAAACTTGGCTCATGAAACACCCATGTCAGGCCATTTAGGTGTAAATAAGACCTATCACAAGATCCTTAATCATTTCTACTGGCCAGGAATAAAATCTGATGTATCTCAACACTGCAAATCCTGCCACACTTGTCAGATGGTAGGAAAACCCAATCAGACTATTCCTAAAGCTCAGTTACAGCCCATTCCTGCCTTTGATGAACCTTTCAGCAGAGTGATTATTGATTGTGTAGGTCCCTTACCCAAAACAAAGAAAGGTTGTGAATATCTTCTGACCATAATGTGTGCTTCAACTCGCTTTCCTGAAGCTATCCAACTCAGAAATATCAAGGCTAAAACAATAGTTAATGCACTTGTGAAGTTCTTCACATTTGTAGGCCTCCCAAAATCTATCCAGTCAGACCAGGGCTCAAATTTTATGTCAGGAATTTTTCAGCAAGTCATGTACGAACTTGGAATTAAGCAATACAAGTCATCGGCTTACCACCCTGAAAGCCAAGGTGCCTTAGAAAGATTCCATCAAACTTTGAAAAACATGATCAGATCTTACTGCTTTGACACTGAAAAAGATTGGGATGAAGGCATACACTTGCTTCTATTTGCTGTAAGAGAATCTGTACAAGAGTCTCTGGGGTTCAGCCCATTTGAGCTTGTTTTTGGGCACACTGTACGTGGACCGTTAAAACTTCTAAAAGAGAAATTTCTCTCAGATGATGACAGTTCTTTGAACTTACTTCAGTATGTGTCTGATTTCAAAAACAGACTATCAAAGGCCTGTGATGCAGCTCGGTCCAATCTCAAATCTACTCAAAGCAAAATGAAGATTCGTTATGATGAAAATGCTAAAGACAGAAATTTTGAACCTGGAGACAAGGTACTTGCTCTCTTGCCCATTCCTGGCAGACCTTTACAAGCTAGATATTATGGCCCGTATACTGTTGATAAAAAGTTAAGTGACGTGAATTACATTGTTAACACTCCTGGGAGGCGCAAGCAAAAACAGCTATGTCACATTAATATGCTCAAGAAGTATATTGATAGGGATAGTTCTGTTATTTCATCAGTAAATATAGTTAATTCTGTCCCTCATGAACAAAATCAAATGGACTCTGAGGACTTCAACTTGGAGAAATCTGATCCCTCGTCATCGAAACTCCAGAATTCTGACATACTACAGAATCTTGATCAGAAACTGTCTCACCTTGATTCAGACAAAAGACTTGAACTGAAACAGTTAGTTCTCGAATATGAGCACTTATTTCCGGACATTCCATCCAGAACTGACAAAATCTATCATGATGTTGACATTATTGAAGGTTCAAAACCTGTAAAGCAACATCCTTACAGAATGAACCCTGTGAAACAGCAATATCTCAGGGAAGAAGTTCAATATTTGCTGGACAATGATTTCATTGAACCCAGCCAAAGTGAATGGAGTTCTCCTTGTATTCTTGTACCAAAGCCAGACGGGACATTTAGAATGTGCACAGACTATCGAAAAGTGAATTCTGTCACTAAAACAGACACTTTTCCCATCCCACGAATCGATGACTGCATTGATAATATTGGACATGCCAAGTATGTTACAAAGTTCGATCTGCTAAAGGGATTTTGGCAGATACCCCTCACGGACAGAGCAAAGGAGATCTCGGCATTTGTTACACCAGATGGACTGTACCAGTATAAAGTCATGCCATTTGGAATGAAGAACTCGCCTGCGACTTTTCAGCGGCTGGTCAACAGTTTGATTTCCAATCTGGATGGCTGTAAAGCCTATATCGACGACGCTATTATCTTCAGTGAGGAGTGGCAACAACACTTGCAGACAATCAGAACATTCTTTGACCGGCTAAGTGATGCTAAACTAACTGTGAACTTGGCAAAAAGTGAATTTTGCCATGCAAACTTGACATTTCTTGGACACATTGTAGGTCAAGGTCAGGTAAAACCTGTAGAAGCTAAAGTTGAGGCTATCTCAGATTTTCCTGTACCTACTAGCAAAAGACAACTGATGCGCTTTCTGGGTATGGCTGGATATTACAGGAAATTCTGCAACAACTTCTCGGCTATAGCTGAGCCTCTGACAAACTTGCTTGGTAAGAAGGCCAAGTATGTTTGGACAGATGACTGCCAGAAGTCATTTGATAAGCTCAAGGCCATACTTAGAAGTGCTCCGGTTCTCTTAGCACCAAGTTTTGACAAAGAGTTCAAGTTGGCTGTAGATGCCAGTGATGTTGGTGCAGGCAGTGTATTGTTGCAAGAAGATGACAATGGTGTTGACCATCCTGTTTGTTATTTTTCCAAAAAGTTTAACAAGCATCAGAGAAATTACTCTACCATAGAGAAAGAATGCCTATCTCTAATCCTTGCGCTTCAGCACTTTGAAGGTTACTTAGCTTCTTCACATGCACCAATTGTTGTCTTCAGTGACCACAATCCACTGACTTTCATACATAAAATGAAAAACAAGAACCAGCGTTTACTCAGGTGGAGTCTCATGTTGCAAGAGCACAATCTTGACATCAGACATATCCGAGGAAGAGATAATATCATTCCAGACACCCTAAGCAGAGCTTAAGTGCCTCTACAATGCTGATGTCCAGCTTTGTGCTGTTGTATTTGATTAGTTTTGCACAAATTTTGCTAAACATATTGTATACAATTATCCAGTATTGCAAAAGAAAGCTTTATTTTATAAAACTTTCTTTTCTTTGAAGAGGGGAAGTGTTATGTATGACAGTTACTTGTTGAAAGATGTGCATTCAGTACTGGTAAACTTCCCAAGGGAGTATGCCCAGGAAAGTATGATGTTATACATGTGATGTTTACTTGTTGTCCTTAGCAATTATTTACTTTTAGTGTCCCAGATATTGGACATAAACAGGTTGTTTACTTCAGAATTTTCTAGAAATTTCAAATTGTTCTTTGACGGAAAAGTCTGGAAAAATCTGGAAGAACCAAAGATGTAGAATCTTCTAGAAAAATCTTTTTTTTTTATGTCAAAAGAATATTGTGGAATTTTCTGGAAGGATAATGGCCTCTCTAGAATATTCCAAAAACATTAAATTTTGGTAAACAACTTGTTATTTTTAGTATATGATATCATAGAATTTGCTGGAAGAATCCTGAATGTTCCTCAGTGCTATATAAGGGATACAAATTTTCATAAGGACAATCTTTGGGTACTGTTACTATTAAGAAGTCAAAATCTATCTTACTGGAATTTAAACTTATTCTTGGATTACTTTGTGATATTCGATTCTGGATTGGGACATAGTGCTATTTTGAAACAAACTTTAATTCTTGGGATCAGAAACTGATACAGACTTGTGTTAAAAAATTCTGAGGGACATTCAGACATTCTTTAAGGGAATTAACATCTTGAAAGGTATTGTACATTCATTTTTGTTTGATTATATATATGCTTTTGATTGTTTCATATGTAATTACTGGTTAAATCACTTCTAAATAAATTTGTTAAATTTTAAACAAAGCTTGTTGCTGGCTAACCAACTTGTTGGTTTCCTTAATCTTCTAGTTACGCCTGGCACGTAACACAAGCAATTAAATATTTTGCTCAGTTGAGTTGAGCGTAAACAAAACAAAAGTTTAAAACCTCGAGGCCGGGTTAACGTGACCAATAACAACTGATATGCACGATTTACAGAAAAAGATGTAAACATAGTTTACGAGCGTATTTAGAAGTGATTCGTTTTAAAATCATTTTGTAGATACATGTATGTTGTGTTAAACAAACATAAAAGTGACTTGTAAAGAACTATATTTTACAGTTTTGATAGACAATGTGTAATGGGGTATGCATAAACAAGTGTCTATCAACACCCTTTCCTTTTTTGCATCAGAATCGACACCGCACTAGACATAGGCCTACTCTTATGTGAGTCACAGCATTAAAACATGTATTGTTGGTTTAGACTAACTCAGACTGAGACTATTACTACTAAAGCTGCACAAGCACAGAAGAGGACTGGAGACTTAAGTTTCTATTTAGGAAGCAGAGGGATTGTACTTTCTTGTGACGAAAAGAAATGGTCCGCTGCGTAGCTGACCTGTGGCTTTGTTTTCACATTCGAAAATCAGGTTTTTAGGCGCTGCCTACCGAGACAGGTTCGTATACGTAGATGTACGCCAATAAAAGTATTAAAATAACGCTATCGACGTCAGAAGAAGGCGACAGTCATTGGTTATCTCTGTCTGAAAATGTGAAAGTGAGTGTACGAAAAATACAGTTATATAAAATGGCATAATTTATTCGGCTTTAATATAGTGTGCAAGATGATCTTGATGTGTTTTTATTATGTATCATTAGTTCGATAGGCCATTTTATAACTATTTGTGATACTTATCCGACAAGTCAACAGGGGCGATGCCATTTTGGGGGCTATGTCCCACAAACAGGGCACGATGCCCTTGTACATGAAACTTGGTAAACAGCTACTACAAAAATATAGTGTATATTGTTTTGGATAATTTAGAATTTAGATTAATTTTCCAGGTCGCTTCATTCTAATATGTATACACTACAAAATATCTATATCAACGTATATCAGGTACACTCATATATTAGAAATCCCCAGAACCAAGAGCACAAGGTATGGTACAAATAGTTTTAGCTACCAGGCAGCAAAACTATGGAATTCACTCCCAGAAGATGCCAGGAAAATAGCATCTTTTAACAATTTTAAGACTTTCATCAAGGCCTGGAATGGTACATCCTGCAAATGCTCCTTATGTAAGTAAACCATTTTAAAACCATGTTCTCTTGGTACTGACCATTTAATAATCTACTTTTAACAGTTCCCATGTTTTAGGCCTGTTTGCCAGGCTTTTCTTCATTTTATTTGAAATTGTTTTAAAGGTTATCTCTTAGGTGTATCTTGGGATGTTTTCGTTTTTCGTTAGAGGTTCTAGGGATGGCAAAACCGGAGTGTTCACTGTGACTTCTAATACCCCTTTCGTTTCCCTTTCGACCTAAGGTGTACCAATGAGGTCTTGCTAGGCAGTAGCTATTTAACTAAATGGATAAATTTTATCCTCCTCCAGGTATGGTGGGAGTATACTCAACATAACATGGGGGATGTTTTTTTGGTGCAACCAAACTGTCTGTCTGTAAATGTTGTATATTTTGTATTTTAAAGTATTTAAAGCATGCGCGGATCCAGAGGGGGGACCGGGGGTCCGGACCCCCCCCCCTTGAATTTGAAAATTTTACCTAAAAAAAGGTAATTTCGGGTTTTTTGGGGGGTTGGACCCCCCTCGTCTATGACCAAAAATTACAATTTTCGTTGGACCCCCTCTCATGAAAATGTCTGGATCCACGCATGTAAAGTTATTTTGCATGTTTTTCTCCTGCATGTATAATTTGTGATATAGAACTGTGATATTTTATTCTTGTTTGTCGGTATAAAAAGCTCCTAAGAGCTTGTGTTTCAAATGTTAATACCAAACCGACGTTAAATAAATTTTACTTGACTTGACTTGACTAACGCTGTGTAATACATGTACTCATACCCACATACCCATGCCAAATTAAAATTACACTAGACCGAAATCTTTATCATCACTATGCAATATGCATTCTTTGTATGCCTATTTCTGCGAATGCCTTAGTAATGTCACTAAACAAAAGTATTTAAGTAGACATATTCTGAAAAATTATGCAAACGGGTATCAGTAATCTATGTTTAACGGTCTGCAATTATTACCCCTGAGCGGGGCAAGGGGGTAACATGCGAAGACAGAAAAAAAGCCGACTGAGTATCATGATGTGGCCTGACTGAGTGTTATCCCTTACATGGCTTATTCATAAACAGGCACAATTACCATTATTCCAGCAAAGTTCTTTCTTCCATTTCGATGACGATGCAATCGATCCAATATAACAGGATAAAAACTATGATAGTCTTTATTTTATGGAAGTGGAATAAGTGACATTTCCGTTAATGTATAAAATGTGATTAAATATAAAAACATTCAGACAAATCTACTAAAATATTTTTGCTGCATTTCTCAAAAACGAACATCTGGCGCCAGTTGTTTAAAATTAACGATGTCGTTACTTAATAATTCGTTAAAATTTCAAATGACAATATTACAAATACACTGTTATTTGCTTTTGAAAAAATGTGTGAATATTTTGCATTGCAAAGGATTCTCACATTTTGTTCAACAAAAATAACAGTGTATTTGGGTTTGAAGTCGATTAAAAGTTAACAAATTGAGGGCTTAACGAAAGCGTTAAGCTAACGAAGTTTTGAACAACTTTTGAAAAATCACTCTCAAAGTGACTGGTAGCGTTCTAGTTATTGCGACTCTGGTTACAAGTGAACAGGATAATAAGAATGTAATTTAGATATAATAAAATTCAATCAAATCTACTAAAATTATTCATTTTTGTTATATTTCTTAGAAAACACCACCTGAGCTTACGACAATGACAGCCACCCTTAAAGTGTCTCATTAAGAAAACTTGCTAATGCAATATACAGAGATTTTTTTGAAGAAACAAAAATAAAATTTTCATTAGAAATAATTGGATATTTTAAATATTTAAGCTCAAAACCGAGGCGGTTCTAACGAGTACCCACAATGTATGATTTGGATCAAAAATAACAAAATTGGGTATACCCAATTAGTTTTTCTATATAGAAGTGGGGTTTAAGGAGGTATATATTTCACAGACATGTTTTCCTGATGGTTACATTTCTTAGAAAACAACACCTGAGCTTACGACAATGACAGTCTCTCTTAAAGTGCCTGATTGCAATTGTCGTAGTGATTATGACTCCGATTACAATTCATCATGAAATATATATACACTATTCCATCAAACTTTTGTATAGAAAAAGAGACAGGGTAAATCATTTATTTTCCTGCATGTTTAGGTTTCCAAACATAGATTGTGGGTGCTCGTAAGAACCGCGTTGCCGAGGCGTTTCTAACCTGAACCCACAAGCAAAAGTAAGAACAATCATAATCAGCTAAACCTTAGGCATTTTGCAGCTGTAAGAAAAATAAAATTGTATATTGCATGGAGTGTTTTCTTAATGATCTGTCTAGTTGTCATTATTAGCCAATCAAGTCTTGCAGAATTCACTTGAGAAATGATGACCGGTGAGTCTACACAAATTACCTTGGTATGACTTGAAAGTAGACTGTTGTTTTTGCACGCGAACTGTAAGCAATCAAGTTAAAGTGAGAAAAGGATGGTATCCCGCTTAATTCTGCTTCAAACATAGATCGTGGTACCTGTAAGCGCCGCCCAACTGATGCTTGTGTGGCAAAATTGACAGTCAGTTATTTTACCATAGATATGAAAACAGATACTTGATTAAGATATTGACTACTCAGATAGAAAATTGTCAAAATTAGTTAATTGAAAAAAAAAAAAAAAAAAAAAAAAAAAAAAAAAGCAATCATACAGGCATGATGGGCACATGGGTGCAGCTAACCATAATTTTCAAAACCAACAAACAAACATGATATTTTTAACGAAAGTATTTATTTTCCTGACGGTTGTGTCAGGACTATATTGTGTGGAATATAAAATTGGAATGATTGTGCAACAGAAATGTTGCTCCTGGGATTCAATGGACATCATAGGTGGGGCCCTAAATATTGCCTTAGACTATCTGGAAAATGACGGAGTCATTGAAAATGTTACTTTCAGGTAAGAAAATTTGAATCTTACTTACAGTTGTGTCTTTATCATATTTTTTTTTTATTTTCCAGAGAGATGTGACTACTTCTTTATTATTATTATTATTATTATTATTATTATTATATCGTGTGGAATGGATTTTTGTGTTGTTTCTTTTACTCAGAGGAATAACTAAGTTTCTTCTTCTTGGCGTCGTCGTCGTCGTCATCATCATCATCATCATCATCATCATCATCATCATCATCATCATCATCATCATCCAGTTCATTTGCGTTTAGATTGAAGGGTGCTTTTACTATATATAGTTCATATACCACTATCAAATTGGTTAATAAAAAGTACTCGTGAACTTGTCAAGTCGACCTGTTACAACTCTGAAATTGTTCTGAATGTAATATGTACTAGTATTTCTATATTGTTCAGTTGATATGTTTAATTTTGTTTGCTGCCACTGATGCTAAATGCCAGCCTAAAGCTACGTAAGTCTGATAATTTTCAGAACACGGAGGAAATCAGACTCTGCGTTTAAGGTATAAACAATAGGACTATTTTGCTAAATTGAGACCATTTTGCCCTTTGAAATCTTAGATTTAGACTCTGGTTTGAAGTCTCAAAGCTAGGTTAATAATCCGGCCTTCGTTTCCAGTTTGTAAAGGGTCACAGATGAGGGTTCATACACGTTAACCAAAATTATACGATATGGCCAACTTACTAATGAATACTTTGACTGCCTATCAAGGGTCTCTTAACCATGAAAATCAAGCTGATGTTATCGAGGCTTTTTCTTCGACTTCTTGAACATTGACAATCCTTATTTTGAAGGCATGATAAACTAAATTTATCCCCCTGAACTACAGTTGTATAAAGCAAACACCACAGATACCGAAGCCCCATTTTTATATTTACATCTTTCTATTGCGAATGGATTCGTATTTTCTAAAATTTATGATAAACGCGATGACTTTGATTTTGATATAGTAAACTTTCCGTTTTTGGATGGTGACCTTCCTCGCCGTGCTTCTTTTGGCGTATATCATGTTGCCAGTGTTATAAAGGGTCACTGATGAAGGTTCATTACCCGAAATTGTACAATATGGCCCATCTTCTAGCTTTGTATTTTTACTGCTTCCAAAGGATCTGACAATTATTTTTATTTGCTATTACTGCAGCTGGTGTAGTGCCGTGTGGCGGCCCTAAAAAGTCTCCCCGTACATCATCCATAGTGCAGATTATATTTTTCTTTTGATCCTTTGGGATCAAAGAATATATATGAAATATTTCAAATTTTTATATGTTAAGAATCATCTTCTTAACATCTTCTTAACAGTATTTTGATTATTTGGCCCCTTTGGGAATTTGAGTCTTTGATTTAGACTACACAGATGTAAATTCTTGAAATTGCAGCAAAATGTCTGGCTTTCGCTGCCAGTTTTATAAAGGGTCACTGATGAAGGTTCATTACTCGGAATTGTACAATATGGCCCATCATCTAGCTTTGTATTTTTACTGCTTCCAAAGGATCTAACAATTATTTTTATTTTACGTGAGGGCCTTTCAGAACCAGAATTTTATGTTGACTTGGTTTACAAATTTAAGAAACTTATTGGAAGGAATGATTTTTCTTTTCAATTTAGAAAAATCATTACGCGTTACAGACGTATAGGATATAACGTAAATGTTATGCGACAGTCTGCATGCTTAGTTTTTAACCCAATCATGGTTGATAACTATGCTGCCTGCACACCGGTGGGTCGGGCGTCAGACTCTATGATGGTCCCGGCATAAAGCTATTCATTTTAGTTGGTTGGGGCCGGAGCTTCTTGTCTGTTGCTTGGCCCATCGGGGTTCAACAGGTGGTTTTCTTTTGCTCCGGAGTTAGTAAGTTATTGGGCGCCTAGGGATCTCCATCGCCGGGCAGCTTACTCATTCTGTGAGTCCTCGTTTTTGATTCATCATGGAATTTATCATGATTTATTTGTTTGTCCATGATGATTCATTGACTAGTTAGAGATTCACTACGAGGACCGAACAACTAACTAAATGTTATGAACCACTGCAGAAGCTGAGGGTGAGGTTAGGATCCTGTAAAAAGGTACACGTAGGCAAAGATCAGGAAAAGGCGCAATCAGAAAGAGACTCCCACTCCAAAAACCGAGGTGGGAAAAAACCAAACTAACAATCAGGCACTTATACCATGAAACATATCGTAAGCCGAATGAGCAGCTATTTTCCCAATAGGCGGCCACTCAGTTACCTTAACTTAATTAAAAATATGAAAACATACATAAGGCGCCAACAGCACAAAATACTTTTAAACACCAAGACATAAAACAAAAAGAACCACCACAGAACCGGTTTAAGCCCGCCAGTAATTTTATATTACCGATCGTTCCAAGGCGATACTTATGTTGTGGTTCTTATTGTTTTATGTCTTGGTGTTTAATTTTTTGTGCTGTTGGCGCCTTATGTATGTTATCATATTTTACTTAAGTGTAGGTAACTGAGTGACCACCTATTGGGAAATAGCTGCTCATTCTTCTTACAAAATGTATTCATGGTCTTAGTACCTTATTGTTAGTTTGGTTTTTTCCCGCTTCGGTTTTTGGAGTGGGAAGCTTTTTCTGATTGCGCCTTTTCATGATCGTTGCCTACTTGTACCCTTTGACCATACTTTGAAGATGTGCATGTGGTTTGAGTATAATCCTAAGATTATTTTTTATCACTTTTTGCATTTGAACTCGGTCGTTTTTTCGGGCATTGCGCATGTGGTTTGGGTATATATTAGTCTCAAATCCGTGTAACTAAATAATCAAGTCGAGGTCATTAATTCCCTGAATTTGCTTGTTGTAAACGGTTTCACATTTCGCATAACATCACAAATCATACGACCATCAACCTGTTTCACATGAATTAGAATAAAACAAAAACGGAATGTCAATATGCAGTCAGAAATTAAAATTGTTTTATTATCTTCTAACGAACATCACTGTGACAGCTGATTGTGTTATATTACTGCAAAATTTGAAAGCAAACTAATCTGATGGCAGCTGATACGTCTAAAATAGATATAATGGGCACCTGCAGCGCCTTGACTTCTAAGATATTCGATTGAAATTATTGCACCCGGAAATTCAAACCGACGAATAGGAAACAGCAGTCTGTCAGGTTAATCATCAGAATATAGTCCGTGCAATGACTGCTCCCTTAAAACCCACTTTTACATGGTAAAACTGGGGTATTCAGGGGTATACCTAGTTTTCTCATTTTTTGTCCAAAACATAAATTGTGGGTACTCGTTAGAACTGTTCTAATGTCTACCCACGATCTCTGTTTTGAGCAAAAATAAGAAAACTATCAAATGTTTTCTTTTGAAAATTTTTAATTTTTACAAGTTAAGAAACATCTGTATATAACATGGACGTGTTTGCGTAATGTATCTCAAAATGCTCAAAACCACATTGGATTTGGTTGTACATGGAAGACTTGATGATCGCATTTTGTACAGTGCCCACTAAACGCAATTAAGTACCGTTACAGAACACAGGGGTGAGTGACCGCATAGGCAGAAAATAAATTGCAAATAAATCTTATAAGAATATAATATCAAAAGTGAATTTTCACATTTGGTTCAGTGTCAGTGTTAGACAAAAATCTTCAACGTGTGATATTAATATATCTGCATCAATTTCCGGCATTTTGTTACGATGTATTGGTTACCTAAGCTTTACAAAAGACCCTACAAAGCTAGATTTATTGCAAATTCTAGTTCTTGTACCACCACTGAACTTTCTAAATTATTAACTTCCTGTCATACTGCTATCAAATCTTATGTCATACGATATTGTTAGACAGTTTATGGAACTTCAAATAAAAATTGGTTTTGGCCAATAAAAAAAATCTGGCGAGGTGCTCAGTAAATTGAAGTGTAAAGGGTTCCGTGCGACGAGCTTGTTCACATACGATTTTTGTCTACACTGAATACCACATTGCCACATAATCTGATTAAAGAAAAACTACTCTAGGCGCCTATAAAACTGGTTTAAGCCCGCCAGTAACTTTGTGTTACTGATCGTTCCAAGGCGATACTTCTATGGTGGTTCTTTTTGTTTTGTGTCTTGGTGTTTAATTTTTTTTGTGCTGTTGGCGCCTTATGTGTGTTTTCATAGTTTTAGTTAAGTTAAGGTAACTGAGTGGCCACCTATTGGGAAAATAGCTGCTCATTCGGCTTACGATATGTTTCATGGTATAAGTACTTGATTGTTAGTTTGGTTTTTTCCCACTTCGGTTTTTGGAGTGGGAATCTTTTTCTGATTGCGCCTTTTCCTGATCTTTGCCTACTTGTACCTTTCTATTTGATAGAGTGGACATTCAAAGAACATTAAAACATTTTGGTTCACTTTATTTCGCCTGTAATGACGGAAAAGCGTTTTTTACTTCCTCTGACCAAAGTCGATATACACTTTGGTCATGACAGAATATATGCGACGCCTTATCCAATCTCCTGGATAATATATATATATATATATATATATATATATATATATATATATATATATATATATATATATATATATATATATATATATATATATATATATATTAAATTTGGAACCAAGTTATACAGACAAATTGTTGGAATTCCGATGGGTACAGATTGCGCCCCTCTCGTTGCTGATTTATTTTTATACTGCTGCGAAAGAGATTTCATGACAATCAAGCTGAATGATATTATCGAGGCTTTTAATTCGACTTCAAGGTACTTCGATGACCTTTTGAACATTGAAAATCCTTATTGTGAAGGCATAGTCAAACATGCTATCCACCTGAACAACAGTTGAATAAAGCCAACACCACAAGTACCGAGGCCCACTTTTTAGGTTACATCTTTCTGTTGCAAATGGATTTGTTTCTTTTAAAATTATGATTACCGCAATGACTTTGATTTTGATATAGTAAAGTTTCCGTTTTTGGATGGTGACGTACCTCGCCGTGCTTCGTATGGTGTATACATTTCGCAACTTATTAGGTTTGCTAGAGTCTGCAATCATGTAGCGGACTTCAACGCGCGAAATAAATGTTTAACAGCCAAACTTCTCCAGCAGGGTCATCGTTATCATAAACGTCGAAAAACACTTTCTAAATGTTATCACATACACTATGAATTGATTTCCAAATTTAATGTTGGACTAAATGAGGACATTTCGGAACCAGAATTTTATGGTGACTTGGTTTACAAATTTGAGAAACTTGTATGAAAGAATGTTTTTCCTTTTAGTTCAGAAAAATCATTACACGTTACAGACGTATAGGGTATAACTTAACTGTTGTGCGACAGTCTGCATGCTTAGTTTTTAACTATACTGTCTTCTTTAATTGCATGCCGGTGGGTCGGGAGTCAGACTCTATGATGGCCCCGACTTCAAGCTATTCATTTAAGGTGGTTGGGGCCGGAGCGTCTTGTCTGCTGCTTGGCTCACCGGGTTCAACTAATGTTTTTCTGTTTGTCTGGATTTCAGTAGGTTATTTGGGGCCCAGTTATCTCCACCGTCGGAAAGCTTACTGAATCTGTGTCCTCGTTTTGATTCATCATGGTGTTTATCTTTATTCATTTGTTTGTCCTTGATGACTCTTTGACTAGTTAGAGATTCACCACGAGGACCGAACAACTAACTAAATGTTGCGGAAGCTGAGGGTGAGGTTAGGTGCCAGTAGAGCCGGTTTAACCCCCCTCCAGTAATTTTATATTACTGATCGTTCCAAGGCGATACTTCTGTTGTAGTTTTAACTGATTTGTGTTTTGGAGTCGAACTTTTGTGCTGTTTGAACCTTATGTACTTTCTCATATTTTAGTTAAATTCGGGAAACTGAGTGGCCGCCTATTGGGGAAACAGCTGCCCAATCGGCTTACAATATGTTTTCTTGGTATGTAATTGTCAATTTAGCTTTTTCCCCACCTCGGTTTTCGGAGTGGAAATTTCTTTCTGATTGCGCAATTTCCTGATCATTGCCTACTTGTACCTATTTAACGTAATATAAGGCGGTCATAAATTATTTTCTGGCAGCGGGAAATTATAAATTATAATTCTAAGGCGGTCATAAATTATTTTTACCAGGCGGGAAAAAAGTACATCACAACACCAAAAAAATGTTACCACATGTTTTATATGAAAAAATGACGAGAGATTAATGTGCGTTTGTTAATTTTATATGAGGGAATCAAAGGGACAGGTCAGCTGCACAGTAACTCTATAGTTGATTAATGTATTTGGCGACCAACAGCTTCAAATATGGACATGTTATTGTTTGTTCTGTTGTAAGTCCTTCATTGTACACGCCCTATTGCATAAGCGAATGTTACACGGATTCATAATAAAGACCGCACAACTAATTAAATGATTTGAACAGCAGCAGAAGATGAGGGCGATGATGGATACCGTAAATCCGGACCGGTTAAAGCCAACCCTAGTTTTTTTTTATAATACTGACCGTTTTCAGGCGGAGCTTCTGTTGTGGCTCTATATAGTTGTAAGTTTTGGTATCGGTTTTGTGCTGTTGGTGCTTTGTTTCTTTCCATATTCATTATTTTCATGCAAATTTTAAATGACTTTTGCCTCTATTTGGTAAACATTAGGTCAGCTGTTTCTGCTAATTTTCTATTTTCGTCCTAGGGCTCAATATATCGCATTTCCGTTGGTGTGGAGAACACTAATGGTAATATTCCGTTTATTTTAAACATGGAAATGTGTTCATTGTAACCGCATGGGCTATAATCCATACGAGATGCGGCAATCTGCAAGCTTGGGGTTACAAGCCAATCATGGTTGATAACTATGCTTCCTTCTTTGACTGCATGTTGATGGGTCAGACGTCAGAATCTATAATGACCCCGATTTAAGGCTATTCAATTGTGTGCCTTCTTGAAGACAGAAATGTTTTCAGAGCATACAATTTACCAGTTCAGTGGTAGAGCTAAATTTAGGGAGGGCAGGGAGTATATGGCAGTACAAAGGCACTAAGCGCGCTGTTATGAGGGCGCAGAAAGCACCATTTTTTCAGGATAAAGATTCATTTTGGCTATTTTAGCTATTTCTCTCATTTAAGTTCGGGTAACTAAGTGGCCACCTATTAGAAAATAGCTGCTCACTCGGCTTACGATATGTTTTCTATGTATAAGTACCATATTGTCAATTTGGTTTTTCCCACCACGGTTTTTGGAGTGGGAATTTCTTTCTGTGATCGTTGCATACTTGTACCTTTTTTCACAGAGATGTCAGATATTATGTATTTTTCAATATTTAAGTGTTCTGAAAAGGACAGGGTGCAACCTTGTGGATTCCAAAAGGGCAGGGTGCATTTCTCATTTTCAAAATGCTCCCCCTTTGACGCCCTTCTATCTCTACCACTGCAGTGAGTTCCTGGTAATTACTTGTATTAATACCTTTCACTTGAAGTGTGCATCATCAAAATGATCATTCGACTACATAAAAGACCTTTATCACACACCTATAAAATAATAATTGAAGACTAGTTTGCAATCAGATTAGTAGTGCTATCTATTCACGACCCACGCAGCAGCTGATTGCGCTATATAACAGCAAGCGAACAACTTAAATTCAAACCTTATCTGATGGTAGCCGATACACCTTAAATCATTTAAGCCTGGTGTCCTTTTTGTGGGACATAGGCAATCAGCATAGCCCCAGATGTGACGCCGCAGAACATCTGTCACTATTCTGTTTGCACAGAGAAATTTCATCAAAAAAGAGATAAAAAATAAAAATCATTCCTAACACCCCTAAAAATGAAAGTGGATCATCCAATTGATAACGATTGGAAAATCCATTCGTCAAATATGGGTTAACTAGATATAATTGGCACGTACAACGTCTTTTCTTAATTGTTCGATTTCAAAGTTTGCACCCGGAAACTGCCGTCTTCTAGCTTAATCATCTAGAAACGCACAAAATATACATACGTTGAGCAAGGTGACAAGTGTATGTTGCAACACATATTTTAATTCATGGGGAGCGCGGTGACGTAGTGGTAGAGTAGCGGACTATGAATCGAGAGGTCCTGGGTTCGATCACCACTGGCAACACCATATTGAGTCATTGAGAAAGACACATTAAACATTAACTCCCCAGTGCACTGGTTAAAACCCAGGAAGCGGTGGTTCCGTCCCTACGTGACTTAAAAATTGAAGGGGTGAGTGCAACAAGGTACCTAAGTCACATTTTTGCCAAACATGAGTGTACCGCTTAGTCATGCAGAAATTAAAATGGTTTCTTCACCTATTTAACTCCCTTTGGCCATAGAAAACAGTCAGGGAATGATTTTAAAAACATTTTTTTAAAATACAAAGGTCCTAACTCCATTTTGGATGATTAATGCAACAACGGTCCTAACTCCACAAGATTTTTGTTTCCATTATATTGGCCAAACTATAAAGTAACAGCATAAATTTTGCAAGAATATATCATGACTGTTGGATATATATGATGAAAACAGATTTTCAACCAAATGTTGTGCTTTTAAGATGCTTTAAAAGTTTTTCGCGTTTTTCTCAAAATAATAAAAAATGGACTTAGGTACCTTGTTGCACTGACCCCTTCAATTGTTGACTGGAACGTTAAACCTCAATAAAAAAATTGATCATTCCAATGGTGATTATGATTCTAATATCAATAAAAGACTCTCTTTAAAATTATAGGTTTTAATTAGATATTTTAATCAGACTTCAGTCAATATTTTTGTTCCACTTCTTTCGTATTATTTCGATTGGTTTTAAGTATACTGAGTGCGCCGTCGATGACTTTATATTCTAAGGTACACACATCAACTGCGTGCCTGCAGACTCTTGCATCGTTTTCGTCTTATTAAGAAAACAAAGAAATGTTTTCACTGTCACATATGTGCTTTAACCTGAAGGTGATGCGACACTTTTCATACTTTGATTTCAACCCAATCATGGTTGATTAATATATATGTTTCTTTATTTTAGTTGTATACCAATGGGTCAAGCTTAAGGTGACTCGATACCAATTTTTGTTGATAAATAAATATATATTTTTAGACAGCTTATAATATAGGTGGAATGCTACTAAAAAAAAAAACACAAAATATTTGTGGGGGTATCCATGCTTTTTAAAAGTTACTGATTTTCAAAATTGAGAAAAATATACTTTTTGAAATATTTTTAATTTCATTTTTCACGGATAGATCTAAAATATGTAAACGGAATGTGTATTAAGCTGTATATGTATTCACAAGCTACTTGCCAAATAACAAAATTGAAAGGTAAAAATGAATATATGCATTCTAGGGCAAAATACAAATTTTTGCAGAAAATATCTTTATTAAATTTTTAAAACCTATTTGTCTAGTACATCACGGAGAATATACTTAAAATAACAAAAATCTGATTTTTAAACATGGGAATGATTTGAATAAGATAACGCATAAATTGATAGGTGTTTCCACGCTTTTTAAGCTGCTATAAAAAAAGTACAAGTAGGCAAAGATCAGGAAAAGGCGCAATCAGAAAAAGACTCCCACTCCAAAAACCAAGGTGGGAAAAAACCAAACTAACAATCAGGCACTTATACCATGAAAACACTTCGTAAGCCGAATGAGCAGCTATTTTCCCAATAGGTGGCCACTCAGTTACCTTAACTTAACTAAAAATATGCAAACATACATAAGGCGCCAACAGCACAAAAATATTTTAAACACCAAGACATAAAACAAAAAGAACCACCACAGAAGTATCGACTTGGAACGATCAGTAACACAAAGTTACTGGCGGGTTTAAATCGATTAGCATTTTCCCACACCCACCCGTCACAAAGATGCATATCCCAGTGTATAATCAAACCTCATGTAAACTTTTTTTTTTTTCAAAAATATTTTTAAAGCTTGTTATGTATGGATGTTTAGATTCGAAAATTGTAAATGTGATGATGCCAAAATTATTAAATTCTGATAAATATTAGATGAGATATAAGGCCCAAACCACCACTTGTCCTACACCGCGATCATATAGTCCCGACAATTAGTATGCTATAGTAACATTTTTAAAAGCTTCAACTTGAATGTAAAAAGTTATTATTTCCCTTTTAATACCGGCTGGATCTGAGTCAGATGAGGCATTCTAGTGAGAGAATTTAAAACATCTGTTCAAGTATCAACATTTTTTAAATAAAAAAGTTTCATTTTCCATTCTTTTTACTTCTTCTACTGATGGGATATGCAAATTTCTTCAACCATATGATTTTCATCACAATATGTGTAATCTATCTAAAATCATACAATTTTTTTACAAGAACCAAATAACGATAACTGTTGCTTTTTGAGCTCATTACAGTTGTCTTATTTATTACTATCGACAGCCTTTAATTAAATCTATTCATTATCTACCATCTTGAGTAAAAGGAAAACGTTGTTTCGTTATCTCTCCGATGCAATAAACAGAGATTTTTTTAGCTTTAAAAAATGAAAATTTTCAACTGAAATATTTTGATATTTTCTTATTTTTGTTCAAAACATACAATGTCGGTACACGTTAGAACCACCTCGCAATATAGTCCATACTACCTCCCTTTGAGCGTTTTCACTGTTTCCAAGGGATCAAACGTTTATATATTATTAAATTAAACTTATTGGGTTAATTATGTAAATGACAGTTTATTTAACCCACTTGTATATTTTTGTAAACAGTACTTGATTTTAACGGTAAAATATCGTTGGGTCTTAACTTTAAGTTTTATAAAGGGTAACTGATGAAGGTTCATTTCCCGAAATTGTACAATATGGCCCATCTTCTAGCTTTGTATTTTAACTGCTACCAAAGGATCTAACAATTATTTTTATTTGCTATTACTGCAGCTGGTGTTGTGCCGTGTGGCGGCCCTAAAAAGTCTCCCCGTACATCATCCATAGTGCAGATTATATTTTTCTTTTGATCCTTTGGGATCAGTGAATATATATGAAGTATTTCAAATTTTTATATGTTAAGAATCATCTTCTTAACAGTATTTTGATTATTTGTCCCCTTTGGGAATTTGAGTCTTTCATTTAGACTACACAGATGTAAATTCTTGAAATTGCAGCAAAATGTCTGGCTTTCGCTACCAGTTTTATAAAGGGTCACTGATGAAGGTTCATTACCTGAAATTGTACAATATGGCCCATCTTCTAGCTTTGTATTTTAACTGCTTCCAAAGGATCTAACAATTATTTTTATTTAAGGAAGCATTGTAATTTTGGGCCCAGGAGTCGATGCAATTAAATTTTAGGTCACACCATATATAGGTCTTACGCGACAGAAAAAGGCTAGAAGCGTGCTTGTAATTTCGGCTTTAGAAAAGGCAATGGTTTGTACAATTCGTTAGGCAAAAACAAAGTCGCTGATAAGCTGCTTCACCCGCCAGTAACTTTGTGTTACTGATCGTTCCAAGTCGATACTTCTGTGGTGGGGTGGTTCTTTTTGTTTTATGTCTTGGTGTTCTTAATATTTTTGTGCTGTTGGCGCCTTATGTATGTTTGCATATTTTTAGTTAAGTTAAAGTAACTGATTGGCCACCTATTGGGAAAATAGCTGCTCATTCGGCTTACGAAATGTTTTCATGGTATAAGTACCTGATTGTTAGTTTGGTTTTTTCCCACCTCGGTTTTTGGAGTGGGAATCTTTTTCTGATTGCGCCTTTTCCTGATCTTTGCCTACTTGTACCTTTTCATAAATTTCAAAGTTGCAACATTCTTGAATGAACACACGTTCATAAAATATATGCTTATGTAGCAATGAATTCTGAATTTGACAGTACCGTATGCAAAACAACAAGAACAAAATATTAATTTCGAATGGCAGATCAATGTAAATTGTCAAAGTATCTTTTTGCAATTATTGGAGTTCATACATTAATAGTCATTAATACTCATTATCCATTTTTCTTTCGAAGTTGAGACTTGGTAGACATAGTAGTCTTTCTTATCTTTTCTAAACGACATAAGACATACGTCGATCGGGTTAGCGTACACATACGGTTATTGCACACAACCTAGACGGAATATTTCCATCGGTATTCCGTTAAACCTCTCCATACCATGTCAGGGAAGTGGAACGAGGTACCGAAGTGGAGCGGAGTGACAGTTAGCCAGCTGATCTACACACAACCTTGTACACATAATGTCTAGAACAGCACAAAGAGCTTTATTATATCTTAAAAACAATTGGAACTTCAGAAAAGTAGAACAATAAAATCATTGACTGAAGCCTGATTAAAATTTCTAATCAAACCCTATCAATCTTAAAGAAATTGCTTTCTTGTTATCAGATTCACAATTCTTATTGCGATTATGATCTATGACATTCGATATGTTGAATCAATCACAACAGTAGATGCTGCAGCATGCACTTATTATGTCTTTTGCGTGAGATTAGATGGATATATTAACGCTATGGTGGCTTCTCGGGATCACTGTCACGAGAAACGAGTGTAAAGGAAACCTTCTCTCACGAGGTATAACACTACATGTAGAAAGGAAGGCAAATCTACGTGATTAGTTGCACATTTAAGGAATCGTACTTAAGACTGGTGAAATGTCATTGGTCGAATTGATCAGATAAAGGGCATCGTTTAAAAGTTGCATTGTAATGATGTTACTCCATGTTTTCGCATATACATGTACAAGCAACAAACGGTAAGAAAAAGAAAAAAGACAAAGACAAAGAAAGTATAATGTACATGTTATTAATGGTCATTTCACTATATATATTGAATGAATATCGTAAAATATTCGGAACGAGTTCATATGGCGAGGACGCACGAGCTGTTTATTAGATACCCTTCAATAAGCAATGGAAGAATTTCAAATCCTTATTCCTGTCATCTCCAGGCCTAATTTGGCCTTAATTTATGTAGAAAGTATCGTTTCTAACGACTGATCACAATATCACTACTCACGTGAAGTTCCGCCTTTGGCGGGAAATGTTAACTAACGTTAACGCGAGAAATGTGACGTTGCGACGTCGCCTCAAAATTGATGATGTCGACGTGACTTTTGGACGACGTTCCGGTCGAAAATTTCATGAAAATGTTAGAAAATCGGAGTGCCAACGCTGTAGTTTTTGTTCAGAATTATAGGTATTTGTCTTTACATGGAGTTTTGTGTATTTACTGTGAGATGCATTCTGTAAATTTTCTCGTTTTGTCGTTTGTTCAGTTGAAGTGGAAAAGGGAAATGGCTGCCAGATATTTTTTCAACGGCCACCAACTAGAGCAACTAGTCCCACCGGGAACGTGCTTCCTTGGACCCGTACAATAAGACAGAACGTTCCATAGAAACGTTCTAAACCATTGAATATGACATAAGTTTCCATGGAAAACATTCTAAAACATTGACAATGGAAAAAACATTCAATGTTTTCAGCAATGCAAAGTGAACGGGACAATTTCTTAGACCATATTGATAACGTTTAGACTGTTGAATTGAAAATATAACATTTATTTAACACCTAAATCGCAATATCGCTATATTTGTTCTTTAGTTTGACGATTCCCACCAAGCTTTAAACGAACTAAATGATGTTACATCACCCTAGAAAAACGATGGAAAAAGGTACAAGTAGGCAATGATCAGGAATGGCGCAATCAGAGAGTAAATTCCACTCAAAAAACCGAGGTGGGAAAAATTGAATTGACAATTAGGTGAATTGACAATTAGGTACTACGAAAACATATCGCAGACCAAGTGAGCAGCTATTTCCAACCTGGAGGCCACTCAGTTACCCAAACCTAACTAAAAGTATGAAAACGCACATAAGGCGCACACCGCACAAAAATCAACATCATGGCATAAAACAATAAAAACCACGGTCGGGAAACAAACTCCGTGTAAGCTATCATTTGCACACAAAACGGTGACGTCACAGAGAACTTTAACAGTTCGGACTAAACGTAAGTTCGGAAAATGTGTGGTGCCGTTTGCGCTATAAGTTATTTGTGAAATAATTTAAATACCCTATTATATGCAGCACACATTTTTGGTTGTATAACTGTAAAAACTATCATAAGTAATCATCTGGTCGCTGAGAACACTTCGGAAACTTCAAAGTTCCGAAGTGTTCTAAATGTTGACAATTGTTTCAAAGAAAGGAAATATTGCTAATTAGTGATTACGAAATGCCGCGTATGATAGGATATGTGTAAAACATTTTTTATAACAATGAAAATAGCAACGCGCGATTTCCGAAATTATGTGCCGTACGAACGCGCGCTCTGTCGCATGACGTATACACAAATGATAGCATACACGGACTTTGTTTCCCGACACTGAAAACACCAACAGAAGTATCGCCTTGGAACGATCAGTTATATAAAATTACTGACGGGCTTTAACTAGTTTACATGGCCATAACCTCACCCTCAGCTTCTGCAGTGGTTCACAACATTTATTTAGATGTTCGGTCCTCGTGGTTAATTTCTGACTAGTCAATGAAAACTACCATTGTCCATAGTGGATCAAGAGAATACAAAATAAACTTAATTCAGAGGGAGTGTTTTTGTTTGACCTTCTCTTAGGCAGTTGGTTTCATTTACATGAGCGCGGTGGCGTTGTGGTAGAGTGTCGGACTCCAAATCGAGAGGTTCTGGTTTCGATCACAACAGGCGTCACCATTTTGTGTCCTTGAGCAAGACACATTAACTCCCTACAGTACTGGTTAAACCCAGGAAGCATTGGCTCCGTCCCGACATGACAGAAAAATTGTTGACTGGGACGTTAAGCCTCAACACAAACAAACAAAGATTTGGCAATCAGTGGAGCATAAGGGCGTTTTCGGGGGCGTGTACTAGAACTTGGTCGTTTTCAGTACAGCGATGTCAAGCTGTCTATCTCAGAATTCGAAATAATGAAAAGGAAAAAGTTTAAATTGACAATTATCTTGACAGTAACATATGCGCTTACTCGAAATAGCTAAAAAGCGTAATGATTTGAATCTTAGCAAGCAAGAAATGCATCAATTTAAATCTAAAAGCGGATTTAAGAAAGGCTAAACGTTTGAAATCGACCTTGATTTACTCGGATCAAAATAATGTTATTTCATGGTTTTAATTCAACGTTTTGAACTTGCGTGTTTTAGAGCTGAAAATAAGATAAGGGAGTATACAGTATTTTTATGTCCCCTTAGATTTCATAATCTTGTGTTTGTATGTTGAGAAATGTTGAATTATGGCCAGGAAGGTGTGCACAGCATCAACCTCACTCACTCGGCCTCATCCAACAAGCTCATAGACAAGACAAATTCAAGACGTTTATAGATTCACCACGAGGACCGAACAACTAACTAAATGTTGTGAACCACTACGGAAGATGAGGGTGAGGTTAGGCGCCTCTTAAACCAGTTAAAGCCCCCAGTAATTTTATATTACTGATCGTTCCAATGCGATCGTTCCAAGGCGATACTTTTGTTGTGGTTCTAATTGTTTTGTGTTTTGCAGTCGAATTTTTGTGCTGTTTGAGCCTTATGCACGTTTTCATATTTTTAGTTCAGTTCAGATAACTGAGTGGCCGCCTATTGGGGAATAGCTGCTCACTCGGCTTGCGATATGTATTCTTGGTATACGTACCAAAGTGTCATTTTAGTTTTCCCACTCCTCGGTTTATGGAGTTGGATTATCTTTCTGATTGCGCCATTTCCTTATCGTTGCCTAAGTGTACCTTTTCATTGGATGACCGTTACGGTAGCGTATTTTGTGCCTAGTAATGCTCTGCATGTTCCACAAAGTAATGCCGTGTTCTGAAGTTACCTGCTGCTAAATTGATCTGGTACTGTTAGACAAGACAATTGATTTCCATCTGCCAGCATGAAAGCAGGTAGTACTAATTGCTGCAGCAGCATTTCATCAAGATCCTGACTTTACAGGAAAATGACCTGCATCCTAATAAACATATTACATGTAGGACAAGGTCGAAATCCCATTAGATACATATCTTCGCTACGAGGCTTACTGGTATATACAGAGGACACTGGAGGCAATTCCACAACAATATGATTAGTGCACTTAAAAGTATTGGCTAATTATTTAAAATGATATATGAAGCATTAATTAGGTAGAAAATAAGTTACTTCAACCTATAATCGACCGTGCTTAAGGCTTGTATGGACATCATTCAGCCTGTTAATTAGGACAGTGGCCTTTAAGATTCGAACTTTGAAGTGCGCACATACACGCATTTCCGCTCGTGAACATTTTGTTATTCTTGGTGTCCATTACTTCATTTAATTTACTACAATTATCATGGTGGCATTGAGGCTCAGGCAATGTAATCTCACTAAAGCCTCATATATACTCAGCAGAAATAGTATGTCGTCAGGAATATGTCCTTGAAAGGCATACCCACTTAAACCCAACTTTTATGTAGAAAACTGGGGTTTGCAGGGGTAAACCCATTTTTCTTATTTTTGATCTAAATCATAAAATGTGGGTAGTCGTTAAAATCACCGCGGCGAGGCGGTTCTAACGTGTATCCGCAATCTATGTTGTGAGCAGAAATCAGAAAAAAAAAAACTTTTACCACTGAAATGTTCACTTTTACAGCTGAAAAAATTATCAGTTCTCTGTATATTTCATGGGCAGAAAGTTGTAAGAATTGTAAACCTGCATAAAATTCTGCATATTTTGAATGGCTTCGCTTGAACACTAAAAAGGTAAAACTTAGCAATGATCAGGAAATGGTGCAATCAGAAAGCAATTCCCACTCCGAAACCTAAGGTGGGAAAAATGACAATCAGGTACACACGCAAAGAGAAAATACTGTAAGCCGAGTGAAAAGCTATTTTCTAATAGGTGGCCATTCAGTTACACGGACTTAACTAAATAATTATATAAACACATACATAAAATGCAACCAGTACAAAAAATCAACACCGAAACATTGAACAATTAGTACCACAACAAAAGTATCACCTTGGAGCGGTCAATCATATAAATTACTTTTGGGGCTTAAATCGATTTTACAGGTACCTAGCCTCACCCTTTGCTTCCGCAATGGTTCATAACATTAAGTTAATTGTTCGGTTCTGGTGGCGAATCTCTAAATATTCAATGCATCATTGCGGACAGACAAATCAATTAAAATAAAAATGTACAAGTAGGCAATGATCAGCAAAAGGCACGATTAACACAAAACGAGGACTCACAGATACAACATTCTGCCGGCAGCTGGAGATCCTTGGAAGCCAAACAACATTCCTGAAAGTCTGGAGCAAAAGAAAAAAGGCTGTAGAATCCCGATGGGATAAGCAACAGACAAAAAATCTCCGGCCCAAACCAACTTAAATAAGTAGAAAATATAACTTATCATAACTAGAATTAGTTTTGTTGTAACTTTCAAGATTTTCCAGTTCCCTTACATTTTTTCTAATAACCATAGAACATCTGCACAAAAAGGACAATACCCACAATTTAAATGTATTTTGAAACTGAATGGAAAGTTTTATTTCTTTTTTGAGTGGCTGCAACACGATTTGGTAACATGGTTGTTTTATGTGGAATATATTGGTCTTTTGCAATATGAGAATATACAAAAACATGTTCATTTCATTTTTATTGTTTAAACTACATTTTCGTTGACATTTAGCGCAGACAGATTTGAAATATTCGAGAAATTGTTCTAATGTTAAGATGACTCAATTGTTCTTACAAGTTACATAGTGCAAATTATAAAATGTATTTTGACATGTAGCAAATAAAAGTACAAAATGTATCACATTCTTCAACTTGGTCTGGAATTCATTAAAAAGAATTCAAACCTATCAACACAATATGAAATACTTCATATAGCGTAGTGCTAAATCACTCAGAAGATTGCAGTTAAATAATAATGCAATTGTCGTGAATTGATTGCACCTGCTATCTTCAGATTATTAAGATGCATTGATTTTTGAACATCTTGAACATCTATCTATCTGGAATTTATCATTTATAGTGTGTATGGGTTCGTTGTAATCACGACTTTCATTTTTATTTTTTTTTTCAACACTTAAGCTAATCTGAAAATTATGTTAAGGTTTTCCACGAGTATAGAAAGCACCAGCCTAATATAATACCCTCTTTCATTACTAAAATGGTCATTGCCATAAAATTTCTGAAAAGTTAGGCTACCGAAATGTCTTCTCAGTCTTAACAGATTGAAATAAGACATTTGATTGCTAATCATCTTAAGTATGAATTAAATGCCAATTACTACAGTTTGAAATAAGACATTGGAGTGCTAATAATCTTAAGTATGAATTAAATGCCAATTACTACAATGTGAAATAAGACATTAGATTGCTAATCATCTTAAGTATGAATTAATTGCCAATTACTACAGTTTGAAATAAGACATTAGATTGCTAATCATCTTAAGTATGAATTAAATGCCAATTACTACAGTGTGAAATAAGACATTAGATTGCTAATCATCTTAAGTATGAATTAAATGCCAATAACTACAGTGTGAAATAAGACATTAGATTGCTAATCATCTTAAGTATGAATTAAATGCCAATTACTTCAGTTTGAAATAAGACATTAAATTGCTAATCATCTTAAGTATGAATTGAATGCCAATTACTACAGTGTGAAATAAGACATTAGATTGCTAATGATCTTAAGTATCAATTAAATGCCAATTACTACAGTTTGAAATAAGACGTTAGATTGCTAACCATCTTAAGTATGAATTAAATGCCAATTACTACAGTGTGAAATAAGACATTATTAGATTATATTTATCCGAACAGCTGTGTACCATACGCGTGTCACAAGACTAGATTCATAAGTAATTCAGTACTGACCGTGACAAGGCGGCTCTTTTGTGATTTATATCCGTTTGTCTGTCTGCTGTGCACGTCGGGGTGTTTATGTTTAATGATGGCTGGGTGGCTGCCTTTCTCTTTGGCCTGTTCATGTGTGTTGGTTGTGTTTCGTGAAGCATTGTACTATTCTTTGGTGTCTTTAGGTTGTAGGCTAGAATCCTATCCTGCCAGGGTAATTTTTGAAGGCGATGACATCTGTTATAGTTGGTTTGAATGCATTTGTATAGTTTTAACCTTTTCATAAATGATTAAGTTGGGCTTTTTGCAGATATGTTTAGACACACTTCATGTTTTCAGGTACATGTATCATAGGAAAACACCCATACAATAACAAAACAGACATTTACATCATTTTATCATTTTATGGTGTAATTGTGCTTTTTTGGTAATGAAACAATGCGTGTTTTTGCAAATACTTAGGCTGTAAATAACTTCACATGGTTTAAAATATATTTAAATTTCATTAAGTGCATTAAATCATTTATAATGTACTAGGTTTTGTCAAATTACTCGACCCACTTTCAAGCAACATAAGTTTTGGAAATTTATCAACAGCTTGGCATTTATAGAAAAATATATACTTAGCGTCAATGAAAAGTTACCACCACTAAAATTTCGCTATTTTGAAAAATGTAAAATTTCTTTCAAAAAATCAGTTTCATTCATGATTATGATCAACAGCAAATTGATTTAGAGACATTCAACAGATCCACTAGCCCTGGAACTATGGTGCACGTGTAACACGTGCAATTTGTAATTTTCGGAATTTTTGAGAACTGGAAAAGTCGTCATGTCTTCTCATGCCTCTAACACCGAAGTGAAAACACCACCAAATTGGTTTCAATTTTTGCATCGACTGCCGAAATAGAGGACCTTACGTTTAGGTAGTACCCAAATTTTGCATTTCCCCATACATTTCAATGAACATTTGTCAAGGACTCCGTCTAATCTTTTCGGCTGTGTTGTGCACCTTTTTAATAGCAATAATGGATGGCATTTCATGCCATGAAAATGAACGCTGAAGTATCTGCAGTTGCCTTTACAGAATGAATAAAAGATTGTTATGTGTTAATTGAACCTGATTTACTGGTAACTTTTCATTGACACTAAGTATATAGAAAAATGCGAAAAGTTAAAGGGTATACATACAAACGTTCTTGTTTCTCGGCCTTCAATAGCAGTGATTTCTGAGACAATGATAAATTAATTTTCAAAAATATTATTGAAAACATAAAAAGCTAAAGAAAACTTGAGGTAAATAAAAGGGATATACTTACAAAAATCTTGTATCATGGTATTTGACGGCCCTGAATAACTGAAAATGGTGTAAAATGAGTGCGTTGACTTTGGTCTATAAGCTTGTATTCATATATATAAATGTGGTAAAACGTGTTATGAAAGCATAGAAGATAGAGGAAAAATGTGGAAAAAGTAACGGGTATGCATACATAAGTGCTTGTTTCTAGGCTTACGATGGTCATAAAATGTCCAAAAGGGTGTGAAATGATTGCTTATACAATTAAAGATAAAACTAAAAAGTATGCACATGGGATATTTATGAACAGTTTGATATAATAGGGCTTTTATAATAGGGCTTTTAGAAAGTTGGTCAAATTTTCAAGGGGGGTTTAATTCTTTTCTTCAAGACTACACGTGTTTTGATGACGTTAGACCCAGAACCGGTGGTTTGAGAAATAATGGTGGTTTTAATGTCTTTGTGAAAAACTCGCTAATGCATAAATACGAGGTTACAAGAATATTTATATAGCAATTTTAAACATTGTGTACTTTTGCATTTCAAAACGCCTATGTTCCATATGCAAAATATTATGTATGCTTTAAATATATATCACCTGAAGGTTCAGCGATTGATAACGACACTGATGAAAAAGACGGGGTTAAGCTCTTAGAAAATTACTTAATAACAGTTAAAGCAAAATATACTAATTGCAATTTATTTAAACGCAAGATGCAAAACGTTCCCAGACGATAATTTAGAGCAAGTGTTTGGTGATATACCATATCCCTTTGGCTCATTTGAGATGCCCCGCAATACCAAAGATGAACATACATATAATTCATTTGGCAAATCGGTAGTACATATGTGCTGTTTACTTGGCATACATATATTGAATGGGCGAATCACGGGGGGAAAAAGGGCGAATGCACATGCATAGCAAACGAGGTAATTATAATATTATGTCGCTGACCTTTTTGAAAATAGCTCCTTATTTCATGTAAAGGATCGCGATGAATCAGTGCATTGTCCCTTAAAATGCGCAATTTCTCTGCGAGAAATAACGGAGGGAACAATTATGAATGTTAATAACGAAGAACATGATTGTCAACCATATATTAAGTACAAATTGGATGGTTTAAAATCAGTTCCATTTTTAACAAGTTTAGAGACACTTTAAATAGCAATTATGATCGGATTGCAACCTGTATTAATGAGAACATTGAAGAAGCTGATGCAATGTTTTTGCAAATATTTTATTCTGCTGCTGAGTTCATTAAGGTCAGTAAAAATAACGGTTCTAGGAGAAACATTTCTAGTAACAAACCATGGTGGGATACGGTGTGTGAGTCGATGAGAAATCGAAAAATGCATGCACTTACGCTTTTTTCAGAATTATTGGTACTAGGTGTAACTTAAGACGCTATATTACTCTAAGAAATAGTTTCAAAGGCCTTTGTAGGGAGAAAAGAAGTGCATATGAATCGACGAGGCGGTTCTAACGAGTACCCACAATCTATATTTTGGAGCAAAAATAAGAAAAAATAGGTATACCCTTGCATACCTCAGTTTTGCTATAAAAAGTGGGGTTCAGGGGGTATACATTTCACGGACATGTTTTCATGATGGAAAGATTACAATAAACATAAACTCCATAGAGCTGTTGAACCGGTACAGCTCCAATTCACAAATCAAATCAAATTTTATTAATGTCACCATCATCTAACAACACTGTTCTTAAATAACAATAATACAGTACACAGGCACTGAGAAATACCATATAGCCTTCTGCAAATGACGTAATTATAAGTCAGTGCCTTCAGATATATGAGCCGCCCCATGAGAAAACCAACAATCTGCATATGCGAAAACAAAGACGCAGATCAGCTTCGCGGTAACCGCGAAGCTGATCAGCGCCTTTGTTTTCGCTACACGGATAGTACACTTCCTCTTCTTCTTAAATCCGAAATTTCAAGCTTCTAGCCTGCTTCTGTGCTTGTACAGCTCGGTTTGTGTCGGACCTGTTCGGAAACCACATTGTTGGTTTTCCCACGAGGCGGCTCATATTGTAAATACAATCCAATCTCATTCGCGGAATATTGAGTGATTAAAATATAAAACATCAAAATATCTTTTGATCATTTAATCATATTTTCCATCTACCAGTATGGAAACTTCTCCATATTACTTCAAAGCATTAAACTTTCCTTATTCATGAGCTTAACCTCTATTCTTACTATAATTTACATTACTATTATTAGAGCCGCGACGCGAGAAAACCAGGCTTCGGGATTTCCGACCTGGTCCGACACAAACCGGCCTGTACAAGCTCAGAAAAGAGCTAGAAGCTTTAAATTTGGGATTTAAGTAGAAGAGCAATTGTACTATCCGAGTTGCGAAAACAAAGGCGCTGATCAGCTTCGCGGTTACCGCGAAGCTGATCTGCGCCTTTGTTTTCGCCTAGGCAAAAATCCGGTTTTCTCACGATGCGGCTCATTAAATAAATGTTTATTATATTGATTCTTAGTAATAATCACTATTTGTTACTTTTAAGGTACATAATTATAGGTAGTATTGATTGTTTTCACTTGACCTCATCGAACCTCACTTTTACTATATAAGTAAAGGTTTGAGAGGCTAAGTTTCACACGGAGATGTTTCCATGATGGTATCATGTTAAACGCCTACGTGATTTCTGCCTAAAAATGAGACAAGCTATGTTAAGATAAAGAAGTACAAAACGCTATCACGCGCGGCATCAACGTTATGTTTACGTCAAGGTTTTGAATACCAGCGTTGTTTATTTATAACGACGTTCATGGCGTTACCGTCATTTTTATTGAAAGCATTGCAAAATTAGCATACCTTGAGCAAATAATTGGCACATACATGTAGCGCTGAAATTAACTCTATCAATGACTTTTATTCATTTTCTGATTTGCATTTAGAATGACGAAAACAAATTCAGATTTAAATTAAATTCTATGGACTAGTTTTCACAAAATACTACTTGATGCCTGAAAATCAACGGGAATTTTGCAATTTCCCATTCCGTTACATACAAATCATTTACTGTTAAATTGCCCATTTAAGATGGTTTCCCGACAAAACCAACTCGTTAACCATATTTTATTGCACGAATCAATAGTAGACGGAATATTTCCATCGGTATTCCGTTAGACCTCTCCATGTCACGGGAGAGGAGCGAGGTCACCAAGTGTATCGGAGTGCAGGTTAGCGAGCTGATCTAGAATCAATAGGTGTAAATGTTTCCCCTTAAATATTAAAAATAAATCACATTCTATGGATCAGCACTTTTGTGGTTCTTTACTTTGGCTGAGGAATAACGACCGATTTTTGCATGACCCGGACAGTAGCACTTAGAATGACTACTATTGTTTTGACATTTGATTCTCACAATTTTTACTGTTTTCGTTCTAATCGTTCTTTTCCAAGTCATCAAAATATCATTTGTATATAGCAGTATTTAATGACATTTTCCTCTCCAGCCTGGTATTACACACAGTATAAATATGTTTTAGCTTTAAAAGACACGAATTGCACTTCAACAAAGAAGAATACAATACTTTTAAATGAGCGATTAAAATTACTAAGATTCACTGATTAGCTCAAGTCCTATATGTTGCCCTTTTCTTTGTTTGTTAGCTCACCTGAGGGGCTCATAATGTGAGCTTAGGGCTCAGCGTCCGTCAGTCCCTCCGACCGACGTCCTTCTATTCCGTCGTTCAGCTTTTTAGCTCACCTGAGCCGAAGGCTCATAGGTGAGCTTATAGTATACCCATGCTCCGGCGTCCGTCCGTCCGTCCGTCGTCGTTCACAATTTCAAAGATCTTCTTCTCTGAAACCGCTGGGCCGATTGTTCTCATATTACACATACACCATCTACAGGTAGGGGGAAAGGATAATTGTGTTTTTTGTTTTGATCGGATAAGGACTGTGGTTGCTATGGCAACTTATGCTTCCCATAGACTTATAATGGAAAAAAGTGAAAATTGCCAGTTTTTGCTGTCTTGTTGGAGATATTTGAATTTTGTTTTTGCAGAAATGTTTATTGAGTAGTCCTCTACGATTCATGTGACTTTTGTCCTAATCCTTCATTTTGATTGGTTGCAGGGGCCCCATATAGGGCAAAATTTCGAAAAACATTCAAAAATCTTCTTCTCAGAAACTGTCGAGGGGATGAAGCCTATACTTTGTATACATGTTCCTGACAGTGGCCTCTACATAATTTGTGTTTTTTATTCCAGGTGGATAAGAACTCTGGTTGCTATGGCAACTTAAAGTTTCCATAGACTTATAATGGGAAAAGTGGAAATCGGCTATTTTTCCGCTTAAATTGCAGACATTTGAATTTTGTTTTTGCAGAAATGTTTATTGAATAGTGTTTGACGTTTCTTGCGAGTTCTGTCATGATCCTTTATTTTGATTGGTTGCTGGGGCCCCATAAAGGGCAAAATTTTGAAAAAAAAAAAAAAAAAAAAAAAAAACATTCAAAAATCTTCTCCTCAGAAACTGTCAAGTGGATGAATCCTGTACTTTGTATACATGTTCCTGACAGTAGCCTCTACATAATTTTTGTTTTTTATTCCAGTCCGATAAGAACTCTGGTTGCTATGGTAACTTTAAGCCTATCAAAGCTTAATTTATTTAAAGACTCTTGACCATGACCATTTATTTTAATATGATAATATAAAACTGGGCTGGGAAAAGTGTAAACAAATTATTCTCCACTGGTTTTAATACGTTTTAATAAATATAGTATACAACATGAAAATTGGTAGATGAATACATTTTTAGATTTAAAGAAGTTATATAGGAGTAAATGAAAAAAACAGACCCCAAGTAGTCAAGGTAAAGTGTGTTTTATGTTTTAAGTTCGCCAAAATGACCAGTTTTCAAAGACAAATGTCAGGTGAGCGTTTTCATGACCATTGGTTCTCTTGTTTATTTTATTCATAGATGCTTTCTCGTTTATATTTGACAACATCAAGTTTATACACGAATAATCCTAGGTTTTTCGGTACACCATTTATATTAGTTTAAACGCAAAGCTACTTTAATTTGCACTGTATTGTGTCTTTGAAAACATAAACGATGACGTGTTTATTGTAACGCTTCATAACAAACCACACTTATTAGGAAAAAGTACAGAGACTCGTTTACATTTACACTTTGATTACATGGATAATCACATATCTTTGAATGATAAACACATTCTTAAAATACGAGACATGTTTTCATCAATTTATTTTAAAAAGGTACAAGTAGGCAATGATCAGGAAATGGCGCAATCAGATAGAAATTCCCACTCCATAAACCGAGGGGTGGGAAAAACCTAAAATGACACTTAGGTGCTTATACCAAGAAAACATAAAGTCAGCCGAGTGAGCAGCTATTACCCATTAGGCGACCACTAAGTTACCTGAACAGAACTAAAATATGAAAACGTACATAAGGCTCAAACAGCACAAAAGTCAACTCCAAAACACAACAATTAGAACCACAACAGAAGTATCACCTTGAAACGATCAGTAATATAAAATTTCTGGGGAGGGGGGGGGGGGCTTAAACCGGTTTTACAGGGCCCTAACATCACCATCATCTTCTGCAGTGGTTCACAACATTTAGTTAGTTGTTAGGTCCTCGTGGTCAATCTCTAACTAGTCAGTGAATCATCATGGACAAACAAATAAACCATGATAAACACCTTGATGAATCAAAAACGAGGACTCTATGTCAGAATAAATATGCTCACCGGCAAAAGTTTAGTCAGTGAAAATAAATGTAAAATCCGATTGGGAGAGTTTAAATCGCTATAGCTTCAAACCCCCTCGATAGTTTGGGATTAAACTTACCAGTCATAAAACTGTGCATAAAACCTAACATTTCCAACAAAATCGATTGCAATATCGCGGGTGGTTTTGCCACAGTGCATACACCAATTTTCATTCTTAATCTAAATGAAAAGGAGGTAATCTAAAAATAATGAATATTTGAATTGTTGTTTCTCGAGACTGTGACTGAATTTTGAAAAAAATGTTTTCGGACTTTTGTCACTGGCAACAACTTCTACCAGAAAGCGCTATTAATCAAAGCGCCGATTTAATCATTTGTCGGGTACTTACAAAAATGATGTTTTACAAAAAAGGCCAATAACTCTGTCGAAATCGACAACTGGTGGAGTTTCTTTCCAGAATTAGAAAGAGACTGATTTTGCAAATTGAATAAAGGGGAACTTGTAAGGCAAGCGAGTGGGCATTTTAGTAATAAAACTGATCAAAGTTACTGACTAAACTTTTAGTAATTAAACTGATCAAAAGTACTGACTAAACTTTTTCCTCTGAGTATAGTTTCGGACAATCTGTGATACTGCATCATATAAATCTTTCAATGATTAATGAAAAGCGTTATAAACAAATAAAATCGACTCATCCACGTTTAAGGGTTTACAGGTATGGCGTATTTATCAAAAGGTTTTAAATATTACTGCATATTTCAACGGGCAACACTATCCCAGGTGCTGGAATAACATTTACCTGTTCGTCCGAAAAAGAATATAGCCACATTATGAAGCATCTTTGAATCAACTTTATCCGTCAGCAAATAAAATTTTTGACCACCAATACTTCTTAAGCTCTGTCTGAACATGTTGCATTCTAAGGCAAAACATTTAACAATCCTGGTGTCTGTCATCAGGATAACATATACGTGCAATTTTAAATAGTGAAAATGGGGTTAGCAGGGTAATACCTATTTTTATTATTTTTGATCCAAAACATAGATTGAGGGTACTCGCCGAGGCGGTTCTAACGTGTACCCACAATCAATGTTTTGAGCAAAAATAAGAAAAATATCAAAATTTACCTGCTGATTTTTTTTTTACAAATTTGAAAATCTCTGTATATTACATTGACAAGTTTTCAAAATGATTTAATTCCTGACTAGAATAAAAGAACATTTTTATTCAAAAGTGTCACTGAGGACTTGTCAGCATCCTGCAGTCCCTATAACACAAACGTCAATAAGGTTTGTTAAGGTTGCAATAAAACGTTATAACTTTGAAATTGATTCTGAGGTCTCGGGGATGAATTGCATACAATTGAAACTGAGATGATTTTGGCCACTTTGAGTTCCCTGTTTCGAATGACTCTTGTTTTAAAACTCTGTCATGTACTGCTGATATGGTCAATGCTTATCTTTAGATTGTCTTTTAAGCCCGCCAGTAGTTTTATATTACTGATCGTTCCAATGCGATACTTCTGTGGTGGTTCTTATTGGTGTATGTCTTGGTGTTTAAATTTTTGTGCTGTTTGCGCCTTATGTATGTTTTCATATTTTTAGTTAAGTTTAGGTAACTGAGTGGCCGCCTATTTGGAAAATAGCTGCTTAATCGGCTTACGGTATGTTTTCATGGTATAAGTACCTGATTGTTAATTTATTTTTTCTCACCTCAGTTTTTGGAATGGGAATCTCTTCGTGATCGTTGTCTGCTTGTACCTTTTTCTGTAGAGCCTCAAAGCTGAAAATTTATAAGAGGTCCAGAAATTCCATATACCCTAGAATCCAGCCAGGGTAATTTTTGAAGGAGGTGACATCTCCTGCTATAGTTGGTTTGAATGCATTTTTGAATAGTTTTATCCTTCCCATAAATGGTTTAGGTGGGCTGCTCTGGAAAATGTTTTGGCAGATAGGTTTAATCACACCATGTTCTGAGGTACCATGGGAAAATACGCATTCCATACAAAGCAGACTTTTACATCATTTATGGGGACATTGTGCTTTTTTAATAACTAAAAAATACACATTTATACAAATACTATGAATATGAATAGCTTCACACTTTTCAAAATGCATTTAAAGATCATAAAGTGCTATAAATCCTTTACAATGTAGGGTTTTGTCATGCCAAGCTACCCCACCCACTTTCAAGCAATGTGCGTGTTCGAAATTTATCTATAGCTTTGCTTTTTAGATACTTTTATTTGAAACATTATCATTGATCGAGATTACACTCTGTCTTTTTGCCTATCTGGGTGTTTGTATCTACAGCTGACCGTTTTGGTCTATTCAACTGTATGTCTGTAGCACGTAATTTGCCGAAATCAGTTCTTTTATGGACAAAACAATTCATATTTCATCTAGTTATAATGAAACATTTGGAAGGCAAAATCAGAAGTACTAAATGGGCCACATTCGTATACCAAAAAGGTATCAATCCCTGTTCAATACATTATAGGTATGTCCATATTGATGTATTTTAGTGTGGTCTATAAAAATAAAAGACTATATCCACCAAAGATAAATAGTACTTCAGCTTGTCAAAGTCCTGATAGGCTGGAAATGGTATCGAAAAACATGTTGAAGCAATGTCAGATATATAATCATGAGGCTTAAAGTGTCAATAAAACGTTATGACACTCACGCAAAATAGTGGAAAAAATCAAGAGGTATACCTACAAAAGTTCTGATAGCCCTAAATAGCTGAAATGTTGTTTTATGATTATTTAGACTTGGTTCTATAGGCTGGTATTCATATAAATAAATATATATTAATAGTTTTGATAGACACATTGAAAATAGAGAAACAATGCAGAAAAATAAAAGGTATACATAGAGAAGTTCTTGTTTCTAGGCATTCAATGCTCATTTAGAGCTGAAAATGGTGTAAAATAATTGCTGAGATAATTATCTTTTGGTATGAAATCGGATTAATTAATCATTTTGACTTAAAAGTTTAAAACTGATATTGAAATCATAGATAATTAAAGAAAAAAAAATGAGGACAAATAAAAGGGGTATACTCACAAAATCTTGTGTCTTGGCATCTGACACTCCTGAATAGCTGAAAATGGTGTCAAATGATTTTGTTGATTTTTATATATAAGCTTCTATTCATATACATAAATCATGTGACTCAAAGTTGTAATAAATTTATGAAGGCATAGAAGATATGGGGAAAATGTGGAAAAAGTAAAGGGGTATACACACAAAAAAGCTTGTATCTTGATCTCTTACGGGCCTGAATAGCTGAAATGGTGTCAAAAGATTGCTTTGACGTTGTTCTATCTACTTGTATTCATATATATAAATCACATGGCTCAAAGTGGTGATAATTGTTATGAAGGCATAGAAGATGGAGGGAAAATGTCAGAAAAATAAAGGGGTATTCTTACAAAAGTTTCTGTTTCTAGTCAATTAATGATTATAAAGAGCAGAAAATGGCATCAAACACTTGTTTAGACAATTATCTATTGGTCTATAATCAGATAAATTAATCATATGATTTCAAGTTTCAAAAATAGTATTGAAATCGTAAATAGTTTTAAGGAAACTTGAGGAAAAATGAAGGGGTATACTTACTAATGTAACAGGCAAGGTTTTTCATCGCATAATAGTGCTACTTGTCCGTTTCGTTTTATTGGCACGATTCGGATTATTGAATTTTGGCTTATTTCTTTACAGTTGGGTTAATAAATTCTTCGCACCGTTTTAGAAACCGCCAATTCATCGTTGTAGAGAAAACTTGAAAATTTCACCGTAAAACCTTTGTGAACAGGTATTGTAGAGGTTCCCTCAATTTCCATTATAGTTCTGTTTCATGTCTATTGTGTGATAATCTAAAGTTATCGAGGAAACTCCATGTCTATCATTGACTAAATCTATGAACTCATTGATGTAATTGATCCTTCTGAAAAGTATTAAATCATCTTCTTTAGTACCTTCTGTTACTGGTAGACCTTTACACTCATGCCAGCGAACTATAGAGTATGGTGGAATTTGTAGAAATACCAGTCAAAAAGCAAAATCACCAGTTAGCTCTAAGATTTGTAGATGATGACTGTTGCTACAGGTTTGTAATTTCACAGATAGAAAAGTATTATCAACTCGTAGCAAGTTACCCAACAGTCAGACTGGTATTTCTACAAATTCCACCATACTCTATAGTTTTTTAGTGTTTACCATTGGCTTTAACACCAATTTCCATGTATCCTAAACAAGGAATTTCTAAATGATTAGCACCAGTTACTCTCATCCATTTAGTAACATCATATAGATGCGGTTTACCCTGTAATAAATTGTTGAAAAATGATTCTGTTACTGTAGATACTTCACTGCCAGTATCTATTAAACATGTGCATGGCATCCCTTCAATAGAAACTGTCATCTCTGGACATTTCCCAACAGCTCTCTGTAAAACTTCAGATCTAGACAACGGTGAGTCTGTTAAATTAGCATTTCCCACTGTTTGACTCTCAACAGTGGGTGCTAATAGTTTAACTGATTTGTTGCACCACCTGCAGTTGCCTGTGAATTGGTAATTACTTGCACATTATTCATTTGGGGATTCGGGTCAGGGCAGTCTCTGGCGAAATGACCTTCTTTGTTACAATTGTAACAAGCATTATTATATCCACGACCTCTTTGTGCTCCTCGTGCCCTAGAGCCTTGTCGTTGAGAATACTGGCCTCTTCCACGTCCTCTACGACTTTGATAACCTACAAAAGAGGATGGACGGTTAGTTTGCTGACAAAGATCAGTAAGCAAATTAATTTGCTTTTGTTGGGCCTCTAAAAGCTCCTGTTGTGCAGACAGCATCTTTAACAATTCACTGGGTTGTTCGAGCTTACTGGCCTGAGCCTGGTCCACCTGTAATTCAACTTGTTCAGCACTCTGATGAACTTCTGCAACATCAGTTTTCTGATCTTGCACCCATTTGAATACTACAGTTCTAAAGTCCTGAAAATTAGAGGCAGCATGTTCTATAGAAAAACGTCTCATTTCCCTTCTAAGCTGTTTGTCTGTGACACCATCAATAAATCTTTCCTTCAACATAAGCTCCCTATTGCCTATCACTCCAACACCTTTTTTCATCATTCTATCAACAAGCTTTAGTAAAACAAGAGAGTACTGTTGTAACGATTCTCCAGGCTTTTGGTCACATAACCCCACACGCATCTACTGGCCTGTCTCCATACTTCTTGATGTATGGAAGGAATCCAAAAGTGCCATTGGATTATTTGCTAGGGAACTGTTTCAAGGATGCCCCTGAGGTCACTGTAGATTGGGTAACCAGTCATCAGAAGTGTCTTGAAAAAGCATTTGAACATGCAAATGAAATTCTGCATAAAAATGCAGAACGTCGACGCAGACATTATAATCAGTCGGCAAGACAGGCACCAATTCCTGTGGGAAATACTGTGTTGCTAAAGGCTCATCCTTCAGGAAGAAATAAAATTCAAGACATTTGGTCACCAGTTGCATACCGCGTGGTTGATAAATTACAGGACAATGTATATGTAATACAGTTAGTGGATGGTACAGGTGAGTTGAGAACAGTGACACGGACTGAACTGTTAGATATAAAGAATCTAACAGATGCTGATCAAATTGAGAATGTGTTGGAACAGTTAAGTAAATCAGATGATAGTACACATTTGTCTGATAGACAGAGACCTGTGAATGTTTCAGGCTCATCTGATTCTTTATCAGATGTGGAGACCGATTCAGGTTCAGTTTGGGTGGCGAGGGTTTCTCCTTCACCCAATGCTATGGCACCAGTACATAAATCCTCAGTAGGTACTTCGGATAAAGCAGGGGAGAAGGTCGTATCAAGTTCCAAAGGTGCAGGGAAAGGTACAGTACTATAGAGTATGGTGGAATTTGTAGAAATACCAGTCTGACTGTTGGGTAACTTGCTACGAGTTGATAATACTTTTCTATCTGTGAAATTACAAACCTGTAGCAACAGTCATCATCTACAAATCTTAGAGCTAACTGGTGATTTTGCTTTTTGACTGGTATTTCTACAAATTCCACCATACTCTATAGTTCGCTGGCATGAGTGTAAAGGTCTACCAGTAACAGAAGGTACTAAAGAAGATGATTTAATACTTTTCAGAAGGATCAATTACATCAATGAGTTCATAGATTTAGTCAATGATAGACATGGAGTTTCCTCGATAACTTTAGATTATCACACAATAGACATGAAACAGAACTATAATGGAAATTGAGGGAACCTCTACAATACCTGTTCACAAAGGTTTTACGGTGAAATTTTCAAGTTTTCTCTACAACGATGAATTGGCGGTTTCTAAAACGGTGCGAAGAATTTATTAACCCAACTGTAAAGAAATAAGCCAAAATTCAATAATCCGAATCGTGCCAATAAAACGAAACGGACAAGTAGCACTATTATGCGATGAAAAACCTTGCCTGTTACACTTAAGTTCTTGTATATTGTCCTCTGGCGGCACAAAATGGCAGAAAATTGTGTTAAATGATTGCTTTGACCGAGGCACGTTGGTTGGTATTCAGATATATAAACCATATGATTAAATGTATTAATGGTTTTTATGAATACGTAAAAAATATAGAGCAAAATGCAGAAACGATGACAGAGTATACATGTATATACAAAAGTCCTTGTATCATGGCACCAGATGACCATAAAGAGCTGAAAATGGTGTTAAATAATTGCGATGATAATTATCTTTTGCTATGAAATCGGATGAATTAATAGAATGATTTCAAGTTTTAAAATATTATTGAAAACATAGATAATTAAAGAAAAAATGAGGAAAATAAAATGGGGTATACTTACAAAAAATCTCATATCTTGGCCAATGCTGAGCCTGAATAGCTGAAAGTGGTGTCAAAAGATTGCTTTGACTTTGATCTATAAGTTTGTATTCATATATATAAATCAAAGGAAATCTGAATGCTAATAATTTTTGTGAAGGCATTGAAGATGGAGGAAAAATGCGGGGAAAATAAAGGGATATACGTACATAAGTTCTTGTTTCTAGTCAACCAATGGCTATAAAGAGCTGAAAATGGCATCAAATGATTGTTTAGACAATTATCTATTGGAGTGTAATCATATAAATTATTCATATGGTTTCAAATTTCAAAAATATTATTGAAAACATAAATACTTAAAGAAAAACTGAAGAAAACAAAAAGGGGTATACTAACATAAGTTCTTATATCTCGGCATTTGGCGGCCCCAAATAGCTGAAAATGGTGTTAAATGATTGCTTTGACTAAGGTACAGTAGCTGGTATTCAGATATATTAACCATACGATTAAATGTTTTGATAATTTTTATGCATGCGTAAAACATATAGGGAAAAAACTCGGAAACGATAATGGGTGTACATACAAAAGTCCTTCTATCATCGCCTCAAACGGTCATAAAGAGCTGAAAATGGTGCAAAATGATATCCAAGACAATTGTTTATTTGTATATGTTCAAATAAATCAGTCATGTGATTTCAATTGTCCAAAAATATTTATGAATACTTAAATAATTAGAGAAAAAATGAAGAAAAATTAAAGGGGTATACTTACAAAAGTTACTGCATCTTGGCTTTTTATGGCCCTATAGAAATGCAGATGGCATCATAAGACTGCTAAGACAATGTTCTATTGGTCCATATTAAGATATATAAATTTTGCGAGTTTATCTTTCAGTATTTTAAAGAAATAAGAGCAAAATGCAGACAAATCAGGCATTGACTCACAAAATTACTTGTAAATCGGCTGCTAATTGACCTATAAGGCTTCAAATGGCATCCAATTACATGTTTTGCTAAGGCACTGCACTGTTGCCTGTGATATATAATAACATAATATAATTTAATGTTTCATTTAAATGGGAGTAATACTTCGAAGATTTTTTGACAAAGTTTCATCAAAAGTTCTTACTTTAAGCAAGTTCTATTAACATTAATGTTATATTATCGAGGTATTTTGGAATGAGGTTGCAGACTATTATTGTGAATGATAATGTTCTATCAATATATGTATAATACATTTCAAAGAAAATATCGTAATATTCTGATAAATGCTAACTGTCATGTTACAATCATCAATATGCAGAGTTTTAAAGTGGGCGGGGTAATTCTGTGTGAAATAATGCCATACTTTCAAAAGATTATGAGGTTTTTAGAGTAAAATGAGACTGCACTTTATACTTTTGCTTACAAACAATATACAATGCATTGGAAAGTAACTAACAAATAGGAAAGAAGAACCAGTTTATATACTACATTTTAGCAGACTTTTCATAGAATATATATTATAGTTTTGTCATAGCACTACCTCCACATATCAATGAATTTGAGCATTGTGCCAAAACAAAAACAAAAAAAAATCAAAGGCTGCCCACTGCCCACTTGATCCTTCATCGGGAATGCGAGGACTTCTTAAAAGATGTCACCTCAAACTCAAAATATGAGAGATACTTTGTTCTAGGGTAAGAGACAATTTTTGATTTCGGTGTATAGTAAGGTAAGCGTCAGAAATATTCCAAAATAATGCTAAAGCGTACATACAGTTGATATCTTATGTTTGTACTGAGCTTGACCATTAGCAAATATACCTAAATTGATTTAATATGCATCATTCAGCTCTAAGAAAATGCCACAAACTTCATTTTAGTTATAGTCTTGATTGTTTTAATGCATCACGCCCTCCCCGGCACCCTCCTCGGTAATTAGTTATGGTCTTGTCGGGCAGTCAGTCGCGTAGCAGCCACCGCTCCTGTGCATAGAGGCAAGTTACCAGTTCTTAGTCTACATTTCTTTTGCCATTAACTTGAATCAGTCATCGAAAAGGAAGAATGCCTAATTTAGAAATATTTTCAAACCAAGACTTCCTGAAAATATTCACTAGTACAAATGTGCATGTAGTTGACTTTACACTATTTTATACCATTGATGCATTACCACATTTAGGTATACCCCTAAGTATAGGTCCATACAGTTTAGTAAACAGTTTTATTGCTTTTCAGGCTATTGTTTAAGAATGTTAAAGAGGATAGATTGTTAAAAACAAACTAACCATAAGAAGATTAACATTAAAATTGCATACATGTATATTAATAAGGTGGGTGGGGTAATTTTACATGTAAAAAGGTAAAAATATTAATACAGAAAAATGTTTGAGCAATACAGGTGTTTCATTATCAAATCAATAGTTTCTAAAATTGTTTAAAATACAAAAGCAAGTCATACAGACAGAGAAAATGACTGGATAATCGAGAAGTATGTAGTTGTCTGTTTATTATATTAAAAGCTTATTTCATAGCAGTACCATACAACATCGCCTGATTAGACTATCGTGCCAAAAAATTTTCAAGAGCAGCCCACCTAATCCTTCTTAGGGAAGGTTAGGACTAGCCAAAATGCATTCAAACCAACTATAGCAGATGATGTCACCTCCAACTCTAAATATGCGAGATACAGGATTTCGGGTTCTAGGGTAAGAAGTATGATAAAAAAGAAAGAAATGTGTAAAAAAAGTGTTTTTGATATTATTAAGCGAAACGACCGATGACCTCAAAGAGCTGGAAAATGAAGGAAGAATTATGACTCAAAGATAAAAACCAGGACGATAAGTCCTGCCCTTATGCCTAGGTCAGACTAGCGCTTATGGATGCCGCGGATAGTTGCGAATACTATACGTAGTGATCCGCAGAATTTTGTGGGCGAGGCTAACGGTTCTTAATGAATTTATTACCTTTAAATACGAATAAATACGGGTAGTTCAGGAAAGATACGGATACGTCCGAAGATAGTTACGGATAAATTCGAATACATACGGTTAAGATACTTGACTACATACCTTTCGATACCATCTGTTACTTTTAGATACAGACATACACCTTCAGATACGTAATGTTGCGTTTTCTTGCGTATATAACGATGAAATTTGATGCAAGAAAACGCAGGTTTTAGTCAAACTACAGTCACACTAGCACATCCGGATGCTGCGGACGCTGCGGACTGACCTTTCGTATCTATCCGTCATATCCGTAACAATTCGTATCTTTTCCGTATATGTTCGTATCTTAACGTATTGTATATGCAAGTCCGATTCCATCCGCGCCCAAATTTTGAAAAAAGTCAAAAATTGGGCACGGATGAAACATCCGTAATAGTACGTAATGACATGTAAATGAAGGCGTTGATTCGAATCTTTCCGTATCTAAACCGTAACACTTTACGTATCTACACCGTAAATGAACGCATCAACCAACACTCATATGGGGTGCCGTTTTACTAGTTATTCCCTATTTATGGATATCCATAATTCATTTTGGATATCCAAAATTCATTTCTGGATACTTACAATCGATTTATGGATATCCTTAATTCGTCTGAATATTGGATATCCATAAATTGATTTTAGGATATCCTAAAATCGAACTATGGATATCCTAAAATACAATCCTATGTTTGGATATCCATAATTCGATTTAAGATTATTATAGAATCGGGCTAATATTGGATATCCATAATTCGATTTATGGATATCCATAAATGAGTTATGGATGTACTTCAATAGAAGTGTAATTTAGGATATCCATAATTTAAGGATATCCTTAAATCACAAAAAATGATGTACGTGCCTATGGGTGCCATTTTACTATTTATTCCCTATTTTTGGATATCCATAATTCATTTAAGGATATCCATAATTTATTTATGGATATCCTTTATTCATTTATGGATATCCTTAAATAATTAAGGATATCCATTAACATTTCTGGATATCCTAAAATGAATTATGGATATCCATAAATGAATTATGGATATCCATAATAATTATGGATATCCTGAAACGAATTATGGATATCCTGAAATGAATTATGGATATCCTTATTTTTTTTCGATATCCAAAATTTATGTTTGGACATCCATAATTCTTTTTTGGATATCCATAATTCATTTTGGATATCCATAATTCATTTTGGATATCCTAAAATCAACTTAAGGATACCCTAAATTCGTCTGAATATTTGATATTCATAAATAGATTTAGCATATCCTAAAACCGAACTATGGATATCCTAAAATACAATCCTATTTTTGGATATCCATAATTCGATTTAAGGATATCCTAAAATCGGGCTAATATTGGATATCCATAATTCGATTTCCTTCAATTGGACTGTATTTAAGGATATCCATAATTCATTTAAGGATATCCTTAAATCACAAAAAATGATGTACGTGCCTATGGAGTGCCGTTTTACTATTTATTCCCTATTTTTGGATATCCATAATTTATTTAAGGATATTCATAATGTATTTATGGATATCCTTAATTCATTTATGGATATCCTACAATAATTAAGGATAAATCGAATTATGGATATCCAATATTAGCCCGATTTTAGGATATCCTTAAATCGAATTATGGATATCCAAAAATAGGATTGTATTTAAGGATATCCATAATTCGATTAAGGATATCCTAAAATCAATTTATGGATATCCAATATTCAGCCGAATTAAGGATATCCATAAATCGATTTTATGATATCCAAAAAAGAATTATGGGTATCCCAAAATATATTATGGATATCCAAAAATGAATTTTGGACATCCAAAAATGAATTATGGATATCCATAAATAGGAAATAAATAGTAAAACGGCACCCCATACGTGCCTATGGGATATAATGATTTCTCCCTAGTCAGAGAATGGAGGCATCCAGTGTGGTTGAATTTACGTTGGCTTCCGTTTCGTTCAGTTTAAGTTAGCGCATGCGTATTACACGGAAAAAAATCATTATGGAAAAGAAATATTTTTTAAAATGAATTATGGATATCCTAAAATCGAATTATGGATATCCTTAAATCAGATCATTATGGATATCCAAAAAAAGAATCATGGATATCCTAAAATCGAATTATGGATATCCTAAATTCAAGCTTATTTTTGGATATCCTAAAACACATTTAAGGATATCCTTAAATGAGCTGATTTAAGGATATCCATAATTCGATTTTTGGATATCCAAAAATCGAATTATGGATATCCATAATTCATCGTGATTTTTGGATATCCAAAAATGTATTTCACGATATCCATAATTCAATTATGGATATCCATAATTCATTTAAGGATATCCATAATTCATTTATGGATGTCCATAATTCATTTATGGATATCCATAATTCATTTTAGGATATCCAAAAATATTGATGGATATCTTTAATTATTTTAGGATATCCATAAATGAATTAAGGATATCCATAAATGAATTATGGTTATCCTTAAATAAATAAATTACCTGTATGATAGAAAAATGACGGACATTTTTGTCAAGGAGACTATATATTCCAGAAATGTTCTTGTATGATTCATTCAAGCATTGGATACAGATTATGTTATGCCCAAACACTCAGCTCTAGAGGGCTCAGCCACACGCTTATTAGCATTGTTCAAGTTGCATCCTGGTTTGATTCCGTTTTCATACGTGTAGCATGCTGTGTAAACTTTAGGAAAACCGTAACATTACGTGTTCGTATCTGAACGTATTAAATTGTATCGAAAAGTGTGTATAAACGACAAAGACCGCAACCGAACGAAACAACACGTATGTAACAGTATCGATCCGCAACAAATGCTTGATCGCGGAATGATACGTTTAGATGCGATTAGATACGGACAGATTCGAATAAATGCCTTCAGTTACGTACCATTGCCTACCATTACCGATCGTCCATCCGCGCATGCATTTTTGACAGTTATGAAAATTTGCCCGCGGATCTACCGCGCCCTTAGGATACGATACGTACAGTTACGGACATTACGGATGAGATACGAATCGTTACGATTAGGACGGACAGATACGGAACACCTATCCGCAGCGTCCGCAGCGTACGTAAGCCCTAGTGTGACCTAGGCATTAGAAAGTAAAATACATAATTACATAATTGCCGGTGAAATGTAAGGAAGTTTTGTTCGGCCATACGCTTAGTCCCATGTCAAATACTCCAAGATGTGAAGAAAGCAATAGCCAGGAAGTAAACCACTCATAAACCCATAAACCCACATTTCCATAAAATCAAAATGGAAATTAATGAAAAGAAGACATTTGGCAGATAGAATATTGTTCAAGGACGGGAAAAGAAAAAAATGCAATTAGTAATACGTGTACTTTAGGATTTAAAAAGTATGAAAATAAACTCAATAACGACCAGCACGTTCGTATCCTAACGCCGACTACCATGATGCTGGTCTGTCCACAAAGTGATATAATAATAATATGACATTCATCATAATATATGGGGTTATATGTCATCAGGATAACATGTCAGTTTAATGTATACCCCATAAACCCCATGTAGGTATACATATTTTTTCTTATTTCTGATCAAAAACATAGATTGTGGTCACTCGGTAGAACCGCCTCGGCGAGGTGGTTCTAACGTGTATCCACAATCAATGTTTTGTGCAAATATATTAAAAATATGAATTTTTCGAATGAAAGTTTCAGTTTTGACAGCGGAGAAAGTCTCTGTCTATTGCATGGCTTATTTTTTGTAATGTGAAAATAATGAGAATCAGAGACAAAGTAATAGAGTCGGAAATCTGGTGCATATCTGCTGTAATTACAACTGCTGTGATTGAAATTTATTGTAGTAAGTCATTAGATGTCTTCTTGCATGCAGGTTAGTAGAATCCGCAACAAGGCGAAATATATTAACCAACAATAAAACAAGAAAGTGCACGCTTTTATTTTTTGGCGTTGAGACACAAGTAGAACGAAATTTTTGGTTCTGACAAGTAAAAATGTTTGCTCCAAAACATAGATTGTGGTTGCTCGTTAGAACCACCCCGACGAGGAGGTTCTAACCTGTACACACAATCTATGTTTTGTGCAAAAATAAGAAAACAGCGGAAAATTTTGAAGCTGAAAAAAAAAAAAAAAAAAACAAAAAAAAAAAACAAAAAAAAAAACTAACTTTGTTTTTTGCATGGGCAAGTTTTCGAAATGATTAAACTTTGGTTTTTGTTCTCAGGATCATCATGAAGGAGACTAGGGAGGAGTCTGACGGTGTTGCTAACGTGGTTTCCTTGGTGAGGGATGATGACGTTGACGTCATATTTGGGTCACCATCGTCACGAAGTAAGTCGCTGAAAATTGATATTAAGTTTAAAACGTTCAGGAGGGAGGCTTGGTCACAAACCAAAGATGCTTACATGTTCGTGCAGTATGTACCAACGTACACCCCACTTTTATATACCAAAACTAGCTAGGATATACAGAGAAATACCTATTATTCTTATTTATGTTTCAAAAGAAAGATTGTCGGTACTCGTTAGAACCGCCTCGGCGGTGTACATAACCAATGGAGAAAAATGTTGATTTCACAAGTTTTCACCTAAAAATTTCACCCGCTTTCAAATCGCAACGAAACTCAGTTGTGAAAATCTCATATGAATGACAAATCCTTAAAACAACTTAGACTTTGAAAATATATTATACTTTAGCGAAAAAATAAAAATCAAAACTTTGCATTTCTTTTTGTACTGAGTATATATTAATAAAATTTATACCTACATGTATATATACACCTTTGGGATTCATTTTGTCATAAACAAAACACAATGTTCATAATTACAAGCAAACATGATATAACAGACATCAGTCGCTAATTGTTACTAAAATTGAAAGGGAATCCCATTAACTGTTATTTATGGACTATTTCAATGCCATACTTGTTTAGGTGGATTATTATCTCTATAATACTGAGTTGTTCATTATCCACTTTTACTGGGTTAAGTCTCATAAGAAGTCATTAATCGAAGGCGACGAAGTGGTTCAAACAAGTACCCGCAACCTATGTTTTAGATCAACAATAAGACATATTGTTTACCCCTATCCACCCCAGTTTTACTATATAAAATGGAGTTCAAGGGGATATATCTATTATGCACCTGTTTTCATGATGTGATAAAAAGAAAAAGTAGACAGACGTTGACACTTTTGCAATTTCAGATACAAGAATTACAGACACGTTAATGTCTAATTGATGTCGAAATCAGGCAAAAAGAATCTAATTGCTTACAGGAGCACGGTAGCCTTGCAATTAGTGCATTGGACTTCGCATTTCGAAAACTTGTCCATGCAATATACAGTAATTTTTAAAGTTGTAAAAAATGAAATTTTTCAGTAGAAAATTGTTGATATTTTTTTCTTATTTTTGCTCAAGACATAGATTGTGGGTACACGTTAGAACCGCCTCGCCGAGGCGGTTCTAACGAGTACCCACAATCCATGTTTGGGAGCAAAAATAAGAAATAATAGACATACCCCTGCAAACCCCACTTTTGCTATATAAAATTGGGGTTTGAGGGGGTATACTTTTCATGTACATGTTTTCCTGATGGGATCCAGAGTCAGGCCTTGAGGTTATACAACGTTTTCCATGCTCAGCTCAGCTGAGACTATTATTCATGACATTTTGTGCGCAGGATAAATTGCTGGTTTTGATGATTTAGACCCAAAATTTCAATTTATTTGAGCCATTTCAATATTTATGAGCAGTTGTAAGTTCGAGCTCAGCTGAATTGAGCATGAATTTTATAACCTCGGGCCAGGGGGCAAGGGTGCCAGAGCAAAAAGTAAAAGTAGGCAATGATCAGGAAATGGCGCGATTCAAAGAAATTCCCACTCCAAAAACCGAGGCGGTGAAAAAACGAAATTAACAACAATCAGGCACTTATACTAAGAAAACATATTTTAAGCCGAATGGGCAGTCATTTTTCCAATACGTGGCAACTTAACTAAACATATGAAAACATAAATAAGTGCTAACAGCACAAAATTCAATACCAAGACAGTAAAACAATAAGAACAACCACAGAAGTGTCACCTTGGAACGATCAGTAATATAAAATTACTGACGGGCTTAAATCGATTTTACATGGCCATAATCTCACCATCAGCTTCTGCAGTGGTTCACAATATTTAGTTGTTGTTTGTTTTCTTGTGGTAAATCTCTACCTAGTTAATGAGTCATCAAGGACCAACACATAAATCATGATAACCACCATGATGAATCAAAAACGAGGACTCGCAAATTCAGTAAGCTGCAAGACATATGCACTCACCAAAAAATTGGTTAAATCAATGAAGCTGTGGATCCGTCCCGACATGACTGAAAATTGTCGACTTTGGTGTTAAATTACAACAAAACTTTATCACGTGATGCCGCTATTATCAGGTTATCATGAAATGACTACACGCACTCGTATATAAACACTTTTACGGGAGTTACGACGTCTGTAATATCAACGTTAATATTTTCCGGTGAAAGAATGTCAACTGTGAATGCGATATAGGAATATGGTATTGCACTGAAATCGCAAGCTTGCGTCCGTAGATATCCCAACCGATATCAGTGCAATAAAAGCCTCGTGGTCATTTCATCTGAAGTTATCAAACTAGCGCAAGGTTTGTTTAATAAATCTCATATAAAATGATCACTCGTGTAAGAGTCTATTCATATTTACAGTATGCGTGCCCGCGGCCCACCTAACCTCCAACTGGAACTTTCCTCACATCTCATGGGTAGCTAGTTCTGGAGAGCTCTCGGACAAAGACCGCTTTGGTACGTTCGTCCGAACGTTCGGCCCGTTCAGCAAGATTGGAATCGCCTTTGTTGCTATCTTCGAGAAATTCAACTGGAAAAAAGCGTCACTCTTGCACGTGGACTATGGTAAGATTCTTTTTGATTTTGTTATTGTATTTTGTGTGTGTGTGTGTTTGTGTGTGTGTGTTTTGTTTTTTATCATCATTGAATAAAACAAAACAAAAATGGTTAAGAAAGTGTTATATCACCCCCCCCCCCCCCAAAAAAAAAAAAAAAAAAAAATCCTAAGCATTTTTGGAAATGTTTTTTCCGTATTTGTTATTGTATTTTGTGTGTGTGTGTGTGTTTGTGTGTGTGTGTTTTGTTTTTTATCATCATTGAATAAAACAAAACAAAAATGGTTAAGAAAGTGTTATATCCCCCCCCCCCCCACAAAAAAAAAAAAAAAAAAAAAAAAAAATAAATAAATAAAAAAAATCCTAAGCATTTTTGGAAATGTTTTTTCCGTAACTGCTTTGATACTTTGGTATTTTGATTTTGTTATTGTATTTTGTGTGTGATTGTGTGTGTGTGTGTTTTGTTTTTTATCATCATAAAATAAAACAAAAAAACAATGGTTTAGAAAATGTCATATTCCAAAAAAAAAAAAAAAAAAAAAAAAAAAAAAAAAATTCTAAGCATTTTTGAAAATATTTTTTCCGTAACTGCTTTGATACTTTGGTATTTTGATTTTGTTATTGCATTTTGTGTGTGTTTGTGTGTGTGTATTTTTTATCATCATTAAATAAAAGAAAATGCATATTTAGAAACTGTCACATTTCAAAACCCTTAAGTATTTTTGAGAATATTTTTTCCGTAACTGCTTTGATACTTTGACTAAATTTTGACAGAAAATCAAGTTAGAATATATATGTAGCGTTTTCACTTTTGCCCATCATATTTATTACTTCAGCGACCTGTCTGTACGCCAGTGAAAGCATCTATGATATGTTCGGTATGGCAAACATCACGGTAGCCAACCGTATAGAATATCCAATCTATGACGCAACCATGGCGGAGATCACAGAGTATTTAATACGGCTGAAACGAACAAGCAGAAGTGAGTATATTAGCACTTGACTTACTCATCTCAAGGAACTGGATGAGGTTCAACCATAACGAAAACATGTCCATGTAATATACAGAGATTTTAAAGGTGTAAAAAATGAAAATTTTCAGTAGATTTTTCTTATTTTTGCTCAAAACATAGATTTTGGGTACACGTCAGAACCGCCTCTTTCCGATAACATGTAACAAAACTTTGAATTATACACGAAATGTTGCAGTAGTCGTATCTACATGTAGCTTAAGGATGTTCGCTGCCAATGAAAAAGTATTCAAACTTTTTTTTCTAACCACTCTTTTTTGATTCAAAAATACAATACAAGACATTTGAAAACAAAATAAGTATAGGGTAGTGTGCATTTTTTCAAGCTACAGGCCTGTGAATGAGACCTCTGAACACCATGTTTAAAATTTAGTAAAATTAATTTATTTTTTAATTCTTTGAAACATAACCGTCTTGAACAAAAATACACCCAGAAAGCTTTCAAAAGTCATAATATTTACGTAATGTAGACTATTTTGGACCAAAAGCATAGAAAAATTTGCAACTTGAAGTGGATGACAAAATTTTACAAGTCGTTTTCCAACCCTACCCCCATACTTGAAAAGTCGGAAAAAATCAATATTTTGAAATGTGCCAAACCCATATTTGTAGATTCAAACTTTTTCTTGTATTTTCACACAACATAGAACTTGGTAATATTGTTCGAATAAAAGAAAGAAATAAATATGGTAGTGTGCATATAAGAGAGAACCAACCACTTGAAAATCGCCATTTTAAGCCTTTTTTCGGCTGTTTTATTTCTTAAAGCAGATTTCATAAAACCACCCAAAATATTAAAACTAGCACACCAAATACAGAAAGACTGACTTAGAAGACAATGTACACATATACTGCTGCTAAAATAAACATAGAACTAGTGCAATTTATTTGAAAATGTATAATATGCAAGTTTAATCTACCCTACCCCCTTAATTTTACTGACAACTAAAATTTTCTGAAAAAGTGCAGAAAATGGGGTGAAAAAATGAAGTTCCTTAGATTGACAGTTTTCATGGCTCATTCAATGCATATTATCAATATGTATCCAAATATAAAATATTAGGAAAATATCTGCAGCCGTTTACGAGATATTCAACAAAATAAAAACCGGAAGTTCCGAAATGTCAAATGTTGGCAGCGAACATCCTTAAGTTTGTGGTTCTTCCGCGCTGCATGGCTGTGAGGATCAATTTCCTTTTTATGACCAGTCTAAGTAGATTAGCGTATCTTCTTCATCTTTATTTCCAGTCATTATTCTGTGCGACAACGACCGCCAGAGAGACATAATGATCAAAGCCTGTGAAGTTGGAATGTGCAATGGCGAGTATGTGTTTGTCTACCCGGCCATGACTGTACCAGAAAACTACGAAGAAACAAAACCTTGGTATCGTGGTGATGCTGACGACGAGAAGGCTAGAGAAGCATACAGATATATGCTTTATGTATGAAACACTGTACTTTAATCTAACCAGTTCCACCTCTACAGTTACATCGCTAAATGTCTAAATTCTCTTGCATTTTACATTCATTTTACTTTTCTAACTACCACTCTAACTACATCTGAGGTCTGTTTCATGCTTTGACAGAACTATTTTTTTCTGTTTTATCTTCTTCATCTTCGTCTTATTGCCTCTTCTTCTTTTTTTTCGCCAGCATTTAGTGCTCTTTTTGCTACATATGTCGTGGTTTCTGGTACGATTATTGAATATATCACTCCTATTACTGATAAAAGTAATACTAAAAACCATGGAAAGCTTTTAAATATATCGGACAAGCATATCTGTATGTCTTTTGAAATGTAGCTTACGAAATAACATGCATTGCAAAAAAATGCATCTGGTCACAAATACGTCAAAGTCAAAAGAACACGACGTGGTGGGCACGAGTATGGTTTCGAAATTATACAAAATTAATTGAGCCGCATCATGAGCAAACCAGCATTTTGCATATGCGAAAAAAAAAAAGGCGCAGATGAGCTTCAGTAACTACAAAGCTGATAAGTGCCTTTGTTTTCGCTACACGGATAGTACAATTCTTCTACTTTCTAAACCCAAAATTTCCAGCCTTTAGCCATCTTCTGAGGTTGTACAGCTCGGTTTGTGTCGGACCTATTCGGAAACCACATTGTTGGTTTTCTCATGACGCGGCTCAAATAAAAATGAAATCTCAACCAACACACCTGGCAGGAGAGACAAGGCCACTGCTAGACTACTACTTTTTTATCCATTCATTTTGCTAGTAAGTTCTTCTGCTAGTAAGTTATTTCCTACATGTACTTCCGTTTCCGATTACTACCTATATTTCGATACTTTTCAAGGTTTCATATGCCAATTGGTATGACGCTGACGGCCGTGACACGTACACGACGTTCATGCAAGAGGTCATCGACAGAACAGCAGATCCACCTTGGAACGACGACTCAGCAAAACGGAACAATCTCACGGCAAGTTATCCATCCATTACGAAAAATTCCCCTTGCAATATACAGAGAATTTTTCAGCTATAAAAATTGAAAAAAAAAAATTCTCTGAAAAAAAAAAAAAAAAAAAAAAAAAAAAAAAAAAAAAAAAAAAAAAAAAAAAAATCGATAATTCTAATAATATTGCTCAAAACATTGATGTGAGGCGTTTCTAACGAGTACCCATAATCTTTGTTTTAGATTAGATAAAAATAAGAAAATTAGTACTACCCCTGTAACCCCTAGTTTTACTTTAGAAAGTGGGGTATGAAATATACATTCCCTAGACATGTACCCTGGTGATTCCCGTCTTTTATTTGTTAAAGGGGTATACAATTGCAGTTCTAGTACACATGTTTATTAATTCTTATAATCTCACACCAAGATATCCATTTCTACCCTTTTTGAAAGAATAGTGTCCGCTATTGCATTTGTAGTACCCATGATGTTAGTTGGTCCAATTATCTAATGTCATAATACTGCATAATCATACTGCAGGGTATATGGGTAATAAAGCGGCATGCGATACCACTATTATATGTTCTATGGTGCCAGATCGACTCTGTAGCAATGTTGCCTTTCTGTACATTAGCAGTGATAAGCTAATGGCAGCACATTTACATTAGAAAACAGCGTCGGGAAAGTATGCTGAATCATGTGTCTTATCTAAGGAGAAAGTGAGGGTTTAACACCTCTTTACAGTTGATACATGATGACACAAATACAAAGAAAACAATCAGAAACTTTAGAAAAAAGGTACACGTAGGCAAAGATCAGGAAAAGGCGCAATCAGAAAACGATTCCCACTCCAAAAACCGAGGTGGGAAAAAACCAAACTAACAATCAGGTACTTTATACCATGAAACATATCGTAAGCCGAATGAGCAGCTATTTTCCCAACAGGTGGCCACTCAGTTACCTTAACTAAACTAAAAATATGAAAACATACATAAGGCGCCAACAGCACAAAAAATGTTTAAACACCAAGCCATAAAACAAAAAGAACCACTACAGAAGTATCGACTTGGAACGATCAGTAACACAAAGTTACTGGCGGGCTTAAACCGGTTTTACAGGTACCTAACCTCACCCTCAGCTTCTGCAGTGGTTCATAACATTTAGTTAGTTATTTGGTCCTTGTTGTGAATCTCTAACTAGTCAATGAATCATCAAGAACAAACAAATAAATCATGATAAACATCCTGATGAATCAAAACCCAGGACTTACAGATTGAGTAAGCTGCCCGACGATGGAGATCCCTGGGCGCCGAATAACCTACTAACTCCGGAGCAAAAGAAAAACGCCAGTTGGACCCCGTCATGCCAAGCAACAGACAAGAAGCTCCGGCCCCAACCAACTAAAATGAATAGCTTTAAGTCGGGGCCATCATAGAGTCTGACGCCCGACCCACCGGCGTGCAATTAAAGAAGGCAGCATAGTTATCAACCATGATTGGGTTAAAAACTAAGCATGCAAACTGTCGCATAACATTCAAGTTATAACCTATACGTCTGTAACGTGTTATGATTTTTCTGAACTGAAAAGAAAAATCGTTAATTCCATTAAGTTTCTTAAATTTGTAAACCAAGTCACCATAAAATTCAGGTTCCGAAAGGCCCTCACTTAAAAGCGTCTCTAACCCAACATTATATTTGGAAATCAATTCATAGTGTCTACGATAAAATTTATAAAAGGTTTTTCGAAGTTTATGATACCGATAGCCCTGTTGGAGAAGTTTTGCCGTTAAACATTTATTTCAAGCGTTGAAGTCTGTAACATGATTGCAGACTCTAGCAAACCTAATAAGTTGCGAAATGTATACACCATAAGAAGCACGACGAGGAACGTCACCATCCAAAAAAGGAAAATTTACTATATCAAAATCAAAGTCATCGCGCTTATCATAGAGTTTACCTTAGTAGCCCCAATCAACAAAAGATATAACAAAATTCTCTGCTATTTTTTTATATTGTTAATTTTAGACACAATACACATCTCAGTCACGTGTGCTATAAATTCCTCCTTCTCTTTGGCAGGCCGGTGTGTACTCCCAGTACCTTTTTGATGCCATGTATTTCTATGGTTTGTGGGTCAACCACACACGAGTGACTGGAGACAACCACAGGGATGGAAGAGCCATGCTTCAGTTTTCTAATCATCTAGCGTTCACTTGTAAGTAGAATCAATGTTAATCCATTTATGAAGAACTGACTTGCCCATCATTATCGTTTAAGTTAGTTCACTATTATTTTAGAAGCATCAAGGGTGATTTTGAATATTTGTCTAATTCTTCGATTACATTCCTGTAAGCAAACAGAAAAGCCCCAGATGGGACGCCGCTTTTATGCGGCGTCACATCTGGGGCACTGCTGTTTGCCTATGTCTCCAACCTTTAAAAGCAGTGGCAGTATTAACGAGAATACTTGATTCAGTCTCTATAAAAATGGCAAAATTGGTCAGGGAAGAAAACATTAGTTCGGCAATTTAAAGTCAAAATGAATTCCGAATATTAAGAATACACGTATGTTCAGAAAAATGAATCTAAACCTTACATTTCTTAGTTTTCTTAAAAAATATGTTTTGACCAATATATACAACCTTGTAATCCCCACTGCACTACACAAAATCAATAGCCGTAGTCTTTCAGGTGGGGTAGTAAATGGAAGTAACATACCCATATGATCCTTTTCGTTGAAAGGGACGTAAACATGAAATCAACCAACCAATCATGATTCTAAATTTTAACAGAAAAAGTAAGAATATCTACCGTAAGTTAAGGTTTTATTGGGCTTCTGATAGAATAAATGATTCCCCTGTCATAACCTTTCACAAAGCTTATCTTAAAGCCACCCAGGCACATGCATTATGATTCAGAACTTTGTTCAGAATGTTGTTAATATATCAGATAACTCAAAGCTAGTGTTTTTTGAAATAGCAACCACACTTTGATCGTCAATTGTCAACCGACAATATACAGTAAATTGGAACTTGCAATTAAATGACGTTGATTTGTATGTACATTTATGAACAAGCAAATTCTTAGAATTTATTCCTTGTTTATTTGTTGTAGCGGCCATATCTGGACCGGTTCATTTTCAAAATGGGGACCGTATTCCTCTCTATTGGATATGGGATTTCTCACACAAAGATGGATTTCCTCGAATTGCCGCCATTGCAAACACTGGTCGAAAAACTAATGTAAGTATAGTAAATAAAAATTAAAACTGATATCTTTTAAGAGCAGTGAACATACGAGTATTAATTGAGCCGCCTCGTGGGAAAACCAACAATGTGGTTTCTGAACAGGTCCGACACAAACCGGCCTGTACAAGCACAGAAAAGAGCTAGAAGCTTAAAATTTCGGATTTAAGTAGAAGAGAAATTGTACTATCCGAGTAGCGAAAACAAAGGCGCTGATCAGCTTCGCGGTTACCGCGAAGCTGATCTGCGTCTTTGTTTTCGCATATGCAGATTGTTGGTTTTCCCATGAGGCGGCTCAATTAGAAAGGGGTGGATCATACCGCGGTTTCGGCTACTCAAGCCTCATCAGTGACTCTTCAGATTTGGCAACATGGAGCTAAAGAGAATTACTGTAAATTTGCAACTTTCAAGAGGGTAGTCAACACAAAGCCTAGTATTATCCAAAAGGGACCAGATACATTAAACGTTGGTTAGAAAATGAATCTAAACCGATATATTTCTGATTTCTCAGAATAAGTTCGCTGATCTCAAAGGAACAAAGGGAAAATATAATCTGCACTATGGACGATGTACGAGGAGACTTTTTAGGGCCGCCACACGACACAATAACAGCTTCACTAATAGCAAATAAAAATTAAAACTGATATCCTTTAATAGCAACATTATGAGCTATTTCTGCGATCTAGCAAATTGCATGTATATAATTACAGTCAGTTGCCATCAACTGCAGTTATTTTCATTTTGGTGCATATGTTTATGACAGATTATCGAAGAAGGCCAGTTCAAAGGGTTCAAATGGCAGACAGAAGATGGCAAAGTACCATTAGACGTACCTGTTTGTGGGTTCTATAGGGAGCTCTGTCCGCCTATCGAGAATGGTAAGGCAAAATTTTGAACATTATAGAGGCCTAAAGGGTCGTGTTGACCTCGAAATTGGTTAACATTGAAAGTTGACATTTGATCAGCAAAGAGAAAAGGGGCACAAAACATCTATAATATATATATATATATATATATATATATATATATATATATATATATATATATATATATATATATATATATATATATATATATATATATATATATTCTGTAAGTATTCTTTAATTAATCCTTAGCGCATCGACATGGAAATTCATACAAATAACGCAATAATAAGCCAACCCTTCAGGCAGAAAATTAAGCATACCACTTCGCTGCATATAAAAAGCTTCGACGATTAAACATAGTCAATGTCGAAGTTACAATCTTAATGTCTTGTTGTTTTGTCATCATCAGGAAAACATGCCCGTGCAATGAATACCCCCTTAAACCCTACATTTATATAGTAAAACTGGGGTTTGCAGAGGTATACCTATTTTTCTTATTTTTGCTCCAAAACATAGATTGTGGGTACTCGTTAGAACCGCCTCTGCGAGGCGGTTCTAACGTGTACCCACAATCTTTGTTTTGAGCAAAAATAAGAAAAATATCAAACATTTTCAGCTGAAAATTTTCAATTTTTAAAGCTAAAAAAATCTCTGTTTATTGCATGGGCATGTTTTCGTAATGTTTCAATTATTACGGCATGCATGGACATGCTAGATAGTTCGATACACAAATCCTACACAGCTAGTGTTATTCTGGGCTTTTTTTAAATTTGCAATCCGGTTTAATATTACATTCAAGGAAACTAATATTTGAATTGTCAGAATTGGAGACACGCAATCTTTGTTTTATAAAATTACCTTTTCGCGTGTAGAGATTGTGTTATGCTTTCAAATCATATTTTAAGAGCTGTGCATTAAAAACTCATTTAAAGAAAAGGCTAAAACAACTGAATGCTCAGTCGATGCAACCACTTTTCGTTAACAATGAAATGCAGAAACAGTTTTATGGCTATACCCTCTGTATGTATTTGATATATTAACCATATCGAATGTTCTCAGTCTGACCATATTCAAGTGGCTGACCCAATTAATTCGGGCTCCCAGAATGGTGTATTTATCATGACGCACTCATAATTATGAAAATAAAAAGGATAAAAAATTAATCACTTAAGTACTAAATAGAATTGAATTGAATGAAAGTGAAATTGCATGTTAAGAGCCCCGATATCTCGCTTTCGTCCGTAATCTCATTCATATCAGGTGAAATATTTTGAGTTGCAGCATTGCTGAAGGGAACTCAGAATGAGATAAAATTATTTGACAAGTGCAAAAAATGCATAATAGATAATCACCAAGGGGTACGCCGTATGTCATCAAATGAGTAATTTTATTCGCTCTACCTCGCAGACTGACTGGTAATGTTAATATTTTAGAATGCGTCACTACATTCTATATATGTTGTCAACAGCTATAGATTAAGAATGTATAGTGACACTTATTTTAAACATTCAAAAGTTGGACTCATGAACTGGAGAATGATAGGAAGACTATTTAGGGTTGTAATGATCTAAATGCACAGTCACAACACATCAGGAAAACATGTCCGTGAAATGTGTACCCGCTCAAACCCCACTTTTATATAGCAAAACTGGGGTATGCAGGAGTATACCTATTTTTCTTATTTTTGCTCCAAAACATAGATTGTGGGTACTCGTTAGAACCGCCTCGCCGAGGCGGTTCTAACGTGTACCCACAATCTATGTTTTGAGCAAAAATAAGAAAAATATCAAAATTTTTCTGCTGAAAATTTTTCATTTTTACAGCTAATCTCTGCATGTATATTGCATGGGCATGTTTTCGTAATGAAACCTGACTTGTCGAGCAACTCACACTCACAGCCACAAAGCCTCAGAATAAGGAATGCTTCAGAACGCATTTAACATTTGAGCCGCCTCGCGGGAAACCCAACAATGTGGTTTCCGAACAGGTCCGACACAAACCGGCCTGTACAAGCACAGAAAAGAGCTAGAACCTTGAAATTTCGGATTTAAGTAGAAGAGGAATTGTACTATCCGAGTAGCGAAAACAAAGGCGCTGAAGCTGATCTGCGTCTTTGTTTTCGCCTATGCAGATTGTTGGTTTTCCCATGGGGCGGCTCATTTGTTTCAAAGTGTATTTCTCCAGTAAATAAAGTACAGTAAGTAAGTACGAGTAAGTAAGCAAATTAGTAAGTAATTAATTAAGTAAGTAAAACAGTAACGCCTTAACTTGACGATGTATTGTCACATTTTATTGCCACGGGAATGTGGATGTCAACAGGTCTGTCTACAACGAGCGATATGTACTTTGTCCTAATAATAAGGTTAACAAACTCATTGAAAACGTATTGCAGCATTGTCGAAGGGAATTCAGAATGAGATAAAGTAACTTCGCAAATGCAAAAATGCATAATATATCACCACCAAGGGGAGCGGTGTTGGTCATTCTAAGTATTTTATTCATTCTATCTCGCAGTCTGACTGACTTGTGGTGTTTAAATTTTAGATGAGTTACTACATCTTATGTTGTCAACAGCTATAGATTAAGAATTATAATTTTGGTATTTTTAAAAAAAAAATTCAAAAATCGGTTACACTTAACCCAAAAGATATAACTGAAAATGGTAGGGAGACTATTCACGGCTAAACCTGATGTGTCGAGTTACTCACAACAACAACAAGAACAACAACGCCTCAACTGCATTTAAGATTTGTTTCAAAGTGGTTCCTCCTCCAGTAAGTAAGTAAGTAAGTAAGTAAGTAAGAATAGAGGGACCAGGAATCGATTCAATTAAATTTAAAGTCCCAACATAGACAGCGGGTGGGAAAGAAAATACATAAAACACAACAAAACATTTTCCGAATGATAACTCGAAGAGCAGAATGACTACCTCTTTCCCAACAAGGTAGCCATCCGGCTAATTTTCAACAGGAACGAAAGGGAACGAGCACGACAAGTGTAACGTCCTTATTTTACGAGGTATGTTCACATTTTATTGCCACGGGAATTTAGATGGCAACAGGTCTGTCTACAACAACAAGTAATATGTAATACTTTGTCCTAATAATGCGGTTCACAAACTAATTTAGCAACGTATTAACAAATCCCATACTGAAGTTTGTGACAGAGCCGCGGCGACATCATATTCATATAGCTAGAGTCTCGACATTTCAAGTTTAGGTCATTAAGAGATCGAACAGAAGGGAAGCAAAGGCACTTAAAACCAAACCTTTAGCCACACAGTGTATCTCTGAATTTGTTTTCGCACTTTGCAAGACGCGTATTTTCTCAGAGCCCTTAATTCTGTACTTATGTCATTAATGTCTTCTTTTCAGATAATACTGTGGTAATTATATCCGCTTGCCTGTCGATTGTGGCATTGACGGCCGCGGGGAGCATCATAGCCTACATTCTCAGGTAAGAAAACATGACCATTATTACGAAAACTTGCCCATGCAATATACATATTTGTTTTAGCGCTAAGGATTTAAAATTACATTGAAAAAAAAAGATTTTTTTTTCAATATTTGTGTTCAAAACACTGATGGTGGGTAAGGAGTACTCACAATCTATGTTTTAATCAAAATTAAGAGCGACAAGTGTACCCAAGCCCCAGTTTTTCCATATAAAAGTGGAGATTAAGGGGGGCCACAGAATATTTTCTAGATGTGACCATTCTGAGAAAAAATGAGAAAACTAACAATCTAGTTTTCCAACCAAGTCTGACACAAAACATTCTTAATTAAGGAAAGATGGCCATTCTGAGAAAAAATGAGAAAGCCAACAAGTCTGACACAAAACGGTCTTTGCAACACCGGAAGAACACTAGAAGCTTAAAATTTTATAATAGGACGGAAAAGAAATTGTACTATCTGTGTAGTGAAAACAAAGATGCTGATCAGCTGTGCAGTCACTATAACCGGTGGTTTCACTTCCAAATTAAAGGTGTCTCTTTAATTACTCTATTTTCGGATATTTTAATATCGGATTGCATTGATTTTCTCCTGGGACTGAGGGCTTTGCATACAAGATCCTGTAACATCGAGAACCCTGGTGTTATATGTGGTCTATATGATATATATGCATGATTTGTTTGATTCCCGAAAGGTTCTTTGATTGGCAATAAGATTATTTTATTCGATTCTAAAGAAAGCAACGTAAGGCCTAATGAGAATAAAAATTGCATTAGATTATGATCGGCGCCATTTAACCTACTTAACCTATTTACAAGATTCTAGATAAATTCTGATTTGATCACTGTCATTTAACTCAATCGCATGTCTTGATAACGTGCCAAGTAAAGAAAGGAATTATGAGACTTAGGTCTTAATGGTCTCGGTAATGATATTTGAGTTGCAAGTCTTTATTGGGTCAGTGTCAGCCACCTTTGTGGACGAACGATAACAAAATATGATGATTCTTTATTTGATCACCGTCATTCAACTCAATCGCATGTCCTGATAACGGCCAAGTAAAGATGAAATGAATTATGATACTTATGGATGGTCCAGGTAATTATATTCGAATTGCGAGTCTTAATAAGGTCAGTGTCAGTCACCTTTTTGGACGAACGTCAACAAAATATTTCCTTGTAAATCATTTATTAACCTAGACTTAAACGATAAAATGGCGACATATAGCTTTGGATTCCCATTATGTCTTTGTATCTGTTAACATTATTTTAGTGCTTATTGATCGCTCTCATAAATGGGTTTTAGCAAATAATAAATAAAATTAAAACTGAGATAAATATATTAATAAGAAAGGGAATGGGCCATACCGTGGTTTCGGCTACTTAAGCCTCTTCAGTGACCCTATGGAGCCAAAGAGAGTTACTGTTATTTTGTATCTTTCAACAGAGTAGTCGATACAAAGACTAGTTTAATGTAAATTGGGCCAAATGTATTGGACATTGGTTTGAAAATGAATCTTACCTAAAATATTTTCTTCTGATTTCTCAGAATATCCTGACCAAATATAATCTGCACTGTGGATGATGTACGGGGAGACTTTTTAGGGCCGCCACAACACCAGCTGCAGTAATAGCAAATAAAGATAAAACTGAGATGAACATATTAATGAGAAAGGGGATGGGCCATAAACCGCGGTTTCGGCTACTTTAGTCTCTTCAGTGGCCCTATAAATTTGGCAACGTGGAGCCAAAGCGAATTACTGTTATTTTGTATCTTTCAGCAGGGTAGTCGATCCAAAGACTAGTATAATGTAAATGAGGCCAAATGTATTGAACGTTGGTTAGAAAGTGAATCTAAATCTAAAATACTTTTCTTTGTCTATCTGTTTGAAACAAGCTGGTGTTTTCATTTTTTTTCGTCGCTGGGACTTTGTTTACCCCCTTATACCCTATATTTATATAGCAGAACTAGGGTACGCAGGGGTAGTTATGCTCAAAACATGGCGGAGGCGTTTCTAACGTGTACCCACAATCAATGTTTTGAGCATAACTATTTAACACATCATTTTTTTTTCCAATGAAATTTTCATTTTTCTACAGCTGAAACAATTCTCTGTATATTGCGTGGGCATGTTTTCATGATGTTTAAATGTTCTTTGCCATTTGATGATTTAACACAGACAGTCGACTTTCTCCACTTTCAGAAGTATTTTACTTATCTTGTGCCCTAAACTTCTATGCAAGATTGTTTTGATAAACTGGTCATGCATCATGTAACCCGCAGCAACGTTGTATAGTGGTGTTAAAATCAGCCGTAATACTACCTGTTGTACCTGTCTCATAAGTAGGTTTAAACTGGGGCAAATTAAACTGCATGAGCTGTTGAGATAAAATGAAAATCAGTGGGATTTCCAGAGATTGGTGGAGAAAGTCCGGACAGTGTGAACAGTACAAATTCCTATAAATAGTTTAACATTTTAAAATATCCCACTGGTTTATCATAATTTCGTCAGCTGAGTGCTATATCATATTTTATCTCCATTTTTGAGAATATTAAGTGCTATATACCTGTGAATTCAGAATGAAATGTCCTACCTCCTCAGCATATTAAAGGCTGTATATGCGTGGGCATTTATTAGCTGTATATGCGTGGGCATTTATTAGCTGTTTAATGTCCAAAGTAGTGCTATATTGTTCTATCTCCATTTCGACAATGAGATGGCTGCATTTGGATTGGTTCAGTAACGTGACATTTTGGGTCACATGGTAAAATGCTACTATGTCATTGGTTCCATTCCATTACGAAAATCCGTCACAAAATATATGTTTATGTTCTTTTATTATTTGACCTCACTGATAAGAAGCATAGCGCTTGGTACTTGAAGGTAAATATTCATGTGAGCAATACAATAGAAAGTGGTTCAGTTGCATATGCATTATGTTTTCTGCTTAATTGCCAGACAGACAAATCAACATCACGAATTAAATATAAATCGACTACCTTTTTCAGAGAATAATGTTTCAGCTTCATGTTATTTCACTAATTAGAAAAATGTATGTTTGTCACGGTAATGCCTTGACAGAAATTGCCGCTCGGTGCTCATTACGAAAAAATGCCCATGCAATATACAGAGATTTTTAAAGTTGTGAAAAACGAAAATTTTCAGTAGAAAATTTTTGATATTTTTCTTATTTTTGCTCAAAACATAGACTGTGGGTACACGTTAGAACCGCCTTGTCGAGGCGGTTCTAACGAGTACCCACAATCTATGTTTTGGAGCAAAAATAAGAAAATTAGGTTTACCCGTGCATATCCCAGTTTTGCTATATAAAAGTGGGGTTTAAGGGGGTATTCATTGCACGGACATGTTTTCCTGATGTTAAAGATAAGGGGATCGGTCCATCAGGATAATATATCCGTGAAATGTATACCCCCTCATACCCAAATTGTACATAGAAAAACTAGGGTTCACAGGGGCATACCTATTTTTCGTATTTTCGTTCCAAAACATAGAGTGTGGGTACTCATTGAATAGTTAGAGATTCATCACGAGGACCGAAGAACTAACTAAATGTTATGAACCACTGCAGAAGCTGAGGGTGAGGTTATGGCCATGTAAAATCGATTTAAGCCCGCCAGTTATTTTATATTACTGATCGTTCCAAGGCGATACTTCTGTGGTGGTTCTTTCGTTATATGTCTTGATGTTTAAACTTTTTGTGATGTTGGCGCCTTATGTATGTTTTCATATTTTTAGTTAAGTTTAGGAAACTGAGTGGCCACCTATTGGGAAAATAGCTGCTCATTCGGCTTACGATATGTTTTCATGGTGTTAGTACCTAATTGTTAGTTTAGTTTTTTCCCATCTCGGTTTTTGGAGTGGGAATCTTTTTCTAGTTGCGCCTTTTCCTGATCTTTGCCTACTTGTACCTTTTTAGAACCGCGTCGTTGAGCATAGCATTTTGAATTTTGGCTGCCAAAAATCTCTATATACTGCTTTGGTATGTTTTTGTAATGAAAACTCTCTGCCACCCTCTTTGTTTCCCAGTATCATTGCAAAATATCACTGCGTCTGCATTTGAGCCGCCTCATGGGAAAACCAAACCAACAATGTGGTTTCCGAACAGGTCCGACACAAACCGGCCTGTACAGTCACAGAAAAGAGCTAGAAGCTTGAAATTTCGGATTTAAGTAGAAGAGGAATTGTACTATCCGTGTAACGAAAACAAAGGCGCTGATCAGCTTCACGGATCGGCTTCGCGGTTACCGCGAAGCTGATCTGCGTGTTGTTTTCGCATATGCAGATTGTTGGTTTTCCCATGAGGCGGCTCATTTATGTTCATTTTCGTTATGTTACATTATACGTCAGATCAACTGGGCTGATGTTTGTTCGTTAATGGATGACGAAAGACCGTCTATGAATGACCATTTATCTTTAATAATAAAGATGCTATAGATATTCTTTGACGTTTGCGTTCCGGTAACGACCCTCTGCATCAGAAAACCAATAACCTGCACATGCGAAACCAAAGGCGCAACTCAGCTGTACAGTTACTGCAGAGCTGATCTGCGCCTCGGAGAGAACAATACTCGAAACCTCCCGCCTGCTTCTGTAAGTACATGTACCCTAAGTGTACAGGCTGATTTTTGTCTGACCTGGTCGGATTTATGAAAAAAAATGATGCAGCTTCAGTTAAACTAACTAAATGTTATGAACCACTGCAGGTTACGGCCGTGTAAAATCGATTTAAACCCGCCAGAAACTTTGTGTTACTGATCGTTCCAAGTCGATACTTCTGTGGTGGTTCTTTTTGTTTTATGTCTTGGTGTTTAAAATATTTTTGCGCTGTTGGCGCCTTATGTATGTTTGCATATTTTTAGTTAAGTTAAGGTAACTGAGTGGCCACCTATTGGGAAAATAGCTGCTCATTCGGCTTACGAAATGTTTTCATGGTATAAGTACCTGACTGTTAGTTTGGTTTTTTTTCCCACCTTGGTTTTTGGAGTGGGAGTCTTTTTCTGATTGCGCCTTTTCCTGATCTTTGCCTACTTGTACTTTTTTTTAATCTCAGTTTTAATTTTTATTTGCTATTACTGCAGCTGGTGTTGTGCCGTGTGGCGGCCGTTAAAAAGTCTCCCCGTACATCATCCATAGTGCAGGTTATATTTTCCTTTTGGTCCTTTGAGATCAGGGAGGATATTCTGAGAAATCAGAAATTTATTATCGGTTCAGGTTCATTTTGTAACCAATGTTTAATATATTTGGCCCCTTTTAGATAATACTAGTCATTGTATCGACTACCATGTTGAAAATTGCAAAATTTCAGCAATTCTCTTTGGCTCCATGTTGCCAATTAAAGGGTCACTGACGAGACTTTAATAGTTGAAACCGCGGTATGGCCCATCCACTTTCTCATTAATGTGTTCACTGCTCTTAAAGGATCTCAGTTTTAATTTTTATTTGCTATTACTGCAGCTGGTGTTGTGCCGTGTGGCGGCCGTAAAAAGTCTCCCCGTACATCATCCATAGTGCAGGTTATATTTTCCTTTTGGTCCTTTGAGATCAGGGAGGATATTCTGAGAAATCAGAAATTTATTATCGGTTCAGGTTCATTTTGTAACCAATGTTTAATATATTTGGTCCCTTTTAGATAATACTAGTCATTGTATCGACTACCATGTTGAAAATTGCAAAATTTCAGTAATTCTCTTTGGCTCCATGTTGCCAATTAAAGGGTCACTGACGAGACTTTAATAGTTGAAACCGCGGTATGGCCCATCCACTTTCTCATTAATGTGTTCACTGCTCTTAAAGGATCTCAGTTTTAATTTTTATTTGCTATTACTGCAGCTGGTGTTGTGCCGTGTGGCGGCCGTACAAAGTCTCCCCGTACATCATCCATAGTGCAGGTTATATTTTCCTTTTGTTCCTTTGAGATCAGAGAAGATATTCTGAGAAATCAGAAATTTATTATCGGTTCAGGTTCATTTTGTAACCAATGTTTAATATATTTGGTCCCGTTTAGATAATACTAGTCATTGTATCGACTACCATGTTGAAAATTGCAAAATTTCAGTAATTCTCTTTGGCTCCATGTTGCCAATTAAAGGGTCACTGACGAGACTTTAATAGTTGAAACCGCGGTATGGCCCATCCACTTTCTCATTAATGTGTTCACTGCTCTTAAAGGATCTCAGTTTTAATTTTTATTCAAAGCAGTCTATAAGAAATCCTTGCATGCGTCTGCTCTGTTTATCACCCGGCTATTTATAGATATTTAACCAAATAATGACAAATGAATTCAACCATCATTATCATTTGGGTGAGTTCACCCGCATTTCAAGGACATCGGGACTGATCATCAGGAAAACAATTCTGTGCAATGAATACTCCCTTAAACCCCCCTTTTATATAGTAAAACTGGGATATGCAGGGGTATACCTGTTTTTTTTTCTTGTTTTTGCTCCAAAACTTATATTGTGGGTACTCGTTAGAACTGTTCTAACATGTACTAACAATCTATGTTTTGAACACAAATAAGAAAAATATCAAAATTTTTCCAGTGTAAATTTTCATTTTTACAACCTAAAATTGCTCTGTATATTACATAGGCATGTTTACGTAATGTCTTAGTTTTTTTCTATATTTCGTTTTTCAATGAAATTCCTCAAAGCAAACAGGATAGCCCCAGATCATGGGACGCCGCGCCCATCTGGGGCTATACTGTTCGCCTGTGTCCTATAAAAAGACCAGGCTTATATGAGTCAGAACTAGCGACCAGGTCACGATTGCATCCACTTTAAAAAAGAAAAAAATGTATTTAAATCAAAAATATAATTGCCAATTAATTCTAGCATCCTTGTTGTTCATTATTCAGACAAAATAGTGACTTGACACTTCCTGTTAAGACACACTCGCAAAGATACATATTTCTGTTAAAGGAAACATTATAAGAAAAATAATTCTCTCGTTATTGACCTAAACGTTACATGTTCGTTTCGAACTTATTAACATTGAAGGTTTTTAAAGAAGCAAATGCTCGTAAATGAACTCTTTGAATGCACATGAATGAACATTGATCTCTTCCTGATCCCTAGTTTCGTTCATTGGTGTACCAAATAAGATTCCCTCATGGTTGTGTTTCCTGGTTCAGCCAAACTACCAGCAGATAAGATAAGATAAGATAGTTTATTGTCTCTTGTCCAATACAAGTTAAGACATGACAAAGTACATACAAAGGCAGCACACCAAACAACATAATCATACAGAATCTCTCCACTACCCCTACTGTGGCCTTAAATAACATCACGCTAACCTGTCTATGCAATATAAACCACAGTTTTACCACTGAACATCCCTGTTCTTTAAAGTAAAACCAGGGTGTACATGAGTGCACCATATTAACTGAAAAGGTACAAGTGGGCAAAGATCAGGAAAAGGCGCAATCAGAAAGAGATTCCCACTCCAAAAACCGAGGTGGGAAAAAACCAAACTAACAGTCAGACACTTATACCATGAAACATATCGTAAGCCGAATGAGCAGCTATTTTCCCAATAGGTGGCCACTCAGTTACCTTAACTTAATTAAAAATATGAAAACATACATAAGGCGCCAATGCATGAAACAATGCATACACACAATATCTTTATATATTACCTAGACATTTTACCATAATGATAACCACTTTGATGATGTATTCCGATGGTATAGTATAGCTTTGAAAAGTATATGAACCAGTTTCGCATAACAAGTAATCGTGACAGAAGGACAACGCGTGTGTGCAATGTATACACATACCTGACAAAACCAGTTCTTGCAGCTGAAAATTGTCAATTTTTAATAAGAACAAACAAACAAAAAAAAAAAAAAAAAAAAAAAAAAAATCTATACAGTGCCCAGACGCGTCCCCAAAATGACACGGCAATTTATCAAGTCATGTAAAATATCTTTGTGTAATAATACATACAATCTTACTTAAATAACTGTATTTCTATGTTCAAAAGCCTTATAAACATAATCCATCAATAGTGGTGTGAAATCACTGTCAAACGTAGGGAAAAGATCAATTAAAGTCTGATCGTGTAGCAGCAAATTACCTACAATTTTGTTTAATTCTAAGTTTAATTCCTCTCATAAAGTGTTATAAAGTTTGCACTGGAGCAAGAAATGTCCTTCATCCTCAATTGCATCCTTACATGAGAAGCAATATCGTCTCTCTCGAGATATCCGAGGTCTGCTATATCGCCCAGTTTCAATGGCCAAACTATGTGCACTTATTCTTAACTGGGTAAATCTACGTTTAACTTTGGCCTCTAGTGGGAGGAGTGAAAACTCTGGTTTGACAGTCCTATAAAATTCTAATTTACTACTTTCTGATAACTTTGACTTCCACCAAGATTTATATTTTGACTCTAACTTACCTTTCAAAGCAAAGGCTAATTTCTCAATATTAAAGGTGATTTTATTAACCCATACATGCTGGAAACCGCTTATGTATAAAATCTTTTTTATACTTAAAATCCATTGTGAATCTTCTGTCTGCAGCTGCTCATTCATACATTTATAAGCAAGTGACTGCTTATCACTTTGTAGCAAACGAAGCCAGTATTTTATCAAATGAACCATTATGTATATATCTAAAGGGAATGTACCAAGTTCACCTCTTACTGCTAAGTTTGTACTATTTTGTGACCTTGTAAAAGATGTCGCCGTCTTTGCCCCAGTTGCATGTCGCCGTCTTGGCCCCCAGTTGCATGTCGCCGTCTTTGCCCCAGTTGCCATCGACCTTCAAAGTGCGCTTACCTTCTATATAGAATAGCAGTCTAGGTGTCAATTTTGTTAACACATTACGAAAACATGCCCATAAGATATACATTAATTTCTTCAGGTCAAAAATCGATAATTTTCAAAGGAAATTTTTTGACATTTTTCTTATTTTTGCTCAAAACATAGATTGTGGGTACACGTTAGAACCGCCTCGCCAAGGCGGTTCTAACGAGTACCCACAATCTATATTTTGGAGCAAAAATAAGAAAAATAGGTATACCCCTGCAAACCCCAGTTTTTCTATATAAAAGTGAGGTACACTCCCGGGGGTATTAATTGCAAGGACATGTTTTCCTGATGATCTGAATATTTATACATGTATTCAAGAAACGATTACAGCTAGCAACTTGACAAGGATATATATTTAACAATCGTGCCCCAATTATGATTGGAAACTTATTTCAAACGTTATGAAACGTAATAAAATCTTATAATTGTCAATTTATAAACACATTTTGCTGCCTACGCATTATTAAAGAAAAATAATGACTCTGAAACAGGAATTATCGTGTTTCGTTGTTGACCTTTAGGGGTATGTTCTACAATTTTTAACCTGAGAATATTGTCATGTTAGGTTTTAATGAAGCTAGTGGACGTAATTGAACTCGTTTAGTACACAGGTACGAAGACTACTGATTCTTCTGCTCAACCAAATAAACAGGTTAACATGTCCGTGAAATGAATACCCCCTTAAGCCCCACTTTTATATAGACTGAAAAACTGGGGTATGCAGGGGGTATACCTATTTTTCTTATTTTTGCTCCAAAACATTGATTGTGGGTACTCGTTAGAACCGCAACGCCGAGGCGGTTTTAACATGTACCCACAATGTATGTTTTGAGCAAAAATAAGAAAACTATTTTTTTTTTTCAGTGAAACTTTTCATTTTTACCACCAAAACATTTTCTGTATATTACATGGGCGTGTTTTCGTAATGGATCGAATAAAATTTTCTAATGATAGTCACTATTTAATTACACAGCTGTATTTACTTACACAGCAATAAGTATTTTACATGAACTCTAGACACTAAAATTGCTTTAGTTACTGCATCCAAATTAGTAAATGCAGTGATACTACGATGATTATGTTTCATTATTATATAGAACCGGCGCCTGAAGAACTTAAAATGTGTTTTTGAAACGGAAATAGGATACTTACTCATGCCGAAGTACAGGCAGGATCAAATACCATGAGCATGTTTTGTTGAAACAATAACACGCGTGCGTAAACCATGACCGGATATCCGCATAATCGATAAAAATAATTGTCAGTCAAATTTACAATTGAAACAAAAGTAGGCAATATGAAAGATTTGTTTGTCCTTTTTTTCTGTTCACGCATGATTATTTTGTCAGAGCTATCAACCCGATCATCACTTTATTAAAGATGGTGTCCTTTCAATCATTGCTTGAACTTGAGAATATTGCCATTTAAGATTAACCCAGTGGACGTAATTGAACTCCTCTTTTAGTACACATGCGCGAACACTCAGTGACCACCCTTCAACTCACTCTTATAAAGTTTTCTAGTTTGTTGGCTTAGTATAAGTACCTGATTGTTAATTTAGTTTTTTTCCACTACTGTTTTTGGAGTGGCACTTTCTTTCTGATTGCTTTATTTCCTGATCATTGCCTACTTTTACTCTTTTTTTTTTTCAATTACTCAGGAATAAGTATTTAACACGACACTGAACAAAAAATTGCTGTGGTACTGCACCTAATTAGCAAACGCTTTTTTTTTTTTTTTTTTTTTTTTTTTTGCTTTGTTTTTTAATTAATGCTTTACGCCCCAGTCAACAGCTAAGGTCATGTCGGAACGTTGTCTCCATTTATGGGACTTGTACCCAAAATGAGGATGCCATGACACACAACAAGTGCTTAAAATATAACCATCAAATTAAGACACAAAATGTTTATACGTATGGATGGTTTGACTTGAACCACGCTTCCTGGGTAGGCTCAGACCAGTGCGGTTAACCAGTAATCAGATGGCCAGTCAGTAGTGTATAAACTTTCCAGGAGACACAATCAGGCCTTTATCTATGTCTTTAGACCCCAATGGACGGGGGTCCTAGTAAATGTATGGATACAACGATGACTATGTTTTATGATTATACAGAACCGGCGCCAGTGTCAAGTGAAAAGGAAATAGTAAAAGCACTAGGCTAAGCCTGCTTTTTTTGGCGAGTTCATTATCAATCACACGCCAGCCAGCCACCAACTTGTTTATTCTTTGTTGACATGATTTCAGCCAATAGAAAATTGTTTATGTTCATGCGTCAGTCAATGCACTCTGAGTGCATAAAAGTACATTCACGAATCCATGCATATTTTGAAAGCTGTACAGCTGTCCGCTTGTGTCAGTGGATTTTAAAATCTGACACATGCGAAGTGGAGATCGAATTTGTGGAAACAATAACACGCGTGCGTAAACGATGACCGGATACATGTAGTAGCAAAATCGATAGAAATGATTTGTCAATGGATTTGGCAATTACAAACGCAGTTAGTATCAAAATAATGTATGCAATGTTTTTCTGTTTTCGCATCATTTTTATATCAGAGCAAGCAAACCGATCATCACTATACTGAAGGATGGTGTCAACTTATAAAGGAAATATCCGTTGCTGTAAAAACGTTATATAAAATGTATAATTGCCATTTAAATACAAATTACCTACACATTATTGAAAAAAAAAAAGAAAAAGAAAAAAAAGATGGAAAAAAGAAACAGGAAAAAAGAAGAAACGAAAATAAAACAACAGGGACTTGACACTTCCTGTTACCCGACGATGTAGAAAAATAACTATTTTTTAGAACGGCAAAAAATAACATATGAAGGAACCAATTGCCTTTCGTATTTAAGCTGAAGGCTCATGTTCTGAAGTGCTAGGCATTTTAAAGAACATTGACATCAATCCGAAGTGTTTAATTAGCCCGCTGGTTGTAAATAAACATTACAAAAACATACCAATGCAATACACAGAGATTTTGTCAGCCGTAAAAATATCAAAATTTCATTAAAAACTTCGATACATTTAAGATTTGTGCACAAAACAGGTTGTTGGTACACGTTAGAAACGCTTCGCCATGGTGGTTTTATCGAATACCCACAATCTATGTTTTGGAGCAAAAATAAGAAACAAAAATAGTTATAATCCTGTAAAGCCCATTTTCACTATGTAAAAGTGGTGTTTAAAGCGGTATATATTGCATGGACATGTTAATCTGATGCATTCTATAAGGGCACAGGTACGAAAATGATAGGCCAACTATGACAAACGAAGTGTTTTTTTTTCTATTGAACTACAATTACTAATTGGGCAATTAAATTACTCTAGCAAACCCTTGTCCAAATTAGCAAATTAGAAAAGAGTGATGCTTGATTAATATATAACACCTGTGTCCTTTGCCTAGTATATGATTCCTTCTAATAAAATGTACTTTTCTCAGTGCTTTAAGTTTAAAATATAGAAAGAAAGCACGGGAGAATTGTTATGTAAGCGCCTAAATGTAAAATTGCAATAGCATTACGAAAACATGCCCATGCAATATACAGAAAATTTTTTGGTTGTAAAAATCGAAAATTTCACCACAAAAATTTTGATATTTTTCTTATTTTTGCTCAAAACATAGATTGTGGGTACACGTTAGAACTGCATCACCGAGGCGGTTCTAACGAGTACCCACAATCTATGTTTTGGAGCAAAAATAAGAAAAATAGGTATACCCCTGCATACCCCAGTTTTACTATATAAAAGTTGGGTTTAAAGGGGTAATCATTGCACGGACATGTTTTCCTGATGCATTACGAACACTTACCCATGCAATGTGCAGAGATTTTTTCGGCTGAAAATTTTGAAACCTTCATCGAAAAAAATGATATTTTTAATAAAATTGCTTTAAACATACGATCGTGGGTACATATTAGAACTGCCTTGCCGAGGCGGCTCTAACGTGTACCACAATCTATGTTTTGGATAAAAAATAAGAAAAATGGGTATATTCCTGCATACCCCAGTTTTGCTACTGTTTTTTAGTAATATATATATATATTGATTTGTTTTGTAAATCTAAAACATCGTATGTTTTAATTCCGTAAACAACTGTCTCAGTAGTCATATGTGGTTTCATTTAAATGTGTGAATGCACGTGCATGCCCTGAACGAAGTCAATCAGAGTTCTTTCACCTCTCGCGGAATCAGAAAAAAGATCATAAATTCAATAGGGAAGCAATAGATTTTCTTTGATTAAGTTCAAATGATCTTCTATTTAAAAAAATCTCTTGTAATCGGATACTTTATTAAAGTTTTAAATCTCGAATATGAATCCGGATAATATAACATTAAAATTTAGACTAGTTCTAAAAATTAAGAAGCAAGGAAATAACTAAAACTCGTTTAATTTAAAATCCAGTTAGTTTAAACTTTTTCATTAAAAGCGCGGAAGTCTTGTACATACGAGCGTAGCTGTCAAATTGGGGTTGTGTTTGTCAAATATGTATATAATTACTGAAATAAACACTTTTGTTTCGCAGTAAGTCAGTTTCATTATTGCGAACCCAATATTTTTAATTTTGAACAGGAAACGAAAAAGAAAATGCAAATTCCACGCTTTTTTTCCCATCCTTTTCTTAAATGCCCTTATACGAAATTTTGGAACTGTGAAAAAAGCATTGCGGTTTCCCTCCAATGACCCCCAGGTTTTAAGCAGAATTTGGATATATATCTTATCCACTCAGGCAAATATTTTGGCTATCAATTAACCATTCCCATGTTTTTCATAATATCGTGTGTGCAAAGGATCTCGGAAGACAATAGGTTTTCCGCCCAATGTTTGAGTGTTTCTGGCGGCTTCTGTGTTCTTTGTATAGAATATCTGTTGCATTCTCCGTAAAATTAAATATTTGATCAATGCAACAACATGATGGAAACCCCTTGATGTTACATACCTGCAGTACAAAACTGTGTCAAACGGGAAGGGGTACAGATTTTTTCCATTTTTCTTTTTGCTTAGGCGCTTATCAGAAAACATTTCTTGCCATAGATTATCAAGAAAATACAAATTGAATATGCATATTACAGCCTAAAGTTTTGGGTAGAAACGAATAACAGGCGCATCATCTTTCTCAGATTTATAACTGTAAATAACACTGTCCATCACTAATGCAAATTCCTGTACCTTAGATATACTGTACAAAATACAATAAGCAACTTTTACTCTGAACAGTGACTATCTATGTTTTTAGACATTAGGGAAGTTCTTCTGACAATGACTTGCATGTATCAAATTAGGGTAAAAACAATGGTGATGAAGTGACGTTAGATTTCAGGTCCACTGAGGCACTATAAACCATCAAAAAAAAAAAAAAAAAAAAAAAAAACACACAAAAAAAAAACCACACACACAAAAAAAAAACAAAAAAAACAACAAAAAAACAATTCAATGCACGAAATAAATGTTTAACAACCAACAAACTTCTTCAGCAGGGCTATCGGTATCATAAACTTCGAAAAACCTTTTCTAAATTTTATCGCAGACACTATGAACTGATTTCCAAATTTAATGTTGGGCTGAAGACCCTTTTACGCGAGGGCCTTGCGGAACCAGAATTTTATGGTGACTTGGTTAACAAATTTAAGAAACTTATAGGAAGGAATGATTTTTCTTTTCAATTAAAAAAAATCATTATGCGTTACAGACGTATAGGATATAACTTAAATGTTTTGCGACAGTCTGCATGCTTAGTTTTTAACCCAATCACGGTTGATTACTATGCTGCTTTCTTTAATTGCACACCGGTGGGTCGGGCGTCAGACTCTATGATGGCCCCGACATAAAGCTTTTTGTCTGTTGCTTGGCCCATCGGGGTTCAACTGGTGTTTTTCTTTTGCTCCGGTGTTAGTAAGTTATTTGGCGCACAGGGATCTCCATCGTCGGGCAGCTTACTCAATCTGTGAGTCCTCGTTTTTGATTCATTATGGAATTTATCATGATTTATTTGTTTGTCCATGATGGTTCATTGACTAGTTAGAGATTCACTACGAGGACCGAACAACTAACTAAATGTTATGAACCACTGCAGAAGCTGAGGAAGAGGTAAGGATCCTTAAAAACCGGTTTAAGCCCGCCAGTAATTTATATTACTGATCGTTCCAAGACAATACATCTGTGGTGGTTCTTATTGTTTTATGTCTTGGTGTTTAAATTTTTTGTGCTGTTGGCGCCTTATGTATGCTATCGTATTTTCAATTAAGTTTAGGTAACTGAGTGGCCACCTGTTGGGAAAATAGCTGCTCATTCTGCTTACGAAATGTTTTCATGGTATAAGTACCTTATTGTTAGTTTGGTTTTTCCCGCCTCGGTTTTTGGAGTGGGATTCTTTTTCTGATTGTGCCTTTTCCTGATCGTTGCCTACTTGTTACTTTTTACTTACTTACTTACTTACTTACTAGTACACTAAATTTTTCTGCAGAAATGATCCCATTTTAGGGGAAATCAAATATCACCATGAAACAATAATTATACTTGACCATGAAGAAAACTCAAAAGTGGGGTTTTAGCCATAGGTTCACTGTATCTACAGGAAACGGCAGCTGGAGCTGAATATGATGAAAATGATTTGGAAGATTGACATTGACGACATCGAGCTACAGAAACCCAAATACGGAACCGGAAGTAAGGTAGGTCTGTGAATAGAAACATTAGGCAGTGTATTTTTCTCACGTGTTTTTAATATTGAACGGGTTAGTGCAAGAACGTGTCTAAGTCCATTTTTGTAATTTTCAAGAAAAACGCGATAAACATTCAATTTTGAGAAACGTAGGACAACTATTTGAAAATAGTACCAAATTATTGGTCTTACCAAATCACGGCTAACAAACCTTTAAATGCGTTACCGCCGGTTAAGAAAGAAAATCCGATTCACGCCCTTCCGGTTGCGCATATGAAGACCAAGAAAAGGTAAACAAAACATACACTACTAGGATCGATTGATGATTATATTTTATTACAGAAATATATCGATTATCTATGAATGCTATTTTGTCACTTATTTACTATTGCGAGTCAGCACCAAAGTAGCTCGAAAAATAGTTTGATGGTCTTTGAGTTATTCATTCCCTTCTTCGAACCTGATGTTACAACAAGGCCAACGTCGGCGAAATACAACTAAAAATTGGACAATTTGCTGGTAAATATCAAATTTTAGTGATTGTTCCACGACAAATTTACATATATGTATTAACTAAATTGCATCTGATGTCTGTGCCAGTATTTCGTTGTGTTAGTGCCCGGCATTATCGATTTGAAGGGAAGGAAAAGATGGGTACGCATTTAATCATTAAAATATGAAGGATATATTTCAAGATACGTTTGAAAACCTCAACCTGTTCAAGTTATGGTATTTATTTCCCTGTAAAGCGTTTTGAAAGACATAAAACCAAGAAAAAACAAATTAAAGTATACAGAATGCTGTAAAATCGTCTTCATGAACAGGAATATCATGCATGTGAACTATTGTATTACATGTATTTCATAGACAGTTTGTATTATTTTATATCAAACATTTTCACTGCAAATATCACAAACACACCAAATTTGAGTAAGCACCTATTAAGAAAGGACGAGAGAATGTGACAATAATTTTCAGCGTAAAACAATTAACAAAAAACAAAAACTTAAATACACGTGTTCTATAATGATTATATTGCTATCATTCTAATGATTAAATTCGTAACCGAAATGATGACACAGCTTTTAACCATATATGCATAGAATGCATTGGCCAGAGGCAACAAAACTGTCACCAGACCTCACACAATGTTAAAATCATCTGCGCACTGTATTGCTTTCTTTTAATATGGACGTAATGAGCGGAAATATAAAAATATCCCTGCGACTGACCCACATTTGCGTCGTGTACAATGCAATCCCAACATGTGTTTTGGGGTAGGGAATAAAAATCATGATTACAAAGAAAAATTTCTGGAAATCCTTTGGGGTCCAAATATAGCAATGTCTAACTAATAAAATAGCATTGAGAGAATTATAATATTTGTCTTCGAATCGAAATATTTTACTCTGAAACACGAGCTGCAAAAGTTTGTTTACCTTTTGTTGGTCATCTGATGCGAAACCGGAAGGACATGAATCGGATTTCTTTTCTTAACCGCGGTTACGCATTTAAAGGTTTGTTAGCCGTGCAAATAGAGTAAAAAGCTAAACTATCATGAAATTTCGTTGAAAGATACGGAAAAATGAAATTGAATATTAATGCAAGAATGTGTCTAAGTCCAAACACCCATTTTTACCATACCGGTTTTGGCTGGAGTTTTGTTAAATTTCATCATTTTACATTGGTGAAAAAATTGCTCATTTGCCTAATGTGAATGTTTTGAGCCCCTTAAACCATATCAGAACACATACTTAGACATCAGCAGATAGTAACATTTTTCTGTGGACTTATGTTCTTACATTAAACACTGTGCATTGTGTGGACTTAGGCATGTTCTGACTTATAGGCAGCCATCCATTCACACATTTGAGGCTTATTTTCACTTTAAATGGCAAAATTGAGTAGAAGCAATTTGATGATGTAAACATAATCATTGATGCATGCTTGAAGCAATAGGGGTGGATGCCATGTCTGGATTTGCCTATTAAGGTCAGAAACTAGGCCAAAGTTCAACAAGTGCAAAAATTATAAAAACTAACCCCAGCTGAAAGTACAAGTAAACCCAATGCCAAAGAATGTGGTTTGAATGCTAAAATTTGGTATATTAACTGTTAGATAGTACATTAAGGGTTTGTATGTGTCAGATATTCAAGCATGTTTGTCTGAACCAAAGTACAGGAGGTCAAAAGGTCAGTAAGTGCAATTTATGATTTTTTCAGAGAAAAATGCAAATGTTTTATTGGAATGTTCAAAAATCTTGGTCTAAAAGCATTTCATGGTTGAATTGCTTTCCATTTATTGAGAAAAAAACACTAGAGGCATCATGAAATAGATAGTTCCATCTCAAGACATGTATATGTAAATTGCATATACCACTTACTTATTTACACATTTTGCAAAAAAAAAAAAAAAAAAAATGAATTTCTATAATATAGTTCGGCTTGAAACCTAAATGACCATGTAATATCATCTAAAGAATATATTGCACAGACATAACTACATAACTACATGAGCATCCTGATATAAAATCTTTAAGCAATATAAGATGGCCACCAAAATACAAGATGGCCGCCAAAAGTCAAGATTGATGACAAAAAGGGGTTTTGAAAGAAATTCTTACATATACGTGTGTGTGATAAAATGTTAATGGATTTCATTTAAAACAGAAAATATAAAATATACAGCGTAGATATTTCACCAGTATGCAACAAGAGAAAAAATCAAAATGGCTCCCAAAATCCCAGATTGCCATCGAAAAGCACGTAGTGTATTTGAGTAAGCAGTTGATGGCAGTCTACATTTGGATAGGAGAATTTATGTTTAATTTCAGAATTTTACATGTATTATTTACTGACCAATATCAATTTGCATTTAAGCATTGTCTACAAATAAAATGAAACTGAAACCCTTTAAGAGCAGTGAAGATATGAACGAGAAAGGGGATGGGCCCTACCGCGGTTTCGGATACTGAAGCCTCATCAGTGACCTTGTAGTTTTGGCAACATGCCATTGAGAATTACTGTTATTGTGCATTCTTAGGCAGTGTAGTCGATACAAAGACATGAAACTAAACCAGTATTAATTTTTGATTTCTCAGAATACCTTCTCTGATCTCAAAGGACCAAAAGGAAAATATAATCTGCTCTATGGATAATGTACGGGGAGACACATATAACTGTTTCCTTCTTTTTTGCGCTTGAATGTTTCAAATGTATGTATATAGCATGCAGGCAGGCATTTGGTAGAATAGGATGAGATGGGGTAGGCTAGGATAAGGCAAGGTATGGATGGCATGAGGTAAGGTAGTCAGAGGCTGTGGCATTTCAAAACTGTTGGGTATGTGTAGATACTATAGTAGGGGTCGGTACAGCGGGATTAGATAGTGGTTTAGTAGGGAGGGCAAACAGTAATGTAGTAATGGTGTTGGTTCGGTTCGTTTGGTCACAGTGTGATGTTCATGTCATTTTTTCAGCCACTTCGTGATGGAGCCAAAATTTTCTGATTATTAACTAGGAATATGAGGAGCTTAAATTGTCTTGCTTAAGGACACTAAATGGATATGAATCCATTTATTAATTAATATTAATTATAATATGAATTAAATCCAGGACCTGTTGCTCTACTACGAGGCTACAGTTCAACCTCATTATAACGCGCCTCACTATAGTGCGGTTTTCAATATAACACAGCCATGTCATGGCTCCCAAAATGATTATTTTGTTATATGTCTATTGTAAATAACCTCATTATAACACGGTTCACTTATAACACGGTCTGTTTTCGTGGACCCCAAAGATAGCGTTATAATGAGCTGTACTACACTCGCCTGGAATAGGGTAGGGTTGGGTTTGAATCGTGTAATTTGTTGAAAATGTTACTGGTAAATCACCTTTTGCTCAGACTGAGGACCATGTCCTCTTGCATGCTAAACCAACATTCTACGACACCGCAAGACTTTACGTAACATGACTACATAATACTTTCCGCTTCTATTTTAGATTTGTCTACAAATCTCTATTTAAGATTCCACAAATCTGCTTTTTACATCCATTGATGATGATCGATGCGCTCCTTTACATCTACCATCCTGGTGTGGTATTGTTAATTTGACGTTTCACCAGAAAACTATCCTGAATCTGTTCAGATGGGGCATTTTATGTTGTACACCAAATATATATAAAGTAGAAAAATGCTAATCCCTTTTACTTAAGGGTACATTTAGAGATATGAGAGGTACAACAGGACTGGCCTGGGAGGTTGAAGATAGGTTTTCATTGTCTGGTACCTGTGTACAAATAGGGGTGGGTTAGGAATGGGTTGTTATCGGTGGGTCACCGTCACAATTGGGTTCATACTTATATCTTTCCTAACTTTACAACAAAACTAAAATGTTTCTTTGTGGCCATTAACGGAATCAGAATAGTTGTAATACCTACGAAATGCAAAAAATGACATACAACCATGTATTACACAATGTCAACAGCCTAGTCCGTAGCACTCAAGATTGCATTATTTTTCTTCCCTTTCAGTTGAAAACAAATATGGTGAATGCAGCATTAGGCTAAAACAAAAAGACCACAAAACTCCAGAAGTTCAAGACTGTATTGCATGTACCACTTAAATTTGGTATGCATCAGTACTTCAAGCGTTTTTTTTTTTTTTTTTTTTTTTTTTTTTTTTTTTTTTTTTTTCACAGTCTGGTACTCGAAAGCATTAGAATTTGAAATATTTCCATCAGTATAGAAGAAATCATCTTGTAGCAGCACACAGTGGCTGAAGATGTGGACAGGCATTGTTATCATGGTGTCTTCACGCACAATGTACATGTGTAACATATACATTTCTGTTTTTGGCTTGCAGTCTTCCGTGTGTGAAGTTTTCAGGACTGATCTGTTTGATTTGTGGGTTTGCACCCCAGTCAGCAGCTGTCTCCTTTCGGGGGACTTATGCCCAACATAGTCGTTCATCTCTCACCAGTGAGAAATAAAATGTAAAAGTTTGATCATTTTGACGTTTAAAGGGAGGCAGTATGGGCCATACCTTTATATCTTAATTATTATATTGTTCGTATGTCGGTGAGTTCTGTGATAGCTAACTAAGCCTATTTTAGTTCTAAACTATCGGTTGCAAGTAGAATAAGTCAGTGTTGAAGAAACTAGTGATGGCCCTTTTACTCTGGTTTTGCGCTGTATGCGCTTTCTTTCAGCTTTACAAATTCTTACTCTTCATGATGGGCTGCTCTGTTACGCTCTTATAAGGATGCCATGGAAGGTTCAGACCTTCTGAGCAGTTAAACAGTAATCAGACGATCAGTCAGTAGATATAAGCTTTGCCTTTATGCACAAACAATTCTTCTATTACTCGTGGCCCCAATGTGCTGGAGCCCATTTTCCCACGCTGCCACCCTCTGTAGAACTATCGTTCAATGCAGTACCAGTATTAGGGAGTGATCATTTGATATTTATGGAGAGAGCTGAAAGATGTTTCCGGGCCTGGATATATTTTCACTCACGATGCGATCCTGTTTTTTTATTTGTATATAATACAATACATAATATGTACAATAGAATTTACCCTGTTTGGACAAAATTCGATCCTGGATTTTTTTTTTCCAAAACATCAGCCCCCCTCCCCTTCCACCTCCACCGCCCCCATAAAATCAAATGGTCGCTTCCTTAGTTTTGGACAGTTTCTCCATTTTTGGTGTTGTTGGGTTGTGTTAGGTCAAATAACAAACCAGAAAAAAAAGGAGACAATGGATACACTGGTCGCTGAACAATAACTCATTTACAAATTTTGCATTTCCCCTGCACTTCTGTGACCTTTTAATCTTAGACTTGTACATGCATGCCATAAAAATTTCACATTGCAATACTTCTCAACCATTTATGAGCATATTTTAATGTTTTCACATCATTTGATAGCATTTATATTATCATAAATTCAGCGCAGATTTTACTTACATTTTCTTTAGAAATCTGCACTTACATGACCTTTAACCTTGCAAGGGCATATGCTTAGTGCTCTTTTCAGGCATAATGTAAATGCCACATGTATAATAAGTCTATACTGGGTAGTTTGGACAAATTTTAATAGAACATATTGACAATTTTTTACAATGAATGGAGTTTTAGTGCATTTTATTATTATTTTGCACCCAATTGACCTTTGACCTATTTCCAAGACCCAGGGTCATTTCCAGACTTGGCATCCACCCCTATCTGTTATAGAATCTGTCTAGGAACCAGTTTAGCATGGATGCCAGCTTCTACCCCATTTTGCCATTTGAAGATTTTTTTCATGGAATGGATAGCTGACTATTAGGCATGTTCTTGGACTTTGCAACTTTTGGAAAATTTTAAAATACAAATTTCACACGAACAAAACGTAAAAGGCATAACAAACTACATATCAGAATATTATTCTTTTGTATGTAGAACATACTCACACCAAAAGCTCATTTTTGATAGAAGTGGACTTAGACATGTTCTTGCACAAACCCCTTTATAATTCAACTTAAGTTAAAGAAGAACAAAAACACGTAACTCTAGTTGTTTACGTTGGATGTCGGCGTCGCTTTGGAAAGCGTCACCTAATTATGTCACAAAATTGAAATATCGCATAATTTTATTCACAGAGCTTACAATTGTTTTGATGTTTATTCGTCAGATTTGTTGGCTTTATTGAATGGACCAGTATTAATATATATTTAGATCACGCCATTTGCGCTTTTACTTGCTCTACACAACATAATTATATGTTTTTTTTACATATGGTTTGTAAACTTATTCGCAAAAGAAACATGAAAAATCGCTTGTTTTTTCTTTCTATACATGTATACGAGGGGTTTTAAAAATTACGTGGACTTTTCCCATAACTTGACAACGGTTCAGGCAAACATATTCAAATTTCAGCTGTCGATAAATTTGCTTAAATCCACTAGATTCTGAGAGTTTGGTTAATCTAAAGTGTTTTAGCAGTTGGTAATGGTTTTACTTTACCCTCCCCATCACGGAGCACGTCAGACATGACGTAAAGCTTGGCACTGCAGTATCGCATTTCTTTTGCGTTTTCTTCAAAACGGTTTTTCAGATCACAACCAAGCGTGCCATGTGCCTCAATGAATCTATAACAAAACAATTTATGCTTGCTCAAAAATTACGGTGGACCGATTGGGCACCTACGTTTTTATTTGCTTAGGCATACATGTTTGGTTTTTCAGAATGTTTAAGCGATGTCTGCATTTCATGCAACACAGATCAGCCGGCAATATTGTACAATTCCCATTTGAAACAAATCCTAATTTCTTATTTGCCGGTAAAACTTCACGGTTCTTTGATAAAGCATTACAAATGAAACATTGCATGTACGTTTGAACAAACAGGGCCCAAATAAGTATCAGAAATTCATATCCGTCATTAAAATGTTCTAACGTCCAAATCATAATGTTAAAAGTCAGCATCAATATGCCCAGTCCAAATTTGCCTCGACGTCACTGACGTCATCGTAGTGCTCCATGGTGACAAAAGTGGATGTTTTCATTTCACAATAATTTTGTAACGGATGAAGGGATTGTGATGAAATTTTGCACACTGCTGCATATAACATGGGTCCATGGAATCGAGTCATATAATCATATATTATTAAGTAATAAGACAAGTCAACGTAATGTTTTATAATACTTGATAACACCAAATTTGTTTTAATGATATAAATTTTGATAGTCTCGTGAATTTTCATTCACACGATTTGAAAATCATGACATTAAAATTTACGCTTGTCGCGGTATTTCGGAAAAAAAAATAGTAATCCCCCATTTCCATAGCTAAAGGGTTGTGATACCTTTAATTATCTTGCAAAAAGTTTAAAAACTGACACCAATATTTGAAAGCAAAATCAAAAATAAAAATATGCCTCCTTCGAACAAACCTTTGTATGTCACGTCTTTTTATGTTTTGACGTAAATTGCCGTTTTTTTATCAAGTGAATAGACTCGAAATTTTTCAGTGCCATAAGATAGTTGTTGGCACACTAAACTGACATCGCGAAATGAAATACCATAATGTGTCTGTAGTGAACAATAACTGCGGTTTGAAAACAAAGGCTGACGTCAACAGATAAACGCCACCACCGGGATGGTACCACCGGGAGCGTTGACAATCAGTATGTAAGCCTTGGATGTCTTCTGTTTAGACATCCGGACACTACCTCATGGCATCTGTTTTTATATCGCATTAATCATGAATGTTTAATCTGCAGTTTTAAAATAGACGAGCTCGTACACAATCGTCAATTTCAGCCTCATAATGAAACATGCTACAAAACTCTAATTTTGGTCGATGGTTACTTATTGTAATTACACATTAGCCATATCACTGAAAATTCCATCAAAATGATCCTTTTCAAGAAAAATGTTTTTTGTTTTTTTTGCAAATAAGTATATAATTCACTAGGACACTGTGCACAAAGTTTTATCGGCGCCACACTTTCATTGTGCTTTTCTTACTTTTGCACACGAAAAAAAAAACCTAATAAATGCAGCAAACTGGATCACTCACTGTAGGTCACAAACAGTGACAAACAGGGGGATATTTTTCTTCTCACAGATTGACATCCAAAAATCAATGTCACAGCTATCATTGCGGACGAAAAGCAACGAAACCATTGATGCAAATGCCGTCATAAATGCAGCGAAAGTGGGAGCACTAACTTCGGTTGGAATCTTCAAAGGACAATTGGTGGCTATAAAGAGTTTGTCAAATACAATGGGGGAACTAACTCGAAATGATCTTATGGAACTGAAAGAGGTAATGAAAATATGTGTTTTGAAAATGTATAATATCCTACATGTACATTTGGGGCCTGGATAACGTAATGGATAATGCCCTCGCCTGTCTCCTCTGCGGTCTGGGTTCAAAGCTGGGTCGAAAGATTCCGCAGATTTTATGCAACTGTTTTTACATGTAGACAAACTATTTTCTTGGTACAATTGAGAATTTCGTTTGTCTCAAAATGAGCAGCAAAAATTTTGAAAATCGCTTGACAAATAATAAAATTCTGGTCAAAAATGTTGAATGTTGTTATTTTTTTTTTATTAAGTTTAACGTCCCTTTTAAGATTATTTCAGCTCATATGAGACGAGCCAATCAGTAGGTAGGGCGAAAACGGGAGAAACCCGAGAAACAACACCTGGCACACTCGCAAGCAGAACTTGGCTTGTCTCACATGTGGCCAGTGCGGGGCTCGAACCTACACCAGACACAGCGGTGAGATGATCGAGTGATTAAGAAACAGCGCTCTTAACCGCCCGGCCACGGTGGCCGCCAACATGTGTTTGAATAGGGATTTCCTGTACAAAAGACCCATAGAAAGAATGTAAATATTTGTTGCCGGTCATAATGAACTTGAAACGAAAGACTATTTCAGATGAGAGAACTTCAGCATGACAACATCGCCCCATTCATCGGTGCCTGTTTGGATACTGCGAGTCCATGTGCCCTGTTCCTATACTGTCCTAAAGGAAGTTTGCAGGTATCGATAATTAAGCCGCCTCGTGAGAAAAACCAACAATGTGGTTTCCGAACAGGTCCGACACAAACCGGGCTGTACAAGCACAGAGGAAGCACTACAGGCTGGAAATTTTGGATTTAGAATGTAAAGGAATTTCTCCATCAGTGTGGCGAAAACAAAGGCGCTGATCAGCCTCGCGGTTACCGCGAAGCTGATCTGCGCCTTTGGTTTCGCATATGCACATTGTTGGCTTTCTCATCAGACGACTCAATTGTGTAAACAGCCGATGAAATACACTCAGAAATTTACACAGCTGATTTCAAATATCGAAGAAAAAGTTGCCGCAGGCTAGTACATGTTGGCGACTTTTACAATCTGAGCCAAACAACAGATCGGGAACCTATTTCTAAATGTATACATGTACATACAAAAGAATATCAGGAAACAAATATGTCAATAAAAGTATACCCCCTTGAACCCCATTTCTATAAAGTAAAACTTGGGTATACATTTTTGTTACTTTTGATCCTAAACATGGATTGTGGTTACTCGTTAAATCCTCCTCTGAGAGGTGGTTCCAACGTGTACACACAATCTATGTTTTGAGCAAAATTATTGAAAATGTAAAAAAAAAAAAAAAAAAAAAAAAAAAAAAAAAAAAAATTGTTTCAAATTTTATAGCTTCAGAAAATCTGCTTGGGAATGTTTTGGTTATGAACAGCAAATGTGCATCATGTCCATGATATATATGTTTGCACTTGCCTTGTGCGCACTGAGTCTGGCCTCTACATGTAATAAAATCGATTATGCCAATTGATTTATTTATTTTATGCTTCCTACTTTAATAGGACATCCTGGAAAATGACGACATCAATCTGGACATGGTTTTCAAACACTCACTGATGCTTGATTTGGCCGAGGTACGTTACGGTAAAACATAATTCCACAAATAGCCAGGTATTTACCTAAAACGTCATCAGTTGTTAGCTGTTTTTGTTGTTGTTGTTTTTTTTTTTTTTTTTCATTGGAGAAAAGCGACACAGGCTTAAAGCCAAGATAAACTTCGGTTCCACTAAAACATCTCAAAATATAGCTTCGCGTTCGCGCCAAGCTATAGAACGCCGGTCGTCGAGGTTTCTTGCTAGGTCTGAAACAAACTGGTCAGAAGGTGGCCAGAAGCTTTTTACACGTATTTCTGATTAAGGAAGAAGAGTGGTAGCGAAAATCAATTAACAATTAATATTTTACACCAAGAAACGTATAAGATTAAGGTATATCGTATTATTTCAACTAAATCAATGCAGATCTTATTTACAACGCATTAGTTGGCCCATTACTGTTGATAATTACTTAATGCATTCGAGTTTAAACAAAAGCGGGCATTTTTTGACGCATTTATAAGGGTAAATTTGTAGCGAGTATATACGATTTTTCTTGTACGAAGACTTACAAAAATGATAAATGACTGTGTTATTTTTTCCAGGGCATGTACTACCTTCATTGTTCAGCATTAGGCTCACACGGTCGATTGAAAAGCTCAAACTGCCTTGTTGACAATCGCTGGGTCTTGAGGATCACAGATTATGGACTGAATCGTTTTCTAGATTCCGTTTGTGTGGAGAAAGTTGAGGAATTTCAGCATTATAAAAGTAAGATTTTATAAATCTAAATTGGTGCTACAAACCAGTTCCCTTAACAAATAACTAGAAGAAGTCGAAAGAGAGAGAGAGAAGATGGACACGAAACTAATGAGACTTTGAAAGACAAACATCACAACGAACGAGATAACTTAAATCGATATCTATAGGCCATCTTCATGCATTACATGTGTTCACAAAGCTACATAATATTGCCATGCAATTTGTTGAATTCAGTCTATATATTGCTTCTCTTGTCCATTGTTTAAGACCTTAAAATGACGTCCAGGCAATTTAAGACTATATATATATGGTGTTAGTCAGATTAAACCAAGCAGCTCCTTTTGGAGAGGTCTCCTTAAAAACATTAAAGTTGTGAAAACAAGAAGTCAGTAAGAGATTTAAGTAGTAGTACTGTTTACGGTGTGTTGTTTGCTTTTAGTGCATTTTCAATTAGTTTCTGGGAAGTTTATTTAATACATGTCTGCAAAGTATGAATATAAATCAGAAATGAATACAATTGGACTTAAAAGTTAATCCAAACTCTGACACTAGACGGGAAGGAGGCGACAACACAAGACTGCAAATACACCTTATGTGCGAGAATAACGGCTCTTTCCATTCCAGGCCTGTTGTGGACCGCTCCTGAACTACTACGCGCACAACGAGTCCCAAGAAATGGTACAAAGGAAGGCGATGTGTACAGTTTTGGGATCATCCTGCACGAGATATTCTACAGGATGGGAACATTCGCTGGTCTCGGACATATCACAGTGAAAGGTATGAGGAAAGTCCACTTTAGAAAGCCATTGGGCAAAATGTTGCATGTAAATGATATTATTGATAGGTTAAACATCACATGTACAGCTGTATATTACTGTAAATGGTATGAGGCAAATAAAATATGTGTTTTTATTCAATTTAGAAAGACAAAATTAATGTTGCATTTAGATTGTATTCTTGATAGGTACATGTATGTTTATATTAGTTAAGTGTTGGCAGTCTAGCACATTTAACCACCCTTAGTAATTATGTATGCTTTTCCACCAATAGGGTTTCGCTGTAGCTGGATTGGGCTTAAGTTTCATAAGAATGTACAAGTAAGCAATGCTCAGGAAATAGCGCAATCAGAAAGCAGTTACCACTCCATAAACCGAGATTGGAAAAATGAATTGACAATCAGGTACTTAAACAAGGAGAAAATATCGTAAGCCGAGTGAGCAGCTGTTGTCAAATAGGTGGAACTGAATAAAGCGTGTTGAACTTCCATGGTTTGTCCAGGTCGCCTTTGGTAGTTTACAACTGTTCTTTGCAAACTATAATAATAAAATTTATCAAGTAGCATCATGGGTTTTCATGAAACAGAAATACTCTACATACAAGAATGACTTTTGAAACAAAGGTCGTGGAAAAGTAAATATCTATATTACAATAATAAAAAGATACACTATCTTTATTTCGATTTTTCGGTTTATATGTGGGGGCATACAAAGACAAGGCATATCAAAACACAAAACTTTGTCAAGGACTCGAGGCAATGTACCACCTAATCCACAGACTTATACTAACCACGGTTTCTCAACTCAGTCAGATTGCAGAATCTTCCATTATTTACCTGTAATTCTGGCAAATTTGTATGCATCGTGATTGCACAGTCATAAAATGCTATTTCACTCTATTCTCTCTAATTAATGGTGACTAAGCATGTACATTAATTGTCTAGACCTTTATTTGTATTACGTCAATACCACTTACATTAATTGAGCCGCATGATAAGAAAACCAACATTTTGCATAGGCGAAAACAAAGACGCAGATCAGCTTTGCGGTTACTTTGTTTTCGCTACACGAATAGTACTATTCCTCTCCTTTCTCAATCCAAAATTTACAGACTCTAGCCATCCTCTGTGCTTGTACAGTTCGGTTTGTGTTGGACCTGTTCGGAAACCACATTTGTTTGGTTTTCTCACGAGGCGGCTCATTATTGTTGAGACTGGGCTATGGCCATTTACTCACGTCAATGAAGTTTTGTTATTGCTTGTCTTTACCATCACAAAATCACAAAATCGCAGACAGCAGCCACCTAATAAGCTGTTATAAATTAGAATACACATCGTTTTCGCATGAAACGGAAACAAATAATTTATTAAGTGATCTTCCAATACACGCAACGTCCAATCTTTTGAACCCGTTGCAGTGATCTACATTGGAGACAATGAAAAACAAAAGCTAAAATTCTATGCCAATTTAAGTAATGTCATTTTAATATGTAAGTACAGATATTTATTAGGTTAAGTCAATGTAGCTATGTACCTTTTGGGAAATAGCTGCCCCAGCCATTACTATTAATTCACATTGTATCTTGACTATTTGTTTTTGAACTTATTAAATGGACAAACGTTTTCTTTTTCTTCTTTTTATTGTGCACATTTCCTTTTACTTCTTGATCACAGGGAAATTAGAGCATAAGGTTCTAGACGTTTATACCAGCATCGGCGACAAGGAATGCTGAAATGATAAATGATGTATGACCATCTTATTTTAATATCCATCTTATTTTAATTTGTTATGGCAACGTAGTGTTGTCTTGGTATTGAAAGGATGGACTGATACATTTCTAATTAGTACTTCAATATATCTATTTAATTACTGTCAACACCTTGTCTGTGAATTGTAGCTGTTCACAAAAATGGTTTTGCTAGTTATTGGAGCACGCCCATTTATTTCACCTTGTATTCTAATATGGTATTTCATAGCTTAGAAGTGATAAGCAGAGAGACGCCCCTGTGTCGTCAATAAGAAGTGATCGATAATTTTAATAATGCACAATTAATGAATTTTGATTCAGTGTGACATTATTAAAACTTTAACATTTAGCGGTCGAATATAATACATTTCAATTATATACAACCGACTTAAAGCTTGGTTTTCTATACTTATTTACAGCTACATGTACATGTGTCGTTTGCTTTGTAAGAGGCTGCGCGGACTTCCTGTGTCGTCCAGACTTATTCAGTCATCCACGATTTGTCCTTATGTTGATTTTCTATTTTTAGACATCATTGGAAAAGTGAGAAACCGGGAGATCCCCGCGTGCCGACCGAAGTTGTTCAATGACGTCGGGGATTTATCACCATCTGTGTCCAAACTTATGCAGCTATGCTGGTCTGATGCCGAATTCAGTCGTCCTACATTCGGAAATATACGGACATACATCAAGAAAAATATAAAAGGAACGTACGTTGACTTTTTACATGATTCAAATGTTTAGAGGTTTGCCCGTGCAGTATTATAATATTGGTCTGCCAGTAATGTAAATCATTGAAGGGCAATGAAGGCTAGATATTCAATCCACTTTTGCTCTCTTTTTTCTGTTTGGCCCATACAGCGAACATCGTTTAATTTGTAATCACTCGCCCCACAAATAGGAATAGACTTGGTCAAAATAAAACTATGGAATCCAGCAAAAAAGCTAGACTGAATAATTTCCCATCATTGTCAACAGAATGGTATCAAATTCAATTTAATGGGTGTTGACTACCGAAGAACATATTGGACTTATGCCTATTCCTGACCATTTTTTCGTTTCGAATTTGTTCTGTTTTTAATTTTGGAAACGGACATATTGATTAATAGAGATGTGAAAGGTGTGCAAACAATTTTGGTGGATATCACAAATATGTTTAATTAGTCTTATTTCTCAATTGCAGACCGTCTCTTAGTTTTTGTTTGGTTAGATTAAAATAGATATCGATCAGTAGCGATTGCAATATTTTTCTTGTAGATGACGCTTAATCTCATTGTGTTTTATTTTCCTAGAAACAAGAACATTGTTGATGTTATTTTACAACGCCTTGAGAAGTATGCCTCTAATCTAGAGGACCTGGTCGACCAACGAACAATGCAATTGATGGATGAAAAACAGAAGACTGATAAACTGTTGTACCGCATGCTACCACCGTAAGATCCACAAATAAATTATTCGTAGAGCATTAAAGATAAATAAGAACTAAAGTTTTGTACTTGATATGCAATCTTAATGCAAAATTTTCAACACCTCATTTTTTTTTCTTCATACAATGTGCATTTCGCGTGCCGAACAAGTGCACGAAAAAAAATATGTTATGAAGCAATACAAAAAAGGCTTAACCTGTACATGTCCAAGCGAGTAATATTTGTCAGTATTACAGAAGGCGACCAAGGTGCCCGAGCGGTTAATCACTTGATCATCTCACCGCTGTGTCTGGTATGAGTTCGAGCCCCGCACCAGCCACATGTGAGACAAGCCAAGATCTGCTTGCGGGTGTGCAAGGTGGTTTTTCTCGAGGTTCACCCCACATACCGTATGCGCTGAAATAATTTTGAAAGGGACGTAAAACTGAAAAAAAAAAAACACTAAAAAACAAAATATTATAAAAGTATTTGAAACTTCCAAAACATATATTGTTTTTCTGATAGATCATGTGCCGAACAACTGAAAGCTGGTGAAATGGTACAACCGGAACTGTACGAGTCTGCTACTGTGTTTTTCTCTGACATAGTGGGTTTCACAACGATTGCAGCAATGAGTACACCAATTCAGGTTATTGATCTACTGAATGACCTATACACGTGCTTTGATGACATAATTGCTCAGCATGACGCATATAAAGTAAGTATCCCCTTCCCTACAATAGAAAAACATACTTTAAAAATTACTTCAAGAGATCACTATTTATCGTCCAATGCCTATCGTCGTCTTATAAGGCATGCTCTGTGCCATTGTTTTGTTTGTTTGTTTGTTTGTTTGTACTGAGGCTTAACGTCCCAGTCAACAATTTTTCTGTCATGTTTTTCTGTCATGTCGGGACGGAGCAAACGCTTCCTGAGTTTAACTAGTACTGCAGGGAGTTAATGTGTCTTGCTCATGGACACAACACGGTGCCGCTTGTGGTCCTTGTCGTTTACCTATTGCGTTCACACTACACGGAAACAGTTAGTGCCTGATCCCGGTCAAGTTCTGTGACTTCAAATAACTGTATCAAATAACTGAACTATAGTTTCCCGAGTCCCTGGTGAGATAATTGAAACTTAGACCATTCGGACAGAAGCCCAACTAATTAACCACTTATTACATTACGAAAACATGCCCATGCAATATAAAGAGATTTTTTAAGTTGTAATTTATAAATGAAAAGTTTCAGTAGAAAATTTTTGCTATTTTTCTTATTTTTGCTCAAAACATAGATTGTGGGTACATGGTTCTAACGAGTACCCTCAATCTTTGTTTTGGAGCAAAAATAAGAAAAATAGTTTTACCCCTGTATACCCCAGTTTTACTCTATAAAAGTGGGGTTTAATGGGGGTATACATTACACGGACATGTTTTCATGATGAATTGAGACAATTCTGATCTGCTACAGGTAGAAACAATTGGAGACGCCTACCTCGTTGTCAGTGGAATTCCTACCAGAAATGGAGAAAAACATGCAGGTGAATAATTGTGTCAAACCAAAACACAAAACTTGTATGAATTGCTGATACTCACATAATGTTTTTATATACATTTATAAATGAATTCATTTACAATCACAATTATTTTGTTTTGCACACAAAGTGATGCATTGAAAAGATTGTCATCGGTATGAATCAAATACTTTGATTTGAAGGCATGCGAATATAAAGCGATAATGTTTGTAATGAACCAAAAGCAAAGTTTGTCACTGACTACATTATTTTCATTCTTTAACGTTGTTTCTGTTATATAGTTCCATGTTCCGTTGCAATTAAAACGGGACAATGCTGGCCACGGGGTGGTGACAATAAACAACACGGCTGCTTTATCCGTTTACAGTTGCAATGTGATGATTTGAAATGTATAAAAACAAATATACACTTGTTGTAGCCATAGCGGATCTGAAGATGATCCGGATCAAAATAATTTTCAAAAGAATTTTACAAAAACATAAAACAAGATTTTTTTAAAACGAACTTGGCCACTTGACTCTTGATTCAACTATGTTTCATTCCATCGGTCAATGATCGTGGATCATGACGTCAACATCTTGTTCACGTCAATGGTTCCCGGCTCATATACAGAAACACGATGGAAAAAAGCTTTCTTTTACACACGCGGTTCGCCGAATTTCTCGAAAATGAAAGGTACCATTTAAGTTATCTTTCGATATTGGTTGCTAATATTTTCCCCAATTATTTTCTGTCATTTTGACGAAGTTTCCGTCCTAAAATCGAATATTACGACATATTTGATTAGAAACGTTGAAATGGTATCATTGTAGTTACTCCGAATCACGTTTAACCGCATACTGTCATTTTATGCTCTCGAAGGACTTGTATTGTTTGATGTTTGTAGCTAAAGGTATATTTTTACATTCTAGGTATTTATATTATAAAATTAAGTGTAAACTATGAAATAATCTCCGTTTTTAACAAGCATCATATACTATTCCGACGTTATACAGATCACCCATGGAAAATCGTGTGTTTGGTGGGGGTGGGGTTGAGCAAACATGGCTATGGGAAAATGACGCCGAAAAAGGCACATGTTTTGGTCCTCGGAATATTTCATAAGGTTCACTGTATGACTACATGCAAAGAATTTGAAGAATAAACCCGTCGGTGGTGATATATAGTCCATGATTCGGATTACCTCCAACTGATCCGCATTGACTTCAATTATGCATATACTTTCACGCTCCAGTGGTCACACTCGAGTGCTTGATCAAAAATGAAAAGCATTACAGATGATGAGGAACAAAATTGGCTTCAAGATAATACTAAGTTTATTATACTCAAGTCATTCATATGCGCATGCGCAGCAATTTTCATGAACTTGATCCGGAATGGGTAGAATAATTGTATTTACGTATAAGAAAGATACATTGCATGTTGTATTTACAGGTGAAATAGCAGACATGTCACTCCATATACTGAGTGCTCTGATGAAATTCAAGTTACATCATCTACCGGAAGTAAAGGTCAATGTCCGGATAGGAATGCATACTGGACCTTGCTGCGCGGGTAATACTTTCTTATCGCAATTATATGCTATGCATTTGATGTTGTTATTATAAAGTGACGAGAATGAGGACTTTAGCATTTGATTTATTTCTTTATCAAAACGTGTATTGTGGGTACTCGTTAGAATCGCTTTTAACGTGTACCAACGATAAATATTGAAAGGAAACTTTTGAAATGTTCATTTTTCAACTGATTTTTACATCGAAAGATGCCACTCACTATTCATTGCATAAAAGACATGCATTAGGATAACATGTCCGTGTAATGTATACCCTTTTGTACCCTACTTTCATATAGTAAAACTGGAGTATGCAGGGGTATATCTATTTTTTCTTATTTTTGCTCCAAAACATAGATTGTGGGTACTCGTTAGAACCGCCTCGGCGAGGCGGTTCTAATATGTACCCACAATCTATGTTTTGAGCAAAATAAGAAAAATAAAAGTTTTCTACTGGAAATTTTGTCATTTGTACAACTTAAAAAATATCTTATTTGTTTCAGGTGTGGTGGGGCTGTCGATGCCGCGGTATTGTATATTTGGTGATACGGTTAACACAGCATCGAGGATGGAGTCAAATGGTGTGGGTACGTATTGCCCCGACATGTATATGATTACCAAGCAACGTCATATTATTGCTGAGCCGACGTCATCAAACGTCGATTCGACTTTATTTTATTAGAAGGGACAAAAATGTATTAAAATAAATAAACGTGATATTTTCGTTGATATTTATACTATCACTACATGTAGTTATTTATACAGCCGATATTTTCACTGTAGACTTTGGATTACGTCTGACCTTTGGTATCAAAATATTTGTGTTTTCATTATTCTTTTGTTTTTTGCGATTTCATCGCCAGTCTCATGCGCGGATCCAGAGGGGGGGACCGGGGGTCCGGACCCCCCCTGGAATTTGAAAATTTTACCTAAAAAAAGGTAATTTCGGGATTTTTTGAGGGTTGGACCCCCCCTCGTCTGTGACCAAAAATTACCATTTTCGTTGGACCCCCTCTCATGAAAATTTCTGGATCCGCGCATGTGTCTCTTTAATGAAAAATTGTACTTTAGCTAGGCAGATTAGTGAGAAAATCGTGCATTTGGTTTGTGAAAAGCTTCGCATATGCAGATTGTTGGTTTTCCCATGCAGCGGCTCAATTATAAGTTTCATGTTCATAATAAACATTTGCCAATGCCAGTTTGTTTTTACTTTTAGAACAACGAATTCATATGAGTGAGGCATCGTCCATAGCTCTTCGTCAACTTGGCGGCTACCTGATAACTACCAGAGGGGAAATTGACGTAAAGGTAGGGAACTTTTATTTCAAAACTAAGTATTGCATTTTATGATACAACACATAATCTCCAGGAATTTGGTATTATTTTTTCTTTTATTGCATTAAAGGCATTTTTATGTGCTAACAACAAGAGCTTATCACGTTTAATGTACCTCTAATGTACAGACAAAAATTAGAACACGGTCAGCTGACTGTTCAAATGGTAGCGATACATGATAATTAGGTGTTTTGAAGATGGGATGATGGTTTCAGAGTTTTCCGAAGGCAAACAAAATCATTTCCATTCTCGCTGAACGATAGTTACACAAACCTTATGATTTTACACCTTCACGCCTTCAACTCTAGGCATACCAAAGCTATTGCTGAGGAAGGTGTGTTGTTAGTATGTATACTACAACAAATAATATTATAATTGAACCACCTCGTGGGAAAACCAACAATGTGGTTTCCGACCAGGTCCGACACAAACCGGCCTGAACAAGCACAGAAAAGAGCTAGAAGCTTGAAATTTCGGATTTAAGAAGAAGAACTATACTATCCGAGCAGCGAAAACAAAGGCGCTGATCAGCTTCGCAGTTACTGCGAAGCTGATCTGCGCCTTTGTTTTCGCCTAGGCAGATTGTTGGTTTTCCCACGAGGCGGCTCATTATTATGTACGTCGTATCACAATTTCGTTCATACAGGGTAAAGGCAAGATGCGCACTTATTGGCTGGACGGCAAAGAAGGGTTTGAAAAAGCATTACCTCGCTTGGCTGAATAGAGATGTCAGCTGAATAAAGATGTGGACAAAATGACTTATTCGATCCTGAGATTTAAAAAAATGCACTAAGTGTATTTTGGTAATTCATGTAAAAACATTGGAGGGCTTGAAAAGATCTTACCTCTGTTGGCGGATGTAGAGATGAAGACCTCTGCCTTGTAAAATAGCGACTGGATTACAGAGCTATAGTGTTGAATTTTGGTTACCGTATAGGAGGCACCTCAGTAGTACTAAGTAAAACTGATCAACTTTTGAATAAGTTGACTGGGTTAAGATCTCCTAGTATGATCTACTCTCCCCTTTAGCAGATAGAATTACTTTGAAATCTCATCAGAAAAAACATGTCTGTGCAATATATACCCCCTTAAACCCCACTTTTATATAGAAAAAAGAAGAAAAAATGGGGTATGCAGATGTATACCTATTTTTCTCATTTTTGCTCCAAAACATAGATGGTGGGTACCCACTATTTATGTTTTGAACAATAATAAAAAAAAATATAAAAAAAATCTAGTGAAGTTTTTGATTTTTTACAGCTGAAAAAAAAAATCTCTGTATGTTTTCGAAAAAAAGTTTTCGAAATATATGCTACCTCTTATACGGTAACACAATTGTCTCCCTAAACACAGATAAATGGTTTCATTTAGAACTTATTGTTTACAAAATCAATTTGATAAGTAGTTTTCGTGTGCAATTATTTTGTTAGCTCACCTGAGCCGAAGGCTCAAAGGTGAGCTTATAGGATAGGTAGGTATTCGGCGTCCGTCGTCCGTCCGTCAAAATTTTCAAACGACTTCTCCTCTGAAGCTGTGAGGCCAAAACTTTTGATTTTTGGCATAAAGCATCCACAGGAGGGGGGAACCGAAAATGTATTTTATTCAGATCGGATAAGAACTCTGGTTACCATGGCAACATATACGTCCCATAGACTTATAATAGAAAAAAGTGGAAATTGCAAATCTTTGCTTTCTCATTGTAGATATTTGATTTTTATTTTTTAGAGAAATGTTTATTGAGTAGTGCTCTACGTTTCAGATGACCTTCATCCTGATCGCTTATTTTGATTGGTTGCTTGGGCCCCAAAAAGGGCAAATTACGAAACAAAATCTTTAAAAACCTGTTTTTGCTTTATGAAGCTGATACTTTGCATACATGTTCCTGGCATTAGCCTCTACAAAAACAGTTGCTTTTTGTTCCAGTCAGATAAGAACTGTGGTTGCTACGGCAACTTCCAGTTTCTATAGACTTATAATTGGAAATTTTAAAGTGATTTTTTTTATTTCTGCAGTCTCATTGGAGATATTGATTTTTTTTTAGAAATGTTTATTGAGTAGTCCACTATGTTGCAGACGAACTTCATCTTAATCCCTTACTTCCATTGGTTGCTGGGCCCCAAAATGGACAAATTTTCGAAAAAAAAAAAAATCTATAAAAATCTTCTCCTCAGCATCTGTTTGTTATATGAAGCTGATACTTTGCATCCATCCTCCTGGAATTAGCCTCTACAAAGAAATTGTTTTTTTGTTCCAGTCGATCAGATAAGAACTCTGGTTGCTATGGCAACTTTCAGTTTGCAGAGACTTATAATGGGAAAAGTAGAAATTGGCTATTTCTGCAGTCTCATTTCGGATATTTGAATTTTGTTTTTGCATAAATGTTTATTGAATAAAAATTAAAACAGATCCTTTAAGAGCAGTGAACACATTAATGTGAAAGGGGATGGGCCATACCGCGGTTTCGACTATTAAAGTCTCGTCAGTGACCCTTTAGATTTGGCAATATGGAGCCAAAGAGAATTACTGAAATTTTGCAACTTTCAACAGGGTAGTCGATACAAAGATTACTTTTATCTAAATGGGACCAAATATCTTAAATATTGGTTAGAAAATGAATCGTAACCGATTATAAATTTCTGATTTCTCAGAATATCCTCGCTGATTACAAAGGACCAAAAAGAAAATATAACCTGCACTATGGATGATGTACGGGGAGACTTTTTAGGGCCGCCACACGGCACAACACCAGCTGCAGTAATAGCAAATAAAAATTAAAACTGAGATCCTTTAAGAGCACCTTTTAGGGCCGCGACTACTGAAATTTTGCAACTTTCAACAGGGTAGTCGATACAAAGACTACTTTTATCTAAATGGAACCAAATATCTTAAATATTGGTTAGAAAATGAATCGTAACCGATTATAAATTTCTGATTTCTCAGAATATCCTCGCTGATCTCAAAGGACCAATAAGAAAATATAACCTGCACTGTGGATGATGTACGGGGAGACTTTTTAGGGCCGCCACACGGCACAACACCAGCTGCAGTAATAGCAAATAAAAATTAAAACAGATCCTTTAAGAGCAGTGAACACATTAATGTGAAAGGGGATGGGCCATACCGCGGTTTCGACTATTAAAGTCTCGTCAGTGACCCTTTAGATTTGGCAATATGGAGCCAAAGAGAATTACTGAAATTTTGCAACTTTCAACAGGGTAGTCGATACAAAGATTACTTTTATCTAAATGGGACCAAATATCTTAAATATTGGTTAGAAAATGAATCGTAACCGATTATAGATTTCTGAAATTAGAGTAGTCTTCTATGTGTTATATGACTCGAATTTTGACTTCTAATATGGTGTTTTTGCTAAGACATTGGATAGAATATCACAGAATTTTATCAGGTGACCATAAATTTTACATTCAACGCTAGCTGCTAAATCAGGTGAGCTCTGTGGCCCATGGGCCTCCGGTTAAATAATTGAAGCAAATCCTATAACACATCGAGACGACAAAGTATAAAATACTAGACTCACGTCATAGATTTGCCGTTAAAATATGAATACAATAAATGTATTTGGCCCTTAGGAACAGGCGTGCCATTCATATTTGTAGCGGTAAATCTGTGACGTGAGTCTACTAATATGATATTTCTATTTATACGTGTACTTTAATCAACTGTTAATGATTTGTAACAACATACATGTATATCTGATAAATGCTCATTTTTATGTGTAGACATATCAATAGTTTTGTCTCTACTCTAGTCAGGGGATTTTAAGATTGCTCATTTAATATCACACCTTGCTCATTTAATATCTCATTAGAATATATGGTGATACTGCAAGAGCTTGAAGTTATATTTATGTTTAGTTAAGCCCATGTGTAGTGTATTATGCGCGTAGAAAGCCATTGAAGGATGGTTGAACAAAATTATCAAATCTATCATAAAAATTGAAAGGTATGACAATTTCAAATATATCATAAAATACATATTTTATACTAGAATAAAATAAAACTGAGATTCTTTAAGAGCAGTGATCATATTGATGAGAAAGGGGTCGGCCATACCGCGGTTTCGGCTTCATAAGCCTCTTCAGTGACCCTATAGAATTGGCAACAAGGAACCCAAGATTGCAACTTTGAACAGGATAGTCGATAGAACGACTATTATAATCAAATGGGGCCAAATATTTTTTCTCCATCTATTTTTTTTAATTTTATCTTTGAATTTTTCAGGTTTTGAACGGACATATACTGTAACCCAGGAACTATAACATCAGGAAAAGATGCCCGTGGAATATTTACCCCCATATACCCTACTTTTATATCATAAAACTGGGGTATGCAGGGCTATACCTATTTTTCTTATTTTTGCTCCAAAACATAGATTGTGGGTACTCGTTAGAACCGCCTCGGCAAGACGGTTCTAACGTGTACCCACAATCTATGTTTTGAGCAAAAATAAGAAAAATATCAACTTTTTTCCGAAGATTTTTTTAATTTTTACAGCTGAAAAAAAATCTCTGTATATCATGTATATTGCATGGGCAAGTTTTCGTAATGATAACTTCAAGCTCCCGTGTGTGATACATGCATTATTGCTAAAACAAATCGTGATTTTGTATTTTTATACATGTGTAAATAACACATTGAAACAAAACATAGATTGTGGGTACTCGTTAGAACCGCCTTGGCAAGACGGTTCTAATGTGTACCCACAATCTATGTTTTGAGCAAAAATAAGAAAAATATCAACTTTTTTCCGAAGATTTTTTTAATTTTTACAGCTGAAAAAAAATCTCTGTATATCATGTATATTGCATGGGCAAGTTTTCGTAATGATAACTTCAAGCTCCCGTGTGTGATACATGCATTATTGCTAAAACAAATCGTGATTTTGTATTTTTATACATGTGTAAATAACACATTGAAGGCTGAACTAAACCTTACACACTTGTGCATTTGTTAAGAACACATCGTGCACATTACGGGTAAAATACGTGGGTCATTCAAAAAGTAATGCAAAATGTAGCGTATTTTGTGTATTGTTTTAACAGACAGAGGTAATGTTTTTAATTTATGAAAGTGGAAAATACACATTAACTAAATCGGACCGTACACTTTGTGTTGCTTAGCAATCGGAATGACAGCCAAGGTGTCGCTCTTTTCAAAAATCAAATGAATAAACATAAAGCTTTGACATTTCTTTGATGGTGTTTTAAATAACTATCAATTTACATGTTTGTCTAATGTCACCCTAGCCAGAGCTTTTCAGACAACTGATTCATAGAGCCCCACGTGTGTCAACTGTTGCTCAGCAACGTCAGAACTTGCCTAGGCACGTTTGGTTTTATGCATTTTCCGAAGAATTTAGTTGCTAGGTAACGAATAATGTTATCTGAGAATAACAATTTATAGCAAGTACTTTTCAAAGAGTCACTTGCAGAAACAAACAGGCATATGCATGGTCGATTAAACAAACTACATGTCCAATTGTAGCAGATACTGTATCTCTATCCCCATTTTCCCCGATTCGGTCGATAAATTTTAGTCAATTTTTCAACTTTTATTGGGTGTCATTTAAAATATATCAGTCAGATTACATTAACTTGAACACTAAACAAAGCAATTTCGCGTTCGGTGTGAGAAAAGAAAGTGAATACATTTAATATAGATTTCCTATTTCCATGGCGACAGTTGTAAGAGTTGTGGCCATGTGGCTTTTACCAGTGGTCTATTGTTGCTGGGCAACAGAAAGTCGAGCATGTGACTAGCTGTTGAACTGTCTCGCAGAAGACGAATCTAATTTATGTTTCAAGAAATTTAAATGCATTATTATCAATATTGCATTACTTATTGAGTGATCTACGTACAAGGAATTGTGCACCTGGATTACACATCAAGTGCACAAAGAGTGTCAAGGCTAGTTCAGACCTAACTGTATATTATATTGTACATAATCAAAACACTTTCAGCATTGACCCATGCCTAAAATCGGTCGTTGCAAATATGAATAAATTAAATGTATATCTCCAAATTAGCTCGACATGTCATTCACATGTGTGTGTTACAGTACATCTGTGACTTGGTCTAAACTGAAAACGTTTTGATTATACGTGAACGTTAATATGTGATGTTCTCTGTGATTTTGGGTCTTGTGGCGGTTAAGACGTTGACGTCACAAAATGTGAATTGAAGTTGACGTCACAAAACTGCATGCGACGTTAATTGGATTTTGCGCACTAGTTTCAAACGCCCTCTAAAAAGAAAGGTAGGGAATTAGACGGAATATTTCCTTCGGTATTCCGTTAAACCTCTCCATACCGACGGAAATTGGATATATTCAGTCCTTGGTCGAAAATGAAAATTCAGCAAAACTGCAAAACTGTGATATTCTAACTTATGTCAGATCTTTCCTTGCATATATGACATAGATTATAAATATTCTAGTTGTTAAAGTACGCAGAATCATAAAATACTTCATTTTTTCTATGATGTTTATAAATAGATCAGGGGAGACTACTGTAGAATTAGCGACTCAAAGTCGAAAATCGTTTGTTTTTCTACATTAATGTAAACGTGTTAAGCAATTTGATGTGTTTACTGGAAGATCTTCGGCACTGGTACAAATACATAGCAAAAATAATAAGATTAATATCAAAATAGCATAGCTGCATGTCGCTTACGAAATCCGCAATCAGTTCGACATTGGTTTTAATGCAACCTATGCTAAGCTGTCAGGGAAGTGGAACGAGGTATCGAAGTGGAGCGAAATGACAGTTAGCCAGCTGATCTAGTAGGGAATTTCTAGCAAGAACTTTGAAATTTCATTTCTACTATATTTAGACAACATTCACCGCGAAGGACAACAGAACAGGACACTGTTACTCAGTGTTACAAACGTTTTTCAACAATTAAAAACCCTATGGTGCAAACTGAGGGTGGTGCGAGTTTTAATTTTCTCATTAATGGTTGGTGTTATTTATAAGAGCTTTTGGACATGGATTATAAATATAATAGAAATTGTCAAAATGGTAAAACTTTATTTCCGACTTTTGACTCCACAAGACCCAAAATGCCAGATACTGTCATATATACCGTTAAGATGATGTTATGATATCAATATGTGACGTCGGTCAACATTTTTACACCATTATACCATAGTTATATTGATTTATTTGGGAGCAATAAATGTTGCCCAAAAACTTTGTAAGCTCATTTGAGCTTAAGGCTTACCGATAAGATGCTAATATGATATCAATATGTGACGTCGCTCAACATTTTTACACCATTATACCATAGTTATATTGATTTATTTGGGAGCAATAAATGTTGCCCAATAACTTTGTAAGCTCACTTGAGCTTACGGCTCATAGGTGAGCTTATAGGATGAGCATGCTGTGCCGTCCGTCGTCGTTGTTGTCGTTCACAATATTCAAACATCTCTTCTCTGAAACTGCTTCGTCCATGTAGGGAATCATTATGATTGGGACAAACGTTTGTATAAATGATCCAGGTCAATTGACCAAGATGGCTGTCATGCCAATAAATGGTAAACGCATTTAAACTTTTTCTTCAACTACTTCGTATAAATCATGAAGGTCGATTGAGCTAGATTGATTTTACAAGGTAAATTTCGATAACATAGACTTTTCAATGTAAAAAACGTTGGATTATTCAGAAAAGATGTAGTTTGTGCCCTGCAAACTGCTATATACAGCCGGACAACTTATTGAGATAATGAAGGTTTGTGAGTATTCTAGGTTACGGTCATTTCATGACCTTGGCTAAAGGTGATTTACATATTAAAATCAAAACTTTATTTTCTCAAAAAATCTCTCGGCCAAGCAATACCAATTTTATCTGAAGCCTCCTTGGGATAGGACAGGAAAATTTAATAAGCTGGGTCCATGTTACATGATTAAGTTGACAGCTATGGTCATAATAATTTGAAAAACACATTGTCTACTCAGAATCCGGTAAACTGATTTCAACGTAGCATCGAGAACTCAAGTCTAATATAACTTCTATAACAGGACATGGGTTTGACCTTGATCTATTTTACGGCACAGTCTAATTTAGCCACATAGACTTTTCAATTTTAAAGAGAGTGAGCAAGTGTTTTTTTTTTTGTTTTGTTTTTTTTTGTTCAAATATCATTTAAGCCTGTGACCTGATAATTTGTAGAAATAGACAGATTGAGTTTATACAATTATTTTAATGTTTTAGTATAAGGTCAAGATTATTTTTTACCTTGGCAAAAGGTCATTTCGAAAGACCAACTTTCATGTGAGCGTTCTGAGGACCACTGGTCTTTTGGTCTATTTATACAATAAATAATATTTAATTTAAAACTGTCAGAGGTTAATGTGTATTCATGTAGTACGTAAACCGACAGTTAAGATTGATTTTGTCATGACATCAATCGAATATTATGTTTTTATTTTTCACGTGAGCCGCGTAATGAGAAAACCAACATTCTGCAATTGCAAAAACATTTGTTTTCGCTACATGGAAAGTACAATTCGTCTACTTTCTAAATCGAAAGTTCACATCCACAAGCCATCTTATGTGCTTGTACAGCTCATTTTGTGTCGGGCCTGTTCTGAAACCACAGTGTTTGTCTTCTCATGACGCGGCTCACATCTATGAATTCGATATTGTCTCGTCCCAGAATTTTACCATTCTCTAGTTAAGATGCAAAACGATTGCGTCAAAATATTTGGTTATAAAACAAAAAGTGTTGGATGTCTACATAAATAAATAGTTCATTATGTATAGTGAGATTTCTTTGACCATGTCGGTTTTCTCAAGTTCTCGTGACAACTGTTTGTAAATATATATAAACAGAGGGGTTGCTTTTCTCTTTAAACATTTTTCAGTTGTCAAATGAAGTGCTTGGACATGTAGCTTTGAAAATACTACCTGTCTGAAAACAAAATATTTCATATTTCTCTTAAATCTTGGAAGAAAATTAGCAGATAAATAAATAGCTAGGTTGCCTTTTCATTGGCAGCGAACATCCAATGACGTCAAACGCAATTGTGATCAAAACACAGAGCCGTTTGATTACAGCTCCAAAAGTCAGGATGTTTTTGTTGCTGGTCGCATGCCTATTTTTCCGTTAAAACTTTAGACCCCTTCATTCTACCCGGCAAAAAACATTTTTCTAACAAACGTACGTTATATTGATGTACATGTACGTGTAAGTACCACATTTTATTGCAAATGAAAGCCAACCAATGGCATTTTGTTATTGCGTTCCAGTTGGACCCAAAGAGACTGTTTTTTTCAGTTCCAATTAAACTGTTTCGTTATTGACGCTTTATTTGATCATGACACTTTTATGAAATGAGCCGCCGCATGGGAAAACAAACAATCTGCATATGCGAAAACAAAGACGCAGATCAGCTGTGCAGAAACTGCACAGCCGATCAGCGCCTCTGTTTTCGCTACACGGCTTGTTCAATTTCTCTTATTCTTAAACCCGAAATTTCAAGCTTCTAGCCATCTTCTGTGCTTGCACAGCTCGGTTTGTGTTAGACCTGGTCGGAAACCCCGAAGACTGGTTTTCTCGCGTCGCGGCTCAAATCATGTTGGACTTGAAGATGCTTTTTTAGTCCGAAAAAAAAACTTAAGTAAGTAAAGCAGACGATTATACTTTTTCTATTTATTAAAATAAAACAGAGATCTTTTTAGAGCAGTGAACATATAATTAATATTAATGAGAAAGCTTTTTCGGAAATACCCTGTATTCATAGAGAACCAATTGATAAAACAAATGTTTCTTTGTAATGTCCGTGAGTATAGGGATAAACATGGTTTTCACTGTTCAGACATTCGATGGATCACGAGGAAGGTGTTTGAGCAGCGTGTTCAAACCCCTTCCGAGTGAACCAGCGAATGTTTGAACACTGAAACAAAACATGGTTAATCGCTGTTCTTGCATTTTCACACTTATTCGCTTAAACTATTTTCAAAATAACATAAGCAACTTAAAAACTCAGCGAAAACCGCGGAGCTTCTTCAGCGTTGGCCGTTTTGTTTCTACGGAACACAGTGACGTCACATCGCATTGACCATTGACGTCGATGGATTTCACCCGAAACCCATATTCAAACGGCACGTTAATTTCATGCTGTTTGAACATGGCTTTCGGACCAATTAAAAACGGCTTCATATGCATAGATATCTATGCAAGAATATAGATAGTAGGACTATAATTATGAAATATTACTTTCTTACCAGTTGACAAACACAAGATTCTTAGCACCATCCCTTATGTTAATCCCCTTTGATCATTACTATACATCTAAAGGAATTTTAATCAGTGTTTAGAAGTTTAACGACTTCTACTTTGTTGTCACATCGAAAGAAGTTTTGTTATGTTTTGGTTTTGATGCCAATGTCGATTTATTCATGTTGAAAATATTCGTTACGAAAACACGCCCGTGTAATATACAGATTTTGCTTTAAAGCCTGTAAAGCTTAGGTAGTGATATCATTTCATTTTTTTCTTATGTTGAAACAATTGTCTGTAGAAATGTTTGGTATTTTTAAGGACTTATGTGTGGTCACTGTATATACATGTTTGAAGATTTACCTGTATAAAAAGCATTGTTTATTTTTGTCAACAATGTTACATTCTTCAGCATGCTTTATCATGTGGCTGTTGAATATGTTGCAAATACATGGATTTATGTATACATGATTGTCAAATGAGTGGTCAGCTCAGAGCAAGTGAGTCATTTTTCAGTTACTTCCGGGTTGAAATCGTTGGACCCATTTTTCTTAGCTTTTTGAAAAAATAAGCCAAATTTTTCGATGTAGTCATTGACTTCAATCATATAAGAACCTGAAACAAAAGGCATGTCATCTTTCAGCAAACAACAAGCGCACACGAGCCGCCCCAAGTTACACACTTTCAGAATTTTCAAGAAAAACATGTTTACACTATCTTTTCCCAGAGAAATACATTTCCATGACCCCAAAATAATTTTTAATTTGTCAGATTATGTATCCTAGACATTTAGGCTTTGTGTAGTTTTTATTCAAATGCATTCCATTTTCCAGGAAATGGGTCCCACGAAAACCAGTTACATTCCAATTTTACACCAAGCTATTTAAAATTTTAAAACAATAACTATATTGAGTCATTCCTAGTATCTGTGACATCTATTAGCAATAAATGCACATCGTCATTTGATTGACAGATTCAAGAAAACAGTAGATTTCTGTTTTACACACCCCACCCACTCATGTCAGTATTGATAAATCCTTAATATTTTTGCTCAGCCGAGGCGGTGATCTTACGAGTACCCACAATCTATGTTTTGAATAAAATTAAGAAAAAATTGTGGTGAAAATTTTCAAGTTTAACTTAAAAAAAATCTGTATATTGCACGGGCGTGTTTTCGTAATGTCATGTTGAAAATATTGTTGTGGTTGATAATAAAATGTTTGAATCAAATCTGAATTATACTTTGCTTATTTATCAAATATCCAATAGAACACACATGCACACGAATAATGTACAAGTCATTTGTAACCACGTCCCCCAACGCCGGGGGAGGGCGGGGGATAGCCGTGGAAATGGCCACGGCAGTGCGGGAGAAATACCCTGGGCTTGCTTTATATAGGCAAAAAGGGCCGTGAAATGAAAAGGTAGCAGGCTGCGGGGGGAAAAACAGTGGCTATACCGATGAGCAGTCCCCGCAAAGTGGGGCTTTGAGCGGGGATTTGCTGATACAAAAGTCAAAGTCTCCGCTATTCCCCGGCGGTGGGGGCCTTGGTTACAAATTACTATTATAGTCTGGTAGTTTATTTAAGAAACTCGACAAATGACTTTTAAGATACTTGTATTGCTAAGATCTTGCTGAAAGTTCCATTAGGTATACAAAAGCAGTAATCCTAATTTTTGTTGAATATTTGAGACGTATACATGTGCTCCGAAGCTCTGTAATTAGATGGAATTAAGGGCTATTTTTCTTCTTTGTAGTAGTGTCCCCACGTTGACTTTTCGTGGCACCGTCTTTCGAAAAGACGTTAAAAGTTTTCATGATTATTAAGAAGTCTTGATTTGGCTCATTAATACAGTGTACAATGGTCGTTATTTACAGCGTATGTTTATTAATGCTCCCTGTCTTTATTGTCCCTGAGTATTTTCGTTTCTTTCCAAGTGAATCATGAATAACAGCTCTGTCGAATACAGCTCCAGGGGTTCAGTCTCTGACGAGTCTGGTTGTAGAATGTTGTTATGTCTCCCCCCCCGACAGGGTCGGGAGACATATTGTTTTTCCCCGCGCGTCTGTCCGTCTGTCTGTCTGTCCGTCTGTACGTCACAAATCGTGTCCGCTCTATAACTTGAAAACCGTTAGAGATTTTTCAATGAAACTTGGTACACTTGTAAACCACGAGACGATGTGTCATACACAAGAACCATAACTCTAGCTTGAGTATTTTTGGAGTTATTTCCCTTTGATTATTTTCGATACAATTTCGTGTCCGCTGTATAACTTGAAAACCGTTAAAGATTTTTCAATGAAACTTGGTACACTTGTAGACCACGACGAGACGATGCGTCATGCACAAGAACCATAACTCTTGCTTGAGTATTTTTGGAGTTATTTCCCTTTGATTATTTTCGATACAATTTCGTGTCCGCTGTATAACTTGAAAACCGTATAAGATTTTTCAATAAAACTTGGTACACTTGTAGACCACGATAAGACAATGTGTCATGCACAAGAACCATAACTCTTGCTTGAGTATTTTTGGAGTTATTTCCCTTTGATTATTTTCGATACAATTTCGTGTCCGCTGTATAACTTGAAAACCGTTTAAGATTTTTCAATGAAACTTGGTACACTTGTAGACCACGATGAGACGATGTGTCATGCACAAAAACCATAACTCTGGCTTCAGTATTTTGGGAGTTATTTCCCTTTGATTATTTTCGATACAATTTCGTGTCCGCTGTATAACTTGAAAACCGTTTAAGATTTTTCAATAAAACTTGGTACACTTATTGAGCATGATCAGACAATGTGTCATGCACAAGAACCATAACTCTTGCTTGAATATTTTATGAGTTATTTCCCTTTGATTATTTTCCATACAATTTCGTGTCTGCTTTATAACTCGAAAATCATACGAGTTATTTCAATGAAACTTGGTACACTTATAAAGCACGATGAGATTACGTGTCGTGCTAAAGAACCATAACTCTTGCTTGCATATCTTTGGAGTAATTTTCCTTTGATTATTTTCCATACAATTTCGTGTCCACCCTATAACTTGAAAACCGTAAGAGAAATTTAAGTGAAACTTGGTACACTTATAAAGCATGATGAGACGATGTGTCATGCACAAGAATTATAACTCTTGCTTTCATATCTTTGGAGTTATTTCCCTTTGATTATTTTTCCATACAATTTCATGTCCACTCTATAACTTGAAAACCATAAGAAATATTTCAATGAAACTTGGTACACTTATAAAGCACGATGAGATGATGTGTCATGCTAAAGAACCATAACTCTTGCTTGCATATCTTTGGAGTTATTTCCCTTTGATTATTTTTCATTCAATTTCGTGTCTGCTCCATAACTCAAAAACCATTAGAGATTTTTCAATGAAACATGGTACACTTATAAAGCATGATGCACAAGAATCATTACTCTTGCTTTCATATCTTTGGAGTTATTTCCCTTTGATTATTTTCCAAACACTTTCGTGCCCCCTCTATAACTTGAAAACCGTAAGAGATATTTCAATGAAACTTGGTACACTTATACAACAGAATGACAGGATATGTGATGCACAAGAACTATAACTCTTTCTTGCATATTTTGGACATGCACGTAGAAAGGGGGGAGACATCAGTTTTCACATAGAAAACAAATTCTAGTTGATGTCTGGATGACTGGAATCCAGCAGTAGTTGTGTACATCTGGCAGAATCTTCTAGTAGACTATTTACCTTCACACTGGAATGTTTAAACATAGATGTTATCTCATTTAATGTTTTGTAGGCTTTCACAAGCTGTTATGAAATGCCCTCTTGTTTAAGGATTTTAATTACATTGCTGGCATGTTAGACTGACATATTGATTAAATTTAGCCCTATTAGACTGCAATGTGTGTGTTTCAGTCAGTAATCTTACTTTTACTTCGGCACGTCTGACATCATAGATGTTGTTCCTTACCGAGGCGTAGACTTGATGTACCTTCCCTATTTTTACAGCACCAGGAATCAGGTAACTGAGTGAGGGCTTTGATTCTATATCATCCTGTCATTGTTGTTCTATAGCTTGATAGATTTTGGTTTTTACAAATTTCTTCCATTGTTCCCTTGACGGTGGGTTTTCTAGAAGCTCATAGGCTGAAGGTCATAGGTGTTTATTATTATCATGACACTGGAGTACCAACTCTTCTCAGTAATGCTTCTAACAACAAGCTGCCGTACTGCTATGGCGTTTTCAATGGATGACTGGTCTCTTAAAACTCTTCTAAGGAGAGATAGGATGTTCCTTTTTTGGCAAATATCGGAAGAATACCAAGCAGTGCCAATGCCGAAGTATCAGACGTCTTAAGCGGAAGATTTTGTATTTGTTTCATAGATCTTTGTTGAAATGCTTCAAGCTGTTTTTTCTTCATACTAAGAACCTCCAGACCATACATCAATCTAGAAACTACATACTTCATCCACATGTTAGCTTTGATAGATTGTTTCAGCCCAAATTCACCATGGAAACCAGCACCCATAAATACATAAACAGTTCTACGCCCTAGGTTTGCCTTTATATCAGGAGTAAACTTGGTTGACCTGGACACACACCCAAATTCACAGCCTGGTCTTCCACCGGAACCGAGTCACTGTATAGATGGATGTTTGGTTCTTGATGAACATTATAGTTAGGATCACTGTCTTTGTGGGGTGTATGGTATACGTAGTGTTCCCAGTTGGCTTGAAGTTATGCAGAAGTCATCATTGGTTGGCGTTCAGACAAGTCTTCAGTGATGAAAAGGTACAAGTAGGCAAAGATCAGGAAAAGGCACAATCAGAAAGAGATTCCCACTCCAAAAACTGAGGTGGGAAAAACCCAAACTAACAATCAGGCACTTATACCATGAAACATATCGTAAGCCGAATGATCAGCTATTTTCCCAATAGGTGGTCACTCAGTTACCTTAACTTAATTAAAAATATGAAAACATACATAAGGCGCCAACAGCACAAAAACATTTTAAACACCAAGACATAAAACAAAAAGAACCACCACAGAAGTATCGCGTTGGAACGATCAGTAACACAAAGTTACTGGCGGTCTTAAACCGGTTTTACAGGATCCTAACCTCACCCTCAGCTTCTGCAGTGGTTCATAACATTTAGTAAGTTCTTCGGTCCTCGTGGTGAATCTCTAACTAGTCAATGAATCATCAAGAACAAACAAATAAATCATGATAAACATCCCAAGGACTCACAGATTGAGTAAGCTGCCCGACGATGGAGATCCCTGGGCGCCGAATAACCTACTAACTCCGGAGCAAAAGAAAAACACCAGTTGGACCCCGGTGGGCCAAGCAACAGACAAGAAGCTCCGGCCCCAACCAACTAAAATGAATAGCTTTAAGTCGGGGCCATCATAGAGTCTGACGCCCGACCCACCGGCGTGCAATTAAAGAAGGCAGCATAGTTATCAACCATGACTGGGTTAAAAACTTAGCATGCAGACTGTCGCATAACATTCAAGTTATAACCTATACGTCTATAACGTGTTATGATTTTCTGAACTGAAAAGAAATATCATTAATTCCTATAAGTTTCTTAAATTTGTAAACTAAGTCATCATAAAATTCAGGTTCCGAAAGGCCCTCACTTAAAAGCGTCTTTAACCCAACATTATATTTGAAAATCAATTCATAGTGTCTACGATAAAATTTAGAAAAGGTTTTTCGAAGTTTATGATACCGATAGCCCTGTTGGGGAAGTTTTGCGGTTAAACATTTATTTCGAGCGTTGAAGTCTGTAACATGATTGGAGACTCTAGCAAATCTAATAAGTTGCGAAATGTATACACCATAAGAAGCACGACGAGGAACGTCACCATCCAAAAAAGGAAAAATTACTATATCAAAATCACAGTCATCGCGCTTATCATAAATTTTAGAAGAAACAAATCCATTTGCAACAGAAAGATGTAGATCTAAAAAGGGAGCTTCGGTATCTGAGATATTGGCTTTGTTCAACTGAAGTTCAGGTGGATAAATTTGATTGACCATACCTTCAAAATAAGGGTTGTCAATGTTCAAAAGGTCATCGAGGTACCTAGATGTGGAATTAAAAGCCTCGATAACATCAGCTTGATTATCATGGTTAAGAGAATCCATGAAATCTCTTTCGTAGCAGTATAAAAATAAATCAGCTACGAGAGGTGCGCAATTTGTACCCATCGGAATTCCAACAATTTGTCTGTATAACTTGGTCCCAAATCTAATATAAATATTATCAAGGAGATAGGACAAGGCGTCGCACACATTCTGACATGACCAAAGTGTATACCGACTTTGGTCAGAGGAAGTGGAAAAAGCCTTTCTGTCATTACATGCCAAATAAAGTGAACCATAGTTTTTTAATGCCCTTTTGAAGGTCCACTCTATTAAATCCAGAAGTTTTTCTTTTATTAGATTATGTGGTAATGTTGTATACAGAGTAGAAAAATCATACGTGGACAAGCTTGTCGCACGGAATCCTCTACAATTCAATTTACTGAGCACCTCACCAGAATTTTTTATTGACCAAAACCAATTTTTATTTGAAGTTTCATACACTGTCTCACAGTATCTTATAACATGAGATTTGATAGCAGTAAGACAGGAAGTTAATAAGAATCGTTGACTATTTCCATTCAAAAATGCCTATGGTTTAAAGGAAAAATAAAAGTTGGCCATCAGTCTCTTTATTCACGTGTTAGCTTCCCTGAATAAGGGGCTGTGTGATAGAAGAATTTATTATTAAATTTTTGATGACCCAGGATGTTTATTTTGGGCTGAACAATCATATTTGATATGAAATATATAGAATTCAGGAAACGTTTTATAAAGTATTGTTCCCCCCCGAGAGCCAACAAAAGCTTTTGCCTGCATTTGCGTTATCATTATCCACACAATATATGAAAGTGGCGTGCTGGCTCTAGGGGGGGAACGATACTCTAGAGCCCAAAAACGAGAGCCCAAATATGATTATCAGTCCTAGTTTCTCATTCAGGAAAAACTAGCAGATATAAAGTTACCAAAATTGAAACAATATTAAAGGACAACCATATACAATAATTGAAATGCAGTTAAGTTGAACTGGGATGTTGCACAACTAATTTTCATAATTTGGGCACAAACATAAAATGATTTGTTCAATTTGTGTTACAACATTTTGGAGACATACTGTACAAATACACCCTTCATTTATTCACGCCCTGCTACCTACATAGTTAACTATGAATGTTAAATAAATCCACAGTCATTAGGACAGGGTTTTCAGTTCAGCGTTGCAACAAACAGCCACAAGGTAGATTTCCAAGGGTGGTCAGGTGGCAATATGGGCCTCACGCCCATTGGGGCCTGAAGAAAAAGATTGGCTGCTTGTGCCTCCAGGCTAGGCTTCTATGCTACTGGCTGACCATGTGATTACTGGTTTCACCGCTCAGGTCTGAGCCTGCCCAGGAAAAGTGGTTCAAGTCAAATCAACCATACATATGAGCCTTGTCGGCTTAGTTGGATGGTTATATTTGAAGCATTATAACTTTGTGTTACTGATCGTTCCAAGTCGATACTTCTGTAGTGGTTCTTTTTGTTTTATGTCTTGGTGTTTAAAATTTTTTGTGCTGTTGGCGCCTTATGTATGTTTTCATATTTTTAGTTAAGTTAAGGTAACTGAGTGGCCACCTATTGGGAAAATAGCTGCTCATTCGGCTTACGATATGTTTCATGGTATAAGTACCTGATTGTTAGTTTGGTTTTTTCCCACCTCGGTTTTTGGAGTGGGAATCTTTTTCTGATTGCGCCTTTTCCTGATCTTTGCCTACTTGTACCTTTTTGTTGGATGTCATGACATCCTAATTTTGGATAAAAGTCCCATAAAATGGAGGCAAAGTCCCGACATGACCATAGCTGTTGACTGGGACGCTAAGCATTAATTCCGATAATCAGTCAAAATGTTTAACAGACTCATTATGCATGGCATCGGTCTCAGAATAAGAGTCCTGGATTCGAGCCCTACAACATGTAGCTCTGGGTTGTGTCATAAAGCAAACTACATGATTTGCTTCCCATATTACCAGGTATAGGTGTATGCTTCCGGCCATGTCTGAAAATGTTGACTTGGACGTTAAACCTCAAATTTACAGAAGCAAACTGACAAGCAATGATTATACATGTATGCTTTACTGAATTGTGGAGATAGGTAGCCGTGTTAGATAAAACAGGACATGTGTATGTATTTGTTATGCAACATTGGCCATGATCATCTTTAAAAAATTATCCTAAAATTTTGGGCCAGAGTAATTACATTTTGCATGTAAAATAATGCAGAAGTTCTTACGTAATGATCCACGTTTAAAGCAACATGCAACTTTGAAATTTTTATGAGTTTGAATTAATTCCAGACTGCACTTTCGTTTATAACGTTATAACAAATACGGTAATTTATTATTTCAAAGGTACAGGTACCTCCTAAATGGTTTCCTTATTAAATTTCAAATTGCAAACAAATTAAACAATTTTGGTGATTTTTCATGATTCCTGCATGTATCTGTTGGGTACACAACTTTAAATAGAAACACTAGTGATAAAAATTGTGAGCATGCAGAAAAAAAGTCAAAATTTCAATCTTTTGTTTTTATGAAATTTAGACCCCCTCCCCCACTGGAACTTAGATTTCTACTAAATAATGACAAAATATACAAATATCTTAGCATAAATAGCTTCACAAGACATTGAAGTATTGTTCTCGACAGAAAGGATTAGCATCAGGAGCTTAATAACATCGTTCTGGGCTGCTAAAGTATAGGCGTATACAGGCCATATAGTCAACGGTCCTTTAGAAGATTCAGTGGTAGTACAAGAGCTAGAATTTGCAATAAATCTAGCTTTGTATGGTCTTTTGTGAAGCTTAGGTAACCATTACATCGTAGGAAGTTTGTCTTGGCCTTCATTGACACAAACAGAAAACTTAACAGGTAAATCGTTTAAGTGGGCATTAACTACAGACACTTCATCAGTATCTGTCTCCAGATAAGCCCTGGTACCATAAGCTCCTGTTTTAAGGTGTTAACGTAGTGAAGCCTACAAACGACAACAACATTGTTTGCGGCTTTGTCTGCCGGAACCAAGACATACTTTCTATGAAATTCTTGGATACCCTGCTTCAAATGCCTAAATGACGATTTGGGTTTAGGAGGTAAAAGATGAGTATTTTGTGAATAAAACTTAATACGTTTATCCACGATAGTGAAGATACTTCTTTTCCATTCTTTAAGAGCATTATCCTCAACACCCTCTCGTTTACACCATCGATTACCGAAATCATTTAATGCAGATGCAATCTCCTCTCTATATTTGTCGAAATTAATGTAGGAAGGGAATCTATATTTCGGACCTTTAGAAACAATCTTGCGAATTCTAGAATCCGAAATTATTTTTAAATTTCCAGTAACTATATGTCCGGCTGGTTGATAAACATATTTTGAATCTTTACAAACTCAAGACTTGGGAGTATTAGCATGGATATCATAGATCATCGGCCACAATCACATTGGGAATCCTTACTGTTCCAACAAGCTTCCCACAGAATCAGTCTTCAATATCGACAAGGAAAGAGTTGTTGTATCGTTTGTAGTGGGGGCCGGACAAGATCCCTCCTTGCCGCACCCCCTGGCGTATGACGACCGTTGAGGATAAAAAACCCCATCCCACTTGACATTGGCAGATATATTAGTATACAGCTTTTTCATGAGAAGCCAGTCGTCCCAAAATATAACATCAAAATATTGCTTTCGCAGTAGAGAGTCGTGGTCAACGACATCAAAGCGGGCATCAAAGACCTTCTGTACATCCAACGCTGCTACAAGCAAAGGCTTTGTATGTCGTTTAGACTCTTGAATACACTCGCTCAGTATCATGGCTGCATTTATGGAGGTGCTCTCCGTGAAACCCTTCTGCAATCTGGATTGAGTGGTTTGTAGACTTGGATTGTGCCTGCTACTCAGGATCTCTTCTCCACTATTTAGAATGACCGGAGTTACAGAGAGGGGTTTATAGCATCACCTGCCTTGTATACTGCAGTTAAGCCTCTTTCAGCAAATCTGGAACTTTCCGTAACCTGAAGATGCCGTTGGCCATGACCATCAAGGCAGGAGAAATTTCATTGATACCGACATTAAAATGTTCACTCATCGGAACAAAAGCATTAACTGCTATACTTTTTTCAGTTTAGCTAAAGCTTTTCTAATTTCCTCTTCAGTGACTAGGTCATTATGTTTTGATGATTGATGACAAATTTCCTCTATAAGTAGAAGGTAAGATTTAACATTATTGAAGAAGCTTTCATCAAATTTGGGATTAACCTTCGGTGTTGCTAGGTCATGGAAGTGGTCTCGCCATCCAGAGCAAATTCCTTCGGTGGTGTCATACTGAGGACCATTTACTGGCAAAGATCTAGTTTGGGAGCTGTCAGTCTTCCTCTGCATTCGGACATTTGGTACTATTCTCATTATCCATGTGTTTTATTATTATTATTGATTCTCTAGAGATAGCTTCGTTCCGCCGCACTGCTTTTCTAAGCTGTATTTTGGCCTTTTCATTTCATCAAAGTGCACAGAGTTGGCAGATCGCTCAGGCTTCCCAGCTGCCTTCCATTCACCCCATCTTTTCCTAGATTCACAAATAGTAGAGAAACCATTGTGACTCCATTTTTATTGATTCCATTACGAAAACGCGCCCATGCCCATGCAATATACAGAGATTTTTTTCATCTATAAAAATTAAAAATTTCACCAGAAAATTTTTGATATTTTTAATATATTTGCTCAAACCATACATTGTGGGTACACGTTAGAACCGCCTCGTCGAGGCGGTACTAACGAGTACCCACAATGTATGGTTTGGATCAATAATAAGAAAATTAGGTATACCTTTGCAAGTTTTACTATATAAAATTGGGGTTCAAGGGGGTAAACATTACACGGACATGTTTTCGTTATGCTTTGTAGGTTTCTTGAATATTTCTGGTTTATGATTTGGGAAGCTAATTTTGTGGCCTCCCTGAGTATATCAGTTCGTATCTGGCACTGCAAGTCATTCATACTCGTTGCTGCCCGGGTATCATGCAAAGAATTTCTGATCTATCTTCTGACAGTTTCCTTGCATAGATGTACATTACACAATGTCCATTTTGGTCGAACTGATATTTTTTTATCGTTTGCACACTTTGTCTCAAAATTCATTTTATATCTATTGATAATAGGGGAGAGATTTAAATGGTTCCTTTCAGCAACAGTGGTGTTTTTAACTCATTTAAGTCTGGTGTCCCTTTTATGGGACATAGGCTAACAAAATAGACCCAGATGAGACGCCGCAGAACGCGGCGTCCCATCTGGGGCTATTCTGTTTGCTGAGAAAATTTTCATCGATAAAATAAAAATGAAATTTTAAATTACTCTCGACACCCCTAAAAATGAACCTTGACTCACCCAAATGATTATGATGGGAGAATCCATTCGTCAAATATGGGTTAAGATCAGAGTGTGGTCACAATTTGTGAAGATGTATTTTGAACAGTTTATAGACGTGGACTGCATATAGAATGAGATCTTATCGGTTCAGTGACTTGGATAAACATACAGGCTTCTCCAAAAATTATTTGATAATCATGAAACTACACTCGGTGTATGTACACATGTAATTTATGGCCAAGCAGCGCGATAAATGTTATGTAAGTACTTCGAGACAAAGCTTACTGACCGACCACCTGATTAAACTGTCGATCTTGCTTATAGGTATTTTATGTACGGGAAAGTTGCCCATGATGCCGCGATTGGAAAGAAATTCAAAAAGAAAATGTTTAGGCAAAGGCAAACATTTTCTCTTTTTAGTGATCTAAATATATTCAAAATATAGATTGTGGGTACACAATAGAACCGCCTCAACGAGTTCCAAAAAGCTTTAAGAGCCAACATACGACAAATATACTCCCCTGTACACCATTATTTACCGGGACTTAAGTGAGGTGATGATGATCAGAAGTTGATCGACTCAGCATATGAAGATAGAAGGTGTAAGTTGGTATACGCATCATGCAAACATGTCCGTGTAATGTATACGCCCTTGAACCACACTTTTATATAGCAAAACTGGGGTATGCAGGGGTATACCTATTTTTCTTATTTTTGCTCCAAAACATAGATTGTGGGTACTCGTTAGAACCGCCTCGCCGAGGCGGTTCTAACGTGTACCCACAATCTATGTTTTGAGCAAAAATAAGAAAAATATCAAAATTTTTCTGATGAAAATTTTCGATTTTTGAACTGAAAAAAAATCTTTGTATATTGCATGGGCAAGTTTTTGTAATGTTTACCAGAAATGTTTTCCTAAAGAACGATCTTGTGAAGAGCAGAATAGCACTCCACCTAGGTCTAAATAACGTAAGTAATGACGAATCTGTCACCATTAAATTCAACCAAGGATGTTGTTTACCGTCTATAGTTGCTGTAATGCTGAAATATCCTTTTATAAGATTAGATAGAAGAGACGTCGATCTAATGATGATATCCCTTGATCATAATTCTTGTTCTGCTAATAGTATCTTTTTAAGGCCTTTGAAAATTATACAGAAATGTAATATTTTCTCAATCAGATTAGCTAAACGTAGAAGGAATGGTTGTTTTCCATTAGAAAGTAATTAACATGCACGGCGGACAAGAGCCATAATTACACATGTGTACCATGATCAAAGACATAATAAATCCAATTTTGACGTGCGAATGATATCAGATTAGACGAATTCTTTAATGTCGCGAGTGGTTTGACTTAGAACATAGGCGTCATCTTCATTATTTTGCATTTTATTACAATCACTGTTTTTATTTAAGAATTAGAACGCCTCTGTTATCAGACTTGCATTATTTGTGGAATCGCCTGATATAATCATTCCGAAACGTGAATATATAAAGGCATTAACGTGTCACGTGATACGTATTGTAAAATCCAAAGTTGTGCCGAATAAAAAAGTGATAGTTACCTTGTCATTTTCTGCAATTCAGGATGAACGTCGTTCAAAACAAAAGTTGTCAATGTAATCAAATGTCATATTTATACAGTTAAAGCGCGAGAACATGTACAATTGATATTGTGTTAGTCACTAATTACAGAAAAAGACCGGAACAGAATACAAAATTATCTTATTCTAAGCCCCGGTTTCTATTCCTAATCATGATACGTAACAAAAGTGTGTGTCTGAGAATTATTCTTTTGTTACTTACGTTACAATTTCTTAGTATCATACAAATGATACCATTTGTGTTATCTACGAGATACAAGATTGGGTTGCTAACAGAGACGGAATGTACTGAATTGTCCAACTGGGCATCCGTGTGTACTATTGGCGGTGCTATGAACATTGCCCTGGACCACCTGACAAACGATCAAGTTACAGATGACTTTAATATCACGTAAGTTTTACAAATTCCTAAATTAACACTTAAAATCTTGTTTAATAAAAATAAAACTGAGATCCTTAAGGATGTTGTATGGGACATCTTTGTCTTCGCTTTGGGAAATACACCCGGATTTCATCTAATTAGAGCCAAAGTGTGTAGCGTTTTTAAATTAAAATTTGCACTCAACATACCGTATTATGTTTATCTATTCCTTGAGACTCGACACACAATATCCAGATGTCACATTGCAACGCATTTTGACCTTAAAGCATGTCCAAGCACATGTTTGAATTTATTTGTGGTCACAAAATGTTTGAAACACACTCTAGTATACCATGACACAGACATTACCATATATATGCATCAACAAACACAGAAGGCAAACATGGCAAAGGAAGTTTTTGTTTGACTTCATGCTTAACGTCCCAATCAAAAGCAAAGGTCATGTCGGGACATTGCCTCCATTTTATGGGACGTTTACCCAAAGTGAGGATGTCATGACATCCAACAAGTGCTTCAAATATAACCATCCACCTAAGCCACAAAGGCTTATATGTATGAATGGTTTGATTCGAACCACTTTTCCTGGGCTGGCTCAAACCAGAGCGGTATACCAGTAATCAGCGGGTCAGTCAGAAGCGTGTAAGCTTTGCCTGGAAGCACAAACAGCCCATCTATTTCTTTAGGCCCCATTCACTATTTGGTTGTCATTTTGATTGAATAATACATCAGCCATGTGAGGAGACTGTAGCAGCATATGATAGCTTTGCGCCAATGCAACGCGCTACAAATGTGATATTTGGTGAATGATAAAAACCTGAAAGTACAAAAATGCATGTTCATTGAGTGTGTTTAATGTTTAATATTGAAGAGTATACAATATTACCGAGTTCATTTTGGGTGAAATGATCTTCAAATATTGTTAAAATACAATGTACAGTCGAGTTTCTGGTTACGCAAAGTTCCCGACTCCGGAAATCCTTATTAAAAACATGGTTAAACATGTATTACCAGTACCTTCAAAACAAATAATCGGTTTTTGTTCTCTTGGCAATTTTCTAAACATTGCATTATCCAATAAATATCTGTGAATGAGTTCACTCACACCAATCTTTTATCTTTAGTAGCTTTTTGCATGTCAAATTTTATGACATCTGATGTCACACTGTTACATACCGAGAGCCAAGCATGGAAACAACCATGTACATTACGTACATGAAGGATCTCATAAAATTATATAGAAAATTGTAAACACTGTTACATTATATTTAATGGCAAACACAGGCTGGACCAGAACCCAATACTTCAAACTTACGTAGGATGACACATTGCCGGGGCTAAAAAATCAGCAAGAATGACAATTTCTTCTGAAATAGTCGCTTCTATGAGGTAATGGCTTCAAGAAACGAAAAATTTGGTCATAAAAATCTTTCCTGCAAAGTAAAGGATGTTACTTTGTCTACATCTTGTCGGGTATAGTTTAGCAGTAATTAAAATTCTATTCTTCTGATGGCATTGACAAGAACATTTTGCGAAACCAAGTACTTGACTGTAATGGAAATTTGATTTTATGACAATTACTAAATTTATTCACCCAAGAAACACAAAAGAAAAAGCGGCTCTCCTAGCAAAACGTGGGGAGCCTGGTTTGCTAACAGAGAACCGGACTAACAACTGAGAGGTCATGATTCGGTCCGGTAGCCGCCTCCGCCAGCAAGACACTTCTAGCTCCGGGCGACCCCCGTGGCCGAATGGTTAAGGTCGCTGACTTCAGTGCTCTTGATCATTCGATCATCTCACCTCTGTGGATTCGCACCTCGCACGGGACAAGCATAGTTCTGCTTGCGGGTGTGTCAGGTGGTTTTTCCCCGGGTACTCCGGTTTTCGCCACACCTACCGATTGATTTGTCTCGATATGAGTAAAAAAGCTTGAAAGGGATGCAAAATTGAATTTAAAAAAAAAAAAAAAAAAAAAAAAAAAAAACTTCAAGCTCCACAAAGTACCGGTTACGTACCCAGAAAGGGATGGCTTTGTCTCGCAATGACTAAATAATAGTTGTGAAATACATTACGGCCGAAACACAAAAGAAAGTGAGAAAAAAAATAATGACTTGACACAACCTTCCTATGAGTCAGTATTTACTTTGTGTATATGCATTAGACCCAAGGTTGCAAATAACATGTCTAGGTAAAACAGTTAAATTTTGCTTCAATGGCTTGTTAGCTCACCTGAGCCGAAGGCTCACAAGGTGAGCTAATAGGATAGCCATGATCCGGCGTCCGTCCGTCCGTCGTCCGTCGTCCGTCGTCGTCCACAATTTCAAAGATCTTCTTCTCTGAAACCGCTTGGCCAATCAAGTTGAAATTTTATGTGGAGCCTCCTTGGGTAGTGGCATTTCAAGTTTGATCGCGAAATCCAGGTCACATGACCAAGATGGCCGCCACGGCCATATATGGTAAAAACCACTCAAAAATCTTCTTCTCCAGAACCGGTGGGCCGATTTCCACGAAACTTGGTATGTAGCATCGGGGATGTCAGCCCATCATAGTTTGATAAAATGATGACCCTTGGATGACCTTGACCTATTTTACGGCAAGGTCAAATTTGGAAACATAGGCTTTTACATGGGAAAAAGTGAAAACTATGGATTTTTGGAAAACTATTGCAGCCTGAGGCCTGAAAAGTGGTAGATGCAAACAACTTATGGAGTAGATGAAGGTATGTGATTAATGTAGGTCAAGGTCATCTCTTGACCTTGGCAAGTCTGTCGTCCATACACACTTTTCAAAGATCTTCTTCTCTGAAACTGCTTGGCCAATCAAAGTGAAATTTTATGTGGAGCATCCATGGGTAGGGGAGACGAAAGTTTGATCGCGAAATCCAGGTCACATGACCAAGATGGCCGCCACGCCCATATATGGTAAAAACCACTCAAAAATCTTCTTCTCCAGAACCGGTGAGCCGATTTCCACGAAACTTGGTATGTAGCATCAAGGACCTCAGCCCATCATAGTTTGATAATATGATGACCCTTGGATGACCTTGACCTATTTTACGGCAAGGTCAAATTTGGAAACATAGGCTTTTACATGGGAAAAAGTGAAAACTATGGATTTTTGGAAAACTATTGCAGCCTGAGGCCTGAAAAGTGGTAGATGCAAACAACTTATGGAGTAGATGAAGGTATGTGATTAATGTAGGTCAAGGTCATCTCTTGACCTTGGCCAGTCTGTCGTCCATACACACTTTTCAAAGATCTTCTTCTCTGAAACTGCTTGGCCAATCAAAGTGAAATTTTATGTGGAGCATCCATGGGTAGGGGAGACGAAAGTTTGATCGCGAAATCCAGGTCACATGACCAAGATGGCCGCCACGCCCATATATGGTAAAAACCACTCAAAAATCTTCTTCTCCAGAACCGGTGGGCCGATTTCCACGAAACTTAATATGTAGCATCAAGGACCTCAGCCCATCATAGTTTGATAAAATGATGACCCTTGGATGACCTTGACCTATTTTACGGCAAGGTCAAATTTGGAAACATAGGCTTTTACATAGGAAAAAGTGAAAACTATGGATTTTTTGAAAACTATTGCAGCCTGAAGCCTGAAAAGTGGTAGATGCAAACAACTAATGGAGTAGATGAAGGTATGTGATTAATATAGGTCAAGGTCATCTCTTGACCTTGGCCAGTCTGTTGTCCATACACACTTTACAAAGATCTTCTTCTCTGAAACTGCGCGGCCAATCAAAGTGAAATTTTATGTGGAGCATCCATGGGTAGGGGAGACGAAAGTTTGGTCGCGAAATCCAGGTCACATGACCAAGATGGCCGCCACGCCCATATATGGTAAAAACCTCTCAAAAATCTTCTTTTCCAGAACCGGTGGGCCGATTTCCATGAAACTTGGTATGTAGCATCAAGGACCTTAGCCCATCATAGTTTGATAAAATGATGACCCTTGGATGACCTTGACCTATTTTACGGCGAGGTCAAATTTGGAAACATAGGCTTTTACATAGGAAAAAGTGAAAACTATGGAATTTTTTGAAAACTCTTGCAGCCTGAGGCCTGAAAAGTGGTAGATGCAAACAACTAATAGAGTAGATGAAGGTATGTGATTAATATAGGTCAAGGTTATCTCTTGACCTTGGCCAGTCTGTTGTCCATACACAGTTTTCAAAGATCTTCTTCTCTGAAACTGCTTGGCCAATCAAGTTGAAATTTTATGTGGAGCATCTATGGGTAGGGGAGACGAAAGTTTGATCGCGAAATCCAGGTCACATGACCAAGATGGCCGCCACGCCCATATATGGTAAAAACCACTCAAAAATCTTCTTCTCCAGAGCCGGTGGGCCAATTTCCACGAAACTTTGTATGTAGCATCGGGGATGTCAGCCCATTATAGTTTGATAAAATGATGACCCTTGGATGACCTTGAATTATTTTACGGCAAGGTCAAATTTGGAAACATAGGCTTTTACATAGGAAGAAGTGAAAACTATGGATTTTTTTGAAAACTATTGCAGCCTGAGGCCTGAAAAGTGGTAGATGCAAACAACTAATGGAGTAGATGAAGGTATGTGATTAATATAGGTCAAGGTCATCTCTTGACCTTGGCCAGTCTGTTGTCCATACACACTTTTCAAAGATCTTCTTCTCTGAAACTGCTTGGCAAATCAAAGTGAAATTTTATGTGGAGCATCAATGGGTAAGGGAGATTATAGTTTGATCGCGAAATCCAGGTCACATGACCAAGATGGCCGCCACGCCCATATATGGTGAAAACCTTTCAAAAATCTTCTTCTCCAGAACCGGCAGGCCAATTTTCATGAAACTTGGTATGTAGCATTTGGGACTCCAGCCCATCATAGTTTGTTGAAATGATGACCCTATGATGACCTTGACCTATTTTACGGCAAGGTCAATTTTGGAAACATAGGCTTTCACATGGGAAAAGGCAAAAACAAACTGTTGCAGCCTGAGACCTGAAAGTTGCTAGATGCAGACAACTAATAGAGTCAATGAAGGTAAGTAATTAATGAAGGCCAAGGTCATGTCTTGACCTTGGCCCAAGGTCATTTAAATATCAAAATTAAAATTATGGTTTTCTCAGAAATCACTGGGTTTGGAAACTATTGCAGCCTGAGACCTGAAACTTATAAAGTCAATAAAGGTGTGTGAGTATTCAAGGTCAAGGTCATTTCATTATGACTTAATACTCCAAGATCAGGCTTCAGGTGAGCGTTCTCAGGACCAATGGTCCTCAGGTTTGGTAATGTTTTTACGTCCCACTTAATACTGTAGCTAAGGTCATGCGGATAAACTAGCTCATTTTAAATTTTAACCGGAAAGGCTGAAGAACCCTTGGATCAATACCACTCTGGAAACAGTTCAATAGGCCCAGAGCTATGTATACATGTACATGTACGTATGTCTCTGTTAGACCAGAGAAACTAATTATTAGATTCTCATCCAAAGGTTTGAAAAATTCTGGGGTGGGTGCATGGGTGAATTTTATTTTTCATTTTATTTTTTACTATGACTCTCTGCTAATCCTAGTTTCTCTAAATTTTTATATGATTTTTCCATTAAAAGACACGCAACTTCCGGTGTATTGGCTGACGATGTTTTGATTTTGGGGATTTGTTTATGAAAATTTTATTTCTAAGGGTTTTATTTATAAGTCATCTGCACACCAAGTAAGCTTGCTGCGGTTCTCCCTCGCGGCACTCGGGCTCTTCTTCCACATTCAAGTAGCACTCACGGACCGCTACACTGGCGCGGCACCATTCGTGACCCATGTTCTGTCCGGTAACTCGCATCAACCTCGCATTATTTTTTTTTTTTTTTTTTTTTTTTTTTTTGGGGGGGGGGGGGTCTTTTTATCGTGTGATGTAGCAAATTCTCTTCTGGCCCGGTGGCACGATAGGGTTGAGTTTATCAAGCCTGGATACAAGATACAACAACAGTCAACTTAAGTGAATGGAATTTATACATACATGTAATTATGTTTACTTTTTATTGAACACTGTGTTTTTGTTCTTTTTCGACCAAAATAACAGTTGTTGAACAAGGGCGGGTGGGAACGAGAATCTCAAGATAATTTTTCTCTGGCCTTAGACTCTGATATTGTACCAGGTTGACCAATGTTTTGCTTGACCGACTTTTTCCAAGGACTATCCTATAAGGGGGTAGAAGATAGACAAGTTTCAGTGGTCATTTTTTTTTTTCATATTTTTTTTTTGCTTTGCTGTTGGTATGGGTAACCTTAAGTGTTGTAATAATAATAATAATAATAAATAAATAAATAAATAAATTTCATATTTTAGGAGGACAACAAATTTAGCACAATTGACAATCTTCCATATGGTCCTCCAGTGAATACAGTCAGTGATCAGTACCAGACCTTTTTTTATTTTTTTTCAGTCATTTTCATATATTTTCGAGATGTAAGTAATGCTATATTTTGAAAGAAGATAATCTAGTGCTTGCCTTATAATGCTGAGCGCCAAGCAAAGTAGCCACTGATACCATTTAAACGGTCTTATTTATGATGCGGCTCTGGATCTAACCTACGAAACTCTAACCATTACACAATGAGCAAGCACGATTTGGGAAAAATATCCGTAGGCTGTCAGCAGTTAATTTGGTTGTTTGTATGGAGGCTTAACATTCCAGTCAACAATTTTTTAGTCATGTCGGGGCGGAGCCAACGCTTGTGGGGCTGTCAGCAGTTTAGCAGTGTAGCATTGAAGTGAAGTCCCAAATCACGTACTTTGTAATATATCAGCAGTAAGACGAATAGCAACTATTTAAGAAAAATCTGAAACTTAGACCACTGAATCATATTCTTGTTGTAGTGTCAGCGTTTTATGCCCTACTTACATCGCAAGTCATACTGAAACAGGGGCCCCTACCCATTGGGGCCCCAGAAGGAAATAGATGGGCTGATTATGCCTCCAGTGAAAAGTACAAGTAGGCAAAGATCAGGAAATGGCGCAATCAGAAAAAGATTCCCACTCCAAAAACCGAGGTGGGAAAAAACCAAACTAACAATCAGGTACTTATATCATGAAACATATCGTAAGCCGAATGAGCAGCTATTTTCCCAATAGGTGGCCACTCAGTTACCCTTACTTAACTAAAAATATGAAAACATACATAAGGCGCCAACAGCACAAAAAAAATTTTACACACCAAGACATAAAACAAAAAGAACCACCACAGAAGTATCGACTTGGAACGATCAGTAACACAAAGTTACTGGCGGGCTTAAACCGGTTTTACATGGCCATAACCTCACCCTCAGCTTCTGCAGTGGTTCAAAACATTTAGTTAGTTATTCGGTCCTCGTGGTGAATCTCTAACTAGTCAATGAATCATCAAGAACAAACAAATAAATCATGATAAACATCCTCATGAATCAAAAACCAGGACTCACAGACTGAGTAAGCTGCCCGACGATGGAGATCCCTGCTAAGTAATGCTATATTTGGGGATATCCCGACGATGGAGATCCCTGCTAAGTAATGCTATATTGTAATGGTTAGAGTTTCGTAGGTTAGATCCAGAGCCGCATCATAAATAAGACCGTTTAAATGGTATCAGTGGCTACTTTGCTTGGCGCTCAGCATTATAAGGCAAGCACTAGATTATCTTCTTTCAAAATATAGCATTACTTACATCCTGTACGATGCTGACTGGCTATCTGATTACTGGTTAACCGCTCGGGTCTGAGCCTGCCCAGGAAAAGAGGTTCCGAGTCTAACCATCCGCACATTATAATATGAGCCGCATCGTGAGAAAACCGGAATTTTGCATAAGCGAAAACAAAGGCGCAGATCAGATTCGCAGTAACTGCGAAGCTGATCAGCGCCTTTGGTTTCACCAATCCGATATTTCAAGCTTTTGACCATTTTCTGAGACTGCACAGACCCGTTTATGTCGGACCTGGTAGGAAACCGCGAAAACCGGTTTTCTCGCATCAAGGCTCATATATTATAACCCCTTTTGGCTTTGTCTGGTTATATTTGAAGCACATGTTGGATGTCAAAGACTCATGACATCTTCATTTTGGGCAAGATTCCCATAAAATGGAGGCAATGTCCCAACATGACCTTAGCTGTTGACAGACTGGGACGTCTTCATTTTGGGCAAGAGTCCCATAAAGTAGAGGCAACGTCCCGACATGACCTTAGATGTTGACTGGGATGTAAAGCATCAATTCGAACGAATTCAAACTGAGACAGGGCATATTTGAAATTTCATCTGGAATGAATATGCCGGAGAAGCCCTAGAGCGATTTCCCAACCACTTATTACATAGCAGATAGCTTTACCACACCACGGATGCTCTAGACTTCAGTTGTATCCGAAGGATGCAACTAACATGGACTGACCTCCACCCCCGATCCCCACCCATTCGCACCCTTGTAACTATAAAAAATGTACTTAAACTGCACATACGCAACAAACGTGAACTGCATGAAAGGGACATTTGGCATACTGGACTTTGTCATGTATATTTCAATAGACAAAAATGGAACACAATGCATTTTCATTTATTCAATAAATGAAAACTAATAGGGTGACAGGACTTTTGAGGAAGAGTATATTGCACCCCGTGTTCAGGACTTCCTCAAAACTGTTGTGTAATATTAAAACATGTACACAAGGAAAATTATATACTACATTTTCCGCGTACATTGCTCTACATGAACCATAACTAATTTTCTCAAAACAAATGTGTTTTTGGATAGTTAAATATCTTGTTTAATGCAGTCGGAATGTGATGTGCAATAAAAATCTGCCATTCGCGTGCAAAAGGATTACCTAAGCTATTCATGGTGGTAAGTTTATCGAAAATGCTTGTTTTGGTCACTTTTCATATCCTTTGTAACGCCATACTGGTGCTTTGCATGATTAAAATTGTGATGTTTGGCAATAAAGAATAAATATTCATAATAGAGTCGGACAAACTTTTGGCAAAATACATTCTTGTTTTCTCTCCAATCAGATGGTCAAAACTGGCCGAACATGTTCGAAACAGTCAAAATATGCCAGTGTTTAGAACAATGTCCTTAAAGAGCAGCGAACGTATTAATTTCTATCCTAGACATTTTTCTGTCAAAGATTTCTCAGGAATTACTTTACCCAGAAGTTTGAAATAAGGTACAATCGTTGGATACCGCAAGTTGTATTGTGCATTTGAGAATTAGCTGTCTCCAGCTTATTAGTCCCTTTATCCAATTTTCTTTCCATCCAATAAATTTTCCATCATATCAGCTCTGTCTGTATGAGAGTTTCATATGCATGCTCAGAATGACCAAATCTATTACTGAAAACAAGATTAAGATGATGTGGTTTACTTTTGTCTTCTTTTTGTACTATGTTTCCTTTCCCATCTGTCGCTCATATACGTAAAATTTTCTTTGAACGAGTTCTCAGCGACTACTTTACCCTATAGACAATTGAATTAGGTACAAACCTTGGGTACAAGTTTTATTGTTTGTTTGAGAATCAGCTGTCTCCAGCTTATATTTTCATATATTATTCTTTTTCTTTCTATCCAATAAATTCCCATCATATCAGCTCAGTCTGTGTAAGAGTTGGAGACTTCAAAATTCATATGCACCTTTAGAAGGACCAAATATATTACTGAGAATAAAATCAAGATGTTGTGGTTTATTTAGTTTGCATTCTTTCCGTCTGTCACCCATGACTAGATGTATACCTTTTTCTGCAATCTGCTTTTTCTCTCAAAGTGGTATAAACTCTGATGACTACCACTGGGGCATGTGAGCTTTACTCACGTTTGATATATTTTATAATGCAATTTTCTGTCCTTTTAGTTCAACAAAGAGCAAATTATACTATAAGACTTAAGTTTAGCAAATTTTTCATCCATCACTATTTTCAAAATCAAATGTTTGAAAACTTAACATACACTTTTAATATGTCAAGTGATGTTCAAATTCATGTTTCGAGGCGATTTTGTGTGCTTTTCTCACGTCCACGAGTTGCTGCGTTACGTTAAAAAATCATGCAAATCACCTGCCCAGCATTCCACGTGCATCACAGGTTATCAATTTTTGCCTTGTTTGATTGGTAAAAGTGTAAAAACGAATAAACCGGAATGACATTTGAAAAATTCTGTGAGGGGACGCCGTCATGGTCTGACGTTAAACTAGCGTAACACGAAGATCAATATGCTCAGTGCAGACATGAAGAAAAAGGAAGTCAATTGAAATTTCTAAGCTTGCTAGAGTACGATACAGTCTCCTAAAACCATATTCCATCAGCTGATAGCATAAAAACCGGCATCATGACGCCAGACAACGTAAGGCTATCATGATATAGGGCAATGCCAAATTGACGTCATAGTGACGTAATCGATTTTATGCAACCTACGAATATCAGGTTTGATCATTTACGGTATGGAAAGATGGATTTGTATCGTGACGGCTGACAGGAAACAACCTGCGTGGTGCGAACACTGTGAATATCGCCGTTACGGTTTTGGTCCTATAAACGTCAAACGTAAACGTGCAAGACTAGACTTGACACCACATCAAACCTTATAGGCCCATCAAGCGAAAGTTTTCTCCTAAAAGCGAGATCGCACGTCATTTCAGCAATAAAACACGTATGGGACCACCTCGGGAAAAAGGCCACGGAACAAAATGACGTCAGTTACGTCATACACCGGGGGCGTTACCAGGTACCATAATGGAACTCAATCTCTACGATCATGGCATGGTTCTGTACTCTCCTTGAGCACAAGAAGATGTTTAAATGAGTGTTTTGGGAATAAAAGGTTAACTTTTCATATGCCGAGAAACAATGTGTGAATTATGAGGTGACACCCTGTAAACTTTGACGTAGCGTAATTACGTCAGGACAAGGTGTCTTTCCGGCAAAAAGTAGAAATTGTGATTCATTAAGGATTAAATATTGATGGGTTAAAGAGTTTAACTCAGTTCATCTTTATACCAATTTGCAATTTCGAAATCAAATAAAAATTGCTAAACTTAAGTCTTATAGTATATTTGACAGTGTATGGTCAGAAAGATTCACTAAATGTAAAACTATAAGTTGTTTGTAGTGGTTGTGAAGTATTAAATCAAGTTGAAACCAAATGTAAATTTGTGATTGGTTATATAAATAAATGAAACAGGAAAGAGAATGTAGTGCCGGACTCCGAGCCATGCCTAGTAGGCTATGCTCGGGATATTATCATTGTATCATTTCACTAGAGTTTCCGTAAAACAAGAGTTCAAAAGCAAATTTTTTTTGAAATATGTTTTTTTTTTTTTTTTTTTTTTTTTTTTTTTTCAATTTAACGTCGATGTATGACATGTGATCGTAGCATTGGTTTTTGATTGGCTTTCGTCGATTAGCTATTGACATACATGTAGATACCTGGTCTGTGGCCGTCTCTTGACATTGCCTGTTACCTCTGACATACATGTATAGGGCATTTGCTTATCAGGAAAACATGTCCGTGCAATATATACCCCTTAAACCCCGCTTTTATACAGAAAAACTGAGGTATGCAGGGGTATACCTATTTTAGCTCACCTGAGCCGAAGGCTCAAAGGTGAGCTTATAGGATAGGCAGGTATCCGGCGTCCGTCGTCCATCCGTCTGTCAACATTTTCAAACGACTTTTCCTCTGAAGCTGTGAGGCAAAAACTTTAGATATTTGGCTTAAAGCATCCACAGGAGGGGGGAACCAAACATGTTGTTTTTTGTTCAGATCGGATAAGAACTCTGGTTGCCATGGCAACTTATACGTCCCATAGACTTATAATGTAAAAAAGTGGAAATTGCAAATCTTTGCTTTCTCATTGGAGATATTTGAATTTTATTTTTAGAGAAATGTTTATTGAGTAGTGGTCTACGTTTCAGGTGACCTGCATCCAAATCGCTCAGTTTGATTGGTTTCTGCGGCCCCAAAAAGGGCAAATTTTCGAAAAAAGAAAATAAAAATCTTCTCCTCAGAAACTGTTTGCTTTATGAAGCTGATACTTTGCATACATGTTCTTGGCATTAGTCTCTACAAAAAAAAAAAAAAACTGTTTTTGTTCCAGTCAGATAAGAACTCTGGTTGCTATGGCAACTTTCAGTTTCCATAGACTTATAACGGGAAAAGGGAAAATTTGCTATTTCTGCAGTCTCATTGGAGATATTTGAATTTTGCTTTTGCAGAAATGTTTATTTAGTACATGTAGTCCTCTATGTTCCATATTACTTTTGCCCTAATACCTTACTTTGGTTGGTTGCTGGGGCCCCAAAGATTGTAAATGTTTGAAAAATCTTACAAAATCTTCTCTTCAGAAACTGTTTGGGTTATGAAGCTGATACTTGGCATATATCTTCCTACCGTTAGCCTCTACAATACAGTAGTTTTCGTTCCAGTCAGAAAAGAACTCAGGTTGCTACGGCAACTTTCAGTTTCCATAGATTTATAATGGGAAAAGTGAAAATTTTATATTTCTGCAGTCTCTTTTGAGATATTGTATTTTTATTTATTTATTTTTTTTGCAGAAATGTTTATTGAGTAGGCCTCTATGTTGCAGATGAACTTCATCCTAATCCCTTACTTTGATTGGTCTGAATCTGAATCTGAATAGTTTACTGGTGACACGCCAAATGACATTATTTCACCAGGGGGTTCGGATGGGGGAGAAATTAGTCCCTTGAACGCACGTGTGTAGCGAACTTGGACACACAGTCATCAGACATTTCAGCAGAGGAGATAAGTGAATCAGGGAGGTCATTCCAGTCCCTGATAGTCTGTGGAAAGAAACTACTTTTGTACGCTTCTTTGCTAGCTGAAGGTATCTGAAAAGCCAAAGAGTGTTGATTTCTACAACGCCTATTCTTTGGGATAAGGTCATCTGTGGGTATTCTGGCTTTACCCTTTAGACCTTTGTATAGCAATATAAGTCTACTATCCTTCCTCCTTTTCTTAAGAGATTCCCATTTCAGTTGACCTAAAATGCCAGTCATGCTCCCAGTTTCAAAAACATAATTTCCCGTCACAAACCTTGCCGCACGATTTTGTACCTTTTCCAGTTCTTCCTGGAGGCCATGAGTGCGAGGGTCCCAAACTGAGCTTCCATATTCCAAGACCGGCCGCACCAGTCCTTTATAAGCTGCTTCTTTCACATCAGGGGGACAAGAATACAAATTTCTCCTTAAGAATCCGAGAGTTCTGTTAGCCTTTGTACAGACATTGGAAATATGAGTATTCCATTTCAAATCATTTGTGATAGTTACACCCAGGTATTTATGCTTTCAACGTTTTCCAGTACAGTGCCCTCAAGGGTGTAGTTAGCCTGTATCTTACTAGACCGTTTATTTGTCAGCTGCATCATGTTGCATTTGACGGGTTGAAATCTCATTCCCCATTTCCTAGCCCAACTGCCTAAACGATCAATGTCTCTCTGAAGTTTCAATGTATCATCTTCATTCTTGATTTCACGATAGCAAACACAATCATCAGCAAAGAGTCTTACTTCAGACTCAATGTCTGCTGAGGTGTCATTTATATACAAGGAAAACAACAAGGGGCCGAGAACGGTGCCCTGAGGGACACCCGACACAACTGGAGCCCAATCTGATTTAATACCATTAACCACTACCCTTTGTTGTCGGATACAAAAGAAAGCATTCATCCAATTCAGTGTTGTTCCACCTATTCCATAGCTAAACAATTTGCTTTTAGGAGTTCATGGGGAGGAGTATCAAAAGCCTTTTCAAAATCGAGTATAAAAGTGTCGACCTGGCCTTTTTTGTCTAAGATTTTGGCCCAGTCATTTATCACTGTAGTCAACTGAGTTTCACAGCTATGCCATTTCCTAAATGCGTGTTGCCTGTCCGACAAGAGTTCATGTTCATCAAGATGGGCCATAATATTTGAGCATACAATATGTTCAAGAAGCTTACAAGGATTGCATGTCAAAGAAACAGGGCGGTAATTGCGGGCAAGTGACCTGTCGCCCTTCTTAAACAGGGGGCAAATATTAGCAAGAGACCATTCTTTAGGAATTTCACCTGTATCAAGTGACTGCTGGAAGAGATGGACGAATACCGGCCCTAATTCCACAGCCAGTTCCTTTAGGACTCTGGGATGAAGCTCATCAGGCCCTAAGGCTTTAGACGGGTTTAGACCTTTGAGAAGTTTGGTCACCCCTTCCTTTGTGACCACAATATCATGCATGAATGGGGCAGATCTATCCATAAGAGGGATCTGTTTGTATTCACTTTTAGTGAAAACATCCGAGAACTGACCATTAAATTCTTCCGCCTTCTCAAATTCGGATTGTGCAATTCCACTTCCAATTCTCTTTTTCAACGGGGGAATACCTTGGGTATCTTTTTTCTGACTGTTCATATACCTGTAAAAATCTCTAGGATTAGCCTTAACATCTCCTACCAAGTTATTCACGTAAAGATCATGCTGCTTCCTGATATCAGCTTTGATCTCTTTCCGTAAAGATTCAAATTTAGATCACCAGTCTTTTTAGCTTTTGCATGAGTTGCATTTTTTCTGCGAATCTTCCTCCTTATTTCAGGTGTTATCCAAGGGACAGAGGAAACTGAGCGACTAGTTTTGAGGGGATATGTTTATCTGCCGATTCCTGAATAAACGATGTAATGAGATTGAAATTTTCCTGGACCGACCGAGTATCTGAGTAACCGTTGAAGTATCTTTCCTTTGCAAATTTTAGTGTTTCTGCTCTCATAGATTCATAATCACCTTTCTGATAACGATACACTTTTCTCCTAGGTTTCTTTATTGGGATAGCAATTTTCAAAGTGCCAGAAACAATGTCATGATCACTGAGCTTATCCGGGGAATGAATGTCTGCAAACTGACCAGGAAGAGAGGTCAAAATTAAGTCCAAAGTATTTCTTTCTCTGGTGGGGAAATTGACTAATTGTTCCAAACCGTGGTTATTCATTATATCTATCAAAATCTGACCCTCCGTCTGACTCAATGATGACCCAGATTTGCTGAGTCTGTCCGGCCATACAATATCTCTAAAGTTGAAATCACCTAAAACGTGAATTAAGGGGGGTTTGTTGCCTTTATTAATATTTTTGATTTTGTCAAGCTGTTCTCTAAATAAATTGTCAAACTTTTCCAGGGAATTCAATAAGTCAATTCTATTGTCCGATACTGGTAAATGACCATCTACAGGTGGTCGATACCAGCTAGCCACAAAGTGAGTTTTCTTATTTACAAAAAGTTTGACCCAAACTGACTCTGAGTCATTGTCCAATTCTGTGAGGGGCATGTGTGGGATGTCCTTGTGCACAAGAAGCATAACACCACCACCATATAAGGTTCTATCCTTTCTGTACACGCTGTATGGAAAAGATTCAGGAAATAATTCAGACGTTAATATGGAATTGTCAATTTTTGTCTCCTGAATCGCCAAAATCTGAGATTGATGAAAATCAATGAAGGCCAACAACTCAAGTTTTTTGCCTCTTATACTGTTTTTGTTGATACTGGAAAATTTCAGTCCACTAATAAAACTGTTTTTGGTTGCTGGGCCCCTAAAAGGCAAATTTAAAAAAAAATCTTTAAAAATCTTTTCCTCAGAAACTGTTTGCTATATGAAGCTGATACTTTGCATAAGCCTCTATCTACCCAGAATTTTTTTTGGTTCCAACCAGAAAAGAACTCTGGTTGCTATGGCAACTTTGAGTTTGCAGAGACTTATACTGGGAAAAGTAGAAATTGGCTATTTCTGTAGTCTCATTCCAGATATTTGACTTTTGTTTTTGCATAAAGGTTTATTGAGTAGTCTTCCATGCGTTATATGACTCTAATTTGACTTCTAATATGGTGTTTTTGCAAAGACATTGGATATTATATTACAGAATTTTATAAGTTGTAAAAGTGTTTATAAATTATTTGCACATAATACTAATGTAGCCAGTCATTGCAGCAATTACAAGTCAACAGCTTTCCAACACTACATGCAGTTGGTTAAACTATTTACATCACACTTGCACTTGCACTTTCACTTTGAGAATAAGCTGTACCATTTCGAACAAACACTTGTTTTCTGAAAAATTCAGCTGGCTCGGAGGACCAGCTGCACCACATTTTAACTGGCCCAAGAACAAAGTTTAGCGCCCCCCCCCTCTTAAAAAAGCCCTGCTATCGCAAAACAAAGGTTCTTTAAACTTTTTTATATAAACTTTAAAATGAGAATAGTGGAAATTGGCTAGTCTGCCATCTCATTGGGAACATTTGAATTTTGTTCTTGCAGAAATGTTTATAAAGTAGTATTCTGTGTTGCGTTTGACTTTTAATTCAGATCACTAGATTGGCCATAAATTTTACATTCAACGATAGCTGTTAAATCAGGTGAGCTTTGTGGCCCATGGGCCATGGTTATTATTTTTGCTCCAAAACATAGATTGTGGGTACTCGTTAGAACCGCCTTGACGAGGCGGTTCTACCGTGTACCCAAAATCTATGTTTTAAGCAAAAATAAGAATCTACTTGAAAATTTTCATTTTTCACAACTTTAACAAGAAAATTATAGCATGTTCTTAGTAACATGCTATACGGAGGGGTTCATAGAAATTTGGAAGTTTAAAATAATACGAGATTGTGATATGATAGAAGTCTACACTGACAAGAAGAACGCTTCCTTTAGTAACGTATAGTGCATTTTGATCGTAAATAAAACAGATACTGTGTTAAACCGTTAATGGTTTCATCACCACGTCTGAAAATTTGTTGACTTGACCTTTAAATAACGTGGCGTTGTGTGATGTAACCTAAATACCTACTATAAGAAATCTGGCTGCATGACGGATACATGTATGCAGGGTGCAATAACTCATCGGGTACGGTTTTCCTGCGTTCTAAGTAAATCACAATATTGTTGTGCACATAAAATTCTTCACATGCCACTATGTGGTGACCCATGATTAGCTTTGTATTTTTATAGCTGTGTCCGTTCCGGACACTATCGGTTCGTTTCGGACAGTTTCGGTCCAATCCGGTAAATCGTGATACCGCATGTCAATCATCTATGACAGCGGACGTGAACGAGAACACTCTATTGGAAACATAATTTTCCGATAAAAACCGATAAATAGGTCAACGAGAGAGTTCGTCCAAATATTATAATTTAAAAACATTTGAAACTAAGCAACACTACTGAATATCATTAAACAATACATCTCCAGTTTAATTTTATCATAAGCATCGTATTTACTGATCTGGTTAGCTTGGAGAAAATAAATTTATTTATCGAAATGAAAGCGACAAAAATGGTCGAAAAACAAACTCTAGCCTACATGTAGTCTAGCCTCGAAGTGCATGAGGCCCAAGAAAGGGAATTCAATATCGTGCATTGGAACAGCAATGAAAAGGCACCTTCATAAACCCATAAGGAGCCTCATTACGTCAAATGATTGACAGAATACTGAAAACATATGGAGAGGTCAATACTACGGTTAAACACTTCCCTCCTGAAAATCTCTGTATATTGCACAGGGCCGGCGTGTTTTCGAAATGTATTGCGCATTTGCTATAGAAGGGTCAGAGGTAAGCCGGCAAAATCGAAGAAATCACACTATAATGAACATTTTCGATCACATGATTGTCAGCAATGTATAATTAGTCGATGATTTTGCAAGTTAAGATGGAACAAACAGCCAAATACATATACCATATTGTACTGTATGTCCTAGAAGCAAATTTAAACATATCTACGGGGGTAATTCAAACCGTATGCATACAATATTTTATCAGTTTACATAGGCAATATTTTGATTTCTTAACGTTTGATTCAGTCTGCATTTAGGAAAATTATTGTCAATAAATTCGGGCCATATACTGTATTATGGTGCTAAGCAACTATAGAATAGCAGTGAGCGTCTCATGGCTGGGTAGAACTGATGTAAATATCAAATAGATAAACATAAGATAGTGTTTTTAATTGAATCTGTTGAGATTTTTGAGTAATGCCACCTTAGCAAGAAGTTTCCAGGCGTTTGAAATTGTTCAAAGAATTCACAACTGTAAATGTTGCTTAGCAACTCCAGAACTTATAAAGATTCAGATTTGTGCATTTTCCATTGATTTTTGTTACTAAGCAACGACTGTTATTATTTCAAAATTGCATTTTGTATCGAACAATCATACAATTAGACATTTTTCACTTTTGAACGTAAATGCTGCTGGCGCTTGCGGTTATGACTTTCCGTGTGATGGGGGACGACTCGTGAGGGCATATTTGAGACGAAGACGAGGGACGATATGAAGAATTACTTAGTCAAAACTACCAATAGCCCGACGAAGACGAATTAAATAAGAGAGTCAAAAAAGTGAAAAAGTCAGGACGTGTAGCTGTGTAGCTCAGTAGGTAGCGTTCTTGGAGTTGAAAGCGAAAGGTCCTGGGTTCGAGTCCCGGACCGATCACTTTTTTTTTCTTTTCTTTATTTGTCTCTTGTGACAAAAAAGCTTTGCAAATAAAACATATATTATCAGCTGATTATATTTTTTGGCAAATACAAGAATCATGAAATGCCCTACTACATTAAATTCTTAAATCGTAAAGGAATTGAAGTTTGAGACGGCAGCCTACATGTATGTTTTCTCTTGTATTGGGAGCTTGACCGTATTTTTGGTATAAGAGCTGATCTATCTGATCGTCAATATTTCTTTCTGGGTGACATGAAAATATGAATATACTGAAGGCTTGTACAGGCATAATGTGGCTAGGATAAGTTAGCCACCCTGAACGACTTAAACTGAATGTTTTCCGCGGACGTAGGCACTAACTCAAATAGTACACTGTATAGATAGTACACTGTATAGTGTACATGTAAAGATATATGTATAATTATTAGGTGTAAGACCTACAGTTCCACGTGCTGTCTCGTGAGAGGACATAATTTATTTTGGCATGTTTATACATGTATTTCAAACAGATACTCGATATCTTGATGTTATTTATTTGGTTGATGTTTCGTTTTGAGTCCATTAGACGATAAGTGCGATATCCTAGCTACATTGTGCATAGCCATACAAATAAGTTGAGGTTTTGTAGACCTTCCTCAGTATTTCAGCATTTTGAATGCGATAATTACGATTTTTGGCTGTTTTTTTTTTCCAAGTCAACGGCTTTCTTTCTGATCCTCATTTATTCTCTTGAATTATGCGTGATGTTTATCTGGTTGAATTCAAATAAATATTTATAATTAAACTTCAAACTAAAACAATATCATTTTCAAGAAAATGAATGCTTATAGACTAAGAAACATACAGTTCGTGTTTTCATAACATGCCGCGTACCTTGCTTAACCCTAAAACAGGACGACAATATTCTTTACATGAGCACACACACACACACACACACACACACACACACATTCACGCACACACGCACGCACGCACGCACACATGCACGCACGCACGCACGTTCCGTAGATTACTTCATATCGCAGTGGTTCAGTCAGTCGCTTCGTAAAATCACATGTCGAGAATAAATACGTACATGTAGTTGATATAAGACTGGTACAAAATTAAACCCAGGAAGCGTTTGCTCCGTCCCGTCATGACTGAAAAAAATGTTGACTGGACATAAAGCCTTAATAAAAAATGATTTTGATAAGAGCATCTGACTCGTAAGCTCAGGAGGTTAAGCGCGAGTAGGAAACGCCTATTTTTATGGGAATTATTATTTTTTTTCGCAGAAAAAAAAAACAAACTTAAAACCAAAATGCATTGGTAAAATGCAAAAATAAAGAAATCCAATTAAACATATAAATCGTAAACAATGTTATCATATGCAATGGTAACAATGATTATTGTTGTCTTCCTGTTTAACTGTCTGATTTAATGGAACAATGAACCAGAAGTGGCCTTTGACACGACATGTTTACAAAATCGCACCATCAACCGTCATGTTTGCCATTAAAGATACATTACGCGTTCAATGCGAGTCGGTCTTATAAATGCTTGGCGCGAATAAAACAGCTTCCAGTGCAGAATATTATTTTTTTAGACACTCGTGTGTATAACTAGGGATTGCTAATTCAATTCTGAGCTGCCCATGGCTTTATGGTTACACTATAAACCGAGATCCCGTCTGCAAATGACGATAACTGTTGGCGGGAAAACAACTATCAACTATTTGTTATCTCCATGTGACTTTTAACATACTGGTGCATGTATATACGTACATTGGTTCTGTTAAGCTACATTTCACGTGTTTTTCGTGAACACACATGAACTTTTTTTACATGTAAACATGGCAATATTTACGATTTGAAACATTTAGTTGATCTTTAATTTTATGTGTAGTTCTTTTTATTCTACGCCTTACAACGTTTAGACACATTTCAAGTAATATCGAGCATGGTCTGTTATCCTCATCAGGATAACATGTCCGTGACATGTTTACCCCATTGAACAACGCTTTTATAAAGCAAAACTTGAGTATGCAGGGGTATACCTAGTTTTAGCTCACATGAGCCCTACGGCTCAAAAGGTGAGCTTATAGGATGGCCATGCCCCTGTCAACAATTTCCATGATCTTCTTCTCTGAAACAGCTTGGCCAATCAAAGTTAAAACTGTTTGCGGAGCATTCTTAGGAAGGGGAAACGAAATTTGCATAAATGGACCAGGTCACATGACCAAGATGGCCGCCTTGGCTATAAATAGCAAAATCCGTTAAAATTTTTCTTCTCCAGAACCAGAAGGCCTATGATTTTGTAACTTGGCATGAAGCATCAAACAATATTAAACGCACTACAAAGATCGGTAAGATCAACTTACATGTATGTCACCCATGCATTTAAATGGGGAAATAAGTTAAATGTAATTAAATGGGTGGAAACTTGCTATGATAATACAAATGGACAGATTTATTTTTGTGAAAACATTAAGACCCAGGTGGTTGTCTGCTCCTGCCTGGGGGATATATACATGTATATGACTTTAATATTTAAACATCTTCTCTGCAACCGCATGGCCGATCAAAGCCAAACTTCGTAGAAGGGGAACGAAAGTTTGTATTAATGGTCAAGGTAACTTGACCAAAATGGCCGTCATGGCTATGAATTGAAAAACCTTTAAGTGTTCTTTTTCAGAACCAGTAGGCCTATGATTTTGAAACTTGGCATGAAGCATCTACATAGTCTATATATGACCCAGGGATGACATTAACCTATTATAGGACAAGGTCAACTTAGGTTGCCTATGCTTCTGAAAACATAGATTGTGAGTATTCGTTCTATCATGTGTCCACAATCTATGTTTTGAACAAATAAGAAAATATCAAAACTGTTGAACTGAAAATTTTCATTTTTTTTTTCAACTTTAAAAAACACAGTGTATTTTGCTTGTTAAGGTTTTGTAATGATATCGTCATGATACAGGGTACCGTTTTAGTGCACATGTATTACACATGCTGACGACAGATCTACAACATTTGATCATTCTTAACCTTACTCATTAGGGCCCATCTTTGCGTCCGGAATCGGGCAAGCATATATAAGCACATAAGCTTCTTACTTCTTACTGTTAAGTTTTCTGTTTGTGTCAATGAAGGCCAAGACAAACTTCCTACGATGTATTGGTTACCTAAGCTTCACAAAAGACCATACAAAGCTAGATTTATTGCAAATTCTAGCTCTTGTACTACTACTGAACTTTCTAAATTATTAACTTCCTGTCTTTCTGCTATCAAATCTCATGTTATAAGATACTGTGAGACAGTGTATGAAACTTCAAATAAAAATTGGTTTTGGTCAATAAAAAATTCTGGTGAGGTGCTCAATAAATTGAAGTGTAGAGGGTTCCGTGCGACGAGCTTGTCCACATATGATTTTTCTACTCTGTATACAACTTTACCACATAATCTAATTAAAGAAAAACTTCTGGATTTGATAGAGTGGACCTTCAAAAGGGCATTAAAAAACTATGGTTCACTTTATTTGGCATGTAATGACAGAAAGGCTTTTTTCACATCCTCTGACCAAAGTCGGTATACACTTTGGTCATGTCAGAATGTGTGCGACGCCTTATCCTATCTCCTGGATAATATTTATATTAGATTTGGGACCAAGTTATACAGACAAATTGTTGGAATTCCGATGGGTACAAATTGCGCACCTCTCGTAGCTGATTTATTTTTATACTGCTACGAAAGAGATTTCATGGATTCTCTTAACCATGATAATCAAGCTGATGTTATCGAGGCTTTTAATTCCACTTCTAGGTACCTCGATGACCTTTTGAACATTGACAACCCTTATTTTGAAGGTATGGTCAATCAAATTTATCCATCTGAACTACAGTTGAACAAAGCCAATAACTCGGATACCGAAGCCCCCTTTTTAGATCTACATCTTTCTGTTGCAAATGGATTTGTTTCTTCTAAAATTTATGATAAGCGCGATGACTTTGATTTTGATATAGTAAATTTTCCGTTTTTGGATGGTGACGTTCCTCGTCGTGCTTCTTATGGTGTATACATTTCGCAACTTATTAGGTTTGCTAGAGTCTGCAATCATGTTACAGACTTCAACGCTCGAAATAAATCTTTAACGGCCAAACTTCTCCAACAGGGCTATCGGTATCATAAACTTCGAAAAACCTTTTCTAAATTTTATCGTAGACACTATGAATTGATTTCCAAATATAATGTTGGGTTAAAGACGCTTTTAAGTGAGGGTCTTTCGGAACCAGAATTTTATGGTGACTTGGTTTACAAATTTAAGAAACTTATAGGAAGTAATGATTTTTCTTTTCAGTTTAGAAAAATCATAACACGTTACAGACGTATAGGTTATAACTTGAATGTTATGCGACAGTCTGCATGCTTAGTTTTTAACCCAATCACGGTTGATAACTATGCTGCCTTCTTTAATTGCACGCCGGTGGGTCGGGCGTCAGACTCTATGATGGTCCCGACTTAAAGCTATTCATTTTAGTTGGTTGGGGCCGGAGCTTCTTGTCTGTTGCTTGGCCCACCGGGGTCCAACTGATGTTTTTCTTTAGCTATGGAGTTAGTAAGTTATTTGGCGCCCAGGGATCTCCATCGTCGGGCAGCTTACTGAATCTGTGAGTCCTGGTTTTTGATTCATCAGGATGTTTATCATGATTTATTTGTTTGTTCTTGATGATTCATTTACTAGTTAGAGATTCACCACGAGGACCGAAGAACTAATTAAATGTTATGAACCACTGCGGAAGCTGAGGGTGAGGTTACGGCCGTGTAAAATCGATTTAAACCCGCCAGTAACTTTGTGTTACTAATCGTTCCAAGTCGATACTTCTGTGGTGGTTCTTTTTGTTTTATGTCTTGGTGTTTAAAATATTTTTGTGCTGTTGGCGCCTTATGTATGTTTGCATATTTTTAGTTAAGTTAAGGTAACTGAGTGGCCACCTATTGGGAAAATAGCTGCTCATTCGGCTTACGAGATGTTTTCATGGTAATGGTGCCTAATTGTTAGTTTGGTTTTTTCCCACCTTGGTTTTTGGAGTGGGAGTCTTTTTCTGATTGCGCCTTTTCCTGATCTTTGCCTACTTGTACTTTTTTACTCAATCTGAATTTAAATAAATAATAAATTGAATCGGTTTGTTGATTTGGGCGTTAATCCAACAGCAAAGGTCATATGGAAACGAGACCTCAGTTTATAGTCTCATCCGACAGACGCAAGAAGACCCGGATCAAACCTGCGATCTCTGGTTTATAAGGCACGTGAAATAACCACTGCGCCATGGAGGCTTGCTTAATAGGTTCAGTATAAACTTTATCATGATAGAAATCGTACTTTTAAATGTTAAAAAAGGACAAAAGATCGCATGCCCTTAACATCAACTGCGTTCGGCTTGCCAAGCAGCAATGTGGTTTGATAACGGATCCGGCTTGATATGATCTTTGTTTTGTCGATGGGCCCTAGGACAAAATGTTGCCCTGTTACATGTATATATATTAGAATCATGAATGGCGGTTCGTTTGTTTACATATAAAAGGTCGGTAAATGGACACGTGAAATGTCTGCGTAGTATACTGTACATGTATATGAATATGTGTATTCGGGTATTGTCTATCAGTGTCAGCACCATCGTGTATGCTTGCGATACAATCAAAGTCCTTACAACAAAGATTGATGCAACATCACACAACATGTGATAAAATGGATTAAAACAACCTTCAGCGCAGCAATATCGCTTTGGCAACTACCAACACCAAGACAATGAATTCTTCGCCGTAGCCTTGCTGCCCAATTGATCAGTCTTACAATCACGGGTGACACAAACCAAGTTCTGCTTGTGGGTGTGCAAGTTCGTTTTCTCAGGGTTCTCCCCTTTCCCCCCTGTTACTGATTTACCCGTCTCATATGAACTAAAATAATCTTGAACGGGCCGAAACTTGTATAAAAAACCCCGCATCATTATGATCAGAAATGAGCACAATCAGACCCTTATCTGTAATCAAGTAACAATAGAATGACCAAGAATCTATACAATTAAATTTCCCATCCTAACATAGACAACAGGCGGGAGAGACATGGCGGTCCCACACATCACAAGCAATTTAACAACACGCATAAAAAAACAAAATTACTAGCTCTTTTCAAACAAGACCAGCGTCTAGTCTGTTAAAAGGGACAATAGGCGGCCCCCGTGGCCGAGTGGTTAAGGTCGCTGACTTCAGTGCTCTTGATCATTCGATCATCTCACCGCTGTTGGTTCGCGCCTCGCACGAGACAGAATTCACATGTGGGACGAGCCAAGTTCTGCTTGCGGGTGTGTCAGGTGGTTTTTCCCCGGGTATTCCGGTTTTCGCCCCACTTTCTGTTTGATTCGTCTCGATATGAGTGAAAAGGCTTGAAAGGGACGTAAAACTGAATTAAAAAAAAAAAAAAAAAAAAAAAAAAAAAAAAAGGACAATACACGAGGCAATATTCTTAGGAAAACACATGTGTCAATGTGAAGACAGTATACACCATTGTTTGTGAAACAATTTAATAATTTGTGCACTTTGACAGAATATGTAGTGTCCAAAATTGCTTCTACGTGTATGTGAAAATGGCGAACATCAAAAGTAAACTGCGGCGAAGTGACGCGCGACCCGCTTTACGGGGCGACTGAAACACTATGCGTCCTCTTAAGAAACTCATGAAAATAATATAATTGTGTTAGTTTGATTTTAATTTATTTATTTGAATTCAACCAGGTGAAACAGCACGCATACTATCACACAGAATAAATGAGGATCAGAACGAAAGCTTATGTCTTGCCAAATTAATTTTCTACATCGTAACCATCGCACTCGATATGGCAGAAATACTGTTGAAAGTCTACAATAGACAAAAACAGTTGTGTGGCAATGCATATTGTAGCTACATGTAGGGTATTGCCCCCATCGCTCTTCCTACTGTCGAATGGACTCAAAACGACACATCGAAAAAATAAACATTGTTCGCTCACGAGATAGCACGTGAAACTGTAGTTTTACATCTATACACATATATATGAACATGTTCACTATACTGTTTGATTTGGTGTCTTGTGTATTTGTTAAAATTCAGTTTTACGTCCCTTTCAAGATTATTTCAGCTCATATGAAAAGCACCAAACAGTAGGTGGAGCGAAAACGGGAGTACCCAGAGAAAAACCGCCTGGCACACCCGCAAGCAGAACTTGGCCTGTCTCACATGTGGCCATTGTGGGTCTCGAACTCACACCAGACACAACGGTGAGATGATTAAGTGATTATGAAACAGCGCTCTTAATTGCTCGGCCACGGGGGACGCTTGCGTAATTTTTTTAGTCATTAGAGGCGGTCAGCTTATCCTATCCACATTATCTGTACCAGCCAGTCAGGAAATAAATGTTGACTTTAGGATCGGTCGCTGATCCGTTCTTCTGCCGAAAATGACGATCGAGTTCTCGGCTTCAATGGGTGAAAAATCAAGACCTATAAAAAACCTATACATGCGGTCTGCCTTCTCACTAGACAGTTTAGTCCAGAAACTTACGATTTAGTATTAAATGCAGCAGTGAATTTTGTGATTCTTGGATTTGCCAATAGATAAAATATTATTTTCTTTTTTTCCTTTTTTTCATTTCTTTTTTAATTTTTATCGCACCTGCTTATAGCAGGGTGCGATATAGGAGTTCAAATTTCCGTCCGTCCGTACGTTCGTCCGTTCGTTCGTCCGTCAACATTTACGTCGAAGTTCAGTTTTCTCGACATCAGTGATAGCTGCGAGTCTGAAACCTTGCATATTAATTGTCCTTGACATACCGTTCAAGCACGCACCTTGACCCAGTACCCTTGACCTATATTTCACGGTCCACTGACTTTGAAAATTTTTACGTCGAAGTTTGGTTTTCTCGACATCAGTGATAGCTGCGAGTCTGAAACCTTGCATAGTAATTGTCCTTGACATACCCTGCAAGCACGCACCTTGACCCGCTGACCTTGACCTATATTTCACGGTCCATTGACTTTGTTAATTTTTACGTCAAAGTTTGGTTTTCTCTGCATCAGTAATAGCTGAGAGCATGAAACCTTGCATAGTAATTGTCCTTGACATACCCTTCAAGCACGCACCTTGACCCGCTGACCTTGACCTATATTTCACGGTCCACTGACTTTGTTAATTTTTACGTCGAAGTTTGGTTTTCTCTGCATCAGTAATAGCTGTGAGCGTGAAACCTTGCATAGTAATTGTCCTTGACATACCCTTCAAGCACACACCTTGACCCGCTGACCTTGACCTATATTTCACGGTCCATTGACTTTGTAAATTTTTACGTCAAAGTTTGGTTTTCTCTGCATCAGAGATAGCTGCGAGTGTGAAACCTTGCATAGTAACTGTCCTTGACATACCCTTCAATCATGCACCTTGACCTGCTGACCTTGACCTATATTTTACGGTCCATTGACTTTGTTATATATTTATGTCGAAGTTTGTTTTTATCTGCATCAGTGATAGCTGCGAGTGTGAAAGCTTGCAAAGTAAATGTCCTTCACATACCCTTTCAGAACACACCTTAACCTGGTGCTCTGGACCTATATTTCATGTTTTTAGTTATTTTGCCCGATGCAGGTGCGATATCGACCTCCGCGGAGTTCTTGTCTAAGCTTTATTGTCACAGGTGCGAAAAAAGGAAGAAACAAAGAAAAGGAAAAATATTTTTTGTCCTACCCGGACTCGAACCCAGGACCTTTCGATTCAATGTCTTACACTCTACCTACTGAACTATTCAGCTAGGCGTCCTGGACAATTCGTTTTTAGCGTGTCTCATTTAATACACCTCCGGTGGGCTGTTGGTAGTTTTGACTAAGTAATTCTTCATATCGCCCCCCCCCCCCGCCTTCGTCCCAAATATGCCCTCACGAGTCGTCGCCCATCACACACAAAGTCGTAACCGCAAGCGCCAGCAAACTTTACGTTCAAAAGTGAAAAATGTCTAATAATCCATTGGAGACACAAACAGGCAAAGAACGGATCAAATCAGCAAACAACAGATAAAATTATAACAGTACCAAGCTTTAAATGATAGTAGGATTGGACAATTACCATGCTTTCCTTTATAATAGAAACGAAATTCAAATGTTTCTGTTGAATATAGCTTTTATTTCATTCGTGAGGCGGAAAACAGTCACATGTATATTCCATGCGTGACTTGTGTTTCGTTTCACTTCACAAATGAAATAAAAGCCATATTCGCCATAACATTTGAAGGACCATTGACTAAGTCTTGTAATATATGCCCTATTTTCGAAAGCCCAAAACTGAAAACTCCGTTTTAAAGCAATTTCAATCACAACTTTGCAATGGGGAGGGTTGTATGATGTCTTAAGAATGGATAAATGCTATAATGTGTGAAGCGTTCCTCCACATTCTGTAGAAATGGCTAGCGCCGGAAGCAGAGGTAGGGGGTCAAAATTTTGAAAATATAAATTGGAAAAAAAAAACTCATTTTTTGTTGCATGTCTGTATTCAGTTCCAACATTGTTGTGATTTTTAAACATGTAGGTCAGTGTCAAGGGTCTTAGACACCCTAAAAGTCAACTAAAAAGTTTGATGCTTAATAAGAGACATTATTTTCATAAATTATTTTGGGAGTTACCTGTATATCATTGCTAACAATGACACATATGTTGAGCAAAGTCATGAGAAAATCTTTCATTAGTTTCCAAGCAGGTAGACCATAAACCCAAGTGATGTAGCCAAAGATCATGGCAAAATATTTCACAAATCGGGGTTTAAAAACACAGAGGAAGCAAACTATGTCCATGCCATTGGCGACTACCACCAACTGATCTGTACTTTAAGTTTGTTACATGTATAAGCAAAACACATTTTGTCATGGATTCCTCAATTACTGTATGATTTTCACAAACATAAAATGACACAGAATTTATTGCAAGTCTGGAAATGAATGAAAGCACGATGCCACCATGTTAAAACTATGGCATATACACCCCTATACATGTACCTGTGTAACTATAACACGCTCTGCTATCTCTTACATAATGCACAGCAATGAAAGGTATAGAGAAAGAAGTATTTCAGTGAAATGTTGTTGGTCTAAATGAGTCAAGGCATACTGTCAAGAGTAAACCAAGATGATACCACTTAAGTATTTGACTAGATTCACAGACCTTAATTCCCTGTAAATCATGGATTAAGAAATGTAATAAAGCAAATGCCTGAAGTAGTCAAAATCTTCATGCTATGATGCTGTACAGATCATCCATGACACAATTTTAATACTGTCAACTTTCCAATGTATAGTCAAAGTGCATTGATGGATAATGCCCCGTTATTCGTCCTTTAATCAAGACTGATCTCTCCACATGTTGAATTCAGCCATGTGCTTTAAAAGATTAGGGGGCGTGTATATGTTAACTTGTATTTGTATAGACTGGTGCAAAAGTTTGTTCCATGAAATTTTATTTCTCTATTTTTTGGATGAATCAAAAATGAAAAATGGTAAAAAAATAAATTATTCTCCCTATCAGATGACACAACTAGTACATGGACGTCTCGCTTAATTGCACTTTATATGAAATAACCTAATTTCCACCATTCTCACCTTATAAAGTATTTATAACAATTTTATACACATGTACACAGTTTTCGGGTTACAGTTTTTACTGGGCAACATTGTCCCCCCCCCCCCGAGTACCAACACGTTATTCAAATATATTATGTATTTTATGATGACCTATCAACATGCAAACGGATTTGTTGGTACTTGGGGGGGGGGGGGGGAGGGGGGACATTGTTCAAAAAATAGTTTCCTGTTTTTCTTATATGTCCAATACAAAAAGTAGCTGTTTTAGCCCCAAAATAAAGCCATATATGTATCAAAATGGGGAGCAAAGTCCAATATGCTAAAATATGGACTGACAGCGGACTAACATATGATGGTTGAAGCATTTTTATGAACTTTTATTTTTTTCGAAATACAGGGCAGCTGTCAAAGATCCTTTCCTCTTTCTTTTATTTATCTTTTCTTTTGCATTCCCTATATATAGATTTATTTATTCCTTTGAAGGTTTCTCTGAACTCTTATTAACAGATTATACTTAAAACAAGTATATCATAAACGTACATCATTACGAAAACTTGCCCATGCAATATACAGAGATTTTTTTAGCTTTAAAAATTGAAAATTTTCAGCTGAAAAATTCTGATATTTTTCTTATTTTTGCTCAAAACACGAGGCGGTTCTAACGAGTACCCACAATCTATGTTTTGGAGCAAAAATAAGAAAAACAGGTATACCCCTGCATACCCCAGTTTTTCGATATAGAAGTGGGGTTTGAGGGGGTATATACACGGACATGTTTTCCTGATGTGTATATCGTGCCATTTTCTGAAATGGTGCGCTTGTGAACAAAACTTCAAATCCGGATGTAAAGAAACGGAGAAATACACATCATTAGCTATTCTAAAACCGTTTCTTTTTTCAAAAGTCTACATTTCAAGATTTTGAAACTGTCTAGGTCTTGTTTTAAATCGTTTCATATTTTTTTTCGCCTAGACGGAAACACTAAATGCAAGTTTTCTTGCAAGTAGTAATCATCGTGCTTACATCATAATTTGAACCGCGACGCGAAAAAAAACGTCTTCGGGGTTTCCGACCAGGTCTGACACAAACCGGACTGCGCAGTCACAGAAGCAGGCTAGAAGCTTGAAATTTCGGACTTAAGAAGAAGAGGGATTGTACTATACGAGTAGCGAAAACAAAGGCGCTGATCAGCTTCGCGGTTACCGCGCGAAGCTGATCTGCGCCTTTGTTTTCGCATAGGCAAAATTCCGGTTTTCTCGCGTCGCGGCTCATTTGATACCTATGTTTTGAGAATTTAAGCTCATTAACACCGTCAGGTCTCTAAAATAAGACTGGAATCAGGCTCATCAGAGCCTTTAATTATATGTCTCTTTACGGCTCTTCTAGAAATGGTCGCATCATTGGAAAACCGATCTTCTTGTTTACCAATCATGTTCTATACGAACCAGGCAAGACACCCATATACGATTAATTATGCTGTTCAGCATTGCACTTTGGTGAACATAAGGAAATGAACAATCTATATCCAGTTGTATACATATTTAGAAACAAGGGCCACAAATTTGCTCACTGGTTATCTTGTTTCTGCACGTGCTTAATTCTGATTTTTATGACACGGCTGACATAGCATCTTATGTAAAGTAATCACAATATCTCAATTAGTTTAAAAGCGTTTGGGATTTCATGACATTTAATTTCTGGCGATGTTGAATCTAGTCGGAGTTAGACTCTACGATTAATTTAACTTCAGAAAATTTCATTTATAACTAATTGTATGTAAATTGGAACTAGTATTATTGTATTTATTTTTCATTAATTTATATTAATTATGTACGAATCAAGTTGTTCCAAACAAATGTGGCTCGCAAGCTTTGCTACGGACTCAAAATGTTTATAAATTAAGCATTCACAGGACAGAAGTCGGAATTTAATTGTGTTAATCATGCCAAAAAGATTCAAAGTATTTTGTACTCTGGATCTTAAATCGTACATTTTGTTGTTCAAGAAGACGTATTCTGCGATGAAAACAGTGTCTATTTAACAAATTTGCTGTTATGTGTAACACTACATAGATCGTACTAAAACTTTCAATAGCTAAACTTTCAATTACACTAAGATGCACAACAGAAACACGCAACTCAGCCTCAGACTTAATGTTTCGTTACATCTGTTACTCTTTCTAATAATTATGGATAAACCACCGTCACAGGCGTTACAGGCGTCACAACCGTTACATACATTACCATCGGAATATAAGATCGGAATGATTGTAGACGCAGATTGCACTTACAGGTCATACACGTCATTTGTGCTATCCATGTGTATAACTGGCGGTGCTATGAACATTGCTATGGACTACCTAGTAAGAGATCAAGTCACAGAAGATTTTAATTTTACGTGAGTACACGAAATTCTATAAAATACTACTATGATTACCGATATCGTTCTTATTAGCACACAGTGCATTACTGTTTGCAAAAATCAGTCAGCACTCAGGGAACAAACATTTTCCAGTAGTGAATAGTCGAAAAGGGGCGTTATGAAATAAGTTGTCTGTTTTATCTTAAGTATTGCAATCTGCCTCCTCATATCCTCATATGTGAGCCGCCTTATGGGAAAACCAACAATCTGCATATGCGAAACCAAAGGCGCAGATCAGCTACGCGGTAACCGCGAAGCTGATCAGCGCCTTTGTTTTCGATACTCTGATAGTACAATTCCTCCTCTACTTGACTCCAAAATTTCAAGCTTCTAGCCATCTTCTGTGACGGTACAGGCCGGTTTGTGTTGGACCTGGTCGGAAACCACATTGTTGCTTTTCCCACGAGGCGGCTCATGTGTTGACATTCACATCTAAGTTGTAGATGGTCTTTCGTAGAAAAACATGACTGATTATATAGTACATGTAACTTGTATGTTACATATATCAGAATTTAGATTTTTTTCCTCAATAGTTCAATGACAGTGAGTTTGTGTGATTCTAATTATAAGCCCTCAAGCTTTGTAACAGCCTAAGCTGTACAAGTAAAATGAATTAATTTACTAATGCGTTTTTCATAAATAAGTAATTTAAAAGTAAACCACCTGTAGCATTTAGGTATTGTATTGTATTGTAGGTGTCTGAATTGTGCAACCTTTCTGTACACTAGTTGCATTCTAATTATGGTGTACGAAAGGGGTCAAAAGTAGTGGTATTTGTCCTCTGGTAACTTTTTATCAGGCCACTGCTAAATTTGACCAGTCCTCCGCTAAAGTTTATCAATCCACTGCTACATTTTACTAGAGCAGTGCTAAATTTACCAATTCATCAGTGGACTTGTCAATTTTAGCGATGCAGTGGTAAAAATAGCGGTACATTTTAACAGTGGACTGCTAAAATCGTTGATTTCTTAGGAAATCAAATAACAACTTCTTTCCTGATCATTGTCTACTTTTTTCTAAATCTCCCTCGATATCAATCCACCTGTGTCAAGAGACAACTTGCGAACAGCAATGGTGAATATCAGAAGCGTCACTGCATACTTTGCTGCAAGGATCCTCGTATCATGATGGCAAAGTCATACTTTTTGCTTAGATATAACAAATACAAATAAAAACTGAGATCGTTTAAGAGCAGTGAACATATTATGAGCAAGGGGATGGGCTAAACCGCGGTTTCGGCTTCTTAAGCCTCTCAGTGTCCCTATAGATTTGGCAACATGTAGCCAAAGACAATGACTGTAAATTTGCAACTTTCAACAGTGTAGTCGATACAATGACTAGTATTACCCAAATAAAGCCAAATAAAGCATATTACTTACTATATTAAACGTTGGTTAGAAAATGAATCTAAACCTATGAATCTAATGCATCACAGATCCATTAGAGAGTCCAAAAAATCTAGTCCGTCTCAGACTGTTTATTATCTGGACCCAGTTGTTCAAAGCATCGTTAGCTTAACGATATCGTTAAGACATAAATTTGTTAAGCAAATATCAGCTTAAGTAACAAATACACTGCTATTTTTTGTTGAAAAAATGTGAGAATCCTTTGCAGTGCAAAGGATTCTCACATTTTTTCAACAAAAAATAACAGTGTATTTGTAATATTAACGTTTGAAATTTTAACGAAACGTTAACTAACGACGTCGTTAGTTTTGAACAACTGGGCCCTGGTTGGTACAAAAATAAAAACACATACATGTACATTACGGAAACATCTCTTTATGAACAAAACTTTTATAGCAAAGCTGATTTTGATTGTATTTTTGCATTAATTACACCACGGGGGTAATACAATAGGTACTACCTGTGTTGTCGACCGAGACGATACTGCATATATGGTTGTCGACCGAGAATTCCGACTTCCAACCGAGTAGTACGGTTGTCGATACACGACACAAACTCAGTGTGTAGTAAACAGGACATCAAAAACCAGAGAAAATAGATTTTTAATCATCGCCGATCGCCAAAGAGGTATTTAACTTTACTTCTAATACTCTTCTGTGCTTTATTGTACAGCGATAACGACAAATATATGAAAGATACTAAAAACATCATTTTTCAAGGTATTTGTGCAACTTGCAGCTATCAAAAACCTCCTAGACCAATGAGAGTGCTTCGGATATTACCGCTATAGCCGAGTTCTTGAAAACTAGTATAATGCGCCCATTTCTTTACGTCATGTGCATTTTATGAACGTTTTTAAAACGTCATGATACGGCTGTCGATAACCACCGATACGGTTGTCGATAGTTAAATCATGTGTACAGTACGGCTGTCGATGGTAATTACTAAGGACATATTGCTGAATAAACTGCAAGATCATTTGACATTATGAGCAGCTTTAAATAATCACGAGGGCGCGAAAATCATTAAAATCCTATATAAACATAGACTACTTTATGCACCTCCTGTGCCCAAGATAGTCCCACTCTCTCTTACACAAGCGAAATTGTGCCTAAAACACAAACTGCTTGAGGACCAGGTTAAAAAAGGTTCAATTATTAAGCCGATGTACAACAAATGTAATGATTTTTATACAACCTAGTGGATGACGTTGACGGCGCAGCCGCGCTCACTGCGTCTATTTCAGAGTTGACTGCAGTAGGGTTTTCATGAAGTCTCTGGTTGACACTGGGCCCTTGAATGGTTACACTTGAGGGCATTAAAACAGGGGGTTCATAGAAAGCAGATGTACTAGTATGCATTATTTCACCTTGAACGTTTGTAGATATCTGGTTTTCCTGGATATTCTGCACAGCGGAACACAGCTTATTTACTTGACATGCAGAGACAGGTGAGACCCTCTCCCGTTCTATGTTTGAACGGTCTAGGATGCTTTCAGACCCAATGTCTGACAATTCGTGGAAGCTCTCTTCAGTTGGGATTTGGATAAACTTTTTCATTTCGGTCTGGAAAAATAACAGTGCGTTATACTTAAAAACAAAATAAAACATCTGGTTTAGTTTGAGTTCAAATGGCTATGCACAGCGTTACAAATCGGCCCGCAGCTAAGATCCATGAGGCAAAATACGGGACTGGGTACATGTCCATTCTGGTCAGAACATTTGTTGCATGCTTTACGTTTAATTAATCGTATTTACTTCCTTGCTTGCAACACATAGTCCTTGTTAAATGTCAAAATTGGTGATTAAATAGGCCTGTTTCTGTTGTCGCTGACCGCATTGCATCATGATTGTGTTGTAGACGGCGTGGATAATTCAATTTCGACACCCTGGCCCGAAATGTCTGGAATAAAACTTTGAAATCTGAATTGATCGTGCTACTAATACATGTCCTAATCTTCGTAAATCGTCGACATCCGTATCAGGCTACATCGACAACAGTATCGCATACATTTACATGTCATCGACAGCAGTAACAATAAAAATAAAACACCCTTACAACATAAACAAGCAATGCATTTTCTGACGCATTCTGATGTCTTTGTCTTTGCAATGATGCATACCACATCTTTCATTACTTCATAAGATATCGGATAGGCTAAAAAACAAAGAATCTGCATTTTTCTGCATTCTGCTATTTTACGATGAAATATCTTTTCATATGAGAAATCTAGCGACGCAACAACTCGCTGGAACACTTTGTAGGCCACGAAAATATCTAACAACATGTTCGGGCAGAAAAATAATAAAAATTACCTTTAGATTTTATCACCGTCCACTACACACTACACTTATGTCGTGTATCGACAACGGTACTACTCGGTCGGAAGCCGGAATTCTCGGTCGACAACCATATATGCAGTATCGTCTCGGTCGACAGCACAGGTAGTACCTGTTGTATTACCCCCGTGTACACTTGTTTTCCATAAAACAGGCATTTTGAGTATCTATTATGATCTCCACATCGTGTCGCTCCTTACAGATACTTACAATATATGATTTTATGGATTATTATTAAAAATAGATTATTTCATATCAACCCCAGATTTTTACTTTATGTAAGGTGCAAATCTGGGGTAGCTTTCATACAGAGATGTTTCCTTGATGAGCAGAATATCTCATGATTAAAATTGTGCATCACCAAAATAGCCCGCAATATTATTTCATACTTAGCGGTGAGTATATATATACACAAAACCAATACATATTACCACGAAAACATGTCGCCATGAAAACTATACCCCCTTTAACCCCACTTATATATATATATATAGCAAAACAGGGTATGCAGGGATATGCCTATTTTTCTTATTTTTGCTCCAAAACATAGATTGTGGGTACTCAATAGAACCGCCTCGGCGAGGCGGTTCTAACGTGTACCCACATTCTATGTTTTGGAGCAAAAAAAAAAAATATCAAAAATTTTCAACTTTTTCAATTTTTAAAACTAAAAAAAAAATCTCTTTATATTGCATAGGCAAGTTTTCGTGATGTAACAGTGGCATTTTCACTGGGAATTTACAGTTAAAGTGAAAACATGCAGTGAATATCAATCACTATTGAATGATCTGATATCATCCGATCTTTTTCACTTAACTTTGACGTTTCCATTCACTTAATTTGCTCCATTTCAGAAATTCAAACATCTACATGTATATAACTTAGTAAACTGAAGTGTAGAGGGTTCCGTGCGACGAGCTTGTCCTTATACATTTTTCTGCTCTGTATAGCGCATTGCCACATAATCTGATTTAAGAATCTGATAGAGTGGACGTCAAAAGAGCATTAAAAGGTACAAGTAGGCAACGATCAGGAAAGGGAGCAATCAAAAAGAGATTCCCATTCCAAAAACCAAGGTGGGAAAAAAACTAAATTAACAATCAGGTACTTATACCATGAAAACATATCGTAAGCCGAATGAGCAGCTATTTTCCCAATAGGTGGCCACTCAGTTACCTAAACTTAACTAAAAGTATGAAGATATATATTAGGCGCAAACAGTACAAAAATTTAAACGCCAAGACTTAGAACAATAAGAACCACCACAGAAGTGTCGCCTTCGAACGATCAGTAACATAAAATTACTGGTGGGTTTAAATCGATTTTACAGGTACCTTACCTCACCCTCAGCTTCTGCAGTGGTTCACAGCATTAAGTTAGTTGTTCGCTCCTCGTGGTGAATTTCTATCTAGTCAATGAATCAATATGGACAAACAAATAAATCATGATAAACACCAAGATTAATCAAAAACGAGGACTCACAGATTGAGCAAGCTGCCCGACGATGGAGATCCCTTGGTGCCAAATAACTGACTAACTCCGGAGTAAAAGAAGAAAAAAACAGTTGAACCCCGGTGGGCCAAGCAACAGACAAGAAGCTCCGTCCCCTACAAACTAAAAATGAATAGCTTTATGTCGGGGCCATCATAGAGTCTATCGCCCGACCTACCGGCGTGCAGGTAAAGAAGGCAGCATAGTTATCAACCATGATTGGGTTAAAAACTAAGCATGCAGACTGTCGCATAACATTTAAGTTATATCCTATACGTCTGTAACGTGTAATGATTTTTCTGATTGAAAAGAAAAATCATTCCTTCCTATAAGTTTCTTAAATTTGTAAACCAAGTCACCATAATATTCTGGTTCCGAAAGACCCTCACGTAAAATGGTCTTTAGCCCAACATTTAATTTGGAAATCAATTCATAGTAGCTGTGATAAAATTGAAAAAAATGTTTTTCGAAGTTTATGATACACCGATAGCCCTGCTGAAGAAGTTTGGCTGTTAAACATTTGTTTCGCGCATTGAAGTCCGCAACATAATTGCAGACTCTAGCAAACCTAATAAGTTGCGAAATGTATACACCATAAGAAGCACGGCGAGTTTTTCTATATCAAAATCAAAGTCATACCGTTTATCATGAATTTCAGAAGAGACCGTCTTAATAAATTTGTTTGACCATGCCTTCAAAATAAGGATTGTCAATGTCCAAACGGTCATCGAGGTACCCAGAAGTCGAATTAAAAGCCTCGACAACATCTAGTTGGCCTCCCAAGCCCCTCAAATATTTTTCTGTTGGCATTTTTGAGTACATTTTGGCATCCATGCCTAATGTGTACCTTAATGTGTAACAATACACGCTAGGGTGGATGCCAAGTCTGAAAATGCCCCAGAGTCCCAAAAATAGGTCAAAGGTCAACTAAGTGCAAAATTTGAGATATTTCAACATTATAGCAGTATCTTATGAAATATTTTCATTTTTTTTTGTACAAAAAAGCCCCAAATTACATCTTATGCATTTGTATGTTGTAATCAATTACAATTGTTACAACAAAGTAATGCAGATTTAGGTCAAAGGTCACTTTAATGCAAAAAAATGTTTATTTTCATGCCCTTTTATTATTGTCTGTATAAACATCAGTGTCAGTGGTATACTGATGGGGATTAAGTTCTTTTAGGTACGTTTTGTATCAAATATGTATAGAATATGATCGTAGCAATCATTTGATACCAATTTCAACTCTCTGCAGCTTTTAGTTGATGAGATATTTCAATTTTATTGGTACACTCCCCTGCATTTGTCTGTGTTTTTTCTCTTATATCTTAAGTTTTCTTAATTTCTTGCAACGGGATAGTCAGCTTGGTCATATATATTATTACATGTTTATACATTATTGTCATAACAATCATTTGATACCAATTTCAGATCTCTAGGACTTATGGTTGCTGAGATATTAACGTTTCCGTTGGTATACCCCCTCTATTTTTCTGTGATTTTTATCAAATATTTTAAGTTTTCATCAATATTCAAACAACAAGAAAGTCGAACTATTCATTTATCGTATCGCATGTTTATAGAAAATTATCATAGCAATTGATATCAATTTCAGCTCTCTAGGACTTTTGGTTGCTATATTATTAAACATTTTGTTGGTATACCCCATCCACTTTTCTGTGGGTTTTCACTAATATTTAAAGTTTTTATCAATATTCGAATAACAAGAAAGTCAGATTGTTTGTGTGTCTCACAACATGGTTATAGAATATTATACTAGTAATCATTTGATACCAATTTCAGTTCCCTAGAGCTTTTGGTCACTGAGATATTAGCAGTTTTATTGGTATACCCCCTTCGTTTGCCAAGGATTTTTCTCCTATATTTTAAGTTTCCTTAAATACTTGAGAAACAAGAAAGTTAGCTTGTTTATATATCTTATCACATGATTATAGAATATTGTCCTAGCAATCCTTTGATACCAATTTCAGCTCTCTATGACTTTTAGTTGCTGAGATATATACGTTACCGTTGATATACCCCTCTATTTTTCTGAGATAATTATCTAATATTTAAGGTGGAAGATAACAAAACCTCATATCAAGTTAAGAGAGTTAAAAATTATATCATCGTATTCGTCAATCTTCCGAGAAAACGTTAATGCTTTTAGTTTTTATGTCGCGTTGATGACGTCATATTTATAACGTCACGAATAAGGCACGTTTTGGCGTTTTTAGCGGCATTTGTGAGCCCCCTAAGAACTTCGTATTTTTGCTATAATTTTCGAATGGATGGGCCGATTTCTAAAATTTTTGCACCAAAATGATAAGATTTTCATATGCAGATCGAATATGAAAGCTCCCAAAAGCTGGTTCGTACAAGTAGCTGTAGATCGCCGAAAAACGTGAAATTAATTGATCTAAAATATGTCTGTTTTTTGCATTTGACGGAAAATTGCGCAAAAACAAAGAGGAAGACATATGATTTTTATTTCCTCATATCAAAGTGGTGTCTTTTTGGAACAATTTTTTTAAATAAAAAAATACCCTTACCGTCGTATTTTTTTCATAAATTAGATTTTTGTAACTGTACCCCCCGCCTCGCTAACGTCAACGAAATACGAAACCGTAGCATATAAAGCGTCTTCATATTTACATTATTATTCAGTGAGTGAGATCCTTTTTGTACAGTTTTAAGTCTCTTTCAATTTTTTTAGCTCATGTGAGATGGACCAATCAGATGCTGGGCAAAACAGGAAAAGGCATAAAAAATGATGTGGTATACGCGCAATCAGAACTTTGTTTGTCTCACATGTTCCCCATGTGAGGCTAAAACCCGCATCAGACACAACGCTGAAAGTGACAATTCATCAGAAAAACATGTTCGTGCAATATATACCCCCTTAAACCCCACTTTTATATGCGGTAAAATTGGGGTATTTAGGGGTATACCTATTTTTCTTATTTTGCTCCAAAACATAGATTGTGGGTACTCGTTAGAACCACTCGGCGAGCGAGGCGGTTCTAACGAGTGCCCACAATCTATGTTTTGAGCAAAAATAAGAAAAAAAAAATCTAATTTTTTCTACTGAAAATTTCAGTTTTTACAAATTATGAAAAAACTGTATATTACATGGATATGTTTTCGTAATGAAATCTCAACAATTGTGATCCCCATAGTCACGGTTGTTCGATAACAGTAACAGGATGGGTTGTAGATTAAAAATTGTATAGACTATGTGACCGTATCATTTAATCAGAACGCGCACCAGTCCGTCGCTATAGTGTCAAGAGTGTGTCTTTCTTTATTCCTTTCTTTCTTTTTCAGCGACCACTCAATTTATATTTCTTCTTAGCCGATTGACTTTGTCAGAAAAAAATATGCGCCCTTCGCATATCCTCGCCATCACTATTCTGCATTAATTTTATTGCCTAGAATGATTTTAGACCTGCATTAAGTTAAACAAAAAGTAGATATATACTACATTGTCTATGGAGTTTTTGTAAGAGTCTTTCGTTTCACTTGTTTCAGGTTTCGCCCATGTCATTGGCCATAAAACGCGCAGGTGCCTTGACTACTCGACAAGGAACAAGAAATGTTGGAAGTGTGAGTATTACAAGAAGCGCGGAAAAAAGCCTCCCCCACATGACTGTAGAAGAAATTGGAATCGATCTTCGAAGGCAATGGAAGGAGATATTGCAGTCCAACTTCACAAACAAGCAAGCAAAGAAGGGCTGCATTATAAACATGTGATTGGCGATGAAGATTCTTCCTCAATGAAGCAAATACACGACCAACACGATGCTGATGTAGCCAAATACTCAGACTTCAGCCATATCAAAAGGACACTGTACAACAAATTAGAATCATTACAAAAGAATCATAAATCTCTTTCTGCCACTGTTCGCCAGGACTTCGTTAAGAATTTCACATATGCAGTGCATCAAAATAAAGGCATGTGTCAAACCGACATGGAAAATGCGTTGCGTAATATTATACCTCATATGTACGGAGAACATGACAACTGCGGAAATTGGTGCCGATACAAAAAAGAAGAAAACTACCACCATACTGGATTGCCAAGAGGACAAGATCTTACAGACGATAATCTCAGAAAAGATTTAGAAGGAATTGTTGACGTTTATGCGAGAAACGCACAGAAGCTTCTTACAACAGGGGATTCACAAGCGAACGAGTCATTGAATTCGGTAGCCTGGAGCAAAGCCCCCAAGATAAGAAATTATACATGCAGTGAAAGCTTCGATTATCGCATGGCTTCTGCAGTCTGCCAATTCAATGATGGGCCAGACTATGTATGTGAAGTGATTGAGAATGCTGGATTGACTCCACAGAAGACTACAGAGCAGTACAACATGAAAGAAGCCAGGCAACGCCGCTACGCAAAGCTGTACAAACAAAGAAGATCAACAAAGAGGAAACGGATATCATTGAAAAAGGAAAGGGCAACTAAGCAAACGTCTATTGAATTACGCGAGGGTACGACGTACGAGACAAATTGTGGCGAAACAATTGAAACAGACCTCGATGTCGAGTACATACCTGAGTATGAAGTTCCTGAAAAGCTTCACATAGATGGCGAAACAGACTCCCCGATCAACAAAGTCTACTTTGATATAGAAACCACAGGACTAAATCAAAATGCCGAAATCACTCAAATTTCGGCATGGTACAGCTCTGACACAAACTTCACAGTTTATACTTTACCATCCAAAAACATTGAAAAGACTGCATCCGAATTAACAGGGCTAACGATAAAGTATGTACGTGGGGAGAGAAAAAAATGTTTTACCACGACAACGAGGTTGATGCCGTTCCTGTAAACAATGGATTAATGAGTTTCTTACAGTGGCTGGAAAAGATCCCTGGACGCAGCAAGACTTTACTTGCACACAACTGCAAGCGATTCGACATGAGGTTTTTGATCCGGGCCCTTGCGGAAAACGGTCTTATCTCGGAGTTTAAAGCAACCTGCATAGGATTTGTGGACACTTTGCCTTTGATAAGAGCAGAACTACCCGGGCGAAAATCCTACAAGTTGGAGCTTATATACAAGGACCTGATCAATGGTACATATGCATGCCACAACGCCGCAGAGGATACAAAAGCTCTAGCATCGGTTGTGCGTTCGTTGGACATAACCGAGGAAAAAATCTGTCAGCACAGTTTGTCCACAGCCTCTGCTATAGACTATGTCCAAAGGAGGAATGTAATTACGAATAATCTGAAAATTGTCCAGGATAAACTGTGCAGAGGCGGTACTATAACAAAATCAATGGCGAAAAAGATTTGTGAGAGTGGGTTGACCTATAGGCATCTCCTGAAAGCCCATGAGCGGGACATTAGTAATGGCATCCGTGCAATATTAACTGAAAAGTTGGATAACGGAAAAGTACGTGTGACTAACAGGCGACAAATCATTGAAAACATCATAAATCATTTCAATGGTCAATGACTCAATAATTAACCTAAATGCATGTTGAATGGGGGTAACCGACTACGCATGCGTCCACACATTTGCAAATTTCATTTACAGCAATGAAAAATGGAGAAGTTAGAAATTCTTTCAGCTTTCACTACGATCTGCATGGAAATGTCTTGGCCTAAAATGGAGAAATCGGCTCATCTTTATCGTTTGTCAAATAGTTTTGATACGGGATAACGAGGAAACTTTACAACTAGATACAAATTAGTTTGGTCGCCATCTTGGACGACCAAAATGTCGTACGACAAAGAATGTCTTACGGTACTCATAGAATTACATTCAGGCACTGCCGAGGTTTTTTATCAGATCCCCAAAGCAATACATGTAGCCGACTTTTGAGCCGCCTCATTGGAAAACCAACAATCTGCATAGGCGAAAACAAAGACGCAGATCAGCCTTGCGGTAGCGGCGCGAAGCTGATCAGCGCCTTTGTTTTCGCTACTCGGATAGAACACTTCCTCTTCTCCCTAAATCCGAAATTTCAAGCTTCTGGCCGCTGCTTCTGAGACTGTGCAGCCTGATTTGTGTCAGACCTGTTCGGAAACCACATTGTTGGTTTTCCCACGAGGCGGCTCATTTGTTTGGAAGTATAAATATTGCTGCAGCCTAGCTCAGTAGCTGTTTCTGCAGTAATGGTATTTTGTTCTTGCATTCAAATTGCTCAATGGTTGATTCTTACATATACTGTATGATACGTTCTCGAAGGCAACTCGTCTGTCATCTTTTCCCCTGAGATTTCGTTTTCGTCGTCATGGGAAAGGGTTACATGTAGGCGAGTGTCTTTGATATACTTATGTCATTTTACGACCAGCATGGAATGGACTTGATTTAACAATTTGGAGAGTTGTCTATTTGCTCTGGAAAATCAAGTGACACAACTGTAAATCAAATAACGCAAATTCGTTATACATGTATATAGCTTTTTGCTTAGGCCACATATCTTTTTTTTCTCTTTTCCAACTGCACCAGCTCGAGCCGCGGAGTATTCCTGTGCGTTCTAAGACAGGTATTCCATTATATTGTTTATAAATTTGCATGTTCGATAGTATGCTCGGATCTGCATACGTTCATCTAGATAAGTTTTTTATTGACAGACCTTTTTTTGCTTTCCGGAAACGGGCTACGATACTCGCGTGTGCTACAGGACAGTCTGACCACGAGGTCATAAACTTTTTTTCCATGCTCAACTCAGCTGAGACTAAAATATAAGCTGCTAGTTTCAGATTTATATTTTCAACGCCAGTAATTTCTCCTGCATGTAAATGTTAAAAAAGCCAACAAGCGTTCGTATTTTAACATTGATGAGCACGAGAAATTTTAGTCTCAACTGGGTGCAACATGATAAAAGCTTTATAACATCAGTACCAGGCCCCGATGTTATAAAACATTTTTCATGCTCATTTCAGCTGAGCCTTAGACTTATTCTACTCATAAATGTAGGTATTTTAACATTTATAAGCAGGTTAAATAACAGACTTTGGAGCCCTAAACCTTCAGTTTCAATATTTCGTTATTTATTAGCAGTTTTTGTGCTAGGCTGAGCTGAGCTCGAAAAAAAAAAGTTTTATAACCTCGGGACCTGGTCTGTAGCCACGCTTTTCTCAATTATATACATGTGTATGTATCAAATGGAAGCAAATTGTTAAATTCAAGCCCAGTCAACACTGTCTTATCGCGTTGATCATTCTTTTATACAGTATGTCTTCCATGTATTCGTTTTATATGACTATTGATCATTTCTAATTTGTTCATTACTATATTTGAGCCATCTCATGGGAAAACCAACAATCTGCATATGCGAAACCAAAGGCGCCAATCAGCTTCGCAGTCACTGCGAAGCTGACCGGTGCCTTTGTTTTCGCTACACGAATAGTACAATTCCTCTTTTTCTGAAATCAAAATTTCAAGCCCCTAGCCGTCCTTTGTGCTCGTATAGGCCGGTTTGTGTCAGACCTGTTCAGAAACCACATTGTTGGTTTTCCCATGAAGTGGCTCATTTGTCTGTATAATATTCAAATTTAAAAAGGGTGAGTCTGAGATTCACTGGTTGATAACATGATTTACATCGAGCCAGAGAGCGAGAGAGAGAGAGAGAGAGAGAGAGAGAGAGAGAGAGAGAGAGAGAGAGAGAGAGAGAGAGATCATAGTTACGAATTTTCACGTTTAATAAATAATAGCATCAGTTCACATATTATCATTAATAAATAATAGCATCAGTTCACATATTATCATAGTTGTGTTTCTCTAACAGAGTCATCTCCAAACAAAAATGTATATGGTTGTGACGCCTGCAATAATGTTAACATTTCAATGGGATATTGGTATTACCAACGAAACTGAAAATGCGATGGTTGCTGAATTACTAATCGTTGCGGACCGGCTCGCTTGTTGATATACGGACCAGGCTAAGGCCTCATCTAAAACGTCTATAGTCACTATAGCCGAAGCACTTCCGTGGCTATAGCCAAGAATGCCCGACATGGCTCCCTCGGGTTTCCGCAACAAATTTTGATGCAACCTTGCTGATTGGTTGATTGTATCGGAGGACAGCGGTTATAGCCGCGGATATAGCCCCACCCGAACTCTGTCTATATTGCCATGTCAGCAGAACGTTTGGAAAGTCTATTAGAATGTGTTAAGGAAAATTAGTTCTCACAAGTTTATCATAGCTGAGATATCTGTAGTGCGAAACAGGTTCTGGGCAAGCCGTAAGCAGATTAGAAGTCCTTTGTGCAAATTCGCCATTAACATGCAATTCTTCTGTTTGATACATCTCAAAATAAGCAGAAGAAAAATGAGCCGCCACATGGGAAAACCAACAATCTGCCTAGGCGAAAAAAAGGCGCAGATCAGCTTCGCAGTAACAGCGAAGCTGATCCGCGCCTTTATTTTCGCTTCTCGGATAGTACTGTTCCTCTTCTACCCCAATCCGAAATTTCAAGCTTCTAGCTCTTTTCTGTGACTGTACAGGTCGGTTTGTGTCGGATCTGGTCGGAAACCACGTTATTGGTTTTTCCACACGGCAGCTCAAATGTTCTGTTAAGATTTATTGCTCCTGACTCGTTGGCCTTTCTTGGATCCGCTTTCACAAATCATACATCGACCGAACGACTGTGTTTAGTCCTTTCAACCGCATTGTTACTCATCCGACCAATCTATTAATATTTACCAATATATTAATGTTTGGATATTTGTGCATTGTCAATCATTAGAAAATTAAACCGTGAATTTTGTTTTGATCCGCTCTCCCGTGTAACGTTTCAACGATGCCAGTGCAAGATATGTCAAACTTTATGTGCATTTATGTATACAAAACGCGGAAAAACCCCATACAAAGTCATCAAGAAATTTCGAGTTTGTGCGCTATGTATAGATCTAGTTAATGTTATACAGTTACACTCTCCGACTAAAGTGAACAATTTGTCTTATGTGCTTATATCTTGAAACCTAACCAGATAATTTGACCAACCTGATTTGTGACTATTTCTACCGTTTAGATTCCTGGTTTTGAAATATTTTGTCGTCAATACCGAATACTGATCTTCTGAAAAAATGTGTTTCTTTTTGTTGGGTATACATACTAAATAGCACACGGCGTGCCGAACTAATAGAGCTCAAATGGTGGGAACAAAAGAGAGATAAGAATTTAATAAAAGCAAGATTAATCATTCGATCATCTCACCGCTGTGTCTGGAGTGGGTTCGAGCCCCATCCGGGGATGAGACAAGCCAAGTTCTGCTTGCGGGTGTGGCATGTGTTCCTTGGGGTTCTCCCGTTTGCGCACAACCTCCTGATTGGCCCGTCTCCTTGAAGCTGAAAAATCCGATTAAGTTTCAAGCTACTAACCGGAATAAAAATACATCAATGAACATAGCGTTACGTATAATTGTCAATTCACCATTGTTGACGTTAGCGAAGCGCGGGGGTACAGTTACAAAAATCTAATTTGTGAAAAAACTACGTCGGTAAGGATATCTTTTTATTTGAAAAAATTGTTCCAAAAAGACACCACTTTGATATGAGGAAATAAAAATCATATGTCTTCCTCTTTGTTTTTGCGCAATTTTCCGTCAAATGCAAAAAACAGACATATTTTAGATCAATTAATTTCACGTTTTTCGGCGATCTACAGCTACTTGTACGAACCAGCTTTTGGGAGCTTTCATATTCGATCTGCATATGAAAATCTTATCATTTTGGTGCAAAAATTTTAGAAATCGGCCCATCCATTCGAAAATTATAGCAAAAATACGAAGTTCTTAGGGGGCTCACAAATGCCGCTAAAAACGCCAAAACGTGCCTTATTCGTGACGTTATAAATATGACGTCATCAACGCGACATAAAAACTAAAAGCATTAACGTTTTCTCGGAAGATTGACGAATACGATGATATAATTTTTAACTCTCTTAACTTGATATGAGGTTTTGTTATCTTCCACCTTAAAGTTCTCATCACTATTTCAACAACAAGAAAGTCAGATTATTTATGCTTCTTATCACACTATTATAGAACATTATTATAGCAGTCATTTGATACCTATTTCAGATCTATAGAGCTTTTGGTCACTGAGATATTAGCAATTTTATCGGTATACCCCCTTCGTTTGCCAGTCATTTTTCTCCTATATCATAAGTTTTCTTAAATATTTGAGAAACAAGAAAGTTAGTTTGTTTTTATACCTTATTACATGGTTATAGAATATTGACATTGCAATTATTTGATACCAATCTCTGCTCTCTATGGCTTTTGGTTGCTGAGATATATACGTTTCCGTTGGTATACTCCCTTTATTTTTCTGAGATTATTATCTAAAATTTAAAGTTCCCATCATTAATCCAACAACAAGAAAGTCAGATTATTTATGCGTCTTATTACACTATTATAGACCATTATTATAGCAATCATTTGATACCTATTTCAGCTCTCTAGAGCTTTTGGTCACTGAGATATTAGCAATTTCATTGGTATACCCCCTTCATTTGCCAGTGATTTTTCTCCTATATCTTAAGTTTTCTTAAATATTTGAGAAACAAGGAAGTCAGCTTGTTTATATACCGTATTACATGGTTATAGAATATTGTCATAGCAATCATTTGATACCAATTTGTGCTCTCTATGGCTTTTAGTTGCTGAGATATAAACGTTTCTGTAGGTATAACCCCTCCATTTGCTGTGATTTTTCTCTAATATTATAAGATTTCATCAATATTCGAACAACACAAAAGTCTGAACATTTATATATTTTATTTCGTGGTTTTAGAATGTTGCAATAGCAATGTTTGATACCAATTTCTGCTCTCTATGGCTTTTGGTTGCTGAGCTATAAACATTTCTGTAGGTATACCCCCTCAATTGTTCTGTAATTTTTCTCTAATATTGAAAGTTCTCATCAAGATTTGAACCCCAAGAATGTCAAATTCTTTCTGTATCTTATCACATTATTATAAACCATTATCATATCAATCATTTGATATAAATTTCAGCTCTCTAGGTTTTTTGGTTGCTGAGATATAAGCAATTTTGTTGGTAGACCCCTTTCATTTATTTGTTATTTTTCAAAAATATCTGAAGTTCTCTTTTATATTGAGCATTAAGATAGCCATTTTTTATACCGTATATCTTATAACAGAGTTATAGAACATTGTCCTAGCAATCATTTGGTACCAATTTAAGCTCTCTAGGGCTTTTGGTTGACGATATATAAGCAATTGTGCTGGTATACTCAATTTTTCTGTGATTGTTTTCTAATATATAAAGTTCTCATTAATATTCGAATACCAGGAAGTCAGTTAGATATTTATATCTTGTTACATGGATATCAAGCATTGTCAAAGCAATCATTTGATACCTATTTCTGCTCTCTTAAGGTCTATCAGTAGCCAAGAAACATGTGGTAATATATATATTTGTACCACACTACTTCCTCTGCTTATTAGGGATGGGGATGAACATTCTATGATTTTACGTGACACACAATAAAGTGATCCTCTGACCAAACTGGCACCCATGGGCATTTGTTCTAAGGGTGCAAGGTACATCCTATAGATATCCCAACCTAAATCATTCAAATGGCAATAGATTTTCCCTTTGTATATCTTGATTTTCGTCATTTTCATTAATATTCATGAAAATGCAAATGAGATAAAATTTAGGCCCATGAGTCTTCAACAAATTTTTCAAATAGTATTATTGGTACAATAACAATAAGCCACAATGATAGTTTAGGCATGATATTAGTTTTTATGGGATATTGATTTTGAATTGTTTCTTTTATTCATTTTAAAGTTTTAATGAGAATTCATGAAAATACAAATTAGATATTTTCCATTACTTATCATAGGAAGAAAGGGCTATGTCTTAGCTTTAAAATGAGACCAAGTTCAATGGTCTAGGATTACAAATAATTGAGATATCGTCAATTTTCTATGTGTATCCCCATTATAAAAACGCAAAAAAATGAATATTTAGGGTACTTTAATAGAACACAGCGTAAAACGCAAACGCTTCCAGTGGCAGAAAACAGGGTCTGATAGCTTTTTCAATGTACTTTAAGAAAATCACAGTGAAGAAAATTCCCCCGGGTGGAGGGGGTATGGGTAGCTAGAAGACTATTAGTTATCATAACAGGTTTTGATATTTTTGCACTCATAGGACTTTTGACCTAATTATGTGACCCAGAGGCAGTTACAGACTTGGGATATACCCGTATGAGTTTAAACACTTGTCAATGAATAAAATAAGCACATGTTGCCTTTAGTCAGTTCATGTTTGATTTATGAAGTACTTGATTATTGTAACGGATGTTTGTTATTTTGCACTCATTTGATTTTTGACCTAATTCTGTCACCCAGGAGCATTTACAGTCTTGGCATCTACCTCTATGTCTTTGGAAACATGTCAAGGAATGACATGAGTACAAGTTACCTATAATCAGTCCATTATTTTCCAAAACAATAATGTTTGTTTTCATTTTTTACAGATTTTTGCTATTTTGCACTCGTTTGACCTTTGACCTTGTTCTGTGGCCCAGAGGCAGTTACAGACTTGGCATCCACCCGTACGAGTTTGGGCACATGCCAAGGAATATTATGAGCATAGGTAGAATAATGTACTCAAAAATGCCAACAAAACCAAAACTAAGCCACTTTTTTGGATTTGGACTGCCAAGTAATCAGCTTGATTGTCATGATAAAAACTATTGTTAACTTTATTTGGCCTGTAATGAACCTTAACAATCCTTATTTTGAAGGCATGGTCAATCAAATTAATCTGCCTGAACTACAGTTGAATAAAGCCAACAACACACATACCGAAATCCTCTTTTTCGATTAGCATCTTTCTATTGCAAACGGATTTGTGCGCATTGACTTTGATTTTGATATAGAAATTTTCCATTTTGAATGGCGACGTTCCTCGCAGTGCTTTTTATGATGTATATATTTCGCAACTTACTAGTATTAAGTTTGCTAGAGTCTGCAATCATGTTACGGACTTCAACGCGCGAAATAAATGTTTAACAGCCAAACTTATTAAGAGGCTTAAGTAGCCGAAACTGCGGTATGGTCCATCCCTTTCTCATTAATATGTTCACTGCTCATAAAGGATCTCGGTTTTATCTTTATTTGCTTTTACTGCAGCTGGTGTTGTGCCGTGTCACAGGGTTGTGGTGGTTCTTAAAAGTCTCCCCGTACATCATCCATAGTGCAGATTGTACTTTCCTTTTGGTCCTTTGAGATCAGCGAGGGTATTCTGAGAATTCAGAAAATTATTATCGGTTTAGATTTATTTTCTAATCAACGTTTAATATATTTGGCCCCATTTTGATTAAACTAGCTTTGCATCGACTACCCTTTTGAAAGATGCAAAATTACAATAATTGTCTTTGGCTCCAGGTTGCCAAATGTATAGGGTCACAGAAGTAGCCGAAACCGCGGTATGGCCCATCCCCTCTCTCATAATATGTTCACTGACTTTAAAGGATCTAAACTTTATCTTTATTCTCCAGCAAGGCTATCGGTATCATAAACTTCGAAACACATTTTCTTATTGTTATGACAGACACTATGAATATACGATTTCCAAATTCAACGTTGGGTTAAAGACGTTTTTACGTGAGGGCCTTTCGAAACTGGAATGTTATGCTTGGTTTACAAAAAGAAACTAATACTAGGAAGGAATGATTTGTCTTTCCAGTTTAGAAAAATCATTATACGTTACAAACGTAAAGGAGATAACTTAAATGTTATGCGACAGTCTGCATACTTAGTTTTAACCCAATCATGGCTGATGCCTTCTTAAATTGCACGCCGGTGGGTCGGGCGTCAGACGGCCCCGACTTAAAGCTATGTGTGGGTACTTAATTGTCAGTTTTGTCCCCCCCCCCTTGTATTTGGAATAAATTTCTTTCTGATTGCGCCACTTCCTGACCATTGCCTACTTTTACCTTTTTAGTTATTTATGACCGACGACATAAAGTGTGTATGCTTATGTCGTGCTTAGAACGCAAAACAAAAGAATAAATTGGTACCAAAATAATTTAGGTTTTCAAAAACTTGCTTTTGCATTTTCACAATGAGAAAATATCCATATGTTGTATACGATAAAGCTAGTATCTCACTGGGATGCGAATTCCTCTCGACTTTTTTACGAATTTAGTCGCGGACCTTTCGCACGACATTTGTACGAGTGTCGCGAGAATTTTCATATGTCGCGAACTAGTCCCGAAGGCTTTAAACATGTTTAGAAAAATATTTCGAAAGACTGTCGCACGAGCGCGACTGCCGTGCGACAGTCGTACGACGTTCGTGCGAGTGTCGCGAACCTGTCGCCACGAAATTTTGGCGAATTTACGATGCGAAAATCTCGCGACTATCTGGCGAGAAAATAAAACTGAGCGACATTCGTACGAATGTCGTGAGCCGACATTCGTACGAAAGTCGTGAGCGACATTCCGACACTACAAATGTCGAGAGACATTCTCACGAATGTCTCTCGACTGTCGTACGAATGAAAATAAAACTAAAGCTACATTCGTAGGAACGTCGTGAGACAGTCTCACGAATGCCTCGCGACTGTCGTAAGAGATATATTTTCAAATCAGACTAAAATTCGAGAATTTGTCGCATAAATGTCCATTCATTGAGACTGCCACGTGAAAGTTTAGTTCATATCCTTAATAATTGTCGGGAAATAGTCGCAAACTATATTTCATCAAAAATTTTCACGTGTCCTTTCCAGGGGTAAGGGTAACTGCAAATTATTCTATACATTCTTGTGGCCTGCTATGTCAACATTACACTCCACCTTGTCAGAATCATGTTGTGTAAAACGTCCCCTCGCCTTGCCCGTTTTAAAGGTGATAAAATCTTATTTTAAATGCATGCGTAGTTGAAGTATTGCTTGATAAATTTCGTACGAAGTGGCTACTTGTGTAATAGCCTCTAAACAAGACGCAGTGATGTTTTTTCTGTTGTGTTTAATCATTGATCAATTCTTGCATGCATCTGGTAATGAAAAAAAAATCATAGCCATTTTTGTTTTTGAGATGTTTGGTAAAATACTATCTATTATTAAGTTAATTCTCCATATTAAAATATTTTAAGTCCAGTGTCACTATCAAGCAAATTTGAGACCACATTACATACAATAGAATCACAATTTTGAAAGCTTTTGGAACGACCCTCGTTTCGCAATTCTTCCTTTCATGTCAGGTTTCCTCGACATTTAGCAACTCATCACATAGACATGTCTGGTATACCCCATTATTCCCCAGTTTTATAAAGTTAAACTGGGGTGCAAAGGGGTATAGGTATATCTATTTTCTCATTTTTGCTCTAAAACATAAATTGTGTTTACACTTAAAAACGCATCGGCGAAGCGGTCCTAACGTGTAAACATAATGTACGTTTTGAGCAAAAATGAAAACAAATATCAAAATTAAATTCACGCTCATATCACAGGTGTGATATTCTTGGATTCTGAAATTTGCTGGCAAAATTCTAACTATGGAAACTTTACATGATCATTTTCAAATTTGAATCTAGATAAATAGATTATATGTTTATAGATTAACCAAAAAGGAAAAGAAAAGAAGAAAAGGAAAATTGGAAAATGAGCACTAACCAGGAGTATATAAAATACCAGCAGTTTTCTCACTTTATCACATGCGGTCGTGTTTCCAGGAAATTTATTTTCGTAACTAAAAGTGCGTGATGTTTGTTTTACGCGTACAAAACTGGGAAATATTAGAATAACCAGACACATACCACTTTTGAACCTATTCAGTTTCACATTCACCACCACCCCAATAAACTGTCCAAGAGCGGTATGGTGCACATAAAAGGCTTATCTTATCTTACAATGTTGTCATTAGACATTACATATAACAAGTTTTGTTCAATTCTACTTTTTTAATATCACATTCACTGGTCCAGAAACATATTTATTATTAATTTTCTTGACCCTAATGTATTTTCAAAGCCATTTAGGTTTTATACAATCCATTTATGAAAAGTGCTCGGCGATAATACGAGTGATAATTCAGCTAGCGTTTCAGTGAAAATGTCTGTTTCATTTTAACAAGTTCAGAGTCAGGTATTCAAAAATTGTAATAATCTTCCTTAATTATCTCAACCATTCATGAAAAGTTTATTATAGGGAATCGCATGAACAACACCAATCTCTTGCGAGCCGACAATTTCGTGAAATGTCAAGCAAAAATTGCATATCACGTTTTATCTGTAGAATGATGGTTCAATTTTTAATTTTGCGCAAACAACTTCATCATAATTGCCCTACTTGATGCTTCTCACTAAAAGACCTCATTTTTTCAAGCTTTAGCCAGAATTATCAGGTTTCAAATGATCAAAGTCTGGTTTCGCGTGTCTTGATAATTGAGCCTTCGCATGAGAAAACCTACAGTTTGCATATATATATGCGAAAGCAAAGACGCAGATCAGCTGTGCAGTATCTGCACAGCTGATCAGTGTCTTTGTTTTCGCCACACTGATTGAACTATTCGTCCTCTACCTATATTCAAAGTTTCAAGTTTCTAGCTTTATGCTGTGACTGTACAGCCTGGTTTGTGTCGAACCTGGTCCGAACCCAAATTGTTGGTTTTCTCACGCACAGGCTCAATTATTATGGTGTCTTGTTCCACTTCCAATCATTGCATCGAATGTACTCTCTCCCATCGTTAAGTTCTCAGTTTAGATGTACCAGGTAAAATTTTATTTTTTGTTTATAGTTTGTTTTTTTTTTTTTCATCTTTCGATAGAATTCCTGTAAGCAAACAGATTAACCCCAGAAATGGGAGGGGGTGGGCGGAGGGGGGGTCAAACATCAGGATTACATGTCCATGTAATGTATATACCCCCTTATACTCCACTTTTATATGATAAAATTGGGGTACACAGGGTTATCCCTATTTTTTCTAATTTGTGATCCAAAACATAGATTGTGGGTACAGTCTATGTTTTGAGCAAAAATCTTAAATATATATATACACCGTGAAGATACAACAAAAATCTCCATATATTTAACGTAACCCCAGGAATGGGGGCCTCACATCTGGTCCTTATTTCCACAAACAGAACACAGGCGTATGTGGGTTTTACCATAATTACTTGACTAATGGTATTGTTCCAATTTCATCGGTTGCTCTTTGGAATCTTTAATGATTATCGGTGATGACTTTAATTGATTTTGATTTGTTTGTTTTTTTTTTTCAAATGCGATTCGAAATCCAATATATCCCTGATGCATGTACTGATAGGGGTCCGCATGCTTTACAATGTGTGCTGTTGTACCCTTTCGCTTACAGTGTCACTAGACTTACAGAGGTCAAATTTATCTTCAGACTGAAGGAAATGGCAGTGTTATATAATGATAAGTATCATTATTACAAAAGATCTTAATGGTGCTGCAAAAATTGTACTTAAGATCTATTGAATTTCTATTAATAAATGAGGGAAAGAGATGAATGTGTACCAGAGATGATGCACCATATATACTATATGGTGCATCGTATATATTGCCCTCTCTTTTTGGTCTTTCAATATCAAAAGTTTGTCAATATGGCCCATTTTGGTGAATGTGTAAAAAGGTACAAGTAGGCAACGATCTTCAATCTTAGAATAATAATGATAAAGTCTCCATTCTTAGAATTGCACTGGATTGACGCATTGTCGTAGTCTTACATCTGGTTTACGATCCCCATTTAGCGATTCTGTCTCTAATTACATATCATCTCGCCATTTAGAAATTTATCATTATTGCAAGGCACTAAATTGCAATTTATTGATGAAATAGGAAATGCAGTTGTTGCTTGTACAGAAACCGGAAACATGTGACTTTATTGTCTGTCTTATTCTCATCAAGAAAACATGTCCGTGCAATGTATACCCCCTTAAACCCCACATTTATATTAGCACAACTGGGGTATGCAGGGTATACCTATCTTTCTTATTTTGCTCCAAAACATAGATTATGGGTACTCGTTAGAACCGCCTCGCCGAGGCGGTTCTAACGTGTATTCACAATCTATGTTTTGAGCAAAAATAAGAAAAATAACACATTTTTCCAATACAATTTTTAGTTTTTGCTTCTGAAAAAAATTCTCTGTATTTTGCATTGGCGTGTTTTCATAATGTCAAGAGAACACTAGACTTATGTGGGTCAATCCATAATTATTTGACTGATGGTATTGTTTCAATCTTGTCAATTTTTGAATCATTCTCATGTTATCGGTTATAACTTTGACTGAAAATTACAGCAATTTGATTTAAAATAATTCCATATGGCAGACAAATTATCCTTTATACTTAAGGTAAAAAACCACAAAAAATAAAATGAAACTGATATCCTTTAAGAGCAGTGAATATATTAATGAGAAAGGGGATGAGCCATACCGCGGTTTCGGGTGTTTGAAAAATTTTTTGTGCTGTTGGCGCCTTATGTATGTTTTCATATTTTTAGTTAAGTTAAGGTAACTGAGTGGCCACCTATTGGGAAAATAGCTGCTCATTCGGCTTACGATATGTTTCATGGTATAAGTACCTGATTGTTGGTTTGGTTTTTTCCCGCCTCGGTTTTTGGAGTGGGAATCTTTTTCTGATTGCGCCTTTTCCTGATCTTTGCCTACTTGTACCTTTTTTTAAGCCTCTTCAGTGACCCTATAGATTTTGCAACATGGGGCCAAAGGGAATTACAGTAATTTTGCAACTTTCAACAGTCAATACAAATACTAGTATAATCCAAATGGGGCTAAATATATTAAACCTTGGTTAGATAATGAATCTAAACCTATTATAATTTGCTGATTTCTCAGAATACCCTCGCTGATCTCAAAGGACCAAAAGAAAATATAATCTGCACCATGGATGATGTACGAGGAGACTTTTTAGGGCCGCCAAACGGCACAACACCAGCTGCAGAAATAACCCATGTATAGATTTTCTTTATATTCGGGAATTTTACTGGAAACATGCCCTTTTAGTGATTCAGGTAATAACAAAGTATGGTTATCGAGTTGGTTTTGCCAGGAAATCATCTTAAAAATAGTGACATTGTCAATTTATACGGAACATAGTGTGGAAAATACGAAACTCCCGTTCAATTTCAGGCATAAGCTAGTATTTTGTGAAAACTGGACAATAGAATTTAATTTAAAACTGAATTTAGTTTGGTAACTCTCTTTACAATCAGAAAATACAATAAAAATCCTGGACTACCGTGTTAATTTCAGCGCTATTTGTCACTGATTAACGCAAGGTGTGCTAATTTTGCGACATTTAAAGAAATGACGGTAATATCATGAGCGACGTGATCCAAACTCACACTGGTATCAAACGATGACGTCGCGCTTCAAACCTTGTTGTACTTCTTTACCATAGTGTGTACATTCTCTTAACTCCAAAAATCCACTTTGGTCATTAGACACCCATGGTGTAAAAGGCAGTAAAACCAATTAGCAGGGATATTTCAGTTCAGCATCCTCTGATAAGAAATTCCAGGTAAGGAACATCTGCTCTGATCATCATGTACAAATGACCATACAAAATCCTTAATACAGAACCGATTTGGACCATTGAAAATGATATGTTGCTTAACTTTCTATGATTATTTCAATTATTTTGATTAAATTGGACTTTGATGACAAAAGAACAAAAATTTATTTTTGGGTTTGGTTTGTACTGTGAAATACCTGGAATTCTAGGTATCAGATTACAGTAAATCTGACCATTCCTTGCATAATTACCCAGGAGATGCAGCTCAACACTGATAAGCTGTATATAATCACAGCAGGTATTACAGCATAAGTGGACACCGCACTTTACCCCCAAAAAAGAAGAAAATGGGGGTAAAGTGCAGTTATTGAGATGAGAGGATGTACACAGTATGCCTTAAGAAACAGCCCAGCTCTGGCAGTGATTTATTAAGTAATTCCTGTTTGGAAGACTTTAAAGTATTATACATACAGGTCCATCATTATTGAGAAAAATATCTTAATGGTGCTGAAATCTCATTGAATCCTCAGATCTATTGAATTTCTGTAAATACGTAGGTAGGGAAAACGAGTTGCGAAACAAGCATTCAATGCCCTCTGTTTGCTGATCATTTTGATCTAATCAAATGTTGTCGCAAATGGTACACATGTTGAAAGTATACAGTTTCTTAGAATTGCACAGGGATTGCTATCAGGAAAACATGACCGTGAAATAAATACCCCATTATATCCTACTTTCGTAAAGTAAAACTGGGGTATGCATGGGGTATACCTATTTTTTCTTATTTTTGTTCCAAAACATAGATTGTGGGTATGCGTTAGAACTGCCTCGCCGAGGCGATTCTAACGTGTACCCACAATCTAAGTTTTGAGCAAAAAAAAGGAGAAATATCAACATTTTTCTACTGAAAATTTTCATTTTTACATCTTTAAAATCTCTGTATTTTTTATAAAGCCAAATGCATTTTTATAATGCGTGTTTTTATAATGCCAAATAAAATAATCTCAATTTCAGTGTCGTAGGTATGATGCTCAAAGTTTCTTGCCTTCTTTTTCTTCAAACGTGCCTAAAGACGCCGCCGTTATATTTGTTCTGCCAGGCTTGCACGTGAATGGCGACAAAAACGCTGGGTCATTACATATCACGGAATATTTTAGCACTAGACCGATCGCATTTCTCTTTTATGTACAATGAGGTTTGGGGAATTGCAGAGACATGGCAATCGTGTCTGTATCTGATACCTTTTCACATCTTATTGTGGCATATAATATATATATATATATATATATATATATATATATATATATATATATATATATATATATATATATATATATATATATATATATATATATATATATATATATATATATATATACGTTTCTCCTATATATATATAAATGGGTGGTAAAAAGCGATTGATAAAAGCAAGAATGCTAATACCAACATAAAACCTTTATGATGTAGCTGATCCTTATCATGCCTGACAATGCATAAACCTACCATAAATTTGCAAACATTTTAAAATAAAGAAAACGTTCGTTTGACAACATGCTCACCAATGCGTTAGAACAGCGTAAAACATCTACAGTGTTTAGTGTTTGGTCCTTATCGTTCAATTCCTTTATTTGCTGGTGGATAAATTTGCATTTTATATAAAACTTTTAGCATGCATCTGTTCTGACTTCAATTTGGACCCGAAAAACCACACAGCCAATCGAATTGCGGAAAGTAATGCAAAAGTTCGCAATGAGTTGCAAAGATGCATCTTTAAAGTAATAATCACAATTAAATCAAATAAAAATGGTGCGATGATGTAAACAAAATGCAAATAGCAATGCACCTATTCCCCTTACTTCTTCGTTCCTTGTCTTTAAAGCGCTGATCGCGGGTTCAGGCACAATTGAAAGGCAATTATTTATTTTCTGTTGATGAAAACAGAGACCGGATTTATGACTGGAATTAATTGACGTATATTTGAAGCTCAAAGCGTGCCACGGATGTCACTAATTGCACGATCTACACTTACCAGGAAACGTGTTTTTTATTTATTCCATCTTAAAAATAACACTATTTCGTTTGGCAAACCACTGTTTATCATCTTGAAAGTCCGTCACCGCCACCAGAGAAGCAAATACCAAATTGAGCCGCGTCAGGAGAAACCCCGGGGAAGTAGCTAGAAGCTTGGAATTATTCAGTCAACATCAGGAAAACATGTCCGTGACATGTATACCCCCTTAAACCCCACTTTTATATAGAAAAAACTGGCGTATGCAGGGGTATACCTATTTTTCTTATTTTTGCTACAAAACATAGATTGTGGGTACTCGCCTAACGTGTTCTAACGTGTACCCACAATCTATGTTTTGAGCAAAAATAAGAAAAATATCAAAGATTTTCCAATGAAATTTTCAATTTTTACTAATGAAAGAAATTATCTGTTTATTGCATGGGCAAGTTTTCGTAATGAAGAAGAAAGAGTGGTTATACCATTCGTGAAGCGAAAGTAAAGACGTTGATCAGCTGTGCAGTTACTATACAGCTGATATGCACAGAGCAGTTTTTCCCATGATGCGGATCAATGCGCTTTTTTCTTAACTCATTTAAGCCTGGCATCCCTTTTATGGGACATAGGCAAACAAAATAGCGGCGTCCCATCTGAGGCTATTTTGTTTGCTTAGAGAATTTTCATATAAAAATTGAAGAAAATTTAAAAATCACTCCTGATGCCCCTAAAATGAAAGTGGACTCGCCCAAATGATAATGATGGGAAAATCCATTCGTCAAATATGGGTTAATTAGACTAATTAGACGATGTTTAAGCAGCAACTAGCCAAACATTGATAGCCATGGTGATGACGCGATGATGTGAGACAATAAAAATGTTTCTGGTGAAGTAATTCAAAGTTTTGGCCACAATCCTCTATTAATTCAGTACTTCCAGTAGATTTTGTATATTCTTATTATCTTTTGTAATACTATTTCTACATTTTAGTATTGAAAATGAGCTCATTTACACATCTAGATTGGCATATCTTCAAGTTGAATTTTGGTAGCATTATTATCAGCATGACAAAGACTCTCGGTTTTATTTTTATCTCATACGTTACAGTCAAATATGTGCTTACATGTCGAACATGTACCATGTGTTGAAATATTATGATTATCAGGACCCACTTGTTCAAAGCATCGTTAGCTTAACGATATCGTTAAGACATAAATTTGTTAAGCAAATATCAGCTAAAGTAACGAATACACTGTTATTTTTTGTTGAAAAAATGTGAGAATCATTTGCAGTGCAAAGGATTCTCACATTTTTTCAACAAAAAACAATTTCAACAAAAAATAACAGTGTATTTGTAATATTAATGTTTGAAATTTTAACGAAACGTTAACTAACGACGGCGTTAGTTTTGAACAACTGGGCCCAGGTGGTTATTCAACACATGTTGAAGGTATTTTGCATCAATTGGCGAAAAACAGATGACCACTGACTTTGCAATCTATATTTGAGCCGCCTCGTGGGAAAACCAACAATGTGGTTTACGAACAGGTACGACACAAACCGGCCTGTACAAGCACAGAAAAGAGCTAGAAACTTGAAATTTCAGATTTAAGTAGAAGAGAAATTGTACTATCCGAGTTTACTGAAAACAAAGGCGCTGATCAGCTTCGCGGTTACCGCGAAGCTGATCTGCGTCTTTGTTTTCGCCTATGCAGATTGTTGGTTATCCCATGAGGCGGCTCATTTGGCATTGCCATAGTGGAGTAAGAACCATAAGATGTGTCATTCGTATTTATGCGGTTCACTCATAAAGCGGTTGGATTTTGTGGACACCGCGTAGTAAGGAGGTATTTGTGTACTCTCATCGATATCATTAGCCTAATTACGTATTGCAGAACTGTCCCTGGATGACAGTAACGCAAGTGAGAAGTAAAACGTCCTCTTTAAAGGTAGAAAATAGTTTTTTCCTAATACATGTCTTTGGTCAGAAAAAAATGTACATGTGACGTTAGACAAATTAATGCGTCATTAGTCTAGCGTACAACAGACATCTCTGTGGGATAAATGCCATTTGCTTTGCCTCTTTATCAATTCACGAAGCTTCCATCATATGGCTAGTTTTTAATTGCGTAAGAGACCTGCTGCGTGCAGGAGGGTTTTCTCATGACGTTGCTTCAATAAGACAAATCATTTCACACGCAGTGCCAATTGATTTCAAACAATGGAAAGGACAGCATCAAATCATCAGTGCCTTAACCGCTTTATAACTGCAGCCATTGTTATTTTGGTAATTTATCTGGAATTCACTGCCGGAGACGGAGATGTCTATAAGATTGGGATGGCAGCTCGGAAAAGCTGTTGCTGGTGGGATGGTATGCATGTGATTGGAGGTGCAATCAATATAGCGATGGATCAGTTAAGGAGCGACCAAGTAGTGAATGATTTCAACTTCAGGTACATGCTTACGTTAATAATTATATTTTGTTGTTTAATATGTATAGACTGTAGAATAGATAATAGAAAAAAAAATGTTATTGCCTGACAGAATCTCATGTGTACTTCAAAAGGTCCATATGCAATTGAGAATAATACAAATACAACATGTGATAAACGCATAAATGAATCGGCATTACAGACATGTACATGCAGACGCCCATGCCTACGATTGGTTTAGACCTTATACGCAAAACCATGGTTTTTGACAAACAGCACGTAAATCTGTCTCTTTTAAGTATCCGCAAAACTTGAGAAATTAACATAATTAAAAAATTGTAGATATTTTTCATGTATTAGGGTACCTACATGTATTCTAATTAACCCCATCAGGAAAACATGTCCGTGAAATAAATACTCCCTTATATCCCACTTTTTTATATAGTAAAACTGTGGTATGCAGGGGTATACCTATTTTTCTTATTTTTGCTCCAAAACATAGATTGTGGGTACAAGGCGAGGCGGTTCTAACGAGTACCCACAATCTATGTTTTGGAGCAAAACTAAGAAAAATAGGTAACCCCTACATACCCCAGTTTTACTGTATAAAAGTGGGGTTTAAGGGGGTATACATTTCACGGACATGCTTTCCTGATGCCTTATAATTTCCATAAGCAAAGCTTTGGGAATCGTTAATAATATTGTGAATCAGTATGAAAATTTATAACTTTTATCACACAGTTTTCCATTCGGGTATAGGCTTACTAACGGACATTACATTTGGCCTTGGAACTTCACTGTTTGCAATAGGCTGTTAAATTTTAATGGCCGTTTTTTTTTTTTTTTGTTTTTTTTTTTCTATCTAAATGTGTTTAAATAGGAAAATAAAGGCTGATAAATAAACATAAATAATTAGATATATACTTGAAGCCAGTAAAAACGCAACTTTCAGCATATAACCTATCCAACGATTCTTGGATATTTTCACAATGTTATTATATAAAATCATGAAATTGTCGTCCCGATATGAAGGCCATATTCGTCTTGTGCCAAATCAGCAAGTGAAGTAAAGCGATCTGCGTTTGTCGATTAATGGACACAACTCAAACATGGACAAAACAAAAGCAAATGCACCTTATCAATCCAGCTATACGTTAACCTTTATGACTAGCTCTTTTGTGTTCAAACTTTCGGTCAATGCCAATATTGCTCTAAAGTCTATGTAAACCATTCCGTAGATTTTTTTTTCAAGTTTTGATCTTATAAAAGGCCATCAAAGTCAGTACATGAAAACCAGAAGTGAATTCAAGACTGCCATTTTTGAAAATTAAAACTGTCATAAAATGGACCCATATGCTAGAACGTAACATCTCCTGTGTCGAAACTATGGAATGATTCTGTTTTATTGAAGTTTCGGTAGATTCTCAAAATCTGTGGTATTTTTTCGAAATTTTGAACCTTTGGAAATTAATCTTGGTCGTTCCATCAGGTGGTATTGTTGGTATTACCCTGTTTTTTTTTGTTGCTGGTATTCGGCCGCATACTTCCGCATAGAAATTGGGTTGCTATGCAAGGTTGAATGGGTTTAAAACCAAGTTTTAATGATTTTGTCATTTTTCACCCAAAAATCAACCAGAAGTGCTAAATTGAGTTCAATTTTCGCTGAACGATTCTCGGGCGAGGGGCAAGCTGACTTCGCAATAAACAAAGCGCACAAGGTGTCCCTGAAAGGTAGAAATAACCTGTATATCAGTTGCGTTTTTAATGGTTTTAAGTATAGATGAACTTTATCTAGTGTGATGCATTGATGCATGGGTATACCATAATTGTATGCTCAATTGCTTATTTTCACCTTTCCGAATAATTATTGATATTGGGGGTTAATCACTTTAGCTCCAGCCCATTATTATTTCAATTATTTTACCTATTCAATGCTAATAAACCGATTGCTAGCCCATAGTGCAAATGAATAATAAGTTGTGAAGTCGTTATTATTTTCTCCGATGGTTATCATAGTGTTTGGTTTGATTCCTCGTGTCCTTGCGCTATAAAGAATATAAAGAAATATTCACTACTTTGAAATAATGATTTTCAGTCGAAAAGAGTTTTACATCCCTCTTATTGTTTAGTTAAACGTCGTTTTGTAGTAGTTTCCAGTCCATTGCTGAAATTATGACACGATATTTGCACCGTGATGAACCCAGCTCTGTCTAGAAACTTGATTAATGAGAAAATGATTGCAATATTTCAATTAAATATTCTTCTTTATAATGCACGTTTCTAGTACTGAAAATGCATATATGCACTTATGCTAGTCACGCATTCCTGCAAAGGTACTCATAAACAGCATCAAAACAGTGAAATAGTTTGTGAGAAAATGCCATCTTCAAAGCCATTCCATATTAACATGTTGCATGCATATGCAATGTTATATGAGCCTCGTCATGAGAAAACCATCAATCAGAAGCAACGCATTGGGACGAATAGTTATATATGAATAACATTACTGAGGTCATAAACGCCTGAGCTTTACACGTACATTGAGTTGCCCTAAGCTCGACATGTACTTATTGTTCGACTCCTCATCGTAAATCTTTGAATCAACGCTTTCGAACAAAAACCATGGTGAATCAGAAACGAAGATTCCATAGTACATTATGCCGCACCAGTCAAATAGGATTGCCTCCAAAAGCACATATTGTTAATAATACTAACAGCAGGCACCAAATGCTAAATTAGCTGTAACACAGCATAGAGCTAATCACGGACACTGTATGTATCTAGTATGAGGTTCGAAACAACAGAGCAAAATACGTGCAGACATCAGGAAAACATGTCCGTACAATGAATATCCCCCTTATACCCCACTTTTATATAGTAAAACTGTGGTATGCAGGGGTATACCTACTTTTTTCTTATTTTTGCTCCAAAACATAGATTGTGGGTACTCGTTAGAACCGCCTTGCCGAGGCGGTTCTAACGTGTACCCACAATCTATGTTTTGAGCAAAAATAAGAAAAATATCAAGCTGTTTCTGATGATTTTTTTTTAATTTTTACAACTGAAAAAAACTCTCTGTATATTGCATGGGCATGTTTAAGTAATGAAGGTCACCATGGGAATGATTTATAGGAAGAACACTGAAATGGTCGATGTGACATTATAGCGTTACATTTACATGCATTAGGTACATATCCATGACAGAAACCTAAGCAATTCGCTTGACAATTTTCAATATACCATAATCTGTCTGTCTGTCTGTCTGTCTGTCTGTCTACCTATGTGTAGTGTGTATTTATTTTAATTTTATATTTCATTGGCGAAGCAAATGTCGCACAGCTGACATGTATTGTGGTTTATAGCAGGCTTTCAGATGACAATTCTATAAATATAAATCTTCTGTAATTCGGCCCGATGATGATTTAAACGATAGATATCACAAGTTCACCTCATTAGTCGTATATTGTTAGAGCGTTAGAGATTTGAGCCGCCTCGTGGGAAAACCAACAATGTGGTTTCCGAACGGGTCTGACACAAATCAGGCTGCACAATCAAAGAAAAGAGCTAGAAGCTTGAAATTTCGATTTAAGTAGAAGAGGAATTGTACTATCCGAGTAGCGAAAACAAAGGCGCTGATTAGCTTCGCGGTTACCACGAAGCTGATCTGCGTCTTTGTTTTCGCATGATTTATGCAGATTGTTGGTTTTCCCATGAGGCAGTTCATTTATAACTGACATACACAAGTCAAAATATGATAAGTATAAACTCAATGCCAGAAAGAGAACAATAAATAAGGAAGGATAACGCTGTCTCTTGATTTGTAATATTGTCGGTTACGAAAATATTCGATTTCGCTATGTATGATGGTGGTCCCAAACGTTCGGGTTTGCCACAATAACAGCAAGACAGAGCTTACAACACTTATGGTCACCAAATAGTATATGGTGCGGCCCTGACGGCAAATATTCGTACTGCTACGTGCATTTGTTAAGGTGCAGTGGAGGTTTAAATACTTGTATCACTACTGCTTCGGAGCAGGTTCAAGAATTGTGATTCTTTTGAAATTCTTAATAATTTGCCGTTTAGATAAATACACTACAAACAAGACATCTATTTCAAAATAATATTTATATTTAGCTAAATGGCGCTGTAGCACATATTTAGAAGTCTAAGTAAAATATTTATGAGCAAATCGTCAAAATAATGCTATAAATGATAAAGATCAGGCATGCAAAATAAATGCTATCCACTGTTAACCTCTCCCCATATTTCAGTAGGTCAAATAATAGCACTGTAAGCTGAAATATCTATTTTTAGAAATATGTGTTGTGTAATAGTTTTGAATGAAGCTAAACAATTGCTTGGTTTTATTTAAGATGTTTAAAAATAGCAACCCATTTTTTTGCTCCGCATGATTTTGCCGACGTCACAATTTTGTCTTTATTTTTTTATAGGTAATAGGCAGCCATCCAATCAATCATTTGAGGCTTATTTTCACTTAAGATGGCAAAATTGAGTAGAAGCAATTTGTTGTCATAAACATATTAATTGATGTATGCCTGAAGGCATAGGGGCGGATGCCATGTCCATATTTGCCTATTAAGATCAGAAATTAGGTCAAAGTTCAATGAGTGCAAAAGTTAAGAAACATTAATTTACCACAGCTGAATATACAAGTAAAATCATTGCCAAAGTTAGTGGTTTGAATGCTGAGATTTGGTATACTAGTGGCTAAATAATAAAATAAGGGGTTGTGTATGTCACTTTATCAAGCATGTTTGTCTGAACCAGGGTGTAAAATGTCAAAAGGTCAAAAAGTGCAATTTAGCAACTTTTCAGTGAAATACACCATTGTTCATTAGAATGTTGGAAAATCTTTGGCTTAAATTCATTTAATGGATGAATTTATATCAAATTTATTGAAACAAATACGTTAAAAACATCACTGAAAAGATAGCTCAGTTTCAGACATTTATTTTTAAATTGCATTTACCATTTCCATTACAACACAATTTTTGCTAAAAAGGTAAACTTCTTTTGAATAGTTCGCCATGAACCCAAGATTGCCGTACAATAGCTTCTATAAAATACTTTTATAGAAATATATTCGCAGGATATCCAGATGATGCAGGTTGACATTCATGGGCAATTCAAGATGACCGCCAAATTACAAGATGGCTGCCAAAATATGGGTATTGATAAAAATTCATGCATATGTGTGATAAAATCTAAACATATGACATTTAAAGTGGAGAATACATAATACTAATATTTAAAAAAATTTGAAACAAGAAGAAATTAAAAAAAATAAAAACCTTCCTTTACCTCATTGATGCTTTAATTATAATTTGATCGTGATAGGCCCAGCGGTCTTTTTTTATATAAATGATTAAAAGTGTTGGACGGTTGTCGGACGCCGGCTTGAGTACTATCCTATAAGCTCATCTTGTGAGCCTTCAGCTAGCTGTGTATTTTAGTAAACCCAAATAAACACAATGACAGGAATTCACTTTTATATAATTGTTCTGCATTTCACTGACACTGAATCTTTTAAATTTATGTACACATCATGGAAGGCGCCGATATTGGCGTTATATGGTCAAAGGAGGCATGTACTTGGCGGAGATGTGGATAAAATTCTCTTGCTCTGGTACTCTACTACCAGGCTACCACACTCCCCTGGTGTATGATAGGTTAGGAACAGTGGGTTGGGATATTGTAACAGGTGAAAAAGTTACTGTTTTTTTATTACCGTTTGCCTCGAGCAAGGATCGAACCAGGACGTGATAAGCCACTCTACTACATGGCTGTAAAAGCCGACTTGTACAGCAAACCTGTACAAATGTGCATTATGCCTGAGACCACTGCATAATATATATTCCGCTCCCATTTCAGATCTGCCAATGAATGTAGATCCGTCAACGAATCTCTACTTTACCATGTTTACATCTTTCGATATCGTGTTCCACTGGACATATCTGTTGGGTTGATCATTCAACTTTTACCTATGATTACAATTAGAGATAGGCGGAGTACAACAGGGGTGGGTGTGGATGCTAAAGATAAGACTTGCATCTTCTAGTAATTATGTGCAAAATATTTGTAGCTTAGTTTTGTAGTATTTGGGGATGTTGGGTTTGGGAACAAGTTATAGTTGTTGCTTCAATTTTTGTGTGTTTAACTGTACTATAGGAGAGTATTCTTGGCCCTCACAATATTTCGTTGTTATATGAGGTAGGGTTGCACATTTACCATTACAGAATGGAAGTGGTATTGGCCGCTTTGGTGATAGTTTTATGTAATGTTTGTCAGGGGCATCTGACTTTCATTGTCTGTGTATGGTGGACTGCATTGTTTGTAATCAAGGTCAATTTTACTTAACTGTGTTAATGAACATAATGCTAGAGCCCCTTTCCTCCATATGCAGATTGCCGATGGTCTTAAAAAGACAGGACATATTTTGTCCTTCCGGGGTATGCCCTCTGAAATCACTACATCAAGGATTTGACAGCTAAAATTATACATTCTACATGCAAAGATTCATGCTTGGCTGGAATAGAGCCTGCATTAGAGTTGGTATTTTGTAATACAAGAATCTTGAACCATACTCCTGAGCTAACCTTTTATCCAGTTATCTAAAGTTAAACAAGATCTGGCTGTTTAAAAACATTTGGACATCTGTGTAAATGGCTCATTTTGCCAGTACATTTCTAAAAGGATAATATTCAGTTTTCCTTCAAATGGAGCTCTGATAGAAGGCATGTGATTTTCTATGTATACCACCTTAATTTTTACATAATTTTCCTCTAAATTTGAAAGGTTTTGTTAATATTCATTAAACCAAAAAATCAAATGACATATATATTGTAGTACATGATGGTCTAATATTGCACTAGCAATCATTTGATGCCATTTTCAGCATGTTAGGGTTTATGGGTGCCGAGATTCAAGCCATTCTGTAGGTTTACCCGTTTAATTTTTCCACTTTTCATTCCCATTTATGAAATTTTCATTAAAATTCATGAAATTGAAAATCAGATCATTCTTATATCAGACTTTAGGGTCATAGTAAATTGCCATAGCATTCATTTGATACTTATTTCATCATCCTGGATTTGTTAACACCTCTGGTACAAGTGATTTTGTACGTATATCCCCTATTTTTCCAAGGTTTTTCTCTGATTTCTTGTGTGTTTTATCAATTTTCACCAATAAGCAAATTCAGTGATTTGAATAATAGCTATTTAGGTTAAATTGCCAGGTCCATGCATCATTATCACACCAATTATAGTATGCTAGAGCATGCTATTGTTGGTATATGAATATTTTGTGAGTACATCCTATTCTTTAGAATTACTCTAGGGGTGGAGATGGAAACTTTGTAATTTTACATCATGAAAATGTGTTCATTGTTGAGGACAATATTTTATGACATTAAGCTGGTCCCTCTGACCACACTGGCAGCCATGAGAATTGGTTTCAGAGATACAAGATAGATCATATAACCCATCAAAACCCTTGCAATGGCTATAGCTTTCCCCTTGTTTTTACTCGATTTTCGACATATTGATTAATATTCATGACTATGCAAATGAGATAATTTTCATTTAGGCCCATGACATCAATAAATTTGTCAAATGACATTACTGGTTTAATAGCAAAGTGTCTCAATGATTGTTTGGGCGAGAAATTAGTTTATTTAATGAAATTTAGCATTTTTTTCTGTCATTTTTATGTTTTCATTAAAATTCATGAATATGCAAATTAGATTACTAGCATTACTTACCATAGGATGAAAGGGCAATGTTTTAGCTTTGTAACGAGACCAGGCTCAATGGTCTAGGATAAGTAACAGTGGAGATATGATCAATTTTGTATGCCCACCCCTATGCTCAAGAATGACGTCGGCGGTTGCCATGGAAACTATGCATCTTTTCATAGTGCAAAAGAATTTATCTTTAAAGACAAAAGTTCTTTGCATTTCTGGGGTCCCAATGAATGATTTGGCATCCATGAAAAATTGTCCTGGGGGTGCAAGGTAGGTCAAATTAGCTCCCGGGGGATTTTACAAAATACTTCGTAATTTTGCACTGAAATGACCTTTAACCTTGCTAGGACATATGCTTAGCACTCTATTTTGTTATGCTATAAATACCAAATGCATAATATGTGTATATAATGTAGTTTCGGTGAAATTTTGCGGAAAATACAGCAAAGGAATGACACTGAAAAGAGTTTTCATACATTTTCTTTTTATTTTGCACCCAGTTAACCTTTGACCTAATTCTGAGACCCAGGGCCATTTACAGACTTGGCATCCACCCATATATGTCATAGTACATGTTTAGGAATAATATCAGCATGGATGCCAGCTTCTACCCCATTTTGCCATCTAAAGATTTTTTTTCATCGATTGGATGGCTGCCTATAAGCTTCTTTATTTTTCTCCCAAACTATCAACTGTCGTTCTCAAATTTCATAACATTATCACTAAATGATGCTCATAGAATGGTAGTTAGGCTGGTATATTTTTCTAAATGATCCCATTATACCTATGTTGGTTTAGTTGATTGTGGAAAATGGAAGTTCCGAAAACAGTTTGCATAATTTGACCTGCTCCGGTCATGCCTACTCATGGTTACCAAGGTAACATTAGCAGTTTGACAACTGAAGTGAGCGCCATGTTGTTCAGTATAAGAAGTGTATACACTTTGATTTTGATATAGTTTTTCCGATTTTGGATGGTGACGTTCCTCGCCGTGCTTCTTTTTGTGTATACATTTCGCAACTTATTAGGTTTGCTAGAGTCCGCAATCATGTAGCAGACTTCAACGCGCGAACTTAATGTTTAACAGCCAAACTTCTCCAGCAGAGTTATCAGTATCAATAACTTCTAAAAACATTTTCTAAATTTTATTGCACTATGAGTTGATTTCCAAATTTTATGTTGGGCTAAACTGAGACGCGTTTATATTTCGGAACCAGAATTTTATGGTGCCTTTGTGTACACATTTAAGAAACTGATAGGAAGGGAAGGAATGATATTTCTTTTCAGTTCAGAAAAATCATAACAATATAGGTGATAACTTGATAACTTGAATGTTATGCAACAGTCTGCATCCTTATTTTTAACCCAATCATGGTTGTTAACTATGCTGCTTTCTTTAACTGCACGCCGGTGGGTTGGGCGTCAGACTCTATGATGGCCCCGACATAAAGCTATTCATTTTAGTTTGCTTGGGCCGAAGCTTCTTGTCTGTTGCTTGGCCCACCGGGATTCGACTGGTGTTTTTTCTTTTGCTCCGAGTTATTCGGCGACCAGAATCTCCATCGTCGGGCAGCTCACTGAATCTGTTGAGTCAACGTTTTTGATTAATCAGGGTGGCTTTCATAATTTATTTGTTTGTCCTTCATGATTCATTGACTAGTTAGAGATTCACCACGAGGACCAAACAACTAACTAAATGTTGTGAAACACTACTGAAGATGAGTGTGGGGTTAGGCGCCTGTTAAAATGTACAAGTAGGCAATGATCAAGAAAAGGCGTAATTAGAATGACATTCAACTCCAAAAACCGAGGTGAAAAAAACCACAAATTCACAATTAGGTACTCTCTGAATTTCTTTCTGATTGCGCCTTTTCCTTTTGCTGGAGTTACCTAGATGAACAGTAATAAAAGTAATAAAAGTTATAACTAAAAATCTGCGTTTTTTTTAGGTTTGATAGAGTCTGCAATTATGTAGCGGACTTCAAAGCGCGAAATAAATGTTTTATCAACCCAATCATGGTTGATAACTACGCTGCCTTCTTTAATTGCACGCCGGTGGGTCGGGCGTCAGACTCTATGATGGCCCCGACTTAAAGCTATTCATTTTAGTTGGTTGGGGCCGGAGCTTCTTGTCTGTTGCTTGGTCCACCGGGGTCCAACTGGTGTTTTTCTTTTGCTCCGGAGTTAGTAGGTTATTCGGCGCCCAGGGATCTCCATCGTCGGACAGCTTACTCAATCTGTGAGTCCTGGTTTTTGATTCATCAGGATGTTTATCATGATTTATTTGTTTGTTCTTGATGATTCATTGACTAGTTAGAGATTCACCACGAGGACCGAAGAACTAACTAAATGTTATGAACCACTGCAGAAGCTGAGGGTGAGGTTAGGTACCTGTAAAACCGGTTTAAGCCCGCCAGTAACTTTGTGTTACTGATCGTTCCAAGTCGATACTTCTGTGGTGGTTCTTTTTGTTTTATGTCTTGGTGTTTAAAATTTTTTTTGTGCTGTTGGCGCCTTATGTATGTTTTCATAATTTTAGTAAAGGTAACTGAGTGGCCACCTATTGGGAAAATAGCTGCTCATTCGGCTTACGATATGTTTCATGGTATAAGTACCTGATTGTTAGTTTGTTTTTTCCCACCTCGGTTTTTGGAGTGGGAATCTTTTTCTGATTGCGGCTTTTCCTGATCTTTGCCTACTTGTACCTTTTTACAGTCAAACTTCTCCAGCAGGGTTGTCGGTATCATAAACTTCGAGAAACATTTTCTAAATTTTATCGCAGACGCTATGAATTGATTTCCAAATTTAATGTTGGGTAAAAGACGTGAGGACATGTCGGTACCAGAATTTTATGGTGAATTGGTATACTATAACTTAAAACAAGGAATGATTTTTCTTGTCAGTTAAGAAAAATCATTGTACGTTACAAACGTATAAACTATAACTTAAAATGTTATGCGACAGTCAACATGCTTAGAATTTAACCCGGCCAGATAACTACGCTGCCTTCTTTAAATGCACGCCGGTGGGTTGGGCGTCAGACTCTTAAGATGACCCCGACATAAAGCTAATCATAAAGCTAAATTGGTTGGGACCAGAGCTTCTTGTCTGTTGCTTGGTCCACCGGAGTTCAACTGCTGTTTTTCGTTTGCTCCAGATTTTCAGTGATGTTGTTTGGCGCTCAGGGATCTCCATCGCCGGGCAGCTTATTGTATTTGTGAGTTCTCGTTTTTGATTCAACATGGTGGTAATTATGATTTATTTGTGTGTCCTTGATGATTCCTTGACTGGTACGAGATTCACCACGAGGACCGAACAACTTACTAATGTTGTAAACCATTGCAGAAGATGGGGTTGAGGTTAGGGCCCAGTAACCCCGCTTTGCGCCCCCCCGCACCCCAGTGATTTTATACTAGTGGTCGTTCCAATGCTATACTTCTACTGTGGTTCAAATTGTTTTAGGCTTTAGAGTTGATTTTTGTGCTTTTTGCACCTTGGTAACTTCGGGTAACCGAGTGACCGCCTATTGGGAAATAGCTGCTCACTCAGCTAACGATATGTTTTCTAAGTATAAGTACCTGCTTGTCAATTTAGTTTTTCCCACGTCGGTTTTTGGAGTCGGAATTTCTTTCTGATTGGCCATTTCCTGATTATTGCCTACTTTAACCTTTTAATCGCTAATGTGTGATAAAGGACATTATAACGCTTCATATTTACTCTAAATGAAAATTTCAGCTTAACTAATTTTGACCAGTTTATTATCTATATTGAGCATCAATGTCGTCAATTAGAGAAAGATGTCGACGCCATTTATACTTCCGTAGATGCGATGATAGACATGTCATCTTTCTAAATTATCTATTCACAATTTCGCTCGTGACATTCACCAAACCTAGATCAAGTAATAGTAAGATCCCTTTAAAGCAGTAAGAATTAACAAATACGCCGCCGCCTGGGAAAACCAACAATATGCATAGGCGAAAACAAAGGCGCAGATCAGCTTCGCACTTACTGCGAAGCTGATCAGCGCCTTTGTCTTCGCTACACGGATAATACAATTCCTCTACTTTCTAAATCCACAATTTCCAGCCTCTAACAATCTGCTGTGACTGTACAGCCCGGTTTGTGTCAGACCTTGTCGGAACCCAAATTGATGGTTTTCTCAAGTTACGCACAGGCTGAAATGGAGACGGCAGGCTATATTGTGCAACGTCGGGTAACGAACCCGCAACACTGACACTTTACAGGTTGGCAACGTATAAGCGATAAAGAAAACACGCCCATGAAAAATACTGCGGTTTTTTTGTTTTTTTTTTTTTTTTCACTTGTAAAAATTGAAAATTTCAGTGGTAAATTTTTATATAATTTTAATATTTTTTCTTATTTTTGCCCAAACCACAGGTTGTAGGTACACGTTAGAGCCGCCTCGCCTAGACGGTTCTAACGAGTATCCACAACCTATGTTTTTGAGCAAAAAATAAGAAAAATAGGCATACCCCTGCATTCTCCAGTTTTGCTATATAAAAGAGTGGTATAAGGGGGTATATATCTCATGGACATGTTTTCCTGATCTAACACTATTGCTGAAATTTCAAGAATTTACATCATTCAGAGTAGACTCAAACTTGAATAAGACTATGTTGACAATTTTTTCTTAACGTATTATCTGCTTTATATAGTCCAACTATTTTACAAATCCAGTTGATTAACAGAGAAATATAATCTGCACTATGATGTACTGGAGATTTTTAGGGTCGTCACGCGGCACAACACCAGTTGCAGTTACCATAAATGGAACCGTCATTAAGAACGGAGCCAGAATCGAACTGAACACATTTCAAAGTACAAAGGGAGCCAACTTGAAAGAAACAGTAAATAAAAACACAACAAGAGAATGGTCTGAATGTCAGTGTATAGATGCAAAATACTAGTAAACCGATCAGAAGTAAGAATAGAACAGTTTTATTAGCAGTGTCAGTGCTAATAGCATCATAATTCCATAATACTCTTTTCCTGGAGACAAACTGAAATGAAAATCTGTCTTCATTGTTATCATTCAGATTCTCTGATCTGGCTTCCTTTACATAAAGTGGTAAAGTGCTCTGTAAGTAGAGTTATCAATTTTGTGGACACTGGGTGTCCTCATGCACTTACAGTTCGTTTATTAAACAGAGTTGCAGGATAAAATTTGGCACAATTCTTGCTGAATAGCTATAGTTTAAGGATGTGTAATTGAAAGCTATATGTTTTGCTTTGTAGACATAAGGCAGGAGCAGAAAAAAAGAAAATTATAAAAAAATAATTTTCATGGATTATTTGGGCACGAAATAAATTATGGTTGCTGCTACAGTATCCCCAAACACCAACGACTTTCTCCATCAACGTCAGGGCGCAACAGATTCACTTTTTGAGTTTTACAAACAAGAAATCTTTACCTACCCTCTTTTCAACAAGTTTCACTTGATCTGTCTTCAAAACAGTAATCCGTCTTCCAGTCAGTCGGCTGTACGGTGTGAAATATGGAATTGACAATTTTATTCTATGATTCGATTTGATAGAATCATTCTGATAATCGCTGCACGGGAAAACCAACAATCTGCATATGCGAAAACAAAGACGCATATCAGCTGTGCAGTAACTGCACAGCTGATCAGTATCTTTGCTTTCGCTACACAGACAGTACAATCCCTCTTCTTCTTGAATCTGAAATTTCCAGCTTCGAGGTTAATTCTGTGACTGCACAGACCAGTTTGTATCTGACCTGGTCGGAAACCCATATTGTTGGTTTTCAGATGAGGCGGCTCATTTATCTTTTGACAGACTCACTGCTTCTCAATCTGTAGTTCCTATCAATAATAATCATAGCATAGATGACTGAAATAACACCAGGAAAACATGTCCATGAAACGTATACCCTCTTGAACCCGAATTTTATATAGTATTACTGGAGTATTTAGGAATTTACCTATTTTTTTTATTTTTAGGACACTTGAGCCGAAGGCTCACAAGGTGAGCGTATAGTATGGTCGAGCCGGCGTCCGTGGGTGCGTCCGTGTGTCCGTGCGTGCGTCCGTGCGTGCGTTCACACTTTCAACATTGAATATCTCTAAGATAACAAGGCCAATCGCAATCAAATTTTATCTGAAGCATTACTGAGGAGGGAGAAAGGATGCATTAGGTTTTGGGCCAGGTCGGATCAGACCTCTGGTTTACATGGCAACAGATAGCTCCCACTGAGTTATAATGGGGAAAATGTTGTGGCCACTCTAGCAACTTCGTTTTTTATTGGATCTTCTTCATTCTTGCAGGTAACAAGGGCAACCATAACATCTCGAATGAGTTCGAATTTCGGCTAGGATCTACCTCAGATTGCGGAGTTGGCTGCCCTTGAGCGTCTGGAAAAATCCCCATAGACTTATAATGGGAAAAATGTTGTGGCCACTATAGCGCCATTATTATTCAGTGGATCTTCTTCATTCTTGCAGGTAACAAGTACAACTATAATATCTCGGATGGGTTCGAATTTCAGCTAGATCCGACCTCTGACTGTGGTATGAGCTGCCCTTGAGTGTTTGAAAAATGAATAGTTTGTGTTGTGGCCACTCTAGTGCCTTCAATTTTGACGAATCTTCTTCATACTTGGAAGTAACAAGGATAGCCATAACATCTCGGATGAGTTCGAATTTCAGCCAGATCCGACCCTTGATTGCAGAGTTATCTGCCCTTGACTGTGTGAAAAAATCAATATTTATTGTTGTGGCCACTCTAGCGCCTTCAGTTTTATTCGGATCTTCTTTTTTCTTGGAAGTAACAAGGACATTCATAACATCTCGAATGAGTTCGAATTTCGACCAGATCCGACCTCTGACTGCTGAGTTGCCTGCCCTTGAGTGTTTGAAAAATCAATAGTTTGTGTTGTACTCACTCTAGCGCCTTCAATTTTAATCGAATCTTCTTCATACTTGGAAGTAACTTCTTCATACTTGGAAGTAACAATCTCGGATGAGTTCGAATTTCAGCCAGATCCGACCCTTGACTGCAGAGTTATCTGCCCTTGACTGTGTGAAAAATCAATATTTAGTGTTGTGGGCACTCTAGCGCCTTCATTTTTATTCGGATCTTCTTTATTCTTGGAAGTAACAAGGACATTTATAATATCTAGGATGAGTTCGAATTTCGACCAGATCCGACCTCTAACTGCGGAGTTATCTGCCCTTGAGATCCGACCCTTGACTGCAGACTTATCTGCCCTTGACTGTGTGAAAAAATCAATATTTAGTGTTGTGGCCACTCTAGTGCCTTCATTTTTATTCGGATCTTCTTTATTCTTGGAAGTAACAAAGACATCCGTAATATCTCGGATGAGTTCGAATTTCGACCAGATCCGACCACTGACTGCAGAGTTATCTGCCCTTGAGTGTTTGAAAAATCAATATTTTGTGTTGTGGCCACTCTAGCATCTTTGTTTTTAGTGGATCTTCTTCATTCTTGCAGGTAACAATGATAACTACAATATCTCAGATGAGTTCGAATGTCGACCACATCCGACCTCTGGCTGCGGAGTTATCTGCCCTTGAGTGTTTGAAAAATCGATATTTTGTGTTGTGGCCACTCTAGCATCTTTGTTTTTCAGTGGATCTTCTTCATTCTTGCAGGTAACAAGAATAACTATAATATCTCGGATGAGTTCGAATTTCGGCCAGATCCGACCTCACACTGCGGAGTTAGCTGCCCTTTAGTGTTTGAAAAATCAATATTTTGTATTGTGGCCACTCTAGCGCCTTCAATTTTGATCGGATCTTCTTCATTCTTGAAAAAAAACAAGGATAATCATAACATCTTGGATGAGTTCGAATTTGAGCCAGATTCGACCATGGACTGCGGAGTTAGCTGCCCTTGAATGTTTTAAAAATCAATTTTTAGTGTTGTGGCCACTCCAGCATCTTCAATTTTGGTTAGATCTTCAAAAAAAAAAAAAAAAAAAAAAAAAAAAAAAAAAACTTTGTCCAGTGACTGTACTTGTTGACACTCAGGTGAGCGATCGTTGCCCTTGGGCTACTTGTTCGTCGAACACATAGATTATGGGTACTCGTTAGTACCGCCTCGGCGAGGCGGTTGTAATGCGTACCTGCTGTCTAAGGTTTGAGTTAAAGGAGAGAAAATATCTTCTTCTTTTTTTTCAGCTGAAATTTTCATATTTTTTTAGCTGAAAAAATCTCTGTTTTTTTGCATGGGCGAGTTTTTATAATGATAATTCAGGATTAAGATCAGATGACGCGTGTTCCAATTAGAAATATGATTCTCTAATCAAGACAAAAAAATCAACGTTTAATGAAAAAGGAATTAACTATACACTTCTGTAAACTGGGAACTTTTAATTATGCTACTTCTGAAATAAAGAGACCCCATTACGAAAACTTGCCCATGCAATTTACAGAGATTTTTTGAGCTTTAAAAATTGAACATTTTCAGCTGAAACAATTTGATATTTTTCTTATTTTTGCTCAAAACATAGATTGTGGGTACACGTTAGAACCGCCTCGGCGAGGCGGTTCTAACGAGTACCCACAATCTATGTTTTGGAGCAAAAATAAGAAAAATAGATATACCCCTGCATACCCCAGTTTTACTATATAAAAGTGGGGTATAAGGGGGTATACTTTACACGGACATGTTTTCCTGATGCTCTCTTAAGAGCCAATTGATTACTGCGTTTTTCTAAAACACAACATTCTAGGAGTCTAATAAGTACATTCTAATCACGAAGTTTCGCTGGTTCTAAATAAACTGCGAAAGACGTTTTTTTCGGATTTTGTTGAAAGATCTCTCACATTTAAAACACAATTAAAAATAACACTAAAACAGAAGCATGTCTCCTAAACAACAAAAATATATTAATTAAGTATATCTAATCACAAACACAGTAAGAATCGGCACTCTGGTGATCAATTCTGGGGTCGAGGTTATAAACTTGATTTTTCATGCTCAATTCTTTCAGGTCGCTGAGGCGGTTCAAACGTGCACCCACAATGTGTGTTTTGGATCAAAAATAAGAAAATTTGGTATACCTCTCGAACCACTTTTTTTTTCAAATATAAAAGTGGGGTTTAATGGGATATACAATCAAGTCAAATACTTTGCGACTTTAATGTCAAAAAATTGCACAAACCTTCAAACCTAGGAAGAGCTTAAAGGTCCAGGCGGATTGGAAAGTGCACAAGAATGGTGTCTTGCTTCTTTTCATCAGGAAAACATGCCCGTGAAATAAATACCCCCTATACCCCACTTTCATACAGTTAAACTAGGGTATGCATTTTCTTATTTTTGCTCCAAAACATAGATTGTGGGTACTCGTTAGCGCCGCTTCGGCGAGGCGGTTCTAACGTGTACCCGCAATCAATATTTTGTGCAAAAATAATAAAAATACTTTTTCTTCCAAACAAATTTTCAAGTTTTTGTGGTGGTTCTTTTTGTTTTATGTCTTGGTGTTTAAAATATTTTTGTGCTGTTGGCGCCTTATGTATGTTTGCATATTTTTAGTTAAGTTAAGGTAACTGAGTGGCCACCTATTGGGAAAATAGCTGCTCATTCGGCTTACGAAATGTTTTCATGGTATAAGTACCTGATTGTTAGTTTGGTTTTTTCCCACCTTGGTTTTTGGAGTGGGAGTCTTTTTCTGATTGCGCCTTTTCCTGTTCGTTGCCTACTTGTACTTTTTTCTTCTGATTTTATTCTGTATGTTACATGGACAAGTTTTCGTAATGAAATCACCGACACAGTCTTTCGCTTACCTGATACAACAAAACGAAGCGTCAAACATGTATCCCAGATCAAAATACCGGTTTCTAGTTATTTTAGTTATTGGCTCGGTTTAGGCATCTGTCTTTGATTAAGACTTACTTTTTTAAAAGTTTTGAAATAGCAATATATTTATCTGGCTATCGTCGCCGGTTGATAAAGGGTCACTGATGAGGGTTCAGTACCCGAAATTGCGCAATATGGCCCAATATTACCTGCCTTTGAACGTTTTCACTGCTTCCAAAGGATAAAACTTTTATATTGTATTTGCTATTTCTGCAGCTGGCGTTGTGCCGTGTGGCGGTCCATAAAAGTCTCCCCGTACATAGTGCAGATATTATTATTTCTTTCCGTCCTTTGAGATCAGTAAAATATTCAGAGATTCAAAATTGTACGTTTAGAGCCATGTTCTAAATAGTTTTAGTTATTTTGCCCGGATTAGGCATGTGTCTTTAATTAAGACTTACCTTGTGTAAATGTTTTGAAATTGCAGTACATTTATCTGGCTATCGTCGCCGGTTGATAAAGGGTCACTGATGAGGGTTAAGTACCCGAAAGTGCGCAATATGGCCCATATTACCTCCCTTTGAACGTTTTCACTGCTTCCAAAGGAACAAGCTTTTATATTTTATCGTCTAAGATTTTGTTATAGTGTGGAGAACAAACAGACAGAATGTCAGAATGACAGACTGTGTGTGGTGCAGGTTGGTGGTCATATCATAGACTATAAGAATCTTATATGGTGTTCTGTTCTAGATGGAAGTTTCCAACCCAAGGGATGACCGTGCAGAGCGGAACCGAGGCTCCGTCGAGGTTCCGCTCAGCACGGTCATCCCGAGGGTTGGAAACTTCCATCTAGAACAGAACACCATATTAGATTCTTTTTCTTGCACAACAACCCCCAAAATCTGGTTTATTTCAAGGTTTTGCGTATTTTTTTTTGCCTGGGTGAGAACACCTAGGTGAGATGCAATTTTATCACCCAGGCAAAAAGTGTGGCAATTTCTGTGTGGTGTGCAAGAAAGGTTGTTATCAAACTTAATTTTAGAATGTAGCCTGCGAGGCGGCCTCGAGGCAAGAAAGCTATTAAGAGCCTGGATATCTCAAAGCTGAATAAAAACAGCATGAGGCAAGATTTATGAAATGGCTTTGAAACCAAAATGACGATGACCATGTTGATAATCATGACCATGATGGTGATTTTGCACGTGCAAATACATAGAGTGAATTAAGCAATAAACAGGGTATTTTCATCCAATTCCATGCATGCAAGCTACAAACTTATAAAAAGTTGTGAGAATTTTTTGACAATGTTTGGGCCATGTCACCACTGTTGTCAATGGAGATGTGGCTTTTTCAACATTTCCTGAAACATTAAACTCTTGTCTTTGAAAAAATGCAATATCAAAACTTCATCAAATGACTTTTGTTTATTGCGTTATTCATCAGGAAAACATGCCCGTGTAATGTATACCCCCTTAAACCACACTTTTATTTAGTAAAACTGGGGTATGTAGGGATATACCTATTTTTTCTTATATTTTCTCCAAAATATAGATTGTGGGCACTCGTTAGAACTCGTTAGAACGGTTTGCTCGTTAGAGCAAAAATAATGAAAAATATAAAAAAATCAGCTGAAAAGTTTCCATTTTTCATGGGCAAGTGTTCATAATGTATATTTAATTTTAGAATGACACCAAAATCATATAAATATGATGGCCAGAAGGGACAGGATATTTATTTCTGTATGAAGTTTTCGAAAGTGATGAAGAGGTATGCCTATTGACTGTATCTTAATTGCAATAGAACCGATTTTCAATAAGTATAACCTTTACTTGTGGTTCTAACGTTCATTACGAAAACTTTCCCAAGCAATAAACAGAGATTTTTGAGCCTTAAAATTGACAAGTTCCTAGTGAAAAATGTTGATATTTTTCTTATTTTTGGTCAAAACATAGATTGCGGGTACACGTTAGAACCGCCTCGGAGCAAAAATAAGACAAATAGGTACACTCCAGCATACCCCAGTTTTACTAGTATATAAAAGTGGGGTTCAAGGTGGTATACATTACACGGACTTGTTTTCCTGATGTATATTTTTTTTTTTTATCTAATTCAAATTCAAAGAGATCTTGAAATTACCTGAATCTTTTGATCCACGTACTTCACAGTCTGAAGTGATACGTAATGTCACTTCAACCAATCTCAATTAACTAGTTGACAGAAAATACTTAATTGTAGTAAAGGTTTGGTAAATGACACATTTTTGTTCTAATTAGAAATAAGATTCTTACAGACCAACGACTAATAAAAGCCAAATAAGTTGGAAACGAATTATTATAGTATTTCAATAAAGATTGGAATGTTCTATTGTTTTTATGATCGAGCTTATCAATGTGATTTCTAAGAAAAGATTTTAGCATCATTCCGTTTATTTGCGAAGACATCTCAGATCATTTTTGACCTGCATCCGAGTTTTTCCCATATGGAAGATGAAAAAGGCAACAAACTGCATCTTTTTAAAAAGTACTTTAAGATGATGTTTTTTACTATACAAGCCATCATTGGTCCTTATTGTTATTCATTTTAATCGCTTTTTGTGTGCCGAAAGCTTTTGCAAAGAAAAATTAAAATCTAAAATCTTTGGATTTTGAAATTTTATGATCCATGCAGGCCATCGTAGCCGGGCATCGTAGATAAGATGCGTTCGGATTTTCTCCATTAAATATAGGCGTGTTCGGATCAAAGGCTCTGCTCAACAGAACGGGTCGTTTCGGTCCAGCGACTCCGTAAGGACATTTGTAAAGCATTTCCTCTCAGTCATGTATGGAGTTGGCTCTGCAAGAGTCGACAATTATCTTTTTTAAAGATGTTTCTTGTTACAAATAGTGTTTCCCATTGTTATCATTTAAATGTGTCCACTTTGATTGTTAGGGGCGTCAGTGGTGATTGAATTTTAATTTCATTTTTTCGATGAAGTTCGTCCATTTTTTGACGGAGGCATGAGGTGTGATTTAATGTTCATACTATATTTTATGATGAAAATCTTAGCAAACAGAATAGACCCTCCGTATCCTGCGGCGTCACATCTGGGGCTGTGCTGTTTGCCTATGTCCCATAAATAGGATGTCATGCTAATATGAGTTAATAATTCAATAACACGCACCGTGTAAGGTCTTATTTTACTTTATGGACTAGCTAGCTAGTGTAAAAAATGCAAAGTAGATGGAATTTGAAGAAGCCAAGCTCAATGATCTCAATCAATTGCTTAGTCAATTAAACCATGCAAAACCAAATCAAAACTGAAAAGAAGTATTTGTTAAACAGGACAGGGGCAAACAATACCACGGGTCATTTTTGTCAGTCTATTTGTCCTTTTTCCTACATGTCCACATTAAAGGCTTTGCTTTGCATTTTTTCTCAAGTCTTACTTCTAAACATAATTAATCTTGAATCTCTATATAATAGTTTTCGCATTCAAAGAAAAAGTGTTCAGCATTTTCAATACTATAACCACAACTGCAACTAAGTGAGTCGGTAAGATGATTGTAAAAGAGGTCGCATTTTAAGTCATTGCAATTATTACGTAGTTTTGCATGCAAGACTGCCAATCTCCTTTGACCTTTGACCTTTCATAAAATATGAGGGGGTAAAGGTATTGCCTAAGACGTCAACCCAAATGGTAGTGATGGACAAGTCCATTCGTCAATAATGGGTTAATGTGATTTTATTTGAGCCTGTGCGTGAGAAAACCAATACTTTCGGTTCCGACCAGCTGGTCCGACACAAACCAGGCTGCACAGTCACAGAAGATGGTTTGAGACTGGAAATTTTGGATTTAGAAAGTAAAAGAATTGTACTATCCGTGTAGCGAAAACAAAGGCGCTGATCAGCTTCGCAATTACTGCGAAGCTGATCTGCGCCTTTGTTTTCGCTTATGCAGATTTTTGTTTTTCCCATGCGGCGGCTCATTTATATTTTCGTTTTTTCAGTATCATTATCAGAGAGACGAGGACGGAGTCAGACGGCGTTGCAAATATTGTATCATTGGTCAGGGATGATGACGTTGACGTCATATTTGGACCTCCGTCGTCATTGGGTAAGTCATAATTTCTTTACTGACCGTTGTGAGACGGTCTTGCTGCGATGTCTTTATTTGTCTGCCTCTTTGTTGTGCTTTATTTATTTATTTATTTTAATCATCTTGCCCTTCATGAATGTAGTTCACATTTTGATATGCCTTGTATAAATGTGACCTATTTTGCATCCCTGGTGTCTGACGGTGTTCGATTTTTTAGATTAATTGTATTCTTTTCCTAGACCTCCTATTTTACTAATTTTAAAACATGGTTATCGATTATTTTGGGCGATATATTAACCTCTGTTCTTTTTCAAGTTCTACTTGATACTGTTTAATTGCTATTGAAGCCTTTGGCTGCATTTTGCTTCTTTAACAGGTTTCAAACAGAGTTTTGATGTGATCAATATCATTGCATGTGAAACTCACATCATTTGTTTCCATTACAACTGCATAGATTGTCATCGGAAATCATAACTAGTTCTAGTGTTAAAAGTTCATTATGTCAAAGCTTCAGCAAATCGTACATGTACTATACAGAAAAAAAAAAAATAATAATAAATAAATAAACATTATTCTTGCAAAACATTTAATTGTTCAAGATGCTTCAAAAGTTTTTATTTGAGCCGCATCGTTAGGAAACGGGATTATTGCCTATGCGAATTCAAAGGCGCAGATCAGCTGTGCAGCAATCAGCTGTGCAGCAACTGCACAGCTGATCAGCGGCTTTGTTTTTCGCTACATGGATAGTGCAATTCCTCTTCTTCCTAAATCCGAAATTTCAAGTTTCTAGCCTTTTCCTGAGACAGTACAGGCCGGTTTGTGTCAGACTTGGTCGGAATCCCCGAAGTCCGGTTTTCTCGGTTCGATTCTATTTATTTGAATAATAATAATAATAATAATAATAATAACAAGCAAATTCAGAGAATTTATGTCCCCCGCCTTAATTGTTTAGTACACAAATATATCTGACAATAATGTATATCCAAATCACATGCATTTACTTTATGTCACAGTGTCAAACATTAATCTGAGGATTATATTCAAACCACATGCAAATCTTCAAATCATGGTCAGGACATCTGTACAGTTTGAAAAGAATCAGAATAAAACTGATGGAGGAGTTTGCACACAAGGTACATTCACTTTCATTGTATAAATGCCTGAAAAACGACTAAGTTCAAATTGCGAAAAAGTGTCAAACATTAACCTGAGGATTATATCCAAAGCACATGCATATCTTCAAAGCATCATCAAGACATCTGTAAAGTTTCAAAAGAAACTGAATTAAAAACTGAAGGAGGAGTTGCGCACACAAGGCACCCACTGTCCATTCACTTTCATTGTCAAAATATCGAAAAACGACTAAGTTCAATTTGCAAAAATAGTGTCAAAAATTAATCTGAGGATAATATCCAAACCACATGCACATCTTCAAAGTATGATGAAGACATCTGTAAAGTTTCAAAATAATCGGAATAAAACTGTAGGAGGAGTTGCGCACACAAGGTACCCACTGTCTATTCACTTTCATTATCAAAATGCCCGAAAAATGACTAAGTTCAAATTGCAAAAAAGTGTCAAAAATTAATCTGAGGATTATATCCAAACCACATGCACATCTTCAAAGCATGATGAAGACATCTGTAAAGTTTCAAAAGAATTGGAATAAAACTGTAGGAGGAGTTGCGCACACAAGGTACCCACTGTCTATTCACTTTCATTATCAAAATGCCCGAAAAATGACTAAGTTCAAATTGCAAAAAAAGTGTCAAAAATTAATCTGAGGATTATATCCAAACCACATGCACATCTTCAAAGCATGATGAAGACATCTGTAAAGTTTCAAAAGAATCGGAATAAAACTGTAGGAGGAGTTGCGCACACAAGGTACATACTCCTATAGGGGGACGGAAGGACGGACGGAAGGACGGAAAGCCAAAAACTATGTCCCTCCGCTTTTCTTCGAAAAGGTGGGGGACAATAAAAGACTGTACTCACTGAGATACTCTCAGGCTGATCGCTTTCTAACACGCAGATTTTAATTCCTGTCCATGAAAACTCAACGGTAGACAATACGAGACATCTTTTCCATAGTATCACAATGTCTACGAAGAATCTTTACTCGAGTATGAATAAGGTTGGAAAAGTCCCTAAAAGCATAATAAATGAGCCGCGTCATGAGAAAACCGGATTTTTGTCTATGCCAAAACAAAGACGCAAATCAGCTGTGCAGTAATGTCAGCTACTCTGATAGTATAATTTCTCCTCCACTTAAATCCATAATTTCAAGCGTCTAGCTTTCTTTTCATACTGAACAGTCAGGCCGGTTTGTAACGGACATTGTCGGAAATACCGAACACCGGTTTTCTCGCGTCGCGGCTCAATAATGGCGGGGTTAGTTATGTAATTTAAGCAAACTTGTAACCTGAATTATTAGGTATATGTAAATTGTATAAATGGATTTGGCAGCGGTCCTAAATGCAAATAGGCGGAGATAACTATTGGTTTTTGAACCTACCCAAATATTTACAATTTTACAAGTTTAAAAGTTTGCTTAAGGTTGCACTACTATAAATATTTACTCATTATGCAAGCGCAGAGAGAGCATTCTGTCACACAATGAAACTTTTCTGGCTGCTGATTATTGTTATTGGTAAAAGTGAAATAGTTTTGGGAAAGCTATTCAAAATATTTTTAAAATAAAATAAATAAAATTATTTTCTAACACCATTTTCAGCCTCTCCAGTGAGAAAAATATATTGTATATGGCCCACTAAAATCTCAGCTCGGAATTTACTGCGGACCAGCATTGTTTACATTGGATGACAGTTTGCTCAAAAAATGCCGCATAACCCCACATTTTTTGACCGCTACTGGTAAGTAATGTTCTTGTCCGCTGAATGTTACAGTTCATATTAGTGACTTTAGCCCAGACAAAATTCGACAGGTTGGTGAAATGACCTGATTTTGCAGGTTACGGGACGTTTCGCGCAAAAACCAGTTCCTCCCTGGGACGATTCGACCGGGACGATTCGCGCAAAAAACCGAACGGGACGGTTCGCGCAAAAATACTGGGACGATTCGCTCAAAATCAAATTAAGAGGACGATTCACCCATTTTTTTGTAATAAATAAATTGATTGATACAATAAGTGTTTTGCTTTGCAAATGAGCATGATTCCAATCTCTCTCTAAGCTTGTGAATGTGGGAAGCGATTTCAACACTCTGCCACATTTTTTATAAACTTGTTATGAAAGGTCGTTGTTTTCGATGCGTGAGCGAAAAACATGCATGTACACGGGTAAATCCGTTTTTACTGTTACAACCTGCAAAATAAATAGTATAGGCTATTTTTATACATGTAGTTGCTAGTTTCTGTCGCATTGGGAGTTAAATTTTTAAGATTTATCTTTAAGTATATACATGTATTTTAATTTTATTATATACTGTCTGCATGTCGACATTAAATTCATGTGAAGATGCAAAAGACCACAGCAGGTCCTGAGTTGTGATTCGTGTGTGTGGTGGGGTGTTGGGTGGGGCGGGGGGAGGCTGGGTAAGCAACACCGTGGATGCGGGAATACGGGTATGCTCAATTTTTATTTTATTTTCGACTATAGGTGTGTGTGTGTGTGCCGGGGGGGGGGGGTCGAACCCGCTGGGTAGCCGTGTTGTGTCTTTGAGCAAGCAAATAACATTTGAAATGCTGACTGGGATGTGACGTAAACAAAAAAATAGTCGCCGTGATTATTGATTACTTTAATTTGACGCTAAATGTCGTAATGTGAGCTTTAAGTCATTGATAATTAAATCATTGGCATCATTAAAACAAATATTTCAGATGTTTGATGAGCCCTGGGTTAAATTAGATTGTTTGGCTCATTATCGTGATATGCGTTATCATCTTATTTTGTTTACCCGTTTGATCACAAACAACTTTAGTCCACCAGCCAATTCAAAATTAACGACTTTATAATTACTGCAATTGTTGTCATAACACCCATTTTAACAAATATTTATTTATTTATCCAGGCCCTGGATTGAATTTGTGATTGAATCACAAATTACAGATATGAAAAAATGAAAATAAGAAGAAAACAAAAACAGTTTGTGTATGATTGATGCAATACGTTGGCTGAGCATAAGTGCCGTCCCGCAGACCTCACTGCAAATTCCAGAACCATATGGGATAGATACAATGTAACGCCGACAACGAGCAAGTATATACAGAGGACAATGAAGATACAAACCACTCCATTTTATTTCTAATTGTAAATGTCGTATTTATTACCTATTTTCAAATTTCAAAACAGCAAAGCAACGACTTGTTATTTTTTATTCAGGTGCTATATTTTGTTCAATGTTTCATGGCTAGCCTTGATAAATTAACCCACATGTGGAATATCATTAAAATATTGAATAAAAGATATTTCTTTAATAATATGGACTTTTTATTCCTTCCTTTTTAAGAAAACGTTTGCATTGTCACTGAAAAATACATTTGCGCGAACAGTCCCGTGGGTGAATCGTCCCCTTAATTTAAGAAAAATAAGAACAAAACATTTTTCTCAGAAAAATCAAAGATAAAAAATACATTTCCATTAAGTCCATAATTAGTTTAACATACACATTGCATTTACTTGATTAATTTTGATAACCAAAACCTTGAAATCATTTTTTGAAAAATGCGCGAACCGTCCCGGGAGGAAACGTCCCGTTCGAAAAATATTTTTTGCGCGAACCGTCCCGGGAGGAACTGGTTTTTGCGCGAAACGTCCCGGAGCCGATTTTGCATTAGTAGCAATGGGATTTTTTTTTTATAGTAGTACTGCCTTAAATCCGTGACGTGTTTTAAACATTTACCCCTCGATTTTAGGTTTTAAGAGACTTTCTCTAATCATGTCCTTTCAATTTATACACATGTTACAAAATACTGTGTAAAAAAGTCAAACAATGTTAAAGTGTTAAATTTATTGTTTGAATTGATATTTGTTTATTGTAGTTCCGAAGAAGAAAGATACAAAGATCGTTTATAAGGCATTCAACAAGGTTCCGTTTTATAACTGGTTCTGTATGTGATAATCATTAATGAACATTTTATACATTAAGAAAATAAAATAGATCACAGTTTCGTGGTGAATTCCTTTTGACCAAACAATTTCTTTTTATCTGAAAACTACAGTGCTACAGAAGTGACAGATGTAATTTCAACAAAGTGGTTATTGTCATTAATTATATTGTTAATTTTTCGGACACAATTCATTGCCACCGTAGTGTGACAGATTGGCCATATTAATTAGATTACCGTTTAAACTGACTTCACTATTGTGAAAACATGTTTTGTCAAACAATACAATAACCTGCTTGGGAATTATTCGGATCAGTGATTTGAAAACAAAGCTACTTAGCGACTCAATGTTACGCAACACTGCTCAACCTTCACATAACGCCTTCTCAATCCGACACCTTATGATGATAACACTGTGGCAGTTCAGTGGTAGTTAGGTGCTGTAAACACTCTACTAAGCTCACTGTTAGTTAGGTGCTGTAAACATTATACTATTCGATCTTTTCAGGAAAAATACATAAATCGTTGGTTGGGGAAAAAACGTGATAGGATTTTTTCTTCGTCGGGTTTTTCGATCCTATATCGTGTCGGTGGAAAAGGGACAAGAATATCGGGAGATTCACGATCAGTCGGGAGATATCATATGTATGCATGTATGCCAGTCTGTGGAAGCGGTTTTACAGAAATATGTTGTTTATTCGATCTGTCTGATAGAATCATGTTTCAGGTTTCAAGGTCACATAATTGAAGTGTGCCGACCATTATTTGAGCAGCGTCATTGGAAAACCAGATTTTTGCCCTTGCGAAAACAAAGGCGCTGATCAGCTGTGCAGTTACTGCACAGCTGATCAGCGCCTTTGTTTTCGCTACATGGATAGTAGAATTTCAAGCTTCTAGCCATCTCCTGTGACTGCACAGGCCGATTTGTGTCGGACCTGGGTAGAAACACCGAAGACTGGTTTTCTCATTTGACGGCTTATTTTGAAGTATTACAAAAATAGCAAAAAGAAAAGTCAGTATTATTTCTTCCTAGAAACTTTGATTACATACAATTTGTTTCAATTAGTTGATTAAATTGCAAAAAAACATGACATACGCGCCTTTGCAAAAACCCATTTTAGTGGCTGCATCTGATTATAGGATACACTCCATTTTATTGCTTCTCTTTTTCAGGCGATTTCTGTTTGTTTTGAAAGATTTACATCTTTATCAGGGCTTATTTTTATATTTTATTTATCTATATATTTTATGTTATATATTTTTATTTGTCGATTTGTAATTTTTAGTTTTCACGGGGGTGATTCAATTGATACCACCTGTGCTGTCGTCCGAGACGTTACTGCATATATTGCTGTCGTCCGAGTATTCCGGTTTTCGTCCGAGTACTACGGCTGTCGTTACACAAACAGTACACACGTAAAAGCGGCTCGTGATTGTATTTGAAGGTATTATTTATCCTTTTTTCTGCCAGAATGTGTTGTTAGATATTTGTCTATCGTGCAATATGTTTGTACGGGTTTTTGGGTCGCTAGTTTGCATACAACCATGTGTTTAATCGTAAAATGTGTTTAATCGTAAAAAAGCAAAAATCACATAAATATGCAAATACTTTAATAATCAGCATCTCTCAGTTCTAACCATTTATTGAACAACATGGAAAACATAACTGCAAAGATAAAACCTTTTACAGTTATAAAAAATCCAAAGCAGAAAGGGTTTGAAGGGGCGTTTAACTTTTGGGTGTTACTGCTGTCGATCAGTTGTAAATATGTGTGATACGGCTGTCGGTTAAACTCGTTACGGATGTCGACAATTTAGAACAGGTAATAATTGAAAATATATGGGTAAAACTAAGTTTAAGGCATCCTAGATTTCAGAAATATGAATGAAATAACATCTATTTCACTTTGTTCATATTTCTAACGATAAACCACGGTGGGTTGGTTACACGAAGTAAGATATTTACATGACACACCGCCGCACTTTCAAATATGAATATTGAACGTCTCTATACAGTGACCGGTTGCCTTGCTTTCTCATTTTCGCATGCATTATCCAAATCAGAAAGTGTAATGTATACAATTTAAACTTTGATGAGCGTCACGATTGTCTTACAGCGGAAAAAGACACACTGTGGCGAAATTGACTGATTGATCATTTGTGTAATGCAGTTACCACGCCCGTCCGCCCCCATCCCCGGGGAGGGCGGGGGCAGCCGTGGAAATGAGCAGGGCTTTGACAAAAGTTTTGCTACGGCAGTGCGTGGGAAACGGGCCGTGAAATTAAAAGCAGCCTGTGGAGAAAACAGCAGTGGTTTTACCAACAAGCAGTCCTCACAGGGTGGTTTTTTTTTAGCGAGGATTGCTTTTAGCGATGATTTGCTGGACCAAACGTCAAAATTCCCGCTATTCCCCGGGGATGGGGGCCCGTTGTTACAAATGACTAGTACATAATACCTTATAATATTGCATTCATGTGTATATTTTCTTGTAGTCGCTCTCGAATGTCATTAAATGGCGCGAAGTGTAATATTCTGCTCTGCGATACAAAGGTTCACGTGTGTTGGTTGTGCTCTGTGATACATTGTGTTGTTCTTTCTGTCCCGCTTGGGATGTCTTTGGGTTGGGATGTTGATTTAGTCAGTCGAATACAATGATTTCATATTTTTATTTGACTCCCCCCCCCCCCCACCCCTTTCTTGGTTTCGCGAATTTACTTTTTGGTGAACTAGTAAAGTTGGTCTCCTATCCGCCTAGTATCTTCTGGTTTTGGCTTTACTGCATCGGCATTTTGTATATTTATATCTTTTAGCCAGCTTAGCACGTTGTTTAATTTCATCATACCGTTTTTCCTTTTCGCAGTCCTCGTAGAAATGGTGGTTTCGCTTTCCTAGGAAAAACGGTTTTGTTGATTATAATACTAATCTCTAAATTTCTGGTTTGGATTTTAACTTAATTTACATCATTTTTTTTTGTTACATATGTTCGCCAGTTGAACACTATTTTTATTTTCTTTCTTTATAAAATGTCCCCAGGAGAAATGGTTTTCGCTGTTTTCCCTAGTAAATAAGCTAATCGGCATCCCAGGACAAGTGGTTTATCTTCATGATACGATTGCTAATTGTGCCTACCTCTATGTGCCCAGGAAAAATGGTTTTCGGCGTTGTCCCTAGTAAATACGCTCATCATGATACGACTGCTTATTTTGCCTGCCTCTCTGTTGTGTTCGTTGCCTTTGGTTTTGGTTGCGACATAGCCGGATGACTACCTCGTTAGGAAAGAGCTAGTTATTCTGCTATTCGAGTGCGTTATCCGACCTAAGTTCGGAAAATTTGTGATGCCGTTTGCATGAGTCATTTGTGAAATATTTTAAATATACTATCATATGACTGTATATGAAACTGTAAAAAAAAATCACATACTTTCATCTGGTCGCCGAGAACACTTCGAAACATTTAAGTTCCGACTGAGTGTTCTAGATGTTGACAAATGTTTCAAAGAAAGAAAAATTTGCTAAAGAGTTCTTATACTATGCCGCATATGATAGGATATGTGTGAAATATTTTTTTTAATATAAATATAGCAATGCGTGATTTCCGACAGTATGTGCAGTACGAACGCGCTCTCTAACGTATGCACAAAAAGCTGTGTCAGCTAATAAATCGTTTTCATTTCCAGAAAACATGTTATGCAAAGTTTGTACTTAGATATGAGGCGCCGTTTTACTATAAAATCAGTATTTTTGATATCACAAAATAGAATTTTTGATATCAAAAAATCGAATTTCTGATATCAAAAAATCGAATTTCTGATATCAAAAAATCAAAGCGATTTCTTGATATCAAAAATTCGATTTTCTGATATCAAAAATTCGATTTTCTGATATCAAAAAATCGAATTTCTGATATCAAAGCGATTTCTTGATATCAAAAATTCGATTTTCTGATATCAAAAAATTGATTTTCTGATATCAAAAAATCGAATTTCTGATATCAAAAAATCAAAGCGATTTCTTGATATCAAAAATTCGATTTTCTGATATCAAAAATTCGATTTTCTGATATCAAAAAATCAAAGCGATTATTTGATATAAAAAATTCGATTTTTTGATATCAAAAAATCTGGAAAATTTTCCATCTAAGAAATGATGGCTCCCTAACAAGAAACAATTAGAGTAGTTTCCCATGTAAAATAAACAGTTTATGGGTTAGTTCGGGTGGTAGCTATTGTCACGCTAGTCAAGTAGATAGCTTTTTCGCTTTGCAACCGAGAGGTTGGCTGTTCGATTCCCGATCGACCGTAAAGGCATTTTATGTCGGTGATAAATGTTCATCCTCACTAATGAAAGGCAACTCGCTCAACTATCTGTCCCATAGTTTGACTGTTTGACTTTTCGCGAAACGCTCGAGATCTGTACCAGTCGCACCTCGTGGCATCCACGTGGTTCCTTTACCGGATGGACCTAATTATCGGAATGGCCTTACTGCTGTGTAATTGTGTAGTATTTCATATGCATAAAAATACAAGTATCAGATGTGTTTCATTTAAACATAATAAAATTAACCTCCTGCAGTTGCGCATTGGGTTACGGATGACAGAAGAAGGTGGAGGGGGAATAATTGTTAGAATGTTACCCTATCCAACTGACCGTTAAATGTCGCATGATAAGCTTTTGGAACCGCATCATTACTGGCAAACTCTCTAAAATATCTCATCACTTATATACTGCACTCAGAGCTACCCCAAATTTAGATTCAAAATGGTTAAAATGCATTCAAGATATACTAAACGAAGCTGGGCGATCAGATCTGTGGCATATGCAAGAAGATATAAGCTCAAATAACATTAGCAAAAGTATAAGAGCGCGTTTAATCGATCAGAACGCACAAAACTGGCATTGGAGTCTACAAGACTCGTCTAAGGGCAAAAACTACGAAGCAATTAAAGATAGTATTGCTCTCGAACCTTATTTTCTCAAATTACAGCCTAAGCATTATATACCTTTGGTAAAGTTTCGCACTGGCAATCATCGTTTCCCTGTGGAAGTATATCGCTGGGAAAATGGAGAAGGAACTTCACTTTCAGAACGCAAATGCACCCTGTGCAACAGTAGCGACATTGGTGATGAATACCATTATCTCTTAAAGTGCAACGTTTTCGCTGAACCCAGGCGCCAATATCTACAGAAATACTATTACACTAGGTCGAATATGCTAAAATATAAAGAACTGATGTCCTTACAATCTCCAGCAAAACTCATAAAGCTTAGTTCATTTATTCGCATTTTACTAAATTACTTTTCAAGACGTAATCAATAATGAACGACAACGCGACCAAATGCACCCTCGAACAATCACACATTTCTAGCAGAAAGCGATAAAAATTGTAAGTTTTGGTCATCTCAATACCACAAAATTGTCCTAAGATGCATTTCTTGATGCCGTGGCCCAAATAAACAATTACAATACACAAATAAACAAACGCACAAATAAATACATAAAGTGATGAAAACGAAGTCCGACACTCTGTTCTTACCATAGTCATATAACAGCAGTGTAATCGAAACCTTAATAATCCACCTTCTTGCAAAGCACAAAGAATAATAATCCAACAATATTGCGACACAACTCGCCCACATCATTTTACCTACTGACCGATAAAATTTGTATATAAACGATAGCACGTGCTTTATTTGGTCACCATTGACTACAAATTACGCAAGACGCGTCGCGAAAATGTCAGCTACCTGCTGTGGCAACTAAGAATGTCGCTACAATATCAGTTAAAAAGTATAAGATTGAAGTGCGTTGTGCGCTGTTACAATAATAAACACAAGCGCGTAGTTAGCATCACTTTCAGATTAATTGCCGTACATCCTGCCTCGACTTTTTTTGTTCGTTTGTTTTTTAGTGTCGTGGCTATCAGACGAAATTCAATACCATATATAGAAAACGTGGCTGGGTGAGCGTTTCTCAACATTTTGATAAGATTCTGTTCACGGGTTTATTGTGCTTTAATTAAGGTGAAGTGTATAAAGCAATCATGGGATTACAATGTGAACTGACGAGTCTGTGCATATGCAAATATATCAATCCGATTATTACTGTCGCGCCTAAACAGATTTGGGCTAAGCATTCAGGGTCACTGAAATGGTGACAGAACTAATAGTATATATATTCTTCATGTCTTGTTAACGGTCATGTCACTTAATATGTTCTTTAGATGCACTTGAAATTCAGATTGCCTCCCATACACCATGTAATATTGATTGTGGTAGCATTGTCAGGCAGTTTGTGCCTCTCTTATCCCGAGTTTCACTGCGTAAAACTGGGGCTGACAGAGACACATACGCATGACGCTGTTAATCGTCACTGTTTCTGAAAATTTCAAAACTTGCAGTAGAAAACAATAAGCAGTGACGAGATAAAATCCATTTAAAGCTCTTCCCCAGTACGACTGAAAGACTTTCAGTCGAAAACCAGACAATTTATATTTTCTTAAACTTATCTTACACTACGTCATACATGTATGCATGTTTTGTTTTGGCTCACATATTACGTATGTAATCTGAGTTGAAATAAAGTTGAGTTGAGTTGTTTGAGTTGTTAACGCTGATTCAACGTTTCTTCGATCAAAACTACAGACCTCATATCAGGGGTTGTCAACGTGACGGTAGTCTTCAGGGACCCAAGCATAGGCAATTGATGTCAGCTAGACCCCCATCGTACGCCGCAGCACACACTTGTATGGTACTTATATCAGGCTAATAATAACAATAATTATCTTTATCTATATAATATTAAACATATGAGTCTGTGCGTGAGAAAAACAACAATTTCATTTCCGACCAAGTCCTGTACAGCCAAAGAAGCATGCTAGAAACTTGGAATGTCAGATCTAGAAAGTTTTGAAACTGATGATGTACTATCCGTGTAGCGAAAACAAAGGCGCTGATCAGATACGCGGTTACTGCGAAGCTGATCCTGCGCCTTTGTTTTCTGTTAGTTTCCTCATGCGGCGGCTCTTATTCTGTTCTGCCTTCACGAAAGAAAAGTACCCCACGATACATACGAGTGTCCAATAATTATAGGCACATTCCGGTCCATTTCAATAAAGAAACGCATGGGAAACCGTGTATATTCTGCTGCGCATGTTTCAAGTCTGACCATGCCGCGCAATTTATCGGTAATTTTACTGAACATACACAGCGGATTTCAAGTAGATTTTCGCGAAAACTATAGTGACCATAGTTAAACACCTGAACTCAGCCCATGCAAGCCTATAAATAATTTGAGGGATCTATCATTTTTTCTCAGCAAAGGAAGGCCTAAAGGATTTTTTGATATCACAAAATCGAATTTTTGATATCAAAAAATACTCTCCATTTTTTGATATCAGAAATTCGATTTTTTGATATCAGAAATTCGATTTTCTGATATCAAAAAATAAGCCTGATTTTTTGATATCACAAATTCGATTTTGTGATATCAAAAATTCGAATTTTTGATATCAAATAATCGAATTTGTGATATCAAAAATAAGCCTGATTTTTTGATATCAGAAAATCGAATTTCTGATATCAAAAAATCGAATTTCTGATATCAAAAATTCGATTTTCTGATATCAAAAAATAAGCCTGATTTTTTGATATCACAAATTCGATTTTTTGATATCAGAAATTCGATTTTCTGATATCCAAAAATCGATTTTTTGATATCAAAAAATATTTTCTGATATCAAATAATATTTTCTGATATCAAAAAATCGAATTTCTGATATCAAAAAATAATTTTTGATATCAAAAAATCGAATTTCTGATATAAAAAAATCGGGATTTTATAGTAAAACGGCACCCCATACTTAGAGACTCATTGTTCATTCATGTGACTTCACTAATTATCTCGTATGACATTACAGAAGAGACTATTTGTAGCATTTGTGTTTTTCGAGGTTACTGTTATGCTTTCTAGCTATCTGTATAGTCGTCCTTTTATGAGTAGCATACGAAAATTATTCAGAAACTACAAAATAAATGCATAAATATGTTGAATTTGATTTCAATGGGCAATATGCCATCTCGAAATACTATCGACAGCCGTATCGTACTGATCAATAAACAAACGCCAGCCGTATCAGGGGTCAGCGACAGCCGTATCACGCTTTTTAAAAACGGGAAATAAAATTTGAAGGACGCAATGAATTGGGTAAATGATTACAGCTTTCAAAGCCTAAATGGAAAGCGTAATATCCCTGATACTTTCGCTTACATGGAATGGTTGCATATGTTGAAAGTAAGAAAAACACGCGAGAAAACGATGTTTTGTACTAAAAATAAATTCTTGTGATTGTCTTTATGTTAAGAAAACTGGAAAGACGTTTGCAATAACGATAAATACCTTCTTGACAATTTTCGGTGATAAATGCGCTGATTAGCGACGATCTGTTGGCCCTGTGGGCACTGAAATAGGGGCACCGATGATAACGACAGCCGTAGTACTCGGACGAAAACCGGAATACTCGGACGACAGCAATATATGCAGTAACGTCTCGGACGACAGCACAGGTGGTATCAATTGAATCACCCCCGTGGTTTTAGCTGAAAGTTAATGTTCGGAATCATTTTATATCTTTCATAATTTAAGGCCGCAGTTCCTGGTCATTATGAAAACATGCCCATGCAATAAACAGAGATTTTTTTAGCTTTAAAAATTGAAAATTTTTCAGCTGAAAATTTTTGATATTTCTCTCTTATTTGCTCAAAACGTCGGTGAGGCGGTTCTAACGAGCACCCACAATATATATTTTGGAAAATAAGAAAATAAGGTATACCCCTGCAAACCCGATTTTCCCTGTATAAAAGTGGGGTTCACGAGGGTATACATTTCACGGACATGTTTTCCTGATGGTTGCGTATTTCCCGGTACCTAAATGAAATGCTAGATCATTATTTTCATAGTGCAGCTGAACGCAATTATACAAGGCAACGTGCATATTTATATTGACTGCAACCATCGGAAAGACCATAATATTTCCATGTGGGGAGGGGGCTCATAACGAAAACATGCCCATGCGATATACATAGATTTAATGAAGTTGTAAAAAATGAAAATTTTCATCAGAAAAAATTTGATATTTTTAATATTTTCATCAAAACATAGTTCGTGGATACACGTTAGCAAGGCGGTTCTAACGAGTACCCACAATCTATGTTTTGGACCAAAATAGGAAAAATAGGTACACCCCTGCATACCCCAGTTTTGCAATTTGAAACTGGTGTTCAAGGAGGTATACATTACACGGACATTTTTTCCTGATGTGTGTGTGTGTGTAGGTCGGGGGGACGTTCTGTACGAGACATTATATGTTTCATTTGCATGAAATGTCTTATTATTAATAATATTAGTATATGAGCCTGTGCGTGAGAACACAAAACAATTTGGGTTCCGGGTTGTACAGTTTTAGAGGCTGGAAATTTTGGATTTAGAAAGTAAAGGAATTGTACTATCCGTGTAGCGAAAACAAAGGTGCTGATCAGCTTCGCAGTTACTGCGAAGCTGATCTGTGCCTTTGTTTTCGCCTATGCAGATTGTTGGTTTTCCCATGCGTCGGCTCATAAAAATAATTCCAACTACACCATTTGTACATTTAGATTGGTTTCACAGATTTGATTTTAATTTTACAAATCTTGTTTTTCCAGCCAGCATACCGGCGGCACATTTGACGTCAAACTGGAATTTCCCCGAGATTTCCTGGGTTTCCTCGACACCAGAACTGTCAGATAAAAATAGATTCGGCACGTTCGTCCGCACGCTTGGTCCATACTCTAAAATAGGGATCGCCTTTCAAGCTGTATTTGAGCGGTTCAAGTGGAGGCGCGTTGGGATAATGCACGCAGATGAAGGTATGTGTGTATGTGGGGTATATTTTTGTTGTAACTTGCTTTGGGTGCACGATAAACAGTTGATGTCGTGTCGGTCAGTTGTTCCAGTCTCACGTTTCTAACCAATACGAAAACATGCCCATGCAATATACAGAGATTTTTAAAGTTGTAAAAAAATGAAAATTTTCAGTAGAATTTTTTTGCTATTTTTCTTATTTTTGCTCAAAACAAAGATTGTGGGTTCGAGGCGGGGCGCCGAGGCGGTTCTAACGAGTACCCACAATCTATATTTTGGATAAAAAATAAGGAAAATAGGTATACCCCTGTAAACCCTATTTTTTGTATATAAAAGTGGGGATTCAAGGAGGTTTACATTATACGGACATGTTTTCCTGGTGTATCTTGCGGTGGTTTTGCGCCTTGTTACGGTGAAATTTTACTTTTTAGTAGAAAACAGCAAACAGAAACACGACTGTGGTTTTGTAAAATGCAGTCTCTGTGGTTGGTCTATAACATATAACATAAGGCAAATCTAACACCGAATCTATCATCGATCCCATGAAATTTACTGAGAATAGCGATGTTTAGACAGTCAGTCAAGTATAAACTAACCAAATGTGTGGTGTCTAGAAGCATGTAAACACATGACTCTCCAATTTACTTTCTGAAAGTTGCAAACATATAACACGTTTCAGGCATATGTCTATGGTCTACCGATGGCATCCTCGATAGGTTTCAGGACGCTAACATTACTGTCGCTCAGCGGATAGAATATACATCGAGAGGTGTAGATTCCTGGAACATTGACCGGTATTTGAAGATGCTAAAGATGGCTGCCAGAAGTAAGTTTCAATCAGGGAAACATGTCCGTGCAATAAATACCCCTTAAACCACACTTTTATATAGTAAAACTGGTTTACAGGGGTATACCTATTTTTTCTTATTTTTGCTCCAATAGATTGTGGGTTCTCGTTAGAACCACTTCGCCGAGGCGGTTCTAACGTGAACCCAAAATCTAATTTGAGCGAAAATAAGAAAACTATCGAAAAATTTCTACTGAAAATTTTCATTTTTTACAACTATTGCATGGGCGTGTTTTCGTAATGCTAGTATACTTTGCGTGAACAGCATCATCGTATTTAACATAATTGTTTTCAAAGATACTGTCAGCACTGACTCATTTTGTTTTCATTTGCTGGGACTGGCTCTGCACTTGCGATCAGTTCATCTTAAAATGCTTCGAGTCTAACGTTGTGCGCAAGGTAATGCAAGCTTCCTTCTTTCACGTGCTACCTACCGTTGACGAAACATAAATTAATTTTTCAAATCAATCCGGCCTTCATCCATTTTTTTTCTCCATCTTATTTGGCAGTTTTGATTGTCTGCGACTATTTCCGCTTCTTCGACATTATGTTGCGGGCCTGCGAGCTGGGGATGTGTGATGGGGACTACGTGTTCTTTATGCCAATGCTGACAGCGAGTCAAAATTTTGAACAAATACAATTATGGAAAAGAAATCAACCGACGGATGCTGCAGCCAAAGAGGCTTTCAAACACGTTTATCTGGTAAGTTTTGAGTTTCCATTCAGCTTGCATAGGGTTTAGACACTGTACATATTTAACAGTAGGACTATATGAGCCTTTGCATGAGAAAACCAACAATTTGGGTTCCGACTAGGTCTGACACAAACCAGGCTGTACAGTCACAGAAGATGGTTGGAGGCTGGAAATTTTGGATTTAGAAAGTAGACAAATTGTAATATCCGTGTAGAGAAAACAAATGCGCCTTTGTTTTCGCCTAAGCAGATTGTTATTTTTTCCATGCGGCGGTTCATATGATAATAATAATTTTAAAGTACATGTAGCGTAGATTTAGCGTAGAAAATCTGCTAGAACGTATGTCAATTAGCCTTAGCATAAAAAGGGTTTCAATACTGTAAAATTGATTTTCTCGAAAACAAAGCTTTTGCTAAAACTGCAATCTTGTTAAGGGATTGTAAGGGAGGCTACTATACAAAAATTGATACGTATTATTTATCTTATTGATTTTTGTCAAACATTTATCCCTTTAGGAACAAAAAGCATCACAAAATTATGTTTTTGATAATTTTGTATACACAGATAAGTTTAATCTCGTGTCGTTATCTTACACTGTAAACAAAATCTTTGAATTAGGTTTACTCACACTCCAAATGATTTAAAACATAGTCAAATATAATTACAAATAACGGTCATTACATCGGGTTTCCGACCAATAATGGATTTAAGAAGAAGAGGGGCCGAATCTTGGCGAGGAGCAATCCTCACCATTTTTCGGTTACTGCTATCTTTGAAAGAGGATTCAGATAGAATCCTCTAACCATATATAAAAAACCCTTTCTACCTCACTCTCCTGCGCCACATACACATTGTTGAATATTTGAAAATCCCGATTCGGCATGGAAATCTTGATGTTCTAGAGCGTGTAGCACAATTTACTTTCGCGACACTTAAGTTTACACAAATGTAAGTCGCAGTCTCACATAAGCGTTTAAAACAAACACACATCGGGTGTGTTGAAAAAAAAATCAACAAACGTCAGAAGCACGTGGGAGAACGTTAGAAATGTATTAATGACGTATGTGTGTTTTTTTACGCTTGGTGTACTTTTAAGTCTTGCAAACAAAACCGATCAGGGGAATCCACTGTATGAAATATATGGAATACAAGAAGGAGCCCTGGTATCCTGGTCTAGTGTACTTTTATGCTCGTCGGTATACGTCGGTGCGCGTTCCCGACCGCGTTTGGATTTTTAAGTATGCTTAAAAATTTCTAGAAGCTCGACTTGTCTCAGGCATGTGTCATATGTTACAAATATGTTCAAGACGCGTTACAAGTGTGTTCCTGAATACGCTTTGACCGCACGTTGGGTGCACGTCAGTATACGCTAAATGCGCGTTCAGATTTGACGAGATATTGATTTAGCGCTTGCCGAAAGCTTCAGTGAGTGACGTGCATCAAGCGTATATGACCACCATCATCCCTCCTGTATACACTGTATGGGAAAGTTTCCGGAAACAATTTTGAAGTTGAAATAGAACTGCCAATTTTTGTTTCTTGCATTGCTACATCTGAGGTTCATGAAGATCAAGGATACTCCAGTCCCTGAGGGGTCATTCGTGTGCACGAGAGGTCCAGAGAAAATTTTTCCATAAATGGTTAGAGACATATCTGAGGTGCAAGAAAATCGAGGGTGATCGGCTGAAATCATGGTGCGGTCCGAGAAATCCAAGATGGCCGCCAAGATGGCGGCCGATTTTCTTGAAAGTGACTGTATACATAAAATTAGCTACCACAGCATGCTTTTATTTCGTTTTTGGAATCAAAATGATTGTATTAGAAAAGAAAAGATACAAATATAATGTTTCATGCCATTTTGTAATGGCTTAACATCAAAACTATTTTTCTGGGGCCTGAAAATCATAGAAAATTGGTCAAATTTTGATGAAAATATGAGGACGGGGTACAACTGTTTCCTTCACTGTCACTCATTATTGATATAATGCTTAGAAAACACCATTTAAACTTTAATAAATCATTAGGCTAAATCACTAAGTTCTTTAAATGGCTTTATTCTGACCCTGATGTCTGATAGAAGTGCCTCAAAAGTGGGTGGGGTAAACAGACTCTTTCGACAAAAATAACCATTTAACTTAATTAAATTGTCACAACTTGCTTCTAATTAGTTATTTTGACATAAAATATTTAAAATAGATAAACAATGATTCAAGTACATGCATTCGTGCAATTTTACTCGAACTTTACACCAAACATCTTAGACCAGGATCAGAATAATGTCCAAAATTTATCACAATTTAATGAAAATATGACAAATGTGTGCAACATTTTCCTTTAATTTTATCTTTTGCTTGATCATAGCTTTCTCAAAATTAAATGGTAAAGATGCCTTAATAATTAAATCCTTTGAATGCATTTATTCTGGTTTTGATTTGCCTTAAAAGTGGATGGGGTAAGCACATCCTTTTACAAACAATGACTACTTAATCTCATCTAGCTATTACAACTTGCGTCTGCTTAGTATTTTGGATAATATATTCATAATAGCAAGGAAGAGATAGAAAACATGGTTATGTGCAATTTTTGCCTGATGTTACACCAGTGGGATAAATACAAGCTTTATATACCATCTTTGCCTGACATAACACCAAACTACGATACAGGCCATAAAAATGTCAGGAAACTGTCAAATTGTGATGACATAATACAAAACAATGAGCAGGACCTTTTACTTTACTGTCACCCACTATTCTAGATCAGCTGGCTAACCTGCATTCCGATGCTTTTTGTGACCTCGCTCCACTTGCGTGTGGAGAGGTCTAACGGAGCACCGATAGACATGGAAATATTTCGTCTACCACTATTCATGTATGACCAAGACCAGAGGAGGCTCTCCTGATCCTGACAGTTTTCAGTTCAGAAAAACCACTCGTTACACACGTAAAGGTTATAACTTAAATGTTATGCGACAGTCTGCATGCTAAGATTTTAACCCAATCATGGTTTGATAACTATGCTGCCTTGTTTATTTGCACGCAGGTGGGTCGGGCGCCAGACTCTGATGACCGATGATGGCCCCGACATAAAGCTATTCATTTTACTTGGTTGGGACCAGAGCTTCTTGACTGTTGCCCACAGGGGTTTAACTGGTGTTTTTCTTTTCCTCCGGATTTTCCGAAGTTATATGGCGCCTAGGTATCTCCATCGTCTGACAGCTAACTGAATATATGAGTCCTCGTTTTTGATTCATCATGGTGGTTATCATGATTTATTTGTTTGTCCTTGATGGTTCATTGGCTAGTTAGAGATTCACCACGAGGGCCGAGCAATTAACTTAAATGCTGTGAACTACTGCAGAATATGAAAGTGAGGTTAGAGCTCTGTAAAATCGATTAAACCCAACCCCCAACCCCCAGTAATTTTATATATCTGATCTTTCCAAGGCAATACTTCTGTTGTGGTTCTATTTGTTTTGTGTTTTGGAGTCGAATTTCTGTGCTGTTTGAACCTTAAGTACGTTTTTTATAGTTTTAGTTAAGTTTGGTTAACTGTGTGGCCGCCTATTGGGAAATAGCTGCTCACTCAGTTAAGGATATGTTCTCTATGTATTCGTACCTAATTGTCAATTTAGTTTTTTCCCGCCTCGATGTTTAGAATTTGAATTTCTTTCTGATTGCGCCTGTTCCTGATCATTGCCTACTTGTACCTTTTTACTGAAGAGGAGCTAATGACCCCTACCATGGGATGTGTCCTTATAGGCGCAAGGAGCACGGGTGACAAGATTAACAAAAATGATAAATTAAGATTGCTACACACAATATAAAAGCTCTAAGGCTCAGGGTTTTAGAAGAAGCTTTTTGTATACTTTATCCATTGTAGGTATATGGGAGCTAATGTCCCCTCAGGCGGGGGTCATTTTCAACCCCAGTGGCAACATTTGCTGGATCTATGTATCGTAAAGCACCATACAAGATGGTTGCATACTTAATATAATAGCTTTGCTGAGCCTTGCAGTTCCAGAGAAGAAAATTTGTTCCTATAATAAGCATGTGAATGACAGATAATGAGGCCACTGTGGCATAGTCTGAATGGACTGCAGGGACATGGTTGGTAGGACTTATAAATAGGTTTCTTTAACATTGCCTCACACAAAATATAAAAGCTTTAAGCGTTCTGGTTTCTGAGAAGGTTTTGTGTGTTTTACCATTGTAAGAATATGGGAGTATATATAACCTCAGGATGAGGCCAAATTTGACCCCATGGGCTTGATTGTGTCACATTTTTGCGGCATACTTGATATCCCTGCTTTGGGTATTGTGGTTTCAGATAATAAGTTTTTTTCATGTTTTTTTTTTCTTCTTATTATAAGCCTATTGCAGACCCAAGGGGCATGGTTGGCAGGATTTATAAAGGGAACTACTATCCACTGCTATACACAAAATATAAAAGCGCTGGACTTTATGATTTCAGAGAGGAAGATTTTTATGGCTTTCCTATTTTAAGTCTTTGGGGGCTAATGACCCTCGGTGCTTAGTCAGTTTGGACCCAGGGGCATGATTGGCAAGATTTATGTAGGGTTCCACTAAACAGTGTAACATACTAAATATACAAGCTCTAGCTTCAGTGGTTTTAGAAAAGACCTTTCCCATTATAAGCCTATATGGCAGATATTTATTTGTATGGACTACCAAACTTTGCTACATACACAATATAGAAGCTCTGGGTATTCTGTTTTCCCAATGTAAGTCTATGACGGACGACAATGGATCGTGGAGTCTTGCTATCTTATAAGCTCACTTGATAAGCCTTAGGCTCAGGTAAGCTAAAAAGGTTTTATAGTTTTAAAGAGGCGCATGATAAACAAATGTTTTTTTTTTCTTTTGATTTCAATTCAACTGTCTTAAATGGGTGGAGTAAATAAACACCATAATGGAAAATAGCCATATTTCTTTTACTAAGGTGGTGACATTACTTGTAAAAATAAATAAAATATAAAAGTTTGATCCTTTGGAAGCAATGAAAACGTTCAAAGGGAGGAAGTATAACGAAATTTTGGGTACCACCATCAGTGACCCTTTCTAAAACCGGCGACGATATAAGACTTGTAAATAACTTATATTTATCCTACTTTAACTGTTTCCTGATTTAACTTTAAGAATAACATGGAATGATTAGATCCTTTGGAAGCAGTAAACCATTTAAAGGGTTAAGTACAATGTTGGGTAATGAACCCTCATCAATTCATCTATGACCCTGAAAAACTGACAACGAAAGCCAGGATTTCAATTTTTTTTTTACATCATCAAAGACTCATATCCCCAAAGGGGCCAGATTATATAAATAGTGTTAAGAAGATGTAACTTAACATATCTGTTTGAAATAATTCAAATATTCTTATCGATTCCAAATGATCTAAAGAAAAATCTAATCTGCACTATAGCTGAAATACAGGGGCGCCACATGGCATGACACCAGTTGCAGTAATACCAAAGAAAATGCAATTATTTGATCTCATGTAGCAGAATTCTCATCACCGGCAGTTATCGGATGCGCGCAAAATTTTATATGGAGCGTTAACGGGAATGCTTATTTAATCCTTAATATCTTTTTTGCTATTAATCCTATCATTCCTGTGCGAACGGTTCTGTAAAGCCCATTCATACCCCTTTAAGATGAAATTAAAATTAATTTTCTATCTTATGTAAAAAATAGTCTGTTTGTTGAAATACTACAGGTACTATCAAAATGTAATAAATATATAGTAAATAAGGAAATTTCTACATCATTTCTGTAGCTTTCACGCTTATTTACATCAAAATGCATCATACTACAATTAGTGTGCGAACAGCTTCTATTTGTACAATGCATCTTCTTTTTATTGGTATAAATTTTAATTTTGTATTTAAATATCAAATTAGTCTGTTTGGATATTTCCATTAGCAGGTAATAATTTCAGTTTCCGCTCGTGCGTTTTCGGATTTTTCCGTACCGTCACGTAGTTCAGCGGAAAACTTAATCTCTTAACAGGTAAGGTATTCGGTATTTTGATTTTATGACACCTCCTGTCATCCGTTGCTATAGCGGTCAACAATTTGCGATATTAGGAAGTATTTGATCGTTTACTTGATATTGTTTATGATAAATTTCAATTTTTAGTTTGTTTTAGCTACGACAGCGCTCTTTAGTTACAGAATAAATCGCGGAAACAACTGAATCGAGCGGAGCGATTATAAAGTTTTCTTCGTTCACTGATAAATTTCTGTTTTAAAGGTACAAAAAGTCAAACAAAGTAATTATGAAGTTAATTTAAACCATCAACACCGTTCAATTCAAGACATAACCACACAATAAAAAATAATTACCAATTAAACCCCAAATATGGATTAATTGTTATACGAAAGTAAATTAAATGAAACGGAACAGAATTCAATGCGGAACATGAAGGTGCGATCTACTTATTCTCAATGCATCACTCAAATATTAACTCATTTTTTAAAGCATAATTGACATATGAGATCTCCAGACCAATCGTCTAGTCAATTAAAGTTACCAAAACATGGCTTCGAACTAAAAAGACTCGTCGACAGCAAGAAAAGAAACAATGAAAGTAGTATCTCTCTCTCTCTCTCTCTCTCTCTCTCTCTGCATATAAACTTTTAAATAAATTTGATTAGCTAAAGCGATCAATAAGTTGAACACAAACCAGGCTGCACAGGTACGCAATTACTTTGCATCTTTCATCATTTGTTTCGCATATGAAATAAATAAATAAATAAGTAAATAAATAAATAAAATTCGTGAACATTGACAGAGTAATTTAATCATTTTCATATTGAGTACACAGATCGGTCCATAAGAACAGAAATAAGCTAAAAGAGTGAAATTAAACAGAACTTAAATTGATTCGACTGATATTTTTATCAGCGAAATACATAGAATGGATCAGTCTGTGGTAGCGCAGAACATCTGTGTCATTATAGTATAGCCATAAGCAGGGTTTCATATGTCACCGCTTTAATCCCCGACAAGTTTTAATCGCAGTGTTTTCATAAGACAGGTGTGACACGCGTCCTGCGGCAATACATCACAACTTTTATCAAAACACACAAGCCAGAGACAGACCAACGCGAAATTGCATTTTGTAATAAGAAGATCAAGTTCGTCAATATTGGTTTGTCAATTTGCTAGCGCAGTGTTTGACGCTTTAATTTAAAAATATAAACCATTGCGAAAACTTGCCCATGCAATACATGTAGAGAGGTTTTTAAGAAGCAAACAATAAATAAATAAATAAATAAATAAATAAATAAATAAAATTTCATTGGAAAAAAAAATATTTTTTTAATATTTTCGCTCATCACATAAATTGTGGGTACACGTTAGAACCGCCTCGCCGAGGCGGTTCTAACGGGTATCCACAATGTATGTTTACGATGGAAAATAAGGAAAAAAAGGTGTACCCCTGCATACCCCACTTATTTCTATATAAACGTGGGGTTTAAGGGGGTATATTTTTCATGAAAATGTTTATAATATTCAATGCTCTAATGTACAGTGTCACAGTTACAAAACACGTCTCTCGTGTCGCGGCTCAGTTGAACTCTACAAATACACGTTATTGTCTTCATTTGCTTGTAGTTTGAACTATCAAAAAATATACAGGTAAAATTTTTAATCTCCTTGCAAATAGTGATTAGCCTCGGGCCCTTGATCGACCTGCCAGGTACACTATCGGAAAATCACGGAAATTTACGAAGATAACTTTACTTGTCTAGATGCGACTGTCACTAATCCCTTAGTTTGATAAGGCCAATATTGGATGATGAGATTTTTTGGGTATGTTTGGAAGCAGTAAAACATTTAAAGGGTGAAGGTGGGCATGACCTTCATCTGATCCTTTACAAGCATTCTTCAAGCAAAATATCAAATTGAATTGTGAGTGAAATTTACATTAAATAGGCCAAATCACGTACGTTTTTCTGATACAAATTTAAGATATTTAGTGTTAAGGATGGGTATAGTGGCTTGAAATCATGCATTTATTATACATTTTATACATTTTGTGTAAAAATAGCTAAGTAGAAGCAAGTTGTGATAACTTAATTAAGTTCAAAGTTTATTTTTGATGAAAGGGTTTGTTTACCCCACCCACTTTTAAGGCACTTTTATCTGAATTCAAGATCAGAATGAATCCATTCAAAGAAATTAATCATATAGGCTAAGTACCACCTAATCAAAGTTTAACAGGTGTTTTCTAAGCATAATAAAGCATTATATCATTAATGAGTGATAGTGAAGGTAACAGTTGTACAACTTCTTCATATTTTTCATCAAAATTTGACAAATGTTGTGTAGTATTCAGGCCCCTGAGAATATTTTTGATGTTTATTCATGATAAAATGACATGATACCTTTTGTTTTTATCTCTTCTCTTCTTATGTAATTATTTTGAGTCCAAAAACCAAGTAAAATCATGTTGTGGTTGCTAATTTGATATATACAGCCATTTTCAAGAAAATCGGCCGCCATCTTGGTGACCATCTTGGATTTTTCTTACCAAAATTGTGTTAAATTGCATAGAGCATGTATGTGTATCACTTTTTACCTATTATAAACATTTCATGTCAAAATAACTAATTGGAAGCAAGTTGTGACAACTTAATTAAGTTAAATGGTTATTTTTGTCGAAAGGGTCTGTTTACCCCACCCACTTTTAAGGCACTTTTATCAGACATCAGGGTCAGAATAAAGCCTTTTAAAGAACTTAGTCATTTAGCCTAATGACTAATTAATGTTTAAATGGTGTTTTCTAGGCATTTTATCAATTATGAGTGACAGTGAAGGAAACAGTTGTACCCCATCCTCATATTTTCATCAAAATTTGACCAATTTTGTATGGTTTTCAGGCCCCTGAAAAATATTTTTCATGTTTAGCCATTATAAAATGACATGAAACATTCTATCTGTATCTATCCTCTTTTAATATAATCATTTTGAGTCCAAAAACCAAGTAAAAGCATGTTGTGGTAGCTAATTTTATGTATACAGTCATTTTCAAGAAAATCGGCCGCCATCTTGGCGGCCATCTTGGATTTCTCGGACCGCACCATGATTTCAGCCGATCACCCTCGATTTTCTTGCACCTCAGATATGTCTCTAACCATTTATGGAAAAATTTTCTCTGGACCTCTCGTGCACACGAATGACCCCTCAGGGACTGTATTAGGAAGCCAACAACTCAAGCTTTACCTCTAATGCTGTTGATGTTTATACTGAAAAATTTCAACCCACATATAAACTTGTTTTTACCTGTCGAAGTTGAGGGTGCTGAGGACTTTTAGTTTTATCGCTGTTTTCCAAGTGCATAAAACCAATAGAACACTGGGTTCTTGAGAAGAAACGTTTTTCTTGCCCCCAAGATGTTAAAGAAGCAGCTTATAAAGGACTGGTGCGCCCAATCCTGGAATTTGGAAGTTCTGTTTGCGATCCTCATACTAAAGGCATTCAGGAGGAATTGGAGAAGGTACAGAATCGTTAACTAGGAATTATACTTTCGAGGAAGGAAGTATGACTGGCATTCTTGAACAACTCAAGTGGGAATCTCTCAAGAAAAGGAGGACGGATAATCGACTTACATGTATATTGCTATATACAAAGGTCTGAATGGCATAGCCAGAATACCTACAGATGACATTATCCCCAAGACTAGGCGTTGTAGAAATAGTCACTCCATGGCATTTCAGCTACCATCTACTAGTAAAGAGGCCTATAAATGTAGTTTCTTTCCTAAGACCATCAGGGACTGACTCTCTGATTTCCACCGCTGAAATGTCAAGGATTGTGTGGCCAAGTTCGCTTCACTCCCCCGTTCTAGGGACTAATTCCTTCCCCATCCGACCCCCCTGGCGAAATAATGTCATTTGGCGTGTCATCAGTAAACTATTCAGATTCAGAGATTTTTCATGAGCCCGGCGCTAATGTGTGACTTCTCTTAAATGAAAATTAATTCGTATTTAGATATTACTAAATGAAGTTCTGAAAAAAATCTGAATATTGATTTTACCCAAGAGCCCGTTGTGCAAGAAAATAATAAATGAGTCTGCAAGAAAATAATAATCGAGTCGCCGCATCAGAAAACAAACAGTATGCATAGGCGAAAACAAACGTGATAACAAAAGTACAGCTTCGAAGTAATTGTACGATTCCTCTACTTTTTAAATGCAAAATAACCCACAATAAGCCATCGTCTGTGTTTGTACAGCTCGGTTAGTGTCGGACCTGTTCGGAAACCACGTTGTTCTTTTTCTCATGACGCGGCTCAATTCTGAGATCATCAAAGCATTGGTACAATCCTACACAGCTCTTTAATCTTAACCTGTCGTTTCTACTCATTACCATTTTGCTATATTTTGAATTTTAAAGATAATTAAAGGGTAGTACATGTACCAAAAGCCTCCTATTCATCTACTTTTGGTAGTATCCTCATTACATCGGTGTAAAAAAAAAAAAAAAAAAAAACGGTATTCGAGGTTTCCAACCATGTCCGACACAAACCAGCATGTAAACACAGAAGAAAGCAAGAAGCTTGAAATTTTGGATTTCAGTTTACAATTGAGCCTGTGCATGAGAAAACCAACAATTTGCATAAGCGAAAACAAAGCCGCAGATCAGCTTCGCGGTGACCGCGAAGCTGATCAGCGCCTTTGTTTTCGCTACACGGATAGTACAATCTCTCTTCTTCTTAAATCCGTAATTTCAAGCATCTAGCCTGCTTCTGTGACTGTACAGCCTGGTTTGTGTCGGACCTGGTCTGAAACCCAAATTGTTGGTTTTCTCATGCACAGGCTCAATTGTTATATTCCCTTTACAAAAACACGCACATGCAATATAAAGATTTTTACAGCTATCAAACTTTGAAAAATTTCTTTGATATTTGTAAGATTTATGTACACTGTATGCTCAAACATTGATTGTGGGTACACGTTAGAACCTCTTCGCCCAGGCGGTTCTATCGAGTACCCACAATCTATGTTTGGAGCAAAAACAATACCTGTGAACTCCTGTTTTGCTACACAAAAGTGGGGACTAAGGGGTTTATATGGACACGTTATCCCGGTGAGCTGCCATTCAGCTTGCTTAGGGTTGCTATGGGTTATATGATCTGTACCTAAAATTAAGATGTCATCACACCCATAAAGTTCAATTATAACCACCCAACTAAGCAATAAAGCTTATGATTTATGTATGAATGATTTGACTTGAGCCATTTTTTTCTGGGCAGGCTCAGACCTGAGCGGATAAGTAATCAGGTGGCCCGTCAGTATCGTATAGCTTTGCATGGAGGCACAAGCAGCCGATCTATTTCTTCAGGCTCCAATGGGCGGGCGTCATATCAATCTCGCGACGAGTAAAATTTACACTGAATTCATAAAGATATGGAATGAAGTTCTGAAAAAAAAAAAATGAGGAAATCAGCGCCTGAGATTTTATTTTTATTTTTTTTTTTTTTTGATTCAGTTTTACGTCCCTTTCAAGCTTTTTCACTCATATCGAGACGAATCAATCGGTAGGTGGGGCGAAAACCGGAGTACCCGGGGAAAAACCACCTGACACACCCGCAAGCAGAACTTGGCTTGTCCCACATGTGACTCGTGCCCCGAGCGAGGCGCGAACCCACAGCGGTGAGATGATCGAATGATTAAGAGCACTGAAGTCAGCGACCTTAACCACTCGGCCACGGGGGCCGCCGCCTGAGATTTTATGTACCTTTTCTAGAACATTGACCTTACTCAAGAGTCAGTATATTGAACCCTGTGTGCAGGAAAATAATAATTATGAGATCATTAAAGCCTTAACATAATCATACACAGCTCTTTCTAATCTATCATTCTGCCATTACCATTAATTTTTTGCTATACATAGTCTTTGAATTTCAAAGAAAACAGAATGAAAGTGTAATCATTCTCATTATATCGTGTGATCTGACATTATATGCCTCGGGGTTCCCGATCAGGTCCGACACTAACCGGCCTATACAGCCACAGAAGACGGCTACTGTAGAAGATTTCAGTTTGTAAGTATTAGCTTCCTGTTACAAAATGCGCCCATTGGTAGATTTTTTCAGCTGTCAATCTTTGAAAATTTTAATAATTTTCAATATTTATGCTCAAAACATCGACTGTGTGCGCATTTTCAAACGAGTACCCACAATCTAGTATGTTTTGTAGCAGAAAAAAGAAATTTACCCCTGTGAGCGCATGTTTTTTTCATATGTAAAAGTGGGGTTTAAGGGGTTTATATGGACATGTTATCCTGATGAGCTTCAGCTTGCTTCGGGCTTAAACAAGCTTGAAGGTACATAAATATTATAACACGTACATAATAATTTTAAATAGCGTAGAACATCTACTAGTATGCATATGAAATTGATTTTCCCGTAATTAAAGCTTTTGCTAAAACAGCAATCTTGTTAACGAATTTTGAGGGAGGCTACTTTTCATAAATTGATACGCGTTACATGTATTTACCTGTTGATTTTGTCATACATTTACCCCTTAAGGAACAAAAAGCAAAAGAATATGATTTATTTGATAAATTATTGTACACAGATAATTGTTTGATTTCGTGTAGTTATCTTACACTGTAAATAAGATCTTTAAATTATTTTTACTCGCACTCCAAACGATCTAAAATATAATTATATAAATTAAAAAATTCATGGTCAGGTTTTGGGTTTCCGACCAAAAATGGATTTAAGAAGAAGAGGGGCCGATTCTTGGCGAGGAGCAATCCTCACCATGATTCGGTTACTGCTATCTTTGGAAGAGGTTTCAGATAGAAACCTCGAAACATCACAACACTCAACCTTCCTCCCTGCATCCTTCCTTTAGACCCTTACCCACCGCTTTTCAAATTGCCATCATTGATGTTCTGGGCCTAGACTTACAATTCTCCCTCAAAATTGAGGAAGACATTAGTTAAGGTTTCAGCATCCAAACAGATGCATCTAAAACTTGTCGGTTTTATTGTGTAGATTACTTTTTATTTATGTTACACAGTTTGTATATATTGTAAAAACAGTGATGGATTATAACGGTAAAACATTGAGTCAAAATTTGTCACCTTATCTAAGGTGGGCCTTACTTTTAAGGTGGCAATGTAATCATTCTGGGTCCTGGTTCGTGCAGCACAATTCTCTCTCGTGACGAGTAAGTTTACAAAAATCACGAAAAATGTACAATGAAAATTTATTCTTAAAGATAATATTATTATGGAAAGGAGTTCTGGAAAAAAAAAATGCGGATTATACTTTTAACAAGCGTCTGAGGATTTGTGTACTTTTTCTCGACTATTGACTTTAAAGAGAATAAGTATGTTCAACCTGTTGTGCAAGTAAATAACAATTGAGTCGCCGCATCAGAAAACCAACAATATGCATATGCGGAAACAAATACGCTGAATTCGTTACACGGATACTTTCCAAGTCTACAACGTCAAGCCTCTACTAGCCATCTCCTGTGCATTTACAGCTCGGTAAGTATCGGACCTGTTCGGAAACCACATGGTTGGTTTTCTCATGTGAGATCATCAAAGCCTAAATATTAGCCTGTGCGTGAGAAAACCAACAATTTGGGTTCCGAACAGGTCCGACACAAACCGGCCTGTACAAGCACAGAAGATGACTAGAGGCTGGAAATTTTGGATTTAGAAAGTAGAGGAATTGTACTATCCGTGTAGCGAAAACAAAGGCGCTGATCAGCTTCGCAGTTACTGCGAAGCTTATCTGCGCCTTTGTTTTCGCTTATGCATGATTGTTGGTTTTCCTATGCAGTGGCTCATATAATCCTACACAGCTCTTTAATTTTACCCTGTCATTTTTACTCATTACCATTTTGCTGTATTTTGAATTTTAAAGAGAGAGAATTAAAGGGCATACTTATCCTCATTATATCTATGTGATATATGCGCCGCAATGTGAGTAAACCGTCGGGTATCCGATCAGGCCCGACACTAACCTGCCTTTACAGTCAAAGAAGAAGTTTAAGTGGGCTGGTCCTATGCGTGAAGCGAAAACAAAGGCTTCGAGCACACAAAGCTGATCTGCGCCATTGTTTTCGCTTTAGAAACAACTGTTTTCTCATGATGCGGCTCTATATAATTTTTATTTTTAAACTGTTGTTCAAAGCCACGGTGAATATTAAAGCCCGGTTTCCACGGACAGGTTTTCTTGCATGAAGATTATTTGTCTCAAAAAACTTTGGCAAGGAGTTTGTGTTCACACACCTCAAAGATTACTTATATTACTTAGCTCGCTTACCTTTTAAAATTACAGTATTTGACAATGAAACTTCGCCGCAAAATTACTATGTCCGTGGAAACAAGGCCTTAACAGGATCAGTGTATTTTAGATGACCAAATAATGACAATCTTTCTGTACAAGTGGAACTTAAGACATACAAAAGCATTAATATTAAACAACAACAACTACTACAACAGCAACAGCACTGGTAGCAGAATGTCTCTCCTGAACCATCAGATTAATGAAAAAATTAAATCGAAAACTGATAGATAGATAGATAGATAGATAGATAGATAGATAGATAGATAGATAGATAGATAGATAGATAGATAGATAGATAGATAGATAGATAGATATGCTTTTTTATATTTGGAGAGCAAAGTATCCTATTTACTATACTCAACAAAATAAGAAACGCAGTGGTACATGTACAATTAAATTAATCAATTTTTCACAAAGCGCATAAGAATTAACAAAATTTCATTGATACCATTTCAAAGATGCATTCACACACTTTTAAACAAGGGGCCCGTTTTTCATCCTCTCTTGGGTATTTACTTTAGATGTTTGGAACCTTCAGATTACACCTAAAGGACCCCAGACACGCACTTTTTCCATCACGGGCTTTTCAGGCTTAGGAGCTTTTTTACATTTTAAACAAAAATGTATTTACCGTGATCAAAATACCCTGCGTGTATCAGAACAACCCAGTGTCATTCAAAATCTAGTGTCCATAAACGTAGAAAAAGTCGTTAAGTTACACACACTTCGATGTAATATTTTAGAACATGTGATCTTTTGTTTTGAAAATTATACAACCTTTCTTGAAATGTGTGTCCTTAGATGCACTATATAGATTTTTAAGTTTTAAAAGCTGATAATTGGACAACATCTATAATTTTATGGGATTAAAATTATTTCCAATTTTCAATCATGCAGTTCTATCAGGATAGACAAGTATAATTATACAGCATGCATAACTCGTATTTTATTAGTACGTACTGAAAAAATAATAAGGATTTTTGTCCTGCTTTGAACAGCCTGACACTATATCAAATATTTATATGTAATTTATATCAATATATTGAAGCCAAGAATTTGTCGTATCTCCATCTGTTAGAAAATTAAATCTGCTTAACTCAGTTAAGCCTGGCGTCCCTTTAATGGGGTGGCGTCCCTTTTATGGGGCATAGGCAAACAGAATAGCCCCAGATGTGACGCCGCAGAACGCGGCGTCCCATCTGGGGCTATTCTGTTTGCTTGGAGGAATTTCATCGAAAAATGAGATGAAAATTAAAAATCACTACTAACACCCCTAAAAATGAAAGTGAACTCATCCAATTGATAATGATGGGAAAATCCATTCGTCAAATATGGGTTAATATAAGGAAATAATCACGATTTTCCGATGATTTATAAAGGTCTCCATCGCCAACTGGTATGGGACTGATGGCAAAGCAAAGTATCTACAGTTTATGGAAGATGTGATAGAGAGAACCCAGGACCCTCCCTGGAACGACGATACTGCCAGAAAGAACAATTATTCTGTAAGTATAGGCATCATGTTCAAGTATGGAGCTCTACCAGCGCGCATGGGTTTTGTAGGGGAAGGGCCATTTACGAGCATTTCGTATTTTCAAGAATCTGGAGATAAAGGTCATTGTTTTCTTTCAGGGAGCAGCCTCATTACGAAAATTTGGCCATGCAAAAATACTTTTTTTTTCAGTTGTAAAAATTGAAAATTTCATCAGAAAAAAAGTTCATATTTTAATAGTTTTGCTCAAAACATTGATTGTTGGCGAGGCGGTTCTAACGTGTATCCACAATGTATGTTTTGGATTCAAAATAAGAAAAATAGTTATACCCCTGCATACCCCAGTTTTGCATCATAAAAGTGGGGTATAAGGGGGTATACATACGGCAATGTTATCCTGATTGTAAGCAGGGAGCTTAGATCCTCTCTCCCCGGTAGGGTCTCATCAACTATAGCTCTACAGCGAAATGTTTAAAGTGTCGATGTTTCGGACCTATATGTATACGTACATGTACTGGTTGCGTCGGGCCTCGGAGATTATAAAACGTTTGTCCTGTTCAAATCAGTTATGCACAGAATTTCAGTTTCCTTCATGCTGATGTAGCCGAAACCAAGTGAAAGTTCAGGTTTCAATCACTAAGACATTCATTTATTCTGCTTTTATAAAATAAAAATGAATTACAATGTTCGTGTCAAACTATGTGCTGATGGCGCACCCGTTGATAGGGCTTGGGTATAAAATGCCTCACAGGTATAGACAAAGGCCTAACGCGTTTTTTTTTTTTTTTTTTTTTTTTTGTTTTCGTTCTCCAGGCGAGCTCATTTTCCCAGAATATGTTTGATGCCATGTATTTCTATGGGCTCTGGATAAACCACACCCGGGCAACAGGGGTGGATCACCGTGACGGACGGGCGATGTTGGCTTTTAGTGACGGCTTCTCATTCAACTGTACGTTGAATGTGATTAAAGAGCCTGTGCGTGAGGAAACCAACAATTTGGGTTTCCGACCAGGTCAGACACAAACCGGCCTGTACAGTCACCGAAGAAAGTTAGAAACTTGAAAGTTTGCATAAAAGTAGAAGAGGATTGTACTATCTATGTAGCAAAAACAAACGTGCTGATCAGCTGTGCAGTTACTGCACAGCTGATCTGCGTCTTTGTTTTTGCTTATGCAAATTGTTGGTTTTCCCATGCAGCGGCTCAAGTAACATTATGACTGTGTAATCCTTTTCCTAACGTTTCCACATAAATACAGATCTTCACGTTTTGTTGGTGCCTGAAAGGACAAAGCAATAAATACACACGACGTATTTTTTTCATTTAAAAATCCACACAAACACTCTATAACACCTTAACGTAATCAACGCAGTTTGAATCCCATTAGCCAGCCAGACTGAGATACAAATAACATTCTGGCGAAATGAATCGAAGCTCGGATCACGTTTTTTAAAATTATCAAGATCATGAGGAACCTTGCTTTTAGCTTATGCGAAAACAAAGATTCAAACAGTTTTTTTGTTTTTTTTCAGCCGCCATATCGGGTCCATGCCTCTTTAACAACGGTGATCGTGTCCCACTATACTGGATACTAGATTATACAGATGATGATGGATACCCGAGGATTACAGCTATTGTCAATACAGCCAAAGAGAAAAATGTAAGACCATATTGGCCCAAAACTGACTTCAAGTTAAGATGACGCATTATGGTTCATAAAAGTCACTAAAAATTTATTTTTGGAGAAGAAAAAAAAGCACGTTTCTAAAATCAAACATAATTATGATTTCGGTATGTTTAAAATACATATCTTAGAAAATCAAACTGCCATCCTACGTTTCGCCTTAATTATATGGACTTGCATTTTCTATATTCCAGTGTTACATAAATTATGTTGCATTACGTATGTACCCAAACAGGCCACGGGCCACCATAACCTAGATTGTTTTAGACATTGCTTGATCTAATTCAAACGGGTACTCATTTAATCATTTTCAACATATCTCCCTTGCAACCTACTTTTATATAATAAAAAATGTGGTATCCAGGGGGATACTTTTTGTCATATTTTTGCTCCAAATCATAGTTAGATCCACCTCGACAACACCGCTCTAACGTGTATACACAGTGTATGTTTTGATGAAAAATGAGAAACAAAACTATATTTTTTATCAAATGATTTTTTACAGAAGCTGGAAGTCACGGGAGAAGCGAGGGGTTTTCAGTGGCAGACCATCGACGGCAGTGTACCTCCAGATACCCCTGTCTGTGGGTTCCTGAATGAGTTGTGTCCCGTACAGGAATGGGGTATACTGTATGTTGTGATAGTGGTGTTAATTTGTTCGAAATTCAATGTTACATGTATTCGTTTAAGCACTAATTTGCGATCGTATATATTGCAGTTTTAAGGTTGAATATTAAGTTTGAATAGAAAATTACCTGCTTTTAAAGTACTTCATTTCAAGAAAGTACTTGTACGGAATTCTTCCGATACCAAAGTACTTTCTTTGACTTATACTTAACCTTTAGACAAAGAGTCAACTTACTTTATACAAAAATTGAGATCTTTAAATTCCAGTCAACGAAACTAAACATACTTGAAACGCCATAGCTCATGTAGATCATTAAACGGTCATGTAATCCCCACCATTCATGGTGACGGTAAAGCTATATACACATATAAAAGTTCAAGAAATATGAAATCAGAACTTTGTCAATTATTTTGCCGTTTTAAGTAACCATACTCAAGTAACTTACTGTTTCTCTCAGATAATACTGTGGCAATAATAGTGTCCTGTCTGGCAGTGGTGGCCCTAACAGCCCTGGGAAGCATTATTATATACATACTCAGGTAAGTAGTGCGGCATCTTTAGTCGTTTATGATTTGAGCCTTTGCATGAGAAAACCAACAATTTGCATATGCGAAAACAAAGACGCAGAGCTGATAAGCGTCTTTGTTTTCGCCACTCGAATAGTACAATTCCTCTTCTACTTATATATATCCAAAGTTTCAAGCTTCTAGCTTTATTCTGTGACTAAGTTTCAGATTATGCTTCACACAAACCGCAATCATCATTTGCTGCGAAAACATAAAGCAGATCAGCTGTGTTTTTGTTTCACGTGTTCTTCTTCAATCCAACATTTTGCAAGACTTCATTACTGACCGTTCTAAACCTGTACTATGGTTGTAGTTTCATCACATCTTTCTTGTTTCTGCAAATATACGTATGTAAAAAATTTCAGTCGATAACATTTTTCGCAACAAAAACTTAAGGACGTTAAGTATACCATAATTATGAGTACATTATCTAATAAAACTTCACAGTCTAAAACTTATTTAACCCTTTTTTGACGAATGGATTTTCCCATCATTATCATTTGGGTGAGTCCACTTTCATTTTTAGGGGCGTCAGAAGTGAATTATAAAGTTTTTTTATTCAATTTTTCGATGAAAATTCTCGGTACAAACAGTCCCATCTGGGGCTATACTGTTTGCCTGTGTCCCATGGCTTAAATGAGTTAAAAGGATCAACTGTTCACGTTGTTTCGTAATTTTAGGAAACGTCAGTTAGAGAACAATATGATGAAAATGATTTGGAAGATTGACATCAATGAAATAGAGCTACAAAAAGCAAGGATTGGTGTTGGGAGTCGGGTAAGCTGTTTTGTTCCAATTGCAATCGATTGCAACCGTACACCTTTCTTTGACGATAATATAAGAATCTTATATGGGGTTCTGTTCTAGATGGAAGTTTCCAACCCAAGGGATGACCGTGCTGAGCGGAACCGAGGCTCCGCCGAGGTTCCGCTTAGCACGGTCATCCCGAGGGTTGGAAACTTCCATCTAGAACAGAACACCATATTAGATTCTTTTTCTTGCACAACAACCCCCAAAATCTGGTTTATTTCAAGGTTTTGCGTGTTTTTTTAGCCTGGGTGAGAACACCTGGGTGAGATGCAATTTTATCACCCAGGCAAAAAGTGTGGCAATTTCTGTCTGGTGTGCAAGAATGCACATTTCTATCAGTTTAGAACAATTAAAGCCATACATGACATACATGCATATGGGTCATCTAGAAGATTATTTGCGGATTGGATTACGAACGAAGGAATATAAACGACTTTTTAGATCTACATCTTTCTGTTGCAAATGGATTTGTTTCTTCTAAAATTTATGATAAGCGCGATGACTTTGATTTTGATATAGTAAATTTTCCTTTTTTGGATGGTGACGTTCCTCGTCGTGCTTCTTATGGTGTATACATTTCGCAACTTATTAGGTTTGCTAGAGTCTGCAATCATGTTACAGACTTCAACGCTCGAAATAAATGTTTAACGGCAAAACTTCTCCAACAGGGCTATCGGTATCATAAACTTCGAAAAACCTTTTCTAAATTTTATCGTAGACACTATGAATTGATTTCCAAATATAATGTTGGGTGAGGGCCTTTCGGAACCTGAATTTTATGGTGACTTGGTTTACAAATTTAAGAAACTTATAGGAAGTAATGATTTTTCTTTTCAGTTCAGAAAAATCATAACATGTTACATACGTATAGGTTATAACTTGAATGTTATGCGACAGTCTGCATGCTTTGTTTTAACCCAATCATGGTTGATAACTATGCTGCCTTCTTTAATTGCACGCCGGTGGGTCGGGCGTCAGACTCTATGATGGCCCCGACTTAAAGCTATTCATTTTAGTTGGTTGGGGCCGGAGCTTCTTGTCTGTTGCTTGGCCCACCGGGGTCCAACTGGTGTTTTTCTTTTGCTCCGGAGTTAGTAGGTCATTCGGCGCCCAGGGATCTCCATCGTCGGACAGCTTACTCAATCTGTAAGTCCTGGTTTTTGATTCATCAGGATGTTTATCATGATTTATTTGTTTGTTGATGATTCATTGACTAGTTAGAGATTCACCACGAGGACCGAAGAACTAACTAAATGTTATGAACCACTGCAGAAGCTGAGGGTGAGGTTAGGTACCTGTAAAACCGGTTTAAGCCCGCCAGTAACTTTGTGTTACTGATCGTTCCAAGTCGATTCTTCTGTGGTGGTTCTTTTTGTTTTATGTCTTGGTGTTTAAATTTTTTGTGCTGTTGGCGCCTTATGTATGTTTTCATTTTTTAGTTAAGGTAACTGAGTGGCCACCTATTGGGAAAATAGCTGCTCATTCGGCTTACGATATGTTTCATGGTATAAGTACCTGATTGTTAGTTTGGTTTTTTTCCACCTCGGTTTTTGGAGTGGGAATTTTTCTGATTGCGCCTTTTCCTGATCTTTGCCTATTTGTACCTTTTTATATCAGAGTTCTTGTGGTTGTGCCGTGTGGCGGTCCTAAAAAGTCTCCCCGTACATCCATTTAATGCTCTTATTTTTCCAATCCTCAGGGATTGCTTGCAATCAGTTTGTATTTTCCTATCTCTAACTACCACAACTCTTCGATACCGTATTGAAGGTCATTAGTTGACCGTCACTCGTATCTCGTTGTATAAGCGATTCTTACGTTTCTATCAATGGACTTGTATTAGACATGGACCTGAGATGTGGGTTTCGGTTATACCTTTTTTTTTCTTTCATTCGAAAGATTTTGCATTACGATTAAATGCATTATTTATTCTATAACCGGTATGAGTGTCGCGCTCCATTTGGCAGTATCAACACAATACTCCCAACTATGACTATCACAAAAAGATTAGGAATTACATTAACTCCCCTTAGGTTGCATACCGCGTCCACTGTACGGATTCCTCATTCAACTATCAATTTTCAGAATTTATTACCTACTGTTAGGGTGACAGGGTGACACCTCTTAATTTATTTTCGGCATCTACTGTTAATCTACACGGAGCTTCTAATTCTAATATGTTTCGTAATAATCTTCAAATTAGGTTATCTCCACTCAAATCACCAATTTTACGTAAATATATTAATCCGTTCAAGAGACCTGGAATGTACCCTAGTATTTCTAAGTGCAATGCCAAGAAGTGCAACTGTTGCAATCATTTATGCTCTAAGACTACTATCACTTCATCTGTGAATGGTAGGACATTTTCAGTGGTTAAGGATTCTGATTTAGACTGAAAATCAATGGATCTTGTATATGTTCTTATTTGAAATACAAACAATTGTAGGATGCAATATGTTGGATAAACTTGTCGAACTTTGCAAAAACGATTTGGTGAGCACTATCGTAGAATCAGAAAGCCCAAACATAATGATACCTTTCTGTACCAGCATTTTAAGCGCACTGGTCATTCTCCCAATGATGTTTAAGTTCAACCAGTGGAGAAAATCTCATATGATGAAAATTCTTCAGTTAGTTTCAAAAACATTAAACGATTTGAAACTTAACTTAAATGGATAAAATTACTGCAAACACCCTTTCCACTGGGATTTAACGACAACATTTACCATGAAGGCAATATTTCCAAACTGCCCGATTTTGATGTACTTATACTTTCAGAGTCTCGTAAACGTAAATCTAGATCTCATGGTATATGGAAAAAGGGTAATGACAAACGTAAACGGTGCGCTGCATTGAAATTGAACATTTCCCTTAATGATTTAGCTGTTAAACTAAGGATTCACGGTCGACATCCAATGCTGTCTTATCTTAGTTCTCTACCTATTGCTGCATTACGTTCCTTGGACACAGAGGCTAATAGATTTTACGATAGAAATCATCAAATGTATGACGCTGCACTGTTAACAAGATGTTATACTCAGCATGCTCTTCGTCCATTTATCGATTCCGAATTTAATCACATTAGAAGTTTTATTAAAATTCCTTTCATCAATAAAGGAATTGACTTTATTGATTTACCAAACATATTCCAGGATAAATCAGTGATACAGTCTATACCTACCTACTTCCAAAATTCAGAACCTCCTATTATTTGTTACAAATATAACAAACCAATCAGAAATACTATTTTTAATTTCAATAAACTTGTTTCTGATCTTGATATCCATGCTAATACTCCTAAGTCTTGAGATTGTAAAGATTCAAAATATGTTTATCAACCAGCTGGACATATAGTTACTGGAAATTTAAAGATAATTTCGGATTCTAGAATTCGCAAAATTGTTTCTAAAGGTCCGAAATATAGATTCCCTTCCTACATTAATTTCGACAAATGTAGAGAGGAGATTGCATCTGCATTAAATGATTTTGGTAATCGATGGTGTAAACGAGAGGGTGTTGAGGACAATGCTCTTAAAGAATGGAAAAGAAGTATCTTCACTATCGTGGATAAACATATTAAGTTTTATTCACAAAATACTAATCTTTTACCTCCTAAACACAAATCGTCATTTAGGCATTTGAAGCAGGGTATCCAAGAATTTCATAGAAAGTATGTCTTGGTTCCTGCAGATAAAGCCGCAAACTATGTTGTTGTCGTTTGTAGGCTTCACTACGTTAACACCTTAAAATAGGAGCTTGATGGTACATGTACCAGGGTTTATCTGGAGACAGATACTGATGAGGTGTCTGTAGTAAATGCCCACTTAAACGATTTACCTGTTAAGTTTTCTGTTTGTGTCAATGAAGGCCAAGACAAACTTCCTACGATGTATTGGTTACCTAAGCTTCACAAAAGACCATACAAAGCTAGATTTATTGCAAATTCTAGCTCTTGTACTACCACTGAACTTTCTAAATTATTAACTTCCTGTCTTACTGCTATCAAATCTCATGTTATAAGATACTGTGAGACAGTGTATGAAACTTCAAATAAAACTTGGTTTTGGTCAATAAAAAATTCTGGTGAGGTGCTCAGTAAATGGAAGTGTAGAGGGTTCCGTGCGACAAGCTTGTCCACATATGATTTTTCTATTCTGTATACAACATTACCACATAATCTAATTAAAGAAAAACTTCTGGATTTGATAGAGTGGACCTTCAAAAGGGCATTAAAAAACTATGGTTCACTTTATTTGGCATGTAATGACAGAAAGGTTTTTTTCACTTCCTCTGACCAAAGTCGGTATACACTTTGGTCATGTCAAAATGTGTGCGACGCCTTATCCTATCTCCTTGATAATATTTATATTAGATTTGGGACCAAGTTATACAGACAAATTGTTGGAATTCCGATGGGTACAAATTGCGCACCTCTCGTAGCTGATTTATTTTTATACTGCTACGAAAGAGATTTCATGGATTCTCTTAACCATGATAATCAAGCTGATGTTATCGAGGCTTTTAATTCAACATCTAGGTACCTCGATGACCTTCTGAACATTGACAACCCTTATTTTGAAGGTATGGTCAATCACCTGAACTTCAGTTGAACAAAGCTAATATCTCAGATACCGAAGCCCCCTTTTTAGATCTACATCTTTCTGTGGCAAATGGATTTGTTTCGTCTAAAATTTATGATAAGCGCGATGACTTTGATTTTGATATAGTAAATTTTCCTTTTTTGGATGGTGACGTTCCTCGTCGTGCTTCTTATGGTGTATACATTTCGCAACTTATTAGGTTTGCTAGAGTCTGCAATCATGTTACAGACTTCAACGCTCGAAATAAATGTTTAACGGCAAAACTTCTCCAACAGGGCTATCGGTATCATAAACTTCGAAAAACCTTTTCTAAATTTTATCGTAGACACTATGAATTGATTTCCAAATATAATGTTGGGTTAAAGACGCTTTTAAGTGAGGGCCTTTCGGAACCTGAATTTTATGGTGACTTGGTTTACAAATTTAAGAAACTTAAAGGAATAAATGATTTTTCTTTTCAGTTCAGAAAAATCATAACACGTTACAGACGTATAGGTTATAACTTGAATGTTATGCGACAGTCTGCATGCTTAGTTTTTAACCCAATCATGGTTGATAACTATGCTGCCTTCTTTAATTGCACGCCGGTGGGTCGGGCGTCAGACTCGCCAGTAACTTTGTGTTACTGATCGTTCCAAGTCGATACTTCTGTGGTGGTTCTTTTTGTTTTATGTCTTGGTGTTTAAAATTTTTTTGTGCTGTTGGCGCCTTATGTATGTTCATATTTTTAGTTAAGGTAACTGAGTGGCCACCTATTGGGAAAATAGCTGCTCATTCGGCTTACGATATGTTTCATGGTATAAGTACCTGATTGTTAGTTTGGTTGTTTCCCACCTCGGTTTTTGGAGTGGGAATCTTTTTCTGATTGCACCTTTTCCTGATCTTTGCCTACTTGTACCTTTTTAAGTACTAATATACAATGAGCCTCTGCATAAGACAACCAACAATCTGCAAATGCGGAAACATAGGCGCAGATCAGCTTCAGTGCCTTTGTTTTCGCTACATGGCTAGTACAGTGTCTTCTTCCTTCATACGAAATTTCAAGCTTCTAGCTGTCTTCTGTGACTGTATAGGCTGGTTTGTGTTGGACCTGGTGGGAAACCCAAATTGTTGGTTTTCTTGCGCACAGACTCAAATTATGTGAAAAGATTGCGTTTGAATATTCGAGACGTCCCCGTATAAAATAATACAGAGTTCCGTGTTCTCAAATGCTGTCGGTGTCGTTTCAGTGTTTTGTTCAAAAATGATATCAGACAAGTATAAGCGGCACTCACGTAAAATGCTTGCACGTCATCAACGGATAAAGATGTTAAAATTCATTTGATATATCTCTAAATGCTTGCTCTGAAAACTAAAATTATCCCGTTTGTTCGACCAGTTAATACTTCAGTCATTGATTAGGTGACCGAGCATGGTTTGAAATAAAAGGATATCTGTGCGTCGAGAATCATCTGTTGATTCTTTCAGATAAGTTTAGCTAGCGTGAAACAGGCCGTATCACTACAGTCTGTGGGGACGGAGGGGACAGGGAGTTCCCGAGGCCCACCTCCTCAGCCACTCACCAATGTTGGCTTGTATAAAGGACAGGTGGTTGCTATCAAGAGCATTCCTAAAGTGAACAGAGAGCTGACTAGAATCGACCTCATTGAGCTAAAAGAGGTAACTATTGAGAACTGTTTTAATTGCCGGTGTGTAACTGTGTTTCCTGTTTTTTCTCCACCTCAGGCAGCCCAGAGGATAATACTTAGTAATGAGGGCGTCGCAAGATGGATGGATGGATGGTTGGATGGATGGTTGGATGGATGGTGCGTGCTTTTTAAACGATTTTTCAAATATCAAGACAACTTTAGGAATCTATGTGACCACCTTTGTCAAAATAGAAACTGTTGCTCTTTTTGGCTTAACGTTTGTTCTAGTTGCATTAGCATTTTTAATTTTGGTTGATTCCTACCTGGATACTTAATGTTGGCCTTTATTCCTGATTTCCCCAGTTCCTGGCTGATGTCTCTTTACCGTTAACTTTCAGATGCGTGAGATGCAACATGACAATATCAACCCGTTTGTCGGAGCCTGCGTAGACACACCAAGTGCCTGTGCATTGTTTCTATACTGTGCGAAAGGAAGTTTACAGGTTGGTGTTTTATTAGTATTTTTAGCTCACTTGAGCCGAAGGCTCACAAGTCGAGCTTATATGATCGCCGTGATCTTGCGTCCGTGCGGCGTCCATCGTCGTTTTTTCGGTCGTCCACAATTTCCAAGATCTTCTCCTCAGAAACCACTTGGCCAATCAAAGCCAAACTTCATATTGAGCATCCTTAGAAAGGGTAACAACAGTTTGGTCAAATGACCAAAATGGCCGCCATGGCTATAAATAGCAAAAACCTTTAAAAATCTTCTCCAGAACCAGAAGGTCTATGAATTTGAAACTTGGCATGAAGCATCAAGGGTGAGAAGCTCTGCAAAGATTTTATATATCATGACCCTGGGATGACCTTGACCTATTTTACGCCAAGGTCAACATAAGTCGCCCATGCGTTTTAATGGGGAAATTTGTCAAAACGTCATTTGAAGAGAAAAACTTGAAGGAAATGGACAAATCGATTTAAAGGTGTATGATTCTGGAAAAAAATGGAATCATCATAATATTTAAAGATCTTGTTCTATGAAACCGCTTGTCCAATCAAATCCAAATTTCATGTGAAGTATTCTTAGGATCGGGGAACGAAAGTTTATATAAATGGCCTAGGTCACATGAGCAAGATGGCCGCCATGGCTATAAATAGCAAAAACCTTTAAAAATCTTTTCTCCAGAACCAGAAGGCCTATAATTTTGAAACTTGACATGAATCATCAAGGAGAGGTTTATACAAATCATGACCCTGGGATGACCTTGACCTATTTTACGGCAAGGTCAACATAGGTCGCTCATGCAGTTGAATAGGGATAATTTTCAAAACGTCATTTGAAGGGAAAAAACTTGAAGGAAATGGGCAAATGGACTGACGATTTATGATTCTGAAAAAAGTTGGACCCCAAGGGCTGTACTGTCCCCACCCGTTGGCAATTTACTTGTATTTTACCTTAATATTCAAATATCGTCTTCTGAAATCGTTTGGCCAACCAGAGTCAAATTTTATAGGAAGCATCTGTATGGAGGGTGAACCAATATATTTTTAAATAAACCAAGTCACATGACAAAGATGGCCGCCATGCCCATATATAGTAAAAACCCTTCAAAAACCTTCTTTTCAGGAACTGCTAAACCTATTGCAATAAATCTTGACATGTAGTTATTAAGAATAGAGCACTACAATTTGTGTATAAATCATGACCCTGTGATGACCTTGACAGATTTTATGGCAAGGTCAACATAGGTAACACATACATAAAACTTAAAATGTCATTAAAGGGGCACACCTTCTGGAAATTGGCAAATGAACAGTATATTTATGAATTTGAAAAAAAATGTACCCCAGGAGTTATTCTGACCTTGTTCTGGGGCTATATACATGTACATGACCATTTATTGTCAAACGATCTTATTAGTATATTTTTCAGATCTCAGGTGGGCGTTTACAGGACCATTTTTGTTGTTGTTGTTGTTGTTGTTGTTGTTGTTGTTGTTGTTGTTGTTGTAAAGGAAATCTACACAAAATGAAAAAGTTATATTCACACAATGTGAATACCGATATGTAATCGACGTCATTTCCATTTTTGTAGGACATACTTGAAAACGACGACATACAGTTGGACTTGCTGTTTAAGAATTCTCTTATGTCTGACCTGGCTGAAGTAAGTGTTATTAGCGTTTTCCTTTGGGTTTAGTGGCATTAGAATACGTACATATTTACTTTGTAAGTGTCGTCAGTTTTCTAATAAATGAATGTTATGCGACAGTCTGCATGCTTAGTTTTTAACCCAATCACGGTTGATAACTATGCTGCCTTCTTTAATTGCACGCCGGTGGGTCGGGCGTCAGACTCTATGATGGCACCGACTTAAAGCTATTCATTTTAGTTGGTTGGGGCCGGAGCTTCTTGTCTGTTGCTTGGCCCACCGGGGTCCAACTGATGTTTTTCTTTAGCTCCGGAGTTAGTAAGTTATTTGGCGCCCAGGGATCTCCATCGTTGAGGAGCTTACTGAATCTGTGAGTCCTGGTTTTTGATTCATCAGGATGTTTATCATGATTTATTTGTTTGTTCTTGATGATTCATTTACTAGTTAGCAATTCACCACGAGGACCGAAGAACTAACTAAATGTTATGAACCACTGCAGAAGCTGAGGGTGAGGTTACGGCCGTGTAAAATCGATTTAAACCCGCCAGTAACTTTGTGTTACTGATCGTTCCAAGTCGATACTTCTGTGGTGGTTCTTTTTGTTTTATGTCTTGGTGTTTAAAATATTTTTGTGCTGTTGGCGCCTTATGTATGTTTGCATATTTTTAGTTAAGTTAAGGTAACTGAGTGGCCACCTATTGGGAAAATAGCTGCTCATTCGGCTTACGAAATGTTTTCATGGTATAAGTACCTGATTGTTAGTTTGGTTTTTTCCCACCTTGGTTTTTGGAGTGGGAGTCTTTTTCTGATTGCGCCTTTTCCTGATCTTTGCCTACTTGTACTTTTTCATTATGAAAACTTGCCTATGCAGTATACAGAGATTTTTTCAGCTTCAACAGAAAATGCTTGATATTTTTCTCCGCTCGTATGTTTGCTAAAACATACATTGTGGCTACACGTTAGAACCGTCTCGGCAAGGCAGTTCTAACGAGTTCCCACAATCTATATTTTGGTGCAAAATAAGAAAAATAGGTATACCCCTGCATACCCCAGTTTAACTATATAATTTGGGGTTTAAGGGGTACTCATTGCACGGTCATGTTTTCCTTATGTTTTAGTCAGAAATAAAGGGCCAAGCAACAGTTATTCAATTATAGATGTGATTTCGAATTTCAAAGAAAAATAAACATCACAGTCACCAAATCAATTGCATGTATAAGTTCTAACCACATTAAAATACTTTTGATTTAAGTTGTTTTTTTTTAATATAAAAATAGAAATGCGGCGGTGGGCTAACGGCATCGCTTCATCCAAACGTCTTCAGTCTTCGGAGCCTTGAATTATCTTTTGCTCTAGGCAAATAGATGCGTTTATCTGTCAGTTGCGAAAATAAAATATGTTAGTCATATATTAATATAGTACAATAAGTTTTTTTTTTCAACCTTTACCTCATAGGGCATGTATTTTATCCACTGCTCCGCTCTGGGTTCCCACGGCAGACTGAAAAGTTCGAACTGTTTGGTGGATAATCGATGGGTCCTGAAGATCACAGACTATGGAATGAACAGATTCATGGAACATATGGACTTTGTCAATAAAGAAGAACAACAGTTATATAAAAGTATGATAAAAAACGCTTAACAGAGATTTTGACATAATAAAAAGGATTGAGGAAACGTATTTTGCCAATAAAAATTAGGCACAAAATAGCATTTGTATGTTCTTTGCTGTGCTCACCTTATATCAACAGCATACTCTTTTTATTGATATGGCGAGAACAGGGTACCAATGCCACGATGAATTCTCAGAATGAGATAATTAGCTCGACTGCACGAAGTGCATAGAGCTATTGCTGTCACCCCGGTCGTCCACGTTCCCGTTCCCGTGTGCGTTCCAGTTCCCGTTCCCGTGCGCGTCACACTTGCGTTAAAGTTTTCTAGAAGTCCATATCTTGACAACCACTCATCAGAAAGCATTCATACTTGGACCATAGATACCCTGTAGGGTTAGCTTTCATTCCATGGCATCGGGCCCCTGGGTTTAGGCCAGGGGGTGGGGCTGGAGGTTAAAATCTAGAACACCTTCAAAAATGGCAATTCTTGTGTTAACATTTTCTAGAAGTCCATATCTTGACAACCACTCATCAGAAAGCATTGATACATGGGCCATTGACACCCTGTAGGGTCGGCTTTCATTCCATGGCATCAGATCCCTGGGTCCATGCCAGGGGGTGGGGCTAGAAGTTAAAATCTAGAACACCATTAATAATAATGGCTTTTCTGTGATATAGTATTCTAGAAGTCTATACATGTATCTTGAAAACTTTTTATCAGAGGGCTTTCATACTCGGACCATAGGTACCCTGTAGGGTTGAGTTTCATTTCATGGCATCGGATCTCTGGGTCCATGCCTGAGGGGTGGGGCTGGAGGTTAAAAACTAGAACACTGTAAAAATAGATGTACTGCTGTGCAACTTTTACAAGGAGTCCATATCTTGACAACAACTTATCATAAAGCATTCATACTTCATACAGTTTAGGTTCCATGACATCGGACCTCTGGGTCGGAGTCAGGGGGGCGGGGCTAGAGGTCAAAATCTAGAACTCCCCGAATTTTTTTTCTTTTTATTTCTTAATAGAAACAACTTAGGAAGATGGTTGGTCATTCATCGTTTGACTTTGTGACACTGACTTGTGTGTCATGACGGTAAGGGTCGTTTGACCTACTTTCCATGGTTCAGTGATTTTGCCTTATATCTTGACACTCAATTAGTATATCTTCTTACTTCTTTCAGATTATGAGTGAGTACGACCAGGCCTTTGACCCCAACATACTTATAGGTCACTGTGACCTAATTTCACGGTTCAGTGATTTTGCCTTATATCTTGACACTCAATTAGTATATTTTCATACTTTTTTCAGATTATGAGTGAGTATGACCAGACCTTTGACCCCAATATACTTATAGGTCACTGTGACCTAATTTCACGGTTCAGTGATTTTGCCTTATATCTCGGTACTCAAATGGTTTATGAACAAACTTCTTTCAAAGTATGTTTGCATATGACAATACCTTTGACCCTGAAGTAGTCCTAGGTCACTGTGACCTAATTTCACGGTTCAGTGATTTTGCCTTATATCTTGACACTCAATTAGTATATTTTCATATTTTTTTCAGATTATGAGTGAGTATGACCAGACCTTTGACCCAATATACTTATAGGTCACTGTGACCTAATTTCATGGTTCAATGACTTTGCCTTATATCTCAGCACTCAAGTGGTTTATGAACATACTTCTTTCACACTATGTTTGCGTATGACAAGACCTTTGACCCTAAAGTAGTCCTAGGTCACTGTGACCTAATTTCACAGTTCAGTGATTTTCCTTTATATCTTGGCACTCAATTGGTATATGGACATACTTCTTGCACGATATGTATGAGTATGACAAGACCTTTGACCGTAAAGTATTCCTGGGTCACTGTGACCTAATTTCATGGTTCAGTGATTTTGCCTTATATCTCGACACCAGTCGGTATTTTTTTTCATACTTCTTTCTGATTATGAATGAGTATGACCAGACCTTTAACCCAAACATACTTATAGGTCACTATGACCTAATTTCATGGTTCAGTGATTTTGCTTTATATCTCAACACTGAATGGGTATATGATCATATTTCTTTCACATTATGAGTAAGTATCACTAGACCTTACAGGTCAGTGTGACCTTATTTCACGGTTCAGTGATTTTGCCTTGTGTCTTGGCACTCAGTTGGTATATGAACACACTTCTTTCACAATATGAGTGAGACCTCTAAATCTTAGGTAGTTATAGTTAACTTTCATAGTTCAGTGATTTTGCCTTATTGCATCAAGGCAAAAAGATGTATGAGCATAATGCTTTGGGTTACTGGTCGGGTTTGACCTTATGTTTGACAAAGGTCAGAAGCAGTCGAGCACGCTGTCCTGCGACAGCTCTTATTTACTTATGTGGTTTATTTTAGGTTTGTTGTGGACTGCCCCTGAACTACTGGGATTGTACACAATACCGCGTAATGGCACCAAGGAGGGAGATGTCTATAGCTTTGGAATCATTTTGCATGAGATTTTCTACAGGATGGGAACATTTGCCGGGAAAGAACATATGATTACAAAAGGTATTGCTGGTTATGTATGCATTACGGAAAATTGCCCATGCAATATACAGAGAATTTGTAGCAGTAAAAATTGAAAATTTTATTGGAAAAGTTTTTGATATTTTCAATATTTATGCTCAAAACATTGACTGTGGGAGCACTTTAGAACGAGTACCCACAATCTATGATTTGGATCAAAAGAAAAAAGGTACACCCCTCTACACTCGGGTTTTACTGTATACAATAATGGGGTATACATGTTTTCCTGATGTATAATTGATCATCATTAATGATAACTAATCAACATAACATTCACTTTGGTATTTTATGTATTACTAAAAGGAATCCTCTAGATAAACCTATGTGTACCCAAACGCTTTGTAATGTATATTTGATTGTGTCATATGCGGACTGTAAGCTCTTGGTTGCCCTTATGTAGCATGCCATATTAGACATAAACAGAAGAGGCAACTGAAATCTTTGCAGATATAATTGGTCGGGTTCGGAGCCGTGAGAGCCCTCCCTGTCGACCGGAAACATTCAATGATGTCACCGACGTGACGTCGAGTGTCGTCAAACTGATGCAACTGTGTTGGATCGACAACGAATTCAACAGGCCTACATTTGCTCAAATCCGGTCATATATCAAGAAAAATATCAAGGGAATGTAAGATTTAGTGCAATATTGTTATTATTTTTTTTCACATATATCAATCGAATAGATAGAGCTAAAGAATTGCAAAATACAGGACATTACGAAAACAGGTAATGAACATTTTTTCCCAAATTGGAAAACTGAAAATTTTCAGTTGAAAAAATTGACATTTTCTATTATTTTTACTGAAAACATAGATTGTGGGTACACGTTAGAACCGCCTGACCGATGCAGTTCTTACAAGTACCTTACAAGTACCCACAATTTATGTTTTGGAACAAAAATAAGATAATGTATACCCTTGCAAACCCCAGTTCAACTACACAAAAAGAGAGAATAAAGGGGGTGCTCTTTTCATGGACTTGTTATCCTGGTGGAAAAATATGTGTCCGTAATGCAGCTTTGAAAGCAAAATGCGCTGAATAGAAACTTTGCAACTGTACGCTAGGTTTAAACCGTTTTGTCATTGTGTTGTCCTTCAGTTAAGGGGTCTAGCTTCTGTTTTCATAATGAAGTTTTCCTGATGGATTTGATGCAATTTAGTGATATACGCGTATCCTAAACTTACCCTGTAAAGACATGAAAATATTTTATGTCAATACCTAGTACCTAGAGGAAATAACACATCAGCGTCATAATATGAAACAAAAATCACACCCAGTGTGCTTCTGTATAATTTTGTTAGCTACACTCTTACAAGATGCGGATACCTAAATTTCAGAAATAGAAACCTGGTGGATATAATCCTACAACGTCTTGAGAAGTATGCCAGCAATCTCGAGGACCTTGTAGATCAGAGAACAACACAACTCATGGAAGAAAAACAGAAAACAGATAAACTTCTCTACAGAATGCTACCTGCGTGAGTATTCAAACCACCAGTACCAAACGTACGGTGCATGGAACAACTGCGAAAAAATATTGAAATAAACTTCTCTAAAAAATTACACCTCTTTATGTAGACTCAACATTAAAGTGTAAATAAATGTTTAAGCAATTATATATCGCTATCTAATTTAGAGGAATCTGGCTGACTATGTAATGCCCGATTTTTTACCCGCGACATTTTTATTCGGTACATTTATTACATGTAGATATTTACATCTCATCGACACTATAAAAATCCTTTACAGTTCTTGTGCTGATCGTCTGAAGGCTGGTGAAACGGTACACCCCGAGTTGTTCGAATCCGCGACAGTGTTCTTTTCTGATATTGTTGGATTCACGAGCATAGCTGCCATGAGCACGCCTATTCAAGTTGTCGACCTTCTAAATGATCTCTACACGTGTTTTGATGATATCATTGACCAGCATGACGCATATAAGGTAAGTGAGGGTTTGTCTTCAATGAATGAATATGGTTAACTTGCTTTTTGTCCACTTTCATTCCGTCTACTATCTTGTTAGTCTATATCTAATTTGAGCCGCGACGCTAGAAACCGGTCTTCAGTGTTTCAGACCAGATCCGACACAAACCGAGCTGCACAAGCACAGAAGATGGCTAGATGCTGGCAATTCCGGATTTAGAAAGTAAAGGAATTGTACTATCCGTGTAGCGAAAACGAAGGCGCTGATCAGCTTCGATTGATGCTGTGCCAAATTGTAAAATACAGTTTAGAAATACTTTCAATGTGTTGTTGTATATCACACTTGTCAGTTCACTGAAAATGTAGTGCAGAAAAATTTTCAATGTGGTATGGTATATCACACAAGTTCACTAACAATCTAACACGTATAACGGCCGGATCAGCAGATCAGTGTCATATGCATGCCGGCTTAAGATAAATTTCAGTGCAGATAACCATTAAATTGAGTGAGCTCTTACAAACATACACGTAGCATCAGCTGATTATTTTCAAACCTAAAAAGTCGGACTGATTCTCTGATTCATATTAAGTATCTCGAATACATGTATGCTATTATACATTTACCAATACATAAAAAGTCATAAACTTTAACGATTTTACATCTACACAGTGACACCGATTTTGTTTTTCGCATTTTAGGTAGAAACTATTGGGGATGCTTATTTAGTGGTGAGTGGTATACCAAAGAGAAAAGGAAACCAACATGCCGGTATGTATTGAAGCAAAATTTATGAATCGCCCCATGAGAAACATAACAATGTGGGTTTCCGATCGGTCTGACACAAACCAGGATGTACAGCCACAGAAAATAGTTAGAAGCTTAAAATTTCGGATTTAAGAAGAAGATGGATTGTACTAGGTGCTGATCAGCTATGCAGTGACTGCAAAGCTGATCTAAACTTTTGGTTTAGTATATTCAGTTTCTTGGTTTTCGGGTGCATCGGCTCAAATGTAGGATTTTAGTTGTATTAGCTAGGGCAGAAAATGCGATCAGTTACAAGTATGCCATTTTTCAGATCTGTTTCATTTAATTCATTTCCAATATATCAACCATTTCAGGCCAAATAGCGGACATGTCACTTCACATCCTGAATGCCCTGATGGCCTTTAAATTGCAGCATCTACCCGAGCGAAAGGTTCAAGTTAGAATTGGTATGCATACGGGACCATGCTGTGCTGGTAAATATAATTTATTTATTTATTTTTTTATCTTATTGTCCTTAAATCCATATGTTAGAAAAAGGACCATTTTGTATAATATCAGTATAGTTTATTTGCACGCCTTAACACCTGTTTAGCAACGTCAACCATGGTTGAAAATCCAGGACCATACGGGTGAATTTATTTTCCGTATTTCTAACATTTAGTGAAAGTCTTAAAAATAATGTGTGAATGTAATTTCTTCCAGCAAACACGACTTTAGTCGTATATATAGAACTACAATGTAAAACTAACGTCTTCCCGATATGAAGCCCCAGTCGGGACGCCGTTCCACTACAAAAAAAAAAAAAAAAAAACGCCCATGCAATATACAGAGGTTTTTAAAGTTGTAAAAAATGAAAATTTTCAGTAGAAAAATTTTGATATTTTTCTTCTTATTTTTGCTCAAAACATAGATTGTGGGTACACGTTAGAACCGCCTCGGCGAGGCGGTTCTAACGAGTACCAACAATCTATGTTTCCGAGCAAAAATAAGAAAAATAGGTTTACCCTTGCATACCCCAGTTTAACTATATACAAGTGGGGTATAAGGGGGTATTTATTTCTAGGACATGTTTTCCGGATGGCTGTGGCCTTAAACAAGACACTTAGTAGTCAAAGCTTCTGGGGTAATGATCAATTGGTAGCGTAGGTACTAAGTATAATAGATAATCAACATATATTCCGATCAATTTGTTTTCATATCCTGAGCACGGCACCAATATATTTCTAGGTGTGGTGGGTCTTTCAATGCCACGGTATTGTCTGTTTGGTGATACGGTTAACACAGCATCGAGAATGGAAACAACCGGTGAAAGTAAGTTAATGTTATTTGCGCCATATCATTAAAAAGCAGGTATTTGCATATGCGTAAACAATAAATAAATAAATAAATAAATCAGTAATTAATTAAACATCAGCTATGCAGTAATAGTAAAGCTGATTTTTTGCCTTTGTTTTCACTGCACAGATAGTACAATCCGTATTCTTGTGGATATCGAAATTTCAAGATTTTAGATGCTGTGACTGTGCAGGCCGGTATGTGTCAGAGCTGAAAGAATATCCCAGAGATTGGTTTTACTGCGTCGCGGCTAACTATAACTTGGTCAAAAATATAGCTCAAAAAGCGTTAGAAACATTGTTTTGTCTTAATTTTCAACTAAATAACGATTTTTGCATATTTTTTTTTCATTAATATGGTTGCAATGCTTCTGGTCTCAATACTGCTTTTTCACGCATATGGGTGATCATGGATAAATTTCCTTCAGAGCACCACTTGCTTTAGTAACCATGTCAAATCTTCCCAGATCTTTTCTATAATACAATTGGTAAAACTCGAGAAAAAAAAAGCAATCCATATTTTTTCTTTTATTGTAGAAATGCGAATACACATGAGCGAATCATCTACAATCGCTCTTAACCGGCTGGGAGGCTACTATATTTCTTTCAGAGGAGAAATCGACGTCAAGGTATAGCCCCTTAACATTTCGAAAACTTGCCCGTGCAATGGACAGAGATTTTTTCAGCGTTAAAATTGAAATTTTCGTTTTGAGTATTGAGGTTAAGTTAGGTTGTCCCATACCGATTAGACAAATAATTTAGATCATAAAGGGATGTCGTTATGTAATTTGCTTTGTATTTTCTAGGGTAAAGGGAAGATGAAAACATTCTGGCTGGATGGCAAGGAAGGCCTTTATGTGCCTGACCCTCGCTACATTGACTAAAGTTGTGGTTGTTTATTGCATTGTCAGGACATGTACACTTACCAAACTATTCAAGAGAAGACAGTGCGTAAAACTAAGAAATCGATCTGCTTTGTTAATCCACGGTGTGTCAATGCGTAATTGCCTCGTAGTCATGATGAACAGTTATCGTTAATAGACATTTATCGTTGTTAAAGTTGATGGCCAGTTATCTTCTCTGGACAATAAACTGTGGCAAACTGTATTCCTTCTTAACGATTATAAGCCAAAAATCATCTATCCAGAAAAGTGTGCTAATTTTAAATGAGCCCAACACTATAACGTTTGAATACCAGACTGGTGGCATGCATGGGAATGTTTCTTAACACACCCTGGTCAACAATCTGCCAGTCAATAAAGAATGGAGACACGATACATGTAACGAAAACATGCCAATGTACGAGTAATATAAATATGTTTTTCAGCTGTAAATATTGATAATATATATTGATATTTTTACTTAAATCATAGATTGTGGGTACACGTTAGAACCGCGTCGGCGGTTAAAGTGGGGTATAAGGGAGTGGGTTTTTTTTATTTTATTTTACGGACAAGTTTTCCTGATGGTTTTGCGGCGTCACATCTGCAGGTCTAAGAGCTGACATTTCAAGTCTTTAAATCTACAGACTTACTAGATTTACAGACTGTCTGTAAATCTACAGACATGTTAAGTCTGTGGATATAAAGACAGTCTGTAAATCTAAAGACTTGTAAAGTCTATATATTTAAAGACTTATGCAGCATTTCATCGAAGTTTGGAATACCAAGAAAAAGCGCATTTTATATTTAACGTTAATAAATGACCTATACATGTACGATATTCGGTGTGTTAAGTTCGTGTAAAAGTATGGCCTTATTTCCGTGTACTGATAGCAAATAATAACTAAATGTATTCCTTGTAGATTATTCTCCCTTTGACCATTGTTGGCGATGAATGTCACCCGATCAGATGATTGCCTGCGTTATCAATTGTTGAGTTATAGTATATGGGAGAAAACTTTTGTATATCAAAACACATTTATTTGTTTCTTCCATTATTCAATGTTAAGTCAACAAACGATGAACATTTTTCTGCACTATGCAACTGCTTATGTAATAAAGCAAATCACAATTGTTTATCAGTGCGAATTTTCCGTATTTCATAATTGTTGCTATTTCTTCGTTTTAGTCTTTAATTCTATAGACTCACAGGTCTTTAAATCTAAAGACAGTCTGTAAATCTAAAGACAGTCTGTAACTTTATGTCAGCTCTTAGACCTGATCTGGGGCTATTCTGTTTGCCTATGTCCCATAAAAGGGACACCAGGCTTAAATGAGTTCATATCATAACGGTCCACAGGTTTTATGTACATTTGTTTTATGTCGTGCAGTTCACGAATTTTAAACGTTCTTCGCACAAAGAAAAACATGCCTTTTTCAATTGTTTAAAAAATTGAAGGCTACATTTGCGCAAAGAGTAAGACAGGAACACTATAGCTTGACCACGAAAAATTGTCGGTGTTATGGTTATATTATTTGTCAACATATAGCTTTTTATAGATCGCCGTTTATCATAGGTGTTTTCCAAATAATTCACCGATTATTTACGGCAATGTATTGACATGTTGTTCTTAATAAAATTAGAGAAAGGAATTGGCTCGGTAGGTAGAGGAGCAGTTCTAGTTCATTTGGAAGAGAAAGTATTTTTGACGTTAAGAGAGACAACCCGGTTTCAAATCCCATCAAAGACATTTTTATATTATTATAGAGTGCTCTTCTTTATCTTCATTATTTTTCTTTCTTTATCTTTTATGGTGTAATATTTTCTGATATTTATTTATTTTATTCTCCTTGCAGATCATATCATATTTTTATGGGACTAAACAAAGTATATTTGAATTGCCAAGTATATCTTTTACGGACATAGAAAGGCTATAGTAGGTATCCATATTAATGCTTATTTGCACCGCATTGTCTGCATCTTTTAGGTTATTTCATGACATGTCACACATTAAATCATAGTTTGAACTTATGATGACAGGCCGTCACACCTTCGTCTGCGGAAACAGTCTCTTCGTCAATGTCGCGTCACCAGAACAATCGTCACCCGCCGTCACCGTATCTGCCGTACGTGAGCCAAACAACGACTGATTTTACATTGCGAAAAAAATCTAGATCATCATGTAAAACACGAACTGCATGAAGGTATGAGTGATGATTAGAGAATGGCGTGAAAAAAAAAATAAATAAAAATGAAAAAAAATAAATAAAAATGGAAAAACTCTCAGAAAAATATCTAAAGGGATTCGAACCCCCGATGGTCGGATCCTACGTCCTGCGATCTAACCATTACACCAAATTCTAATGCAGACGTTCAAAGGATATGAGAGTATTTGTTAAATACATGTACCACGCTTCACGAATTCCAATAAACCGATCAATAGTTGTCTCAATACTCGCATAGGATTCCGTATACGTTATCAAATTTATAAATACACATCGATAACCAAAATATTTACCAAACACCCGGCCATATTATGATGGTCAAGCTATAACGGCTATAGAGCAAAACTTACTAACGATTGTAGTCCAACAAGTTTGAGCCTCGATCCTTTACAGGGTACTTTACCTTTGTGTCGTATGTCGGTCATCGTTCAAAATTATTCCCGCATATTGGCATGTGCATCATACTTCGTTTTTGTTATATGCATCATACTTCGTTTTTGTTATATTTTAGTATTTGTTACATAAGTATATCTTATAATTTTCACTGAGTTACGTTTTCATTATTTCCAACGTCAACACACATCTATTGGCTGTTTAGGGTGAGACATGCTATCATTACGAAAACTTGCCCATGCAATAAACAAAGAATCTTTAGCTTTAAAAATTGAAAATTTTCAGCTGAAACATTTTGATATTTTTCATATTTTTGCTCAAAACATAGATTGTGGGTACATAATAGAACCGCCTCAGCAATCGGCGGCGGTTCTAACGAGTACCCACAATTTATGTTGAGGAGCAAAAATAAGAAAAAAAAGGTATACCTTTGCATACTCCAGTTTTGGTATATAAAAGTGGGGTTCAAGGGGGTATACTTTTCATGGATATGTTTTCCTGATGTTAGCTTGGCATTGATTTTTTACTTTAATGTCAACAATTTTTAGTCATGTCGGAACGAAGCCACCGCTCAGTACTCTGGAAAGTCAATATTCCCTGCTCAAGGACAAAATACGGTGCCGCCAGTCGGGATCGAACCATAGACCTCTCGATTCGAAGTCCGATGCTCTGCCACTACGCCACCGCGCTCCCCAAAGCAATTAACATGCCAGTTACGATGGGAACAAATGGAAGAAAGATGGAGTTGCTATTTCCAAAAAGGGCCACTCAGTTTTGTTGAACCAAAAATATCATAATCATCAAATAGACCTTATGAAGAAAACTTGGTAACAATTTAGTTAATGGAACCAATTTTATTGTTTGTTCCGAGGCTTCTATCTGAAACCTCTTCCAAAGATAACAGTAACCGAAAAATGGTGAGGATTGCTCCTCGCCAAAGATCGGCTCCTCTTCTTCTTAAATCCATTTTTGGTCGGAAACCCAATAAGATGTTATTTTTTAACTTTAGATATTATAATATTTTAAATCCTTTGGAGTGTGGGTAAAACGAATTTAAAGATTTTGTTGACAGAGTTAGATAACTACACGATATCAAACTGATATTTCTTTATAGAAAAAAAAAATCAAATAAATCATTTTTTTTTTTTTTTTTTTTTTTTTTTTTTTTTTTTTTTGCATTATGTTCCCATGGGTTAAAAATGACAAAAATAAACAAGATCAATAATACATATCAATTTTGAGAAATAGCCTCCCTTAAAATCCCTTAACAAGGTTACAGTTTTAACAAAAGCTTTATTTGCGTGAGTTCCAATAAATCAAGTAGAGCGAAAAAGACAAGCGATGATCATATCAACATTAAACATCATACAATACAATACAAATACAAATACAAATAAATTTATTCAGCATAAAACATTTACAATGTTTGTAGCCTACATAAATACATTATGTAATGAGAACATGACATATCAAACAATTTTCAAGGAGCAATATGATACATAAGAAATATATACTGAGAGGAACTAGAAACTTAAGTTTTTTAACCATTATACTTTGGGTCGGAACCCCGTAAGAATCGATTTGAACCCTCCACTAATTCTTTTACTGACCGTCTGAAGGCGATTCTGCTGTGACTAATCTTTTTATTGCAGGAAAGAAATTACCAGAGTTCAAAAATCGATTTTACGGAGCCCAACCACCAAACTATGGGAAGTTTGAAACTTAAGTTTCTAGTTCCTCTCAGTATACATTCGAAGGCGGATTTGCTAATCATCATTAGTCGCAAGTCTTCTCTGTGAAGCATGGTACACATACTTCGCTATGTTTTAATAATTTTACGTTTTGATGTCACTGACATCAGTTTTTCGAACTTCAACAAGCTCGGCCAGTGGCAATAATATGAATTAAAATATTGTCTTCTAATATCCATATAAAAAGGACAAACAAGTAAAAAATGATACTCATTTTCTATAACATTGAGATTGCAAAATTTACATAATCTTCTATTTCTTGCATTGTCATCGTAGCGACCACACTCGATTGCCAAATCATGCGAGGATAATCTAAACCGAGGAAAGGCTGATCTAATCTTTTTATATATTTGAAATAAAATGTAAGTAGGTTTCCTGGCAAAAATCATGTTTATACATTGCATACATCATACGTCTGTTGGAATTGATAATAGCTGCATGCCACTTTGGCAATACACACGTGATCGTGCACAGCCTAGAGATAGATATTCAGCTCTTTGCATCTTCTATTTTATTATTAATTTAATTAAAACAGTCTACTCGTTTATAATACTTTATACTTAAGATAATGGTACAGGGCCTGTCGGAATTATAATGTCAGGTTTTCTCATGATGCGACTTAATTGTGGCGAAATAATATTACGGTTAAAATCTATTATAAGAGCCGTCGCATGGGTAAACCAACTTTCTGCATATGCGAGAACAAAGACGCAGATCAGCTTTTCAGTAACTGCGAAGCTGATCGGCGTTTTTGGTTTTGCTACACGGATAGTATATTTTCTTTACTCTCTGGATCCAATATTTCTGGCCCTTGGCCATCTGCTGTGACTGTTCGGGCTGAGTTGTTATGGACTTGATCGGAACATAAATTGTTGGGTTTCTCACGCATGGGCTCAAATATAATGTTAATGTGACACTGCATAGTGGATTCAATGCCCGTTGATCGTGATTATCAGCGCGTCTTTGGATGGGCCCGATACAGCTAACATCATTTAAGTTTGTTGATTTTAAGCTGGAAATAATGATCAACTTGCTTTTGATATATGTATTCAATGCTATGCTAATGCACTGATTACGGCATTAATTTTTGCATTCTCGTTGAGACAGTGTGTTACTACTTGTGTGTGTTATAAATTTATTTTGTACTATGAATGTAATGTGAATTAATTTGTATTTTCTGATTCTTAAAAATGCATTTTCCATACTTTAAACTAGTATAAGAATATACCTTTAAGCGACCAGCAACCACTCAAGATAACATGATAGTATTCTAAACCATTACATATATCAGATATTTACTTCAGTTCGCACCACATAAATAAGATAGAGTAACTGTTCTGCTCCCCTGCTACTATAGTACAGTGGCGGATTTAGAGGGGGTTCAAGGGGTTCGCTCGAACCCCCCTCTTGGACCAAATTATTTCATTTTCATGGGGAAATTTATGAAAAATCAGCTAAAATGTCGAAAACGAACCCCCTTTTGGTGGACTTGAACCCCCCTTCCAAAAATCCTGGATCCGCCCCTGTAGTAAGTATAGTAAGTATTTTTACCCTTGTAACTGAATCTAATTTTGCTTTAAGAGTTATGATGTATTTATTTTTATGGAGGAATAAGGAAATATTCATGGCAGGGGAAATAAACAATCATTAGAAACATAATATGTATATGCATACTACGTACCCATTTATAACTGGGTCCAACATAAAAAAAACCGGATTATCTATATGTATCGTTATTTTTATATCCATTTTAAGAATAGGTAAAAGCTTTTCTACAACCTCACACAATGTATATAAATATTAAGAAGAGGTTTTGAAAATAGTCTCTTCTTGCGGACTTTATTCTCTTATGACCTTGTATTGTTTTTCATGTTTTGTTGATATAGTTGTGTTGCTGTCTTTGGTTGATCCCGGGTTGCCTTCAATCCCAATCTTTCCTCGAATTTGGCTGATGCCCGACACTGGGTGCGTCCCGCTTTTTTGAGATAACACGATTGGATTTAACTTCAGAAATACAAGTTTTCTCGGACGGAATTCCAGCGTCGGGTATCATCGCGGCAAGGGCATTATTCTACGTCTCTTTATATTGCATGTATTTTTGTGCTTCTCTATTAATTATGCTTATGCAAACAATGCAAATTTTGCGTTAACACTCTACTGCGTGAAACAATGGTTTGACGAAGATCGGGAAGTTAAAATAAGACCTCCCTCATCATTTAAACGCATTACCCCTCTGCTAACGATCTACGAACGGAATGTTTTGTTCTCAACAAAGATTTTCTTTATTTTTGTTACATCGCTTGTAAGTTTATGGCTATATATCCTTATCTTGGGCTGCGGCGATGTTGAAGTCAATCCTGGGCCGAGTCTCAGTACGAGTACGAGCTCAAATTCCTTATCAAGTATGTCAAGTCTTTCATCTCTCCAGTACGATTCACATTTTAGCATATGCCACTTAAATATTCAAAGTTTACTTCCAAAAATTGATCTTCTCCAGTACGAAATGCAACCTTTTGATGTTTTTGTTATCACGGAGTCCTGGTTGAATGACGATATAGGAACGGATGATTTAAGGATAGTAAACTTCAACGAGCCATATAGATGTGATAGAGAAACTAGAGATGGCGGCGTCGCTATATACGTTAAAGAAAATATATCATGTAAACGCAGACCTGACCTGGAAATTAACAATTTAGAATGTGTATGGGTCGAAATAAAAACATACGGGCATATTTTTCTCGTCGCGGGTATATATAGACCACCTGATGCAAACCAAAATTACTGGACTTTGATTTCGGAATCTGTGGATAGGGCTAAAAATACAAATATTTCTGATATTTTTATAGTAGGAGACCTTAATAACGATCTGTTGAAGCCGTCAAAGTGCAAACACTTAAGGGAATTAATAGCTAATTACGAGTTTAGTCAACTTATAAAAGAACCTACGCATTATACAGAGACCTCATCTTCATTAATAGATGTCATAATGACATCGAATTTAAACTCAATTATCGCTAGCGAAGTTTGCGATCCATTTATACCAAACCGTATACGATATCATTGCCCTGTTGCTGTAATTCTTTCATTTCCGAAGTACAAATCTCAAAATTATAAACGACAAATATGGAAATATGACGCAGCAGATTATAGTAAATATCGTCAAATTTTAACAGAAGCAGATCTATTAGGAACTGTAACAAACATGCACGAAGATGTCAATACCATAGCACAAAAAATAAATTCAATCATTCTGTCAGCCGCAGAGCAATCAATTCCAAACAAAGTAGTTACTATTCGACCTTCTGACAAACCTTGGATGCATAATGAAATAAGGAAGCTTATTCGACAAAGGAAAAGAATACACAAAAAAGCAAAGCAAACTAATAGTGATATAATCTGGAATAAGTTTAGAAAAATCAGAAACAAAATAGTTAAAAAAATAAGAAGTGCAAAACTAAGGTATGAACATAATATTGCCATTAAACTAAAAGATAAAACAACGGACATAAAAACTTGGTGGAAACTATCAAAACAAACTTTAAATATTAATAATAAATCCGACATAATACCGAACATAGAATATAATGGTAAAACACATGAAACAAACATTGAGAAAGCCGAAGCCTTAAATTCATTTTTCATAAAACAGTCACAGTTAAGTAAAGATGCCCCCTCACTGCCAATGTATATACCTCCTGAATACCCTCTTCTTGAAATGGTCAACATAAGTTCACAAGATGTACACGATATTCTACGAAATTTGAATATAACGAAAGCCCCAGGCCCTGATTTAATTAATCCTCGTTTACTTAAAGAAGCGGCTGCCGAACTATGCGGTCCACTGAGCGTTTTTTATAATAGGTTATTACATGTAGAAATATTTCCAACTGATTATAAGAAATCTAACATAGTACCTATCCACAAAAAAGGAGACCGATCAGTTCCAAATAATTACAGACCTATATCTCTTTTAAGCATTATTGGGAAAACTATGGAGCGTTGTATTCATAAATACGTATATAATTATTGTGTATTAAATAACATTATAACACCATTTCAATCAGGATTTATCCATGGGGATTCAACGACTTATCAATTAATTGACATGTATAATTCATTCTGTGAAGCAGTTGACTCGGGTAAAGAGGTGCGTGTAGTATTCTGCGATATAAGCAAAGCATTCGACCGGGTCTGGCACAACGGCTTATTATTCAAATTAAAAAGTATAGGAATCTCTGGTAAATTACTTAACTGGTTTTCAAATTACTTAGCAGATAGGAAACAATGTGTTGTAATTAATGGCAATACATCAGAGTTTAAATTAGTTGAAGCGGGCGTTCCACAGGGCTCTATACTTGGCCCACTTTTATTTCTGGTTTATATTAATGATATTGTTCGTGAATTAGATTGTAATGTTAGACTTTTTGCTGATGATACTAGTTTGTATATTGTGGTTGAAAATCCCTTACATGCAGCTAATATATTGAATAACAATTTGGGAAGAATTTATAGGTGGGCTGGAGTTTGGCTGGTTGATTTTAATGCAACAAAAACAGAATCTATGTTACTAACGCGTAAACGAATTCAAATAGTTCATCCCGATTTGATTATGGATAATACTATATTGAGAGAAGTAGATACACATAAACATTTAGGTCTGATATTCTCTCAAGATTGTGGATGGAAGCCTCATATTGAAGATATATTAAATAAAGCATGGCATCGTCTTAATATAATAAGAGCTTTTAAATTTAAATTCGACAGACAGTCTTTAGAACGAATGTACATATCTTTTGTTAGACCAGTTCTTGAATATGGAGGGCCTATATGGGATAATTGTAATAAAGAAGAGAAATCTAAATTAGAATCTGTACAAATCGAAGCAATGCGAATCGTGACCGGAGCGACTAAATTATGCAGTATTGAAAAGTTATACAAAGACACAGGATGGGAAACACTCCAAACCAGACGTAATAAACAGAAATTAAAAATCTTTTATAAAATGGTCAATAGAATAGGACCGAATTACCTTAATAATCTTGTTCCTCCGTTAGTTCAAGACAATTCCCGTTATTCATTAAGGAATGCAAGAAACGTATCAACGATTAGGAGCCAATCAAAATTGCACTATTATTCGTTTTTGCCATCATCCATACGTGAATGGAACAGTTTACCGGAAGAAACAAGAAATTCGCAATCGTTTTCCATCTTTAAATCGAAACTTAACGCTGACAAAGTCAGACCACCGTTATATTATAACTATGGTCAACGAACACTCCAAATTTATCATACACGCCTTCGACTAGAGTGTAGTTCATTAAAATTTCATCTTCATAAGTCAAAAATAGTTGACTCTCCTCTTTGTGATTGTGGTGAAGTTGAAACAACCAAACATTACCTCATACATTGCCCTCAACACCACATACCACGTAACCAATTTCTAACTAACTTCCTCGATAAACCTATCAAAACCCTATTACATGGAGATTCTCGGCTAACTCTAGCTGAAAATGAAGAAATTTTTAATGCAGTTCAAACATTTATTGCACACACTAAAAGGTTTTCATAATTGGTTGTCCTTTGCGCAATACCGGGTTCGGGACTGGGTTGGGATCTGATCTTCCCATGGGTCGCCAGAGTACAGCAACACATCTCACATTTTTGTTACTTTGTTCTCTACAGAAAAAGTTCAATTATATTATCTACCGAATAAATACAATGTACCATCATAACATATATTTGCTCGAAAATGTAATCTAACTATTTCAGGAGAGGATGTTTATAAGCCATATGACTTGTTTTCCAATCCTGACACTTTATTTGTTATGTAATGTAAATTGATATGTTATCTTGATTCAAAATAAATATTGTTTAAACCAACTTTGATAGTAAGTAACCAAAAGTCTTTGCTTTATAACATCGAAAGGGATATCAATTTCATTTTGTTGGGCCCAGATATATGAAAGCCCAATATTATCTAAAATAGATTACACATTTGATGCCCAGTTCATGCCCTGGTAAGAGTCGTTATTATCAGTATCTTGTTTAAGCATGTTATATATTTTTCTAGGAATAGCGTTTTCATTGGATTTTAGAAGTTTTATCAAATATTTAAAGATATTAATTTTTCTAAGAACAATTTGTGGAACACGACCAAGTTCGCCATAAGCGCAACTAAATTTGTCGACTTTCTAACCCCCAACACCCATCTGCAAAATTTTGTATGAATCCGTTCTACTTCATTGGCCTCGTGTAAGCCCCATACCTCAGAACCATAGCTTAAGATCGAACCTACTAACGTGTCGAATAATCTACACTTGTCTGATATTGGTAACTCAATATGATGAAACAATGAAAAGAGGTTGTGAAGCGCGTACGCAGCATGATCGGCTAAGCGTTTCTGTGTCCGGTGCCAATTACCATTTTTGAAGAAATATATACTTTTATTTATTTATTGGAAATTTCATGATAACATACATACATACAAACTATATACATATGTACCAAAGGATCAGACAGTAGGCTAGGCCTATGGTGGTCTTCTCCTCGAATTTGGTACTGAACACGGATTTCAATTGACTATGTAGCAATAACATAAGTTATACATGCATGGGTAATACATAAACATAAATATGAAAACATGTGTTTTACATACACAAAAGTATGAAAAATAAAGACAACGGGTATATTAAATATCATACATAACTGTATATACAGAGTGAAGGTAAATAAAACGTTATATTTCTTATCAACTTATTTAGTGGAGAGAGAGCTAAGAGAGAGAGAGAGAGAGAGAGAGAGAGAGAGAGAGAGAGAGAGAGAGAGAGAGAGAGTTGCACTGAGTTGGTTGTAAATAAGATTCATTTAGATGGATGGTATGGATGTGTTAACAGAATAGTTGAAGACATATGTGGCCAACTCAGTGCAAAAGAGAAAATAAAGTAGAGAGAGGTGTAAGTATACTAAGCACAACATTTGAAGGAAGAAATAGAGAGGGAAAGTGTATAGCAAAGAAAAAATGTAGGTTGACATTGGCAGGCAAGACTTAGTGGCGCTTTATTAAATTAATGCAATATAATGTATATTTGAGTTTGGTGAAGGATCAGAGCAATAAATATTTAATAGGGTAAATATTTTCTTATTCAGGGATTGCAGCACATGTTTATAGACAAATTATAATTGTACTTCTAGATACTGCAATAAAATTTTCAAAGGTACTTTTGTCTAGAGAAAACTACTTAGTATCTTCTTAAATTTCAGGTTGTCCAGGACTATATGTATTTTGGATAAAGATATACAGGTCTGCATGAACTGGTTGGATTTATTTGCAGTTGTTAGCACAGACTCAAGAGACGGAAGTGAAATATACATCATAGCACTACCAATATTGTGTAATCTGGTGAATTTATTTTGATCATGTGTTTCTTCTGGAGTTATTAATTCAGTGATGGATAGTAAATTCATTTGGTGTTATATGTGCCTTCAAATTCGAAAGAACAGCATAATTCAGGAGTTCAAATTCATAATTTCATATGGTCAAAGTCATAATTAAACATATAAAAATAAGTATGATGGCAGAAAAATGACCCGTCACCGTGTATAGTACTATCTATATATCTACAACTTGAAGGAGGACAGTTATTTTCAAGTTTATCTCAAACCAAGGATAGTATGGTTATCTTCGGTAAGATGGAGACTTTGGCTTTATTATCAGGTTTGTCTCAAACCATGTCGTGAAACATATCAGTGAAGTCACATACATGTACCTTGAAGTAAAGCATTTCTGTGAAGACATATACATGTACTTATTTACATATAAAGATAATATAAGTGACCAAGGATAGTATGGTTATCTTCAGTAAGATGGAGACTTTGGCTTTTTTTATCAGGTTTGTCTCGAACCATGTCGTGAAACATATCAGTGAAGTCACATTCATGTACCTTGAAGTAAAGCATTTCTGTGAAGACATATACATGTACTTATTTGCATAAAGATAATATAGGTGACCAAGGATAGTATGGTTATCTTCAGTAAGATGGAGACTGGCTTTTTTTTGCATGGGGTACTTTACTCGTACTAGCACTTCTACAGGTATTGGCCAATAAATTGTATAAAACATATAGGGAAAAAATATTTAACACTTGGTAACTTTCTTATTTCTTATGATATTTTTATATCACGAACGGCGTTAGAAAGTATAATTCTTAATCTTTACCACAGTTTTTAAATTTTTGACGTAGCGCTATTATAAAATGGTCTGTTTGGGGACGGCCGTCTTGTTGTACGAAATTTAATTAAATATATAGCAAAATTTCCGTAAAACGCGGTTAAATACGCCTAGGTACATGACTTCAGCAACAATTTTAAGCAATAATTTTACATAAATGTTAGGCGTCACAAACGGTCCAATGTAGTAGAAATATTATACTTTAATCTGGTGTATTTTTTATCTTTGGAGCTCAACGATAATTTGGTCTGTTTGAGCATTGACCAAAAAATAATAAATATTATTTTCTATCTGGAATTTCCGTGAGTATCCGTAAAATGCACCGATAAGACCCGACTAAATTTCCAGGTATTAATGCCGTGGGCGAAGATTATTGCTCTAATATGAAAATGAAATGTATTTGATGACTGATAGTGTAATAAAGAATTTTATATGGATAAATTAATAGGCTTAAGTTAGAGAGTGATGTTTTGTGGAAATAAAACATTAAACTTTACCATATTTTTTTTCTCCTTTTTCGGCAGTAGATGCCGAATTGAAAACACAGATGTCAACTCGCTCATGCTTGCATAATGTCAATTAGTAATGACACTGTGTTAAATTCGCAACCACGTTCTACTCCTTTAATTTATCATTTTATTTTTATGAGAATCTTTTTTATAATTATTTCATGAGGTATTTGTATTTTTCTTTAGATGCTGTAATCCGCAACAGAACGAGTGCTCGATATCTGTCATTCAAAGTCAATCCCAACAAAATAGCATCTTTTATAACCTTTAATTAAAGAACAAAAACATCAAACATAAACGTTTAAAGCGATCATCGCATGAACAGTTGAATTCCGACAACAATTAAAGAAATCAAATTACATGTAATCCATTTAACTTACGTATTTCGCACATACTCGAGATATAATTGAGCAAACCGAACGAGTATAATTACTCATTTACCGAAAGCGGTGCATGGTGATGACACTGTGCCATAACACATAATGCATGCTTTATTTAATCAAGGTGAAGAATTCAAAGATATTTAAAATATATATTTTTAATATCTTTCTCAAAGCATTTTGACACGAAACAAAAACATTTAATCATTATACATGTATCGTAGTAGAGAAGACTCCTACATTTATCAACCTAAATATATGTTATTACGGATTCGTGAAATGCGCATTCATTCATTCATTCATTCATTCATTCATTCATTTCTTTCTTTCTTTCTTTCTTTCTTTCTTTCTTTCTTTCTTTCTTTCTTTCTTATATGCGATATATGAAATCCTTGACGACAAAGAAATAATTTGAGATAATTCTCAATGAAAATGGCAAGTTTCCGCGTCTTTGTTTTCGCTTAAATACGAAATTTTAAACTTCTGGCCTGCTTCTGTGACTGTACAGGCCGGTTTGTGCCTGACCTGGTCGGAAACCAAACTTGTTTTCTCATGCGAAGGCCCATTTGGTATTTTATTCTTGTACATGCGATTGTTTCTTGACCTGCCATAGAAAATAAACCGTTTGTATTTATTGAGGCATGTTAGGTTTACACCGCATGGTGCTTTTAAATTAACAAAACAAAAATGTAGTTTAATTAAACATGAAATTTCTTTTTAAGAATCTAGATCTCTATATGCAGACTTGGCTGAGAGTAGCCTGCCTAATATGCAGAATCAGTTTTGTCTGTCAAAACAGCTTTCCTATGACGCTGCCAAATTATCATGTGATAATGTTTTTATAAGAAGCGTGCCTTTAATACCTTGCGGCGACAGCCTAAATACGCTGGATGTCAGGTGTTAACCCCTGATCTAGTCATCCATGATGATCGTTTTAACTACCTTATAATCAGCAAAGCGTGAAAACCTACTTTCTAGTCGGCATTTCTGACCATGTCAGACAAAGACCAGATTGTTTATCATTAAAACTGTATCAAGGTTGAACTGCATACTTGGATAAGAAGAATAACCGGTGGAAAATGGTGTTTCAGCTCTGTGCAGGTCATCACCGCCCGGTTATATCTTTCATGATATATAAACTGTGAATATCAAAGTTTTTTTTTACCCAGCGAAAATGTATAAATATTCTAAATTCATTTATTTGGCGCGAATTACATTTAATTTCTATATAAAGAAAAACGTATCATCAGGAAAACATGTCCGTGTAATATTTACCCCCTTATACCCCACTTTTATATAGCAAAACTGGGGTTTGCAGGGGTATACATATTTTTGCTCCAAAACATAGATTGTGGGTACTCGTTAGAACAGCCTCGCCGAGGCGGTTCTAACGTGTACCCACAATCTATGTTTTGAGCAAAAATAAGAAAAATATTGAGATTTTTCTACTGATTTTTTTCATTTTTTACAACTTTAAAAATCTCTGTATATTGCATGGGCATGTTTTCGTAATGTATTATTTTATATGTGTCTTTCACATTCGGATCCTGATAGCCTTCTAAATTTATTTTTAACAATATGATAACTACTGCACAAATATTTTCTAAAGGGGAACAACACGTTTATACTCCATATAAGGTTACAAACAACTAATGAAGTCTATTAAAATATACAGCTTCTTAAATCATCTTGAAAATGCAAAGGCGTGTCCGCGTCTGCAAGACGAATGATTTTGTTTACGTTGGTTCTCTGTTATATCCTATATAATATCATCCGAAGTGACATGGGGGTAGCAGATGAATACCCCCGGTCCCTGCGTCATGCATTTAGTCTTTTAAAAACAAATTTTCACACAGAGAAAGCTGCAGAGAAAGCTGCTAAAGTAAAGCGATGAAATCTTTAATCCCTAAAACAACTGTCCCCAGGCAACACCGACATTACCTGGACAGATTAGCCGAATGATAATCGAATATCGCCGGCCAATATCGGATATTATCGGAGAGTCTCCGTAAATTTACCTGAGCGCTAGTGAAATCGATTGCTCGCTTATGTGCCTATATTGAAATACGACTATAGTTCCGGTTGCAGGTTTGTCTCAAACCATGTCGTGAAACATTTCAGTGAAGTCACATACATGTACCTTGAAGTAAAGCATTTCTGTGAAGACATATACATGTACTTATTTACATAAAGATAATATAAGTGACCAAGGATAGTATTATTATCTTCAGTAGATGGAGACTTTGGCTTTTTAATCAGGTTTGTCTCTAACCATGTCGTGAAACATATCAATGAAGTCACCATATTCTTATTTATAGCAGTTCAAGTTTCAGCTGTACTGTAGTACTGGTTGATTTCATAAAAGTGGTGTTTCTAGGAATGACTCAAACCTTGTTGTGAAGCATATCAGTGATGTCCTATATATGTACAAGTAGCAATTTGTGTTCTTAATATAAATTAATGTAATTTACTCAGGCATATTTATGATTGAGATAAATTGACGTGATTAAAATAGTTTAGTCAAGTATAGTACTGTTAATTTTTTATATTCCATAAACATGATAAACATAATAAAGTTGAAATTTCCAGGTAGGACACAAACTTTGGCTGGTTTTTAGGTTTGTCTTGAGCCTTGTTGTGAGGCATATCACAAAATGTGTAGTTGATACTTTACCAGTACAACTATATATGAATAAGATCATCATTGACCAAGTCTATCAGGGATAGTAATCAATGCGTTTACTGAGTACAGTACTGTTTGTTTGCACAAATGAAACTACACATACGAAACATTAGCAAGATTCCAAGTTTGTCTCAAACCTTTTCATGGGCATATGCTGGTCATACAGAAAAAAGTGTATGATATTTTCATACTGTTACTTTAATGGCAAATATTGCCAATTTATAGTGGAAACATGCTGATGCAATATAGCAGCAGCTTGATCAGAATCTTGTTATGCATTATCTGTCAGATTGACTGTTTCATCACGAAAACATAGCCGTGAAATAAATAAATAAATACCCCTTTATACCCCACCTTTATATAGTAAAACTGGGATTTGTAGCGGTAAACCTAATCTTCTTATTTTCGGCCCAAAACACACATTGTAGGTACCCGCTAGAGCCGCCTCACCGAGGCGGTTCCAACGTGTACCCACAATGCACGTTTTGAGCAAAATATTAAAAAATGTCAGAATTTTTATGGTGAAATTTTCAATTTTCACACTCGAAAAAAAGAAAAATCTCTGTATATTGCATGGGTATGTTTTCGTAGTGTATCATGTTGAGAGATCATAAAGATTTGCAGAAGATTCTATTTATGTTGATTGCTTTGACCCCAAGTAAATTTTTTCATTTAAAGTTCACAGTCAGTTACAGAGGCAAACACAGAACAGTTTATACTTTTTTGTAGGAAAATTAAGAGTCAAAAGTGTCATTCGCACTATTTATTAACATATATTGCTAGACATTGGTAGTCTATCTGGCTGAGGTGTCCAGCAGGGATGGTGAAGTTGGGTCTTGTGAATTGGCGCCCATACCCCTGGCCATAGGTGTTTGGGTGGGCACAAACTCTTCAGCATTGGGATCCATTCCTGTTTGGCTACTACCAGTGTCCATATCTATAACCATTGGTTGGTTTGGTGTCACAACAGAACTAGAGCGGGTTTGCTTCTTGTCCTTGGCTTTTGGATCAACATATTTTATCTTATGATCACTGCAGAATTTTACAAATTCCTCATCGTTTTTGATGAAGACCAGCTTATCAGTGAAAAGTTTTATAGCGATACGCCCATCTCTGGAGAAGGTATCCTTAATGTGACCGGCTCGTTTAAGAACCCTTGCTTTGTACAAAAGAGCATTTCTGGCCCTGGTGAGATCTTCTCTTACGAATACCTCTCTCCAACCGCTTTATCATCATTATCAGACTTCAGCTTTTTCATGGGCTCCCTGGACAGGATTGCCTTTTTAGACTTATGGCTTGTGAATTTGACAATAATGTCCCGAGGTCTAGTGTTAGTGGCACTTGTACTTGTCCTTGTTATGCGGTGTGCCCTATCAATATCATGATATCTTATTGATTCGTCGCTATAATCATTCATGAACCTTAGAGCCTGTGTCTCCACATCCTCAGTTGTACTTTCTGGGATACCGGATATTATTATATTGTTGCGTCTGGAGTATTGTTCCAGCTCATCACATTGGTTCCTTGATTTGCTCAACTCATCGGTTAGTTTCTCCACATTGGTAGAAAGTTTCTCAATAGTATTATTGAGGTCATGTGATACTGCATCAACTGTTTTGGTCACAACATTTTCAGTTGGAGTAGTTTTTAGGAGTTTAAGAACCTGGGTTACAATTTTGTCTTGCAGTTTGGGCAGTTTGAAAAGCTTCATAATGAATGTTTCCATGAGGTCCTCACGTTTAGCAAGGCAGGCTAAGAGCGAATCGGCCACTATTTCAGGGTCAAGCTCAGTAGCAGACTCGTATTCATCATCATCACTTTGGCCTCTATGTCTCTTGGGGGGTGGGGAAATCCCTGCGGCTACGTCTCACCGCAGCAGTTCCGGTCCCACTACCACCTCGACCCCGTCCTCTGGTTGCCTGTGATTGAGGTTTAGGAGGCATGGTCAGTATGTATGGTAGCGTATTAAATTTCAAGATGAATAGAGAATGAATAGAGAATTTGTGTAAAGCCGGACCACTTCGGTACTCCGTCAGACTTCGATTGCCCTCAAAGAAAACGACTCGTTATGCTTTCCACAGTTACAGATTGTTCAATTCAACATGCACAGCTGTTTATAGTTTCATAATAGTTATTATCATTAGTCTGTTTCAATCCCTCTCATACTCGAAATACTCTTATCAGATTTTTTTTGAAGCGCCAAATTTTTTTCTACTCCGCCATGACAGTACCTGGGTTTATCGCCGGGTGTTGATTTTTAGTCCCCTGTTTCAATGTCGTTTAACATAGATTGTAAAACATACGGAGTTTTTGCAAATACGATTGCGGCGTCCGCGTATAGGATCATGAATATCTTAAGTTCATCTACTGTGAAAACATTTTGAAAGTTGGAATATATATTTTCAATTATGTCATTGATAAAAAGCATGAACATTAAGGGGGAACTTGGGTCTCCCTGTTTTAGACCAATATGTGAATAAAAAAATCCTGACAGCTTAGATTGGTATCTGATGCATGTTTTGACTGTATCATACATTGATTTTAAAGCATACGGACGTGACGCGCGAAGTTCGTACAAATTTTAAAATAATGCTTGCTGTATCAGTAAAAACTCAATTACAAACTCAATTTCGGCTCAATATGTATGTTTCATATATCAAAATAATCCGCTTCACATGGACAATTGCATCACAACAACCATCTATGTTTTTGATTGCGCAAATTATAATAAGATACAAATAAAATGCAATTTTTACGCCAAAACAGCGTGTCACGTGTGACAAAAACGCATTTCAAAAAAAGTTCAAATACGTGTATCTCTGAAGGTTTTTAACCAAATCCCACCAAATTACGGCGGGATAATGACAATACATGTAGGTATCACTGACATAATTTTAGTAAACTTCGGACCGCATTTCCATTTTTGGCATTTAAAAAACTGTCGGTTACAAAAGTGTCACGTTTTGGGGAAAATCAAGGGTGCACTTGAAAATAAAATAAAATAGTATTACACAAATGTAACGAGTGAGACAATTTTTATACCAAATAAATGCTCATATAAAGCTGATTGAAATGTATGCAGAAATACTTATAAAACTTTGAATAGTTCCCTTTCATAAATGTTTGCTTTTGGCTGAAAAAATGTCACACGTGCGATTTTTGCGTTGTTTTAGAGTGGGTTATCTTCCTTATTGTAAGATAAATCAACTGTAATGCAAGAAAACAAGACATACGATACTATTACTAAAATGCTCATTTTCTAAGCTTTAAAATCATATTATTTTCATTGCCGTGCGACAAATAATGTTATTTTTATAAATTATTTAATAAGGCTGAAATTTTGTCACAGTTGACGTAAACGCATGTTAAAGTACGTCACAGAACGCCGTACCGTACTTTTATTGGAACAAACATTTCAGCTTCTTAAAATAGAACTGCCCAGTGGAGAAAGAAAAATAGTTTAGAAGAATGTCTTGAATAAAAAGAAGAATTATTAAATTTTGACTCTCGAATGTACAAACATGCAAGCGAACAATCAAATAACCTGACATCTACCCGCGGCTCAGCGCGAAATAAGTCAAACTGAACGTTAACGTCGTGTTACATAAATTTGTACGAACATCGCACGTCACATCACAATGTTTAGAGCCTACAGCATAACTTAAATTTGGGCCCGCCTAAAGGAACATTCCAATAAATCAAGAGCGAAAAGACAAGCGATGATCATATCAACATTAAACATCATACAAAGTTTAGAGCCTACAGCATAATTTAAATTTGGGCCCGCCTAAAAGCGTTATATGAGTCTATCTTACAATTTTTTCATTACTGTCCAACGTCGGATTTTTTAAGGTGAGTCCGATGCTCTGGCACTACGCCACCGCGCTCCCCAAAGCAACAAATACGTCAGATACGACGGGAACATATGGTAAAAAAAGATGAAGTTGCTTTTTCCAAAAAGGGCCACTCAGTTTTATTGAACCAAAAATCCTCCTTACGAGGAAAAAGTAAGTTTAGTTAATTGAACCAAAATTCGTGGTTGTAAACATTATTGTTTGTTCCGAGGCTTCTGTCTGAAACCTCATCCAAAGATAGCAGTAACCGAAAAATGGTGAGGATTGCTCCTCGCCAAAGATCGGCCCCTCTTCTTCTTAAATCCATTTTTTGGTCGGAAACCCAATGAGATGTAATTTTTTCAATTTTATATATTGAAATATTTTAAATCAATTGGAGTGTAAGTAAAACGAATTTAAAGATTTTATTGACAGAGTTAGATAACTACACGCTATCATACTGTTATTTCTTTATAGAAAAAAATCAAATAAATCATTTTATTTTGCATTCCTAAGGGGTTAAAAAATGACAAAAAATAAACAAGATAAATAATACATATCAATTTTTAGAAATAGCCTCCCTTAAAATCCCTTAACAAGATTACAGTTTAAACAAAAAGGTACAAGTAGGCAAAAAGCTTTATTTGCGTTAAAATCATCGGAACGTTCCAATAAATCAAGCGCGAGTGAGGCTAACACAGAGCAAAAAAGCCAAGCGATGATCATTTGCACATTAAACATCATGTTTAGAGCCTATTTGGGCCCGCCTAAAGGCGTTTAAATGAGTATCTCACACTTTTTTCATTACTGTCCAACGTCAGATTTTTAAGGTTAGACATGTTTTTCGGATGATAAAACCAAACATGAAATAACTAAAGTAACGAAAATACTTTATTTTGTTTTGTGGTTTATTGACAACAATGTTTCAGTCGTGTCGGGACGAAGCCACCGCTTCCTCAGTATTAACCAGTACTCTGAGGAGTTAATGTTCCTTGCTCAAGGACAAAACACGGCGCCACCAGTCGGGATCGAACCCAAGACCTCTCGATTCGAATTCCGTTGTTCTGCCATTACGTCACCGCGCTCCCCAAAGCATCAAATATGTCAGATACGAAGGGAACAAATGGGAAAAAAGATTAAGTTGCTATTTCCAGAAAGGGGCCACTCAGATTTTTATTTTGTTAATGGAACCAAAATTCATGGTTGATATTACATGTTCTCTAATATTATTGTTTGTTCCGAGGATTCTGTCTGAAACCTCATCCAAAGATAGCAGTAACCAAAAAATGGTGAGGTTTGCTCCTCGCCAAAGATCGGCCCCTCTTCTTCTTAAATCCATTTTCTGGTCGGAAACCCAATGTGATGTCATTTTTTCAATTTTATATATTATAATATTATAAATCCTTTGCAGTGCGAGTAAAACGAATTTAAAGATTTTATTGACAGAGTTAGATAACTACACGCTATCAAACTGTTATTTCTTTATAGAAAAAATTTAAATAAATCATTTTATTTTGCATTCCTAAGGGGTTAAAAAATGACAAAAAATAAGCAAGATAAATAATACATATCAATTTTGAGTAATAGCCTCCCTTAAAATCCCTTAACAAGATTACAGTTTTAACAAAAGCTTTATGAATGGAACGTTCCAATAAATATATGTTTTTTCTCAGATGTTCCGAGGCTTCCATGCCACGGTATTGTCTGTTTGGTGATACGGTTAACACAGCATCGAGAATGGAAACAACCGGTGAAAGTAAGTTAATGTTATTTGCGCCATATCATTAAAAAGCAGGTATTTTCATATGCGTAAACAATAAATAAATAAATAAATAAATAAATAAATAAATAAATAAATCAGTAATTAATTAAACATCAGCTATGCAGTAATTGCAAAACTGATCTTTTGCCTTTGTTTTCACTACACAGATAGTACAATCCGTATTCTTGTGGATATCGAAATTTCAAGGTTTTAGATGCTGTGACTGTGCAGGCCGGTATGTGTAGAGCTGAAAGAATACCCCAAAGATTTGTTTTACTGCGTCGCGGCTAACTATAATTTGGTCAAAAATGAAACTCAAAAAGCGTTCTACATTATTTTGTCTTAATCTTCAACTAAATGAAGATTTTTCGCATATTTTTTCATTAATAAGGTTGCAGTGCTTCTGGTCTCAATAATGCGTTTTCACACACATTGATGATCATGGATAAATTTCCTTCAGAGCACCACTTGTAACCAAGTCAAATCTTCCCAGATCTTTTCTATAATACAATTGGTAAAACTCGAAAAAAGCAATCCATATTTTTTTTTTATTATATGGCAAGTGATGAAATATAGAGAAATATGTATTAAATATAACCAATATTTGAAAAATTTATATTTTCACATGTGAAAATATAAAAAAGTTATATTTTCACATGTGAAAATATAAGATTTGGGAATACGCAAATTACGATTCCACCGTTTTATTTCTAATTTATACATAACTAAATTTTATAATATATGCTATTGTTGACGCAATGAACGTTCACACACAATAGCGACGTAATGACGTGACGTAATGACGTCATTTTAGATTTTGACGTCATATGCTTTAGCGCGCAACGTTACAATGACTACATGCAATATAATAAAAAGAAAATTCAAGTTTTTGTCGTGAATATGAGTTTTATTTCATCTCGTGAAGTGAAAAATTATATATTTCATTCGTGCCTTCGGCACTCATGAAATATAAAAAAATTTCACTTCACTCAATGAAATAAAACTCATATTCACTCCAAAAACTTGAATATCCTCTATTTCTTTTATTGTAGAAATGCGAATACACATGAGCGAATCACCTACAATCGCTCTTACCCGGCTGGAAGGCTACTACATTTCTTTCAGAGGAGAAATCGACGTCAAGGTATAGCCCCTTTACATTTCGAAAACTTGCCCATGCGATGGACAGAGATTTTTTCAGCGTTAAAATGGAAAATTTCGTTTTGAGTATTGAGCTTAAGTTAGGTCGTCCCATACCGATTAGACAAATAATTTAGATCATAAAGGGATGATGTCGTTATTTAACCCATATTTGACGAATGGAATTTCCCATCATCATTATCATTAGGGTGAGTCCACTTTCTTTTTTAGGGGCGTCAGGAGTGATTTTTAAATTTTATTCAGTTTTTCGATGAAAATTCTCTAAGCATACAGAATAGCCCCAGATGGGACGCCGCGTTCTGCGGCGTCCCATCTGGGGCTATTCTGTTTGCCTATGTCCCATAAAAGGGACGCCATTCTTAAATGAGTTAATATGCTTTATATTTTCTAGGGTAAAGGGAAGATGAAAACATTCTGGCTGGATGGCAAGGAAGGCCTTTATGTGCCTGACCCTCGGTACATCGACTAAAGTTGTAGTTGTTTATCGCATTGACGTCGACGAAATTATAGTGTATGTACACTTATCCTATTCAAGAGAAAACAGTGCGTAAAACTAAGAAATCGTTTTGCTCTGTTAATCCAAGGAGTGTCGAGGCGTAATTGCCTCGTAGTCATGATAATCAGTTATCGTTAAAAGACATTATCGTTGTTATCGTTGATGGCCAGTTATCGTCTCTGGACAAAAAACTCCTCAACGACCATGAGCCAATTTAGCATCTATTGTGTCGGACCATCTATCCAGAAAAGTGTGCTACTTTTTAATAAGGCCAACACTAAAACGGTTGAATACCAGACTGGTGGCATGCATGGAAATGTTTCTTAACACACCCTGGTCAACAATCTGCCAGTCAATGAATGGAGACAACATAACGAAAATATAAAGTGAAGTACATTGTACCAGGGAGTATACTTTTCATTAGTGGACATGTTATCCTCATGAATGTCGAGAATCCCCGAGTCCCTGTCATCACTAAAACATGCCCGTGTAATGTATAACCCCTTATACCCCACTTTTACGTAGTAAAACTGGGGTATACAGGGGTATACCTATTGTTCTTATTTTTAATCCAAAACATAGATTGTGGGTACTCGTTTGAACCGCCTCGCCGAGGCGGTTCCAACGTGTACCTACAATCTATGTTTTGAGCATAAATATAAAAATTGTCAAAATTTTACCAATGAAAATTTTCAATTTACAACTGGAAAAAAAACTCCATATAGTTTTATACATGGGTAAGTTTGTCATCAGATGACGAAATAGGCGTAGGATTTTTTTTTTTTTTTTTTTTTTTTTTTTTTTTTGCCAACGTGCCTGAGCATCTGGTTTTATTTGTATTTTGTTAGTATTGAAGTTTAACGTCCCAATCAACAATTTTGCAGAACCTATCGATTCGATGTCCGAGGCTCTACCACTACGCCACCGCGCTCCCTTGTATAGGCTGTATACAAAATACAGAACTGAGACTGTATTTTATTCAGCATAAACACATCATACAGACTTTATAGCCTACAACATAAATTTGGGCCCGCATAAAGGGGCCGTGGGAAGGAGATGTACTGATTTTGTCTTCAGACAAAGCTTATCCCAACTGATCAACAGATGATTACTGGTTAACGGCTGAGCTAGACTAGAGGTCTGAGCCTGCCAAGAAAAAGGTAGCTCAGTCAAACCATCTATACATAAAAGCCTTAGTTGCGTGTCTTAAAGCGCAGTTTGCATGAATTTGGGGTAGAAGTCCCGCCTCCCCCCCCCCCAAAAAAAAAGAGGCAAGTCCCGACATAACAGGGACATTAGCAACAAATCAAACAAACACCAAGCAAACACCTTCAATATATGTCACCTAAAGATAATCTGTTCTCTCTTCAACATGAACACCATAACGCTGCACAGGTTTTATGTACATTTGTTTTATGATTTTTAAACGTTCTACACACAAAGAGAAAACATGCCTTTTTCCATTTTATAAACAATTTAAGGCTACATTGGCTCAAAGAATAAGAGAGGAATGATAACGGCTACATAGCAAAACTTAATATATAACAAACGATTGTAGTCCAACAAGTTGGAGCCTCGATCCTTTACAGGGCACACATTACCTTTGTGTCGTATGTCGGTCATCTTTCAAAATCATTCCGGGATATTGGCATGTGCATCATACTTCATTTTTGTTAAATTTTAGTATTTGAGCCGCCTCGTGGGAAAACCGGCAATGTGGTTTCCGAACAGGTCCGACACAAACCGGCCTGTACAAGCACAGAAGATGCATGGCTAGAGGCTGAAAATTTTGGATTTAGAAAGTAGAGGAATTGCACTATCCGTGTTGCTAAAACAAAGGCGCTGTTCAGCGAAAACTTGCCCATGCAATAAACAAAGACTTTAAAAATTAAAAATTGAAAATTTTCAGCTGAAACATTTTGATATTTTTTCTTATTTTTGCTCAAAACATAGATTGTGGGTACACGTTAGATCCGCCTCGGCAAGCGGCGGTTCTAACGAGTACCCACAATTTATGTTTTGGAGCAAAAATAAGAAAAATAGGTATACTCCTGCATACTCCAGTTTTGCTATATAAAAGTGGGGTTCAAGGGGGTATACTTTTCATGGATATGTTTTCCTGATGTTAGCTTGACATTAAATTTTTTTACTCTAAATGTGGAGTAAGAGCAGGAGCTGACACAACCATACATGCATCCATGAAACCAAACATGGAATAACTAAAGTAACGATAAGCTTGTTTTGTGGTTTAATGTCAACAATTTTTTAAGTCATGTTGGAACGAAGCCACCGCTCAGTACTCGGGGGAGTCAATATTCCTTGCTCAAGGACAAAATACGGTGCCACCAGTCGGGATCGAACCTTAGACTTCTCGATTCGAAGTCCGATGCTCTGCCACTACGCCACCGCGCTCCACAAAGCATTTAACATGCCAGTTACGATGGGAACAAATGGAAGAAAGATGGAGTTGCTATTTCCAAAAAGGGCCACTCAGTTTATTGAACCAAAAATATCATAATCAAATAGACCTTATGAAGAAAAAGTAACAACTTAGTTAATGGAACCAATATTATTGTTTGTTCCGAGGCTTCTGTCTGAAACCTCATCAAAAGATAGCAGTAACCGAAAAATGGTGAGGATTGCTCCTCGCCAAAGATCGGCTCCTCTTCTTCTTAAATCCATTTTTGGTCGGAAACCCAAGAAGTTGTTACTTTTTAACTTTAGATATTATAATATTTTAAATCCTTTGGAGTGTGAGTAAAACAAATTTAAAGATTTTGATGACAGAGTTAGATAACTACACTATATCAAACTGTTATTTCTTTATAGAAAAAAAAATCAAATAAATCATTTTTTTTTTTTGCATTATGTTCCTATGGGTTAAAAATGACAAAAATAAACAAGATACATATCAATTTTGAGAAATAGCCTCCCTTAAAATCCCTTAACAAGATTACAGTTTTAACAAAAGCTTTATTTGCGTGAGTTCCAATAAATCAAGTAGAGCGAAAAAGACAAGCGATGATCATATCAACATTAAACATCGTACAATACAATACAAATACAAATACAAATAAATTTATTCAGCATAAAACATTTACAATGTTTGTAGCCTACATAAATACATTATGTAATGAGAACATGACATATCAAACAATTTTCAAGGAGCAATATGATACATAAGAAATATACATTCGAAGGCGGATTTGCTAATCATCATTAGCCGCAAGTCTTCTCTGTGAAGCATGGTACACATACTTCGCTATGTTAATAATTTTACGTTTTGATGTCACTGACATCAGTTTTTCGAACTTCAACAAGCTCGGCCAGTGGCAATAATATGAATTGAAATATTGTCTTCTAATATCCGTATAAAAAGGACAAACAAGTAAAAAATGATACTCATTTTCTATAACATTGAGATTGCAAAATTTACACAATCTTCTATTTCTTGCAGTGTCATCGTAGCGACCACACTCGATTGCCAAATCATGCGAGGGTAATCTAAACCGAGTAAAGGCTGATCTAATCTTTTTATTTGAAATAAAATGTAAGTAGGTTTCCTGGCAAAAATCATGTTTATACATTGCATACATCATAAGTCTGTTGGAATTGTTAATAGCTGCATACCAACTTTGATAGTAAGTATCCAAAAGTCTTTGCTTTATAACATCGAAAGGGATATCAATTTCATTTTGTTGGGTCCAGATATATGAAAGCACAATATTATCTAAAATAGATTTAACATATGATGCCCAGTTCATGCCCTGGTAAGAGTCGTTATTATCAGTATCTTGTTTAAGCATGTTATATATTTTTCTAGGAATAGCGTTTTCATTGGATTTTAGAAGTTTTATCAAATATTTAAAGATATTAAATTTTCTAAGAACAATTTGTGGAACACGACCAAGTTCGCCATAAAGCGCAACTAAATTTGTCGACTTTCTAACTCCCAACACCCATATGCAAAATTTTGTATGAATCCGTTCTACTTCATTGGCCTCGTGTAAGCCCCATACCTCAGAACCATAGCTTAAGATCGAACCTACTAACGTGTCGAATAATCTACACTTGTCTGATATTGGTAACTCAATTTGATGAAACAATGAAAAGAGGTTGTGAAGCGCGTACGCAGCATGATCGGCTAAGCGTTTCTGTGTCCGGTGCCAATTACCACTTTTGAAGTAATATATACCGAGGTATTTAAATGAAGTAACTATGTCAAGACGAGTTCTGTTAAGATAAAAATCGAAATGTGTATGACGACCGTTTTCGAAGATCATGATTTTAGTTTTTCTGGTGTTGATTTTAAGTCCCCACGTTGCGCAGTACGTTTATATATACATACATACATTGTTTTGAGAGGGTAACACAATTAGCTTAAAAGCTATTCTACCTTGTGGCCCTCTTTAAAATAACATATCATACATATATACACAATAAACAACAATAGTAGAAACATGCAACATTCAGGAAAAATACAGATATAAACCTACACAACAAGCATACAGTACTAAATATGTATAAAAAGAGATTAAAGCTATGTTGAGTCATAAGGTGCAGGTTTAGAATCATGCATTATCTAAATAGCATGCAACTAAAATGTTTCAAATATACATAATAAAATGCATATTGCAATTGAGCGTATAAAAACAATTACATTTAAGTAAAGCAGGCTGTGCATGCAAGGTAAAACTTAAAATGCATTTTTAGGCTAAAACCAATTTAAAACTTGCTTAAGATTGTAACGAACATTATCAATTCAGAAGATGAGTTTTAAGATTTTTCTTAAAAACATTTAAGGAACCAGCATTTCGTATAGTTTGAGGAAGAGCATTCCATAGCCTAGGCGCTGAACAAGAAAAAGAACCATCGTATATTGACGTATGTGATTTCGGTAAGTATAGTGACCCATTGTTTGTTGATCTTAAGTTTAAGGAATGTACCTCTGAGATAGGTTTCAATAAATTGGAAATGTATTCTGGCGTAAGATTGTTTAATGCTCTATATGTAAGTACAGCTTTGTTGTACTTCATTCGGTTTGAAACTGAAAACCAGCCAAGCTCTTTAAACATCTCTTCAGATGGTGTATTGAATTCACAGTGTAAAATTATCCGAGCAGCGCGTTTTTGTAATTTCGACAAGCGTTCAATGTGAATACTAGCAGCGGAAGTAATCAATGTCGTTTAACATAGATTGTAAAACATACGGAGTTTTTGCAAATACGATTGCGTCGTCCGCGTATAGGATCATGAATATCTTAAGTTCATCTACTGTGAAAACATTTTGAAAAATGGAATTTATATTTTCAATTATGTCATTGATAAAAAGCATGAACATTAAGGGGGAACTTGGGTCTCCCTGTTTTAGACCAATATGTGAATAAAAAAAAATCCTGACAGCGTAGATTGGTATCTGATGCATGTTTTGACTGTATCATACATTGATTTTAAAGCATACAATGTTTAGAGCCTACAGCATAACTTAAATTTGGGCCCGCCTAAAGGAACATTCCAATAAATCAATAGCGAAAAAGACAAGCGATGATCATATCAACATTAAACATCATACAATGTTTAGAGCCTACAGCATAATTTAAATTTGGGCCCGCCTAAAAGCGTTATACGAGTCTATCTTACAATTTTTTCATTACTGTCCAACGTCGGATTTTTTTTTAGGTGAGTCCGATGCTCTGCCACTACGCCACCGCGCTCCCCAAAGCAACAAATCCGTCAGATACGACGGGAACAAATGGGAAAAAAAGATGAAGTTGCTTTTTCCCAAAAGGGCCACTCAGTTTTATTGAACCAAAAATCCTCCTTACGAAGAAAAAGTAAGTTTAGTTAATGGAACCAAAACTCGTGGTTGTTAATATTATTGTTTTTTCCGAGGCTTCTGTCTGAAACCTCATCCAAAGATAGCAGTAACCGAAAAATGGTGAGGATTGCTCCTCGCCAAGAATCGGCCCCTCTTCTTCTTAAATCCATTTTCTGGTCGGAAACCCAATGAGATGTCATTTTTTCAATTTTATATATTGAAATATTTTAAATCAATTGGAGTGTAAGTAAAACGAATTTAAAGATTTTGTTGACAGAGTTGGATAACTACACGCTATCAAACTGTTATTTCTTTATAGAAAAAATCAAATAAATCATTTTATTTTGCATTATATTCCTAAGGGGTTAAAATGACAAAAATAAACAAGATAAATAATACATATCAATTTTGAGTAATAGCCTCCCTTAAAATCCCTTAACAAGATTACAGTTTTAACAAAAGCTTTATTTGTGTGAAAATCAACGGAACGTTCCAATAAATCAAGCGCGAGTGAGGCTAACAGAGAGCAAAAAAGACAAGCGATATGATCATTTCCACATCATGTATAGAGCCTACAGCATAACTTAAATTTGGGCCCGCCTTAAGGCGTTATATGAGTATACATGTATCTTACATGTTTTTCATTACTGTCCAACGTCGGATTCTTAAGGTGAGACATGTTTTTCGGATGTTGAAACCAACCATGAAATAGCTAGAGTAACGAATACTTTGTTTATTTTGTTTTGTGGTTTAATTAATGACAACAATTTTTCAGTCATGTCGGGACTAAGCCACCAAATCCTCGGTATTAACCAGTACTACGGGGAGTTAATGTGTCTTGCTCAAGGACACAACATGGTGCCGCCAGTCGGGATCGAACCCAAGACCTCTCGATTCGAAGTCCTCTGCTCTGCCACTACGCCACCGCGCTCCGGCCAGAGCAATGCGATGGGAACAAATCGTTTAGTAAATATATGTTTCTCAGATGTTCCGAAGCTTCTATTTGAAACCTCTTCCAAAGATAGCAGTAACCGAAAAATGGTGAGGATTGCTCCTCTTTTATTTTTCATATTAATTTATTCAGTGTCCTATTTACAGTAAGATCGGCCCCTCTTCTTCTTAAATCCATTTTCTGATCGGAAACCAAATGGGATGTTATTTTTTAACTAAAAATATTATTATACTTAAAATCCTTTGGAGTGTGGGTAAAACGAATTTAAAGCATTTGTTGACAGCGTTAGATAACTACACGCTATCAAACTTTTATTTGTTTATAGATTAAAATCAGATCATTTTATTTGCATTATGTTCCTAGTAGGGGGTAAATTAATGACAAAAATCAACAATATAGATAATACATATCAATTTTGAGAAACAGCCTCCCTTAAAATCCGCTAACAACAAAAGCTTTACTTGCGTGAAAATCAACGGAGCGTTACAATTCAAGCGCGAGTGAGGCCTACAGTGCGAAAATGACATGTTTATTCAGCATTAAACATCATATAGTTCGGCAAATGGGTCACGTTATGGGCGGCAACTTTAATATTCATATCTGGGCGTGGTCGGCTACTCCATCTGTTCAAGTAGGGAGATAATAAAAAAGTCGAATTCAGTCAGCCTAGAGCGCTGTCACATATTTTACCGTTAAAGATCAGCTACCTATTTTGTCCAATCCGGTAAACTAGACAAACTCGGATTTTCATTCTAACGGACAACATGTGAGTTGAGTCTTTCAACTGTATACCTTTGGCTTTTACCTAGGTCAAAAGTAGACCATACCCAATAACGTATTCATAAGGTAACGCCCATACAGTGACCTATTTTCCCAACTATACAATGTTTAGAGCCTACAACATAACTTAAACTTTGGGCCAGCCTAAAGGCGGTTTATGAGTATATCTTATAATTTTGAGTGAGTTACGTTTTCATTATCTTATATCTATTGGATTTTTAAGGTGAGATAAAAAAAAAATATGCTATTTAGCTTAAAATTAATGAGCTGCCTCAAGAGAAAACAAACGATCTGCATATGCGAAACCAAAGGTGCAGATCAGCTTCGCAGTACTAGAACTGCGAAGCTGATCAGCGCCTTTGTTGTCGCTACACCGATAGCACAATTCCTCTATTTTCTAAAATTTCCAGCCTCTAGCCATCTTCTGTGCTTGTGCAGCTCGGTTTGTGTCGGACCTGTTCGGAAACCACCGTTGATTGTTGATTTTCTCACGAGGCGGCTCAAATTTTACTGTAAGGCGTAAAAAAATCCCATTCTGTGTTTCCCACTAACCCGACCGACTCTGTCTGTATATTTTTAAGCTTAATTTTGGAGCGTTAGCGGAAACTCGGCTTTTTTTAGGCCTAATTGTGGACAACGAGCAGGAACTGGCAGCATGAATACACTGATGAAACCAAACATGGAATATCTAAAGTAACGAACACTTTGTTTGGTTTGTTTTGTGGTTTAATGTCAACAATTTTTCAGCCATGTCGGGACGAAGCCACTGCTCCCTAACGGTATTTAGTTAATTAACGCTCCCTAACGGTATTTGAGTATGTTCCTTGCTCAAGGACAAAACACTGTGCCGCCAGTCGGGATCGAACCCAAACCTCTCGATTCGAAGTCCGATGCTCTGCCACCGCGCCACCGCGCTCCCAAAAGCAACAAGATGGGAACAAAAGGAAAAAGTGACATTTTATATCACAGCAATGGAAAAAGTAACATTTTATATCACAGCAATCATATCCTGTCTAAGTACATGGAACGAAAACTATTCAGTAATTTATATCAGACTATCAGTATTATTGTTTGTTTCGAAGCTTCTATCTGAAACCTCTTCCAAAGATAACAGTAACCGAAAAATGGTGAGGATTGCTCCTCGCCAAGAATCGGCCCCTCTTCTTCTTAAATCCATTTTCTGGTCGGAAACCCAATGAGACGTCATTTTTTTCAATTTTATATATTGAAATATTTTAAATCATTTGGAGTGTGAGTAAAACGAATTTAAAGATGTTGCTAACAGTGTTAGAAAACTACACGCAATCAAACAATTGTTTGTTTATAGAAAAATATTAAATGAATCATTTTATTTTGTATTATGCTTCTAAGGGGTAAATTAATGTTAAAATTCAACAAGATAAATAATACATATCAATTTTGAGACATAGCCTCCCTTAAAATCCGTTAACAAGATTACAGTTTTAGCAAAAGCATGAAAATCAATTTTACCCAGCACCTCTTATGAATACTTGACATTTCTAGTCTACGTTCTTATAAAATAAGCAATGTTATCCCATGCATGCTTAAGCTTGTTAATGGAAAAGAGAGGTATTCATAACCATTGACAATCATTTAAGTTTTTAAATGACTATTTTAAGTTTCCTTTGGTGGCCCTACTGAAGCTCAACTCAACTCAATTTTACTAAGTTTGCAAATCATATAACATTTAACAATGAATACATGAAATGCGCCGATAAAAGGCAGAATTTAAAAAAAAAAGCGGAAGTACCCAGTCATGTTCGGAAATCTTTGATTCATTGCAAAGCCTGTTAAACAACGGTACCAACCGGGCACGTCCATACATATTCCGTTAGGCTCGGTAATGAAATTCCCTCTTCACCAGATCATGGAGTTAGAACACAGAAACCGACCTAATCATGTCGTTGCCTGACAAGGAACATCGGAAACGACCCACTGACTCTCTCTCTCTCTCTCTCTCTCTCTCTCTCTCTCTCTCTCTCTCTCTCTCTCTCTCTCTGTGCTGCTTCTTTGTTGATGCCAAATAAATATTATAATTCGCATTTGAGCAGCTTATCCATTCGGATGCCGGGAGAAACGTTGAAAATCACTTCAAATAAATTCCCCTTCCGTTGCTCTCCAAAGCAAGCGTTCTTTTGAAGTTGTTCCATGGGCATTCTTGTAAAAAGTCATACCGTCATAGATCTGCTAGCTAAAAGAAAGCACTATATGAGCCGCCTCGTGGGAAAACCAACAATGTGGTTTCCGATTAGGTCCGACACAAACCGGCCTGTACAAGCACAGAAAAGAGCTAGAAGCTTGAAATTTTGGAGTTAAGCAGAGAAGGAATTGTACTATCCGAGTAGCGAAAACAAAGGCGCTGATCAGCTTCGCGGTTACCGCGAAGCTGATCTGCGTCTTTGTTTTCGCATATGCAGATTGTTGGTTTTCCCATGAGGCGGCTCATATTATGTTTTTGTGCCTACCTCCTTCATTAGTGTCAACCACCTTGATTTTGCACGGTTTTCTCAACTTAGTAATGACTGATTCTCGTTGATTTTCGCCATGAGGTTGGTTTACGGATTTTGTATGCACATGCATGTTTGTTTGGTATGCAGTATATAGGCATCGTATTTATATGAGAAAGTACCTGAGCATTGTAGATTTTTCGTTTATCTTGTCTTCTTTTCGCCCCCTGAAAATCCTCGGAGTCTTCCTTCCAAAAGCAACACTGATCACTCCGTCAGTACCATTCTGGTGGCTAGTTATTCAACCACAAGAATATTGCACGCTAAAGAATTTAATTTAGCACAGTTTATCACTTTACAAGTGTAGTTGTTTCCATTACCAAAACTTCGTCATGCAATATACAGCTTGCTTTATTTTTATTTTATTTCATTTTATTTTTTTCTCAAAAGAATAATTCGAAAAATTCATTGGAAAATTTTTTATTTTTAATATATTCGCTCAAAACATAAATTGCGGGTGCTCATTAGAACCGCCTCGGCGAAAGTTAGGTTTACCCTTGCAAACTCCAGATTTATTTTTATAAAAGTATTGTTCAAGGGAGTATACATTTCATGGACTGATTCCAGGTTTTGGTTTCGCTGGTGGATCTTTTGTCTTAATGGCACCCATTTACTTGTTATTGTTCTCGTTTTACGTTTCATCTTAGATGGTGGTCTCATTAAAAGTGGAATTGCTGGTTCATGACAAGACATTTTAAGCAAACATTATTTTCATATTGGTGCTGCTTATTTGATTCGAACGTGTAAGTTAGTAACTGATAGCAGTGATCACCGCTAACAAATTACTATTTATAATATTAATGAGACACGAACAGCAAAAATCTTGAAATTTCTACCGATTTCGGTTCCACGCAGATGCTTTCGAATATTACGAAAACACATCCATGTAATATACAGAGATGTTTATGCAGCGAAAGTGAAAATATTTTATAAGAAATGTATTTATACTGTTCTTATTTTTGCTCAAAACATAGATTGTGGGTACACGTTAGAACGATGCTTTTCTAACGAGTACCCACAGTCTATGTTTTGAAGCAAAAATAAGAAGAAAACAATGTATATCCCTGTAAACTCCAGTTTTACTACATAAAAATGGTGTGTAAGGAGGTATAAATTTTACAAACATGTTTTCCTGATGTTCAATTAAAACATAATGACTTGCTTCAAGTAGTTGTCTTGTGTGCTCTAGCATATTAACAATTGAGCCGCCGCATGGGAAAACCAACAATCTGCATAGGCGAAAACAAAGGTGCAGATCAGCTTCGCAGTAACTGCGAAGCTGATCAGCGCCTTTGTTTTCGCTATACGGATAGTACAATCCCTCTACTTTCTAAATCCAAAATTTCCAGCCTCTGACCATCTTCTGTGACTGTACAGCCCGGTTTGTGTCGGACCTGGTCGGAACCCAAATTGTTGGTTTTCTCACGCACAGGCTCAATTATTATATAAACTTTTGCACACCCTCCGATGAATCCATTCTTTTCAAGACTTCTTACGTGAACATAATGTCTAACAATAGTGCTGTTGAATACATCGAACTGACCGAAGATGCGAAGGCGGTCAACAAGTTTATGAGCATATTCATCGTCGTCGTCGGTACGGTTGGGAATTTCCTGACACTTCGTGTCACAACCAGTCGTCAGTTTGTAAGGTCATCCTTCACCGTGTACCTTACCGCGCTAGCGTTTGTCGATATAATCGTTCTGTGGATATGGCCGTTCAAGTACTGGCTATTTGACGTTTTTGGTGTTGACCTCGATGGATGGAACATCGTCGTGTGTAAAATTATCACCTTTCTGACATATTGTGGACAAGACGCCACATCCTGGCTTGTTGTCGCGCTGACAGCTGAACGATTCTTCTGTACCTACTACCCGATGAAAGTAAAAATGATTTGCTGCACGAAAAACGGACTGATTGTCGTTTCTATATTACTTGTGTTGATAATTTTAATCAACTCGCACATCTTGTACGGTTTTACCTCCGTGGAAACATATACCAACGAGACCGTCTGTGGCATAGAAGACGAAATTTACGAAACGTTTTTCAGCTCCTACTTTTCCTGGATCGATAACCTCGTTTTGTTTCTGTTGCCAGCCACTATCATTATTATCTGTAACGTAGCAACGGTTTCCAGGCTCACTCGCACTGCAGAACGATCCCATTCAAGCGCATCTGAAGGAAACAGAGCGAGAAAAAGACAAGCGATGATCATAACGTTTTGTGTCAGTTCGGCATTCATCTTGCTCGTGGGTCCACTCGGTGTCTATGTCGTTTTGTGGCCTTTCGTATTCTCGGAGAGCGCCGATCTTTACCGGGACCAGTTTGGGAGTAAGGAAGATATGATTGTGTTTACCACTGTATCTACGCTAGCGCAGGTGAATCATTGTATCAACTTTGTCATGTATGTGTTCAGTGGAGCGAGGTTCAGACGCGACTTGAAGTTGGCACATTGTGGAAGCAAACAGACGATACACGTGCCTTCTATAAGGAATGTGGTGGTCCCTACAACCAGCGATCAACGTTATTAACCCATATGTGACGCTTTGATTCGCTAATTATTATCATTCTAGAGGCATAGAGGGTGACTTTAATTTTCTATTTCATAGAGGGTGATTTTATTTTTTTCTTTCAAATTCAATTCTTTCAAAACGAAAGAATGTATTTTGCATTAATGTCAGATGTCCGTTAAACTAATAGCGTGTCTAAAATCCATTGCAATCTTTTATATTTGATTTCTACATATATGCTGTTGTTGTGAATAAACATAAAAACATTAAATGGACCATGATCGAATCTAGGAGACTATATGTATCAATATTGCATAATTAATATTCATTGGTTTTCCTTTTTTGTTTGTGTGATTTTTTTGTTTTTAGTCACAGTCAACAGCGTTGGTCATGTCGGGATGTTCCTTCCATTTTATGTGACTTCTTCCAAACATTGAGGATGGCATCCGAAATTTATTTTGAATATAGCCACCCAAGTGAACAACTTAGTGTTGAATGTATGGACGTATGGATAAACCCTTTCACTGGCATCACGAAAACATGTCCGTGTAATGTTTACCCCCTTGAACCCCACTTTTATATAGTAAAACTGGGGTATGCAGGGGTATACCTATTTTTCTTATTTTTGCTCTAAAACATAGATTGTGGGTACTCACAATCCCACAATCTATGTTTTGAGCAAAAATAAGAAAAATATCAAAACTTTTCCTCTGAAAATTAGCAATTTTTGACCTGAGAAAATTACTGTATATCATATGGGCATGTTTTCGTAATGGCAGGCTCAAACCTACTGAGCGGCAGTAATCAGGCAGTCATTCAGTCGGTTATAAGGTTATAAACTTTGCTTTTGTATTCGCTGTAGTTATTAAATGCGCACTTGAAATCGCCAGATTTACTGCTCTGTCAGAAGGAGCCAACTGATTTTGAAATACTTGATACGAGTTAGTGCTGTTTACTTCCCTTGCGTTTTTGGTATTCAATTGGTTTTTATTTTCTTTTTTTTTTTTTTTTTTTCATTACTGAAAAATATTCACCCATATATATAACGAATGGACTGGCCCATAATTAGCATATGGGTGAAAAAAGGTACAAAAGTACAAGTAGGCAAAGATCAGGAAAAGGCGCAATCAGAAAAAGATTCCCACTCCAAAAACCAAGGTGGGAAAAAACCAAACTAACAATCAGGTACTTATACCATGAAAACATTTCGTAAGCCGAATGAGCAGCTATTTTCCCAATAGGTGGCCACTCAGTTACCTTAACTTAACTAAAATATGCAAACATAAGGCGCCAACAGCACAAAAATATTTTAAACACCAAGATATAAAACAAAAAGAACCACAACAGAAGTATCGGCTTGGAACGATCAGTAACAAACAGTTACTGGCGGGCTTAAACCGGTTTTACATGGCGATAACCTCACCCTCAGCTTCTGCAGTGGTTCATAACATTTAGTTAGTTCTTCGGTCCTCGTGGTGAATCTCTAACTAGTCAATGAATCATCAAGAACAGACAAATAAATCACGACAAACATCCTGATGAATCAAAATCCAGGACTCACGGATTGAGTATGCTGCCCGACGATGGAGATCTCTGGGCGCCGAATAACTTACTAACTCCGGAGCAAAACACCAGTTGGACCCCGGTGGGCCAAGCAACAGACAAGAAGCTCCGGCCCCAACCAACTAAAATGAATAGCTTTTAGTCGGGGTCATCTTAGAGTCTGACGCCCGACCCACCGGCGTGCAATTAAAGGCAGCATAGTTATCAACCATGATTGGGTTAAAAACTAAGCATGCAGACTGTCGCATAATATTCAAGTTATAACCTATACGTCTGTAAAGTGTTATGATTTTTCTAAACTGAAAAGAAAAATCATTACTTCCTATAAGTTTCTTAAATTTGTAAACCAAGTCACCATAAAATTCAGGTTCCGAAAGGCCCTCACTTAAAAGCGTCTTTAACCCAACATTATATTTGGAAATCAATTCATAGTGTCTACGATAAAATTTAGAAAAGGTTTTTCGAAGTTTATGATACCGATAGCCCTGTTGGAGAAGTGTTGCCGTTAAACATTTATTTCGAGCGTTGAAGTCTGTAACATGATTGCAGACTCTAGCAAACCTAATAAGTTGCGAAATGTATACATCATAAGAAGCACGACGAAGAACGTCACCATCCAAAAACGGAAAATTAACTATATCAAAATCAAAGTCATCGCGCTTATCATAAATTTTTGAAGAAACAAATCCATCTGAAACAGAAAGATGTAGATCTAAAAAGGGGGCTTCGGTATCTGAGATATTGGCTTTGTTCAACTGTAGTTCAGATGGATAAATTTGATGGACCATACCTTCAAAATAAGGGTTGTCAATGTTCAAAAGGTCATCGAGGTACCTAGAAGTGGAATTAAAAACCTCGATAACATCAGATTGATTATCATGGTTAAGAGAGTCCATGAAATCTCTTTCGTAGCAGTATAAAAATAAATCAGCTACGAGAGGTGTGCAATTTGTACCCATCGGAAAAGTGAGTCCACTTTTATTTTTAGGAGCCCTAGTATAGGTCTGTTCCATCTTTTGGCGAAATTCCTGTAACCAAATAAAATAGCCCCTGATGGGACGCCGCGTTCTGTGGCGTCAAATCTGGGGCTATTCTGTTTGCCTATGTTCCATAAAAGGGACGCCAGGCTAAAATTAGTTAAATTTGACATAAAACGCTTAAAAATAATTGGCAGCAAACTGTAGGGTGGTCGGATGGGAATATAGGCCCGACCATCGGGGCTTAAAAATAGATGGGTTGCTTGTGTCTTAAAAGGTCCACTGGGTGGCAAGAGTTTTATTACCTATAGAGATTTAAGTGGGCGAGAGTTGACTACTGGCCAGGTATACCCGGAATACCTAATCTGCTTATAAGAGCTGTCAAAATTCCACTTTCCTTCCTGAAGCATTATCCCATCGGAATTGAGTATTGCTGGTGATTTTTATTGCAGATCTCAGAGAGATGCTGAAAGGTTGGTGTCTAGTAGGCAAAAAGTGAGATAAGACACCTAATTCGGCCTTTTGTCCATTTACGCCACTGACTGACTATCTGGTTATTGGTTAACCGCTTTGGTATGAGCCTGCCCAGGAAAACTGGTTCTTGAAAGTCAAACCAACCGTACGTATAAACCTCTGTGGCTTACTTCGATGGTTGTATTTGAAGCAGTTGTTGGGTGTCACGACATCTTCATTTTGGGTTAAAGCCTCATAAAATGTAGGCTACGTCCCGACATGGCCATAGCTGCTGACTGGGACGTTAAGCATCAATTCAAACAAAATTCAAATCAAATCAAACTTTAGGCTTGTGTGGGATTTTGCTGATTTTTTAAGCCCCCTTAAACCCCACTTTTATACAGTAAAACTGGAGTACATATATTTTTCTTATATTTGCTCCAAAACATAGATTGTGGGTACACGTTAGAAACGCCTCAGCGAGGTGGATCTAACGTGTACCCAAAATCAATGTTTTGAGCAAAATATTGAAATATTTTTTTTCCAGATGAAATTTTCAGTTTTTACAGCTAAAACAAATCTCTGTATATTGCATGGCAATTTTTCGTAACGGTTCGGTCAAAACCTAATACCAACAGTGACCAAAAGTTCCAGCACAGAGGTTTTGAATTTCATTAAGTTTAAAAAGCATATCTGAAAGTGTTTTGTAATGTTAAGCACAACTTTATCCCTTGTTTGTACGGTGAATATGAAGTCGTTTTCCTATACGTTCAGCGCCACTTCGGTACCTCGTTCCACATCTGCAAAAGTACGACCTAATAAGATCAAAGGCGCTTGAAGTTATATTAGTGATCCAAATAACATCAGATTTACGGTAGTGTCTAAGGTCAATATATATATTGACCAGGTAAGCAATTTTGACACGTTGATTGTGAATTTACCTGTCGTATTCCATAGGCCACTTGTATATTTCTAGAAAGATGGTATCACACTTTCCTACGAGTCATGGGTAACTTTGCCAGTCATGCTTTCTTGAAGGCTGTAATCGTGTCAAAAATACTCGCGATTACCTGGTCAATATATTCTATACTGACTTACACTATGATTATAATATATAGGACTTCAAGCGCATGTGATAAGATGTTTGTCAGCTCAGTTTTACCCGTTTGCTTTGTTTGTTACGTAGGTTCCTTAAGGGCATTAATAGTAATGAGCCTTAAAACGTAAATAATCAAGGAAAACCTACAATTGTTTTATTTTAATGATGGATGTGGTTCAGGTTGTATTTTCTAGTCCTCGTGACAAAATGTATGTGAAAAAATGAACTTACTCATAATGTTCTTTTTAATGTGAAGCGCCCTGTGGATTTGAGGCGCTGATTATCTTTAAGCTGGTGGTTTCAAGAGAATATAAGTAAGACAGTCTATGAAACTTCAAATAAAAATTGGTTTCAGTCAATAAAGAATTCTAGCGAGGTGCTCAGTAAACTGAAGTGTAGAGTGTTCCATGCGACGAGCTTGTCCACATACGATTTTCCTACTCTGTATACCGCATTGCCACATAATCTGATTAAAGAAAAGCTTCCCGATTTGATAGAGTAAACCTTCGAAAGAGCATTAAAACTATGGTTCACTTTATTTGGCCTGTAATGACAGAAAAGCTTTTTTCACTTCCTCTGACCAAAGTCGATATACACATTGGTCATGTCAGAATGTATGCGACGCCTTATCCTATCTCCTGGATAATAATATTTATATTAGATTCGGAACCAAGTTATACAGACAAATTGTTGGAATTCCGATGAGAACAAATTGCGCCCCTCTCGTAGATGATTTATTTTTATACTGCTACGAAAGAGACTTCATGGATTCTCTTAACCATGACAATTAAGCTGATGTTATTGAGGCTTTTAATTCGATTTCTAGGTACCTCGATGACCTTTTGAACATTAAAACTCTTTATTTTGAGGGTTACGGTCAATCAAATTTATCCACCTGAACTACAGTTAATTAAAGCCAACACCACAGATACATGTACCAATGCCCCCTTTTTATATTTACATCTTTCTATTGCAAATGGATTTGTTTCTTCTTAAATTTGTGATAAATGCGATGACTTTGACTTTGATTTTTTCGTGTTTGGATGGTGACGTTCCTCACCGTGCTTCTTTTGGTGTATACATTTCGCAACTTGTTAGGTTTGTTTGAGTCTGCAATCATGTTGCGGACTTCAACGCGTGAAATAAATGTTTAACGGCCAAACTCCTCCAGCAGGGCTATCGGTGTTGTAAACAATTCCTAAATTTTATCGCAAACACTATGAATTGATTTCCAAATTTAATGTTGGGCATAAGACGCTTAACGTGAGGGCCTTTCGAAACCACATTTTTTATGGTGACTTGGTTTACAAAGTTAAGAAACTTATAGGAAGGAATGATGTTTCTTTTCAGCTCAGAAAAATCACCCCTATAGGCCGTTAGCCTTTATTACGTCAGGGTTAACGTGTGTCACCAACATGACAGGCATATGTACCAGTCGGGTTTCGAACCCGCAATCTCTTGATTGCTAAGCGAATACGCTATCCATTACACCACCGCGGCTGTACATAACACGTTACAGACGTATAGGGTATAACTTAAATGTTATGCGACGGTCTGCATGCTTAGCTTTAAACCCACTCATGGTTGCTAACTACGCTGCCTTCTTTTATTGCACGCCGAAGGGTCAGGCGTCAGACTCTTTGATGGCTCCGACATAAAGCTATTCATTTTAGTTGGTTAGGGCCGGAGCTTCTTGTCTGTTGCTTGGCCTACCGGGGTTCAACTGGTGTTTTTCTTTTGCTCCGAGAGAGACATTCGGTGGCTAGGGATCTCCATCGTCGGGTAGGTTGGTGAATCTGTGAGTCCTCGATTTGATTTATCATGGTGGTTATCATGATTTATTTACTTTTGTCCTTGATAATTCATTGACTAGTTAGAGATTTACCACGAGGACCGAACACCTAACTAAATGTTGTGAACCACTGCATAAGATGAGGGTGAGGTTAAGGCCCTGTTAAATCGATTTTAGCCTCCCAGTTATTTTATATTACTGATCGTTCCAATGCGATACTTCTGTTGTGGTTCTATTTGTTTGATGATGGTTTCGAGTCGAATTTTTGTGCTGTTTGAACCATACGTATACGTTTTTATAGTTTTAGTTTAGTTTTGGTAACTGAGTGGCCGCCTATTGGGAAACAGTTGCTCACTCGGCTTACGATATGTCTTCTAAGTATAAGTACCTAATTGTCAACTTAATTTTTCCCAGCTCGGATTTTGGAGTGGGAATTTCTTTCTGATTATTCTTTTTCCTGATCATTGCCTACTTGTACCTTTTCATAGTCGGTGTACATAGAACTCATGCCAAAATAACTGTTCATGTAAAACAGCAGTCATGTTTCACTTGTTGCGCATTTTGCAGCAATGGCTAATTTCCTGCAATATTGAGTCAATGCTTTATACCCTCGTAAGAGAACCAAACATAGCTAACAATTATAACAAAGACATACACGCAGCTGCGTATCGATGCAGTAATTTTCATTGTTGTTCGTTACCACCGCGTGTCTCTTAGGCGCATATAATACTACTCTTACCTGCTTAACATTGCAGGTTTGTATGCAGCTATAGGAATACATTTGGGAGAATATTTTCTTGTGATAATGCTCAAATGCTCAAATTATTGGATCATCAAGTTTAGTTTCTTTGGTCTAAAGTGCCTAATCGTGTCAAAAGATTGACCATGTAAGAAATGTAATTAAGCGATGATTTGCTAAGAAAACTTAATTGCTAATATAATGACGTTTCTTTTTCGCCTCATTACAACTTTTGTGCGTAATAGTTCGAAAATATGGATCTAAGTTGTTGGCGTCTGTTATAGAGTGATATGCTCTACCAAAAGTGCCCTTTCCTGCTAGGGTATAGTCAACAGGGAAAACCTACCTGGAATAATGAATAGCCTACAATAAAACTTCATGAAAACATGCCCGTGTAATGTATACCCCCTTGAACCCCACTTTTATATAGTAAAACTGGGATATGCAGGGGGAGCAATACCTATTTTTCTTATTTTTGCTCCAAACCATAGATTGTGGGTACTCGTTAGAACCGCCTCGGCGAGGCTGTTCTTACGTGTACCCACAATCTATGTTTTGAGCAAAAATAAGAAAATAACAAATTTTTTTCCAATGAAAATTTTCATTTTTACAACCAAAACGTTTTCTGTATATTGCATGGGCATGTTTTCGTGAAACGAATGAACATATTTCTGATACAGTTGTATTCACAAACTGATGAAATAGCAAAAAAAAAATAGATATCAAAACAATGTCTGAATATTACCATGGTCCGCCATATTTATTTCAAATCATCGTTGTTGTTCAGTTTGTAGTCGGTGGTCTTTAATATCGGGTCATTCTTCTAACATTGTTCTAGACAAGTGAAAGCTTCTATATTTGGTATGTGGAGCTCTACCTAAATCCTACCAATCATGCCCCTGGGGTCAGTAATGGCCTCATCCCGGGGGTCATTAGCTCCCATAGCCTTACTATTAGTACACATGAAAAAATCATGTTCTCTGAAAGCGCAAGGCCTAGAGCTATTTTGTAAGTAGCAATGTATAGTACTCATCTTTATAAATCCTGCCAACCGTGCCCCTGGGGTTCATACAGGCCACGCCCCAAGGATGTCATTATCTGCCATAAGCTTGCAATGGAAATACATTAAAAAATCTTGTTATATTAACATAATATTCGAATATTAACATAATATTCGAACATCTCCCCTGAAACCGTTTGACCAATCAAATCCAAATTTTATATGAAGCATCAATCGGAAGGGGGGACCAATGTGTATATAAAAATTCAGGTCACATGACTGGCCAAGATGGCCGCCACGCCCATATATGGTAAAAACCTCAACTACTTTCTTTGTCCAGTGACTGTACTTGTTGACTCTCAGGTAAGCGATCGTTGGCATTGTCCTTTTTGTTGCTCAAAACATTGATTGCGGGTACACTTTAGAACCGCCTTACCGATGCGGTTCTAACGAGTACCCACAATCTACATGTATGTTTTGGAGCAAAAATAAGAAAAAAGTATGTATACCACTATAAACCCCAGTTTTACTATATACACGTGGGGTTTAGGGGGGGGGGGTCTTATTCCATGGACATGTTTTCCTGATGGTTAAAGTTGATGCCAGTCAGACGGTTACCTTGCTGCGAACAAATCAGGATGTCCGTGAAATGTACATGTACATGTACCCCTTAAACCCTACGTTTATATAGTAAAACTGGAGTTTACAGGGGTATGCCTATTTTTGTTAACTTTTGTCCAAAACATAGATTGTGGGTACTCGGCGAGGCGGTCCTAACGTGTACCCACAATCAATGTTTTGTACAAAAATACCAAAGTTATCTTTTTTCTAATGACATTTTCATATTTTACAACCGAAAAATCTCTGTATATTGCATGGACAAATTTTCGTAATGAGGTAGACTAAAGTGTTTTTCTTTTTTTCTTTTGAGAATTTTTATTTTCTATTTTTTATTTATTTATTTTTTATTTATTCATTTATTTATTTTTATGTTTTTGTTATGTCTTGTATTGTCTTTTCTGTACAGTTTGGTATGAAGAGGGACATTTATAAAATCCTGATATACAGGACTGTCAGTATCATGTAATTATGACATTACTTAAAACCCAAACTGACCGGACATTTACATCACGTAGGAACTCAAGACGACGGAACATATGTAGAGTAGTCTGCATACAGGTACACTTAGACACGGTGGATATATATAATGAATTATAATTAGCCACAAGCTATGGTCTTAACTGAAGATAAATGTGCATGACATATCCGAGACCCCTCGTGACGATTTCATCTGTTATGTGTTTTTGTTAAATTCATATCAAACCAATTCTTTAAGAATTGAGTAGAATGCGCTTCTAGATAAGCGCCTTCATTTTTGTGATGAACGGTTTAGGCATATGACCCTCATCGCAGAAAATTTTAATCCTAATACTTGACCACGTCAGTCACAAACCTGCTGACAAAAGTTGGACATGTACAAAATAGTGAATATAATGCTTAAACCAGAAAAAGAAAATTGGAGGGCTGAGTAGTTTGTACGACAGCGCTGTTATTATGCACCTACGGCTATCTAAACTGGCAATATTTATGATTTCTCATGACATGACTTCATTGGTAAAACGTATGCTGGTTAAAAAAAAGAATACATGTATGCTAAGACGATTGTACAATGAATCACTAGATTTGCCTCCCCTTTCCACCTATCCCCTTCCTACTCCGCTGTACCTTGCTTCAATTTTCTCTAAATGTCTCGGTTATGCTACCACATTTATGTTTCAATTTGCTATACTTTGTAATTTGCACTTTTGTCTGTATTAGACGTGAGTTTGAAATCAACGTATATGTCTGTCTGTCTGTCTGTCTGTCTGTCTGTCTCTATAACGACAGTCATAGAATGTATATTTATCGATTAATAATTTGTCTAGCTGAGAATCAGTAAGTTTTAGTACTTTACGAATGTTTCCCTATAGCCCGTCATAAAGCATAGGAATGGGGAATTACGAACTGCGACATATGAATAAATCAGTGTAAATTTGGCCAAATTCCATTTGGTTACTTAACGTGGCATTGGAATTCAATTTGGCTAGAATAATATTGTATTTGATACCAGGTTTTGATGGCACTAAGTGCCATTAACACGTAACAACAGGCCTACCAATAGACCAATATTTCAGCAATGAGAAATACTATGCTCGTTTGACTGCTTGTGTTGCGACGATGTCTTTATATGTCTTGTAAATTGTAAATAAAAACGCGTGCATCCCACGAGAAAATACCGCAAGTAAAAAAATATAAGAAAGACGATGTAGATGAAAAATATTTATTTACGTTTATAAAAAAAATAAATTTGAGCCACTGCATGGGAAAACCAACAATCTGCATAGGCGAAAACAAAAGGCGCAGATCAGCTTCGCAGTGTAACTGCGAAGCTGATCAGCGCCTTTGTTTTCGCTACACGGATGTACAATTCCTCTACTTTCTAAATCCAACATTTCCAGCTTCTAGCAATCTTCTGTGACCGTACAGCCCGGTTTGTGTCGGACCTGGTTGGAACACAAAATTGTTTGTTTTCTCATGCACAGGCTCTTATATGAATTCTAAGAGGAAAATGCATATCAGCTAAATGATTACACGCTGGAAGAAATGTACGTATCTGGATGGCAGTATTGCAATTTATTTGACTAGGGAGGGGACAACCATATTAGCTCATACTAAATGAACAGCGCAATCTTTTCATGCAATGATGCAGATCGTGACAATATGATTTGTTTGTCAAGCTGCCGCGATCAAGATATCTATTATCACAGCTGAGAAACACGTGGTACTGTATACATACAAACCGATAAATGATCATGTGACGCACAATGAAATTCTGTCCAATGATGATGTCTTGAGATGAGAAATTCGAGTTTTCTCCCATAACTTTTACTGATACATAGGTGCAGCTGTCGGCCCATTGGTATTGGCTTTGCGTCCTCTGCACTTTCTTTCAGCTTCACAGACTCTCTTTTTTATAGAGAGCTGCTCCCTTGTTGATGAGACCTCGCAACTTTGATCGGTCCTGTGCAGTCTGATCCCAAGACCCAAATGGTATGTCGAAATCCTTCAGAGGAGAGGCTTTGGGGTGTCTTTGTACCGTTTTTTCTTCCCACCTTGAGAGAGCTTCTCCACAGAAGACTTTCTTAGGATGTCGCTCATCATGGCCAGTCCACCTTAGCTGTGCTAGCTTTAAGACAGTATGCATGCTTTGCATCCCTGCTTTCTTCAGGACCTCAGTGTCTGGGATCTTGTCTTGCCACTTGATTTTTAACAGCTTTCTCAAACAGCTTAAGTGGAAATGGTAATAAGTTTCTTTGCATGACGCTGGTATACTGTCCAGGTCTCACATGCATACAAGAGGGTTGGCAGTACCAAATCTTTGTAGACTTTCAGCTTGGTGTCAAGCTTGATTCCATTTCGCTCCCAGACATTTGCACGGAGTCTTCCGAATGCCACACTGGCTTTTGCAATTCTGGCAGTGACCTCATCATCAATGTGCACTGCTCTGGAAAGAGTGATTCCCAGGTAGGTGAATTTATCAATTTTTCACAGTGATGGTTGGTTCATTGTACGGTTTTCCAGGTGCTGATTGGTGTACAACCTCTGTCTTTTTTGTACTGATTGTGAGATCATAGTTATCACATGACTGTGAGGCTTGATCCATGGCTCTTTGCATTTTTGCTTCTGAGCTTGCATTCTTATCCATATCATCTGCATAGAGGAGCTCATCTAGCACATCAGTCTGCACCTTAGTTTTGGCTTGCAACCTTCTAAGGTTGAATATATTGCCATCAAAACGGTACCTGATTGGAAAACCAGTGTCACTGTCCTGAAATGCATCCATGAGCATGGCAGAAAACATCATGCTGAACACTGCCCTGTTTGACCCCATTTGTTACCTCAAAGGGCTCAGAGAACTCTCCATCATTTTGCACACGTGCCTGCATGCCATCATGAAATTGCCGCACCATTGCTATAAATCTGGGTAGACAGCCAAACTTGGCCATGATTTTCCAGAGTTCACCACGACTAACTGTGTCAAACGCTTTGTTGAGGTCGACAAACGTCATGTATAGATCTACATTCTGCTCTTGGGATTTCTTCTGAAGCTGTCTTTCTGTGAAGATCATGTCTATGGTCCCCCTGTCTTTTCTGAATCCACATTGTTTTTCTGGGATAAGCCCCTTCTGGTCAAGATGAACATTCAGGCGGTTCAACAGAATTTTTGCCAGTATCTTCCCAGCAATGGATAGGAGGGAAATGCCTCTGTGGTTGTCACACACTTGTGGATTTCCTTTCCGCTTGTATAGGTGGATTATGGCTGCATTCTTAAAATCTTGTGGGATAGCCTCCTTCATCCACATACAGTGAAACAACCTTGTCAGTTTCTCTGCCATGGGTACCCCCACCCCCGGCCTTATAAACCTCTGCAGGAATTGTATCTGCACCTGGAGCTTTGCCAGATGACAGTTGTTGAACTGCTTTTCTTGTTTCCATGACGGTTGAAAATTCATCTAACAGAACATTGCACTCTGTCTCTGTGGAAGTCTGTCGATTGCATCCTCATTGATGCTTGATGGTCGATTTAGCACACTATTGAAATGTTTTTCCCACCTTTTCAAGATAGCCTCTTTATCTGTGAGAAGAGTGCTTCCATCTGCACTGAGCAATGTGGTGGCTCCAGAACTCTTTGGGCCATAAATGGTTTTCAGTGCATCATGAAATTTCTTCATGTCATTTCTGTCCGCAAAAGACTGAATTTCTTCTTCTGTTTTCTTCCTCAGCCAGGAATCTTGCATGTCCCTAAGCTCGGTCTGGTCTGTCTTACAAATGTGGCTATAGGCTGCTGCCTTGTGCAATCGGTGTTTTTCTTCAAGAAGCTTCTGAATTTCATCATCATTCTCATCAAACCAGTCTTGGTGTTTCAACTAATAAGTGAGAAGGGGGATGGGCCAACGTATTAGTGAGAAAGGGGATGGGCCATACCGCGGCTTCGGCTACTTAAGCCTCTTCAGTGACCCAATAGAACTGGCAACCTGGAGCCACTAATAATTGCAGCAATTTTGCATCCTTTAACAGGGTAATCGATACAAAAACTAGTATAATCCAAAAGGGACCAAATATTAAACGTTGGTTACAGGATGATGAGTCTAAATCGGAAGTGTTGGTGAATGATAAATCTTCATCCCTAATCCCAAGAGTATGAAGAGCGGTTTGGCTATTTATATGATAATGCTTATGTGCAACTTAGGGCTAGCATGCAAATACAATGTATTTAGGCACTGATAATACGAATTCTTTTAGAAAACCTTTTTGTCTTAAAACATTGACTGCGAGTTAATGTTTGCACGACAATTTTACATTGAGCCGCGTAATGAGAAAACCAACATTTCACGAATGCGAAAACAAAGGCGCAGATCAACTTAGCAGTAACTGCGAAGCTGATCAGCGCCTTTACTTTCACTACACGGATGATAGAATTCCTCTACTTTCCAAATACAAAATTTCAAACATCTAGCCATCTTCTGTGCTTGTTTGTCTCGTTTTTGTTGGACCTGTTCGGAATCCACATTGTTGGTTTTCTCATGACGCGGTTCAATTACGTTATTGGATTAAGTTGGGATCTGAAGTTGGTCTAAGCTACGAGGGTTGCTTACCATGGCACAGATACTTGATGGGCGTCGCTTGTGTGGTGAAATACCTGTCATTCTTTGCAGATGTAGAAATTGAACTGGTATTATCAGTTAAATACATGCTTTGGTATTTAGTTCTGTGTCTATAATTGATATTATGTATCTTCATCTCAAATGAGAACTACAGGTTGAAATTTTGACGTATACTGTGTCATCAGGAAAAAATGTCCATGAAATGTATACCTTAAACCCGACTGTTATATAGCAAAACTGGGGTGTGCAGGGGTATACCTATTTTTCTTATTTTTGCTTCAAAACATAGATTATGGTTACTCGTTAGAACCGCCTCGCTGAGGCGGTTCTAACGTGTACCCACAATCTATGTTTTGAGCAAAAATAAGAAAAATATCAAAATTTTTATACTGAAAATTTTCACTTTTAACAACTTAGAAAAATCTGTTTATTACATGGGCATGTTTTCGTAATGTTAGTTTCCCCAACATATTGCAACATATGGCAACATATTCAACCTCAGAAGGTTGCAAGCCAAAACTAAGGTCCAGACTGATGTGCTAGATGAGCTCCTCTATGCAAATGATATGGATAAGAATGCCAACACAGAGGCAAAAATGCAAAGAGCCATGGATCAAGTCTCACAGTCATGTGATAACTATGATCTCACAATCAGCACAAAAAAGACAGAGGTTGTACACCAACCAGCCCCCGGAAAACCATATAATGAACCAACCATCACTGTGAATGGGCAAAAACTGAAAGTTGTTGACAAGTTCACCTACCTGGGAAGCACTCTCTCCAGAGCAGTGCATATTGATGATGAGATCACTGCCAGAATTGCAAAAGCTAGTGTGGCATTCGGAAGACTCCGTGCAAATGTCTGGGAGCGAAATGGAATCAAGCTTGACACCAAGCTGAAAGTCTACAAGGCTGTGGTACTGCCAACCCTCTTGTATGCATGTGAGACCTGGACAGTATACCAACGCCATGCAAAGAGACTTAACCATTTCCACTTAAGCTGTTTGAAAAAGTTGTTAAAAATCAAGTGGCAGGACAAGATTCCAGACACAGAGGTCCTGAGGAAAGCAGGGATGCAAAGCATGCATACAGTCTTAAAGCTAGCACAGCTAAGATGGACTGGCCATGTTATAAGAATGCCTGATGCGCGACTTCCAAAGAATGTTTTCTATGGAGAACTACAGGAGGGAAAGCGCTCTTAAGGTGGCCAGAAGAAACGCTACAAAGACACCCTCAAAACCTCTCTGAAGGATTTCGAAATACCAATGGGGTCCTGGGAACAGACTGCTAAGGAGAGACCAAAGTGGCGAGGTCTCATCAACAAAGGAGCAGCTCTCTATGAAAAGAAGAGAATCTGTGAAGCTGAAAGAAAGCGAAGAGAGCGCAAAGCCAAAACAAATGTGTCACCAGCAGACTCTATGACATTGACTTGCTCTACTTGCAACCGACAGTTTAGAGCCAGAATTGGCCTAGTCAGCCATCAAAGAACTCACCAACACACATCAGCACTATTCAAGAAATAATGATGGTCTTTCTCATTAGTGAGAGACGAACTATCAGTTTCCCCATCTATACTGTTGTTTCACGTCCCGTTCCAGTCAAGCCCGTACAGTATCTCCTCATTACAAAAACTTGCCAATGGAATATACAGAAAATTTCTAAGATGTAAAATAAATGAAAATATCAATGGAAAAACATTGATAATTTTGATACTTTTGCTCAAGACATTGATTGTGAGTACACGTTAGAACCGCCTCGCCGAGGCGGTTCTAACGAGTACCCACAATCTATGTTTTGAAACAAAAATGAAAAAAATAGACATATCCTTGTAAATCCCGGTATTTCTCTGTAAACGTGGGATTCAAGGGGGTATACACTTCATGGGCATGTTGTCCTGATGTTTTATGGGTCTTCTACCCAACACTGGGATGCCATTACATGATCCCAATCTGCCGCCAGTGACATATGGCACCGCCCTAGTAAATAATTAATGTTTATGGGTGCTTTGACTTAATAACGATGGTGAACAAAGTATGGCATTTATTGGCACTTCAGTGAAAATCAGCCACGCATGTCGCAATAGAGCATATAGGGAGAGAATAAGTTCAAGCTACATATAATACATCATACATGTACAAGTCTTTGCGTTTTAAAAATACTTTTTATCGTAAAAATATTATTATGAATTGCTGCTGTCCGCTCTAGAAATCACTGTACAGTTACTTTTCTTGTTTTGCGGCCCATACCAACAGTGGGAACATTCTGCGGCCCATTCTCATCAGGAGAACAATGTCCGTTTAATGAATACCCCCTTATACACCACTTTTATATAGTGAAAATGGGGTATGCATGAGTATACCTTTTTTTCTTATGTTTGATCAAAAACATAGATTGTGGGTAGTGTACCCACAATCAATGTTTTGAGCATAAATATTAAAAATAACAAGTTTGTTTTCTAATGATTTTTTTTCAATTTTTAGAGCCGAAAAAAAAAAAAAACATGTATAATGCATGGGCACGTTTTCGTAATGCCACCATTCTTTGAACAATCAAAGCTTCTAGAATCAATGCTGTCCATTCAGAATTCACTTATCCAATGCATTGGAATATTTCTTATGTAAATATTTATTTTGCCTGATGGAATTCGAGCGAGACGTCCACAATAGTACGTGACAGCAACTCAAAACTTTGCTTTGAAATTGATGATACTCATACTTTTGAGTTGACTTATATCAATACGTAAACAAAAGCTATACCCAAAAGGATTTATCTTATATAATAGTATTTGTTCTGCAATAATGGTCTCTAAATGGGGTCGTAACTAATCAATTGATTGCTTCACAACTTAATGTAAACTGGGTCTGGCTTCGAAAATGCACAGGTCTTGTATATTACGACCAATGTAGTAATAAAATTATTTTGACCACAGACGCTGGAAGACTGAATTTTTTTTTTTTTTTTTTTTTTTTTTTTTTTTTTTTTTTTTTTTTTGCATTGTTACCCGTTTGGACACCTTCATTGTTACCCGTTTGGACACCCTAACGATATGTTCATGCAGTTATTTTACCTTTAAAACTTTTCTATCAATCTTCAATCAACCCTCGTATATGGGCTACTATATAGACAAGGCCGGAAACGCGCTGTCCCAGTTTTATTGGAGTCCTGGGATTCCCCGCATCTCAAACTCATACTTTACCGTTATTTCAATGCTGGATGTCTACTCATGAACTCAGTGGAAGGTCACTGTAAATATCTTATGATAGAATCAATGTACATGTATTGGAACACAAAGTGTTTTGACTGGATATTAATTCAAGCAACCTATGAAAACCAAAGTAACATATACCACGCGCTGGCGTAACAAGTCGTGTGACCAGTGTATTTATAGTAATTGCATGGCTTGATTGCAGATTTCATTCGGGATGTCCTCCAATTTTGTAGAATGTTGTAATTGTTAGTTTTTACGGGCGGTGATGCTTATCGGATGAAGGCAATGGGTGAGACCTTTTACAAAGACGCTCATGTGTTGACAGCCAACACTGAATAACTATGAAGGGTGAAGTATGAGTTTGAGATGAAGGGAATCCCATGACCCCAATAAAACTAGGACACCGTGTTTCTGGCCTTGTCTATATAGTAGCCCATAGACGAGGGTTGATTGAGGATTGATAGAAAAGGTTTTAAAGGTAAAATAATTGCATGCACATATCGTTAGGGTCTCCAAACGGGTGAAAATGCAAAAAAAAAAAAAAAAAAAAAAAAAAAAAAAAACGGTCGTCGAGCGCCTGTGTTTTGACTTTTGCAAGGGCACATTTTGCTTCAGGTAAAGCTCCGGAGCGCGGAGCCATACTGTTACCATATACACGTACATGTATAATTTATTATTTGAATAAACATATTATGAAACAGACATTTTTCCTACATCTAAATGTGATTTTTTGTCGGCTTGCGTTTTTTGATGCAAGGATCTCTATTTCCCTTACATTACGAAAACATGCCCATACAATATACCGAGATTTTTTTCCGCTGTAGTCTAAACATTGAAAATTTTACCAGAAAAAAAAATTATATTTTTAATATGTTTTATCAAAACATACATTGCGGGTACACGTTAGAACCGCCTCCGTTAGAACCGCCTCGGTGAGTGGCGGTTCTAAAGAGTACCCACAATGAATGTTTTGGATCAAATATAAAAAAAATGTGTATACCCCTGCAAACCCCAGATTTTCTATATAAAAGTGGGGTTTACGGGGGGTACATATTTCAAGGACATGTTTTCCTGATGACAAGCACAGTATCCCTTCGACAATGACATTTGCCATGCATAAACGAAAACATAAAAAAATATATACGCAGTTACTACTTGTCATAATAATTATTGGTTCTGGGCTAAATAAAAAAAGGATGATAAACAGTCATTATCGAATAAACCAATAAATCAATGGCTGCGGTCGCACTTTTTATTCAATGAGTATTTAAGCTAATCATGCTAATATTCTCATGCAATTCCTTACAGATCCCTTCCCAATAGGTGAGCTCAACTTCCGTTTCCTCAAAGAGCTCGCGCATAGCAAGTGCTGGCTTTCACAAAACGAAGTAAACATTACGATTAAACGTAATATCCCTCAAGGGCCGAGATACGAATGCATCGAGCGTTCAGTTGGAACCTTATCTAAATAAGCTACAATACAGACGAAGGAGTTGCAATTGCATCTGCAGTCTTGTCTATCGCTAATTGTGCGTAAAATAGCCGTTTGTCATGTCGCAATCTGATGATTTACGAGAGCATATTTATTAGTGCGCCCAGTGAGTGGCGAAGTCGAGCAAGTAAATTACAAGAGTATCCCATCAAGGGACAAAAGAACCAGGTAAGGTAGCGATAAGTTAAACTCAATATTGGTTAGTAAGTGTTTGATTCGACTCAGGAAGGTGCATGACATGGTACAACCTGACTTTGTCAGCAAAGTGGAAGAACTGGGTGACCATCACAAAACTTGCTGCAGGCTAAGTACTAAAGCCATCGGTTAAAACTAGAGTAACATCGTAGCTAACAGTTTGGGACCTCTAATTAAAATCCGATCTCTACCGATCTCTACCTCGAGACTGTGTGAACCAAGGAGACAATGTATCCTGTGAGTTTTCATAGGCAGTGACAGAGGATCGACACCATTTTATAAAGTTCTGACAAATCTTCTTTGGAAAAAAAAAAAAAAAAAAAAAAAAAAAAACTCAATAGACGAAAATCACATTGTGTACACACCATCAAATTAACATCTACTTTGTTCGCTGCCATGTAAGTACACTACGAAAGGCTTAATTCTAAAACCGCAGTTCTACATTATTTTACTTCTTTAGTAACGTTTCAGTCATACCAAATCGGACGAAGTGAAGACAGATTTTTCCACATCAACGCTGTCTTTATAAGAATCTTTTGTACCTAGTGTAACCAGCTCTTCATTCACAATCTCTGATGCATCGCACTCTGAAATGTTCACAAATGCAGCTGATGAATGTAAGGTGCAAATGGGTGTAAAAGTCTATAGAAAGCTCTGAGCGAATCAAAAGGTTTGCCTTGGCATTTCCGAGAAAGAGCGTAGTTTCCTTAAAAGTATTAACGACAACATTGAAGGAAGCAACGCTCTGCACAAGTACTGTATTTCAAAGAAATGCCACAACATATGAGCCGCTTCATGAGAAAACCAGCAGTGTGGTTTCCGAATAGGTCTGACACAAACCGAGATGTACAATTATAGAAGATGGCTAGATGCTGTAAGTTTTGGAGCAAATGTACTAACCGTGTAGCGAAATCAAAGGCGCTGATCTGCTTCGCAGTTACTGCCTATGCTGCAGCATATGCAAATTGTTGGTGGTGTTCTCATGACGCGGCTCATATGTGTCTATCACTCCCCAAGTTAATGTTAGTTGATTTCATGTTTTACACCCAATTTAACAGCTAAGGTAATATAGAGATGGGACTACCAATTGGCAAGTAAATTTGACAAAATAGCAAGTAGAGCACACAGTACATGATTGCAAGTTGCAAAAGTTCAGTTAATGCTCTTTGGCTACATGTTGACGAATCTAATGGGTCACTGACGAGGCCTGAGTAGCCGAACCATCCACTTTCTCATTAATATCTTTATAGATTTTAAAGGATCTCAGTTTTAATTTTTGTTTGCTGTTACTGCAGCCGGTGTTGTGTCATATGGCGGCCCTAAAAGGTCTCCCCGTACATCATCCATAGTGCAGATTATATTTTCCGTTTGGTCCTTTGAGATCAGCGAAAAAATTCTGAGAAACATTTTCTAACGACCATTTCGTACCATTTGGATAGCACTAGTCTTTGTATCGATTACCCTGTTAAATGTTGCACAATTTCCGTAATATTCTATTTGGCTCCATGTTGTCAAGTCGAAAGGGTCACTGGCGAGGCTTGAGTAGCCGAAACTGAAGTTTTATTTTTTATATGTTGTTACTGCAGCTGGTGTTGCAGCCCTAAAATGTCTCCCCATACATCACCCATAGTGCAGAGTATACATATTTTCCTTTTGATCCTTTGAGATCAGCAAAGATACTCTGAAATATCGGAAAATTGTTATCGGTTGAGATACATTTTCTAACTAACATTTAATTAATATATTTGGTACCATTTGGATTAGTCTTTGTATCGACTACCCTTTTGAAAGTTGCAAAAATTCAGTTATGCTCTTTGGCTCCATGTTGCCAAGTCTAAAAGGTAACTGACGAGGCTTGAGTAGCCGAAACTGTGTAATGGCCCATATCTTTCTCATTAATATGTTCACTGCTCTTAAAGGACTTCAGTTTTATTTTTTAACTAACACGCGTACAATTAAAACAAAAAGATAAAATGGACGAAGACTGACAAACAAAAGGTGAGCAAAACTTTGTTCTCAAAACAAAACGAAGGTATAATTACATAGCATATACGGTAATCTCCAACGAAACAACGGCCATAGATCATATACTGCATCAGTCGTTCACCCCGATGTTTTAAGTTTGATGGATTAACATATTGAAATGTAAGGCGGGTCGACATGAAGTTCTAATGCCTGAAAAATGAGATTGCGTATTGTTCCCTAATTGTGTATTAATAAACAACATTATGCCTCGCAGTTCAATGCTAATTTATCACAGGAAGTTCATAATTTACTATTAAATAAATTAGAATTACAGTGCATCTTTCTATTAGTCATCCTGTTGAGAATTTACAAAGGCCTAGTGAGTTTTAGAAGTCCCTTTTCGGCCTCAGATTTCGGTGAAAAATAAGTTTTGGAATTTAGATGAGAAACGTATCCATAAAAGCAGCCACAGGTCTCCCCTTTTGAAATCCAGACCAAATTCTTCATTTATCCTACAAGTGTTGCCATGCTTATGTGCTGAAGAACCGTAGGTAGAGCACATTTTGCACTTTTGGGCTCATTTTTGGCCAATTCTGAACACATGTTTTAACTTTTAACTGCCGGCCCTCGCGACAAACAAAATGATACTTTGCATACAATATGTCTGGATGATACTTCCTAATTATTTCATATTAAGAAATTGTTTGTCCCATGGGCCGGTAGTTGAATACGTCGTTAACAATGAAAAATATACCAAAAACAGTGCAAAAATGTTTTTTCTATGTTTTCTGAGCATTGCCATGGCAACGATTATTATTTGAATGAAACAGTTGTAATAGATTTTAAAAGCAGGGACATATATCTGCTATTTGCTATACTTTTCTCATCACAATTCCAAAATTCTTTTTTTTCACCAAAACCTTAGGCCGAAATCAGGCCTTAAACTCCCTAGGCCTTTTACAACTTCTCTCGCATCACCATCAGGCAATAATTACCCCATAAAACCCCACTTTTATATAGTAAAACTGGGGTATGCTGGGGTATTTCTATTTTACTTAATTTTGGTCCAAAACGTAGATTGTGAATATATTCGTACCCACGATCTATGTTTTGAGCAAAAATATTTAAAACTATCTTTTTTTTTTCTGGTGAAATTTACAATATCACAGCTGAAACAAATCTCTGTATATTGAATGGCAAGTTTTCGCATCACAAAGTACGATCCAGTTCGTGTGTAAGTGTGTGTGTGTGGGGGGGGGGTAACGTTAGTAATGAGACCGCGCTTACTCACAGCAACTGTCTCGAATTTCCCATTTCAAAAGCTTGACCATGCAATATACAGAGATTTTTAAAGGGCCTGTTACAGGGTATGGGAAATTTACTTGGGAGTTTGCCCACGCATGGAATTTTATGAAATTATGTGCATTAATTGCCTCGGTTATGACCGCTGCTCCAATAATGATGTATTGCTCAGTAAATGCAATTCCTTTATCAAATTATGACGTAATATATGATGGCATTACCATAGCTGTGGGTACCCCACTTTAAACTTTTCTATAGTGACCAATGTTTCATGAAGCAAATGTTGAAATCTTTCCACAATTTGAGTAGTCATTTGTGAGCTTGCTGATACTATAAATGACTTTGTTAGTACCAAGAAAGTGGCGGAGCAGTCATTTGTATGTACATGTAACCCCAATTTTCAAATGCTTATTTTTAAAGAGCTAGAATTCGAATTAAAATTTTTCTGTGTTCCAGTCTTTGTCAAGACACCATTTCAATATAAAAACTATGAAATTTCATAAAAATCTTGGACCGGTAACATGGTTGTTTGTTACATGCATTACATATGACCCGTATTTATCAAAATGTAAACTTATCCACTCATACTTTCAAAGTACGTACATGTCAATAATTGATTTATGACTGTAGGAATTTTCCTGTATGCGTATTATAAGCAATTTATATTATTATAGCAAGTTTTTAATGACATAGACCTTATACCTTGCTACATAAGTTACCATTTGGACAGACTTAAAGAATTTGATGATTTCGATAAAGGTTTGTGTGTTTAAACATCATGTAAGTATAACTGCAGGGTTTAAAATACAATATTATTGATCTTCATGAATTCAGATGTTGTCTCTGTGTAACCTTTCAATCTGTTACATATGTTACATTTAGCGCAAACAGGTACTATGAACTATGTAATATACATTAAAAGGCTGAATAAGATCCAAAGGAATGTGAAGTGGACTTACCTATACGACAAAGCATACTTCATAATTGGCCTTACATGCATAGATCTACATTTTCTTGGAGATTTTGATGTTTAGTTTACAAGCATTTATGTGGGTAACATATGTAATGCAGTAATGTTGCATTTTACTGAAGGCTCAATGTTTATAATACTCATGGCATACAACTTCACAGAATTTATGGTCTGATTATTCTCATGTGGAGTACAAAATCAGATCGTATGTTGAAAATCAAAGTTTTAAAAGTTAAGTACAGTAATGGAGGTACTTCAGCTTCCCTTCTAAACAAATCTATACAGTAATGTGCAGTGAACATTTGTCTAAATTTCCACTTGTGTCATTTAACAATTATAATATATAATAAATGCTTTTGGTCAATGTTGTGTCATTTTGCATGGAGTAAATAACAAAGAGTAAAAAACTCAGTTTATCCCTAGACCATTCCACATGATGTGGAATTGTGTAGGGATGAACTGAATTTCTTTTATATGATATAACAGAGAAGTGTGAAAAACAGATGGTAAAAGACCATCAGGAATAACATTTTTTGGCAAAGTCTATGCTTATTTAGGTAAAAGTAAGCAATGGCCATGAGCTGGTGCAATTAGAACCAACGTTCCACCTAAAATCCCAAGTGGAAAACAAGCGGAATAACAAATATTTACTGGTACAAAGAGAGGTATACAAATGCAAACCCAGTTTTTTTTTTTTTTTCTACATAAAAGTGGAATTTAAGGGGGTATACATCTTATGGACATGTTTTCCTGATGCAAAATATCTAGATAGACTGGTAGAACAGCATCTTTAATTTTCAAACAGCTTAGACCCATCGCATTATTGACTAGGCGAGATGCACAGCGAAACTGACTGCCTACACTTTTTGCCGCAAGTCGTTTTAAAGTCTCTTGGCTTTGTTAGTATAGAAATCGAACTTTAATGTCAGAGTGTTTCCTAACCACCAGTGGGACGCTATCATGCGGGTCATCGGTTTTCATTCTGTCAAGAACAAATTAATCATTACATAATTTACATACCGATTTTCAAAGAAAACGGAAAACGCTATTTCCTACAAATTTATTTAACAATAGTAGGGAGTTTAACAACCTTTTACGCAGATTCTAAGTGATTGTGTACAAGTAGGAATTGCATTTATTTTGACCTTAATAGGTATCATGCATATAGGACATTCGCGCTTTTCATAGTCCTTTATCTAAAAAAAATGCAAGTAATTCGAAGCAAATCCCTGCAGTTGTAAAAGGCCTGTAGATTTCTCGAGCACTTTTTCTCAATGTTGACATAGTTTAAGCGTAAAATTATCTATACCGCGGAAATCCATTAATTAAAACTTAATGGCGACGTGCTAATGGAATCGGCTGAAGCCATTTCGATTTATATAAATAACAACAAACCAGTGATATGAATCGCTTGACAAAAACAATTGTTTGTGTTATCGACACCGGTGTGGCCGACTTAAAAGCTTTTTAATAAATGCATCGATTGCCTGATATTTTTTCTGCCAATATTTTTTATTGGCTTAGTTAGATTCAGAGAGTTTTCAAAATGCGAAAAGAAAAAGTATATACCTGATAAGATGTTACATTAAAATGAAGTTTACATTGATTTTGATAACATAATAATAATTTGCAAACCTTGATGTTCTTATTAACATTATTGTAGATGATGCCACCATAAACGAGAACGTGCTATAAAGTAGTGTATCTAATAGAAACGTTAGATTGCTAGGTAGAACCGTTATAAAAATGCTGATTTGTAAACTATTTCAGTCTAATTGTCTACCCACAGAAGCAAACTCAAAAATATGTTACGAAATAAATTAAATACTTTATTATCCTTTATGAGTGCTTATGTAAGTATCGTTAGTGCCATCCACTATCAGCATCAATCTGGTAAATGTTTGGAATCTAAAAACATTCAATTATGTAAGACACGTCATGTCTAACGTAGGTTAACAAATAAAACTGACAAAATACCTTAAAGGCGTCTATGCTACAGCGTTGTCCGATCAATGCCTTCGCTATTCTGCATTGGAGTTTTATAGTGTATATTATGTTTTCTCAGACATCTCAAATCTAAAACGCGTTACAGATATAATATGATGACAAGCTCTCTCGCGACTGCGCTCTCACAGAAGTCACGTGATCAATAATATAGACCAATGTCCTAACAGGTTGACAAGACTAAGTCTGGGAGTCTTTGATTTTTCATTCACATAGTTGTGACTGTATTTGAAAAGTTGACGAAAGTAAATTGGAGTGCATTATAACTTTTATTGTGGAGAAATTTCGATTTGACAAAATATAGAAAGAATTGATATATACATAAACCGAGTTTTTGTTTGCCACTTAAAGTTCGCAGAATGTGAATTTTATAGGTAAGTCTTTTGTGTGTTCTTTTCTTTCTTATTGTGTAACAGTTTCTCTGATACTAAATGTACAAATGTACTGCTAACCGTGCCTTTAGCTGTTTATGTAATTCTTAGCACATTGTCACCTTTTGAATACTAGAAGAATGATTGTTTCATGTAGTATGAGTATAATGACATTTGTTCTGTCCAATTTTATGTAATATGGCTCATAAGTTACCAATAGATTGGGAAAGCAACAAAATGACGTTCAATAAGCCAACAATTTTTTGCTATTCAAACCGATTTGACCATTCAGTTTAAACATTAATTACTGTTGTTGTTTTTTCTCGACTGATGTCTGGGTTGGAGTTTTAAGCACCCCCTTTAATCCCACTTTTATATAGTAAAACTGGGGTATGCAGGGGTATACTTATTTTTTTCTTATTTTTGCTCCAAGACATAGATTGAGGGTACTCACAATCTATGTTTTGAGTAAAAATAAGAAAAATACCATTTTTTTTCAGCGGAAATCTGCAATTTTTACGCTCAAACAATATCTGTTTATTGCAGGGACAAGTTTTCGTAATGAATTTAATTGTACCAATGCCTTCTATTCTTATAACAAACATATTTCAGTTCCATGAATATATGGCAAATGAAGCCACTTTGATAAAAACAAGAAAACGAATCATAATGTAGTCTTCCCCATGCAGCAGCACGGAGACAATCATGAAAACATGGCCTTGAAAAGTATACCCCCTTCAACCCACATTTAACAATAGTGAATCTAGATTGTACATGGGGTATACCTATTTTTCTTATTTTTGATCCAAAACATACATTGTGGGTACTCGTTAGAACCGCATCGGTAAGGCGGTTCTGAAGTGTACCCGCAATCAATGTTTTGAGCAACAAATAGGACAAGGCCAACGATCGCTCACCTGAGAGTCAACAAGTACAGTCACTGGACAAAAGAAAGTAGTTGGGGTTTTTACCATATATGGGCGTGGCGGCCATCTTGGTCATGTGACCTGTATTTTTATATACACATTGGTCCCCCCCCCTTCCTATTGATGCTTCATATAAAATTTGGCTTTGATTTGTCAAACGGTTTCAGAAGAGATGTTCAAATATTATGTTAATATAACAAGACTTTTTAATGTATTTCCATTACAAGCTTATGGCAGATAATGGCGTCCCTGGGGCGTGGCCTGTATGAACCCCAGGGACACGGTTGGCAGGATTTATAAAGAGGAGTACTATACATTGCTACTTACAAAGTAGCTCTAGGCCTTGCGTTTTCAGAGAACAAGGTTTTTTCATGTGTACTAATAGTAAGGCGGTTCTAACGAGTACCAACAATATATGTTTTGAGCGCAAATGTTAAAAAAATCAAAATTTTCCAGTGCAGTCTTCATTGTTTTTTCTAAACTGAAAATCTGTATTTTGCATGGTTTTCATAATGATTTTAACTGTACCAATGCCTTCTATTCTTATGAAAAAAACGTATTTCAGTTCCATGAATATATGGCAAATGAAGAAACTTTGATTAAAAGAAGAAAATGAATCATAATGTAGAATTCCCCATGCAGCAGCACTGAGCCCACCAGGAAAACATGGCCGTTAAATTTACACCCCCTTAAACCTCAATTTTATATAGAAAAAACCGTGGTTTGCAAGGGTATACCTTTTGATCCAAAACATACATTGTGGGTACTCGTTAGAAAACCTGCCGAAGAAAAAAAAAACTGTACATATAATTTTTACGTGTTATATCAATTCTGAGTGTAACTTTAAAGAAAAATTAATTAGCAAATCTACAAATAGAAAATCTGAAAAGGATATCTTTCTTAATTCGCATGTGAATGATAAACTTTTGTATAAATGAAATTTGATATGCTTATAGATTAATTATTTTGATTAATATGATCACGAACGAGGTACGTGGAATTTTTAGTTTTTCATGCTTATGATACTTATTACTTTTTTAATATGTAGTCATATTTTGACTATGCGAATTATTTTACCATAGTAAACCTGTTTATTGTACATACATGTAGTCTAAAATACTAAAACATTACGAAAACATGTCCGTGTAATATATACCCCGCAGTCCAGTGAATGTAGATAAATATTTTTCACAATGCGTACTGTACGCATCAAAATAAAAGTACAGTGCGTACCGACAATACAACTGTGTACACGTGTTCTAAGGATTCTTATTCTAACCTCTCTTTCAGAATCAAACTTATAGATATGTGTACATGTACGGATAAGACGATTTATTCAAGTATGAAAATTCAAGTAAACTGGTTGATAATCCTGTAATTACATGTTATCCTATCATTTAGGCATGTTAAACCATACTTTTGTCCCCTGCATAGATAATGAGAACGAATGGGGAAAACATAGTAAACTGGGATGGCTGTAGAACATGGAATACATCAAGTATTCATGTAATACATCAAGTAATAGTAATACTCAAGTAATACATCATTGAAAACAATGACCGGAAATCGATGCAAAATGCCTATTCAATAAACCAGAGTGAAATACCATTAAACTTCATAAATAAACCTCTGGTAAACAATTTGTCTTACCGAGGAACTGAACAGAGAGCACGTATATGATATACTGAAGATACATACTGTACAGTAATATAGCGCATGATATGTAATATGGAACAATCAAAAGCTACATTGATATTGTAACTACTTTTCGATTGCTGACAGAGCAGGCAGACAACACTAGTTGACAAATTGTCATTTTGTGACAATTTAAAAGGTATTTTATCTGAGTACGCATAAAACCTAAAACTGTTTACGTACCGCTGATTTTTACTGCGTACATGGTACGCACAGGTCTGAGTGTTTATGCGTACAGAGCGAAAACTCGTTACCGCTGATTTTTACTACCTACATGGTACGCACAGGTCTGAATTTTTATGTGTACGAAAACTCATGCGTACATACGCAGTACGCATCGTTATCTACATCGCTAGGTCCGACCCCTTGAGCCCAACTTTTATATAGCAAAACTGGGGTATGCAGGATATACCTATTTTTCTTATTTTTGCTCCAAAACATAGATTGTGGGTACTCGTAGGAACCGCTTCATCGAGGCGTTTCTAACGTGTATCCACAATCTATGTTTTGGAGCAAAGTAACAAAAATATCATAATTTTTCAGCCAAGCATTTTCATTTTTTAAAGCTAAAAAATATCTGTTTATTGTATGGGCAAGTTTTCGTAATATGTATATGTTCACCAGAACTTAGTTTATGTCTTGGAATTGATCGAATGATAATAACTGATTGAATACCCAATTCCAGAAGGAATAAAGGCATAAGAATACTTGGATTGCATTTTGTTTTCTATCTATAGGAATGCAAGTTGCAGCAGACAACAGGAAGTGACATGACGGATTTCTTATGACGTCACTTCCTGTTGGAGTACCACATAGCAAAACTGGTGTCAGATAAAGAATCAATATTATCATCACTATTATTGCGCTAAAAATCTTGCTTTAGTATGTTTTGTTTAAAACGCTATGCTCTATTTTAGGGGCTACAGTGTAGCAGTCTTTAGTTGAAAAATTACTGTAACTCTCTTTGGCTCCATGTTGCCAAATCTAAAGGGACACTGTCGAGGCTTGAATAGCCGAATCCGCGGTATGGCCCATCACCTTTCTCGAAAATATGCTCACTGCTCTTACAGGATCACAGTTTTATTTTTATTTGCTATTACTGCATCTGGTGTTGTGCCGTGTGGCGGCCCTAAAAAGTCCCCCCCGTACATCATCTACAGTGCAGTTTATTTTTTCCAGTTGGTCCTTTGAGATCAGAGAGGATATTTTGAGAAATCAGAAAATTATTATCGGTTTAGATTCATATTCTAACCGACGTTCAATATATTTGGCCCCATTTTGATTATACTAGTCTTTGTATCGACTAGCCTGCTGAAAGTTGAAAAAATACTGTAACTCTCTTTGGCTCCATGTTGCCAAATCTAAAGGGTCACTGACGAAGCTTGAATAGCCGAAACCGCGGTATGGCCCATCACCTTTCTCGAAAATATGCTCACTGCTCTTAAAGGCTTGAATTATCACAGAGCATTGTGATTTTAGTTCTAGAATAGTATGTGTTTGTGGAACAAAATTATGTAAGCTTAAATGGTAGCAGATATTCTGGATCACCTTGTACATCTCGCTCTTTGCCTTGTCCAATTTGTGTCAACTTCCGGTCAGTGACAAATCCCGATTGTCGAAAACAAGATATATCATAAATCGTTATTAACTCGTAACATTGATTTCGCTCAGTAAGACCATAGGCTCAATTAACCCATTTCTCCACCTAATTGTTGTCATTTGGTTATTGTGAGCTGATATCAATTTATCTACAATTACGACTTTAAATGGCGTACATTTACTGATTGCCCAGAAGTACTCTGTAATAGATGAGCCGCGACGCGAGAAAAGCGGTCTTCGGGATTCCCGACCAGGTCTGGCACAAACTGACCTTACTTACTTACTTACATAAGTAGGCTAGAAGCTTGAAATTTTGGATTCAGAACGTAGAAGAATTGTACTATCCGTGTAGCGAAAACAAAGGCGCTGATCACCTTCGCAGTTACTGCGAAGCTGATCCGCGCTTTTGTTTTAGCATAGGCAAAAATCTGGGTTTCTCATGATGTGGCATATAATACTAAGTACGAAAACATGTCCATGCAATATATATCTAATCCTTTTCTAAGCTGTAAAATTTCATTTCCTAAAACCATTTATTGTGGGTACATGTTATCAGTCTAACGATTTCACCCAATCTTTGTGTTAGACTAAAATAAGGAGTACATGTATAGATATATACCCCTGCACTTTTAGTCCGGTATAAGGAAGTATACATTACATGGACATATTCTCCTGATGGTAGCAGATATGTATTTCATTTAGCGCAATCTGAAGTACCTTCAGAAGAGGAATTAAATAAGCTATAAGATTCATTTGCAATCCTAAATAAATTGTATGTTGATGCTATATTTTTGAAAAGTAAGGAAGGCTTATGTATGTTTGCATATTTTTAGTTAAGTTAAGGTAACTGAGTGGCCACCTATTGGGAAAATAGCTGCTCATTCGGCTTACGAAGTGTTTTCATGGTATAAGTGCCTGATTGTTAGTTTGGTTTTTTCCCACCTTGGTTTTTGGAGTGGGAGTCTTTTTCTGATTGCGCCTTTTCCTGATCTTTGCCTACTTGTACTTTTTTACCCATGTCCATAAATACTCTACGCTTTGAAAAGTAGTGAAGACCTTCACCCCTGTCCATAATGAAAACATGACTCTATGCTTTGAAAAGTAATGAAGGGTTTACTACGAAAACACGCATTTGCAATATGCAGATATTTTCAAAGGTATAGAAAATGAAATTTGTCAGTAGAAATGTTTGATGTATTCTTATTTTTGCTCAGAACATAGATTGTGGGTATACGTTAGAACCGCCTTTCAATTTTACTCATTTCAACATGCATACGTTTATTGGTTTCATTTATTTGCTAGATAAAATCGTGTTGCATGTTCTACTGAAGTCAAGGCTTCAATGGTTTGAATACAGTAGAGTTCCAAAAAGCATGATAACCCCCTAAATAACAAAATGGCAGAATTTTTATCTTAAAGACCTACTTCTAAAGAAGCTAAAAGTGGTAACCACTGTTAATGACCCCTAATGGTGCAATATGGTCCTTATATCAAAGGACTATCATAATGAGGTGATAATCACATCTCTGCAGGGGGTCATAAAGAGGCCACTAGAGGATAATGTACGTATGTCGGGTTACTGTGATGCCCAAATTGATCGTTGCACTTTCATCAACTGCATATGCATTACTTTGCCAGATAATTTAAAATTGTTGATGGAAAATCAATTGTCTTTGTTGTGATATAACCGAAGTTCAAATTCCTGCAGTTATTTTTGTAAGTATACTTCAGTCACAGAAAGATTAGGGAGCTTATAATAGTTTATGCGTTCTGGAAGGTGTGGATGTTGGCGTTATGTAGCCATACATTAATCATTCCTGTGTGAGTCAGCGTTTTGAACTATCCGCTATGTTTATGATTACATTCATTATGGAAAAGAAAGTTTAAGGATTGGAATTATTAAGGACACCTGCATTCCTTCATTCCACTACTGACTGGGAAATACACAAATACGCAAACATCATTTGGATGAAGGACGTTCAATAAAACTTTTATTTTTCCCTGAACAGATTGTACATAATCTAGGATAAGACTTCCGGTTTATTGAGTAAAAAATCGTGTCAAAGAGTAGGCACGCTTTACTTCCGTAATGTACTACATGACGTCATCATTGAATGTGTGGGTAAAACAATTAGTGGTAATAGTGCACGATTTGATTACAATCTGGTCAAGAGCTGATTTTATTTATTCTCTTTCCTCTTTTTACGTTCAAAGGGATCAATGAATAAAGCGTTAATTACTTGATGTTCTTTTTATATTATCATTCGGAGCCCTTTGATTTCATCGTAAAGCACCGAACTACTTCCGGTTCTAATGGCGATAGCAATAATGTCACCGAGGTTTTCCGAATGACTGGGTTCTACAGCAATGAAGTGTTGTAAAGACATGCAGTACAGGCAAAGGCATGTCGATGGTATTAATTGGCACGAGACTCTGTTAACCCGTTACATACCTTAGCATTCGAACAATCAGCGCAATGGTAAAGGATGGTATTGATTTTATTAATATAAATGGGACATTCATTTAATGAACAAACACGATTGCAGGTAACACAAGAGTCCTAATGCTCTTTTCATGTTATTATAGCAGAGGTTTATAGAATTGCGCAGAAATCAGAAATTGACTAGTACTCAGACGTTTATTAATATTTGTTCAATTAAATTTGAGACATAGCTTAAACCTCCGGCAACACTAGATACAAAAGGTGTGACATAAGGATCAAAATATCGAAGCAAACGTCAGCGAAACTCGACACAGATATTTTGACAAAATGTTTATATCTATAACTATAAGAAAATCGCGAAGAAACTACAAATAAAAGAAACCGGACAGTCACGTAAAAATATGCATCCAGGACAAATTCATCAGAAAAACATGTCCGTGCAATGAATACCCCCTTAAACCCCAGTTTTATAAAGTAAAACTGGGGTATACAGGAGTATACCTATTTTTCTTATTTTTGTTCCGAGGCGGTTCTAACGTGTACCCACAATCTATGTTTTGCTGAGCAAAAATAAGAAAAATAAAAAAAAAATCAGCTGAAAATTTCCCATTTTTAAAGCTAAAAATCTCTGTTTATTGCATGGGCAAGTTTCCGTAATGTTGGAAAACAAAGAGTAGGATCTGGCCATAATTAGATCTGTGACCCTGTCACCAAAATCAAAAACATAGATTTTTGACGCCACAGATAATTATGAAAAGGTAAAGAAAGGTAATGATCAGGAAATGGCGCAATCAAAAAGAAGTTCCCACTCCAAAACCGAGGTAGGAAAAACTAAATTGACAAAACTAAATTGACAATCAGGTACTTATACTTAGAGAACATATCGTAAGCAGAGTGAGCAGCTATTTCCCAATAGGCGATTACTCAGTTACCCGAACATGAGGTGCAAACAGCACACAGATTCAACACCAAAACATACAACATTAAGAACAAAACAGAAGTATTGCATTGGAACGATCAGTAATATAAAATCACTGGAGGGCTTAAGGATGTTCGCTGCTAACATTTGACATTTCGGAACTTCCGGTTTTTCTTTTCTTGAATATCTCGTAAACGGTTGCAGATATGTTCCTAATATTCTATATTTGGATAAATATTGATAATATGTATTGAACGAGCCATGAAAATTGTCAGTCTAAGAGTCTTCATTTTTTCATCCCATTTTCTGCAACTTTGTAGAAAAATTTTGTTGTCAGTAAAATTTAGGGGGTAGGGTAGATTAAACTTGAATATTACACATCTTCAAATTAATTGCACTAGTTGGATGTTTATTTTAGCAGCAGTATATGTGTACATGGTCTTCTAAGTCATTCTTTGTGTCGTTGGTGTGCTGGTTTTAAAATTTAAGGTGGTTTTATGAAATGGTCTTTTAGAAACAAAACAGCCGAAAAAAGGCTGAAAATGGCGATTTTCGAGCTGTTGGTTCTCTCTTATATGCTCACTACCCTATATATTTCTTTCTTTTATTCGAACAATATTACCAAGTTCTATGTTGTGTGAAAATACAAGAAAAAGTTTGAATCAACAAATATGGGTTTGGTACATTTCAAAATATTGATTTTTTCCGACTTTTCAAGTATGGGGGTAGGGTTGGAAAAGGAATCGTAAAATTTTGTCATCCACTCCAAGTTGCAAATTTTTCGATGCTTTTGGTCCAAAATTGTCTGCGCTACGTTAATATTATGACTTTTGAAAGCATTCTAGGTGTATTTTTGTTCAAGACAGGTATGTTTCAAAGATTTAAAAATTAAATTAATTTTACCAAATTTAAGACATGGTGCTCAGAGGTCTCATTCAGAGGCCTGTAGCTTGAAAAAATGCACACTACCCTATATTTATTTTGTTTTCAAATGTCTTGTGTTGTATTTTGGAATCAAAAAAGAGTGGTTAGAAAAAAAGTTTGAATACTTTTTCATTGGCAGCGAACATCCTTAAACCGGTTTTACATGAACATACCCTCATCCTGCGCTTCTGCAGTGGTTCACAACATTAAATTAGTTGTTCAGTCCTCATGGAAAATCTCTAACTAGTCAATAAATCATCAAGGACAAACAAATAGATCATATTAAACACCATGATGAATCAAAACGAGGACTCATAGATACAACCGCTTTCCAGCGACTGGAGTACCCTGAGTGCCCAACATCAGTGGAAATCTAAAGCAAAGAAAAATACCATTTGAACCCCGGTTGGCCAAGCAACAGACAAGAAGCTCCGGTCCCAACCGATTAAAATCAATGGTTTTAAAATCGGGGCCATCATATTGTAGAGTCTGACGCCCGACCCAACGGCGTGCAATTAAGGAAGAAGCATAGTTATCAACCCTGATTGGGGTAAAAACTAAGCATGCAGACTGTCGCGCATTTATAATACATCCTGTACGTTTGTAACGTATGATTTTTCTAAACTGAAAAGAAAAATCATTCCTTCTTATAAGTTTCTCAACAATTATCAACCCTGATTGGGGTAAAAACTAAGCATGCAAACTGTCGTATCACATTTATAATGTATTCTATACGTTTCTAACGTATGATCTTTCTAAGCTGTACCCCACTTTTATATAGCAAAACTGGGGTAAGCAGGGGTATACCTATTTTTTCTTATTTTTGCTCCAAAACATAGATTGTGGGTACTCGTTAGAACCGCCTCGGCGAGGCGGTTCTAACGTGTACCCACAATCCATGTTTTGAGCAAAAATAAGAAAAATATCAAAAATGTTCTAATGAAAATTTTCAATTTTTACAATTTAAGAAAAAGCTGTATATTACATGGGCGTGTTTTCGTAATGTAACAGTTATCAACCCTGATTGGGGTAAAAACTAAGCATGCAGACTGTCATATCACAGTTATAATATATCCTATACGTTTGTAACGTATGATCCTTTCTAAACTGAAAAGAAAGAATGATTCCTTCTTAGAAGTTTCTTAACATTTATCAACCCTGATTGGGGTAAAAACTAAGCATGCAGACTGTCGTATCACATTTATAATATATCCTGTACGTTTGTAACGTATGATCTTTTCTAAACTGAAAAGAAAAATGATTCCTTCTTATAAGTTTCTTAACATTTATCAACCCTGATTGGGGTAAAAACTAAGCATGCAGACTGTCGTATCACATTTATAATATATCCTGTACGTTTGTAACGTATGATATTTTTCTAAACTGAAAAGAAAAATGATTCCTTCATATAAGTTTCTTTACAGTTATTAACCCTGATTGGGGTAAAAACTAAGCATGCAGACTGTCGTATCACATTTATAATATATCCTGTACGTTTGTAACTTATGATTTTTTCTAAACTGAATAAGAAAAAAACATTCCTTCCTATAAGTATCAACCCAGATTGGGGTCTCAATTGTATAACAACGAGTGATAGAAAATTCATACATAGTTGCAAAGAAGGAGTGGTCAGGATCGGTCGTCAAAATGGGAGACAGGTAACTGCAATGAAAATATACAGTGCGTAGAAAAAAGAATGGATGGATATTTGAGTCCCGGATTTGAGTTTCATGGAATATTTACCTCTTAATTAAATTTGAGTGTCAAATGACTTAAGCCTTCATATCAAAACTTCGCAAGCATTTGAAAATGATAAACCTCATGTTCAGTGACTTCCAGTAATTGCTTAGCAAACACATTTGTGTGCGAAATAACAATTGCTTCTCTTACTCTAAATTTACACCAAATTTGCTCGCATATGTCAATGTCTGGTTCACTTTTAAAGTAACTGGTACATAGTTTATGAGTCGTGATTCTAACGACTTCCCATAATCTTTTATTTTGGAGCAAACTTTTTTTTAAATTCAGTTTTACGTTCCTTTCAAGTTTATTTCAGCTCATATGAGACGGACCAATCAGTAGTTGGGCGAAACCGGTAGAACACCGAGAAAAATCACCTGGCACACCCGTAAGCAGAATTTTGCTTGTCGAGCAGGGCTCGAGCCCACATCGGACACAGCGGTGAAATGATCGGGTGATTAAGAAATAACGCTTTTAACAGCTCGGCCTCGGGGGCCACCGGACCAAACTGTAAACCCCCTACCACTATACAAAAGTGGACTATAAGGGGGTATGTATTGCAAGGATTACACTCCCAATGTCAGTGTGTGAATGAATCTTTATTTTTCAACCCCTGTCTTGGAAGGGTATGTAAGGATATGTTGTCCTGTTGATTACATACGTAGAGTTCATTGTATTATGACACCAGTAGAATGTAGTACACTTATGAATGAATGTGATTATATAGATTGAACATGTTAAAACATGTTAATTCTGTGATATGGATTTATGAATGGGGAGATATTGTTTAAATGCTTCTCTTAATCTATACCTGCTATTTCAATTATAAATGCCATCAGATTCAAACAATTTAGTCTATAAAACATACTGACTGGAATTATTAAGGTTAAATACGATTCGCAAAGAATTTCAATATTTTTCTAGGATTATGGTGCTATTTACCCAACTCTAGATTTTATACACTTATGACGTGATAAAAGAAAAAAAACTTGTAAAAAGACCATATCACGTAGCTAATTTGATATTGATATGTTGAGATGTATGAAAAATAAAGAACGTTTGTATCGTTGTATTTGCTTAAAAATAATGTCTAGATATGACAACAACAAGACTGCTAGAATTATCGTTCTTAGTTTGCCATAGGCTGCCGTCAGACAAAAACAAGAATACTTTGAAGGTATTGTACTCGAACATCATTGCAGTGATTGGATGATATCTTCTGAAAGGATGTACTATTATAATATTAACTGCTTTTGATGTTTAACCCTGATTTTCTTGGTAAGTACATATCGTAATGAGTACGAGTGGTATGGGCTTATAACAAATCCAAGCGCAATGTCAGAAAGATTTACACTGGGACGTTTTATAAATAATAAGTCTCCATTGTGTCTACTGCTATGATGAGCAAAGGATCCACCATCTGGAATTTACGATCAACGACTAGCTGTTAACCTAAGCCAATAAACTTTACAGAGTAGCTTAGTTATAAAATTGTCGCTATACAGCATGCATTAACATAAGAAAACGATGTTCTGGCAGAGAAGAAAAAAAATCGTGAATCATCTTCGCCACCACACTTGGTGACCGTCACCTTTGCTTTTTTGCGTCTGTGAGATTAGAGTCAGTCATTTCATGTCTATAACCAGCCTCTGTTACGTTGCAGGCTCGTTTGTTTATGTGTCGTATCAACGAAGACAGATATTCCCACGCCAGTGCGCCATAAATCCCATCTGTTGAACTCTGTTTAGACAATGTGGCTTATTTAATTATAAAACTGACCTTAAAACTAACAACTAAACATAATCGTTAACTAAAACACAAAACACCTCCACAATACAACTATGAGTGTTTTTCAAACATTATTTCAAAGACGGAGTATTCAAATCGTTATCTAAAACACAAAACACCTCAACTGTACAACTATGAGTGTTTTTCAAACATTATTTCAAAGTTGGAGTATTCAATTATTAACTAAAACACAAAACACCTCAACTGTACAACTATGAGTATGTTTCAAACATTGTTTCAAAGACGGAGTATTCAAATCGTTATCTAAAACACACAACGCATGAACTGTACAACTATGTGTGTATTCAAATATTGTTTCAAAGTTGGAGTATTCAATTATTAACTAAAACACCTCAACTGTACAACTATGTGTATGTTTCAAACATTTTTTCAAAGACGGAGTATTCAAATCGTTAACTAAAACACACAACACATGAACTGTACAACTATGAGTGTTTTCAAATATTGTTTCAAAGACGGCGTATTCAGATTGTTAACTAAAACACAAAACACCTCAACTGTACAACTCTGGATGTTTACAAACATTGTTTCAAAGAAGCAGTATTCAGGATTGGTCGTCAAAATGCTAGTAAGGCATCTGCATGTAAATGTAAGTCAAAATGGGTTAAATTATTATAAAAACTTGCACATTCAATATACAGAGATTTTTTTATAATTATATAAAAAAAAATCAGCAGATTTTCATTATTTTTGTCTTATTTTTTGCTCAAAACAGATTGTTGGTACACGTTAGAAACGCCTTGCCGAGGTTCTAACGAGTACCAACAATCTATGTTTTAGAACGAAAATAAGAATAATAGGTATATCCCTGCAAACCACAGTTTTTCTATATAAAAGTGGGATTTAAAGAGGTATATACATTTCACGGACACGTTTTTCTGATGTTAAGGCATTGGGTGCTTGCCGAACCCAACAAAATAGAAGTGTTTGGTTGTTCTGCCAGGCACGGCAAAATATCCCAAGGGGGCTGTTTTGCCGGACCTGGGTAAATGGACTCGTAGGCTATTTTGCAGGACCTAATATATTTTGTTTGAGAAAATTTTAAGACTCTCCCTTTTGAAGTGTTCATAAGTCTCACTTATGTAATGTTGTTTTGTTCTAATGATGGGGTACAGAAATTGTTTATTAAGCACTAAATTCCTGAAATCTAAAGGTAAAATTCCATGTTTGTACAACTACGAATTATACTAGAAACTTCAAAATAAAACTGCAGATGCGTACTAATTTCAGTATTGTAATACGATCCTATTGTAAGTACACATGGGTTTCTATGAAATTGATGCAGATGCTAATATATTACTGCAGCAAATGTTAACACATTTCCTACTATTGTTGAACTGCCCACAAATACAATAGAAAATAATTAATGACTGGGTTAAGTGAAGATGAGAAACCAATCTTCTGTTGCTATTTACTAATACTGATGCATATTCTCAGACTAATAATGCAAACTTCCCGTAATGTCAGACAGCGCTGGAATGCGGGTCAAAATATTGGAGCAAAAATATGAAAAATAGGTATAGCCCTGCATACCAAAGTTTTGCTATATAAAAGTGGGGTTCAGGGGGTATACATTACACGGAGTTGTTTTGTTCTAATGATGGGGGTACAGACATTGTTCATAAAGTACTAAACTCACGAAACGTGAAAGTCCATTTTTGTACGTACAACTACGAATTATACAAGAAACTTCAAAATAAAGCTGCGGATGCGTACTAATTCATCATGAAAAGAAGTCCGTGCAAAGAATACCACCTTAAACCCCCACTTTTATGTCGTAAAACTGGGGTATGCAGTGGTATGCGATGCGGTTCTAGCGCGTACCCACAATCTATGTTTTGAGCCAAAAATATGAAAAATATCATTTTTTTTCTGATAATATTTTCAATTTTTACCGCTGAAAATAAACTCTGTTTGTTGCATGGGCAAGGTTTCGTAATGTGGAAGAAGATCCTATCAATATACGCATTGTAATTCCACATGGGTTTATATGAAAATTGATGCAGATGCTATACTATTACTACAGCAAATATTAATACATTCCCTACTCTTGAATTGTCTACAAACGCAATAGAAAAATAACTAATAACTGGATTAAGTGAAGATGAGAAACCAATCTTCTGTTGCTATTTACTTAATACTGTTGCATATTCTCAGACCAATAATGCAAACTTCCCGTAATGTCAGACAGCTTCGGAATGCAGGTCAAAATATTGCATCCGGAAAGTTCATTGTATTGTGGCACCAGAATACTGTAGTTTATTTTGAGGCTTAAAGTCCCAGTCAACAATTTTTCAGTAATGTCAGGATGGAGCCAACACTTCCTGGGTTTAACCAGTACTATAGGGAGTTAATGTGTCTTGCTCAAGGACACATCACGGTGCCGCTTGTGGGGATCGAACAGTATACTGTAGTACATTTGAGTGAATGTGATGTGATTTATAGATAACTTAAACATGTTAAAAGCATTCTAATTCTGGAATATAAATTCATGAATGGGAAGAGAATGTTTATCTAAATCTATACCTGCAATTTCAATGATTCGAATAATTCTGTCTATTAAACCAGAGACATATACAGGAGGTATACATTTCACGAACATGTTTTCCTGATGTTAAGGCATTGGGTGCTTGCCGAACCCAACAAAATAGAAGATTAAACTTACTGCTCGCAGTAAAAGTAAAAGATAAACGAATTTTGCAAATCATTTCAATGATGTGATTATTATATTGTCATAGAACCTACTTTAAACATTATAGTTCTGAAATGAAATATTATCTCATTATTCAATATTAATTAAGTGGCCACAACACGTATTATGAAAACATACACATGCAATGAACAATGTTTTTTTCGGTTTCAATTGAAACAAATAGTTGAAATTGGTTTTATATTTTCCATAGTTTGGCTCAAAATATAGGTTTTGAGTACACGTTAGAACCGCCTAGCCAGGGCTGTCCTAACGAGTATCCACAATCTATGTTTTGGAGCAAACTTAAGAAACAATATGTATTACATAGCTTTACTATATTAAAGTGGGGTTAAAGGTGTTACATGTATATATTTCACGGACATGTTTTCCTTACTGGATATTTGTACGATTCGTTGAAAAAGAAACGTAACTTACATTTGCAACTTTGCGTTTGTTTTTACAAACAACGGCTGGGTGTGACAGTAACAAAGCTTCTAGAACAATAGTTCCACGTTGGACATAGGCTGTCGTTAGGAAAAAAAACAACAAAAAAAAAAAAAAAAAAAAAAAAAAAAACAGGCGCTTAAAGTATTTGAAGGTATATATTTAACATCATAACAGTGATTGGAAAACATAGATTTGTGTTTATGAAGACTGTTTATATGCATTAAAATGGATGCATGTATTTTCCCTACGTTACAGCCTATTTCGTTGGTAGTTCCGTTCGTGATGAAGTAGTGAAGGATAAAATAAAAATAAAAAAAATACAACTGAAATACTTGAAGAATAAAGAACTAAAGAAGTCACGAACATACTACGTTCTACCACTGACTGTCAAATATGATATTCAGCAAAGGATTCACTACATCGACTACCAGCTCTGTACTTAAGCCACTAACAATACAAAGTAGCATATTTATAAAATTGTCGTTATAGTGTTACAGAAACTACACTTTAAAGCCTATAATTCTAGTAAACGCATTAATGGTCCTCAATATCGCACATGTTTTTCGCTTCTAAGAAGCTAACATGCAGTATGATTATTTCGCAATCAGATATATGCTGCCTATTACGTACTAGCCTTTTCTAATACGTACTTCTGCTGTAGTTTTTATTGTTTTGTGTTTTGGAGTCGATTTTTGTGCTGTTTGAGTCTTATGTCCGTTTTCATATTTTCAGTTAAGTTCGGGTAACTGAGTGGCCGCCTATTGGGGAATAGCTGCTCACTCGGCTTACGATTTGTTTTCAGTGTATAGGTACCTAAATGTAATTTTGGTTTTTCCCACCCTCGGTTTGTGGAGTGGGTATTTCTTTCTGATTGCGCCATTTCCTGATCATTGCTACTTTTACCTTTTTGTCAAATTGCAGGCCTTTTTATGTTGCTGACTATGTTTGATTCTTGTCACTGAAGACAGGTGTTCTGACGCCAGTGTTACATCAATTTCATCTGTTGTACACAGTAAAGGCAATGTGGCTTATTTAACCCTAATTTGACGAATGGATTCTCTCATCATTATCAATAGGATGAGCCCACTTTCATTTTATGTGCATCAGGAGTGAATTTCGATTTTCATAAAAATTTTTGATGAAAATCCTCTTAGCAAACAGAAAAGCCACAGATGGAACGCCGCATTATGCGGCGTCACATCTATGGCTATACTTGTCTATGTCCCATGAAAAGGACACCAGGCTTAAATGAGTTAATAATCAAATTGACCTTAAAAGTAACAAATAAACATGGTCTTAGTAGGAAATCACAAAATAGCTCAGTCTTACAACTACGAGTGCTACAAGAAATTCCAAACATTGTTTCAAAAACGGAAAGTTACGATTGATCGTCAGAATGGGTAAATGTAAGCTTTTGTTCGCTGTCTACCAAACCCGGCAAATTAGCTCAAGTGGGGCATCTATACGGACTTTTCACCACGAGGACCGAAGAACTAACTAAATGTTATGAACCACTGCAGAAGCTGAGGGTGAGGTTACGGCCGTGTAAAATCGATTTAAACCCGCCAGTAACTTTGTGTTACTGATCGTTCCAAGTCGATACTTCTGTGGTGGTTCTTTTTGTTTTATGTCTTGGTGTTTAAAATATTTTTGTGCTGTTGGCGCCTTATGTATGTTTGCATATTTTTAGTTAAGTTAAGGTAACTGAATGGCCACCTATTGGGAAAATAGCTGCTCATTCGGCTTACGAAATGTTTTCATGGTATAAGTACCTGATTGTTAGTTTGGTTTTTTCCCACCTTGGTTTTTGGAGTGGGAGTCTTTTTCTGATTGCGCCTTTTCCTGATCTTTACCTACTTGTATTTTTTTTTGTTAAATGTTTGCTGGACCAAATATATATATATATATTGTGAAACATAAAAGCGATCTCACTTTCGTAGTGCTCTTGAGATTCAATGTTGGGCGCCAATACTTTATCAAGAACGAGTACTTTACTCATGAAAACTAAAATCCCCCTTGTCACATGAGGAGGTGGCTGGGTAGTCGCTATCGTCGAAACGAGGGCTAAATAAAATTATGTTAGTCAATATAGGTTAATATGAAAATTGTTGCAGAATGCTAATGAATTACAACAGAAATATGAATACATACACTGCAGATTCTCTCCTACTATTCTTGAATTGCATACAAACGCAATAGAAAAATAACTAATGACTGGATTAAGTGAAGATGAGAAACCAATCTTCTGTTGCTATTTACTTAATACTGTTGCATATTCTCAGACTAATAATGCAAACTTCCCGTAATGTCAGACAGCGCTGGAATGCAGGTCAAAACATTGCATCCAGAAAGTTCATTGTATTATGGCACAAGTATACTGTAGTGCACTTATGAGTGAATGTGATTTATAGATAAATTAAGCATGTTAAAAGCGTTTTAATTCTGGAATATGGATTTATGAATGGGAAGAGATTGTTTAAATGTTTCTCTAAATCTATACCTGCTATTTCATTTATAGATGGCATAAGATTCAAATAATTTTGCTCTAAAAACATAAAATACAGTAAAATTAATAGTTAAATGAGATTTGCAAATCATTACAATGATTTTTATGATTAGGTTGTTAAAGATCCTTCTTAACCCATATTTGACGAATGGATTCTCCCACCATTATCAATTGGATGAGTCAACTTTCATTTTTATGAGTGTTAGGTGTGATTTTTTAATTTTTATCTCATTTTTCGATGAATTTCCGCCAAGCAAACAGAATAGCCCCAGATGGGACGCCGCGTTCTGCGGCGTCCCATCTGGGGCTATGCTGTTTGCCTATGTCCCATAAAAGGGACGCCAGGCTTAAATGAGATAAGTTAAAACGAATCATAGTTCTGAGCTGTTCTGAAGACGAAAATAACACCCCGTTATACAAGGCTTAGAATAAAATTGTTTAGTGACCACAACACGGATATCATGTGTGTACGATACATGGAAAGGAAACCATTACGTAAACTTGCCCATGAAATATACAGAGATTTTAAAGTTGTAAAAAAATGAAAATTTTCAGCGGAAATTTCTGGATGTTTTTCTTATTTTTGCTCAAAACATTGATTGTGGGTACACGTTAGAACCGCCTCGCCGAGGCGGTTCTAACGAGTACCCACAATCTATGTTTTGGGGCAAAAATAAGAAAAATAGGTACACCCCTGCAAACCCCATTTTTCCTATATAAAAGTGGGGTTCAAGGGGGTATACTTTTCATGGACATGTTTTCCTGATGCTATGTCTGAATGTGACAACTACAAAGCTGCTGGAACAATAGTTCCACGTTTGACATAGGCTATTGTCAGAAAAAAATCACGGGAGCTGAAAGTATTTGAAGGTACTGAACATAGTTGCAGTGATTGGATAACATAGATGTGAGTATATGCACACTGCTTATATCAATAAAATGGATGCATGCATTTTTCCCGCGCTACAACCTATTTCGTTCTTAGTTCAAGTCGTGAGAGAAGCTTGCAAATTTAAAACTCAATTGCAGAAAGATTAAAAGTGAAATTCTTGAAGAATATCAGGAAAATGTTACGTTCTACCTACCACTGACTGCCATTGACTGGGAAAAATAGGGTGTATATGTATAGAATCACTTGTACCAGAGCTGTTAACAAACCCAGGATATTGAAATAAGAATTAAATGAATGCTATGGCAATGTACTATGACCCTAATATCTGATATAAGAATGATCTGATTTTCAATTTCATGAATTTTAATGAAAACTTCATAAAAAGGAAAGAAAAAGTAGAAGAAATTAAAAAAAAATGATTTGCATCTCGGCAACCAAAAGCCCTAACATGCTGAAAACGGCATCAAATGATTGCTAAGGCCATATTCCACCATTCTGTACTGCAATATTCTGTACTGCAACATTCTGTACTGCAATGAATCATTGTCCTAGCTATTTACTGATGCCATTTTGAGTTTTCTATAGCTATAGGTTGTCGAGATATTTTACTCACGTTTACTCACGTAGTCGACGTCATAGAAAGTCTTCAGACTTGTAAAGACGCATTTGGAATATAATTTCTTTGTCCGGTGTTTGATATTAGCAAGTTTGTTGATATACCCCTTCATTTTCGTTGATATTCCACTATTTTATACAGATCTTATTAATACCCATACAACAAAAGTCACTGAAATTTTTTATGTCTGATTATATGGTTATAGAACATTATCACAGCAATCATTTGATACCACTTGTAGCTCTATAGGTCTATTAGGAGCCAAGATACATGCGATTTTCTATGTATACCGCCTTAATTGTTTCCATAATTTTCCTCTAAATTCGAAAGACTTTGTTAATATCCATAAAACAAAAAATCAAATGACTTATGTATTGTAGTACAAGATGGTATAATATTGCCCTAGCAATCATTTAATGCCATTTTCAGCATGTTTTGGCTTTTAGTTGTGGAGATACAAGTCTTTTTGTGGCTTTACCTGTTTTATTTTTCCCTTTTTTCATTTCTATTTATGAAGTTTTCATTAACGTTCATGAAAACGAAAATTAGATCATTCTTATATAAGACATTAGGGTCATAGAACATTGCCATAGCATTCATTTGATACTAATTTCAGCATCCTGGGTTTATTTTAAAACAGCTCTGGTACAAGTGATTCTATACGTATACCCCCTATTTTTCCAAGATTTGTCTCCGATTTTAGTGTGTGTTCTATTAGTTTTCATGAATAAGCAAATTCAACGATTTGAATAATAGGTATTAAGGTAAAATTGCTATGTCCATTCATCACTATCAGACCAATTATAATATTCAGAGCATGCTATTGTTGGCATATGAATATTTTTGTGAGTAGACCCTATTCTTTAGAATCACATTGAGGGTGGGGATGGACACTATGTAATTAAACATCATGCAAATGTATTCATTGTTGAGGACAAAATTTTATGGCATTATGGTGGTCCCTCTGACACACTGGCAGCCATGAAAATTGGTTTCAGGGATACAAGATAGATCTTATAACCCATGCAATGGCTATAGTTTTTTCCCTTGTTTTTCCTCGATTTTTGACATTTTTATTAATATTCATGAATATGCAAATGAGATAATTTTCCTTTAGGCCCATGACATCAATAAATTTGTCATATGATATTACTGGTTAGATAACAAAGTTTCACAAAGATCGTTTGTGCCTGAAATTAGTTTATGGATTTTTAATGATTTTTCTGTCCATTTTAATGTTTTCATTAAAATGCATGAATATGCAAATTAGCTAACGAGCATTATTTACCATAGTATAAAAGGACAACGCCTAAGCTATAAAATGAAACCAGGTTCAGTGGTCTAGAATAAGTAACAGCAGAGGTATGGCCAATTTTGTATGTACACCCTCATGCTCAAGATTCGCGTTAATGGTTGCCATGGAAACCATGCATTTTTTTTCATAGTGCAAAAGAGTTTATCTTTGAGGACAAAACTTCTTTGCATTTCTGGGGTCCCAATGAACGATTTGACACCCATGAAAAAAATGCCCTGTGAGGTGCAAGGTAGGTCAAATTAGCTCCCGGGGTAAAAGTAGCATACTATAAAATTGTCGTTTTAATATTATAGAAAATACACCATGTATTGACATAAGAAAGCCTATGCTAGCAAAAGAGATAAATAAAAAATGTGAATGGTCCTCCCTTCGCACATACTGACCAGCTTTTTTTTCTCAACGGTTCTATTTTGCATATTACTAGCCTTTGTTAAATAACAGTTTTTAGGTTGATTGTGTCTGTTTCTTGTCCCTGAAGACAGGTGTCCTGATGACAGTCATCGCGAAATCATGTCCATGTACATGTACTGTATATCCCCTTGAACCCCGTTTTTATATAGCAAAATTGGGGTATGAAGGGGTATACCTATTTTTCTTATTTTTGCTCCAAAACATAGATTGTGGGTACTCGTTAGAACCGCCTCGACGAGGCGGTTCTACTGTGTACCCACAATCTATGTTTTGAGCAAAAATAAGAAAAATATTGAAAATTTTCTATTGAAAATTTTCATTTTTTACAATTTTAAAAATCCCTGTATATTGCATGGGCATGTTTTCATAATAAGTGTTACATCAATTCCATCTGTCGTACACAGTAGAGACAATGTAGCTTATTTAATTATCAAATTGACCTTAAAAGTAACAAATAAACACGGTCGTTAACTAAAATATCATAAATCATCTTTGAGAACAACTACGAGTGATACATGGAATTTAAAATATATAGTTGCGGAGGCGGGGTAGAGTCAAGAGAGTCGAAATTCGGCTCTCTTATAATGTAAGTTAACATAAATTGATATAAAGTGCTGATCCTTATCACAAGAACATACATACGGCCAATTAACTACCTACCATACGTACAGTACATTTGATTTATGATTTCATGTTTATGCACTATATTTGAATAGTGTTCTATAATTTACGTATGTCAGTGTATAATACTTGATCATGCACATTATTATGAAATCTGGTCTTGGAAATGAATGCCATTGTTGCCTGTTTGTTCCTTTTTACTGTTTATGTAAAACCTATTAACCGAGTTTGAGATGTTCATATACTGGAAACACCCGCCGCGTACGAATTGTGACACCGTGCCGCAAGAAGTCTCAAGCTTGTACAAATTGGACAAATTTTTTAATTGGCGGCCCCCGTGTCCGAGTGGTTAAGAGCGCTGATATTTCATTACCGCGCTTAACCATTCTGTCATCTCACCGCTTTGTCTGGTGTAGGTTCAAGGACGTGTGAGACAAGCCCAGTTCTGCTTGCGGATGTGCCAAAAGGTTTTTATCGGAGCTCTCCCATTTTCGCCCCACCTACCATGTGAGCTGAAATAATCTTGAAAGGGACGTTAAACTAAATCAAACAAATCTTTCATTGTTCGGTATATCTCGCCATCTACTAACCTTAATGGGTATCCTATGGTTTCTAGATGGAAATCTTATATACAGTGTAGTTGATTTATAACAAAACGATAGAGGTAGAATATGTATTCTTGTATACATATATATACATTGTTCAAAGTCATTCAAAATTTCCTTTTTCCCATATTTCGCATCCACATACTAAAATATGATGTATATTTCTTATAATTTAAGAATATTTGCAATATTTTATATAGCCTGACTGAGCGTTTTATGTCTCACATTTCTGAAAATGTTGAAAATTAGCAATTTTCAAGAAAAATAAGAATAGAGGGTCCAGGAATCGATGCAATTAATTCTAAAGTCCAAGCACAGACACCAGGTGGGAAAGAAAATACATAAAACACAACAAAACATTTTTCCGACAACACACACGAAGAGCAGAATGACTAGCTCTTTCCAAACAAGGTAGCCATCCGGCTAAGTTTCAGCCGAAACGAAAGGCAACGAGCAGTGAGGCAGGCACAATAAACAGTAGTATCATGAAGGTAAACCACTTTTCCTGGGAAACCGATTATCGTTTTTACTGGGGACAACGCCGAAAACTATTTTTCCTGAGGACATCCTCGATTTCATAAAGAAAGAAAATTAAATAAAAACAAACATAGCCTGTCCTAAATGAACATGCGTTTTTAAAGCATATAGGTATATTTAAGCTGTTTTCATCTTGCTAATGTGTTTATTAGTTTTTTGGGACACTTTTCATGGAAGGATGAAACGTCATAATTTCACTGATGTTAATTATTCGGTTTTAGGTACATGTATAAAATCGACCTTATAAAAATCTTAACAGCTAAAGTTCCTATTGGATTGTGCCAGCTGCTTGTTTTATGAGCAAATGATTGTTTTTATGTCTTTTTAAGTCTTTCCAATTTAACGTGGATTGATATATTTACAAAGTCCCTAACCCCCCTAAACTTTGAACATGTTGTTCTCAGTCCTGGGATACAGATCATTCATGATATTACATCTCCTGAAAGGGCTATGAATGACAAACGTTATCCTAGTAATATAACCAGAATTTGTATTTGCATTTTCGTGCATGTTGGTAGTGAAATGCACTGTTAGTTTGAAAACTGCTTTTATTTTTCTTGCATTGTTTTACGCTTAAATAAGAAATATTGTGGGATGAGTGTTGGCACGGTATTTAGTAAGTAGAAAAATCTATCAACTGCTATCATTTTTGTTCTGTTTGAAACAATTCTTACCGGAATATCTGCAGACAAAAAGCCCGTTTTTTTAGACTAATCGAGGTCAAATTAATGGGCTTATTTGTTATGTAAAAAGGCTATGGAAATATACTGTATATGTATGTTCTACCTGAATGAACAGACTACCTGTCCTATTTTAACAGGTATACACAGCGTGTACATACTATAATGCATATAAATATACTGTACAAAATAATTTTATCTATGTTTTATTTGAGACATGTCTCAGAGGACTTTAAATCCAACGTTACTTCAACAACGCACAACAATTGTTTTTACCCTTATTCAAGTGGCATATAAGCGAGGGCTATCAAGTCTCTCTATACTCAAAGGGACTACATTGTCTGTGAACAAGCATCAGTAAATCGTTTCATTGGCTTTTGAGGTAACAGCAAAACTCTGTGAAAGCAAGGATTTGTTTGTAGAAGAAACATTTATATGTCAAATCAAGGCAGTTAGAGATTATTTCATTCAGCCCCTATCAGGTCGGGAGTCTGAAGCGTATTCTGTAGCATGTGAAAACATACCTTTTCATTTTCATTACAGGCCAGGGGTGGGTCAGTCTGTGGTGTCTGTACATATTTTCATGCAAGAACTTAAAGCATGTATCAGAAAATCTTTTCGTGAATGTGAAACTATTTTGAAATAAATACATGACCACTTTGGTATAAAACACAGTCTGATCAAACCAACCCAGTTTTCCATATTAAACACTGATTTTTAGCATCTGGTTGTTATCATGAGCATACCAGCATGACATTGATTGCTTATTTAAGATTTTAGAGGAGCTTTCTTACAGACAAATGTTCAACCAATCAAAACAGAGCTTCACAGACCATCTAAGTTTTCTGTTCATAGCCCTTGCTTATATGCCACTTGCCTTATTAGATACATAAAAGATATTGTCAGAAGAACTTCCCTAATGTCTTAAACGTATGAAGACACTGTTCAAAGTAAAAGTTGCTTAATTTATTTGGCATGGTATATTTAAGGTACAGGTATTTGCATAAGTGACGGACAATATTATTTAAAGTAATAAATCTGATAAAGATGATGCACCTGCTATTCATGCAAATCGTTTCTAAGCTAATTTTTCAGTTTGCAAATTAGTTGGAGAACATTATTTAGACCTTCACAAAGGTTTCTATCAATTAAAATCAAAAATTTATTTTAAAGGATTATTTATGGAAATTTATTAGAAAAATAGGTAATTTCACTAAAAACTTCTATTACAATGGCTTCCCTTTGGAAAACATTATCATTCATAAGAAAGTTTAAGGTTTAGGGATTATTCTGGTATGTAACATGCCACATTTTTTTAAAAAAATCTATGAAATATTTATGAGCAGAAAACACTATTATTATAGTAATAAGGAACCTTAAATTTGCATAAGGTAGACGCGTGCCGAATTTCTAAAATGCTATTGTTACATCATGTTGATACAGCAATAGCCAGACAGATTGCTTTGTTATATGAGCCGCCACATGGGAAAACCAACAATCTGCCTAGGCAAAAACAAAGGCGCAGATCAGCTTCGTAGTAACTGCGAAGCTGATCAGCGCCTTTGTTTTCGCTACTCGGATAGAACAGTTCCTCTTCTACTTAAATCCGAAATTTCTAGCTCTTTTCTGTGACTGTACAGGTCGGTTTGTGTCGAACCTGGTCGGAAACCACATTGTTGGTTTTCCCACGAGGCAGCTCATTGAGTTCATCCGCATTTAGGTTAGACCATTAGTAACAATTAGTGTCAATTGTATCGTGCATCCCAGTCGTAGCATATAGTGACTGTACAATTAAAACTGAGATCCTTTAAGAACAACAATTAACAACAAATATATTTATTAAAGTCTCACTTCTACATATATACATAATAAGACATAAAACATGATACATATTAAAATATGTAAGAACCAGCGAAGACAATATTGAGAAAGGGGATGGGCCATACCGCGGTTTCGACTACTAAAGTCTCGTCAGTGACCCTTTAGATTTACTAAAATTTTGCAACTTTCAACAGGGTAGTCGATACAAAGACTAGTATTATCCAAATGGGACCAAATATGTTAACCATTGGTAAGAAGATGAATCTTAACCGATAATAAATTTCTAATTACTCGGAATATCCTCGCTGATCTCAAAAAAAATAACCTGCACTATAGCCTGCACTATAACGCAGAAAGCCCCTATCTCACTGGAATGCGACAACTGTAGACTAGTTCGCGAATAGTTGGCGACAAGGATTGACGATATAAACACAACTCGCACGAACGTCGCACGACCGTCTTGCGAAATATTTTGGCGAAAAAATTCGCATAAAATTTTTAAACATGTTTAAAAAGGTACAAGTAGGCAAAGATCAGGAAAAGGCGCAATAAGAAAAAGATTCCCACTCCAAAAACCGAGGTGGGAAAAAAACCAAACCAACAATCAGGCACTTATACCATGAAAACATTTCGTAAGCCGAATGAGCAGCTATTTTCCCAATAGGTGGCCACTCAGTTACCTTAACTTAACTAAAAATATGAAAACATACATAAGGCGCCAACAGCACAAAAATATTTTAAACACCAAGACATAAAACAAAAAGAGCCACCACAGAAGTATCGACTTGGAACGATCAGTAACACAAAGTTACTGGCGGGTTTAAATCTTCGCGACCAGTTCGCGACGAGTTCGCGACACATAAAATTCTCACTCAAACGAATGTCGTGCGAAAGTCCGCGACAAAATTCGCAAAACAGTCGCGAGAAATTCGCATGCCAGTGAGATACTAGCTTTAAGACGTTAATTACTTTTTTAAACTAGAATTGTCAGAGAATCTGACTATAGCCCCGCTTCTCAGCTTTTTTGCAGGGTGAAAAAAACAATGACAGGTAACTATCACAAGCTAGATCTCATCAATATTGATGCGCATACAAAATTTGGTCTGAATATGTCAATTCTTTCTCAAGATATTGAGCGGAACAAAATTCTGACCTCAATAAAGGGCCATAACTCCGTCAAAATTTTGCGAAAAATGACAGGTAAAAATCCCAAGCTAGATCTTGTCAATGATGATGTGCATACAAAATTTGGACGGATTCTGTCATTTCGTTCTCAAGATATTGAGCGGAAACGAAATTCTGAAGTCAATCAAGGGCCGTGACTCCGTCAAAAATGTGCGAAAAACAACGGGTAACGATCCCAAGCTAGATCTTGTCAATGTTGATGTGCATACAATATTTGGTTGGATTCTGTCAATTTGTTCTCAAGATATTGAGCGGAAATGAAATTCTGATGTCAATCAAGGGCAGTAACTCCGTCAAAATTTTGCGAAAAAAGATTGGTAACAATCCCAAGCTAGATCTTGTCAATGATGATGTGCATACAAAATTTGGTCGGATTCTGTCAATTCGTTCTCAAGATATGGAGCGGAAACGAAATTCTGACGTCAATCAAGGGCCGTAACTCCCTCAAAATTTTGCAAAAAATGATGGGTAACAATCCCAAGCTAGATCTTGTCAATGTTGATGTGCATACAAAATTTGGTCGGATTCTGTCAATTCGTTCTCAAGATATTGAGCGGAAACGAAATTCTGACCTTAATCAAGGGCCGTAACTCCGTCAGAATTTTGCGAAAAATGACGGGTAACAATCCCAAGTTAGATCTTGTCAATGTTGATGTGCATACAAAATTTGGTCGGATTCTGTGAATGCGTTCTCAAGATATTGAGCGGAAACGAAATTCTGACGTCAATCAAGGGCCGTAACTCCGTCAAAATTTTGCGAAAAATGACAGGTAACAATCCCAAGCTAGATCTTGTCAATGTTGATGTGCATACAAAATTTGGTTGGATTCTGTCAATTCGTTCTCAAGATATTGAGCGGAAACGAAATTCTGACGTTAATCAAGGGCCGTAACTCCGTCAAAATTTTGTGAAAAATGACGGATAACAATCCCAAGCTAGATCTTGTCAATGATGATGTGCATACAAAATTTGGTCGGATTCTGTCAATTCGTTCTCAAGATATTGAGCGGAAACGAAATTCTGACGTCAATCAAGGGCCGTAACTCCATCAAAATTTTGCGAAAAATGACGGGTAACAATCCCAAGCTAGATCTTGTCAATGATGATGTGCATACAAAATTTGGTCGGATTCTGTCAATTCGTTCTCAAGATATTGAGCGGAAACGAAATTCTGACAACAATCAAGGGCCATAACTCCGTCAAAATTTTGCAAAAGATGAAGGGTAACAATCGCAAGCTAGATCTTGTCAATGTTGATGTGCATACAAAATTTGGTCAGATTTTGTCAAGTCATTCTCAAGATATTGAATGGAAACGAATTGTTCACGGAAAGACAGAATGACGGAAAGACGGAAAGACGGAAAGACGGAATCACGGAAGGACAGGGTGAATCCAGTATAGCCCCACTTTTCCAAAGCGGGGCTATAAATACCCGTAGTTATAAATTATATACGAGTATTCAAATAAGCATCTTTTGATGAACGAAAAATTTAATTAACGCACGTATATAACAAATCTCACGTTAACTCTACACGAACGTTGAGTTAATATACAATCTTCATAAAATACGTTACCGTACATAAAGGACCTATGAACAACACGTATACTATAAGCTTGTGTAAGTTTGTCAACAGAATCTTGAGGTGTTTAAATTCTAAATTAGCTAAGTGTTGTTTTCCACATTTGCTCTATTTTGTCTTAAATTTGCCTATGAATATGAAATAATTTCGTCCGAAATTGTCGTATTTACGTCCGCAGGAAAAATAGTTTTGGCGTTGTCCCCAGTAAAAACGATAAGCGTTGCCTCAGGAAAAGTGGTTTATCTTCATTATACTTGTCCCCAGTAAAACCGATAATCGGTGTCCCAAGAAAAGTGATTTATCTTCATGTTATACTACTGATAAGTAAGCCTGTCTCTCTGTCCTGCCCGTTGTGAAGCTTAGCGGGATGGCTACCTTGTTGGGAAAGAGCTTGTCATTCTGTTCTTCGTGTGTGTTGTCGGAAAAATGTTTTGTTGTGATTTATGTATTTTCTTTCCCACCTGGTGTCTGTGTTGGGACTTTATATTGAATTGCATCGATTCCTGATCAATCTATTCTTACTTTATATGTCCATCCAATATCGACCGCTCCAAAACGGTTCTGCTACAATTTATCCTGACGATGTCAGTTTATTCTGTCTGTCTGTTTGTTATGTCCGTCTTCTCTATTTTGGTTGGTGCTAGCTGATATATCGATGTGTAAGAGCTATACGTGTATTCATTTACATACGTTTTGTTTAATTTGGTTGTTATGTCTTTTCTTGTCTTTTCTTTCCCGCCTGGTGTCTTTGGTTCGTATTTTAAATTTTGCTCTATCGCTTCCTGGACCTTCTATCCGTAACTCATTACGAAAACTTGCCCTTGCAATATACAGAGATTTTTTCAGCTGTAAAATCTTAAGAGAAAATTTCATCAGAAAAATTTGGTATTTTTCTTATTTTTGCTTGAAACATAGATTGTAGGTACACGTTAGAACCACCTCGCCGTTTGTACCCACAATCAGCATGTTTTCGAGCAAAATTAAGAAAAATAGGTATACCCCTGCAAACCCCAGTTTTCCTACATAAAAGTGGGGTATAAGGGGGTAGACATTTCACGGACATGTTTTCCTTATGTTAAGTAAACATACACACTTCTGTGGGAGTTTTGAAACGTTGAATATCAATAATCATTTTGTTTAATTATGAAAATGACATGTCACGCTCTTTGATAGCGTGTAAATTCCCTATATTCAACGTGTGTAGTCAACGAAAGATGCCGTCCTCAGAAATCTAATATATAGAGGATATTCAAGTTTTTGGAGTGAATATGAGTTTTATTTCATTGAGTGAAGTGAAAATTTTTTATATTTCATGAGTGCCGAAGGCACGAATGAAATATATAATTTTTCACTTCACGAGATGAAATAAAACTCATATTCACGACAAAAACTTGAATTTTCTTTTTATTATATTGCATGTAGTCATTGTAACGTTGCGCGCTAAAGCATATGACGTCAAAATCTTAAATGACGTCATTACGTCACGTCATTACGTCGCTATTGTGTGTGAACGTTCATTGCGTCAACAATAGCATAGATTATAAATTTAGTTATGTATAAATTAGAAATAAAACGGTGGAATCGTAATTTGCGTATTCCCAAATCTTATATTTTCACATGTGAAAATATAACTTTTTTTATATTTTCACATGTGAAAATATAACTTTTTCAAATATTGGTTATATTTAATACATATTTCTCTATATTTCATCACTTGCCATATAATAAATCACTTTAAAACATTATTAAAAGGTGTCCCTTATACAAAGATTATTTTTTCTCTTTATTTTCTTTTTCGGTTTACAAAAGATAATACATCTTACTGTTTTGTAGTTACAAAATACATTTCAGTAAAACAATATCTATTATAAAGAGTAAGGATGGCTGTTAAAAATGATGTATCGGCTACCTCAATTGAAAATAAGTTGACCTCAAGCAATGAAGGTATAAATGATGCCGCTGAAACGTATAATAGAAAACGTCGTTGACCACACAACTGTTATCTTAGAATGGTCTATAACAGAGTAATTGTTCTCCTGACACAGCTCATATGTAGAAGAGAAACATGTCTGATTGACTTGCAAAGCCTCTGTGGTATTCTGACTGGATTTTCCATTTGTTATAAAAACAGATGAATGTCCATCAGTGGGTTAAAATAACAATATGAATATCATATTGATCAGAGACAGGTAAGACAATGCTGTTGTTATTGCAGCACATACTCAGCATGCTACCACACTCATGAAATATTTGGTTTTATGTTTTTAACACTCTTTACAATATTATCTTAGTCATGTCGGCACCGAGCCACAGTTTGATGATGCGTTTTAATAAGTGCTATGAGTAGATACATTGTCTTGCTCAAGGGCACAACCCCATACGCCAGTGGGATTCGAGCCCCCGGCCTCTCTACCCGTAGTCAGACATCTTAACTTCTAAGCCAGTTTCTTTCTCGTCCTTAAAAAGAGTCCTGATCATCAAATGAGCCGCCTCGAGGGAAACCCAACAATGTGGTTTCCGAACAGATCCGACACAAACCGGGCTGCAGAAGCACAGAAGATGGCTAGAGGCTGGAAATTTTGGATTTAGAAAGTAGAGGAAGTGTACTATCCGTGTAGCGAAAACAAAGGTTCTGATCAGCTTCGCAGTTACATGTACTGCGAAGCTGATCTGCGTCTTTGTTTTCGCATATGCAGATTGTTGGTTTTCCCATGAGGAAGCTCAAATATTGTGTTTGAATCACTCAGATTCCAATCTAAAATATATTGTTCATCATTTCATCTTTATGTAATTAGTAATGTTCTGTATAAGATGTTCAGGTACATGGTGGTGATCTCTATCTTATTTAATTATTATTTTCTGCTCAAGTTAAGACAAGAAGTTCGTGACTCTCGTCTTGAACGTTTTCGGTTCCAATGAGCTGTTAGAACATAGTAGACTGGCTCCCGTCCTATATCCAATATAATATTACCTCATAGTACCATGTTCTATAACCTCTACAAATATTTTTTGTACGAATTTCCTCTCTTCATAGGCTCAGAATCAAACTCAGCAATCAGAAGATCTAGAGCAATATAACATATGCATGTTTTACTTTAAAAACAAAAGTTTGACGGCGGGAGCCAGTCTAAGAACATAGGTGCGTAGGGAGCAGAAGAGATAAATATTATAAACCATTGATAATAATAATTAAGTTGTAATACTGCCCATTTCAATCTCCTACCCTATCTTAAAGCCGGTCACTAGAATCGCCACGGCGTAGCGAAGAACGCCCTCAACATAAGGGAGGGGATTCTTGAGCACACATAACAAAGTTTTTATGAACAAGTCACAAATGTATAGCTTCCAATTGAGCCGCCGCATCAGAAAACCAACAAACTGTATATGCGAAAACAAAGGCGTACTGCACAGCTGATCAGCGCCTTTGTTTTCGCAACAACGATAGTGCCATTTCTCTTCTACTCGCATCCAAAATTTCAAGCTTCTAATCTGCTTCTGAGACTGTAAAGGCCGGTTTGTGTCGGACCTGTTCGACAACCACAGCTTTGGTTTTCATGGCTTAATTATTACCAAATACTCCCCAAATCTGGTCTTCTAGAGGAGGATTGGTGAAAATCAAACACGATTTTTGACGGATTTAATAAATATCAATGTATTGATCTCTGTTTCAGATACATCGGGCATATGATGATGACTTTGACCTTAACGCGGTAATAGAAACCATATAAAATGGAGAAGAACGGAAGCTCACCGGAGAACCAGTCAGACAAGGCTTTTCTGGCAAATGCAAACACCAACAGTAAGTTGTATTATTTCGGTTGGCGAATTACACTCCCCATGGGGTTGATGTTCTAAACTGAGTGGCACTTCTAACGCAACACTTATCTTTCTGGACATAACTAAAAAATCAATTGACCGTTCTTCGTGAAATTTTCAACATTTAGTTCATCTTTTCTTGTTAAATGTCTGTAATTTTCATAAAAATCGATGGACTATAATGCAATAAATTAGATGTCTATATAATATGTATAATAATGACTGAAAAACAAAAACTCACAATAATCCGGTTGAGCTGATAAATGCAAGTTATTCGGATATCATAGCAGTGGAGTTTATCTTTGTCAGTTAATATCCTGTGTGTCCAAAATGGGCCTGGGCGACACATGGACACCTCCTCCTTATGGACAATACATATTTATTAATTTCATAACGAATCCTTGTGGGATGTTTCACCACTCATCCAAAGAAAGTTTTGTAGTCTGTGACCTGCAAATTGGTAGATACAGACAGTTTACAGTTAATAATTATGTGAATATTCGAGGTCAAGTTTACTTTTTACCTTGACCAACAAGGCTATTAATCAAAGACAAAATCTCATGTGAGCGAAATGAGGACCATAAGTCCTCTTGTTAACACTCATTTTATTATAGACCTTCAAGGACAACGAAACTGTTGCATCTCGAGGGTAGACTTCTAGCTATTCAAATGCCTATCATTTCGTATTTGATTATTAATGCCTTCTAAATTAATGAGCCGCATCGTGAGAAAACCGGATTTTTGCCTATGCGAAAACAAATGCACAGATCAGCTTCGCATTAACTGCGAAGCTGATCAGCGCCTTTGTTTTCGCTACACGGATAGTACAATTCCTCTTCTTCCTAAATTCGAAATTTCAAGCTTCTAGCCATCTTCTGTAGCTACTTAGGCCGGTTTGTGTCAGACCTGGTCGGAAACCCCGAAGACCGGTTTTCTTGCGTTGCGGCTCCTATAATTGTATAGAATACTCTCACTGAATCAAACCAAAGAATCTCAGTTTTAATTAATTTTTATCTGCTATTACTGCAGCTGGTGTTGTGCCGTGTGGCGGCCCTAAAAAGTCTCCCCGTACGTCATCCATAATGCAGGTTATATTTTCTCTTTGGTCCTTTGAGATCAGCGAGGATATTCTGAGGAATCAGAAATTTATTATCGGTTAAGATAAATTTTCTAACAAATGTTTAACATATTTGGTCCCATTTAGATAATACATGTACTGGTCTTTGTATCGACTACCCTGTTGAAAGTTGCAAAATTTCAGTAATTCTCTTTGGCCCCATGTTTCCAAATCTAAAGGGTCACTGACGAGACTTTAATAGTCAAAACCGCGGTTTGGCCCATCCCCTTTCTCATTAATGTGTTCACTGCTCTTAAAGGATCTCAGTTTTAATTAGTTTCTCACTGAATCAAACCAAATTTGTTTTGGCCATATTTGTGCTTGGCCCAATAAACTTTTTTTATTTAAAAAATGGTGACAGTTATCGTTTTTAAGTAATATGGTAATATAAGTTCTTTACTGCATAATGGATTCCGACTTCACGGTTTGAATCAGTGCTTTGTCAGTTCGAGAACTTTCGCTAAGAAAAGTTAGTGGTATATTCCTTAAAAATATTTATAAACGACTACTATACGCTGTTAAATACCCTTTACAGCTCCGTTCAGCTATTGATATACCCCTGCAAAATTCAGAAATAAATTAGCAACTCTTTTTATTTTTGAACAATGTCACTTGCGCGGATAACTTGACGATCTTTTTTCATATATTGTGTGAAGTATGAAGTTAAATATTTATTTGTATATATGTATGTATTATTAAATTTCCAGATTTTGTAACATTTTATTTTGATTACATAATATATGTAGCCCATATTTCTTTTTCAAATAAAACAGCTTATATTCACGTTTTAAAGATTCCACAAGGAATCACTGTTTAGGAAAGAATAACCATGATTGCACTAAGGCTGATTTTTTGTCTTAATGGACTACTTACAAAGTTACACCCTGATTTTCATTCAATATCCATTTTAGAATTTCATGGTAATGTGGTTGTTTCAATTTAAAACTGAACACGTCAATGCCAGTCAATGATCCGAAAAGACTTTATATTTATGCAAGACAATGCTCTTTGTAATAATGCCAAATCCGAAAAACACATTCAGAAGAACGCCTGTCTTTGGATGTCTAGGCGATTGTTGTAAACCCTAATGCGATAATCCATACAAAAGAGTTTGCATCAGGAAAACATGTCCCTGCAATATATACCCCCTTAAACCCCACTTTTATATAGTACAACTGGGGTTTGCAGGGGTATACCTATTTTTCTTATTTTTGCTCCAAAACATAGATTGTGGGTACTCGTTAGAACCGCCTCGGCGAGGCGGTTCTAACGTGTACCCACAATCTATGTTTTGAGCAAAAAAAAAAAAAGAAAATTATCAATTTTTTTCTGATGAAATTTCCAGTTTTTACAAGTGAAAAAAATCTCTGTATATTGCATGGGCAAGTTTTCGTAATGGCGATTACCATGCAAAGGAGCTATGAGAGATAGCCTGACAATGAAAAACACGTTCTGTTCCTGTGAAAGTTTCATTCCACTGTGGTATTCTGTACCTAGAGAAAACAAATCATGAAACAGCATGATGAAATGCTCAAAACTCGCGTATTGGCAGTATACAAAGCCAGAGGTGACCCCACAGGGCTTGACGACATACTTGCCTCATGAAGGAACTCACTTGCAAGAAGTCCAGGTGGAATATGGTTTCTCTTGCAAAATGACACTGACGTGTTTAGATTTAAATTCAAACAACCTCTTTAACATAAAATTCAAAAATGCACATTGAATGAAGATCAGTGTGTAACATTTTAGATAGTGACAATAAAGGCAACAAATATTCCATTTCAAGATACAAGATACAAGATACAAGAAACTTTATTTACCGTCGGTTTTTGTATAACAGAGAACATTAGCTACATGAGCTATTTTCCGACATAACAAATGTAAGAATAACATGTAAAAGCAGCTGTAAAAGAGAAGATTAATACATTTATGTAAAAGATTATATCACATGCAGTTTACCAAGAAATATATACATTACATACTTAGTTATATGAATTAATTTTGTCGAAAATTTACAACATTCAAGGAAAGCCCAGTCGGGTTTTAAATTCGACAACAGAAATAAACTGAAAATGTAGCAAATATCACAGCATGCATTAAAAGGAATACAATTTGTACAGTGAACAAATATAGAGATCATGGCATGCATAATATTAACAAGTTTGTACATAAAAATGCTAAAAATCACAATAGACTCAGAGCCGATGTTGATACCCTTCCCCGCTGTACGGCCATTCCCCACAAGCACATGAAGGACATCAGCATCAGTATTGCATATATTACTACTTTCAATTGTTTTGAAACTTATTTTTGTAACACAGTAGTATTTTTAAAATCTAATCACTCTAAAACCCTTAATTGCAGCCTTTGAAGCCAAAAAAATAGAAAGACATTGTGACCTAAAAAGATACAGAGTCTTGAGGCGAAAACGAAAGCGCATCAAAGCCATGCATAGGTTAAGAGCTTAAAAAAGCACATATAATCACACACTGGTTAAGAGCTTGAAATAAAGTAAAACGAATAAAAAACATAACATTAAAAGAGCATAACATACAGTTTTGCACACATAACACAGTTTACTGACCTGACTTTCTTAACTGCCGCACATGGCGCAGTTACATCGTGGGCCCACCCATGTGCGGATCAGACCCTTGAACTCCTGAAAGCTTGTTACGGTCCTCATTTCATTGGGTAAGCTGTTCCACACACGGGCAGACTCAAACCTGAACGATCTCTGCCCATATGTGACAGTTCTGACTGTAGGTATCTTGGCTGTGTTTTCGTACCTGAAAGAATATTTTGAGTTTTTAGTTTCAATAAGGTCCCTGAGGTACACTCGGGATAAGTTGTTGATACATTTATAGGCTTCTGTAGCAATGCATCTGATCCTGTTCATATGCAGTGTTGGGAGATTGACCCTATTCAGAAGACTCTCATAGCTAGAGGAATAGTCATTGAAAACAATCCTGAGAGCTCTATTTTGCAGTTTTTCCAATTTCTCTGTATTTGCCTTGCTACAGAAATGCCATATAAGGGGACAATAGTTAAAATTTGATTGAATAAATGATCTGAAAATTAAAAGTCTAGTTTCCTCTGATAAAAATTTACTAAGTCTCTGTAAAACGTTTAATTGCCGCGCTGCCTTCATGCTCATTGCCTTGATTTGATTATCAAAATTAAGCAAGAAATCCAGCTCCACACCCAAAAGCTTTACATTCTGCTCACTATTTTCAATAAGAAAATGGTTATTCTTTCATAAATAACAAATAAAATTACTAACCGTTTACCATGGTTCCTTGTGGAATCTTTGAAACTTGAATATCAGCTTGTTTTTTTTTTGTTGTTGTTTTTTTTTTTTTTTTTTTTTTTTTTTTTTTTTTTTTTTTTTTTTTTGAAAAACTTAGGCTTCATATATTATGTAATAGAATTAGGCATAAAGCATTACCATGTCTGAAAGTTTTGTATACAAAGTAAATATTATTTACCCTCATACTTAACCAAATACACGGGGACCCAACTGTTAATCGTGATTATTGATGCGACGTGGAATGTTAATGCATGCCATTATGAAGTTTCGTATGCGTCGGCGAGTTCGTTACGAATGCGACGTTCCACATCCTCTGTCCTTGGACGGTAAGTACCACATGTTTTGCTCTCGTGAAAATAAACAAAGCCGAGTTTACAAAATCGGCGTCCACTATGATCTTCAAAATTCTTCTATATTCCCATTTGAAGTCAACTGGAATACTTACGGCACTTGTGTTTTTCAGCTAATGGTTTATAAAGTTGACAGGTAGATACAAGATTGCCACGAATGCACATTACGTTCTTAAAGTCCTTTTGTTTTTCTAATTCTTGGTCGTTAACTAAGAAGTATAACATAGTCCTATCGGTGTCTTTATTGAAATATGTATCAAAATGGCGTTGTAAATGCACATTTATCTACTGAACGTGAAAAACAGTAAGATAAGTATCTTTTGTATGCATCGAAGATGAAGGTACGTACTACTAGAATGAGTCATGGAAGAATTAGCATTTTGTTGTGCTCTTACAAAAGTTATTTACGTCAATGCAGAAGCATAACTTACGCCTTTATCAAGCGCAATATTGCATGGTGTATTTTTTCCTTGTAGTACATGTACTTCGTTGAGCGAGCTTCAAAGCATGTGCCACTTTTATTTTGAATGAGGTCACAGCAGAGTGGTTAGTGACTTCTTGCCTCGAAACAGCAAATCATTTTCTGGCATATCAGTGACATAGGTAATATGTTTTCTAACATTAAATGACCACTAAGGCTAAACCAAGTATTATTTGATCATTTAATATCGTTGGCTCCATGCATTTTGATAAGCGGGGTGGGGTGGCGGGGGGGGGGGGAGGGGGGGGGAGAGAAAACAAAAGAATTAAAGGGATTTGTGCGAGTTTTAGGTGCGGTTGTCCATCAATTTTCCATGGGAATGGTGTGTTGTACAAGAACAGCGATCAACTGGTTATTTTATTGCAACTAGATAAGTCTTTCGGGAGCCCTTTGAACCCTCGGCCTCAGGCTAAAACAACTTTCTCCAGCCTCTGCAATGTTAATACAGTATAAAAACATGGTTGACCCCTTTAACATGTATCTAGAAAATATTATTTGAAGAAAATGCATCACTGTCTCCATATCGTATCATTTGCTATTATATTTTACTGATTCATCGGTCTCAATCTTCCACGGTGCATTTCTGTGTCGCATATTAAATTTTAACAAAATCTACGATGCATACGAAAGATGCTTATCTTACTGTTTTTCACGCTCAGTAAATAAGTTTGCATTTACAAAGCCATTTTGATACATGCTTCAATAAAGACACCACAAGACAGTGTTATACTTCTTAGTTTACAGTCAAGAATTAGAAAAACAAAAGGACTTTAAGAATGTAATGAGTTTTCGTGGCAATCTTGTATCTACCTGTCAACTTTATAAACCATTAGCTGAAAAACACAAGTGCCGTAAGTATTCCAATTGACTTCAAGTGGGAACATAGAAGATTTTTGCAGATCATAGTGGACGCCGATTTTGTAAATTCGGCTTTATTTATTTTCACGAGAGCAAAACATGTGGTACTTACCGTCCAAGGACAGAGGATGTGGAGCGTCTCATTCGTAACGAACTCGCCGACGCATACGAAACTTCATAATGGCATGCATTAACATTCCACGTCGCATCAATAATTACGATTAACAGTTGGGTCCCCGTGAAATATATCAACAAATTCCTCCAGTTAACCATTTCTTATACCAGTGACTATTGTTCAAAAACAAGAAGAGTTGTCAATTTATTTCTGAATATTGCAGCGGTATGTTATTGTTAATAACTGAACGCAGCGCCATGAGCATTAACTCTATTTTTAGCACATGCGACCATGCCTTTAAGATCGTGTTGCCTCTATAGTGCAAATATTTTGACAGTGCCGGGTGACTTATGATACAGATATGTGTTTGTTGATCTTTGTTGATCAGACTCCTTCAAACAGACGTTTTATGTAGTGACATTCTGATTAGCCCAATAGGATGCATCCACGCAGTTCATGTGACACTTGAAAAAATATTTAAAGAGAGTAGAAACCCTTCTGCTAATATTTACAAAATGAGCCGCCCCGTGAGAAAACCAACAATCTGCATAGGCGAAAACAAAGACGCAGATCAGCTTCGCGGTAACCGCGAAGCTGATCATCGCCTTTGGTTTCGCTACTCGGATAGTATAATTCCTCTTCTACTTAAATCCAAAATTTCAAGCTTCTAGCTCTTTTCTGTGCTTGTACAGGTCGGTTTGTGTTGGACCTGTTCGGAAACCACATTGTTGGTTTTCCCACGAGGCGGCTCAAATGTTATCACGTGAGGACAACCGGCGCGGTATAAGTGTTTTACTATACCACCTGAGATCTTGTCTCCACGAACAAAGTATCTCGAGAGTCCGAGTCAATTTACAGCCAATCAAATCCCTATTATCGAGTGACATATATTGTTTACTTGATATTTACTAAGCAGATAACATCATAACCGATTCTGCGAATACATTTTAAGCCACCGCACAAAAGTACCAACAATCCTCGTGTGCGAATACAAAGACGAAGATCAGCTGTCCAGTAACTGCACAGCTGATCAGCGCCTTTGTTTTCACTACACAAATAGAACAATCCCTTTTCTTCTGAAATCTGAAATTTAAAGTTTCTAGCCTTCTTCTGTGACTGTACATGTCAGTTTATGTCGGACCTGGTCGGAATCCCAAACTGTTGGCTTTCAATCTTTTACGATTGATCTGCATCTGTGATGGACAAAACTTTTGTGAATCCAAGCTAAATATTGACATCAGAACACATAAATAAACAAGTAAAAAATTGCTCTGGGACAGAGCAAAGGAGAAAGCGCTGGCAAACCAAGATATACGATCAGAGATGGTTATGATGATACTCAGTACACATTTTGAATCGTGTCTATAACCAACATTTATACACTTTGATGGCAGAACAGTGGGCACCTACTGCAAACAAATCATTTCTCCCCTAATTATGCATAATTAAAGTCATTAGTTTGGCGGATGAAGCAAATACACACTACGAGGATTAAAATAATAATAAAAAATATAATAAAATTTGATAACTTTTTGTTTTATAGATGCACTAAAATAAACATTGACATGTAAGCAGAATCATGAAAATAAGCTCTAATTTAACTACTTACATACAATAAATTAAGTAATTTTACGTCGACCACACATGCATTTATTAAATAGATTCTAAAGTTGCGATGCAAATACTCATTTGATTTGTTGTTCAACGACCCACTCACAGACTAAAATCTCTAAAGGGTGACTGTAGAATCCCGGGATCGAACCATCGACCCCTGTTTTACAAGGCTAGTGGCTTATAAATCATAACGAGTTCAACACGTACCCACCACAGTTATACGTTTAGTAACACATGTGTCTGTGAAAGTCTCGGACCGAAGGACTGGAGAAGTCCGGGACTGAACCCATGACCCATGTTTTACGAGGCGAGTGGCTTAAAACTTAAAAATGAGATCAGCACGAACCAACCACTATTGCGTTTTGTTGCACATTTTTCTCATGTACATGTAGTATCGCCTCTGGTAGCCAGTCGAAATTGATCGACGTAATTCCGCATTTTCACGTCCGGTCGTGATTCTTTGTTGACCGAAAGTTGTAAGTCGGTCTTTCATCATGAGGATCGAACGACTAATTTTATGTTATAAACCACCGTAGAAGCGGATGGCGCGGTTATGCGCCTGCAAAACTGTTTCAAGCCCCCAGTAATTTTATATTACTGACCTTCCAATGCGATACTTCTGCTTGTTAATCAAATTTCAATTTTTTTCAGCCGGCTCGTCTGTGTGACTTTCGTTTCCTGACTACTGTAAATATGTCCCAGATCTACGCTACGCGACGTAAGAAACACGAACCGCGGCTTATATAACATCATATTTTTTGCATTCTAAAGGTTATACATTATAGCACAAGGGGCAAATTTAACCTTGCAGTTATTGAAGTAGGCGGTATCGTTCAATATAATGGGTTCAAGGCGCAAATCATACATCCCGGGTTTGATTAAAATATCCCATAACGTGTTTGGTCACTTAAAAACCTGCCACGTTTTTATTTGATATGGGTACACAGATTAACGAACTTAGCTTTTTGCAAAACGCATTTTGTATAATTATCCGTCTGTACAAGAGAAAATATCCGTAGATCAACTAATGTGTTAAGCTGTGGTAGATTAACCATGATCTTTGATCCCCAATCAAGTCGCTCGAAAAATACACAAAAAAGGAATCTATGTTTTAGCGACAGAAACAAAATACCAAGTCCTGTTAAAACTGGAAAACAAAATGGGATTCCAATTCCCCTGGGTTCGCGAAACATCCAGAATGTGCTTGTTTCATGTATCGATATTTACATGTACATGTACGGATACTTCTACAATTAGCCCTCGAAATTCCACAAACAATTAGACATAATCTAGGTTTTACTCTAACACGGAAATCTTATTATAGATTATAGTAGACGATCTAGGTCAGATAAGTCATAATCATATATAAGTACGCGAAGAGTTCTAAAGCAACGTTGAAAAATCGAAAGGACTGTCTGCGAGGGTTTTTACACACGCAGCGAAAAAATTGGGACAAAAATGATGCGGTAACATAAAATAACATTATATTAATCGTATTTTAAAAAATAATTTAGATGCAATTTTGCAACATAACATTTTGTACCGTAGTTTTTTAAAAGTTTTTTACTGATTTCTTTCGAAGCCGACCACCCTTTCGATATAGTCTTAATGAAAAAATAGTTCCTCAATTTTTATCATCAAATTTCATTAAAATCAGTGATTTTCAGACAAACACATGTGAAGATGCAGTTTAAGATATATTTGATGTTTTGACAAAATGATTTCGCATGTAATGAACCAGAAATCAAAGTAGCCGCCCAAATCAAAGCCGATTATGTCAATGAAGAATCAATTAATTGTGCCCCATAACCCTTGCTCAAACTAACCACAAATAGCACTGGCTTGCGAGCCCGCGCAATAATGTTCATTTACTATATTGTATTAAATTGTTTTAAATATATTTTCATTTGAGTAAATGTGCGTCAAATAAATGGCCTGTGTACATATTGTCCCTACGCATGTAGTACGGTAAAGAATAAAAAAGTAGGCACTGATCAGGAAATGGCGCACTCAGAAGGAAATTCTAATTCTAACTAAAAAACATGTGGGAAAAAAACTAAATTAGGTACGTATACTAAGAGAACATGTCGTAAGCCAAGTGGGCAGCTATTCCCCAATAGGCGACCACTCAGCTACTCGAACTTATCTAAAATAAGCCCTGTGGAAACGTAGCAATTAGTCAGGCGAAACAATGCTTGCTTTCGCCAACCCGACCGATCATGAATTTGTGCATTTACCCTAAATTAGGTAATTTGATTTCTGTGCCTACTAACGGTTTTACAAAATATGTTCACTGTTCTAAACGGATCTTAGCTTTAGTTTTCCTTTGGGTGCTTTGAGGTCAGCAAGATCAGTCTGAGAAATCAGAAAATTATCGGTTAAGATACATTTTCTAACCAATATTTAATATATTTGGCCCCATTTGGATAATAATTGTCTTTGTATCGACTACCCTGTTTAGAATTGCAAAATTACAACAATTCTCTTTGGCCCCATATTGTCAAATCTAAAGGGGTCACTGGCGAGGCTTAGGTAGCCGAAACCATGGTATGGCCCATCCCCTTTCTTATTAATATGTTCACCGCTCTTATAGGATCTCAATTAAAGTTTCATTTCAGAAAACGGGCAAATGAAATGAAACTCGCTATTATATTTGCAAAACTGCAAAACCATAATTAAATTCGCATTCCTAAACTCATTACGGAAACTTGCCCATGCAATAAACAGAAATTTTGTAGCTTTAAAAATTGAAAATGTTCAGCAGAAAAAAAATGATATTTTTTTATTTTTGCTTGAGCAAAAATAAGAAAAATATCAAAATATTTTGCCTAAAAATTTTCTATTTCTAAAGATCAAAAATTCTCTGTATATTACATGGGCATGTTTTCGTAATGTTTTTACTTTTATTCTGCAGGTAAACTGATGGAGGCAAGCCAAAAGTCACATATAATGCTTGAAAACAGCCCTGGACCCGAAAAAAGAGAAACATGGAACAAGAAAATAGACTTTTTGCTTTCTGTGATAGGATTTGCTGTTGATTTAGCAAATGTGTGGAGATTCCCTTTTCTGTGCTACAAAAATGGAGGAGGTAAGGAAGGTGTTTCCTAGCACGCACATGACGTCAGAATGACGTCAGATCGATGTCGATGCGACGTCATGACGTTGATATGTCATTCTCACGTCATGTGCCCGCTGGGTCATTACAAGAACTACCCCATGCAACATACAGGGATTTTTTTCAGCTGTAAAAATATGAAACTTTCATTTCATATTTTGATACGTTTGCTGAAATTATGAGTTGTGGGTATCACAGTCAGAAAACAGGCAGTACCCACAGTCTATCTTTTGGATCAAAAATAAGAAAATAAGAAAAAATAGGTGTACCCCGGTACACTGCAAGTTTACTATATAAAAGTGGGGGTGTAAGGAGGTATTTATTTCACGGACATGTTTTTCTGATGTGGAAGGATATTAAGCAGTTATTTCATGCCTGGTTGGTGAATAGTCAAAACTATGTCCCGAGGTGCCATTGACAGCTCAATGCATTATTGCCCGAGGCCGTTACGCCGAGGCCAATTGCGCCCTGAGCTGTCAACGGCACCGAGGGACATAGTTTTGACTATTCTGCCAAACGGCCATGAAATAACTGCTTTATTACCCAAATAAACCAGAAATCATTTGCGATTGCGTTACAAAATTGACTACTAATTGCCGCGCGACGTTATTTACGCTCGAGATATTCTACGTTATGCTCGTGACGTTAACGTCATAGGCCATGGTATAGTTAAAACTATTCCATCCCGTTTTTTTGCATTACGTTTGCAAAGGTGACGTCACTAGCATGGTATAGTCAAAACTATGGACCGGGTGGTGACGTCACATTTGTCGCATTACATGCATTTCGTACTTCGCGTGCCAATTAAGCACTGATTTGTGCTGATAGTCAAAACTATTCAATTTATTTTTATACAGGGGGTTGGGTAATAAAAAGGGATATATAGGGATTTGAGTAAAATAATTACATGCTTAATGTTTAATTTTTATTTTTTTACCTCATTATTTGATGAAATTACTCCAAGCAAACAGAATAGCCCCAGATGGGACGCCGCGTTTTGCGGCGTCACATCTGGGTCTATTCCGTTTGCCTATGTCCCATAAAAGGGACGCCAGGCTTAAATGAGTTAATAGTCATCAACAGTCATCAACAAAGGACTATACACTTTGGTTGGTTCAAATCATGTTATTTTCCGAGTGTTTTCTTAGTTCATTATATCATTATTCTGCAGGGATAGTCTTAATTCCATATGGCCTTATTTTGCAAGTGCTTTCTTTACCCCATATGGCATTTTACAGGTAAATTCTCAATTCCAAATGGCATTATTTTGCAGGTGCGTTCTTAATTCCATATGGCCTTATGTTGGTATTCGGTGGTATTCCTTTGTTTTATATGGAACTGGCGTTGGGACAGTACTACAGAACAGGGGCCATAACTTGTTGGACAAGGGTGTGTCCGTTATTCAAAGGTATAATTTTATTCATACTGTCCACAGAATGCATGTGTATTGGGATCTAAAACTAAAGAAAAATTACCTCTTCTCTGAAGTGTAAATTCTTTTAAGATACGCAAGAAATGTAAATTTGCCAACATTTGAATTGGACTACAATTATATAGGTTTTGTCTAGTACCCGGGAATAAGTGTTGTTAGTACTTTTTTTGTTGTTCTGCCTAATAAAGACACAACGGTTATACGCACAATTTTTGCTTCACAACTTAGACCTAGAAAGTAATCATTATTTCAGTTTTAAAGGAACATTACAAATAACTCCAATTATATGTTTTATCTTTTTTCTTCTTTCAGGAATAGGTTGGGCGGTAGTCCTTATTGCCTTTTACACAGACTTCTTTTACAATGTGATCATAGCGTGGTCGTTACATTTCTTTTTCTCATCATTCACTACCCATCTTCCCTGGACCACGTGTAACAATGAGTGGAATACGCCAAACTGTTATGAAGGTAAGTATGGATGGTTTTACGGGACTATCTTTAAAATAGTTGATTTCTTGTCTAAAATACAATTATTTGTATCTGTATTCAAGTTATTGTGTAGTGAACGATACGTTATGCGCAAGGGACTTTCAAGTGGAGCTTCATTCAACAGCCAACTTTTGAATATCTACATGTATAAGTTTCTTGTATTCGGTGACTACTAAACTATTGTCTGAAGTAAAAGTTCATGTCGATAACTAGTAATTTCCGAAGAGACGTCCAGGCCCCTAGGTTATAAAACTTTCTTCATGCTCAACTCAGCTAAGTTTGAAATTTAGACCGTTCATAAATACAGAAATAACCCACATACATTGAAATTCTTGGTTAAAATCACCAACGCCCGTATAAATGTTGGCATTTTAATATTTATGGGCAGGATAAATTTTAGTCTCAGCTGAGCTAAGCATGACAAAAGTTGTATTCCATCAAGAAAACATGTCCGTGAAATGTTTACCCCCATATACCCCATTTTATATAGCAGCACTGGGGTATGCAGGGGTATAACTATTTTTCTTATTTTTGCTCTGAATCATAGATTGTAGGTACTCGTTAGAAACGCTTCGACGAGGTGGTTCTAACGTGTACCCACAATCTATGTTTTGAGCAAAAATAAGAAAAATATCAAAAAATTTTCAGCTGAAAATTTTTAATTTTAAAGCTCAAAAAATCTCATGGGCAAGTTTTCATAACCTCGGGACCGGATGTCACTTCCAGAAACAGCATATCCGTGCGATTCCCTTTGATAAAATTTAAGGTTTATTGCAATCTTGCAATCTTGCTAACTTTGGTGCACTGAAGCACGTTCGTCACAGGTTAAGAATATTTTGTTCAAACTGACTGAGAAAAGAGATATTAAGCGAAAGGAAATCGTTATCAGTAGATTCTATTACCAAGTCGTTGAACTAATTAAACCCTGTAAGCCCATAGTCCCTAAGAGGGTTTTGGTTCGCATATATAGTGTCAGTTTTCAATTCCCATGCTAGCTTTTTGTTTGCTGAAACGGCAGGTCAATAGAACGCTGTCAAGTTTACAACCATGTATATAACATGTGCGTGTGTGTAAAAGCACGGTACCTTTACGCACGTTGATTTTCATCAGGAAAACTTGTCCCTGAAATGTATATCCACTTACACCCCACTTTTATATAGTAAAACTGGTGAATGGGGTTCACAAGGGGTTTACCTATTTTTTTTTTTTTTTTTTTTTTTGTTCCAAAACATAGATTGTGGGTACTCATTAGAACCGCCTCGGCGAGGTGGTTCTAATGTGTACCCACAATCTATGTTATGAGAAAAAATAAGAAAAATGCTTACAACATAAGAAAAATCTGTATATTACATGAGCAAGTTTTCGTAATTGTGAACGTGCAAAGTGTCGTCACTTTCGCCTCCGTAGTGCTCAAGTACACGTTCTGTTGTTATGTGGGTTTATGAACTAAACCGATTGCTGACATTGATTGAAAAACACGGCAAAATGAAAGGCAAAACAGTGAAGAACCAAATGCAAAATTTATAGCAACTATTTTGGGATCTGCAATCTGGACAGCAGCCTTATCTTGATGTCCCAGTATTTGTATCATGGGACCATCTACCGTAACATAATGGGTCCATCACGTTATAATAAATTATAACATTACGTTATCATTAACCCATATTTGACAAATAGTTTTTCCCATCATTATCAATTGAGTGAGTCCACTTTTGTTTTTAGGGCCTTTATGTGTGATTTTAAATTTTTATCTCATTTTTCGGTGAAATTTCTCTAAGCAAACAGAATAGCCCCAGATGGTACGTCAGGTTTATACGAGATAAACTGTGGTGTTCCTAGCAAAACTTCTATGTTTATGTCATCTCTAAAACATACTTTTGAGTACTCTCTCGTTTGAACCGCCTCGGCGAGCAAAATATTGAAAATATGGAAAAATCAACAGTTTAAAAAAACATGATAAGAAAAATAGGTATACCCCTGCATACCCGGGTTTTCTATATGTATAAAAGTGGGTTAAAGGGGGTATTTACTGTAAGGACATGTTTTCCTGATGCGTGTTTTGGTAATGAATTCATCTCAATTTCATTTTATTTGCAGATTTTAGCGGTAAGGCTCTCTAGTGTATTGTTTATCCACTTCGAAATCCTTCCTGATTCTGCACCAAATTAGCCTGGCTTATTAGCATCTATATTTTTTACTATACTTAAAGGTCTAAATCCAACGTTTATCTATTCTGCACATGCAATACCATATGTATTCATACTTTCTCCTATAACAAATAATATTTTCTGCGTACAAAAATTCAGGCAATTAATCTGAAAGTAGATTATAACATCAAAACAATTGTTAATTTCACTTGAATGCCCCCCTCCCCCCATTGTATCATTGATGTCGGGTACATGCACCACGAAATCATTTTGAACGTCTTTTGTGTCCTGTTCTCGAAAATGCTTTAAGACACTGTAAATATAGGCATCGATTACTGTTTTGCACTTGCACATTCTGTCTCTTCATTAAAATTTATAATTACTTTACAGACTTGCATGGTAAGGTCATATAGTATACTTACTCGCAGTATTTCATTCAATAACTAATTAACTTTTTCTGGGTCTTGCATGTTGTCGCTCCTTTCTTTCTTTCTTTCTTTCTTTTCTTTCTTCAGATTCCGAGTCGATCAATTTCTGATCATTACCTCAGGTGTGGAGTGGGTAGCCGCACTACTCGCGCATGCGCACCCCTATCACTTTAGAAAACACTACCTTTTCATCATAATGTAAATATTTCCCTTTCCCCTCATGCATTTTGTATTGTTTATTCTACCATACATTTTTTAATTCCTGACAATTGGATTCTTAACACCGCGCATATTACATTCGAATTTGTTTTAAATAAGATGTAATCGCCACTTTAACATGGCTTTATTCTTAATAGCCTCGTCACGAGAAAACAGTGATTGCGCAGCTGATCAACGCGTTTGTTTTCGCTGCACAGATAGTACAATCCCTCTTCTTCCAAAATCCGAAATTTCAAGCAGCTAGCATAGTTCTGTGACTGTACAGGCAGGTTTGTGTCAGACCTGGTCGGAAACACCGAAGACCGGTTTTCTCACGACGGGGCTCTTATGTTTCGATTGCATATTACTTGAGTCTGTGCGTGAGAAAACAAACAATTTGGGTTTCGACCAAGTCCGACACAAACCGGCCTGTACAGTCACAGAAGCAGGCTAGAAGCATGAAATTTAGGATTTAAGTAGAAGAGGGATCCTACTATCCGTGTAGCGAAAACAAAGGCGCTGATCAGCTTCGCGGTTACCGCGAAGCTGGTCTGCGCCTCTATTTTCCCAAGCATTTTGTTGGTTTTCTTATGCAGTGACTCATCTGTACCTTAAAATTGTATTCTTTCACTTTTTTCGCCCTTTCCTTTACCAAATCGTCCTAGTATGTGATCCATCTGAATACGATCTATCTGAAGATATCTAGTCCGTACTTTTTCATCTTTTCATATTTTTGTTAACATTTATATCAAATCTCGAATTATATCAAATTTTGTCGATTCTGTTGTTCGTTCTCTGACTTTTATAGAAGTTGTCCATCATTCATTTCTTTTTACAGAATTTATGTAAACAATCTCTCAACTGCCTCTAGCTTATCTGTTCTTATCTCTTGTTGAATCTCATGTATTTTCTCAATGTTTAAACATTTTACGAAGAGTGAAAGGCCGGGGACTGATGTAAAGCTGCATTCTAATGCACTTGAGAATGTAACGCGACGTCTGATTGGATAACGTCAAAACTTTGCGACGGTATATTCTGCGATATACCGTCGGAAACCCAACGTCATGAGCAACGTCGCTTGTGATTGGTTAACGTCGTGTTTTTGTCGCTGGTGACGCTCACGTTTCGCAAAAAAACAATGCATTTTTTCGATGTTTATAGTTAAAAAGTACATTAGAATGGGGATAACAATATTCAAATTTTTCATTTGGGGTGGTATATCGTCGGATATACGGTCGGAAATCATGTTTTACGGCTCCGCTGACGCGTCGCCGTAAAACAAAATTTCCGACCGTATATCCGACGATATACCGCCCCAAATGAAAAATTTGAATACAGTTATCCCCTAATTGTCACTAGATAAGTTGATAAGTGATTTCTTTTTACTGACTCAGTTACTATCAATTTGAAAACAGCTAGAATTTCAAACCTTCAAAACGTTATAAACAAAAGCAAAAGTGTGTCCTTCTTTACACATACGCGTACGCAGTATGCTCACTGCATATATGAATTAGCTGGAATGCCATCTCGTATTTGATAACATTTGTACTATTTTGCAGGTTACAAAATGGAGGAGAACGGCAATGTTTCGTTGATATTGTACAACGGGACGTGGGTAAACGCCACAGATTTTGGCAACTCAACATACATGTATGACGACAATTATATAGTTAACGCCACCACTAATGCCACTTCAACACGACCAGACAAGCCAGAATCACCGGCACATCAGTATTTCGAGTAAGTATATTGTTTGATTTCTTTTACCCTGTCGGTTGACCTCTGACATTTATTCGCATTTGTTTTAAGAAAATGTGTGAAGGAAGTAGATACCATGTGCTTATATTTACAGACGGTGAGGTCAATCGACAAAGTCAAATATATACAATACATGAGAAAAAAAAAAACACATTTCTCATGTTAGTTCCGATTTAATTTCAAAACAACTAGAACACCCTTGCTGTCAACTGATGTGTATTTTGTATTTCTAATCTTTGACTTCAGTTTATTGAAGGGAATCAGCAGCTTATAGAAGGGAATCAAAACTTATTCTACTCTCGCATGCAGAATTTTAAATAAATGGAATCAGTTGAATAAATATCTTGATAATTTTTCCTACCCTAATATTTTTATAGGAGAGGTATATTGCAGCTACATGAGAATGGCGTTCTTTCTCTTAATATTATCTCTTAAATTAACTTATCCTACCTTATCTTAATAATTTTCTCAACCATATTGTTTTCTGTAGCATAGGCATGTTGCAACTACATGAGAGTGGTGGTCTATTTGCAATCGGCAGTATCAACTGGCCTGCCTGGCGTCCATCTCTTAATACTATCTCTTAAATTAACTTATCTTACCTTATTTCAATAATTTTCTCTCAGGTACTTATACCATGAAAACATATCTTAAGCCGAATGAGTAGCTATTTTCCCAATTGGTGGCCACTCAGTTACCTAACCTTAACTAAAAATATGAAAACATACATAAGGCGCCAACAGCACAAAAACTTTAAACACCAAGACATAAAACAAAAAGAACCACCACAGAAGTATCGCCTTGGAACGATCAGTAACACAAAGTTACTGGCGGTCTTAAACCGGTTTTACATGGCCATAACCTAACCCACCCTCAGCTTCTGCAATGGTTCATAACATTTAGTTAGTTCTTCGGTCCTCGTGGTGAATCACTAACTAGTCAATGAATCATCAAGAACAAACAAATAAATCACGATAAACATCCTGATGAATAAAAAACCAGGACTCACAGTTTGAGTAAGCTGTCCGACGATGGAGATCTCTGGGCGCAGAATAACCTACTAACTCCGGAGCAAAAGAAAAACACCAGTTAGACCCCGGTGGGCCAAGCAACAGACAAGAAGCTCTGGTCCCAACCAACTAAATTGAATAGCTTTAAAGATTTCTTAAATCTTTCAAATTCTAACTTATCTTACCTTATCTCTATAATTTTCTCAACCATATTATTTTCTATAGGAGAGGCATGTTGCAACTACATGAGAGTGGTGGTCTATTTGCAATCGGTAGTATCAAGTGGCAACTCATGTTATGTCTGCTAGGCGTCTATCTCTTAATAGTGTCTCTTAAATTAACTTATCTTACTTTATCTTAATAATTTTCTAAACCATATTATTTTCTATTGGAGAGGCATGTTGCAACTACACGAGAGTGGTGGTCTATTTGCAATCGGTAGTATCAACTGGCAACTTCTTGTTATGCCTGCCTGTAGCTCGTTTCACGAATCTCTCTTATGACATATCTTATGATCGAGACTACTCTTATCTTAACGGTAAGACTTGTCTTATGTTTGAGGTTGTGACTTGCTCATAAGATTTATCTCAATTCAAGGTCAAACACAACAAACAGTTAGTTTCAAGTATGTTAAATAATAGAATTGATTTAGGATTGGTGATAGCTCAGTGGATTTATGCAAGTAATTCAATTAGTATTTTTGCCATAATATGAACCAGGCGATCATAGATCGAATCCATTTTTTCTCTCTCTTTTTTTTCTTTCTATTTCAGTATAAATAAATGCACTTAGATCTACCAACTATTTCATTGTAATGCTATAGGCTATTTCGTCTGCAAATTGAAACCAAATCTCTTTAACACGAGTATTTGCCTTATACACTGTATGATAAACCTGATGTATCGGGGGGCCGATGGGGAAATATTTTAATTTGCCATATTGAACTTAGGTCTAGTTATACTAGCCATTATGTATACAGTTCATGATGTTTGCAGTTAAAATAAAAAATGGACCCATTGGGGCCCTGAGAAATAATAGATGGGCTGCTTGTACCGCTCCAAGCAAAGCTTATACGCTACTGACTAGCTATCTGATTAGGCTATTGGTTACATTACGAAAACATGCCCATGCAAAATACAGGGATTTTTTAAGTTATAAAAATTGAAAAAATTCAGTAGAAAATCTGTGATATTTTTTTTTTTAATTTTGCTCAAAACATAGATTGTGGGTACACGTTAGAACCGCCTCGGCGAGGCGGTTCTAACGAGTATACACAATCTATGTTTTGGAGCAAAAATAAGAAAAATAGGTATACCCCTGCAAACCCCAGATTTGCTATATAAAAGTGAGGTTCAAGGGGATAAACATTACACGAACATGTTTTCCCGATGAACCGTTCAGGTTTGAGCCTGCCTAGAAACCGTGGTTAGGTAAAACCATCCATACACATAAGCCTTACTTTGGTACTTTATACTGAGCCAAACACAACGCATCACGATTATGGCATGTTTTCGCTTTTCAATGAAATGTAATACAGTCTACCATATATATGCTGGTCAGCAATCGCCTATGATTTAATAGGGTACAATTTGGCTTTCAGAGTATGGACCATTGAGCTCGAATGAGATTGGCCAAAGCGGTTATTTTGGTGGCATGCGACTCCTGAGAGATTCTTGAAGTCAGTCTTCCTTTTGGATCGTGAAAAATGATTAATTTCTTGAGACGCATAATACAGAATGTTACAACCAGATGTTAGATGTGTCAATCGCACGACAATCTAATCCAGTGGAAATAAAGTTTATTTGTATAACATAACAAATAAATCGTTGTTGCGTTATAAGTTTGACTGAGTATATTTGAAGCACGTTTTGGATGCCATTGCATCCTAATTTTGTATGAACGCCTCATGAATAAGAGGCAACGTCTCGAGTTGAACATAGCTGTTGAATGGGGCGTTAAGCATTAACTCAAACAAACAAACTAAAATAAAATGTTGGCCTTTATCAATACTGAACCAATGTATAAAAAATATGACTCGGTGGCTCAGTGTAAACTATGTTGTCTTCTGTCCAGGCGATCCGAGTTCGAATCCGGTCTTGGTAATATTTTATTGTGTTTTCCCTTCACATAAAAACGTCCGCCATTTTTAGTTTACTATAAAATAAGTTCAATCATAAGTTGTGTCCTATTGTTAGGACTAAAGTTAGGACATCTTAAGGATGAGACGTATCTTATCCCAAAATTAGTCCTAAGTTCAAACTTAGGATAAAATTTGTCTTAAAACGCTTTGTGAAACGAGCCCCTGGTGTCTATCTCTTAATAGTATCTCTTAGATAAACTTATCTTACCTTATCTTAATAATTTTCTCAACCTTATTATTTTTTTCTATAGGAGAGGCATGTTGCAACTACATGAGAGTGGTGGTCTATTTGCAGTCGGCACAATCAACTGGCAACTCATGTTATGCCTGCCTGGCGTCCATCTCTTAATACTATCTCTTAAGTTAACCTATCTTATCTTATCTCAATAATTTTCTCTTCCATATTATTTTCTGTAGGAGATGTGTGTTACAGCTACACGAGAGTGGTGGTCTATTTGCAATCGGCAGTTTCAACTGTTAACTTATTGTTATGCCTGCCTGTCGTCTATCTCTTAATACTATCTCTTAAATTAACTTATCCTACCTTTCCTTAATAATTTTCTAAACCATATTATTTTCTGTAGAAAAGGTATGTTGCAACTACATGAGAGTGGTGGTCTATTTGCAATCGGTAGTATTAACTGGCAACTCATGTTATGTCTGTCTGGCGTCTATCACTTAATAGTATCTCTTAAATCAACATATCTTACCTTATCTTAATAATTTTCTAAACCATATTATTTTCTGTAGGAGAGGTATGTTGCAACTACATGAGAGTGGTGGTCTATTTGCAATCGGTAGTATCAACTGGCAACTCATGTTATGCCTAACAGTATCTCTTAAATTAACTTACCTTATCTTAATAATTTTCTCAATCTTGTTATTTTCTATAGGAATGGTATGTTGCAACTACATGAGAGTGGTTGTCTACTTGCAATCGGCATTATCAACTGGCAACTCATGTTATGCCTGCCTGGCGTCCATCTCTTAATACTATCTCTTAAATTAACATATCTTACCTTATCACAATAATTTTCTCTACCGTATTATTTTCTATAGGAGAGGTATGTTACAGCTTCATGAGAGTGGTGGTCTATTTGCAATCGGTAGTATCAACTGGCAACTCATGTTATGTCTGCTAGGCGTCTATCTAATCTGTTACTTCAGTTTATGGAAAGGGATCAGCACATCAGGAAAGGTAAGTGAATTAACCCATGTTTGACGAATGGATTCTCCCATCATTATCAAATGGATGACTGCACTTTCATTTTTAGGGGCATCAGGAGTGAATTTCAATTTTCATATTTTTTGTTGAAAATCCTCTTAGCAAACCGAATAGCCAAAGATAGGACGCCGCGTTCTGTGGTGTAACATCTGTGGCTGAACTGCTTGCCTATATCTCATAAAAAGGACGTCAGGCTTAAAGGAGTTAAGTCTGAGTGACTAAAATTAACCTGTGAATTATGTTTACCATGAAAGAGTATCAAGTGCATAACTTAAATATTATCATTAGCATTGTTGTCATTATTTTAGCCATATGGTAATATTCTTTCATTTCCTTGATTAAGCCCCTATCTCACTATGACACATAGTCTCACGCGTCGTCAGGAATTGACAATTTTTGACATTTTTTTTTAATTCGTAGCTGAAACGTGATCGATTCGCGAAGTTCTGTGTTTTGCATAACTATGTAATATAAGTGAAAAGTGAGACTCGATATGCGTTGGTCATCTAGAATAACCACGATTATCTAATCAATGCACATTTACAATATACGTTTCTGTTTCATAGACACATTAACGCTGTTTCAAGCAGTCTTTATATTCTTACACCATTTTGAAAGCCCTGGTTTTATTTCTCTCTCCTAATGCAACTTCCAAATCAACGCATTACTGATATATCAATTGATTTACTACCGTTTCCGATGCGTATTCTGATTTCGCGATTTTATCACATTTTGATGGTTAAAAGCTTCTAAGACAATGTTCATATTACTTTAATAGCACCAACAAAGTGACCCAATGATTGTAAAATATGTTCCGTTCGCGGGAGTATATGTTGTGATATAATGCATAATGACGCCAGTCTATTTATGTTTGTACCTTTAGCCAAGACAAACAATTTAGGCACCGACTGACCAGTATTCCATGTCTTTTGAATCTACGCCATTGCTTGTAATTTCAAGCATGTTTTACTGGTTACCTATTATAGAAAGTGCCTTAGACGATACATTCAAGACAGGTCAGTGCAATACATGGGACAAAATTTGTCGTACTGTATGCTCACGAAGTCTCATGATGGCTCGGCTCGGCTCTAATAAAACTTGATAATTATTAAGGCATGATACATCATGGAAACATAATCATGTGAACTTGAACACATCCAACATCCACTTATTTAAACACAAAGGGTTTTGGTTAATAATAAATTTTGAATAAGTTATTTGAATTTTAAATGTCATTAATGCTTATTTCAAACAATTTGAATAATATTCGTTTTAATGAAAAAGACAATCTTAAGGAAAACGTAAATTTAAATTCAAATAAGTTTTTTTTTTAAACATTATAGAGAGATTTCTGATACATCGTCTATGGCGATGTAAGACGCTCATTTGCAAGTTTATGTTGAGGTTAAACATGATTTAAAATGAGAGGACACGTCTGAGCTTCAATGCAAATAGTTGTCAGAAATAGCAGACAGATTAAACGGGCTGAAACACATCAAGAAATCTACACCGTAAATTGACAGATAAAAATCTCTGGATTCACAATACAAACCAAAAAGGGTCGAGGCATTGCCCAATAAAAAATAAAAATGCACGCGAAGAATAAAGAGTGAATATTCGGAAAGTCACCATCGCCATTTTCGGTCAATATATTCTATAAAGTTTATTTCAAAAATAAGAAAATGATGAAAATAGCTTGTAGATCTCCTCGTTGGTCGCGTTTTGTTTGTTTGTTTGTTTGTTTATTTATTTGTTTGTTTGTTGTCTTCTATATAGATGATCGTCGATCATTGTAACAATCATTTTTGCAACATAAACAATTGTTTTGAATCTGTTCCTGGTGATCAAAAGCAACACATAATAACATATGGTGTCCATGGTTTGACCAATACTACATTGATAACACAATAAGTCGTGTAAAGTATCACGTCTTTAATACATGGATGTATCGTTTTTTCTCCTTCCAGGTTGTGTGGTTCACTGCATTGTTCCCTTATGTGGTCCTGTCCATACTAATGGTACGGGGTGCCACATTGCCCGGTGCGGGGAAAGGCGTGGAGTATTACCTCAAACCAAATATAAGCAGACTCGCAACGTCTGAGGTTCGTATATAGACGTCGTGTACGATGTTGGTGAACGTTTCTTAACATGCTAATTTCTTGAGTTGTAGTGATTCTTAATTTGGAAGAAAACATTCAACACAAAGCTCAGTTTTATACACTTAAAGTGGTTCTCAAATTACACTGGCTTGATTTCGACAGCGGGACATTTCCTTGCCCAAGCTGTATGAGCATAATTACTCAGACAATCCATAATGATACATAAAACATAGATACTGTCTGGACCGATCTTATTAAATAATAAATATATTTTTTTAAGTTGTAATTCATTGACTTGAAAGAAAAAAAACAGGTCCACCTACCCTCTTCTAGGATGTTGCTACTTAAAAGAACTTGACATGACTTGATGATCGATCATTGGTCTGTTGTAGGTATGGGTTGATGCAGCAACACAAGTGTTCTTCTCTCTTGGTCCTGGGTTTGGCGTATTGTTGGCTTTCGCTAGTTACAACAAAGTCAATAATAATGTATACAGGTATAACACACTTTTATCAACGACAGATGAGCTATTCAAAGAATTTCTTGCACAGTTCCTGAAAGGCGAATCAGACACCATATAAATCTGAAGATAGTAAAACTGTGAACACAGACAATAATAACCATACATGAAGGAGTCTGCTTCAACTGAAGGATGCAATTGAATGGATTTACTAAACCGACATAGTTAAAGAATATAATAATGATATGATTGTCGTTTGTTTTTTGTTGTTGTTTTTTTGGTTCATTTATTTGTACTCATTTATTTTGTTTATCGCAGCTTTGGCGCGTTTTGTTGAAGGCAGCCTTTGGAGTATAAATTGCAAAAGATCTTGTAAACATGTCTTAGAATATTAGGAAATTCGAGGCAAGTTGAAATCGTGAAAACTGACAATGATTTTTACTTTTTCAAAAAAAAAAAAAAAAAAAAAAAAAAAAAAAAAAAAAAAAAACAAAAAAAAAAAAACAATGATATGTGAGTAACGGATTCCCCCTTTTTTTCTGTCTTGCAGAGATGCCTTGATAACCAGCAGTGTGAATTGCTGTACCAGCTTTTTCTCTGGGTTTGTTATCTTCATGATACTGGGTTATATGGCCGATCTGGCGGGAGTTGATATCTCGGACGTGGCAACGGAAGGTAGGGCCGACAACAAGGGTTTATTCTCGGTGCTTTATTGTTCACAAACTATATATATAAACGAAGTAATTTGAAATTTTGAAAGTTCTGTGTTAGAAGCATTCATGATATTTGGGTTTGGTTACATTGTGATTCTGATTGATGTTGGTCTTAAGGTGGTGGCCATAGAATATAATAATAGAAAAAGGTTGTACAACAAAGATGTTTAAGGGGCATTCATCGCATATCCTACAGAGACAGACAGACAGACAGACAGACGACAGACAGACAGATAGATAGATAGATAGATAGATAGATAGATAGATAGATAGATAGATAGATAGATAGATAGATAGATAGATAGATAGATAGATAGATAGATAGATAGATAGATAGATTGCAATCCTGCTAGCTCAACTAAACAAAGTATTAATAGACAGACAAAATAGTCAACGTAAAATTATCCAAAGCACAGTCCGCATTGCATATTTTGTAATTTTGCAAACATGCAACTTGTTCACGCTAATGCGGTGTATAAAATGAGCCACGTCATGCGATGCGTGTTTCGAACAGGCCCAACACAATCCGGGCTGCACTGCCACAAAAGATGGCTAGAGACTGGGAAATTTGGATTTAGAAAGTAGAGGAATTGAACTATCCGTGTAGCGAAAACAAAGGCGCTGATCAGCTTCGCGTTTACCGCGATGCTGATATGCGACTTTGTTTTCGCATATGCAGTTTGTTGGTTTTCTCATGAGGCGGCTCAAATATAAGAAATCAATGAAGGCTTCCTAAAAGGTCAAAATCCCGACAAAAACCCATTTCGAAGTCTCAATGTCATTTTGATGGAGTTTTCAAAGATGTTGTGAATATGTTCCTTTGTTTAAAACGAGTCGTTAAGCTTAGCAAGACCAATTGCCATACGTTCTACCTTTTACCATATCGGCTTTGCCCTGAAAAAAAAAGAGTTGGTCATAAAAATGCCCTTAATTGGTCTTGCAATTGTTACCGTTTGCCTTGATTAATAGAGCGCGGTTGCGTAGTGGTAGAGCGTCGGACTCCGAATGGAGAGGTCCCCACAGGCGTCACCGTGTTGTGTCCTTGAGCAAGACACATTAACTCTCTATAGTACTGGTTAAACCAAGGAAGAGTTGGCTCCGTCCCGACATGACTGAAAAAATTGTTGACTGGGACGTTAAGCCTCAATACAAACAAATAAAAATTAAAGTGTGTATATTTCTTGGCTTTTCACTCTTACTTATGAATGTTTAATATATTTCTTACAGGTCCCGGGTTGGTCTTTGTTGCATATCCTATGGCCATAGCGACATTACCGGGTTCGACATTTTGGGCAATCATATTTTTCTTGATGCTGCTGACACTTGGATTAGACAGCTCGGTGAGTCATAATACTCCTATGTAATACACATTTCAGCTGGGAAAAAATGAACAGTTTTAGCTGAAAAAAAAATGATATTTTATCGGTTCTAACGTGTACCCACAATCTATGTTTTGAGCAAAAATAAGAAAAATAGCAAAAATTTTCTTCTGAATTTTCTATTTTTACAACTTTAAAAATCTCTGTATATTGCATGGGCATGTTTTCGTAATGAGACTGAACTACTGATACGCGGCAGAGTATAACTATGTCAAAACCATACTCCCCAACAGTGCCAAAACCTCCGTTACTCTCGATATTGAGATAGTGTTTTCTGAGAGGACTATCGTCCGGAAGTGGAACACCGCGTCCGGTTGGAGTTTGTGTCAAAACACGTACAAAAAAAAACTTTTTTGATCAATAGATACATTTGTTGCTTAGTCGAACACCAGAAACAATTCATATTCCTGTTGATAAAAGTATCCAGATTATCCAAACATAATTAGCACAAGTCAAAAATAACAATAACTAGATCTTACGTATTCGATCTAAATAGCGCACATGCTCTAATAAGCGCACACCCTGGTCATTTCCGAAAATCATGGGCATAAGCGCATACCCGACCAACATATTGGTATTTTATACAATTTTTACACATAAATTCGACTTAACTGCATAAAATCTTAACATTAGCTGATCAAACACTATTTTGCAACAATTTGAACACTTAAATGACATCATCTTCGGTATTTTTGACATGGCTTTTTCAACAGCTTATGTGTTGTTTTCGTTCCCAGTGTGCGCTTGTTAGAACGATATTTTGTTACCTTAACTTTAAATTATTTATATTATAAAGTTAAGCGTACTGTGCGCTAATTAGAACGAATATGGTATTTGCCTTATAGAATTGATGATGACAACCACGTGATTCTTTTTTCAGTTTGGAGGCTCAGAAGCAATCATCACCGCCCTTTCTGACGAGTTTCCAAAACTCCGAAAACATCGGGAGATTTTCGTGGCTGTGTTGTTCAGTGTGTACTTCATAATTGGTCTGGCGTTTGTCTCCCAGGTATTTATTTATTTGAATTTATTAATATCGATATTTAATGTATTCATTTTGATCTCGGTACTTATTATTAATTTTATATATTTATTTATATTTGAGCCTGTACATGAGAAAACCAACAATTTGGGGTTCCGACCAGATCCGACGCAACCGGGCTGTACAGTCACAGACGATGGTTAGAGGCTGGAAATTTCGGATTTAGAAAGTAGAGGAATTGTACTATCCGTGTAGCGTAAACAAAGGCGCTGATCAGCTTCGCAGTTACTTTTCATCTTATTCTTTACTCGATTTTAACTAATATCTTTTCATGTTATCTACTCGTATTTCATATTTTTATCTATTCATTTATTTTATCTATACACGTTTCTATTCATTTTATCAATTCATTTGTTTTGTGTTTTTTTTATTTACATATTCATTCACTTTTATATATTTATCTATTCATTTATATCTGTTCATCTATTCATTTCATTGCATCAGGAAAACATGTCCATGCAACATATACCCCATCAAACCCCACTTTTATATATACTCCTCAAAAAAATCTAAGGGCCACTGTAACAATTTCCATATATTCTTGTGTAAAGCACCCAATACTTAACCAAAATTTAATGGCACTACCCAAGGTCACAGAATGCCTGTTTCATTTGATTTGTTTCAGATAATGCGTCGAAGTAACTAACTAAAAGAAGTTTGAAAAAGCATATGTCCTCCCAAAGTCCATGGAACAGTTTTTGCATTTTTTCAAAAATCCTGAAATTATGGCATTTTTCTGAAAGTCCACAGATTCACGTCAATTCAACTTAAGTTAGATTTTTCCATGAAAGTGACTTTTAAAGGCATTGCAGCAAATGTTGTTACTGTGAAATTCACACTTGCATGTAAATGTCACGTTTTAGCTGATTTTCAAAAAAATGTCAATTTTTGGAAAAAAAATCAGATTTGCCAAAAATTCCATACAGGTTTTGGCAGGGTGTTTTCTGTTTCAAATTTCTTACATTCATAACCCTCCAGGCAATATCAAAAATAATGCAAATGCAAAGGCGTATCTGCATCCTTTGGGATTCCAATTTAATTTGAGCTGAACTTAGGGTACCTGAAACTACAATATATGGGAAATAATACATTGGCCCTTAGAATTTTTTGAGGAGTATACTATATTATTAGAAAAACTGGGGTTTGCAGGGGTAAACATATTTTTCTTATTCTTGCTCCAAACCATAGATTGTGGGTACTCGTTAGAACCGCCTCGCCGAGGTGGTTCTAACGTGTACCCACAATCAATGTTTTGAACGAAAATAAGAAAAAAATCAAAAATTTTCGGCTGAAAATTTTCAATTTTTAAAGCCAAAAATATCTGTTTTCGTAATGTATCTGTTCATCTATTCATTTCATCGTTTTGTCTTTTTGATATTCATGTTTTCATTTTTATTTATTCTATCAATATATAAGTGCTCTGCATTTTGGTTTCCATTAAATTCAAGCCCTTGTGTTTGAGATTTGATCAGTGTTACTGAAAGCACTTTTAAGTTTCTGCCCTCGCAGTCGTGACATCTACGAATCTAGTAAATCGCGACATGTATCTTTAACGCACGTACTTCCCGAGACCTGTTAAACATTAGAGGCGTCTGGTTGTTCGCCCCACCCCCTCACTCAGCTAAAGGCTAAGCGCCATAAAGCTGAAATTGGTAATTGCATTAATTTTTTCTTTTTGATACGCTCTGTTGTAACATTATATGTAAACTAAAGTGTAATAAAAGCTTGAAAGGGACGTAAAACTGAATAAAAAAAAATAAATAAAAATAAATAAATAAATAAAAAATAAAAAATAAAGTTTAATAAAGAACTAGAACTAGAACTAGAGTTTATCTGATAAAAAATTAATTGATGTTTTAACTTTTTCATCTGATCTAGAGTCCATCGCTTTGAGAATCGATAACCTCAGGAAAACATGTCCGTGAAATGTATACCCCTTAAACCCCACTTTTATATAGAAAAACTGGGGTTTACAGGGGTATACCTATTTTTACGTGTACCCACAATCTATGTTTTGAGCAAAAATAAGAAAAATATTAAACTTTAACAGCTGAAAAGTTTCATTCTTTTAAAGCCCAAAAAATATCTGTTGATTGCATGGTCAAGTTTTAGTAATGGAAAACCTCAGCACACCAGCCGAGAACTGTATATTCCATCAGGAAAACATGCCCGTGAAATGTATACCCTCTCATACCCCACTTTTATATAGTAAAACTAGGGTCTATAGGAGTATAGGTATATTTCTTATTTTTGATCCAAAACATACAGTGTGGGTACTCGTTACGTGTATGTTTTGAGCTGAAATATTAAAAATTAGGGATGTCAACGAATGCCGAAATTGGTATTCGAATATTCGCATAGGATATTCGAATATATTCGAATATTCGAATGATATACACATCTATGCCCAATAGACCCATTACGGTGACTTACTTGGTGGTACATGTATTGATAATATGAGGTACATATATATGCATTGTATCATATCTGGGCTATACCAATGGCACCGTGTAAGAAAATCAGCAAATTTTGCACAGAAAACTTGACAATCTGGAAGTGTTTCATAATGATCTGAGAAAGCAACGACACACCATTATTGTCAAGCCAAGATTAAGTTCTGCATGCATGTCGTTGACATCCGCCACCAAGAAAGCTTAGGGTCTATTGTAATCGTGTGGCCTACATGTACTTTGTGAAAGGTCTGGTGTGACTGTGTTATTCCTAAAGGATTGAGTTGTCAATCTATCCAGCCATCTTAAGTTTTCACATGACACAGCTCAAATTGTAGGACTTTCACACCTTAAAAACATTTATTGAAAGCAGGCAATGCTTTCTTCTCAACTTGAATCAACAAAGTGTCACTTGAATCAACAAAGTGTCACCTGAATCAACAAAGTGTCAAACTGTTAACTGAGCAATCTCAATTTGCAGGTGTGTCAAAATGTTGACCATCATGAATTACTCAAGAGACAAGCAGGATTACTGGTCATATTATTTTTCGACCTTTGGCCTTAAATTTGAGTCCCCCTTTAATCTGATATATGACAATATTGCAGGTTAGAAAATTATGCGAATATTCGAATCCAGAAATCGCATTCGAATATTCGTATGAAATGCGAATATTCGAACATTTGAATATTCGTTGACATCCTTATTAAAAATATTTTATCTGGTGAAATTTTTCAATTTTTACACCTGAAAAAATCTCTGTATATTGCATGGGCAAGTTTTTGTAATGAATTTTTAATGAAATATTCAGAGTAAATGTCTGTGTTTTTGTATGCACTTTGTAGATAATCGTGACTGGCGTCATAAGAACTGCGATCGCTTTATGACAGTTAATAAATTCATCGCATGCATCCTAGTTGGTGAGAGCTTAGCTGTGTTTTTCTCCAAAGGCTTTGATCAAAAATGCGAGTTTATGGATTCTCCGCTCTACAAGTCCCTAATATGTTCAATTAGCTAAAGTATATATTGCCGTTTGTTTCCGACCCGTGATACAAATTCAAAGTTGATTGGAGTTGTCCAAGTGCAAGTTCAGATGCACAGAAAAATACTGGAAGAGTTGTTTACAAACAGTCATTTGCAATCATTGGGGTTTATCATAACATTCCCATGTCCCTCGAAAAACGTATTGGTAGATACATATACTTGAATAAAACGGAAATGCATTTATTGTACACTTAAAGTTACAACAGCAAAATGATCCGACATCCATCTGTCTAATTGTTTAATTTTTTGGAGATTTACGTTTTCCATCAGGAAAACATGTCCGTGCAATATATACCCCATTACACTTTTATAAAGCAAAATTGGGATATGCAAGGGCGGTTCTAACGTGTACCCACAATCTATGTTTTGAGCAAAAATAAGAATAAGAAATCCCGGTGAATTCGTTTCCGCAGACACTTCAGTGTCATTGTGTTGGAAGCAGTATTTGTTCATGGGGCGGAAGTGTTTGTGAAAATGAAATAACCTGGATTTTTCTTATGTTACTTTCATTCAATAAATGTTCAATTTCTGCATTGACTGCGCCTATCTATCAGTCAATAGAGTAAATGGTATAGGAGAAAACTCTAGTTTTTCCTCTCAACTTCGGGCAGCATTGCATTGTGTGTCACCCATTCCATACCACGTGTTTATCAGCTGTGTTATCTAATGATACCTTTGCTGTTTCAGGGCGGAGCATTTGTTGTGACGCTGATGGACAGATATGCTGCTGGAATATCAATATTGTTTGCGGTGTTCTTTGAAACTCTCGCGGTATCATGGGCATATGGTACTCGTAAATGTTTCTATATTTTATTATTTGTCCTTCATTAGGCGTCTTTATAATTAAACACTTATTTTCTTATTGAAGTAACCCATGCACCATCCATTGCTTGATACAAAGCATCCTAACTTCGCGAAATTATACACTGTGTTCGTTAATATCGAAACCTAGTTAAACCAATTTACTTATGTTCTATTTGTGGCACAAAGGCGAGCGGTATAGTCCCAAATGTGCCGCCCCAGAACACAGCGATCCTAATAGGAATTATTCTGTTTGCTAATACATAGATGAATTCCATCGAAAAATGTAACAAAATCGCCCAATGTATCACCAATTAGTATCTATCATTAAAAATGGAGATGGATTCGCCCTGATAATAATGATTGAAAAGTCAATTCGTCACAAATTGATTACAGATCATGTTATTAATAACACGGATTTTGTTACAGGTGTCGAGAGGTTTTCGGACGACATTGATTCAATGATTGGTATCCGGCCTAGTCTGTACTGGAAAATGACTTGGAAATATATTGCCCCTGTGTTTCTCTTGGTAAGAAATGTAAAAAATGACTTCCTGTGTTTCTCTTGGTAAGAAATGTAAAACATGACTTGGAAATATATTGCCCCTGTGTTTCTCTTGGTGAGAAATTAAACAAAAAGACTTGGAAATATATTGCCCCTGTGTTTCTCTTGGTAAGAAATGTAAAAAAATGACTTGGAAATATATTTCCCCTGTGTTTCTCTTGGTAAGAAATGTAAAAATTAGGCAACTTTGAGGAACTGGTACAATCATAAATAGAAGATCTTACACGAGTGGTCATTTCATATGAAATTTATTAAACAAGCCGGCGAGTTTAATAAAATTTCATATGAAATGATCACGAGTGTAAGATTCGTTTTATCATACTTCTAAAATACGATTTTACCGCCTTTAAAGTGGACATATTTTCAATGAAAATTTACATTGTTTTTACGGACGTCGTCAATGACGTTACATAATCCCGCAAAAGTGTTTTAAAATACACGTGTGGTCATACGATTTTATGACATGACGTTATCCACTGGAAAACAGCGACGTAATATGATAAACAAACGAAACTCGGCGATAATAACAGGAAGAAACTTGAGCAACAAATATGTATATCAGACATGATAGAAAACAAATGAGCCGCCTCGTGGGAAAACCAACAATGTGCTTTCCGAACAGGTCCGACACAAACCGGGCTGTACAAGCGCTGAATATGGCTAGAGGCTGGAAATTTTGGATTTATTGTACTATCCGTGTAGCGAAAACAAATGCGCTGATCAGCTTCGCGGTTACCGCGAAGCTGATCTGCGCCTTTGTTTTCGCATATGCAAATTGTTGGTTTTCCCATGCGGCGGCTCAAATGTAAGAGCTGGCAATTCAAAAAAGAGCAGCCGCAAGAGAAAATCAACAACAATCTACATGTGCGAGAACAAAGACGCAGATCAGCTGTGCAATAACTGCACAGCTGATCAGCGTCTTTGTTTTCGATACAAGGATAGTACAATTCCTCTTCTTCGTAAATCCAAAATTTCAAGCGTCAAACCTGTACTGCTTCTGTGACTGTACAGGCCGGTTTGAGTCAGACCTGGTTGGAAAGTCCAATTGTCTGTCTTCTCATGCTAAGGCTCGAATATACTTGTTCTGGATTGCCCAACCGGCGAGTAAATGAGACCAGTGGAAACAGCGAATCCATACTGCACTTCTTGTATGGATATTTTATCCGGTTCTTCTAACAGACATTAATCCGAGGACATGACAAAGAGAAAAGAAAAATGTCTCATGACTACCACATTCCGTCACTTCACTTTTGCCGATTGACTTGAAATCACTTAATGATTTCTCTCTCTCTCTCTCTCTCTCTCTCTCTCTCTCTCTCTCTCTCTCTCATTTGGAATTTAATTCTTCTAATCGTTTATATCGTCAATTTTGTTCTAATCTTCCCCATTTCAACGCTCTCTCTCTCTCTCTCTCTCTCTCTCTCTCTCTCTCTCAATTTCTTCTGTTCTTCTGATCACTTATATTATTTTTTTCCAGTTCATCATGATATTCGCCCTGGCGACGTGGGGTCCCGTTGAATATGACTGGTATACGTATCCATGGCAGGCCAATTTGATAGGCTGGTGTATAGCGCTCTCCAGTATTCTGTGTATCCCGGGATTTGCAATATTTCAGTTTATGAGAACGCCGGGACCACCCGCAGAGGTAAGATATACCGTTCATTAACATATATATAAATTCACTGGGTGCTTCCTTCGTCCCGATACAAAAAGGTTATGTTTGACTTTTACTATAGGTCCCGATAGGATTTAGTTTTGTTTGATTCTGGAATCAGATTTTTTTCTACAATAATTTCTAGAATTTGGTAAATGATTTGATTTGATTCTCATTTATGACGTCTTTGAAAGAATTGCAAGTCATAAAATAGTGCTGTGAATTCAATTTTATTGTAAGTTTTTATTTGAACCGATAAGAACGGATATAAATTATGAAATTGGTGTTATTGCCAATTCTGTGGAGATTTACTCTGTTAACGTAGTAGAAAAAAATCCGGTACCAAAACGTCAAACAAAAAACCTTTTTTATATCGGAACTAAGGAAGCACCCAGTGTAAATTGGATCATCAAAAAAGGGTAAGGAAAATTGAAAATGGGTATTTTATGAACATGTATATTCTCAGAGGCAATTGAAGCACAACATTTTATAGACTTTTAAATTTGCACAGTATTTCTTAAAACAGTGTTGATAAATTACACTCTGAAACCATTCGATAGCCATGCCCGTCAACAAGCCTATATATATTTCTAATAAATAAGAATTCAAAGAAATCGTAATCATTATGATCAAAATCGCAAAACACTGATTATCAGATATATGAGCCTTTGCATGAGAAAACCAACGATTTGCATATGCGAAAACAAAGACGCAGACCAGGTGTGCAGTAACTGCACAGCTGATCAGCGCCTTTGTTTTCGCCACACGGAAAGTACAATTCCTCTTCTACTTATATCCAAAGTTTCAAGCCTATAGCTTTATTCTGTGACTGAACAGCCTGGTTTGTGTTGGACCTGGTCGGAAACCCAAACATGTTTGGCTTTCTCATACACAGGTTCATATAAAATTATTTTTTTCAGCGTTTCAGAAAACTGATTACTCCATATAAGGATACTATGTCATCAGAACTGGGCGTTGAAGAGGGTTACAATGACATTCGTGCAAATGGTGGTATTGGTGTGCATGTGTAGTGAAAAGAGGATATTATTGTAAAACTAAATTGCCCTAAACTCTATTGCAAGAACGTTATAAAATTCACAGAATGTGAATCAGTGATAATGACACTTCCGAAGAGAGTGTAATACTTAATGCAAAAACGTTATATTTAAGGACGCACCAAAAAGCGCAAGGTACACGAAGTAGTGACAGTGACACTGGCAATAAGTTAATTATGTGCCGATTCAATTGACGACTAAATATAATATGTTCTGGTGGTGTACATGAAAGTACTAGCATTTTTATCCTAGTCAGTTTGAAAAGTTAAAGATCCTAGTCATTTTGAGCATGTCTATATATCAAGAACAGTTCAAAAAGTCATGATATATTCGGAAACTACAGAAAAGTCGCAAAATTATCAGATCGGACTTACTGATTCATGTTTCTGGCATATTTATTGAATCAATTAGAGCAAGTTGAGTGATAGTGATTACTTTGGTTGAGTTAGTCCTTCACGTCCAAGGTCAACAGCTAAGATCATTTAGGGACGTTCCGTTATCCTAGCCAAATTATTCCTGGGATAGCCTTCTTGAGGCAGGATACCAGTACCAAGTACTCAAATCTTTCACCACTAACAAAATTAATGCTCGTCTTGAAGCAAGCATTTCGACAACTTGTCCATGCAATATACAGAGAGTGAGGCGGTTCTAACGAGTACCCACAATCTATTTTTGAATCAAACATAAGAAAAATAGGTATACCCCTGCAGACCCCAGTTTTTGGTATATAAAAGTGGGGAATAAGGGGGTATATATTGCATGGACATGTTTTCATGGTGAGGGAAGAGAAAGACTGACCGTAGAAATATTTAATGCCCAAACCTTGATAAAAGAAATGTAACAGACGTGACGATCGATCGATGATCCCTTCCGCATCAGAAATTGAGCTTACGTGTCGGCGTTTTAGTAATATGTCTTAACTTTTAGCTACATTAAACATTAATCGGCTGCAATCGGTTTGTGTAGATTTAACGATTTGGTTACAAAAAAAATATGAACAATTTAGAAGAAACGTCTTCGTTCTACCCGCCAAACGATATTAATGAAATCAAATCAATCATTGAAAAGGTCAATTTTATTATACCGATAGATCCACGTGATACTCTGCCTTATAAACTCATGGGTGCAGGCGAGGTGTTAATTTATTAGTTAGATTAACAAAGAGTCATTTCAACAATAGGCCAGGCTTATTAACTCACTTTGATAACGTACTTCAAACAGGTTTTATTTAAATATAATTCTCGAATACCACTCCTTGCTGCTTTACCTTCTAGATCGTTTTGGACGTTATTGTATCATTATAGAAAATATTAGTTAATGCTGTATCTAGTTTACACTCCTAAAGCTGCGAAATTTAAATAGTTAAAGCACAGACCAACACCTGTGTAGAGTTTATTTGACAATGCTTAAACTCAATCAGTCCTTGTAACTCATACTATATACATGCAATGACTTCCAATGCTGGTCAACCTTTATAAAATACAGGCATACATTCAAATCCACTGCAGTTTCCTTAGGTAAATTCATGGATATGCAAAATAGTTTTAAATTGTTATACATGTACATGTGTATATATTATATTGATATTGTAAATAAATGTATGTAAAATTGTTGTAAAATAGTACATATTTTCGATTATGGGGTCACATAAACCCATGAAGTATTTTATAATAGAAATACAAGTATATTGTCTAGTGTTATTGAGGCTACGTTTAGCATCATTTGTGTAGATGTTAAGTGTATGAAAGTCATGTAGCCTATTTATCTAGTCATATTCATATTTATATTATAATATTACTGTATAATTATGATTGCTATCAATTTTATTGTAAGTTCTTGGACCTACATTTAAAATACTGTCATCAGTCTGATTCATATTATAACTTCAACCAAGAACACATACAGTGTAGAATATACCTTTTCAAAAATTATGTTGAATTTAATCATAAGAATACGTGTCTGTCATTTCGAAAAGCAAGGTCTTCAATTATAGCAGTGCCAAATAAAATATCTTAATCTTGCCTAGTAAGGGTATGACGGTGTATCGTACACTTGAAACCTTAAAAATGATTGAAATATGGACATTTCTTTCACCATATTGATATTCATAAATACCGATGTAGCAATTTTAAATGGATGAGAAAGAACAGTACTGATGTAACCTTTCATTAAATATTTTGAGCCGTCTCGTGGCAATTCCAGCAATGTGGTTTCCGACCAGGTCCGACACAAACCGGCCTGTACCAGCACAGAAAAGAGCTAGAAGCTTGAAATTGCAGATTTAAGTAGAAGAGGAATTGTACTATCCGAGTAGCGAAAACAAAGGCGCTGATCACCTTCGCGGTTACCGCGAAGCTGAACTGCGTCTTTGTTTTGGCCTATGCAGATTGTTGGTTTTCCCATGAGGCGGCTAATTTATTCTGTCTTCAATAAAATCATGACAGCTTAGTATACTAAAGTGCACTCTTATTCGTCAGTTTATTTCCACACATTACCATATGAATGAACTGCCTGGCTATTCATTCAAACCACCCATGGTATTATCAAATCTGATAAAATACGATAGTTATTTGTCAACCTGTCAACACCAATCTTAGTTATTTGTCAACCTGTTAACACCAATCTTAGTTATTTGTCAACCTGTTAACACCAATCTTCTATAATTGAGATGATTATCTGGATTGTATTCTAATTTAGAATGTCAAGATGTTCTAAAATAATTCAAATTTCGAGGTCAGTGCTCTATCGAAAGGGTCTTGCGTTTGAGGACAGACCTAGCAAGGCCGTTTCGATTTAGCCCTGACCCACACCTACACGGTTCGTTGTGATAAGAGTTGTAAGTAAGTAAGGCAGGTGGACCTCCTTGAATATGCCATGTATCGTTGTATTTGCATGTTATTGTTTTCCCATGTTACTTGTATTGTACAGTCTGGGATTTAATAAATTTGATTTGATTTGATTTGATTTGATTTGAGTATTTCATACACTGCGCTGCCGCAGAACTTTTCTGAACAATTGCTCTGTTCGTGGTTACGAGCTAATTTGATTTGGTAAAAACATTACTGAATTACCACCTCACATTTTACACTGACTTCACAGCCTTTGGGCGACGCCGAGTTATGTATACGTACAAGACATGACAACGGTACAGCTTTATTCACTTCTGCGGTAATATAGCATCTGCCATTTCTGCCATAATCTTACAACACATTTCTTTCAGTCCCAACTGAAAAAGACTCGCCTAGATACAACAGCTGACCATAGCAAAACTTACTTTATAAAATCAGTGCCACATGGAAATCAGGGCACACCTATGGTAGACCTACCGCACACAGTCATGTATAATGCACCACATTTTGATATGTGTATTATATTGCCACAACTAAATAAACATGGTATCATGCAATTTTGTAAAGTCACGTATAAACTCATTCATGCTTTCTATGATTGTTGTTCATTACCCATTGTTTGTGAATAGAAAAATAGCAATAAAATACTCGTAATAAATTATGAATTCCCTTTTTTCCATTCTCCCAATTAGTCAGACATTCCATATATTTTGGCTTAAAAAACAACAATACATTGCAGTCACGGTTGGCAGAATTTCTATCTCATCCGTATTCTCCAGCTTCCAGAATTTATTTTTCAGTCCGTGATGTTTGATTGACTAATAAGTGTTTCACCAGGAGGACCGAGCAACTAAACAAATGTTTAAACCACTGTAGAAGCTGAGGGCGCGTTTAAGCGCCGGTAAAACTGGTTTACTGCCAAAGTAATTTATATAACTGACCATTCAAAGGCAATAATTCTGTTGTGGTTCTAATTGTTTCATGTAATGGTGTTGAATTTCGTGCTGTTTGCCTTCATATAAGTTATGTCCGGGTCGGGGGGGGGGGGGTACTACCAATTTATGACGTAGTAGGGATGTGCCGCCCGAATAGCCCCCTTTTTCAGCCTCGCCAGATATATGAATAGGTTACCTTTTTCAAGTCAAAATATATGAATGACCCCATTTTTCCAAATGACCAAATTTTTCGGACATCCATGTTTAAGAGCACTTGTTTGCTGACATACACAGCTCAGAAAGTCGAAATATTTGTATATAATTGTGTATAGGTCAAAATTTTGTACAATCAAATATATGAATGGGTCACTTTTTCGAAGGCATGTTATATAAATGGGTCCCTTTTTCGATTACCAGATATATGAATTGGGTATGTTTTAAAGTATCGGGCGCCACGTCCGTACCAAAATTACCTCTGAGTTACCCCCCTCCCCCCCCCCACCCCCGAGGTCCGGGTAATTGAGTGGCGACCTATCGGGAGATAGCTACCAATAGGTTCTCTTTGCATTAAATCCTGATTGTCAATTTTGTTTTTCCTACCTCGGTTTTTGGAGTCCGACTTTTGTTCTTGATGTGACTTTTATTGATAATTGCTTACTTTCACCTTTCCATGCAAGTATAAAGAACGTTGTTCAAGAAAACTGTTTGACATGCTAGACGAAAAGGAGTATCGATTCGATCAGACAAAAAATGCACGACAGGACCAGAAGTACTGTCAGAAAACTGGGAGCAGGCTGAGCAGACATGTTGTAGATCAGATAAAAAGTTGTTAGGTCAAGCAAACATCCAGAGTCATGCTACTTGTAGGGGTTTTGAACACTGACGGACTATCCAATAACCAGGGGACCAATGGTCCTGACATCTATAACCCGAGATTTGGTCTTTGATAAATGACCTTTTGCTATGGTCATGTTGGTCAAGGTAAAAAGTAAACATGACCTCGAACACACATACTTTTATCAACACTGTAAACTCTCTGTATCTACCAATTTTCAGGTCTACAAAACTTTCTGGAAAATCCAATATTTTCATTTTTCCCCATTGAAAAGCCTTCAGAACCATATTTGACCTTGCCGTTAAATAGGTCAAGGTCAACCCAAGGTCACGATTTATACAATTCATAATGGGCCAGAGTCCCCGATGCTACTTTCCATTTCATAGAAATCAATCCACTCGTTCCAAAGAAGATTTTTAAGGTTTTGGCCATGACGGTCATCTTGGTCATGTGACATGGAACATTTAAACACACTTTGGTTCCCCTTTCCTAAGGATACTACATATACAATTTGGCTTTGATTGGTCTAGCAGTTTCTGAGAAAATTAAGTTTTACATCTTATATGTAAAAGACCTTTCATTGACCTTGGATACTCACTTAACTTCATAAACTCAATAAGTTGTCTGTAACTACAACTTTCAGGGTAGACTGATTACAGTCGTAGATGTTGAAATATACTCCCAAAGTACAGCAACCCTTATTTTACTTTATGCTAATATGCCATACCATACTTTACACTAAGCTGACTCGGAACATCTACGACTGATCAAATCTGGCAGAGCAGTAGCCGGAATCCTCGTAGCTGATTTATTTTTATACTGCTACGAAAGAGATTTCATGGATTCTCTTAACCATGATAATCAAGCTGATGTTATCGAGGCTTTTAATTCCACTTCTAGGTACCTCGATGACCTTTTGAACATTGACAACCCTTATTTTGAAGGTATGGTCAATCAAATTTATCCATCTGAACTACAGTTGAACAAAGCCAATGTCTCGGATACCGAAGCCCCCTTTTTAGATCTACATCTTTCTGTTGCAAATGGATTCGTTTCTTCTAAAATTTATGATAAGCGCGATGACTTTGATTTTGATATAGTAAATTTTCCGTTTTTGGATGGTGACGTTCCTCGTCGTGCTTCTTATGGTGTATACATTTCGCAACTTATTAGGTTTGCTAGAATCTGCAATCATTTTACAGACTTCAACGCTCGAAATAAATCTTTAACGGCCAAACTTCTCCAACAGGGCTATCGGTATCATAAACTTCGAAAAACCTTTTCTAAATTTTATCGTAGACACTATGAATTGATTTCCAAATATAATGTTGGGTTAAAGACGCTTTTAAGTGAGGGTCTTTCGGAACCAGAATTTTATGGTGACTTGGTTTACAAATTTAAGAAACTTATAGGAAGTAATGATTTTTCTTTTCAGTTTAGAAAAATCATAACACGTTACAGACGTATAGGTTATAACTTGAATGTTATGCGACAGTCTGCATGCTTAGTTTTTAACCCAATCACGGTTGATAACTATGCTGCCTTCTTTAATTGCACGCCGGTGGGTCGGGCGTCAGACTCTATGATGGCCCCGACTTAAAGCTATTCATTTTAGTTGGTTGGGGCCGGAGCTTCTTGTCTGTTGCTTGGCCCACCGGGGTCCAACTGATGTTTTTCTTTAGCTCCGGAGTTAGTAAGTTATTTGGCGCCCAGGGATCTCCATCGTCGGGCAGCTTACTGAATCTGTGAGTCCTGGTTTTTGATTCATCAGGATGTTTATCATGATTTATTTGTTTGTTCTTGATGATTCATTTACTAGTTAGAGATTCACCGCGAGGACCGAAGAACTAACTAAATGTTATGAACCACTGCAGAGGCTGAGGGTGAGGTTACGGCCGTGTAAAATCGATTTAAACCCGCCAGTAACTTTGTGTTACTGATCGTTCCAAGTCGATACTTCTGTGGTGGTTCTTTTTGTTTTATGTCTTGGTGTTTAAAATATTTTTGTGCTGTTGGCGCCTTATGTATGTTTGCATATTTTTAGTTAAGTTAAGGTAACTGAGTGGCCACCTATTGGGAAAATAGCTGCTCATTCGGCTTACGAAATGTTTTCATGGTATAAGTACCTGATTGTTAGTTTGGTTTTTTCCCACCTTGGTTTTTGGAGTGGGAGTCTTTTTCTGATTGCGCCTTTTCCTGATCTTTGCCTACTTGTACTTTTTTTACTACAAACATCAAAGCCATTCACAAATGTGTTTCGATTCCCTAATGTGCATAACATCATCATCAGTACTGAGTAGGGGTAATCAGGTTATCTCAATACAATGCAGCAGGTGATTTATTGCTGATGTAAGGCCTGCACTAGGAGTCGTATGAATAACCTGTTGCATTTATTTCCATGTATTGTTGTAAAGATGAACAAATGACCCTTCTGGATATCTTTTGTCCTAAGAACAGCTGAACAGAGGCTTCATAACTTTAAATACAGATTTCAGCTGAAAACAAAAATGTCATCAAATGCTATTCTTGTTATTTTGATATTTCTAGTGACAGGGCTCTCGCATATTCAATTTTGTGGATATCAAAATCAGACCCCAAACATGTAATTGATTTTGTTTGTTTCTATGGAGGTTTAACACCCAGTCAACATTTTTTCAGTCATGTCTGGACGGAGCCACCACTTCCTGGGTATTAACCAGTACTCTTGGGAGTGAATGTGTCTTGCCCAAGAACACAACATGGTGTCCTTTGTGGAGATTAAGCCCAGGACCTCTCGATTCAAAGTCAGATGCTCTACCACCAGGCCACTGCGCATATTCGGAGATAAAACAAATTCACAAGGCATGATAACACCGTGTCCTTTCTTGCGCCCAAGCACCTGCATGTTATAAGGACAGCACATTATTTTACCAGATATACTATTGAAGAGTTATAGGCATGCGTTTTTCAACTGATACATGAATTAAAAAGTACAACTGTATAATAATTGTGAAAATTACGAGAGCAATCTTCTCTCAACTCAAGAACCAAACTTCTTTTCATTTTCACATCTGGAGGAAACATTTCCAGGGTAATAAATCTCGTCTTCTGGCCCTACTTAGACAGCAGTTGTTAGTATCTGACGGGGTTGGTATTAGTGACCAGTTATACAAATGGTCCATGAAGAAATTTCTTGCATAACCACTAGCCAGATTTGATAAGTCTGATGAGATAGTCAAAGAAGCAAAATGGTCAAGGAGAATAGAGTACATATTTGAGTGGAGTGGTGTATCATGAATGTAATTCAAAGATGATATAGAAAAAAATCTCATCAGACTTTATAACTCTACTTTCAGGGCAAATCCAATGTTTTCGCATTTTCCATTAAAAACCCTATGTGACCAAATTTGACCTTGCGATAACATAGGTCAAGGTCAACCCAAGGTCATGATTATACAAACTATGGTCGGCAAGAGTTCCTGATGCTACATACCAAATCGCATTGAAATCAGTTCCAGAGAAGATTGTTTTAAGATTTTGCTGGTTATAGCCATGGCCGCCATCTTCGTCAAGTGACATGGAACATTTATATATACACCTGGACCTCTTTATAACACAGTCCATTACAACATGGTTTTGGATATAACACTGATCAGTGCTGGACGCCATCTTTACTATTTTGCTATATGTCTATACATTTTACTCTCGTTATAGCACGGTCTGGATAGCTAACACGGAAATTGGCTTAGACCCCAGCAAAAGTGTTATAAAGAGGTTGAGGTGCTTTGGTTCCCACTTCAAAAGGATACTACATATAAAATTTGGCTTTGATTGGTCAAGCAGTTTCTGAGAAAATTAAGTTTTACAACTAACATGTAAAAAAACCTTTGACCAAGGTCAAAAAATGACCTTGACCTCGGATACTCATATAACTTCATAAATTCAATAAGTTGTCTGTATCTACCAACTTTCAGGTCACAGGCTACAAAAAGGTACAAGTAGGCAATGATCAGGAAAAGGCACAATCAGAAAGAAATTCCCACTCCAAAAACCAAAGTGGGAAAAAACTAAATTGATAATTAGATATGTGTACTAAGAAAACACATTGTAAGCCGAGTGAGCAGCCATTTCCCAATAGGCTGCCACTCAGTTACCTAAACATAACTAAAATATGAAAACGCACATCAGGCGCAAACAGCACAAAACTCCCAATGCTTTCACTTTTTTTTCCATTGGAAAGCCTGTCATCAAAATTGACCTTGAGGTGCATGTAAAATAGCCCAAGGTCACGATCTATACAAACTATGGTGGGCAGGAGTCCCAAATGCTGATATCGATCCACTGGTTCCAGAGATGTTTTTTAATGTTTTTGCCATATATGGGCATGGCTGCCATCTTGGTCAGGTGAACCAGACCATTTATACAAACTTTGTTTACCCCTTCCTATGGATGTTCCACATGAAGTTCAGCTTTGATTAGCCCAGCAGTTTCAGAGGAGAGGTTTGAACATTGTGGATGACGACAACAACTACGACGACAGAGCACGGGCATACTATAAGCTCGCCTTGTGAGTCCAATGGCTCAGGTGAGCTAAAATGTTTGTACATTTTCCACATTTCAAGTCTATGTGGATTTTTTTCAACTGCACAGGGGCAGGCAACTCCGTAATCTGTGGTCTCATATCAACTAATTTGAGCCCTTATGTGTGCCCCTGTTCCTGTGTAATAAGATTCAATCACCTGTGGACCATATTTCACCACACAAAGTGTTAGGAAGTTATCTCTTACCGTATCATCCATAGTTTTGATTCAACCTGCTTCAGCGCCAAATGATTGTGATTAGCCATCGGTTTTTTAACAGGTTGACCATATCACAGACAGACGCACACACGGTTGCCGAATCAGAGCCATGTTTAAGCCATTGGCTTAGTTGCTCTAATAATCTTGAAAAATTCTGTCTTCTCATTGTTTTGATTTAGTATTGGTTAATAGACCAGGCCCCGAGGCTATAAAACTTTTTTCATGCTCAACTCAGCTGAGCTTGAAATTTCGAATACTCATAAATACTGAAATAGCCCAAATATATTGAAATTGAAGGTTTAGAACTCCAAAGCCTGTAATTTATCCTGCTAATAAATGTTAAAATGCCACCAATTGGTGGCATTTTAACATTTATGAGCAGGATAAATTTTAGTCTCAGCTGAGTTGAGCATGAAAAAAGTTTTGTTACCTCGGGACCAGTGCTGATAGAGCTATTGTCTCCCCTGATTTGTAGACTTTCTTCTTAACGAATATTTGACAAATGGATTTGCCCATCGTTATCATTTGGGTGAATCCACTTTCATTCTTAGGGGCATAAGGAGTGATTTTTAAATTTTGTTCAATTTTTCGATGAAAATTCTCTAAGCAAACAGAATAGCCCCATATTGGGATGCCGCGTTCTGCGGCGTCACATCTGGGGCTATGCTGTTTGCCTATGTCCCACAAAATAGCTATCAGGCTTATATGAGAGTTAATTTCTTAGTTTTGTGGTTCAATATCCCTGTCAACATTGTTCCCATCATGTCAGGATATAGCCAAAATTTCCAGAGTTTGAGGAGTTAATGTATCTTGCTCAAGGACACAATCCATGGACAGGGAGGTTGGAACCTCCAACCTGTTCATCAGGGCCCAGTTGTTCAAAACTTCATTAGCTTAACGCTGTCATTAAGCCCTCAGTTTGTTAACTATATATCGACTTCAAAAGCAAATACACAGCTATTTTGTTGAAAAAATGTGAGAATCCTTTGCATTGCAAGGGATTCTTACATTTTTTCAACAAACAAGAACTCCGCGGAGGTCGATATCGCACCTGCATCGGGCAAAATAACTAAAACATGAAACATAGGTCAAGGGCACCAGGTCAAGGTGTGTTCTGAAAGGGTATGTCAAGGACAACTACTATGCTAGGTTTCAAACTTGCAGCTATCACAGGTGCAGAGAAAACCAAACTTTGACGTAAAGATTAACAAAGTCAATAGACCATGAAATATAGGTCAAGGGCACTGGGTCAAGGTGCATGCTTGAAGGGCATGTCAAGGACAATTACTATGCTAGGTTTCACACTCGCAGCTATGACAGATGCAGAAAAAAACAAACTTTGACATGAAAATTAAAAAAGTCGATAGACCATGAAATACAGGTCAAGGTCAGTGGGTCAAGGTGTGTGCTTGAAGGGTATGTCAAGGACTATAGCTATGCAAGGTTTGAGACTCGCAGCTATCACTGATGTCGAGAAAACTAAACTTTGACGTAAAATTTGCAAAAGTCAGTGGACCATGAAATATAGGTCAAGGTCATTGGGTCAAGGTGTGTGCTTGAAGGGTATGTCAAGGACAATAACTATGTAAGGTTTGAGACTGGCAGCTATCACTGATGTCGAGAAAACTAAACTTCGACGTAAAATTTGCCAAAGTCAGTAGACCATGAAATATAGGTCAAGGTCAGCGGGTCAAGGTGCGTGCTTGAAGGGTATGTCAAGGACAATTACTATGTAAAGTTTGAGACTCGCAGCTATCACTGATGTTGAGAAAACAAAACTTCGACGTAAAATTTGCCAAAGTCAGTGGACCATGAAATATAGGTCAAGGTCAGCGGGTCAAGGAGCCTGCTTGAAGTGTACGTCAAAGACAATTACTATGCAAGGTTTGAGACTCGCAGATATCATCGATGCTAAGAAAACTAAACTTCGACGTAAAATTTGCCAAAGTCAGTGGACCGTGAAATATAGGTCAAGGTCAGCAGGTAAAGGTGCGTGCTTGAAGGGCATGTCAAGGACAATTACTATGCAAGGGTTGAGACTCACAGCTATCACTGATGTCGAGAAAACTAAACTTCGACGTAAAATCTGTCAAAGTCAGTGGACCGTGAAATATAGGTCAAGGTCAGCGGGTCAAGGTGCGTGCTTAAAGGGTACGTCAAGGACAATAACTATGCAAGGTTTGAGACTCACAGCTATCATTGATGTCGAGAAAACTTAACTTCAACGTAAATGTTGACGGACGGACGGACGAACGAACGAACGAACGAACGGACGGACGGACAGAAATTTGGACTCCTATATCGCACCCTGCTATAAGCAGGTGCGATAAAAATAACAGTGTATTTGTAATACTGCCATTTGAAATTTTAAAAAATCCATCTGGAAAACATGTCAGTGAAATGTGAACCCCCTCAAACCACACTTTTATATAGCAAAACTGGGGTATGCAGAGGTATACCTATTTTTCTTATTTTTGCTCCAAAACATAGATTGTGGGTACTCATTAGAACCGCTTCGGCGTTTACCTACAATCTATGTTTTCAGCAAAAATAAGAACAAGAGGACCAATGGTCCTGTAAATGCTCACCTAAGAACTGGGATATGCAACCTTAGCTAACCTTGCTGTAAAATAGGTCAAAGCCATCCCAAGGTCATGACTTGTATAAACTTTGTAGAGCTGTATTCATTGATGCTTGAGGCTAAGTTTCAAAATCATAGGTCTTATGGTTCTGAAGAAGAAGATTTATAATGGTTTTTATTATTTATAGCCATGGCCGCCATCTTGGTTATGTGACCTGGACAATTTATATTAATTTTCACTTCCCTTTCCTAACAATGCTCCACTTAATGTTTGGCTTTGATTGGCCAAGCGCTTTAAGAGAAGAAGATGTATGAATATTATGGTCATATACATGTATATAGCCCCAGGAAAGGGGCAGACAACCCCCTGAGGACATTTTTTTTTCATAACCATAAATCTTCCATCCATTTGCATACTCCCAGCAAGTTTCCCCCCATTTAATAACATTTTACTTTTCATATACCGTGAGACCACCCCTTTCTCCATTCAAATGCATAGGCAATCTATGTTGACCTTGCCGTAAAATAGATCAAGGTCATCTCAGGGCCATGATTTATATAAACTTTATCGAACTACATTGCCTGATGCTGCATGCCAAGTTTCAAAATCATAGGCCTTCTGGTTCTGGAGAAGAAGATTTTTAATGGTTTTTGCTATTTACAGCCATGGTGGCCATCTTGGTCATGTGACCTTGATCATTTATATAAACTTTCATTCTCCCTTCCTAAGAATGCTCCACATGAACTTTGGCTTTGATTGGCCAAGCGGTTTCAGAGGAGAAGATCCTTGAATGTTATGGTAATATACATGTATATTGCCCCAGGGTGGGGGCAGACCTGCCCCTGGGGTCCAACTTTTTTTCAGAATCATAAATCTTCAGTCCATTTGCCCATTTCCATAAAGCTTTTCCCTTCAAATGACATTTTGACAATTTTCCCCTTTCAAATGCATGGGCGACCTATGTTGACCTTGCCTTAAAATAGGTCAATGTCATCCCAGGGTCATGATTTATATAAAGTTTGTAGAGCTCCTCCCCCTGATGCTTCATGCCAAGTTTCAAAACCGTAGGCCTTCTGGTTCTGGAGAAGAAGATATTTGAAGGTTTTTGCTATTTATAGCCATGACGGCCATCTTGGTCATGTGACCTTGACCATTTGTATAAATTTTCGTTTCCCCATCCCAAGGATACTACATATAAAATTGGGCTTTGATTGGTCCAGTGGTTACAGAGAAAATTAAGTTAATTAACATCTAATTTGTAACTGACCTTTGGCCAAGGTCAAATAATGACCTTGACCTTTAATACTCACAACACTTCATTGGCTCAAGATGTTGTCTGTATCTACCAACTTTCAGGTCATAGGCTTCAAAACTTCCTGAAAAATTCAACATTTTCACTTTTTTCCATTGAAAAGCCTATGTAACCAAAATTGACCTTGCCATAAAATAGGTCAAGGTCAACCCAAGGCCATGATTTATATAAACTATAATGGGCCAGAGTCCCCGATGTTACATACCAAGTTTCATTGAAATTGGTCCACCGGTTCCGGAGAAGATTTTTTATGGTTTTTATCATATATGGGCATGGCGGCCATCTTGGTCATGTGACCTGGACCATTTATACGAACTTTCTTTCCCCCTTCCTAAGGATGCTCCACATGAAGTTTGGCTTTGATTGGCCAAGAGGTTTCAGAGGAGAAGATCTTTGAAATTGTGGACTGACGACGGACACCGACGGACGGACGATGACGGACGGACGACGGAGCATGGCCATCCTATAAGCTCACCTGTGAGCCTTCGGCTCAGGTGAGCTAAAACTAGCCAAACTTTTCTACTGAAATTTTTCATTTTTCACAACTTTAAAATCTCTGTACCGGTATATTGCACAGGCATGTTTTTGTAATGGTCAACTAACGACATAGTTAATTTTGAACAACTGGCTTAAGGAGTTTGACACCACTGCCCTCCCCTCGGTTAAGAATTGAAAATAGACTAACCCATTATTATATTATATCTTCTGGATATATAATACAAACAATATGTGATGAAATATTTTTTTGTCTAATTCTAACTGCCAATGACCATTTGCATTTATGTATAGGAATGTATAGGAATTAACAAATACTAGCATTTCATTTGAGCCACGACGTGAGAAAACCAGTCTTCAGGGTTTCCCACCAGGTCCGACATGAACCGGCCTGTACAGCTTCAGATAAAGGCTAGAAGCTTGAAATTTCGGTTTAAAGAATAAGAGAAATTGTACCATCTGTGTAGCGAAAACAAAGGCACTGGTCAGCTTCATAGTTTATACTGTGTTTTCACATAGGCAAAATCCGGTTTTCTCACCATGCAGCTCGTTTTCAAAATAAATAACACTACATATACATTAATCATCAAAACAGCAGTAATATGTAAACTTGATAGCCTGTGATGCACTATCTATGTACACAGAATAAAACATTAAGAGCTGTGTAACACATAAACAATGTGAAGATATGCGAGCATGTCATTTGGCTATGTAATCTGTATACTTAGTAAGTAGGGGTCAAAAGTTTAAAGCCAAATTTCTCAAACCTTTTGGAAGAATTCATGTGTCATACAATTTAGCTGTCAGTAAATGTGAACCCTAAAACAACAAGAAGACTTTACAAAGGCTAGTCTGTGCTCGTTTTGGCTTATGCTTGATTTAAAAATGATTATTTCACATAAATGATCATTTTGACTAGATGATTATATGGCTTATGTCATACATGTACTTTTCTCTAGATAATGCACCAGTCATTTGTATCAACGGCCACTATGGGGCCAGGTTAAAGCAGGGCTTTTAACTTTTCATTTTTAAAGCCCCACTAAAAGCCTAGCACTGCAGAAAAATGTGGTAAAATCCCTGCTAAAAGCCCAAGTTCTGAGAATGACACATCCGAGTAATGTATACACCCCTGAACCCCACTTTTATATAGCAAAACTGGGGTATGCAGGGGTATACCTAATTTTCTTATTTTCGCCTGAAAACATAAAGGGTACTCGTTAGAACCACCTCGCCGAGGCGGTTCTAATGTGTACCCACAATCTATGTTTTGAGCAAAAATAAGAAAAATGTCAAAATTTTTCAGCTTAAAATTTTCAATTTTTAAAGCTCAAAAATTCTCTGTACTAGATATATTGCATGGACAAGTTTTCGTAAAGAATAATGAGGTACAATAGCTGTATTAAGTTGATCTGATGAAAAAACACGAGTGAGGGGCTTGAATTTCTGCATGTTAATTTACAGGTACATGTACATTTGGCAATTCAATTTGGACCATAAGGAAACTTTACCTGAATTATTGTGACTGTGTATTGGCAGGAAATTAAAACCCAGCACTGCTGGGACTCATCGAAAGTTAGATCCCAGCACTTAAGCCCCTCTGTGCCCCTCTGTGTCCCTGCTATCCCCAGTCTCAAAGGGGCCTGGGGTACAAATGACTGGTGCACCATGCATGATCATCAGGAAAACATGTCCATGTAATATATGCCCCCTTATATCCCACTTTTATATAGTAAAACTGGGGTTGTATACCTATGTTTCTTATTTTTGCTCCACAACATAGATTGCGGGTACTTGATAGAACCGCCTCAGCTCTAACGTGTACCCATCATCAATGTTTTGAGCAAAAATATTAAAAATATCAAATTTTCCAATGAAATTTTCAATTTTTGCTTCTGAAAATAATCTTTGTATACTGCATGGACAAGTTTTCATAATGAAAAAATCCTTTTGGGATCCTTGAGCTTCTCGGGACAGTTCTTATTATCAAGGGTTAGTTGATCGCCTCTCCGTGATACTAGGACTCTCTCAACAGAAAATACAGGTCAGCAAAGAACACCACAGTTCCCAGTATTAGTCCAGCCATTAACTGCTGCAATGAAAATAAAATCAACATTTGAGCCACCTCGTGGGAAAACCAACAATGTGGTTTCCGAACAGGTCCGACACAAACCGGCCTGTACAGCCACAGAAGATGGCTAGAAGCTTGAAATTTCGGAATTAAGAAGAAGAGGAATTGTACTATCCGTGTAGCGAAAACAAAGGCACTGATCAGCTTTGCGGTTACCGCGAAGCTGATCTGCGTCTTTGTTTTGGCATATGTAGATTGTTGGTTTTCCCATGAGGCGGCTCAAATCAATATTTAAGATACATGTACAGTTTGCACATTATGTACATTTCATATTTTTAGTTAAGTTTGGGTAAATGAGTGGCCGCCTATTGGGAAAAAGCTGCTAACACGGCTTACGATATGTTCTCTTGGTACAAGTACCTGATTGCCAATTTAGTTTTTCCCACCTGGATTTTAGAGTGGGAATTTCTTTCTGATATGTTCCTTTGATTTTGCTTTTATTACATTTTGCATTGTGTTAATATGTTATTGGCTTGTATTGCTTTTTGTATGCTCTCCGATCTTGGAGGAAATAAAAATATCTTATCTTTTCTCTTGGTACAAGTACCTGATTGTCAATTTAGTTTTTCCCACCTGGTTTTTGGAGTGGGAATTTCTAAGACATTAGGAACATGAAAGTGGACAAAATACTTTTGTATCCTTTTTTGAAAATTTTGAATTTAAGGATGTTCGCTGCCAATGAAAAAGTATTCAAACTTTTTTTCTAACCCCTCTTTTTTGATTCCAAAAAAATCAACACAAGACATTTGGTAACAAAATAAATATAGGGTAGTGTGCATTTTTTCAAGCTACAGGCCTCTGAATGAGACCTCTGAGCACCATGTTTTAAATTTAGTAAAATTAATTTATTTTTTAATTCTTTGAAGCATACGTGTCTTGAACAAACATATACTTAGAATGCTTTCAAAAGTCATAGTATTTACGTATCGAAGACTATTTTGGACCAAAAGCAAAGAAAAAATTGCAACTTGAAGTGGATGACAAATTTTTACGATTCCTTTTCCAACCCTACCCCCATACTTGAAAAGTCGGAAAATAGCAATATTTTGAAATGTGCCAAACCCATATTTGTTGATTCAAACTTTTTCTTGTATTTTCACACAACATAGAACTTGGTAATATTGTTCGAATAAAAGAAAGAAATATATAGGGTAGTGTGCATATAAGAGAGAACCAACAACTTGAAAATCGCCATTTTCAGCCTTTTTTCGGCTGTTTTGTTTCTTAAAGCCCATTTCATAAAACCACCTAAAATTTTATAACCAGCACACCAAAGACCCAAAGACTGACTTAGAAGACCATGTACACATATACTGCAGCTAAAATAAACATCGAACTAGTGCAATTAATTTGAAGATGTGTAATATTCAAGTTTAATCTACCCTACCCCCTAAATTTTACTGACAACTAAAATTTTCTGAAATGTTGCAGAAAATGGGGTGAAAAAATGAAGTTTCTAAGATTGACAATTTTCATGGTACATTCAATGCATATCATCAATATGTATCCAAATATAAAATATTAGGAAAATATCTGCAACCGTTTAAGAGATATTCAACAAAAGAAAAACCGGAAGTTCCAAAATGTCAAATGTTAGCAGCGAACATCCTTAATTATACCCTAATTACAAAGTTCATCATTCAACACTGTTTGCTCTCAGAAGCATCAAGATTATAAGAGTACTTACAAAAGCAAATCTGTTTGGCCCCGACACAGCATACTCTGTGGCCTTGTAACCGAAGGCAAAGGCTGCACCCACCGTAATGACAAAGTTAACCACAGAGATGATCTGTTTGTTCAGCTCTCTCACTATAAACATTACGAAAACACGCCCATGAAATATACAGATTTTTCTGAAGTTGTAAAAATTGAAAATTTTCATGAGAATTTTTTTTATATTTTTAAGATTTTTGTTCAAAACATTTATTGTGGGTACATGTTAGAACGAGTACCCACAATCTCTATTTTGGGGCAAAGATAAGAACAAGTAGCCCAAGGGCAACGATCGCTCACCTGAGAGTCAACAAGTACAGTCACTGGACAAAGTGTTGTTTTTTTTTCCATATATGGGTATGACGGTCATCTTGGTCAAGTTTCAGGCCTATGGCTGCAATGGTTTCCATAGGATCATTGGTCCTGTAAATGCTTACCCGAGACCTAGTTGTAACTTTTTCCCATGTTTCCATGTTTGCCTATGTTTCCAAAATCGACCTTTACCTATATTAATCACATGTACCTTCATCTACTCTATCAGTTGTTTGCATCTATCACTTTTCAGTTCTCAGGCTGCAATGGTTTTCAAAACATAACATTTTAAACGCAGATGGGCTCCTGGGGTCCATTTTTTTTTCAGAATCATTAAATTTCAATCCTACTGCCCATTTCCTGCAAGACTTTCATTTAAAATGACATTTTAAAAGTTTTTCCCATTCAAATGCATTGACGACCTATGTCCACCTTGCCATAAAATAGGTCAAGGTCACCACAGGGTCATGTTTTATATATACATTGTAGTACTTGAGTCATCCATACTTCATGCAAAGTTTCGTTGAAATCGGTTCACCGGTTCTGGAGAACCGGTGAACCGATAATGGTTTAATGGTTTTTGGATAATGGTTTAATGGTTTTTGCCATATATGGGCATGGAGGCCATCTTGGTCATGTGACCTGGATTATTTATATACACATTGGTTCCCACTTCCAATAGATGCTTCATATAAAATTTGGCTTTGATTGGCCAAGTGGTTTCAGAGAAAAAAATCTTTGAAAAGTGTGTATGGACGACAGACCGGCCAAGGTCAAGAGATGACCTTGACCTAAATTAATCGTATACCTTCATCTAATCCATTAGTTGTTTGCATCTACCACTTTTCAGATCTCAGGCTGCAATAGTTTTCAAAAAATAGCTAATTTCCACTTTTCCCATTATAAGTCTATGGAAACTTAAAGTTACCATAGCATAGAGTTCTTATCCGACTGGAATAAAAAACACAAATTATGTAGAGGCTACTGTCAGGAACATGTATACAAAGTACAGGATTCATCCACTTGACAGTTTCTGAGGAGAAGATTTTTGAATTTTTTTTTTTTTTTTTTCATGATTTTGCCCTTTATGGGGCCCCAGCAACCAATCAAAATAAAGGATTAGGACAAAACTCGCAAGAAACATCAAACACTACTCAATAAACATTTCTGCAAAAACAAAATTCAAGTGTCTGCAATTTTAGCGGAAAAATAGCCGATTTCCACTTTTCCCATTATAAGTCTATGGAAACTTTAAGTTGCCATAGCAACCACAGTTCTTATCCGCCTGGAATAAAAAACACAAATTATGTAGAGGCCACTGTCAGGAACATGTATACAAAGTATAGGCTTCATCCCCTTGACAGTTTCTGAGAAGAAGATTTTTGAATGTTTTTCGAAATTTTGCCCTATATGGGGCCCCCGCAACCAATCAAAATGAAGGATTAGGACAAAAGTCACATGAAACGTAGAGGACTACTCAATAAACATTTCTGCAAAAACAAAATTCAAATATCTCAAACAAGACAGCAAAAATAGGCAATTTTCACTTTTCTCCATTATAAGTCTATGGGAAGCATAAGTTGCCATTGCAACCAGAGTTCTTATCCAATCAAAATAAAAAACATAAATATTCGTTCCCCCAACCTGTAGATGCTATATGTGAAATATGAAAAGATTCGGCCTGGCAGCTTCAGAGGAGAAGTCGTTTGAAAATGTTGACGACGACGGACGACGACGGACGACGCACGGATGCCGGCTCGACTACTATACTATAAGCTCACCTTGTGAGCCTTCGGCTCAGGTGAGCTAAAAATAGGTATAACCCTGCATAACCCAGTTTTGCTATATAAAAGTGGGTGTCAGGGGGATATACATGTCATGGATATGTTCTCCTGATGAATATAGTAGGGCAATCAAAAGCTATGACAATCATGATCAGACAAATATTCAGTTTGTTGTTTGGTTGTATTTGGGTTTATTTATTCTGTTTGTGTTAAGAATTAATGTCCCTGTCAACAGGTTTTCGGTCAAAATTTTTGTCATGTTGGGACACAGCCCATCAGGAAAACATGTCGGTGCAATAAATACCCTCTTAAACCCCACTTTCATATAGTAAAACTGGTGTATGCAGGGGTATACCTATTTTTCTTATTTTTGCTCCAAAATATAGATTGTGTGGGTACCTCTGTAGTATGTTCTCAAACTCAGGATATAGAGACCCGGTACCAGGTCTCTATATCCTGAGTTTGAGAACATACTACAGAGGTCCTCCACAAAAACAAAGTGTAACAAGTATCACTTACTGTCTGCTCCCACATTATGATGATCTTCTTTCTACAAAATAAGCAAAGAAACAAAACAGTTTACGTCATCTGAGCCGCGTCGTGAGATAACCGGATTTTGCTTAAGGCAAAAATAAAGGCACAGATCAGCTTCACAGTTACTGCAAAGCTGATCAGCGCCTTTGTTTTTGCTACACAGATAGTACAATTCCTTTTCTTGAATTTCTTCTTAAATCTGAAATTTCACGCTTCTATCCATATTCTGTAGCTGCACAGGCCGGTTTGTGTCAGACCTGGTCGGAAACCCCGAAGACTGGTTTTCTCGCGTCTCTGCTCATAATACACAAAAAATCAAACAATGATCCAGGGATTTTTTCCGTGTCTGCGGGGCCCAAATAAGGCCCCATTCCCAATAGAATTTAGGTGACTTACTATCCCAATCTGGAAAAAAAATCCCAATCAAAGCTCAAAACAATTTTCAAAAGTTCTAAACATGGTTAAATTCAATCTCTACATGTATTATTTAATAATTGCAGATTCTATGTTAAATTACTATGTTAAGGAAAATATTTTCAACATTGAATGTTATGAAAATTTCCCAGTGTCACTAATTTTCCCATTTAGAAAGGCCCTAGGGCCCCTTCCAAAAAATGTCAGAAAAATCCCTCCAATCATGTCTTGGTGTCACACAGTGCAAATCCTAGTCTGGATGCAAGAACAATCAGAATTTATGGCTATTCCCAGAATGATCAGAATTCATGGCCATTCTCTGACATGAAAACATGACAGAAAAAAGATATGTTGTTAAAACTAAATATTATGTGCAAATCCACTCTGTGACATATTCATTCTAATTAGCACAAATGTACAATGAGTACATACTTTTAAAAGTTTTTCATGTTGAACATGTATAGTTGGACTCCCAAAATTTATAACTTGTTTAATATTAATGATATGAAGCACAATATATGCTTTATTAGAAATATACATGTACTTTGTAAAATGTAGTTTGATAAATTCAAAACAACAATAGTAGATGCTGCATAAACTCTGGTGAGATTATCGAATGATTAACATTACGTTAACTTGCACACGAAATTTCCAGAGATTTTTTTTTTTCAGAAGGAAAATGAAAATTTCATTCGAAAAAAAAACAACATTTTTTTTATATTTTCGCTCTAAACATACATGTGGGTACACGTTAGAACCACATCACTGATGCGGTTCTAACGAGTACCCACAATGTATGTTTTGGATCAAAAATAAGAAAATTAGGTAGACCCCTGTCAACCCCAGTTTTAATACCGGTATATGAAAGTGGAATATGAGGGGGTGTATATTTCACTGACATGTTTTCCTGATTAAGAGTAGTAATGAAATCAGCAGTGGTTGCATTACCTTTCTACTGATATTTCTGACCATTTCATCATAAATCTTGTTCTCCTGCTGGGCCTTCAGCTTCTGTATTCTTGCCTCTAATTCTGGATTCTGAAACATATAATCAAAACTTACTCATCACAAAAACATGTCCATGTAATGTTTATCACAATTTTATATAGAAAAACTAGGGCTTGCAGGGGTATACCATATATATTGTGGGTACTCGGTGAGGCAGTTCTAATGTGTACCCACAATCAATGTTTTGAGCAACAATAATAAAAATATCAAAACTTTTCCCATCAAATTTTAGGGCTGAAATAAATCTTTGTATATTGCATGGGCAACTTTTCATTATGTTATAATAATAACAATAATAATCCCTATAAAGGTTATTTTTAAGGATAACCTATTTTAATTTTACACAAATGTCAATCTTACGTATGGTCCTCTACTACCTCTATTGAATACGGACACACATTTTTGTTAATAAAGCAATGTCATAATAAGCAATCATACTGAATAAGCTTGTGGAAAAACGAGCTGTAAATAATTCTTTATAAGAGCTTCAAAATTATTGGTAGAACGATTTATCGATTATAATTGAAAATCAGTCGAAAATGCTAAAAAAAAGCAATCGCCAGATTGGCATTTTGACATGTTTGATCTTCGATTAAATCGGTAATTTTCAGATGTTTCCATAACTGCGTTTAGTTTTAGTTTTATATTTTGTGATTCTGAATATGCTAAATATATTTAAATTTCAATAATTTATCAATCAAAAGTACTTATGTACAACTATATTTGAGCCGCCTAGTGGGAAAGCCAACAATCTGCATAGGCGAAAACAAAGACGCAGATCAGCTTTGCAGTAACCACGAAGCTGATCAGCGCCTTTGTTTTCACTACAGGGATAGTATAATCCCTTGTCTTTCTAAATCCAAAATTTCCAGCCTCTAGCCATCTTCTGTGACTGTAAATGCCGGTTTGTGTCAGGCCTGATCGGAACACCAAATTGTTGGTTTTCTCATGCACAGGCTCATTTGTGTGTTACTCATTAATCATAATTTTAAATCACAGTATATAAGAACAAACTCTACATTTCAAAGTTTTTCTGACATGGCCGAAAATTTTGAAAAAAACTTCTTCCTTAACTTGGTAACAATGCACTGTCATACATTTGGCATCCGACTCCAAAATGTTAAACAGCGGCAACAAAGCATGAACTGGGTATGACAAAGGCAACTGTATAAGCTTGGAGAGGATATATATAAGCTATACTCATCAAAAGAAGTTTTGCACCAGTTAATATTTTTCTCATTTTAAAATAATGTCTAGTATAGATATTTTTCAAATAAACTTTTAAAACTTAATACCATCTTAAAGGGCTTGACTTCCTGATTGACAAATCAATATTTCTTCTTAAAAAGATTAAATAAAAATATGCAAAAATGCATGTTTTTGAAAACACCAAATTTTGGGATGCAGCAAAAAGCCCACATCTTTATTTCTGGGCTTTCAAACCCGAATTCGTTTCACATGCTCATTCGGGATACTGAAAGCAATCATTTAAAGCAAAAAACTAAAAATTCAATTTTGTTGACAAAAACACCATTTTTGACCAAAAATAACGATTTTTGAGATTTTGTTTAAATTCTCAGATAAAGCTTAGTAACTCATCTCTCAAATGAAATGGGTTGTTTTTCTTTCAAACACATCATGCAGCACAAATTAATGTTTAACTGAAGGTACTGGTTTTCAACCCATCCAAATTAAGAATTTTTAAAAAGCTGCATGTCAAAAAAGTACTCATGCAACATCTTTGACATGAGATTGCCATTAACAGAAAGAAAACAGGCGGCAATTTTTGGTGTCAAAACATCTCATAGTCATAAAAAATTGAAATGAACTTTGATTTTACTCATTTTTTCCAATGTTTATCATTTTTTCTCAAAAATTGCAATTTTGTCAAAAAATGAATTTTTACTAAAATTTTGAGATTTTTTAAAACGTTTTAAGGCTTAATCATTAGCTTTGGAGCTCTTGTGTGTAAATTTGGAAACAAAAATGTGTTCTTGATGCTGTGGCATTTTTTGTGGAATTTTTTCGATTTTCAAATTTTCAGCATTTACAGAAAATTGGAATTTTCAATTTTTCCTAAAATCGTTTCCGCAACAATTTTTGGTCTTATCACACACATTATCAAACTCTTTCAGAGTGTTCAAATTCAAAAGGCTAACTTTAAAATTTGTTAGTTAAAATGTCACTTAAAAATATGAAAAAATCTAAATGGTGCAAAACTTCTTTTGATGAGTATATTACAGCTTGCTTTCCAATCCAAATGCTCAATATAATATGCTTGTAACATATATATGTATTAATGGAAAAATAAATATTGTTTAAACCAACTGTATAAGCAATGCAAGAATGAATATATATGTATTCAAAGGTAACTTGCATATTTGCAACACAAAATAGTTCAGCTCTAAAATACATGTATTCAGCGAGGCTTTGATGTGAAACAGCAAGAAAAGCCTTAAAGGTCTTTGTTTTCCTCCACATGTGAATATATTCTGTCTCCCAAATCAGCAGACAGTTTTACTGATGCAACTCAGTTACTGTTTTTTTTTCAGAAAGGCAATAAAGTCGATTAAAAATTGATAATCAGTTGGTTTATTAAAACAAAACTCAACTTTGAAATTCTAGTAAATTTCCAACACTATTCAAAATTCTTTATTCATAAGTAAGAAATGTTCATTTTTTTTAAAACTGAGTTCTGAAAGTGAATAATTACTCTTTCTGGTGCTTCATATTCAGGGAGATGTAGACTACTGCCATCTAGCATTTCATGGAGGTAGAGTTTCTTTTGACCTGCAAATAATTAAATATTAGTACATGGTCATTGCCTCTGCCCATTACAAATCAATCCCAAGAGCTTCAGCTCATAGGCTGATAATGGTTCAGGGTACATATGACCAAAATGTACACAAAATTTTCTGTTATTAATCAAATACACAGTTGATATGATCGGCGTGACATCATAGGTCATTGGTACGAGGTGAATTCCTCGGTGTTAATCGCTGTATCCTTACTGAATTAAAATCAGAAAATATGGGAAAAAAAATAAAAATATTAATAAAAGCTTTGCATATCTTTTTAGATCTTCATTATTTATTCAACTCAAGGTATGAACCCTGTTATTATTCTGACAAATTATGATTTTATAAGCGTCTGAAAATAATTAAACAGGGTTTTCCCTGGCGCACAAAAATGTGCATTTTGACCCCTGTTTGCCTGCAATGACCCCTAAAACTGTCCAGAGAGGGGACATTGATGTCCCCCATATTTGTCAAATATTTCTGTTTTTGAAGTTAATGTCCCCCAAATTCTCATAAGAATTGTTAAAATGTCCCTCAGAAGCTGGAAGCAGTGGGACATTGGTCCCCTAAAATAAAACACCTAGGGAAAACCCTGGATTAAAGCACAGCGATATTGACCGAGTTATACCCTCGACCGAATGGACGAAGAGGCGGGAAAGGTGCAGTACCGGCAATATTGATTTTTTCTAACGAAAGAGTAGCTTGCCGACCGTTTTAATGCATTCAAAATCTTCTTTTCAAAGAATTCCTTCTTGAAATTAGAAAATCATATTCTGAAAAAGAAAATTGTGCCTGAGTGCCATAATTTGAAAAATGTTTTAACCTCATTTTGCATAATTTAATGTCACATATTCTATGGCATGATAAAATAAAATTTATTAATCAATAGCAACAATGATTGGAAAGTCCCTAATAATAATTAATAATATTAAAAAATCTTAAAATTATTAAAAAATCTTAAACCAGGTAAGGCAGCTGGCCCTGACAAGTTGAAACCCCTTCTGCTGAGGGAGCTTCGGGAAGAAATTGCTCCCATCCTCAAGATCATTTACCAAAGATCATTACAGACTGGGAAGCTCCCCGCAGACTGGACCAGGGCGAATGTCATGCCTGTGTTTAAGAAAGGTGACAAGTCTCTGGCATCAAATTACCGACCCATATCCCTCACCTGCATCCTTTGCAAGGTTCTCGAGCACATATTAGCCTCCAACATCGCAAAGCACCTTGATGAGCAGGGCCTCATATACGATCTCCAGCACGGATTTAGAGAGAAAAGATCATGTGAGACCCAGCTCATCATGCTGATCGAGGACCTGGCGAGGGCTGCTAGTGCAGGGAAACAAACAGACATAATCCTCCTGGACTTTTCAAAGGCATTCGACAAGGTAAATCATAGTAAACTTTTATGGAAACTACACCAATACGGAATTCGAGGACATGTGCTGAGCTGGATCCAAGCCTTCCTTGGGAGTAGGTCTCAGCGGGTGGTGATTGACGGGGAGGAGTCGGAGTCCATACCTGTTACATCTGGTGTTCCCCAGGGATCAGTTCTGGGTCCGATTCTCTTCCTCGTCTACATAAATGATCTGCCCGATGAGGTCTGCTCCCAGGTGAGATTGTTTGCAGATGATACGGCTCTATACCTCACCATGGAGGGCAAGGACGACAGCAAGGCACTCCAAAACGACCTAGACATTCTAGCAACATGGGAGACCAGGTGGGACATGGAATTCAACCCCTCCAAATGTCAGGTGGTACATGTGACGGGCTCTAAGTCTAAAAGACCAATCAAAACTGACTATATATTGCATGGACAGGTCCTGGAGTCCGTCACCTGTGCCAAGTATCTGGGGGTTGATATCTCCAGTGATCTCACCTGGAACTCCCATGTTGACCGCATAACAGGAAATGCAAACAGGACCCTTCGTTTTATTCGCCGCAATATCAAGACAAAAATGCCAAGAGTATGTGAAACTGCATACAATACCCTAGTCAGACCACAGCTTGAGTACGCCTCGGCTGTCTGGGACCCCAACACAGACAAACTGATCTACCAGATAGAACAAGTCCAGCGTAGGGCCGCTCGCTGGACAGCCAATAACTTTTGCAGACAGGCTAGTGTAACTAGGATGATTGAACAACTAGGATGGAGAACATTGGAACAAAGACGGGCTGATGCCCGTCTTTGCTTGTTTTACAAAGTAGTCCACGGCTTGGTTGCCGTACCCCTCCCGGACCATGTGCAGTACTCAAACAGGATATCACGGTACTGCCACTCCATGACCTTTAGGCAGGTCTCTACATCCACAAATTATTATAAATATTCCTTCTTTCCCCTAGCAATAGTACAGTGGAACTCCCTACCCGAGTCAATTGCAACCTTGCAGAGCCTTGATGCTTTCAAGGCTGAAGTCTGCAAGTTGCAGCACTCACGCCCATAGATCACTGATGCCTGTTTTTATCTGATTTTAGCTATTCTTAACTACTTTAACCTATCATCTGTTTTTATCCTTTTACTTCCTTACTTTAAACATCTGTACTATAATCCACCTTTTTTCTGTCTGCTACTAACAGACGCTGCGCAAGCCTGCCTAGAATGTCCGCGAGGGCGTGTGGCAGTATATAGAGATAGATAGATAATGTTGGTTCTTCTGAAGCCCCAATATCAAAACATTCTTGCAGTAAGCACAATAAAGTCACCTGAGCATGAGATCACATCGTGAATCTCTTTCACTATACGGAATGGCACATATTTTGCATCTAAATATTCTTCTATTTCTTTCTTCAACCGTAAATGTAAATTGCCAGTCTGTAGAACGAATTTCATCTGATCTGTAAGACGATTTGTTGTTACGATTTTCGGTTCGGCCTCAAGATACTCCATGTTGGTTTATTGGTGGGGTATGAAAGCCCAAGCCGAGCCGAGCTGCCGAGCCCGAGCTGCCGAGCTGAGAATTTTGATTTCGTTATTTTTCAATAATTAGTGGATATATTGAACAAAATATGTTCCCATAGTAAATATAATTTAAAATTAAATTTATGGTATGAATATATTTTAGATAATTTGCTAAATAGCGAATATTGGGGGTATTTTCCTCGTTGATCTGGTATGAAAGACCCAGCTGAGATATCCCACCTGTTTCTCTATGAATGGCCAATTTAATGAATATAAACATACCATTTGGTGTACATATTCTGTCCAAATAACAAAAATCCATTTAAGTTCCAAAATTATATCACACATTAAGTCTATCTTTTGAAATAAAACATATTTTCCAGCGATTATCACAACTTCCATTCGAATAATAACAAAGCTATTTAAAGATGGCTGTCATTAAACCGTATCGGATTTAAACCAAACAAAACGCCCAACAACTATTTTCGCACCTGAATGGTGTTCAGGTATTATTGATTACCACCCCATTAAGGGGGCCATTAAAATGCATTAGAAAGTAATTAAGATGTGATACCTCGATCAGTGCATTATTTTAATTATCATGATAACTGATCATCATTAATTAATTATTGTTTGTAATCATAAGGTAACATTAATGTAAATTTTATTAAAGTTTGCAAACTTTCAAGATGAAAGTGAACAAATATCATGCATGAAATACAAAGTATGTGCAAATGACTAGCATAGACATGGCGCGGTGCCGGCTGGAAACTAAAGATAAAATTTTATCTTTAGGCTAACGCGACAGGGCGTAAGGGAAATCAGTCTGAATGGCAACTCATAAACAAAACTATTTGGTTAGTTACATGTATAACTAATTGTTTTTCTTGAATATAACTCAAAATTCAAACAATGCAACTTAATTGTTCGTATCTGGATGTAACCCGGTCTCCTAGACAGTACTGGGGTTTACCATAGGTCCGTTTTGGTCTATTTCTGTCCATTCGTTTTTTCACTTTACCTGTAAAAAATCGATTATCCGACATATTGGATTATAGACAAAAAAGGGAAAAAAGCCATTTAAATTTGTAAATATATTAACTTTCCTCAATATTTTGTGATGATTATGATGGATTTAACACATGTAACATTTGGACTCAGCCAAAAATGTATACTTTTGCTCTAAAGGAACTAATTGACTAAAATTATAAATTTTGTCAGCTGGGTCTTTCATACCCCTGACGGAGGGGAAAATGAAAATAAAATTATGATTTTGTTAGAAATTCAAGAAATAGCTAGTGCTGAAGCTTTTATTTAGTGAATATAAATTATCAAAATCATCTTTGGTAAAATCCAAACCTTAACTTTGACAAAAATATGAAATCAAAATTCTCAGCTCGGCAGCTCGGGCTCGGCAGCTCGGGCTCGGCATGGGCTTTCATACCCCACCTGGTTTATTGCATTTTCATTTTAGGTAAAAGCGATTAGTAATACAGAAAAATAATTACAAAGTTGAGCCGCAATTCCAAACCGTGATACCAGCTTATTTTATTTTAGATTACTATATTAATTTAAATATTAACATAAAGGATATGACCAGGGAATAATTATAAATCAATCATCATTAAAGATAAACACCCCCATAATTTGTAATGAATGCGTCTAACCAAGGACCTGCTTGTTTAACACATTTTATCTATAGGCCGGTAATAAAGCTAGTATGCGTGCGTTCGTAGTTTTTTCCAATGGTGGTGAAGATATGCCAATTGTTGACCATACCACCCATATTGGTATGTACCGTTCAACCACCCTACAGGATCCAGCAGCTGTCGATAGCAATATCCAAAAATCAAGGAGGGCGATGTACAGGCTCATGCCGGCCGGGCTACATGGCTGCAACGGGTTGGACCCTCAGTCTGCGATCCATGTCTTTAGAATTAATGTCGAACCAGTCTTGCTCTTTGGATTCGAAGTGTCCCTACCAGTAGGGAGGAACCTTGAAACCCTGGAGATATATCTGAGGTCCTGTCTCAAGCAGCTTTTGACACTACCGAGGAATACTTCTACGCCGGCAATCTACATCCTGGCGGGGTACCTACCTGTTGAGGCTCTGATTCACAAACGGGCTCTGTCACTATTTGGAAATGTCTGTCGACTACCAGAGACTGCAGTCGAGAAGCAACTTGCATATAGGCAATTAAGCGTCAAGTCCATCCAGAGTAGCAGTTGGTATATCCAGATTCGTACGATCCTGTTGAAATACAAGTATTAGCTTTTCTAAAAAGCTGGTGGGCGTTTAGCTAAATTTCGGTGTAAACAGACTTGCAGTGTTGTGAGTAGATACTTTGTTGAGTTTAACGTTGTTGTCAACATTATCTGAAATATCATGATGGCACCTGGTTTAGACAGGGAGCTCATTGCTAACTTTTACATTGACCTTACTTTTGTATCAGATCCCAGACACTTTACCTGATATCACCCATAGTCACATTATATTGACACAAGGGCCATCCCGAAAATCACAGTGCCAAGGGGAGGGCAACTAATGCCGTTGCTATCGACTTTGGTACGTCGCGGCCCGGGATAGAACCCGGTACCTAACGATCCTGGAGCTGTTATTCAACCTACTGAGTTTGAGCAGATACTGTTATTTATGCCCATTGGGTTTGTGGAATGATGTTTGTGCTGGACACTCTGCAACAGTTATTTTGATAATACATGATTCTTGGTATTGTTTGACTCCTGCAAGTTAAATTCACAAAGTTTTATGATTTTTTTCAGCCAATGGTTTTTGCTTGGCGCGACAGCGTCAAGCAATTGAAACAGACTTTGATTGAAAAATGACCTAAATGACCTTGACCTTAATTACTCAAATAACGTCATTAACTCTAGAAGTTGTCTGTATCTACCTACTTACAGGTTACAGATTTTATTTAAAACATTCTGAAAATCATGTGTTCACTTTTTCCATTAAAAAAGCCTATGTGACCAAATTTGATCTTACTGTAAATTACATGTAGGTCAACCCAAGGTCATGATTTATATAAACTATGATGGGCCAGGGCCCTTGATGCTACATAGTATGTTTCATTGAAATCGATCCGTCGGTTCCATCGAAGAAGATTTGTTTTAGGTTTTTGCTATTTATAACCCTGGCTGCCGTCTCGGTCATGTGACCTGGGCCATTTATACAAACTTTGATTTTCCGTTCCTAAGGATGCTGCACATGAATAAAAATAATTGTTAGATCCTTTGGAAGCAGTAAAAATACAGAACTAGAAGATGGGCCATATTGTACAATTTCGGGTAATGAACCTTCGTCAGTGACCCTTTATAAAGCCGGCAGCGAAAGCCAGACATTTTGCTGCAATTTCAAGAATTTACATCTGTGTAGTCTAAATCAAAGACTCAAATTCCCAAAGGGGCCAAATAATCAAAATACTGTTAAGAAGATGATTCTTAACATATAAAAAATTGAAATACTTAATATATATTCACTGATCCCAAAGGATCAAAAGAAAAATATAATCTGCACTATGGATGATGTACGGGGAGACTTTTTAGGGCCGCCACACGGCACAACACCAGCTGCAGTAATAGTAAATAAAAATAATTGTTAGATCCTTTGGAAGCAAAGTTTGGCTTTGATTAGTCTAGTGGTTTCTGAGAACATTAAGCTTTAGATTTAATATGTAAACGACATTTGGCTAAAGTCAAGAAATGGCCTTGACCTTGAATACTCACATCACTTCATTTAATCAATAAGTTGTCTGTATCTACCAACTTTCAGGTCATATGCTTTGAAACTTTCTGAAAAATTCAATGCTTTCACCTTTTTTCCATTGAAGAGCCTATGTGACCAAAATTGACCTTGCGGTAAAATAGGCCAAGGTCAACCCAAGGTCATATTTTATGTAAATTATGATGGGCAGGCGTCCCCGATGCTACATACCAAGTTTCATTGAAATCGATCCACCGGTTCCAGAGAAGAAGATTTTTTTTAAGTTTTTTGCTATTTATAGTCCTGGCAGCCATCTTGGTCACGTGACCTGAACCATTTACTCAAACTTTGGTTCCCCTTCCTGAGGATGCTCCACATGAAGTTAGGCTTTGATTAGTCGAGTAGTTTCTGAGAAAATAAAGTTTTAAATTCAAGATGTGAATGACCTTTGGTCAAGGTCAAGAAATGACCTTGACTTGAATACTCACAACACTTCATTAAATCAATAAGTTGTCTGTATCTACCAACTTTCAGGTCACAGGTTTCAAAATTTCCTGAAAAATTCAATGCTTTCACTTTTTTCCATTGAAGAGCCTATGTGACCAAAATTGAACTAGCGGTTAAATAGGTCAAGGTCAACCCAAGGTCATGATTTATACAAACTATGATGGGCAGGCGTCCCCTATGATACATACCAAGTTTCATTGAAATCGGTCCACCGGTTTCAGAGAAGAAGATTTTGTAAGGTTTTTACTTTTTATAGCCCTAGTGGCCATCTTGGTCATGTGACCTGGACCATTTATACAAACTTTGGTTTCCCCCATCCTAAGGATGTTCCACATGAAGTTTGGCTTTGATTTTCCCAGTGGTTTCAGAGTATTCAGTATACGTTGTTATACTGAGGTGACCCCAACTTGTGGTGCGCTACTTATGACTAGACAGCGGTAAATACATGTAGTTGAACCGTAAGAGTAGACCGGAAGTAGCAAAAATAAAGTATGAACAAACACTCCCAGGTATGGTCAAAATTGTGTAAGTGCTCCAGCGTACATATGACTTATAGAGAATATTTGCCTCCTGCCTTGGATCTGCTCAGTTCAGCTTACACCAAGTTTACCTGGAAGAAGACAGTTCGTAATGCTGTACACGCATATTGGGTCAAGAAAATAACCACTGAGGCCGGAAGACACAAGTCCTTACAGTTCCTGAACACTCAATCCTATACTCCAGGAAAGTCGCACCCCCTATTGAACATTGTCACAGGCTCCACAAGGGAAGCGAGTAGGATCCACGCTCGACTGTTGGTTGCTACAGGGACCTACTATCTCCAGACAAACCGGGCCGTGTTCACCCAAGGCGCCTCCGATGCAACCTGCCTCCTTTGTGGAATGACCGAAGAAACGCTATTCCACTTTCTCTTGGAATGTCCATCTCTGGAGGAAATACGGGGTCCAATTATGCAAGAGATTCTTGACGTGGTTCATGATGTCCAGCAGAGTACGGGCCAGTTGATCTTTACGTGAACAACTTGGTAGGAGATGTTAAGGCTAATCCTAGAGATTTTTACAGGTACATAAACAGTCAGAAAAAAGATACCCAAGGTATTCCCCCGTTGAAAAAGAGAAATGGAAGTGGAATTGCACAATCCGAATTTGAGAAGGCGGAAGAATGTAATGGTCAGTTCTCGGATGTTTTCACTAAAAGTGAATACAAACAGGTCCCTCTTATGGATAGATCTGCCCCATTCATGCATGATATTGTGGTCACAAAGGAAGGGGTGGCCAAACTTCTCAAAGGTCTAAACCCGTCTAAAGCCTTAGGGCCTGATGAGCTTCATCCCAGAGTCCTAAAGGAACTGGCTATGGAATTAGGACCGGTATTCGCCCATCTCTTCCAGCAGTCAATTGATACAGGTGAAATTCCTAAAGAATGGTCTCTTGCTAATATTTGCCCCCTGTTTAAGAAGGGCGACAGGTCACTTGCCCGCAATTACCGCCCTGTTTCTTTGACATGCATTCCTTGTAAGCTTCTTGAACATATTGTATGCTCAAATATTATGGCCCATCTTGATGAACATGAACTCTTGTCGGACAGGCAACACGCATTTAGGAAATGGCATAGCTGTGAAACTCAGTTGACTACAGTGATAAATGACTGGGCCAAAATCTTAGACAAAAAAGGCCAGGTCGACACTTTTATACTCGATTTTGAAAAGGCTTTCGATACTCCTCCCCATGAACTCCTTAAAAGCAAATTGTTTAGCTATGGAATAGGTGGAACAACACTGAATTGGATAAATGCTTTCCTTTGTTTCAGACAACAAAGGGTAGTGGTTAATGGTATTAAATCGGATTGGGCTCCAGTTGTGTCGGGTGTCCCACAGGGCACCGTTCTCGGCCCCTTGCTGTTTTCCTTGTATATAAATGACATCTCAGCAGACATTGAGTCTGAAATAAGACTCTTTGCTGATGATTGTGTTTGCTATCGTGAAATCAAGAATGAAGAGGATACATTGAAACTTCAGAGAGACATTGATCGTTTAGGCAGTTGGGCTAGGAAATGGGGAATGAGATTTCAACCCGTCAAATGCAACATGATGCAGCTGACAAATAAACGGTCTAGTAAGATACAGGCTAACTACACCCTTGAGGGCACTGTACTGGAAAACGTTGAAAGCATAAAATACCTGGGTGTAACTATCACAAATGATTTGAAATGGAATACTCATATTTCCAATGTTTGTACAAAGGCTAACAGAACTCTCGGATTCTTGAGGAGAAATTTGTATTCTTGTCCCCCAGATGTGAAAGAAGCAGCTTATAAAGGACTGGTGCGGCCGGTCTTGGAATATGGAAGCTCAGTTTGGGACCCTCACACTCATGGCCTCCAGGAAGAACTGGAAAAGGTCCAAAATCGTGCGGCAAGGCTTGTGACGGGAAATTATGTTTTTGAAACTGGGAGCATGACTGGCATTTTAGGTCAACTGAAATGGGAATCTCTTAAGAAAAGGAGGAAGGATAGTAGACTTATATTGCTATACAAAGGTCTAAAGGGAAAAGCCAGAATACCCACAGATGACCTTATCCCAAAGAATAGGCGTTGTAAAAATCAACACTCTTTGGCTTTTCAGATACCTTCAGCTAGCAAAGAAGCATACAAAAGTAGTTTCTTTCCACAGACTATCAGGGACTGGAATGACCTCCCTGATTCACTTATCTCCTCTGCTGAAATGTCTGATGACTGTGTGTCCAAGTTCGCTTCACTCGTGCGTTCAAGGGACTAATCTCTCCCCCATCCGAACCCCCTGGTGAAATAATGTCATTTGGCGTGTCACCAGTAAACTATTCAGATTCAGATTCAGTTGTCGATTGGGCAGGACCTCACGCAGCTGATCGTGGACTGTACTGTATTGACCCATATGGGCGACGAAAGGGGTGTAAAACCAGAACTCCTGCAAAGACTGCAGTATCATAGTGGAAGGCTGGTGTATGGGCTACATGCACTCTGGTATAAGAAGCTGGATCTGATCCCAAAAACCAAGAGAAAGAGACTCAAATAAATATAAAGAACATTTTACATATTTCTGCTAACTAGAGGCCAGCGTATCTTCCCCGGGTTAACCCTTGTAAAAAGTATACATAGCTCCCTGATGTAAATATTTGATGGTGGTGGTGTCGACTACTCACGACGTGAGGTGCTCCTTCGTAGGAGGAATTTACACAAGAACAAGATATTGTATGGCCGGACAGACTCAGCAAATCTGGGTCATCATTGAGTCAGACGGAGGGTCAGATTTTGATAGATATCATGAATGACCATGGTTTGGAACAATTAGTCAATTTCCCCACCAGAGAAAGCAATACTTTGGACTTAATTTTGACCTCTCTTCCTGGTCAGTTCGTAGACATTCATTCCCCGGATAAGCTCAGTGATCATGACATTGTTTCTGGCACATTGAAAATTGCTATCCCCCCTATAAAGAAACCTAGGAGAAAAGTGTATCGTTATCAGAAAGGTGATTATGAATCTATGAGAGCAGAAACACTTAAATTTGCAAAGGAAAGATACTTCAACGGTTACTCAGATACTCGGTCGGTCCAGGAAAATTTCAATCTCATTACATCGTTTATTCAGGAATCGGCAGATAAACATATCCCCTCAAAAACTAGTCGCTCAGTTTCCTCTGTCCCTTGGATAACACCTGAAATAAGAAGGAAGATTCGCAGAAAAAATGCAACTCATGCAAAAGCTAAAAAGACTGGTAGTGCAAAATTTAGATCTAAATTTGAATCTTTACGGAAAGAGATCAAAGCTGATATCAGGAAGCAGCATGATCTTTATGTGAACAACTTGGTAGGAGATGTTAAGGCTAATCCTAGAGATTTTTACAGGTACATAAACAGTCAGAAAAAAGATACCCAAGGTATTCCCCCGTTGAAAAAGAGAAATGGAAGTGGAATAGCTCAATCTGAATTTGAGAAGGCGGAAGAATTTAATGGTCAGTTCTCGGATGTTTTCACTAAAAGTGAATACAAACAGGTCCCTCTTATGGATAGATCTGCCCCATTCATGCATGATATTGTGGTCACAAAGGAAGGGGTGACCAAACTTCTCAAAGGTCTAAACCCGTCTAAAGCCTTAGGGCCTGATGAGCTTCATCCCAGAGTCCTAAAGGAACTGGCTATGGAATTAGGGCCGGTATTCGCCCATCTCTTCCAGCAGTCAATTGATACAGGTGAAATTCCTAAAGAATGGTCTCTTGCTAATATTTGCCCCCTGTTTAAGAAGGGTGACAGGTCACTTGCCCGCAATTACCGCCCTGTTTCTTTGACATGCATTCCTTGTAAGCTTCTTGAACATATTGTATGCTCAAATATTATGGCCCATCTTGATGAACATGAACTCTTGTCGGACAGGCAACACGCATTTAGGAAATGGCATAGCTGTGAAACTCAGTTGACTACAGTGATAAATGACTGGGCCAAAATCTTAGACAAAAAAGGCCAGGTCGACACTTTTATACTCGATTTTGAAAAGGCTTTCGATACTCCTCCCCATGAACTCCTTAAAAGCAAATTGTTCAGCTATGGAATAGGTGGAACAACACTGAATTGGATAAATGCTTTCCTTTGTTTCAGACAACAAAGGGTAGTGGTTAATGGTATTAAATCGGATTGGGCTCCAGTTGTGTCGGGTGTCCCTCAGGGCACCGTTCTCGGCCCCTTGCTGTTTTCCTTGTATATAAATGACATCTCAGCAGACATCGAGTCTGAAATAAGACTCTTTGCTGATGATTGTGTTTGCTATCGTGAAATCAAGAATGAAGAGGATACATTGAAACTTCAAAGAGACATTGATCGCCTAGGCAGTTGGGCTAGAAAATGGGGAATGAGATTTCAACCCGTCAAATGCAACATGATGCAGCTGACAAATAAACGGTCTAGTAAGATACAGGCTAACTACACCCTTGAGGGCACTTTACTGGAAAACGTTGAAAGCATAAAATACCTGGGTGTAACTATCACAAATGATTTGAAATGGAATACTCATATTTCCAATGTTTGTACAAAGGCTAACAGAACTCTCGGATTCTTGAGGAGAAATTTGTATTCTTGTCCCCCAGATGTGAAAGAAGCAGCTTATAAAGGACTGGTGCGGCCGGTCTTGGAATATGGAAGCTCAGTTTGGGACCCTCACACTCATGGCCTCCAGGAAGAACTGGAAAAGGTCCAAAATCGTGCGGCAAGGTTTGTGACTGGAAATTATGTTTTTGAAACTGGGAGCATGACTGGCATTTTAGGTCAACTGAAATGGGAATCTCTTAAGAAAAGGAGGAAGGATAGTAGACTTATATTGCTATACAAAGGTCTAAAGGGTAAAGCCAGAATACCCACAGATGACCTTATCCCAAAGAATAGGCGTTGTAGAAATCAACACTCTTTGGCTTTTCAGATACCTTCAGCTAGCAAAGAAGCGTACAAAAGTAGTTTCTTTCCACAGACTATCAGGGACTGGAATGACCTCCCTGATTCACTTGTCTCCTCTGCTGAAATGTCTGATGACTGTGTGTCCAAGTTCGCTTCACTCGTGCGTTCAAGGGACTAATTTCCCCCCCATCCGAACCCCCTGGTGAAATAATGTCATTTGGCGTGTCACCAGTAAACTATTCAGATATTCAGATAACAAGAACAATGGTAAAAATGGTACCATTGGTAGACAAAATTCGTTCAAGCACCATTGGTAATGCCACTGGTACCAACATACGGCAGCAAATGGTGCAGACAGAATACAGCGTGGGTAATTCTACCAACGCGGGAAAAGTCACGTGATTCAATATGGCGAGCCTAAAATATATCATGAATTTCGTCCATAAGCAATACTTTTGTCATACAAGCAAATGTAAATGTCATAAATAACACAATATACATGAGGTAAATAAGAAAGACAAAAACAAGTGAGGTGTATTGATCAATATGATAAAAATTCCACCATGTGATCTACCAATGGTGCCATTGGTACCGATGGTACCATTGGCAGCAGAAAAACGTTCAGGGTTTTCTGGTTACCATTGGTAAAAATGGTACCAGCAGTACCATTGGTAGATTTGCAGATTTTACCATTGGGAGAACCCCGAACGTAGCCTTTATCATATCGTGCGTTCGTAGTTCTTACCATTGGTAAAATTGGTAGACAAATTCCGCTCAAGGTTTTGCCAATGGTACCATTGGTAATGCCATTGGTACCAATGGTACCAATGTTACCAACGTATTGCAGCAAATAATGCAGACAAACTACAGCGGCTACGTTCGGGGTTCTCCCAATGGTAAAATCTGCAGATCTACCAATGGTACTATATTCAATATAGAACAACAGGCCAGCCAGTTTAACGTCTCAAGTCCACGGCCGACTTCGATTGGAACTATTCTAACTATGGTGTTACTATGGGAAATGTGGTCTGGTACCCAACTCCTCCGTAACAAATGAGATTGTCCAATCACAGCCATCGTTAGAAGCCTCCATCACAGAAGAGTTTTACCAAACTTAACATGGTAGCTACCAAAACTATGGGCTGGGTTCCTTTGGAAATGGCCTTTTCAATCTCCAATACAGAAGAGCTTTACTATAGTACGAATCGAACAACAATGGTAAAAATCGTAATGACATTGGTACCAATGGTACAAATGTTACCAACCAATGGTACCATTGGGAGAACACCATGTACAAACAGCAATATATGCTAGAATCTATCTGTCTTCATATTCACCATTTTTGCATTATCGGCTGGTTTCTTGCTGACAAAAATCAATATTGGAAAAACAGGTAACCAGGAACCCCCCTCAGGGGGGTTTTGGTTACCTGTATTTCCAATATTGATTTTTTTTAAAGCTGGGAACCAGCCGATAATGCAAAAACGGTGAATACTGAGTCGATCAATTCAGTCTGATCATCATCTGTGCTAAATTTTGAAAGAACATTCGGAATGGGCCATAAAACTATTTAATAGAAACATTCTAGTTAAGAATAATTATGAAAGACTTCTTGAATAAATAAACAAAGAACATGACACAATCGAATGAATAAAGTTCGAATCAGATTACCATATAGGCCTACGTGCCCTTGCATAGAACAGTTTTAAGAAATAAAATGGTTTATTACATGGAACATGTACATGTACAAGTTTGACACATAATGCATTATTTTGAATACAAAAAGAGCATAAAAATAACGCTAGTCTAGTTAAGGGCTGCTTATTCTGGTACTATACCCAATCAAAATTCACCAAAGACGAAGTGAAAGGGCATTATCCATTTTGAAATTTATACGTGATTTTGACTTTTCAGTAACAGAGCAGAAACAAAACCAGCAGCTGTACGTTCTTTCCAAAATATCCATAAAATGAAAACAAAGACACAGATAAGCTGCCCTATTGTCACACAGCTGATCTCAATCTTTATGTTGTACTAAATATTCATAATGCTGCTACTTAATTTGCACTGCTGATCACTTATAAATTTACAGAAGCGCCTTTTTCATGATGTGGCTTATCACCCAATACAGGAATTTTAAAACGGCAAATTAAGAAACATTTGAGCCGCCTCGTGGGAAAACCAACAATGTGGTTTCCGAACAGGTCCGACACAAACCGGCCTGTACAAGCACAGAAAAGAGCTAGAAGCTTGAAATTTCGGATTTAAGTAGAAAAGGAATTGTACTATCCGAGTAGCGAAAACAAAGGCGCTGATCAGCTTCGCGGTTACCGCGAAGCTGATCTGCGTCTTTGTTTTCGCCAATGCAGATTGTTGGTTTTCCCATGAGGCGGCTCATTCCTTTCCATTCGTAATTTAACCTCTGTTTAATACTCTCTTTCAAGAAACTTCAAGTTACAAAATATATTTCAGAATGAATTTACAGTTTAAGAGGTTTCACTCAAAATTTTTGTATGTATCAAATCTTCTCTATCCTCTCACTATTTCGTTTTCTACACTATAAACGTTATTAAACCACCTTTTCATTATATTATGTGTAGAATATCTACGGCATTATAGAAAAATTGTTAATCCATCATAGGTGAAGAACAAAATAAGCAATTTGCTTCCATTCTAATCCTTTTTCAGATGTGTATTATTGTAGTTAATGTATGTATGTCTATGTTTTAAATAATCTTGAAATAAAATATGTTTAAACCAAACTAAGAAACAAAACTGTGTCAAAACAAAACTTGTCTTAATGAACAGTTATGTTTATATAGTTACAGCATGACAACGACCCTGGTCAACTGCTCAGTTGTACCAAGCTGATCTAGATCTTACAGCCCATAGGATAAAACAGATACTTACTAAATATTAAAATGTACAAGTAGGCAATGACCAGGAAATGGCGCAATTAGAAAGAAAATCCCACTCCAAAAACCGAGGTGGGGAAAAATGGACAATTAGGTACTTATACTAAGAAAATATATCGTAAGCCGAGTGAGCAGCTATTTCCCAGTATGTGGTCACTCAGTTATACACACCTTGCTAATATATGAAAACGCACATAGGGTCAAACAGCACAAAATATACAATAACAAGACAAAAACAATAATAACCACAACAGAAGTGTCGCCTTGGAACAATCAGTAATATAAAATTAGTGGCGGGCTTAAACTAGTTTTACATGGCTCAGCTTCTGCAGTGGTTCAGAGCATTAAGTTAGTTGTTCGGTCATCCTGGTGAATCTCTAACTAGTCAATGAATCATCAAGGAAAAACAAATAAATCGTGAAAACGACCATGATGAATCAAAAACGAGGACTCACAGATTCAATAAGCTGCCCGACAATGGAGATCCCTGGGCGCCCAATAACTTACTGAAAACCTGGAGCAAAAGCAAAACACCAGTTGAACCCCGGTGGGCCATGTATATTTTCAGTGCAGTAAAGCCACTTTGTGATTTTGTTCTTGGGCTTGACCATGAGCCTCACTTTCGGAAATGTGCCACTTCAGAGGCGGATCCAGGAATTCCTGAAGTGGGATTCAAACTCATCAAGGATCATCAAGGGAGTATTTTTCTACATTTTCTTTTGTAAGTTCTCCATGAAATTAAAATATTTTGGTCCCAGAGGGGGGGCGGGGTTCAAGCGAATCCTCTCTAAATCCGCCATTGCATTTAGTCCCAACCTCGTCATGAACCAAGCTTCCTATGCGATCAAAGCCAATCCCGAAGTGTACATTTGGTCCAATTATGAAAAAGTAAAAGTAGGCAACGATCAAGAAATGGCGCAATCAGAGAGAAATTCCCACTCCAAAATCCGAGGTGAAAAAAACTAAATTAACAATCAGGTACTTATACTAAGAAATCATATTGTAAGCCGAATGGGCAGCCATTTTCCCGTTAGGTGGCCACTCAGCCACCCAAACTTAACTAAAACTATAAACACGCACATAAGGTGCTAACAGCACAAAAATTCAACACCAAGACATAAAACAATAAAAATCACCACAGAAGAATACTTTCTCGCAAATAGTTGTCCAACTGTACATTATAGTAGAATGCGTCTAAGTCCAGTTTCATATATAAGTTTCAAGAAAAGAATACCCTGAAAAACCATTACGTTTTGACAAAGTTTTTGCAAACAGTTTAATGTCAATGTAATACCTTAAAATTATTCACATTTTAGAATTAAAAAAGCTAAAATGTCATAAAATTTCGAGAAACGATACGGGAGAACATTAAAAATGTTAATAAAATATTTATGTAACGTGTTAATGCAAAAATGTGCCTTACCCCACAAATACATTTTCCTTTTTAGCTCACCTGAGCCGTCAGGCTCACAAGGTGAGCTTATAGTATACCCATGCTCCGTCGTCCGTCCGTCCGTCCGTCGTCCGTCCGTCCGTCGTCCACCATTTTCAAAGATCTTCTTCTCTGAAACAGCTTGGCCAATCAAAGCCAAATTTTACATGAAGCATCTATGGGAAGGGGGAACCAATGTGTATATAAATAATCCAGGTCACATGACCAAGATGGCCGCCATGCCCATATATGGTAAAAACCCTTCAAAAATCTTCTTCTCCGGAACCACTGGACCGATTTCAACCAAACTTGGCATGAAGCATCGATGACTCAAGTACTACAATGTGTATATAAATCATGACCTTGCGGTGACCTTGACCTATTTTACGGCAAGGTCAACATAGGTCGCGAATGCATTTGAATGGGAAAAATTGTTAAATTGTCATTTAAAAGAAAAATCTTGCAGAAAATGAGCAGTAGGACTGAATATTAATGATTCTGAAAAAAAAATTGGGCACCAGGGGCTCATCCGCCCCCACCCCGGGGCAATATACATGTATATCATCATAATATTCAAACATCTTCTTCTCTGAAACCGCTTGGCCAATCAAAGCCAAATTTTACATGAAGCATCTATCATGGGAAGGGGGAACCAATGTGTATATAAATAATCTAGGTCACATGACCAAGATGGCCGCCATGCCCATATATGGTAAAAACCCTTCAAAAATCTTCTTCTCCAGAACCGGTTGACCGATATCAACGAAACTTGGCACGAAGCATTGATGGCTCAAGCACTACAATGTATATATAAATCATGACCCTCTGATGACCTTGACCTATTTTACGGGAAGGTCAACATAGATCACCAATGCATTTGAATGGGGAAAACTTTTAAAATGTCATTTAAAGTGAAAGTCTTGCAGGAAATTGGCAGTAAGACTGGATATTAATGATTCTGAAAAAAATTGGACCCCAGGGGCTCATGTGCCCCCACCCCGGGGCAATATACATGTATATTTCCATAATATTCAAACGTCTTCTCCTCTGAAACAGCTTGGCCAAACAAAGCCAAATTTTATGTGAAGCATCTATAGAATGGGGGAATTAATGTGTATATAAATAATCTAGGTCACATGACCAAGATGGCCGCCATGCCCATATATGGTAAAAACCCATCAAAAATCATCTCTGAAACCAATAGACTGATTTCAAGGAAACTTGGCGTGAGGCATCGATGGCTAAAGTACTCCAATGTATATATAAATCATGACCCTGTGATGACGTTGACCAAGTTTATGGCAAGGTCAATATGGGTTGCCTATGCATCTGAATTGGGAAAACTGTTAAAATGTCATTAAAAGCCAACAGGAAATTGGCAAATGGACAGAATATTGAAGATTCTGAAAAAAGAAAATGGCCCAAGGGCTTCATCTGCCCCTGCACTGGAGTTAAATACCATAATATTCAAACATGTTTATTGGTATATGCAGCTGATCTCAGGTGAGCGTTTACAGGACCATTGGTCCTCTGGTATCAGGTTTGACAGAATTTAGGCCAAAATACATAATTTTACAGAGGCAAAGTAGACAGTATCATGTTCTTTGGAATTAGATACGTTCTTGCACTGGTTTTAAATTTCGTGGACTAAGGAATCTTCTTGCGCTGAAAATGGAATTTGAACCTCTTAAAATGATAAAAATCTAAAGGAAGAAATTAGAGGATCGCACAAAGAATGTAGTTTTTAATTATAAGTATAACCTAGTGCGAATCATTTACTCTGACTCTTTGTTTTCCATCTGATAAAGATTATTTAACCCATAAGTGAACTTTGCCACGTGTACCGCATGGCTTTAAGTTTCTGTAAAAGTCTTCGATGAGGAACTTTATCGAAGGCCTTAACAGAAATCATGGTATGTTATATCTACTTTCAATTCTCAATTTTATTTTTATTAGCTAAACTGCAGCTGGTGTTGTGCCGTGTGGCGACCATAAAAAGTCTCCCCGTACATCATACATAGTGCAAATTATATTTTCCGTTTGGTCCTTTGGGTATTTTGAGTACGCTTTAGATTTTTTTTTTCTAACCGACGTTTTGTATATTTGGCTCTGTTGGATAATACTAGGCTTTGTATCGACTATCCTGTTGTAAGGTACAGGTGGGCAATGATCAGGAAAAGGCGCAATCAGAAAGAAATTCCCACTCCAAAAACCAAGCCTGGGAAAAACTAAATTGACAATTATGTACTTATACGTCTTACAAAACATATCGTAAGCCGAGTGAGCAGCTATTTCCCAAAAGGCGGCCACTCAGTTACCCGAACTTAAATAAAAACATGAAAACGTACATAAGAATCAAACAGCACAATATTCGACTCCAAAGCATAAAACAAATCGAACCACAACAGAAGTATCGCCTTGGAACGATCAGTTATATAAAATTACTTGGGGGAGGGGGTGGTCTTGAATCGATTTTAGAGGCGGCTAAACTCACCCTCATCTTCTGCAGACAGTGGTTCACAACATTTAGTTAGTTGTTCGGTCCTCGTGGTGAATTTCTAACTAGTCGATGAATCATCAAGGACAAACAAATAAATCATGATAACCACCCTGATGAATCAAAAACGAGGACAACAGATTCATTAAGTTGCCCGACGATGGAGATCCCTGGGCGCCGAATAACTTACTGAAACCCGGAGCAAAAGAAACAGACCAGTTGAATCCCGGTGGGCCAAGAAACAGACCAGAAGCTCCGGCACCGACCAACTAAAAGGAATAGCTGTATGTCGGGGCCATCATAGAGTCTGACATCCGACCCAACGGCGTGAAATTAAAGAAAGCATCATAGTTATCAGCCATGAATGTGTTAAAAACTTAGCATGCAGACTGTCGCATAACATTCCAGTTATAGCATATACGTCTGTAACGTGTTTTGATTTTTTGAACTGCAAAGAAAAATCATTCCTTTCTATAAGTTTCTTAAAGTAAACCAAGTCAACATAAAATTCTGGTTCCGAAAGGCCCTCACGTAAAAGCGGCTCTAGCCCAACATTAAATTTGGATATCAACTCATAGTGTCTGCGATAATTTTAGAAAATGTTTTTCGAAGTTTATGATGCCGATAGCCCTGCTGCACTACAAGTTTGGCTGTTAAACATTTTTATCGCGCGTTGAAGTCCGCTACATGCTTGCAGACTCTAGCAAACCTAATAAGTTGCGAAATGTATACACCATAAGAAGCACGGCGAGGAATGTCACCATCCAATAAAAGGAAAATTTACTATATATCAAAATCAAAGTCATCGCGTTTATCTTAAATTTTAGAAGAAACAAATCCATTTGCAATAGAAAGATGTATATCCAAAAAGGGGGCTTCGGTATCTGTGTTGTTGGCTTTAATCAATTGTTGTTCAGATGGATTAATTTGATTGACCAGTTGAAAAATTGATAGAAACTTGCAAAATTAGATCTACAGTATTTCTCTTTGGCTCCATTTTGCCAAATCTGAAGGGTCAATGAAGTTGCTTTAGTAGCCGAAACACAACCGGTTGCAAGATTGATTGAAAGTTGCAAAATTAGATCTACAGTATTTCACTTTGGCTCCATTTTGCCAAATCTGAAGGATCAATGAAGTTGCTTTAGTAGTCGAAACATGACATGACATGACATGACATGACATGACATGACATGACATGACATGACATGACATGACATGACATGACATGACATGACATGACATGACATGACATGACATGACATGACATGACATGACATAGCATAGCATAGCATAGCATAGCATAGCATAGCATAGCATAGCATAGCATAGCATTGCGTGACGTGACGTGACGTGACGTGACGTGACGTGACGTGACATGACATAACATAACATAGCCCGCTAGGCTGAGCGAGTTCATTATCAATCACACGCCAGCTGAACGCCCAATAATGGCCACTTGTTTACACGCTGTTGCCATGGGGCCAACCAATCAAAAGTTGTTTACATGACCTGAGTCACAGCCTTTACGATAATCGGATTTTCTATTTTAAGAAAGGCTTCCCCCACACTGAATCGGCTGTACAGCATAGATATTTGAGCCACCTCGTGGGAAAACCAAAAATGTGGTTTTTGAACAGGTCCGACACAAGCCAACCTGTACAGTCGCAGAAGACAGCTAGAAGCATGAAATTTTGGATTTTAGAAGAAGAGGAATTGTGCTATCCGTGAAGCGAAAACAAAGGCGCTGATCGATCAGCTTCGCGGTTACCGTTACCGCGAAGCTGATCTGCTTCTTTGTTTTCGCCTAGTCTACGCAGATTGTTAGTTTTCCCACGAGGCGGCTCATTAACGATGCTATTGTAACAGCGAATTATGTGTTTGTAGATCATTGGCGGCACGTGGTAAAAGAAAAACAGGCTTGCTTATTAACGGTTTACAATAGTAGTAGAAATAGCTATATCCACATATTGAAAAAATAGCACACTCGTCTTTTACTACGAAAGATTCTTCTGTGTCTTTTATATTCTGCTGCACACATCGGCTTGTATACGACCAAATGCCCCTTTTTCTGTGTTTCTTGTCGTGCAACCACAGCGTCTATTAAAATAATACATAAACCTGTCATCTCTTAATTACCTGGTTCTACACACGCATTAGATTTTCAGAAAATGGTGATAACGCTCCATGTAGTGTTAATATGTTCAATTGATAATTGTGTGATTTTAGTGACTTTTTAAACTGTTTGCTTTTATAGCTCTAGTTCGAGATGGAGGTTGAGGAAAGAAAGCGAAGCTGATCTGCGTCTTTGCTTTTGCATATATATGCAAAACGTTTGGTTTTTCATGGCACTGCTCAATTATATGTTCAGATACGGGTTCGATCATCGAACTTGTTTTTAAAAGTTGTATGCTGCAAACCCTTCATAATTCTATGACCAGTTTCTATTATATGTACAGGCTATGTTTAAATCTACCATCATTTGCAGTATTCATTGTACATGTTGTACAACTGTGGAATCATAAATTCAACAATTACCGCACACATGCCTATTTAATGTTTTTAACGAGACCTTTTTTCTGCTGTTAGATTTGTGCTATTAAAAAGAAACAATAAACTGGCTAATTGTTTTCAACACCTGATATGGTTTCATTGATAACGACATAGCTAAACATCTGCGAGCAGACAACAACAGTATAATTATAGTATTGGGATAGCGCAGCTAAAATTATTACATCCACGAATGCTTGGATGTAAATATTGGCGTACGGCTGTCTGCTTGTGTTATTGGATTTTCAAATCCGACACATGCGCAGTGGAGCAGTCTAAACATAACATAACATAACATAACATAACATAACATAACATAACATAACATAACATAACATAACATAACATAACATAACATAACATAACATGACATGACATGACATGACATGACATGACATGACATAACATAACATAACATAACATAACATAACATAACATAACATAACATAACATAACATAACATAACATAACATAACATAACATAACATAACATAACATAACATAACATGAGAGAGAGAGAGAGAGAGAGAGAGAGAGAGAGAGAGAGAGAGAGAGAGAGAGAGAGAGAGAGAGAGAGATGTGCCTAATAATAACTATTCCCTGGACCGACGCTTGGGGGCCGAAGTGACCTTTTGCCAGGACTAAACGAGCACACTCTAAAAAAGGAAAATGGCGTCGCAGTGGCTAACTGCCGATGATCGTTCTCAAGAAAACGTCCAAAAGTCCAAATATGAAGACTTATTCGTGTTCGGTTATGGTTGTAAACTTTTCCGAGATGATGAGCAAGCGAAATTGGTCGACTCCGGCAAATACCTGATTCCATGGATGGGCGACGAAAGGCTTATGATAGACAGGTCTGTTTGCCTGCTCAACCAGGCGAGGATACTGTCGATTTCAAAAGGTTTCGTGTACGCGGTTGTCGATTATTTTAATCATTGTTTAGTCCATACAGGTATGTGAATGCTGACAGACGACAGGAGCTTTGTATGGAAGCTGCGGCTTTGCGCATTGTGGGAGCCTCTGATTTACAACTGGGCCAAATGTGGAGGATGAATCTCAGTCAAAATATTTTTGTGTGGGCGGCAATTTATTTTGCTGCTAGTTGTCATGTTTTTCTTTAAACAGGTGGGGATTGGATAACACTGTTACGGTAACATAAATTTGAGTTTTATTAACAAAATTCAAGACTTTACCGAAAAGTGGTGCTTAAGGAAGGTTCCGGGACATCTCGGCCCATAACAAACTCGGCCCATGACAAACTCGGCCCTTGACAAACTCGGCCCATGACAAACTCGGCCACCAAATCTAGGACCATACCCACTCGTCCCATACCAACTCGGCCCCTATCTACTAGATACTATGACAACCTCATTGCTGAGTATGAAAGGAAGTTTTAAACATTGATTTGATAGAAAATATCATTTTAGTATTAGTATGTTTGAAGATGACACATACATGTATTAGCAACTCCAGGCTGTTTTCCAATCCATATTCTCAATGAATTATGATTGGTATTAAGATTTGTAGCCTTATTAAACAATTTCAAGTACATGTAATGCAGAGTTTGCTATTATGCTGAGTTTATTGTCGATGCTGGGTATATTTGAAAGAAAGAAAGAAGGAAGGAAATGAACGTGCGTATTTTATGTAAAAGACAGTCAATTACAAAATGATCATCATTGTCAATGTTTTGTCACACCTGACCAGTAATTGGGCAATGGCAGTATTTGTTTGTATGAAGAACTCAGTCAATTATAATAAACAAACAATTAGTGAACAAATCAATATAATAATCACCGTTCAGTCTACATGTAACATATTAATTAAAAGATAATTGGTATTCTTGCATGACTTAAATTGTTAAAATGATTTAATGATAAAACAAATATTTATACCTTATCGTGTGTTCTTTTTTTTTTTTTTATTTTACCTTATTTTTGTTCAATACGTCTGTTCTAATAGAATCATGGTGAAAACTTAATTTTCTGTCATATTAAAGAGATAATTCCACCGAAGTCCGGCTATGTGTTTTAGGAAACGCGATTTTCAAACATATCTGTATCTGGTCGTAATAGAAAAAAAATTCATTTACACTGTTAATAAAATTTTCTCACGTTTTAAAATAAATACATGACTCTTTTTAATGTCCTGGAATGCTTCTCAAATAAAAACACCACATTTTTACAAGAAGAGTATATTAAGACGAGTTCATAAATGATAAGTATATGAAGACTTTGTAATTTGTATTTATCAAAACATGTAATTAATCTATAACTTTTTAGACAAGACAAATTTTTTCTAAAGTCTGTAAGTATAAACAGTATAACATTAGCTATGTATAGCTATTTACTGACTACAACATACTCGTATATTCCTTTAATCCTTTAATTATGAATAACAATGATACTGTAGGAACAGTTCTCTTGGATTTGTCAAAAGCATTTGACTTGGTCAACCACAACATTCTCCTACAAAAACTTAAATGCTACAAATTTAGTCCATCAGCTATTGCTCTGTTTGAATCATACCTAAGTAACAGATCACAACAAGTTCATATTTCTGGAAAATTATCAACCGCAAAAGAACTAAAGGCAGGTGTTCCACAAGGTTCAGTCCTAGGTCCCTTACTGTTCCTCCTATATGTCAATGACTTGCCTTTGACATTACAGTTCTGTATTTTAGATCTGTTTGCTGATGATGCAACTTTATCATCCTCTGATTCATCCATTTTAAACCTAACAAACAGCTTAAATATCGATTTGGAAAACTTTAAGATCTGGTGTGAAAGTAATGGTATGGTAGTTAACATTCCCAAAACCAAAGCAATGTTCATGTCTACAAAGTACAAAATAAATCAGATCATGGCAAATCCACCTATACTGAAAATAGGGAATGAGACAATTGAAATATCAGACAATGAAAAACTTTTGGGCATAAATATCGACAACACTCTTTCTTGGATCACTCAAATTGAAAATACAATTAAAAAATGCAACACACTGTTGTATCTTCTTAGTCAAATAAAATGTTACCTATCTATATCTGTTCGAATATTGTTCTACAATGCCTACATCTTGCCCCACCTAGATTACTGTTGCACAATATGGGGTAATGCGAATGTAGAACAAATGGAGTCCATTGTAAAATTTCAAAAACGTGCAGCAAGATGCATTCTTGACAAAGATATTGACACATCTTCAGAAGAAATGTTTGCTGAATTAAAATGGATGCAATTCCCACAGCGAGTTCAGTATCAGAAAGCAATTATGATGTACAAAATCTTTAATAATCTGGCTCCTGAATACTTACAAGGACTATTCCAACACACAGCTGATATACACCAAAGGGCATTAAGATCAACTTCTGATAATCTCCTGTATATACCTAAGCCAAACATAGAGCAGTTCAGAAACACTCTTTCCTATTCCGGCTCAAAGATTTGGAATTCCATTCCAGAACATATTAAGCATTCTGAATCAGTTGCACACTTCAAGCAAAGGTATTTAGAATGGTTTTTCACACAAAATGTTTTGTAGTTATATTATCTTGTATATTTTGTTCTTTTGCTGTTTTGTATCTTTATGTATATATGTACTATGTTGAAGAGAGGAGCTCAGGGAAGATTGGATCACTCCAACTGAGTTTCCTCTATAAATAAAGTCATTATTATTATTATTATTATAATCATGCTATAAAATTCATATTTTATCAGCATTATAAATAGAGGCCGAGTTGGATATGGGCCGAGTTTGTCATGGGCCGAGTTTGTATGGGCCGAGTTTGTCATGGGCCGAATTTGTTATGGGCCGAGTTGTCAAGTTACCTTAAGGAACAAGGCAGATAATCCTGAGTAATTGAGGGAGTGCCATTATTCCAAAGAAGAACGCAGTTCAATTTCTCTTGGCATTGGGTTACTGATCATGATTTCTAATTTCTGTAGCAAAAACGTATGTGAAAGTAAAATAGATTCTGCGCAACATTCTTCACTGCATATTTATTTTTGTACATCTGTGATTCAAATTTGAATAAATGCTTAAATCCTGCCGAATGTATCGCATAGTCTAAGCAGTGCATAGGTATTCCTGGGTCCTGTTTGACTAAGCAATGCAAGGATGTCGCATTGTTGTTGCTCTGTAACACATTCTGTCGCAGTTGGCTGTCTTTCAGAAGGAACATTACAAACAGTGTTAGATTTGTGAAGTTTATCGTCGCTAAGCCAGTGTTATTGTTGATCTATATTTTGATTTTGCTGTCCAATTTCCTTCCAGTATCTCAATGATTTTTTTTTTTTTTTTTTTTTTTTTTTTTTGTTGACAACTAAATTGAACTTATCAAAGTGAAGCTTAAAGATGCTGGTTTCTATCTATCTATCTATCTATCTTTTGATACTGAGTCGATCAATTTCTGATCATCACCTCAGGTGTGGGGTGGGTGGCTAAATTTAGAATTTAGTCAAGGGAAAAAGAACATTTGGGGTGGATCTTAAGCACCACTGTTCATAAAAGTCTAAAGGGTTGATGAGTTCAAATGAGACCATATGAGTCACATCATGAGAAAATCTGTCTTTTACTATCTACAATCAGCAAAGGCACAGAACTTGTCGGCGCCATGCCCATGCTATGTGATTTTTTATTTGAAATTATTGCTAAAGTTTTTATTTTGGAAACTAGAATGTGGACTGGATGTTTATCAAAAGAATAAAAGAACACATTTTTTACTGATGTGACCCAAAATGTTTCAGACAATAAAAAAATTTGATTTGTGAAAATGAGCTGCCTCGTGGGAAAACCAACAATGTGGTTTCCGAACAGGCCCGACACAAACCGACTTGTACAGTCATAGAAGCAGACTAGAAGCTTGAAATTTCGGATTTAAAAGAAGAGAATTTGTCTTATCCATGTAGCGAAAACAGAGGTGCTGATCAGCTTCGCAGTTACTGCGAAGCTGATCTGCAGCTTTGTTTTCACATATGCAGATTGTTGGTTTTCTCATGAGGGGGCTCAAATGATTTAAATGAAACATTTTACACAATATAAGTACATGTACAGTGAGTGTACATTGTATAACTTTTCACAAAGTTAAGTGTATGGTGTACAACGCAAATGAGATGTACTTTAGTTCATGCTGCTTAGTGCTAGTTAAAGATGTCAATGAAAAATAAATTCTCTGCAAGTGTTAGTCCTTACTCTTGTTAGCTTGGAAAAAAATATGTATCTTAATTGTAACATAAGATCTACTAATCTACTAAAATCTGTACTGGTGAAGTTGAATACAGAATCTGACTGCTATTTCTTGTCTACAGGTATGACGGTCGAGGTCATTTATTTGACCTGACCCCGTATGATGCGGACATACGGAAGGGGGAGCAGGAAGGTCTCTCGGAGGAAGAGAAGAGATTGGAGGCTATCTATGATGAAGAGCGTTACCTAGAGCTCCACACAGATCTCACGGAGAAGTCAATGTATGAAGGTGAGAATCTTCACAAGTATCATATGTAACATTTATTATTACCAAGTCTAGTTTGGTCTGAAAGATGAGTTGCAAATTGCAATCAGAGCTTTGTTACACGAAATGTGTTAAAATGAAAAGGGGGGAAGGGGGCTAACAAGTCAAAAATATTATTGTCTATCTTTCAGTATCGGTAACTGATTTCTAGTTCATCTGATGAGACTGGTGTATATTTTAGGGATGTCAACGAATATTCGAATGTTCGAATATTCGCATTTCATACGAATATTCGAATGTGATTTCTGGATTCGAATATTCGCATAATTTTCTAACCTGCAATATTGTCATGCATCAGTTAAAAGGAGGACTCAAATTTAAGACCAAAGGTCGAAAAATAATATGACCAGTAATATATCCTGCTTGTCTGTTGAGTAATTCAATATGGTCAAAATTTTGACACACTTGCAAATTGAGATTGCTCAATTAACAGTTTGACACTTTGTTGATTCAAGTGACACTTTGTTGATTCAAGTTGAGAAGAAAGCATTGCTTGCTTTCAATAAATGTTTTTAAGGTGTGAAAGTCCTACAATTCGAGCTGTGTCATGTGAAAACTTAAGATGGCTGGATAGTTTGACAACTCAATCCTTTCGGAACAACACAGTCACAACAGACCTTTCACAAAATGCATGTAGGCCACACGATTACAATAGACCCTAAGCACTCTTGGTGGCGGATATCAACGGCATGCATGCAGAACTTGTCGTTGCTTTCTCAGACAGAACCCAAGAGATTTGTCATTATTAAACACCTCCAGATTGTCTAGTTTTCTGTGCAAAATTTGTTGATTTTCTTACATGGCGCCATTGGTATAGCCCAAATAAGATACCATGCATACACATATACCTCATATTTTCAATACATGTACCACCACGTAAGTCATCGTAATGGGTCTATTGGACATAGATGTGTATATCATTCGAATATTCGAATATCCTATGCGAATATTCGAATAGCGATTTCGGCATTCGTTGACATCCCTAGTATATTTTATTTTGCTTTAAATTTCTTTTGAAAAAAACGTTTTGGTTCATCAGTTCTATGATGCACTTAGTTTATACAATTGAATTGAATTAATGTTTTGCAAATTGCAAAGAGCTATCTTTGATCTAGAGCTTACTTTAAGTTACTTATTATCATTATTATCATTTAACTGTTTTCAGAGGAGGAGTGGAAGCGTTACTATGAGTCGCTGTCTGAGGGCTACAAGGCAGTAGGATTCAGCTATGACTATAATGGCCAGCAAGTTCCATATACCGAGCCAGGTAGAGTGTCATTGATTGTTGTATTCTTGTTCAGAAGGGGAGATAATGAGGGTGTCAAATGAGCCGCAACGCCAGAAAACAGTCTTCGGTGTTTCACCAGGTCTGACACAACCCGAGCTGTACAAGCACAGAAGATGGCTAGAGGCTGGAAATTCCTGATTTACAAAGTAGAGAAACTGTACTGTCCATATAGTGAAAACAGTGAAAACAAAGTCGCTGATCTGCGCCTTTGTTTTCGCATACGCAAAAATCCAGTTTTCTCATGGCGCGGCTCAAATTATGATTGTCCGTCCCAACATGACTGAAAATTTGTTGACTTGGACGTAAAGCCTCAATACAAACAAACAAAATTATGATTGATTATATTTTAGGAAAGACTCATTTCTTCATTAAAAAAACAAAGTTTTGGGTGCTCATTCCAATCACTTCAATATGAGCCACGACACGAGAAAACCAGTTTTCACGTTTTTGACCTGGTCAGTCACAATCTAGCTTGAACAGTCAAAGAAGGAGGCTAGAAGCTTGAAATTTCCTATTTAGGAAGAAGACTAATTTTACTATCCGTGTAGCGAAAACAAAGGCGCTGATCAGTTGTGCAGTTGCTTGTGCTGATCAGTTGTGCAGTTCATTACGAAAACTTGCCCATGCAATATACAGAGATTTTTGAGCTTTAAAAACTGAAAATTTTCAGCTGAAAAAAATTAATATTTTTCTTATTTTTGCTCAAAACATAGATAGTGGGAACACGTTAGAACCGCCTCGCCGAGGCGGTTCTAACGAGTACCCACAATCTATGTTTTGGAGCAAAAATAAGAAAAATAGGTATACCCCTGCATACCCCATTTTTGTTATATAAAAGTGGGGTTCAAAGGGGTATACATTGCACGGACATGTTTTCGTGATGTACTACACAACTGATCTGCGTCTTTTGTTTTCGTATAGGCCAATTTCCAGTTTTCTCACGACACTACTCATTTTTTAGTCATATTACATCCCATTTGGAGCTGTTCTGTTAGACAGGTTTGTCGGACCTGTTCGGAAAGCCTGAAGACATTTTTGCTTCACGGCTCAATTCTTGTCATCTTTTATTACAGTTGTGAAGCAGGAGGACCCAGAAGAACAGCCATTTGTGCCACCACAGGAACTACAGGTCCCCACTGGGATGAAAATTGTAAGCGTTGTTTGTCAATATCTGGGTTTAGCATTCCATTCAACTATTTTAGTCTTGTTGGGGTGGAGCTAGCACTTCTTTTGTATTGCCGCTTAGGGAATTAATTTGGGACACAACCAAGAGCAAGGGGTTTCAAACCCAAAACCTCTCCATTTGGATTGAAACACACTTCCATTAGGCTTCCATACACCCCTGAAAGTTGTGTGGTTACATTTGTTTCTGAACTTACAAAATTTTATGTGTAGAAACTTAGAAGTATAGACTGGAATCCAAGCCTTGTCAGAACTATGGGTTTGCCTCTTCATTTGACTTTAAAGTAGATTGTGGTACATTTTTCTAAACAACAATGGTTGCTTAGCAACAAATATTACAAAAATGTATTAATTGTTTATGATCCACAGCCGGATACTAACCAAAAACCTGCTGTTATTGAAAAGACTGCCAATTTCATCGCCAAGTTCATGTTCATGCATTTTTAGCTCACCTGAGCAGAAAGCTCATAGGTGAGCTTATAGTATACCCATGCTCAGGCGTCCAGCGTTCACAATTTCAAAGATCTTCTCTGAAACTGCCCGACCAATCAAAGCCAAACTTCATGTGGAGCATCCTTAGGAAGGGGGAATGGAAGTTTGTATAAATGGTCCAGGTCACATAACCAAGATGGTCGCAGTGGCTGTAAATAGCAAAAACCTTTAAAAATCATCTTCTCCAGAATCAGAATGCCTATGATTTTGAAACTTGGTATGAGGCATCAGGGAGAGGAGCTCTACAAAGTTTATATAAATCATGACCCTGACCTTGACCTATTTTATAGCAAGGTCAACCTGGGTCCCCCATGCATTTGAATGGGGAAAATTGTCAAAATGACATTTTAAGGGAAAAACTTGAAGAAAGTGGGCAAATGACTGTAAGATTTATGATTCTAAAAAAAATTGGACCGCAGGGGCTGGTTGGCCCCCACACTGGGGCAATATTCATGTGTATTACCGTAACATTCAAAGATCTTCTCCTGTGAAACCGCTTGACCAATCAAAGCCAAACTTCATGTGGAGCATCCTTAGGAAAGGGGAATGAAAGGGGAATGAAAGTTTTTATAAATGGCCCAAGTCACATGACCAGGATGGCCACCATGGCTATAAATAACAACAACTTTTAAAAATCTTATCCTCCAGAACCAGAAGGCCTATGATAATGATTTTGAAACTTGATATGAAGCATCAGGCAATAGAGCTCTACAAAGTTTATATAAATCATGACCCTGGGATGACCTTGACCTATTTTACGGCAAAGTCAACTTAGATTTCCAATGCATTTGAATGGGGAAAAATAGTAAAATGTGCTAAATGGGGTAAATTTTCTGGGAGTATGCAAATGGACAGAAAATTTGTGTTTATGAAAACACTTTGTCCCCAGGTGGTTGTCGGTCTCTGCCCGGGGCTATATACATGTATATGACCATAATATTGAAACATCTTCTCTGCAACTGTTTGGCAATTCATAGCCAAACTTTATGTGCAGCAAGGTCAAGGTCACATGACCAAGATGGCCGCCATAGCTATAGATAGCAAAAACCTTTAAAAATCTTCTTCAGAACAAGAAGGCCTATGATTTTTGAAACTTGGCATAACGCATCAGGGAATTGAGCTCTACAAAGTTTATATAAATCATGACCCTGGGATGACCTTGACCTATTTTACATCAAGGTCAAGGTAGGTAGCCCATGCATTTGAAGGGGGGGGGGGGGACTGTTAAAATTTCACTTGAAGGGTGAAACTTGCAGTAAATTGGCAAATGGATGGAATATTTATGATTTTGAGAAAAGAAATTGACCCCCCCCCCCCCCCCCCCCCCCGGGTTATTCTGACCTTGCCCTGGGACTATATACATGTGTATAACCATTCTAGTCAAACAAGTTTATTGGTAGATCTCGGGTGAGCGTTTGACGGACCATTGGTCCTCTGGTTCAAAACTTAGTAACAAATGTTAATATGATTGTTTATTACCCACAGCCAGAGACCAACAAAGAAGCAGCTGTTATTGAAAAGACTGCCAATTTCATCGCCACACACGGTCTACAGATGGAGATCATGATGAAAACCAAGCAAGCCAACAACCCCAAATTCATGTTCATGCATTTTGAGGACACCCTGCACCCGTTCTATAAACACATGATAAAGATGATAAAGTCGGGGAAATATAAACCTAAGGTAGAAGAGAAGGTGAAGGAAGAAGAGCACGGCGAAGGTATTGTATTAGTTCTCTTTCCATGCTGGTTATCCAGAGACAAGCATTACGAAAACATTGAACATTTCATTGGAAAAAATTTGAGTGAGGCAGTTCTTATGAGTACCCACAATGTATGTTTTGGATCAAAAATAAGAAAAATAGGTATACCTGTATAAACCCTTGTTTTACTATATAAAAGTGGGGTTTACGGGGGTATACATTACATGGACATGTTTTCGTGATTTTATCCAAAGACATGCAACGAAACAGAACAACCATGGCGATGAAAATCAATATGAGCCTTCGCATGAGAAAACAATCATTTTGGGATTCCGACCAGGTCCGACACAAACCGAGCTGTACAAGCATACATGTAGATGATGGCTAGAGGCTGGAAATTTTAGATTTAGAAGGAAGAGGAATTGTAATATCCGAGTAGCGAAATTGAAATATTACAAATACACATACACTGTTATTTTTAGCTCACCTGAGCCGTTAGGCTCACAAGGTGAGCTTATAGGATGGCCATGATCCGGCGTCCGTCCGTCGTCCACCATTTTCAAAGATCTTCTTCTCTGAAATCGCTAGGCCAATCAAAGCCAAATTTTATATGAAGCATCTATAGGAAGGGGGAACCAATGTGTTTATAAATAATCCAGGTCACATGACCAAGATGGCCGCCATGCCCATATATGGTAAAAACCCTTCAAAATTCTTCTACTCCGGAACCACTGGACCGATTTCAACGAAACTTGGCATGAATCATCTGGGACTAGAGTACTACAATGTGTTTATAAATTATGACCTTTGGATGACCTTGACCTATTTTACGGCAAGGTCAACATAGGTCGCCCATGCATTTGAATGGGGAAAATTGTTAAAATGTCATTTGAAAGGCAAATCTTGCTGGAAATGAGCAAATGGACTGAAGGTAGGTAATTCTGAAAAAAATTTGGACCCCAGGGGTTGGTCTGCCCCCACCCCGGGGCAATATACATGTATATTACAAAAATATTCAAAGATCTTCTTCTCTGAAACCACTTGGCCAATCAAAGCCAAGTTTTATAGGAAGCATCAATGGGAAGGGGGAATCAATGTGTTTATAAATAATCCAGGTCACATGACCAAGATGGCCGCCATGCCCATATATGGTAAAAACCGTTCAAAATTCATCTTCTCCTGAACCAATGGACCAATTTCAACAAAACTTGACATGAACCATCGGGGACTGAAGTACTACAATGTATTTATAAATTATGACCTTTGGATGACCTTGACATATTTTACAGCAAGGTCAACATAGGTCGACAATGCACTTGAATGGGGAAAACTTTTAAAATGTCATTTAAAGTGAAAGTCTTGCAGGAAATGGGCAGTAGGACTGAATATCAATGATTCTGAAAAAAAACTGGACCCCAGGTGCTCATTTGCCCCAGCCCCGGGGCATTCATGTATATTACCATAATATTCAAACATCTTCTCCTCTGAAACCGCTTGGCCAATCAAAGCCAAATTTCATGTGAAGCATCTATAGAATAAGGGAATCAATGTATATATAAATAATCAAGGTCACATGACCAAGATGGCCGCCATGCCCATATATGGTATAAACCCTTCAAAAATCTTCTTCTCTGGAACCGGTGGACCGATTTCGAAGAAACTTGGCATGAAGCATCGATGACTCAAGTACTACAATGTATGTATAAATCATGACCCTGTGATGACCTTCACCTATTTTAAGGCAAGGTCAACATGGGTTGCCTATGTATTGTAATGGGTAAACTGTTAAAATGTCATTTGAAGGGAAAAACTTGTATGGACAGTATATTGATTATTCTGAAAAAATAATGGCCTAAGGGCTTCACCTGCCCCTATACTGGGACTATTTTCTATAACATTCGTATATACAGCAGATCTCAGGTGAGCGTTTACAGGACCATTGGTCCTCTGTAGGGCTGAGTATCGCCCACTAAAACCGCATCACGATATATTGCGGTACGGGAAATGCATATCGCAATGCGTATTGAATATATCGTACAAACAGGAAAGTCAATTTTCAATTTCTTATCGAAGCCAAAATTTGTTGCACTAGAATGGGAATCAATTTTACAACATTTGTAGTACATCTGATATTATTGTAAACAACATGCAAAATTTTTATGCGACGTCAGGTTGTTTTAAAGTGCCGAAATAGATGTATGTTCCAAAAATAACCACATGATTGACAGCTCAACAGGGGAGGCAAATACGCACATGTATTGGACTGGTTTCACGCTAATTACCTGTAAAAATTCGATAGCAGGACCGATTGTAAATACACAGTCTGTGGTAGTACTCATTTTGATTATTTTGGGTGTTAGTATAAAACCCGGACTGTGTTACGATATACCGGAATCCTTGTATGGGCGTACCGGTATACCGTACCGCGAGCACCGTACCGCAGTATACCGATATATCGGTATATCGTTACACCCCTAGTCCTCTGGTTTGTTGAAAAAATGTGAGCAAAGGATTCTCACATTTTATCAGTAAATGTAACTGTATTTGCTGTAATAGGTAGTCGGCATTAATTTTACTTAACGAGTTGAGGTCTTAAGGATGAGGTTAAACTAACAAAGTTTTGAACAATTGGCCCCAGGTTTTAATGCATTTTGAAATAATTCATGTAATAATGTGTATTTTGTAGCAGAAAATCTCTATTCAGGACATTAATACTTAATAAAAATGTAAAAATGTGGTGTTAGGATGTATTCATTACACAGACATGTTTGCATGATGTTTGTTTTCTTAATAAATTTATGTTATGAGCCTTTGCATGAGAAAACCAACAATCTGCATATGCGAAAACAAAGGCGCAGACCAGCTTCACGGTAACCGCGAAGCTGATCAGCACCTTTTGTTTTCGCTACACAGTTAGTACGATCCCTCTTCTTCTTAAATCCGAAATTTCAAGCTTCTAGCCTGCTCCTGAGATTGTACAGGCCTGTTTGTGTCGGACCTGACCGGAACCCAAATTGTTGGTTTTCTCATGCACAGGCTCATATGTAAACATTTCAGAGCATGGTGAGGGAGATGGCCAGCACAGTTACCTTCACCCCGCCTTGCTACAGACCAACAGAGCCTCCCCAACCCCAGAGGTATGTGCTTAACCTATTTATGATGGATGGGATTTCCCGCCACTATAGATTAAATGAGTCCACTCTCAGTTTAAAGGGAATACGGTGTGATTTTTGGTTTTTATTTTTCAATTAAATTCCTTTAAGAAAACAATATCCCGAGACGATGCATCGTTCTGCGGCAGTACATCTGGGGCTATACTGTTGGACTCTGTCCCATCCCATATGTAAGACATCGGTCATATTGATTTAAATCTGTTCACCAATCATACATACATCTTATTTTGTCTGATTTTCCCATGGGCAGAAGACCATAAAAGCAGTAGGCAACCACAGACTATTTTATATGATGATCTTACATAGCCACAGGCTGTAAACATTTCCATGGCTCTGGCAGTATGGTCATGATTTCCTTTTTAGAGGAATATTAAAACACATTTTAATACACACTTTTTCACTGTAGTGCCATCATAGAAGTATAATTTCATGTTCTGTTTCTCTTCCTGTATGTAGGTGTATAAGCCAGTCCAGATGCCAAAGATATCGATTCACGAAACATCGTACGGCCAGTTGTTGAAGTCGCTGTCCAAAGTCAACCAGGAAGTAGCGGGGAGAATGAAACCGAAAGAAGTAAAGAGAGAGATCAAAACTGATCCCGCCGAGGCTTCGGGCCTGCCCGCGTGCATGGCCCAGCCGGTCTACGGTGCCTCCATGTCAACGCACAATGGTATGCCCCCACCCCCGGGGATTGAGCCTGTGACCCTGCCCCAGAGTACTGAGAATGGTGATACTGATGTGAAGCTTGAACCTGGGACTGAGGATAGGTAGGTAGATAAACACAGAAGACAAGATAGTGTGTTCGGTGATAATTGGAGAATATTGTTGGCAATTTTTATATTTGATCCGCTGCATTAGAAAACCAGTTATTTGCATATGCGAAAACAAAGCAGTAACTGCACAGCTGATCAGCGTCTTTGTTTTCGCTTAGTAGATAGTACAATGCCTCTTGTTGCTAAAACTAAAATTTCAAGCGTTTAGCGTTCTTCTATGGCTGTACAGGCCTGTTTGTGTCAGACCTGGTCAGGCACACAAATTGTTGGTTGTCTCGTGTGAAGGCTTATTTTCAAAATAAATTGTTTCAGATGATTTAGATCTGGACATTTTCCATCAATTGCAATTGAACATACTGTAAGTTGTGACTTTTATTTCACACATTTCTATTGGTTCTTGAACTTGCAAGCAATAATTTATGCAGTCTATTTAAACTTTATGGTAGGAAAAAAAAAGTAATAACTGATTTTGCGAGGTAATGAATTCTTGAAAATTAGCATGATTAAAGTAAAGTTAAATCACAAACATCTTGTAACTTAATAGTACATGTACTATAATTTTCTTTCCAGCCCTGCCATGGACCACTCCCACCTAGCCCACATCGTTCCCCCACCCCCAGACGCCCAGCCCGTTGTCGACAGAATGGCCATGTATGTGGCAAAGAATGGCCCGGAGTTTGAAATTGTTGTCAAGAGTAAAAAGGACACCAGATTTGAATTCTTACTGCCACATCATATCCATTATGCGTATTACGACTTCAAGAAACAGCTTTTTATAAAGGTAGAAGATTATATGACCTGCAACGCAAGAAAAACGGTCTTCGGGGTTTCCAACAAGGTCTGACACAAACCAGTCTGTACAGTCTCAGAAGAAGGCTAGACGCTTGAAATTGTGGATTTAAGAAGAAGAGAAATTGTACTATCTGTGTAGCGAAAACAAAGGCACTGATCAGCTTCGCAGTTACTGCGAAGCTGATCTGCACCTTTGTTTTTGCCTTAGCAAAAATCCGGTTTTCTCTTGATGCTGCTCATATTAAAGCAAATATATTGGGGGTCGGTATGGTGACTTTAAAGTTAATGCTTCAGACTGTATCCTGAGGATGAGGGTTCAAATTCTGCTGGTGCCTAGTTGTGTCCTTGAGAAAGGCACACAAACCCCAAATATTACAGGTTAAAGCCTATGAAGTGATGGCTTCATCCTGACATGACTAAAAAATTGTTTACTGGGATCAAAGAAAAATCATGTCAAGCTCTTTTATCATAGTTTCAGAATTTTATAGAAGTATGGCCAAGCCTTGCATCTGGTATATGTTTTTATACCAATATTTGAGCCGCCTCATGGGAAAACCAACAATCTGCATATGCGAAAACAAAGACGCAGATCAGCTTCGCGGTAACCGCGAAGCTGATCAGCGCCTTTGTTTTCGCTACTCGGATAGTACAATTCCTCTTCTACTTAAATCCGAAATTTCAAGCTTCTAGCTCTTTTCTGTGCTTGTACAGGCCGGTTTGTGTCGGACCTGTTCGGAAACCACATTGTTGGTTTTCCCACGAGGTGGCTCATTTGTTTCTTCTGTGTCAGGAAGAGCTAGTTGTCAGTTACTGCCATTTGGGAGGCAGCAGGCTTGCCCAAGAACAGTGTGGTTAAGTAATTGAAGAATTTTTCGAGGTAAATTGATGAAAGTCAAACCTAGCTCCCTACACTACAGGTGTGCAAGAAAAAGAAGCTAACATTCATTTGTGGATATGATAAATGAGCTGCGTCATGAGAAAATCGGATTGCCTATGCGAAAACAAAGGTGTAGATCAACTTCGAAGCTGATCAGCACCTTTGTTTTCACTACATGTATAGTACAATTTCTATTCTTCTTAAATGCGAAATTTCAAGCTTCTAGCCGGCTTCTGTGACTGTACATGCTGGTTTGTGTTGGACCTGGTCAGAGACCCTGAAGACTGGTTTTCTCGCGTCACGGCTCAAATTATTCTGTTCATCAGGTCACTGTTTGGTATCACTCAGGGAGCCTCGTGGTGCAAAACAGTTACCCTTGGGTTGATGATAGATTATTATTCTTTCAATTAACATTTGGGGCTATTCAGTTTGCTTGGAGGAATTTCATCAAAAATGAGATTGAAAATTAGAAATCGCTCCTAACACCCATAAAAATGAAAGTGGACTCGCCCAATTGATAATGATGGGAAAATCCATTCGTCAAATATGGGTTAAATTAATATTTTTAGGAACTGGAAAGAGAGAAGTCTGAAAATGCGAAAAACAAACAAGAAAACGAGACAGAAGAAGGTACCGAAGAAAAAGAAGATAAAGACAAATCGTCCAGTGGAGCAGGGATAAAGTTCAAGGTGAAGGTCAAAGGCAAAGAACAAGAGGTTGTGACCTTGGAGAAGAAGAAGGTGTTTGAAAATGAAAGTAGTGAGGAGGACAGTGAAAATGGTGAGCGAATCTTTGTTATATCACCCATTTCTGTGTAAATCAATATCAGGAAAACATGTCCAGGAAATGTATACCCCTTTATACCCCACTTTTATGAAGTGTTCACAGGGGTATACCTATTTTTCTTATTTTTTGCTCCAAAACATAGATTGTGAGTACTTGTTAGAGGCGTTTCTAACGTGTAACCACAATCTGTGTTTTGAGCAAAAATAAGAAAAATACCACGTTTTCTTCTGAATTTTTACAACTGAAAAAATCTCTGTATTTTGCATGGGCAAGGTTTAGTAATGAAGAGAAAAAATGGACAAAATGTCTTCCATTTATCTATTAAAAATTAAGTTGTTCAGTTTTCTAAAGTTGAATCTAGGTCATATGCTGTAAATTTTTTTTAGCTCACCTGAGCTGAAGGCTCACAAGGTGAGCTTATAGTATAGTAGTCGAGCCGGCGTCCGGCGTCGTTGTCAACATTTTCAAACGACTTCTCCTCTGAAGCTGCCAGGCCGAATCTTTTAATATTTCACATATAGCATCTACAGGTGGGGGGAACGAATATTTGTGTTTTTTATTTCGATTGGATAAGAACTCTGGTTGCTATGGTAACTTATGCTTCCCATAGACTTATAATGGAGAAAAGTGAAAATTGCCTATTTTTGCTGTCTTGTTTGAGATATTTGAATTTTGTTTTTGCAGAAATGTTTATTGAGTAGTCCTCTACGTTTCATGTGACTTTTGTCCTAATCCTTCATTTTGATTTGTTGCAGGGGCCCCATATAAGGCAAAATTTCGAAAAACATTCAAAAATCTTCTTCTCAGAAACTGTCAAGGGGATGAAGCCTATACTTTGTATACATGTTCCTGACAGTGGCCTCTACATAATTTTTGGGTTTTTTTCCAGGCGGATAAGAACTCTGGTTGCTATGGCAACTTAAAGTTTCCATAGACTTATAATGGGAAAAGTGGAAATCGGCTATTTTCTGCTAAAATTGCAGACACTTGAATTTTGTTTTTGCAGAAATGTTTATTGTGTAGTGTTTCTTGCAAGTTTTGTCCTAATACTTTATTTTGATTGGTTGCTGGGGCCCCATAAAGGGCAAAATTTGGAAGAAAAAAAAAAAACATTCAAAAATCTTCTCCTCAGAAACTGTCAAGTGGATGAATCCTGTACTTTGTATACATGTTCCTGACAGTAGCCTCTACTTAATTTGTGTTTTTATTCCAGTCGGATAAGAACTCTGGTTGCTATGGTAACTTTAAGTTTCCATAGACTTATAATGGGAAAAGTGGAAATTAGCTATTTTTTGAGAACTATTGCAGCCCGAGATCTGAAAAGTGGTAGATGCAAACAACTAATGGATTAGATGAAGGTATATGATTAATTTAGGTCAAGGTCATCTCTTGACTTTGGCCGGTCTGTCGTCCATACACACTTTTCAAAGATTTTTTTCTCTGAAACCACTTGGCCAATCAAAGCCAAATTTTATATGTAGCATCTATAGGAAGTGGAAACCAATGTGTATATAAATAATCCAGGTCACATGACCAAGATGGCCGCCATGCCCATATATGGTAAAAACCATTAAAATATCTTCTTCTCCAGAACCGGTGAACCGATTTCAACGAAACTTTGCATGTAGTATGGATGACTCAAGTACTACAATGTATATATAAAACATGACCCTGTGGTGACCTTGACCTATTTTATGGCAAGGTCAACATAGGTCGTCAATGCATTTGAATGGGAAAAACTTTTAAAATGACATTTTAAGTAAAAGTCTTGCAGGAAATGGGCAGTAGGACTGAAATTTAATGATTCTGAAAAAAATGGACCCCAGGAGCCCATCTGCTTTTAAAATGTTATTTTTTGAAAACTATTGCAGCCTGAGAACTGAAAAGTGATAGATGCAAACAACTGATAGAGTAGATGAAGGTATGTGATTAATGTAGGTAAAGGTCGATTTTGGAAACATAGGCAAACATGGTAACATGGGAAAAAGTGACAACTAGGTCTCGGGTAAGCATTTACAGGACCAATGATTCTATGGAAACCATTGCAGCCATAGGCCTGAAACTTTACCAAGATGACCGTCATACCCATATATGGAAAAAAAAAACACTTTGTCCAGTGACTGTACTTGTTACTCTCAGGTGAGCGATCGTTGCCCTTGGGCTACTTGTTTCATATTTGGTCCTGAAAATGTTGACCTCCATAATTAAATGTAAAAATGACCACATCTTTACCACTTGACTTGTATCCATAAACATGGTGGCAGAATGTTTGTCTTCCCGAATACCTTTGTGAGCACACTTCCATAATTTGCCCATGATGAGGCATTGATTAACAATTGATTGTTGTTCAATTTTGTAGGAGAGTCTTCTGAGCGTGAACGAGTGCCAAAGTCAGGAACCTCTACCCCTGTAGCTGATAGGAGACACAAGTCAGAAGCCAAGTCAGACATAGACCCTTCCACTGCAGAGAAAAAATTAGGTGAGAAAACCCGATATTTGCCTATGCGTAAACAAAGGCAAAGATCAGCTGTGCAGTAACTTTGTTTTCGCTACATGGACAGTACAATCTGTGTTCTTCTTAAATCCAAAATTTTAAGCTTATAGCCTTCTTCTCTGACTGCACAGGCCAGTTTGTATCAGACCTGGTCAGAAATCTTTAAGGCCGGTTTTGTTAGGTTTCGGCTCAGGTACTGTAGCCAAACTTATTTAAGCGGTTCTGTCACAATGTATATTATCATGATTTCATTTTTGGAACTGAAGAACACAACTGCCCTGTTTAAGAATAATGAATGAATTTTAAAATGGACATCTTTGTGAACATTTATTTTCACGACAATGTTATTTTGTAGAGAAAAAAAATAGCACAGTGGTGTAGTGGTTTATAGTATTTTAGAGTCTGAATCGAGATGTTTAGTGTTGGAACTACACATTCTTGAGCATGACACATAAACTCCCTGATTGTATTGGTTAATGACTAGGAAGCAGTGGGTTCATACAGACATGACTAAAACCTGTTAACTGGGACATAAAACCACAAAATCAAAACAACTCATAATAATTGAGCCGCTTAGCGAGAAAACCAGTCTTCAGGATCTAGGCAAAGATCCTGAAGTTTTCTCATGACGCAGCTCAATAATTACACCACAACAATGTTGGGGTCCAAGCTAATTTCTGTGATAGCTATCCAGTCCATGTTATAAGTGGGAGTAGAATGTTAGAGATATAGCAAAATTAGTATGAAATGACCAGTTAGAACCAAGTGATGATCCATGTGATATCCATAACCATTCTGTAGCAAACTAGTTTAATTATAAAGAGATATGGGGTCTTGGTGTACTGGTCTTTTTTTTCAGCTGAGCAGCGTATGAGGGACAGAATTGCAGCCTCGGCAAGAGAGAAGCTCGGCCAAGTGGATAAAGAGAAACAACTCCAGGCTGAGAGGAAGAAAAGGGCCGCTATGTTCATAAACATGTTGAAGGGAAGTAATGCTGATGGAGGGGGTACTCAGACAAATGATAAAGGTTGGTTTGTGTCAGTATTTGAGCCGCCTCGTTGGAAAACCGACAATGTGGTTTCCGAACAGGTCCGACATAAACCGACCTGTACAGTCACAGAAAACTGCTAGAAGCTTGAAGTTTTGGATTTAAGTAGAAGAGGAATTGTACTATCCGGGTAGAGAAAACAAAGTCGCTGATCAGCTTCGCGGTTACTGCGAAGCTGATCTGCGTCTTTGTTTTCGCATATGCAGATTGATGGTTTTCTCATGAGAAGGCTCAAATGATAAAGGTTGGTTTGTGTCAATGTTTTTAAGATCTTCTGGTGCATACAAATTAAGTGTTTTAACAGTATGTTAAAGGAAAATTTAGATACTTAATTTTATGGGAACCACAAATGAGCAACTGCATCAGAAAACCAACAATCTGCTTATGCGAAAACAAAGACGCATATCAGCTGTGCAGTAATTTTACAGCTGATCAGCGCCTTTGTTTTCACTACTTGGGTAGTACAACTCACTCTTCTCCTTAAATCCAAAATTACAAGCTTTTAGATCTTTTCTGTGACTGTACTTCAGGGCGGTTTGTGTCAGTCCTAGAAACCCAAATCGTTGGTTTTCTCATACACAGGCTAAATCTTGATTTGAATAAACGATTTATAGGAAGTCATTTCTTGTGCATATAGATATTACAAGTATAAGCTTTAACAAAAAGCTTGGTCTACGCTTCGCATATATAAACTAGAATGTCAAAGAATCTGACATTCGTATTCCCATTTCATCGTGGTTCATGTGACTGAACAGAAATAAAACGCTGTGCGGTCAAAGCATTCATACCTGACAATCGACCGTCACAATACTGTCGGTTCATTTCATTCCGTTGTGGCTTGGCTAGAATGTAATTGGCTATACGGCAGGTGGGGCGCGGTCAAAGCTTTCATTTTTGGTACCTACTGCACCATTGGTACAAATGTTACCAACCAAAGGTAGGTTTGCATGGGTGTTTTGGATGTTTACACGGTCCTTAGCGAAACGACCCGGAATCCTACTAACACGATGGTCAAGCCAATAGACTCAAACGTGCAGTTGCAGTTGTAGAGAGGTGTAAGAGTTGTCTTATAAGTAGGTCAATCTCAAACTTTAGAGTAGTCTACTTGCTGGCGCGTAGACAAAAAGCATTATTATAATATGCATTTTGAATACCAGATTCTTTGATTCCTGTCTTAAATGTCACCTATTTATGAATTGTAACACGTTATGCAGAGAATTTCACCTGGTATGATGGTGAGAAATAGATAGGCTGCTTGTGCAGCCAAGTCTTGAAGTTATAAAACATTTTTCATGCTCAGCTCAGCTGAGACTAAAATTTATCCTGCTCATAAATGTTAAAATGCCAACAATTTGGCATTTTAACATTTATGAGCAGGATAAATTACTAGTTTTTTAGTTTCAAACCTGAATTTTCCACTAATTTTGACAATTTTAAAATTTATGAGCAGTTTAAATTGTATGCTCTGCTGAGTTTAGCATGAAAAAAGTTTTATAACCTCGGGACCAGGCACAATTGATTACCAACTGACTGACCATCTGATTCCTGCTTTAACCCACATTTGACAAATGGATTTTCCCATTATTATCATTTGGGTGAGTCCATTGTCAATTTCAGGTGTGTGAGGAGTGAATTTGATTTTTTATTCCATTTTTCTACGAAATTCCTCCAAGCAAACAGAATAGCCCCAGATGGGATGCCACATCTGGGGCTATGCTGTTTGCCTATGTCCCATAAAAGGGACGCCAGGCTTAAATGAGTTAATTCTTCGAAGGCTTCAGCCTCCCCCAGGAAAATTGGTTATGCGAAACTTTTCTTACTTATATGCTTTAGTTATTTACACAGGTGATTATTTTTAAGCAATGAAGGCAACATCCTGACATGACCATAGCAGTTGACTGGGATGATAACTAACAAGTGGAGTGGACTGGCGCAGGGGTAGAGTGTCAGACTCCAGTCCCAGAGGTCCAGGGTTCGATCCTCAGCTGGGTTGCCGTTCGTTGTGACCTTGACAGAGTAAAAAAAAACAAAACAAAAAACAAATTGAAGAAACAAAACCCTGTATGTTGTTATAATATTTCAGCTTCTTTGCCCGAGGTCTTAACATCACAAACATCGAGCAGAGCCAACACACCGGCTTCTTCCGAGAGGAGTTCTTCTAGTCGACAGAAGTCCAAGTCAAAACGTAAACACAAAGACAGGAGGAGGTCTGATTCTAGGTCAAGGTCACGTGATCGCTCAAGAAGTAGGTCTAGGTCAAAATCAAGGTCAAAGAAGAAGAAACGGAAAAGATCACCAACACCCCCTAGTGCTTATGCAGTTGTAAGAAGGTATGGTTTGGGTATTGATGCTAGTGACTTAGCTCAAAAATAAGTCAAATTATTTTGAATTTGAGGATAAGGTTTTCACAGTGAAGGAAGATTTTTATATGCATCTTGAAAAGGGTGAAGTTTCAATGAACACAAACTGTACAGAGTTGCAAAAATCATATCCCATCACACTTGTAATTTCTTGAATGATGAATACAACAATTGGGTGATTGCTTAATTTCGAAAAATGAGTTATCAAAAAACAACACAATAGTTTTCTTTATGCAGATCTAATGAGTCTATCTTCTAAGCCCAAATTGCAGGTTTTGTCTGGTGATAGTTCAAATTTCATTTACCATATTCGTTCTAATTAGTGCACAGTGCGCTTAATTTTTCAAAATAACTGAAAGATGAGGCAACAGAATATCATTCTAATAAGCGCACACTTCTTTACAAAACAACACATAGACTGCTTAGATAAAGCATGTAAGATATTAATGATGGTGTCATGTAAGTGTTCCAATCATTGCAAGATAGTGTTTGACCATTTAAAAATTAAGTTTTAATGCAGTTAATACGGTGTTTATGTGTAAAATGTGCATAAAATACCAATATTCTAGTCCAGCAGTGTGCGCCTGTGTACATGTTTTTTCAGAAATGACCAGGGTGTGCACTTATTGGAACATGTGCGCTAATTAGAACGAATACGGTATCTTAATATGTCACGGTGTGGTGGCTTGGTGGTGAAGCACAGTATGCCTGATGAAGAGGTCCTTGGTTTGATACCTACGGCTGTCGCCCCAATATTACTGGTTGACTCTTACCCTTCATAACTGAAAAATTGCTGACAGGGATGTTAAGGAATAACCACACTAAATCTTATAGATCTCTTTATCCGTTTCTATTATCTCTTTCAGATCCCCACTGCGATTCCCTCCCCCACCCCCTCCTAGATACCAAAGTCATGACAGGTCCCCATCAAACAGTAGATTAAGTAAATATAGGTCAAAGTCAAGGTCACCTGGGAGGTCAAAATCAAAGAAGAAAAAGAGGTCGAGGTCAAAATCTCCAAGGTCAAAGGATGGAAAGGTCAAGGACTCCAAGTCTCACAGTAAAACAAAGAAGAAGAAAAAGAAAAGGTCTAGATCAAAATCAAGGTAAAAATTATTTTAAAATTTAACTTTTTGTAACTGTTTGAAGGTGGAACTTCTGTTGTAGTTAGCTTTGTTTCTTGTTTTGGTGTGTTAAAATAATGTTTCTATGTATATCTAAATTTAAGCTGCAGCAAGATAACTGAATGACCACCTTTTGAGAAAGAGCTACCCATCACTCAGATGACCAATTGAGCAGTGACGCCAGAAAACCGGTCTTCGGGGTTTCCGACCAGGTCCGACATAAACCAGCCTGTACAGTCACAGAAGAAAGCTGGAAGCTTGAAATTTTGGCTATATGTAGAAGAGGAATTGTACTATGTGTGTAGTGTAAACAAAGGCGCTGATCAACTTCCCAGTTACTGTGAAGCTGATCTGTGCCTTTGTTTTCACATATGCAAAAATCCGGTTTTCTCATGACATGGCTTAATTGTTTTCTTTGCATCAAATCCTTGTAGTTATTTTGGGTGTTTCCCACCTTATTTTTTACGACTGGAGTTTAGTTCTTGGTCCTTGCTAACTTATTACATTTTGATAATATTCCTGCTATGTTATAGATCTCCATCAAGAAAATCTAGTAGAACAAAATCTCCACCTTCGGACATCAAGAAAGTTGATTCCCAGGTCTCTATACAGTCTGTACCCAGTAGTGAAATAATTCCCTCCCCTGTTACCATGGAAGCTACCGAGAGTGAGTTAGAGGAAGGTGAAACAAGGGAGACAACTGATACTGAGGATAATGTTGTCAAAGAAAATAATGAACAAAGGTAAATAATTTTTCTCCCTTCTGAAATTAAGTTGATAAATTCCCCTGTTTCTATGGAAACAACAAGGAATGAGGTTGTTTGGCTACACATTAAGGGAGTGTATCATTAAAGAAAAATATAAAGGTAAATGAATTGGATTACAGGGCTGAGGGCTATTCCAGTAAAACATAAGTACGTGGGGAAGAAGGCACTTTGAATTTTGACCCTCCACCTATAGAAGTGAATTTCATCTCGCCTGAGCCACCTTCATTTCAATAAAACACCCTCCTACAGAAGCAAAATTTAATATGGATAGAAGTAAATTAAGAGAAAATTTTTTAGGAACAGAAGTAAATTTTTGTATTGCTGTTTTACGGAACTTTATTGTGTGACTTTTGTCAAAAGTCATTAAAATAATCTTCTCACTATAATAATAAAGATTGAATACCTATTTTTTGAAAATATATCTTCATTTTATCATCCTGATCAGCAAGCCATGTATACAAGGAAGCTTGTTTGAATCTCATCAGCTTTCATGAAAATTGGTCATGATGTAAGAGCCCTTGAAAATCTCTGAGTGTCAGACTAAAAGCAGATTTTTCTTAGTAAAACAAAATACAATTGATCTTAGTCTCTTCATGGGTAGTTGTGTCTTGTGGAGACGTACATATCTTTCGATTACTTTACTATAGACAATAATTCCAATACCCAGTGCATATTTCCTGTTCAAAATATATCAGCAGAAGAGGAAGAACGGTCAAAAAATATTTTCATACCAATTTTTTACGACAGAAATGTATCTGACATGGGAGTCTATCTTTGGTCTACCTCCATACAAATAGACTGAGCTACTGCACGCTGTTGATGCATGTTTTGACTTTACCACACCATAGAACATTTGTGCTTTGTCATGTTTGTAGCTTTCCAGCCATGACGCTATATCTGAAACTGAGAAGTTTCGAAATTCCGATTAGGTCCCTGTTGTACCGCGTGCTTTAAATGAGAGTAGTTTCCCTTGCGGTCCGTATAAACACCCAAAACGTATTCGGGCTGTTTTGCCCCAAACCAATCACTACCATTCGGCAAACGTCCCAAAGGCGTTTCTCCGCCTTGCCAGCACAGAATTTATCACAAACTCCATCAAATGTCCAAAATAAATAACAAACCACTCCCAAATCTATAGTGTTTGTAAGGTATTTTAGTGTTAGTAATGTATTTTAATGTGTGATGGCCGATGGGAGTGGCCTGGGTGAAATCTCAATGGTATGTTAAAAACAGAGCATTCCATATAGCCCCACGTTACAAGTGTGTGTGTGCGTGCGTGCATGCATGTATGTATACCTATGTATGTGTATGTTATTATTTGGCCCAAAAGCCCTAAGAGAATCTTTCTTGAGCACTTTAATTTAAGCATTAAGATAAAACTATTCACTATTTTTGCATTATCCGCTGGTTTCCTGCTTACAAAAAATCAACATTGGAAATACAGGTAAAAAGGAACCCCTGACCTTTGAACCCCTGATCTCAAAGGTCAGGGGGGGCGGGGAGGGGTTATTGTTACACGTATTTCCAATAATTATTATTTTGAAGCTGGGAACCGGTGGACTATGCAAAAGTGGTGAATAGACTCTGACCTTGTGGGGGGGGGATGTTCGAATTTGAGTTGCAATGTAGTTGGAGTGCTGTATTCTAGAAGGTTTAGGGGCGAGTTATGAGCATTTTGGGATGGGCTTTAGCTGCACCACTGCATTGTCATAAGATTTCAGCAGCTCTATAAACAGAATAGGAAACTTGCAGACTCTCAGATATGACGTTGTATTTACTACAAGAATGAGCCAGTTAAAATCCAGAGCTGGCAGGTTAAGCAAAGGTCAACATTGGTTTGTGATAGTCTTCTATTTGAAGATATGGAATGGTCTAGGATGGGCTGTGCTTTTGGCGAGTTGGGGTGTTTCACGGACCGCAATAAACTGCGAGTTGGCTGCCTCAAACACCGTGAAAACACCTGAAACTTACCAAAACCACCAAGAAACACGCTTTTACTGCCCACATATTTCTCCAAGCCACTTAAATAGCCAAATGCACAGGTCTACCCATAACATTAACACTGGTGTAGTATTGTCAATTTGACGTTTCACCAGTAATCAATCTGAATCTGTAAACATCTCAAACCAACCCCAATAAAATATAAAATTTTATTGAGTTCCTTTAGGAGCAATGAAAACATTCAATAGAGAGGCTGGGCCATACAGATCTGTTTGAATGAACTCAAACCTTACCCATAGCACTCTCAGAGCAGTCCAAATTTCTATACTTAATAAGCACCCCAAACCACACCTTAATCACAGGCCACCAAAAACACACAAACCAAAAGTTATTCAACATTTTGCATTATCTGCTGGTTCCCAGCTACATGTAACCAGAATCCCCCTGGGGGCAGGTTCTGATTACCTGTATTTGCAGTATTGATTTTTGTTTAACTGGGAACCAGCAGGTAAATGCAAAAAAGGTGAATGCCCATGATGCAAACAGGTCATCCTAAAATCATATAGTGAACACACAGTTTCCCATATATGACACTAGTTAATAGATCAACCCAAACCACTCACAACATACACTACCTTCTCCAGACCCCCTCTGGCAGACTAGATTGAGAGCAAACATCCAAAACGGTCATATATTATCCCATTCCACACGTCTGAGACTGATGTTATGGTGTTTTAACAAATTGAGGTGGTTTGGGTTTCGGGTGGTTTTGGTGGTTTGGGGTGTTTCCAGGGACCGGATCGGTCTCGTAATTCGGCCATTTTCTATACTGGTACCCCGTTATCACATAAACGTATAGGGCAGGTACAAGTCAAGCCATTTTCATGATTCTACGGAAATTTTTTTTTTTTTTTTTTTTTTTTTTTTTTTTTTTTTTTTTAATATTTCTTCTTTTTAGCCTGTTTAATTTGCTTCTATGCATTGCATTGAATTTTACACCTTAGAACCGATTTTCAACACGAAAAAATACCCCACCTCCTATAGAACAATTTTTCTCCAACTCCCACCATGTACAGAAGTATTTTAACCAACGAAGGACCCTACGATAGAAATTTATTAAAGTGCCGTCTTCCCGGGGTACCTATGTTCAACTGGAATAGCCCTGAGTACTCTACCCCTAATGCACTACTGGTTGCAAAATGTGATTGGACCATGAACAGGTGCCATAAGTGCATTCAAAACAGGTGCCAACTACAAAAGTTGAGCAGAACTATTTGATTGTAACCATATGACAACCATACATACTGTAAACTGCTTTTTTGCTCCAAAAACATACTGGAGTAATCAACAGATTAGCTAGGTGTATAGTAGTGTTGCCTCCATGAAATGCTTACAAGCACTATAGACTGTTATCTTAGTAAAGGGGCAGTCTATATGGGCCTGCGCCACTTTTACAGATACAGCCATATTTGGAAAATGCTAGTATATGTAATGTAAACCATTTCAGATCACCCTCTTCGATGAATGATCGATCTAAACATTCTAGAAGCAGAAGTAGGTCAAGGTCAAAATCTAGATCACATTCAAGGTCACATTCAAGGTCCAGATCGAGGAGTCGGGAATCTGTCAAAAGTGCTAAGAACGGAAAATCTCCCCTGACAAGCAGACATTCCTCAATCAGTCGCCATTCCTCAAGGTCACGACAGAGGTCACCTAGTATAGCAAGGTCACATTCGAAATCTAGGTCAAGGTCAAGGAGTAGAAGTACTAGCAGGCATTCTTCAGCATCTAGTCATCATTCTTCTAAAGATAGAAAGTCACGCTCAAGGTCAAAGTCACTTTCACCACCTAAGTTGTCAAGACAACAGTCTCCTGTATCACCGAGGAAACGGACCTCGGTGTCACCCGAAGGGGAAAGTGGTAGTAGGGCGGCTATCCCAAGCACCCCTGCTTCTCCAGACAAAGAGGAAGACAGTGATAGCTGTGCATCGGGTACCAGCACACCAAAGCCTAGTGCCATTCTGGCACCAAAGAAAAATGTTTCACAGGTAAATGCTATTACCTTATTAGCTCACCTGAGCCGTTAGGCTCACAAGGTGAGCTTATAGGATGGCCATGATCCGGCGTCCGTCCGTCGTCTGTCGTTCGTCCGTCCGTCCGTCCACAATTTCAAAGATCTCCTCTGAAACCGCTAGGCCAATCAAAGCCAAATTTTATATGAAGCATCAATAGGAAGGGGGAACCAATGTTTATATAAGAAATCCAGGTCACATGACCAAGATGGCCGCCATGCCCATATATGGTAAAAACCCTTCAAAAATCTTCTTCTCCAGAACCGGTGGACCGATTTCAACGAAACTTGGCATGAAGCATTAATGGCTCAAGCACTACAATGTGTATATAAATCATGACCCTGTGATGACCTTGACCTATTTTACGGCAAGGTTAACATAGGTCGCCAATGCATTTGAATGGAGAAAACTATTAAAAATGTCATTTAAAGTGAAAGTCTTGCAGAAAATGGGCAGTAGGACTGAATATTAATGATTCTGAAAAAAATTGGACCCCAGGGGCTCATGTGCCCCCACCCCGGGGCAATATACATACATATCTCCATAATATTCAAACGTCTTCTCCTCTGAAACCACATGGCCAATCAAAGCTAAATTTTATGTAAAGCATCAATAGGAAGAGGTAACAAATATGTAAATAAAAAATCCAGGTCACATGAGCAAGATGGCCGCCATGCCCATATATGGTAAAAACCCTTCAAAAATCTTCTTCTCCAGAACCGGTGGACCGATTTCAAAGAAACTTGGCATGAAGCATCTATGGCTCAAGCACAACAATGTATAAATAAATCATGAACCTGTGATGACCTTGACCTATTTTACGGCAAGGTCAACATAGGTCGCCAATGCATTTGAATGGGGAAAACTTTTAAAATGTAATTTAAAGTGAAAGTCTCGCAGGAAATGGGAAGTAGGACTGAATATTAATGATTCTGAAAAAAAAATTGGACCCCAGGGGCTCATGTGCCCCCACCCCGGGGCAATATACATGTTTGTTATATGACTGAAGGAAATCCTGTCTCCTGATTGGTTCATTCAGTATTAAATCCTTATATTTCTCTGAAACTAGACCAAACTGATGAAAACCAGATCAAACCAGTTCCTGGAGGTTAATTATTTTGACAGGTTTTCTATATTACCCTCCAAAATCTATATTACGCCCCTGAGTACCTAAAAATAGCACCAGCATGAAATCAACATGGGCTTCATGAAATTGACATGATTTGATGTATGTGTATAAAACCTGTCAGTTAGCTATAAATAGCCTGAACTCATTTCAGTTCATGAAATCTACATGCTTTGCAGTAATTCACTATTACAGGTTAACAATGCATTAGATAGTGAGGTGTATTTGGTGATAATTAAGGGATAATTTTGTATATTTTTCATAAGAATTTATGTTGTTGGTACCCATTCGAATTGCCTCGGCATGGTGATTCTTATGAGTACCCATGACATAGGTTGTATTAAGAACTAACAAACTTATCTTTCAATCATAATCAATTGTTCCTCATTTTCTAGCCTTCTTTAACATCTGATATGATATATTTTTTATTTATTTGTTATAAAATAAACATTAAAATACTTGAAAAGTCATATAACAAAACAGTTATTGACTTCAATTTCGGTAGATATAAGGATTTATCTACCCTCAAAAGTGATATTCACTTCGGCCTCCGGCCTCGGTGAATATCACTTTTTCAGGTAGATAAATCCTTATATCTACCTCATTGAAGTCAATAATTGTATAATATTTCCATAATATTCAAACGTCTTCTGCTCTGAAACCGCATGGCCAATCAAAGCCAAATTTTATGTGAAGCATCTATAGAATGGGGGAATCAATGTATGTATAAATAATTTAGGTCACATGACAAAGATGGCCGCCATGCCCATATATGGTAAAAACCCATCAAAAATCTTCTTCTCTGAAACCAATTGACTGATTTCAAGGAAACTTGGCGTGAAGCATCGATGGCTTAAGTACTCCAATGTATATATAAATCATGACCCTGTGATGACCTTGACCAAGTTTATGGCAAGGTCAACATTGGTTGCCTATGCATTTGAATTGTGAAAACTGTTAAAATGTCATTTGAAGGGAAAAGCCAGCAGGAAATTGGCAAATGGACAGAATATTGAAGATTCTGAAAAAAGAAAATGGCCCAAGGGCTTCATCTGCCCCTGCACTGGAGTTAAATACCATAATATTCAAACATGTTTATTGGTATATGCAGCAGATCTCAGGTGAGCGTTTACAGGACCATTGGTCCTCTGGTCTATTATTGGAGCCGCTAGGCAAGAAAAACAGTTTTCGGGGTTTCCAACAAGGTCTGACACAAACTGGCCTGTGCAACTACAGAAGATGGCCAGAAGCTTGAAATTTCGGATTTAGGAAGAAGAGGAATTATCCTATCCATGTAGCGAAAACAAAGGTGCTGAACACTTGTATTTGACAATCTGCTACAATTCATCTAATGCAATTTGTACTATCGCTCTGCCTCTCATTTAAATCCAGGACAAACAAAGACTAAGCTGCATTCATTTTACATGCAATTTATTGTAACATGTATTCATAGTTAGCCACATGCATTTGAGCCGCCCCATGGGAAAACCAACAATCTGCATAGGCGAAAACAAAGGCGCAGATCAGCTTCGCGATAACCGCGAAGCTGATCAGCGCCTTTGTTTTCGCTACTCGGATAGTACAATTCCTTCTCTACTTAACTCCAAAATTTCAAGCCTCTGGCCTGCTTCTGTAGCTGTACAGGCCGGTTTGTGTCAAACTGTTCGGAAGCCACATTGTTGGTTTTCCCACGAGGCGGCTCATTTGTTTGTCATAGGTTTTTGTCACAAATTTAATGGCCAATGTACATTTTGAGTGACAGGTGGCGTTTAGTTAATTGCTTGTATGATTGTACCCTCCGATAGAGTGGAACAAGTAGAAGTATTGCCACAAACCACCAATACAAAGTGTTTTTATTTTAGCCTTCGTATGGTAAAACAAACAATTTGGGTTTCCGACCAGGTCCAACAAAAAACGGTCTGTACAGTCACAGAAGATGGCTAGAGGCTGGAAAGTTTGGATTTAGAAAGAATAGGAATAGTACTATCCGTGTAGCGAAAACAAAGGCGCTGATCAGCTTCGCAGTAACTGCGAAGCTGATCTGCGCCTTTGTTTTCGCCTATGCAGATTGTTGGTTTTCCCTTGCGGTGGCTCATTCTTAGTTTCTTATTTTATTTCAGTACATGTTAAACAGAGTTCGAGCCATCATTAAAGCAAGTAGAGAGGCAGTATTGAAAGAGGACATGCCGTTTTTAGACGATACTTGACCATGAAGTTCAGTGTTGTGTTCTTTTGACTTGTTTCTTGGTGCTTTTACATGACATGAGCCACAACACGACAAAGGATTTCTGTCCCCTGGTGTTGTATTGTCAATTTGACGGCTCACCAGTAAACTATTCTGATACAAAGCCTGTGCAGCCGCATAAGGCAAGAAATTTGAAATTTGAGAAGAGGGATTGTACTATCTGTGTCTCCAGAGCTGATCACAGTCTTCAGTTAAACATATGCAGTTTTCTGATAATGTGGCTCACCATCAGGATAACATGTCCGTGTCATATATATACCCCCTTTTTATACAGCAAAACTGGGGTATTCAAGGGGTATACATATTTTTCTTATTTTTTGTTCCAAAACACAGATTGTGGGTACTCGTTAGAACCGCCTTGCCGAGGCGGTTCTAACGTGTACCAACAATCTGTGTTTTGAGCAAAAATAAGTAAAATGTCAAAAATTTTCAAATTTTACAACTTACGAAAAGTCTGTAGACTACATGGGCATTTTTTTGTAATGCATTATCATGAAGAACATACATGCATCATCATAAGAAAGCATGAATTTTTACTTTAATGAAAAAGGAATGGATCAGCAACATGGTCTCTGTGCTGCTGATCAATACTGTTTGTTAGAAGTTGAAGCTCTTTACTTCCTAAAATCAAGATGTAACTTTTTCTGGGAGTTTGAAGCTAATGATGATATGTCAGAAATCAGGAAGACATGTTTTCTCATGATGGGGCAACATAATGAAAGAGCATCGGAGCCCGAATTGAAAAGTCATGGGTTTAATCCCATAGGTTCTTGCAATGATTTCCGAATTTACAGTATACTGTTTCATGTTTTCTGCAAGAGCATTAGGACTTAATAAATAGTAAGGACTGCAATTTAATTTGAAAAATGAGCCATTTCATGAGAAAACCAACAATTTGCATAGGCGAAAACAAAGACGCAGATCAGCTTCGCGGTAACCGCGAAGCTGATCAGCGCCTTTGTTTACGCTACTCGGAAAGTACAATCCCTCTTCTTCTTAAATCCAAAACTTCAAGCTTCTCGCTGTCTTCTTTGGCTGTGCAGCCCCGTTTGTGTCGCACCTGTTCAAAAACCACATTGTTGTTTTTCTCATGAGGCGGCTCAAATATCAGCTTGGCATTCTTTTAACCATGTGAGCCGCCCCATGGAAAAACCAACAATCTGCATAGGCGAAAACAAAGACGCAGATCAGCGCCTTTGTTTTCGCTACAAGGATAGTACAATTCCTCTTCTACTTAAATCCAAAATTTCAAGCTTCTAGCTCTTTTCTGTGCTTGTACAGGTCGGTTTGTCGGACCTGTTCGGAAACCACATTGTTGGTTTTCCCACGAGGTGGCTCATGTCATGGGGAGCATGTAGGCTCAGTGGTACCGTACAGACTTGACTCTGGAGAGGGAGCAGATTAAATGAGCCGCAATGCGAGAAAACAGGTCTTCGGGATTTCCGACCAGGTCTGACACAAACCGAGCTGTACAAGCACAGAAGATGGCTAGAAACTTTAAATTTCGGATTGAGGAAGAAAAGAAATTGTTCTATCTGGGCTGCGAAAACAAATGCGCTGATCAGCTGTGCAGTTACTGCGAAGCTGATCTGCGCCTTTGTTTTCGCATAGGCAAAAATTCGGTTTTCTCATGACATGGCTCAAATGGATCAGCAGTTTTATCATGATCATAAATCATTCAAGCCACGACACGAGAAAACATGTCTTACAGGTTTACAACCAGGTCAGATACAGACCGGCATAAAAAGTCACAGAAAAAGGCTAGACGCTTAAAATTCCAGATTTAAAAAAAAAGAGGGGTTGTACTATCTGTGTAGCAAAAACAAGGATGCTGATCTGTCTTTTTTTTTTTTCGCACAGGCGTGGACGGTTTTCTCACGGCATGGCACATACTGTTGTGATTCTGTAAACAGTACATTTGTTATCCTTTCATTTTGTAAAAGAGAAAGCTATTATATAGCCTATACAAAATAAAGGAATTGTTAAATGCATGTACGACTGTTTTTTCTTTCCCAGCCAATTAAGTTTTAGGGGGCGCCCCCTTAGCCAAGTGATAACAGCGCTGATCACAGCATTACTGATTAATTACCACCCTTAACCATTCGATCATCTCACCGCTGTGTCTGGTGTGGGTTCGAACCCCAAACAGGTCACATGTGGGACAAGCAAAGTTCTGCTTGCAGGTGTATCAGATGTTTTTTCTCTGGGTTTACCCGTTTTCGCCTCACCTTCTGATTGGCCATCTTATATGAGCTGAAATAATCTTGAAAGAGACATAAAACTGTATAAAAAAAGAACAAATGCATGAAATTGTCAATGCAAACAAGCACAGATCAATCCCCAACTTTTTAAGCTCACCCATTGAACCTTGGTTTAAGCAGTCTTGTGTGAAAGCCCATGAAAGGTTTATTTAATTGCTGACTGCCCCAAGTCGGCTCTACAATGATTTGTCTGTACATTAGTCTTGTTTTTCTGTCTACCTCATCAATAGAATCCCAACCAGAGCTCTCATATTCATCTTTATCATATGACGTCTCTGTTTTCCAGTGGATAACGTCGTGCAATAATAGAAATGTTCTGACCACACATGTATTTTGCGGGAATATGTAACATCATTGACAACGTCCGTAACAATAATGTAAATTTTCATTGAAAATGTCGCCACTTATAAAACAATAAAATCGTATTTCAAAAGTCATAAAACCAATCTAACACTCTTGCTCATTTCATATAAAATTTATTAAACAAGCCTTAATATATTTCATATGAAATGACCACTCGTGTAAGATCCTCTATGTACTGCATGCTTGTTGTATCCGCTTGCCTTTTATGTTTGCCTTCTTTGATTTTGGCTGATGTTAAATGGTGGCTATATCGCTAGGAAAGAGTGATGTCATCTTCCTTTGCATGTTCCTAAGAAAATTGTGATGTCCTTTCTTTTCCAACCTGTGTCATTGTTGGGATTTTGAATTGTCATTTCATGGACAAAATCTACAGTACAACCACATTATAATACTATCTTTGGGGTCCATAAAAGCAGACTGTGTTATAAGTGAAACCATGTTATAATGAGGTTATGATAGATAGAACTACTTACAATAGATATATAGCAAAATTATCAATTGGGGAGCCATGACATGGCATTGTTATATTGAAAACGGCATTATGGTGAGGCTGGTTATAATGAGGTTACAGTGTTTTTAAAACAAAAACATTGATGGATTCTGTATCTGTTTTATTTTCTGTAAAAGTACAACAAAGAATTATGCTATGTAACAATCAAAGACAAAAGGATACAGAAGTTTTTGACAGCAAAATATGACCATAAACACCTGAGCCACGTCATGAGAAAACCAACACTGTGGTTTTGGAACAGGGCTGACACAGACCGAGCTGCACAAGCACAGATGACTAAAAGCTTGAAACTTAGGATTTAAGAAGAGTGGGGATTGTACTATCCATGTTGCTAAAACAAAGGCGCCGATCGGCCTCGAAGTTACTGCAAAGCTGATCTGGGCCTATGTTTTTCGCATATGCAAAATGTTGGGGTGTTTTCCATGACATGGCTCATTTCTAGTTGAGCCGCGTCACGAGAAAACCAGATTTTTGCCTATGCGAAAACAAAGGCGCAGATCAGCTTCGCAGTAACTACGAAGCTGATCAGCGCCTTTGTTTTCGCTACTCGGATAGTACAATTCCTCTTCTACTTATTTTTGCTTGGCGCGACAGCGTCAAGCAATTGAAACGGAATGAGGATTTCTCCTCAATCTGGGGGGTTTTTCCTTCAATCTATGGGGTTTCCCTTTGACATCCAGGGGCCTGGTTCCGTCGCAATATTTTGCTACACTTTTTGTATAATAAAGCAATTGAAGACGGAAACCAGACTTGCTCTCCGCCGTTTTTATTAGGACTTGTGGGAAGAATGACGTACTTGGACCTAACGTTAAACCTGGACGGATAATGCTAAAACCCGGAACTTTGTCTTAGGTCCGACCAAGTACGAAAGCTTGAAATCCACTGTAGCGAGGAAGTGTTCATGACCGATGCGATCCATTGAGTTACCGAAAAACTCCACAAACCTACGAAAAACCACAACACACGGACAAATAATGGTATATACAGACTAGCCAAGTGTTCCTTTTAACAAGGAAAATTTATTAAAATTTCAAGCTTCTAGCCTACTTCTGTGCTTGTACAGCTCGGTTAGTGTCAGACCTGGTCGGAAACCCCCAAGACCGGTTTTCTCGCCTGGGGGCTCAGTTGATCTATGGGGCAGATCCTACTGGTCTGCTCATAAACTAACGATGCTCCTGAAGTGTGGTGGTTAAGCCAACTGCCTTCAAAACAACCGGTACCAGGAGTACATTGCCTGACATTCGGGATGTTTTGCCACGGATGATCATAGCCGTTGATAGATTTAAAAGTATTTGATACATTTTGTGAAAAGCCATGACAAGGGTCTAACAAGGATCAAAGCCTATATTACCAGAAATAATTGTCAGCGTCAAATATTGAAACATGATGTTAGTAACAGGAAGTATACCATAGGACTTGTGAGCTGCCACATGGCAGCTTGTGCTTCTACCTTTGTCAAACATTAGTTAGGACCAACTCAACTTGTAATCCAAAGCATCATGCTCAAACTGCTCATACATCTTTTTGCCTTGATGCTGTATCAGAATCACTGAACCAGGAAATCGGGTCACAGTGAACTTTAACTACCTTTCGCCCTTAGGTTCAAAGGTCTCACATATTTTGAGAAAGAAGTATGTTTATACACCAATTGAGTATTGAGATATAAGACGAAAGCACTAACCATGAAATTAGGTCATGGTGAACTATAACTACTTTGGGATCAAAGGTCTTGTCATATTTACTCCTAATGTGAAAGAAATATGATCATATACCCAATGTGTGTTGAGATACAAGGCAAAAATCACTGAACCATGAAAATAGGTCACAATGACCTATAGGTACTTTGGGGTCAAAGGTAGTGTTGTTCAATTACAGAATTTTCATTGTTGATCATCGAAAATAATCATACATGATTTTTCAATGAATCATTTATAATCAAAATTGGGAAGGTTTAAGTGCTCTGAAAGTATCTAGGCATAATACCAAGACTTTAACCCATATCTGACGAATGGATTTTCCCATCTTTATCAATTGAGTGAGTCCACTTTCAATATTAGGGGTGTTAGGAGTGATTGTGAATTTTTATCTCATTTTTCCATGAAATTCCTCCAAGCAAACAGAATAGCCCCAGATGGGACGCCATGTTCTGCGGCGTCAAATCTGGGGCTATGCTGTTTGCCTATGTCCCAATAAAGGAACGCCAGGCGTAAATGAGTTAATAAAGAATTTGTTAGATTGTTTGGTTTGGTTACTTGAAAAACTAGCTGTAAATCTACAAAGTCACATTTAGCTTTTGCAATCTTGCCTAGAAATGCTCATATATGTAAATACATGTACATGTAAAAATTAAATATATATCGTCACTCAGCAGTCAAAATCTTTTTCTCAATTTTTCTTACTTTTCAGGACAGCAATTTTTAGATATTACCAAAATGTTGTTTCAAAACTGGGATAAATTGACCTGGCATAATTTTCAAAATGTCATAACTATTTTTTGGAATTTACATATAAACACGTTCAGTAATAATGTTTATAACATAAATCATTCTTGACCATTGCTTTCTTGAAATTATCACCATCCAAAAACACCAGAGATACGATTTTTTGATCTCATAATTTCAAACATTGTGAGATACGATGTTTCAGCACATGGTTATAACTGATGGCCACAGATCAGTGTAGAGATACACCATTTTGACAGAGTGTGCGCTGTGTGGTAAGCATTACCGCATTGTCTGATAAAGTACTTAAAGCAAAAATTTAGTAACAAGCTTTTGACTCCCAAGCGATGATGTATATTACAATCCCTCTTCTACTTAAATACAAAACTGTACAGGGCGGTTTGTGTCCGACCTGGTTGGAAAACCCAAATTGTTGGTTTTCTCATGCAACGGCTCATCTAAAAGGAACAAGAGCAATACCATCCAATAAAATGTGAAAACCTCTACCCAAGGGCAGGTAATTATTGCTCCAAAGCCAGAAATCACATCAACTTTAAGACGGGGCTGCATGTCTCCGAGATATTTATGTATGAAAAGGTGGAAACATTAACAGACACAAAGACCAGAACAATCCTGTTAAGCACACCTAGTGGGCCTTTGGCCCTGGTGATCTTAGAAAACAAAACTTCAGAATATAAGTACAGCTATAACTACTGTTTGAAACCATAATACAACATTTGAGCTGCCGCATGGGAAAACCAACAATTTGCATATGTGAAAACAAAGGCGCAGATCAGCTTCGCGGTAACCGCGAAGCTGATCAGCGCCTTTGTTTTCGCTACACGGATAGTACAATCCCTCTACTTCCTAAATACGAAATTTCATGCTTCTAGCCATTTACTGTTACTGCACAGACCTGTTTGTGTCGGACCTGTTTGGAAACCACATTGTTGGTTTTTCCACCAGGTGGCTCATTTGAAATTCCAATAATTAATCAAAAAACATAGTATTACGTTAATTTCAGTTACAAAATTATGGCAGCTATATAATAAGTGTATAACAAAGATTACTTCATGAAAATTACTCAATAGGATTTTGAGAATGAGTAAAAAAGAGATCTTACCTAAAATGTTGGATTCTGACTATACTAAACTATTGGGACTTTCCAAAAAGTTGGGAGTCAGGATCAAAATGTTGGAGTTAAAAACCACAAATTTGGAGTTAGTAAGAACTCTGAAATGGGCACTTTCATGTTAAATTAGAGAAAAAATTCCCAGACGGTGCCCAAAAAAAGTACCCTTTCACTGAAGCGATATATGACTTTTCCTTTTGTTTTTACCCTAAATCACATGGGAAATACTTTGGAATTGACTTTAATTCATTTGCATAAAAATTATTGGAATTCAAATTCAGAAATGTTGATTTTTAAAGAAAACCAAAAATTTTCTTTTCGTAGGGGATTTGAATGCTGATAAGGGTCTTTTGGTGAAAAAAAGTTGCCAAAATGGTAGTCAGGTATCATATAAATTGCAAAAAACACCCATTTGTTTTTCATTTCAACTATACAGGTTACAATTTAAATTGCAGATTATGAACTGAAGTAAAAACTGGATTTCACATCCTTATTTCTTTTGTTGTTCTTATACTGTACACTGCAAGTCAATAATTTTTGGTATACAGCATTGGAGTTGGGAGGTTTAACAACTGGCAAATTCTTTTGTTGAAAGGAACAGCCGTTTTGTCATAGGAAGATGTCCCAAAAGTATGTCCTCACCAGAACAATGTTCTGGAGAGGACATTTAAAGGGACAAGGTGTTCAATAAACAATGTGTTAGCTTAAGAGAAAATGGAATAGTTTCTATTCATATTTAATGAAACTGTAATAAAAAACATCAACATGAGACCAATAGAACCTTACAGAACTTTACGGAACTCCATGTTTAACAGATAATGTATAACACCAAAGAAACGCATGAAGAGCTGTGCCAAGAACATTAATATCATGATAGCAAAATAGTTCTTGCAGATCTATGTACTTGTACCCTGGCATGGTATATTACCCACAAAATATGTTTGCTTTATGCATATAGCTGCTAAATTTAATCCCTATAGTTGTTCTGGAGAGGACATTTTTGGGACAAACTTTAGACTGCCAATTGTTTTTGAAGTTCATTATATTTTTGAACTCCATTAAAGTTTTCATTTAAATATTACACAAAATTTATGAAATATATCAAGACAAGACCAATAAAAAATTAAGAAACTCTTATTTATAATGGATAATGAAAAACACCAAAGAAGCATTTGACATGTTGTGCCAAGAGCCAAAAATCACTATCATTATACTACCCTGCTGTTTACATATTAATACTTGCAAATCTTTATACTTGTACATTGTCAAGGTATATTAGTCACAAATAACATTGCTTTATGTGTATCACTATTATATCTAAATACACATCATTGTTCTGGAGAGGACATTTTTTGGGACAAACCTTAGACTGTCATGTTTTTAAAGTTGTATCTAATTTTTGAACTCCATTGAAGTTTTAATTAAGATTTTACACAATATTAATAAAATATATCAACATATGATCAATAAAATTTTAAGCAACCCTTTATTTTGCAAAAGAAAATGTATAACACCAGAGAAACATTTGACATGTTGTGTCAAGAACCTACCATTAGTAATATGAGCTCATCTGTTGTTAGCAAAATAAAACTTGCAAATCTATATACTTGTATATAGTAAATGTATATCAACTACAAAACATCTTTGCTGAGTATGTTTAGCTGTTTAATGTAATCAACATTGATGTTCTGGAGAGGACAATTTTTGGGACAGACTTTATATTCCCTAAAATTATGAATCTTGTCATGTGTTTGAAGTTCATCTGACACAAACTGGGCTGTACAGCCACAGAAGATGGTTAGAGGCTTGAAATTGCATATTTAGAATGAAGAGGAATTGTACTATCCACGGAACAAAAAAAACAGAGTGATCAGCCTGCGCAGTTACTGCGCATCTGATCTGTGGCTTTGTTTTCGTATAAGCAAATTGTCTGTTTTCTCATGCAGCGGCTCATTTGGCACTATGAAGAGAAAAATAAAAAAAGTTTTCATCTAAAGGGGGTGTTACAAACGTGCCATGCATAGATTTTCTTTAAATTTTACTCATACGTAGGTCATCATATATGAGCTTTGAAAATGCATAGATTGAATTAAATAATTAATTATAGGACTCAGAAGGCAACCCTGGCTCACTCCCACATGATACCTGCCATCATCTTTGTGTGTCCAAAATCTTTAGTTTTACTATTTTCCAAGATTTATCACATGGATTGGCTCGAGAACATTCCAGGCATTACACTTACACTGTAAAAACATTTTACAGAAGTTTTATATTGATTTTCTGATGAAATGATTAAAACATTTCTCGATTTTTTCTCTAAAATTTACAAAAATTACCAAATTCAACTTCAAAGATAAATATGTTCCAGTCTTTGTCAAGATACCATATTTGCATAAAAACATGCCATATATATCTTCCTGATTTGAGCAAAATTGCATGATAATTCAAAACCGGTAACATTGTCATTTTTAACATTATACACGTATACATGTAGGTCACGTTTCATAATTTTAAGAAATGTTGAAATTGCTCCAAAACATTATTAAAAGGAATTGAATTTTGATCTGCATCATTAATGCACCTCTCTTGCACACAATGTGCTAAGATACATGTAATCCTAAATGGCATATATTAAGTTAGTTTATGTAAATGAGTGGTCACCTTTTGGGAAATAGCCATTCTCTTGGCAAACTGTACATTTTCATTGTACCAGCAAATATTTCTTATTCCGTTTGCTTTCCACTTGGGATTTTAGGTGGAACGTTGGTTCTAATTGCACCAGCTCCTGGTCATTGCTTACTTTTTCCTAAATAAGTATCGACTTTGCCAAAAGGATGTTATTCATGGTGGTCTTCTACTATCTGTTTTTCACACTTGTTTGTTTTCTTTAGGTTTAGAACTATATAAAGTAATTCGAAAATAGCAGTGAGACCAAATGGCTTAAAATTTGCCTTCTGTTGAATCAGTTCTAAAAGCTAAAATATTATTCTAATGAGGAAAAACTAGAGGATGCTTAACTTTGTGTAACTGATAGTCAGATGTTATGATTCTCATATAGGAGTGAGGCAGGGAGATCCGTATGTGGAGTTGTCTAGGAATAAACTGAATTTCTTACTCTTTGTTATTCACTCCATGCAAAATGACACAATATTGACCAATGACATTTAATTTTTTAACGACACAAGTGGAAATTTTGACAAATATTCACTGTATATTACTATAATATACCAATTCCATACCGGTTGTAAGGTTTTAAGAAGGGGAGCTAGAATACCCCTTACTGTATCTAATTTTAATACTATGATTTTCAACATACGATCTGATTTTGCACTCTACATGAGATTTAACAGACCGTAAATTCTGTAAAGCCATAAGTATGTTAAACATTTTGCCCTCAGTAAAATGTAACATTACTGCATTACATATGTTACCCACATAAATGCTTGTAAACTAAACATCAAACCAAAATCTCCTAGAAAATGTATGCATGTTAGGCCAATTATGAAGTATGCTTTATCGTAAAGGTAATTCCATTTGTATCTTCACATTCCTTTAGATCTTATTCAACCTTTTAAATGTATATTGTAGGTTACAAGCATTACATTCTTCATAACTGAATATTTAAAGTTATTTAAAGTTAAGATTTGCTCTGTGAAAATTAAATTCGGTAAGTTACATTCGTTCATATCATAACAAACATCTTGTTGTTAATGATTTTCCTTTTCATACAAATGCAAACATTCTCACATATTATGTGTTCTTATCTGTTGCACAATCCTTCAAAAATACTAAGATAGGGTTTGCATCAAAATAATACATTGAATGATGAATAGATATCATAAAAACAAATTGAGTAATGAACTTCTAACCTTTTCTTGAGATTAATATCATGGTACATGTACTGTGATGTTCAAGGAAATGTAATTTCTTAATTTGTGATTTTGTAACATCCTAATTCGATAAAACAACTCCTTGATTTAGCAAATGCATTAACTTACATTTTATATATATAAAACATTCTTTTGAAATAAGAATAAAAAGTTCAAATCTTAAAGATCTGTGAAATTTGTTCATAGTACATATTGCGCTGAATGTAACATATGTAACAGATTGAAATATAACACAGAAACAACTTCTGAATTCATAAAGATCAATAATATTGCATTGTAAACTCTGCAGTTATACTAATATGATGTTAAAACACAAAACTTTATTGAAATCAATAAATTCTTAAAGTCTGTCTAAATGGAACGAATGTAACTTACGCCGGTGGGTCGGGCGTCAGACTCTATGATGGCCCCGACATAAAGCTATTCATTTCAGTTGGTTGGGGCCGGAGCTTCTTGTCTGTTGCTTGGCCCACCGGGGTCCAACTGGTGTTTTTCTTTTGCTCCGGAGTTAGTAGGTTATTCGGCGCCCAGGGATCTCCATCGTCGGGCAGCTTACTCAGTCTGTGAGTCCTGGTTTTTGATTCATCAGGATGTTTATCATGATTTATTTGTTTGTTCTTGATGATTCATTGACTAGTTAGAGATTCACCACGAGGACCAAATAACTAACTAAATGTTATGAACCACTGCAGAAGCTGAGGGTGAGGTTATGGCCATGTAAAACCGGTTTAAGCCCGCCAGTAACTTTGTGTTACTGATCGTTCCAAGTCGATACTTCTGTGGTGATTCTTTTTGTTTTATGTCTTGGTGTATAAAAATTTTTTTGTGCTGTTGGCGCCTTATGTATGTTTTCATATTTTTAGTTAAGTTAAGGTAACTGAGTGGCCACCTATTGGGAAAATAGCTGCTCATTCGGCTTACGATATGTTTCATGGTATAAGTACCTGATTGTTAGTTTGGTTTTTTCCCACCTCGGTTTTTGGAGTGGGAATCTTTTTCTGATTGCGCCTTTTCCTGATCTTTGCCTACTTGTACCTTTTTATGTAACAGGGTATAGGGTCTGTATGTTGGGTTTCATTGAAAACTTGCTATAATCATATAAATTGCTAATAACAAGCATACAAGAAAAGTCCTACAGTCATAAATCATTTATTTAAGTACTTTGAAATTGTAAATTAACAAGTTTGCATTTTGATAAAATAAGGGTCATATGTAATGAATGTAACAACTGTAGCATTATATTTCTATTGGGAATATAAGGGAAATATATATCTGGTGGATTTAAAGAAAGATTATCAATATAAAATAGCCCTTTAAAAGGATTAAACACAGTCTACAATGTTCAGATATTTAAAAGTACAAGATATGAATATCATACATGAGGTACAAGAAGTTGTGTCGCAAATTCAAAGTATGTCCCAAAAAATGTCCTCTCCAGAACATTATTTACCTGTTTTTTGGGATGCATACTATCAAATTCCTTTAGGATATATACATCCACAGTTCAATACTTCGTTTTACATTGCTATAAGACATGAAATTTCATAAAATATGAATGAAAATAGTTGTTATAGCGGCAACTGTCTCATTTCACATCTTAATGTCTGCAGTATATGAGGTCAAATTTACAATTTTACCAAAAGTATAAAATACTGAAGCATATTTGGGGACATTTTCAAGTACAGGGTCATTTCAGCAAAGATAAAAAAACTTAAAAAAAAAGACATTAGTGGTCAATAAACCCTAAAACCTTTAATTTATAATAGAAGGCCTAATGTTCTGGTGAGGACATTTGCTATTTTCGATGTATTCTGTCAAATTATGATTACAAAATCAGTACCAGATGACAGCCAGCTCAACAGGATAGGAGATAACCTGGAATTTTAGCACATTTTCCTAACATTTTGCAACAGCAAAGCTGTATTTTAGAAAAAAACATTGTTCTGGTGAGGACATTTTTTTGGGACAATGCATGGTAAAGTTCTTTGGAAGGCTACTATTCTTGAAACTGTTGACAGAACCATAAAGATGTTCATTTATTCAGTTACTGGGACATTTAAGTTTATTATAGCGACAAAATTCTTAACTTTACTTGCATCTGTTGTCCTCTAATAAACCCCTTGTTCTGGTGAGGACATTTTTGGGACAAATTTAAGGTTTTCTATGAAAGTATTTTTTTTTTACATTTTTGTTTTTGCTCATGAATGATTTTCTGTTGGCAGTAAATAGGTCATGTACACTTCATGAAAACACCCTATTTTATTAGTTAACAGTCACCATTGCAGAAAAATACATTGTTTTAAAGTGTAAATTTTAAAATGGGAATTTTATTTGTCCCAAAAAATGTGCATTTTTCACCATTACAGGAGAACTAATGGACCGATCTTAACGAAATTTTCACAACAAGGAGCTGGCGGTCAGGCGCATAAGTAGATAGTATTCTATCTGTATTAGACAAAGTATTAAAACAATTATATAGGTCCAAACGTCCGATTTTCAATTCTCTAATTTAACGTGAAAGTGCCCAAATGTCCATGAAATGATGAAAGTTCTATGCTGTGGATGTACAGAAGGGGTTCTCATACAAAATTAAAAATGTAAGCACCCACCAGATAATTTTGATAGAGAAATGATCAACTTTGTTAATCCTCATCAAATAAGACAAGATAAAGGGAGCATTAGTTACTAAGAACTCTGAAATGTCCATGAAATGATGAAGAACTTAAGTATCAAAACAGGTTCTTTCCCTGAAAAGTGGAAAGAAGCTAAAGTTAAGCCACTGCATAAAGGAGGACCATCTAATGACCCAAACAACTTTCGGCCAATATCAATTTTACCTGTACTTTCGAAACTTTTTGAAAAACATGTCCATGAGGGTTTGATTACTTTTTTAGAAAGTTACAAACTTCTGCATGATACTCAGTCTGGCTTCAGGCGTAACCATTCTTGTGAGACTGCACTCATTCATATGGTTGAAAAATGGTTAAAAGCTTTAGACAATGGTGAATTAGTTGGTGTTATTTTCGTTGACTTTCGTAAAGCATTTGATCTAGTTGATCACAATATTTTATTGAAAAAGCTAGAAATCTACCAGTTTAGTCAGGTTACCCTTAACTGGTTCAAGTCCTACCTTTCTGAAAGAAAACAAATAGTAACATTTAAAAATGTAGATTCAGATAAGGAAACTGTTAAATGTGGTGTACCCCAAGGATCCATTTTAGGGCCTCTTTTATTTCTCTTGTTCATAAATGATCTTCCTCTGCATTTAAAGTTGATGACGGATTTATATGCAGATGACTCAACATTATATGAAATCAACAGTTCAAAGGAAGAAATTGAAAGAAAGCTCCAGTTAGCAATAAAAGATTTAGTTAGATGGTGTAAGCAAAATGGAATGATAATTAACACAGAAAAAACCAAAGTAATGCTAGTAACGACACGGCAGCGACGAACAAAAGTAAATGATGACCTAAACCTATCACTTAATGATATTCAGTTACTGACTGTTTCCAATGAAAAAGTACTGGGTGTTCAAATTGATAACAACCTTTCATGGGGGGAACATGTCAGGAAAGTTACCATAAAGATGTCTACAAACATTTGGCTTTTGTCTAAAGTAAAGAATTATTTGTCCACTGAATACAGAGTGATGTACTATAAAAGTTATATACAGCCACACCTTGATTACGCAAATATAGTCTGGAGTAGCATGTCAAAAACAAACCTGATGCAAATAGAAAGACTCCAAAAAAGAGCATGCAGAATTATTCTTGACTATAATTGTGCCAATGTTTATCAGTCAATGAATGATTTAAAAATCATGACCATATCAGAAAGGATATTCTTTCGAAAGGCAAAATTCATGTTTAAGGTCTCTAATGGTATTACTCCAGAGTATATAAATGTAATGTTTACTAAACGACAGGACAACAGAAATGCTAATGATTCACTTGTCCTCCGTTCTGTCACCTCAGACAACTTTGTACTGCCCAAGCCAAACACAGAATTATTCAAGGGCAGTTTGGCATATTCAGGGCCAGTGATATGGAATTGTATTGACACTGCAGTAAAAAGTGCTCCTACTACCGAATCTTTTCATAATAGATGCATTAAGTGGTTGAAAGCTTGAAATATCATGTCTTTTTATTTAGTATGTATTTATGTAAGTAAACAGTATTCATTCATTCATTCATTCATTCATTTGTATTATAATTCATACATTTTTTCTTTGTTGGCCTCTTTTAAAACATTGTTTTTGAGAGGTGTGTGTGTGTGTGTGTGTGTGTGTGTGTGTGTGTGTACCATATTTAATTTCACATTCAATTATTAATTAGTATATGTTTGTATATATTTGAGGGCCGCAAGGGAGATTAGTTTTGTACTAATTGTGTTACCCTCTTGAAATAAAGACTTTATTATTATTATTATTATTATTAAGTTCTGTGCTGTGGATGTACAGAAGGGGTTCTCATACAAAATTACAAATGTAAGCATCTACCAGATAATTTTGATAGAGAAATGATCAACTTTGTTAATTCTCATCAAATAAGACAAGATAAAGGGAGCATTGGTGAATAATTATGATTCAAGATGATTTGACATACTGTAAGTTCGGAAATTTTCGCGTGTCTTTTATTTCGCGAATTTTTGATTTCCGAATTATTAGCGAGTCTTTGAATTCGCGAACGAGTACTTGTGCAGTCTATAAATCTTATTATAACTCTTTATTAGCGAGAACGTTATTTTCGCGAGACAACGAATTCGCGAATATTAGCGAAAATTAAGTTCTCGCGAACATTTCCGGATTTACAGTATCTATGAAAACCTATATTGCAGGTGCTCATCATAAGGAAAACATGTCCGTGCAATATGTACCCCATTAAACCCCACTTTTATCTAGAAAAAACTGGGGTATGCAGGGGTATACCTATTTTTTCTTGTGTTTGCTCCAAAACATAGATTGTGGGTACTCGTTAGAACCACCTCAACAAGGCGGTTCTAACGTGTACCCACAATCTATGTTTTGAGCAAAAATAAGAAAAATATCAAAAAAATTCAGGTGAAATTTTAGATTTTTTACAACCCCAAAAAATTCTGTATAATTCAAGGGCATGTTTTCGTAATTTTAAATTTGCCTCGCCAGGGTGATTCTAATGAGAGCTCTCAACACGATCTTGTTTTAACAAAAACATCTATAATTGAGCCACCAACAATGTGGTTTCCGACCAGGTCCGACACAAACCGAGCTGTACAAGCACTGAAGATGGCAAGAGACTGGAAATTTCGATGTAGAAAGTAGAGGAATTGTACTATCCATGTAGCGAAAACAAAGGCGCTGATCAGCTTCGCAGTTACCACGCCTACCAAACGTTCCGGTGCTCAACCGTTGGTTGAGACAGAAAATCGATAGGAGTAGTTTCCGGTTGAGCATCGAAGTAGCCAGAAAGGTAAACAATTGTTGCATGCTCTTTGTTGTTTGATTAATAACTTTTCTTCAAGGACGAAAATTAAAAATCTGGGAATTGTGTACAGTGTCTTACATATTCATACATCTGTGGTGTAAACATGAGGTCGAGGAATTATCGCGTTTTGACTGAATCCATTTCAGTGTGATGAAGGTGTACTAGAAACCGACAGGATTGTGTAGAAAACGGGTGTGTTTTAGGCTGTATTTACACTTTTGTGTCGTGTTCCAGGGTAATTTATATACCGCTGATCAAGACACAGTCATACAATTGTCACTTAAATTTGCAAGTCCATTCAGCCGAAGCAATGGGCACAATATCTTAGAAAACAACTCTGAGAATTTTGGTTGAGCATCGGATAATTAAAAATGATAGGGAAATTGAGTTGTGTCATTTGACCATTGTTTACATTCATCGCTCAAAAATATGTTTCAGGAATGCCACATGAGTGCACACAGAGTACTTATTCCCACATTTGCCACTCTAAACTCTGATTTTTCCTAAATATCCAAAAATAGATGCTGCAAAGTAACAAATACATGTAAAACGGTGTATTTTGTGAACGACAAACCACAGGCTGGTTCGCATAACTTAAACGGTACTAAAAATACTAAAAAAATCCCTTTTTCCCGAAAGAAAATGTCAGTTTTTTATTTTTTGTGTGGTTGCGCACCGGAGTATTCGGTTGAGCATCGGAAGATCTGAGCATATTTGCCAGTCTTTATGTGATTTTGGGATGTGAAAACATGCAATAATGGCCTTTATGCGCTACTGTATACATTGTTGGTGAGATTTTAAATGACTTGAGAAGTTGACATATTGCTGTGTATCACTTAAGGTATATTGGTGGTAGCAACTTGTATATAAGCGATGGATTGAAACATGGTTGCATTTTGCATCAAAATATTATACAAAACGACACAAAGGACAGAATGCACAATTTCGTATATGTTACAAAGGCGTATCGCTCCACGCATACAGTTGTGGTCACGCATCGGAGTATCCGGTTGAGCATTTGACCATCTCTTTCTGTGCTGTCATAGCTTGAACGTTAAAACATTTGATGTATATCAGACATTCCCACCTATATTTCCTACCTCAAACCTTTAAACGCCTGATGAAATGAACGTGCAGTAGTAAGAGTTTCGATACATTCATTCTAAATGTCTTCGCTTTAATAACATTTATCTTCTGTTCTCTGTCTTATTTTGTGTTCATTTCCTTTTCATTTCAGGTGATAAACGGTGTTAGTTATGGGGATATATGAAGGAAAAAGAAAACGAGGCCTCACATTAACCGTTAGAAAGAAAACCACGTATAGTAAATGTAGAAGCAGACGTTATTCGAATTCAGCTTCCCCGTTTCCAAAATCTGAATCTGAATCTGAATAGTTTACTGGTGATCACACGTCAAATGACATTATTTCACCAGGGGGTTCGGATGGGGGAGAAATTAGTCCCTTGAACGCACGAGTGAAGCGAATCATCAGACATTTCAGCAGAGGAGACAAGTGAATCAGGGAGGTCATTCCAGTCCCTGATAGTCTGTGGAAAGAAACTACTTTTGTACGCTTCTTTGCTAGCTGAAGGTATCTGAAAAGCCAAAGAGTGTTGATTTCTACAACGCCTATTCTTTGGGATAAGGTCATCTGTGGGTATTTTCAACTATTTTGGCTTTACCCTTTAGACCTTTGTATAGCAATATAAGTCTACTATCCTTCCTCCTTTTCTTCAGAGATTCCCATTTCAGTTGACCTAAAATGCCAGTCATGCTCCCAGTTTTAAAAACATAATTTCCCGTCACAAACCTTGCCGCACGATTTTGGACCTTTTCCAGTTCTTCCTGGAGGCCATGAGTGTGAGGGTCCCAAACTGAGCTTCCATATTCCAGGACCGGCCGCACCAGTCCTTTATAAGCTGCTTCTTTCACATCTGGGGGACAAGAATACAAATTTCTCCTCAAGAATCCGAGAGTTCTGTTGGTGATGAAATAATTAAACTCAAAACGATGCAACTGAAACATCACCAACAGTTCGAACTTCTACTCCATATAAGAAAGTGTCACCATCTAAAGACCGGATATCACGCAAACAACTTTTTGACACTAGCTACAACATAGACGATATTCAAAGCTTAACTCAAGAGTTCAGTGTTTTAGAAAGCGATGACATCGACGACATACACAATTTAACTGATGTGTTTAGTGTTTAGACATTTCCAGTAATGCCGACAATAATGAGTTCAATACATGTATTTATACGGATACGTTTTCAACTTCTGAGAATCAGTCAAGGGGGCAGTTAAGTTCTGTTAGTGATGAAATAATTAAACTCATTCCATCAGTTTTAAACGAACCGGGAAAGGTGGGAAAAGAAAATGTTCTACAGAAGTTTTTCTCTCAAGTTTCCTGCAGTAGATTTCCACTTAATAACACCGCGTTTCAATTATGGTGTGATGTTGTAGATTGGTTCGATAATTCATGTTATAGCTAGTGTCAAAAAGTTGTTTGCGTGATTTCCGGTCTTTAGATGGGGACACTTTCTTATATGGAGTAGAAGTTCGAACTGTTGGTGATGTTTTGCATCGTTTTGGAAACGGGGAAGCTGAATTCGAATAGCAGGGTCTGCTTCTACATTTACTATACGTGGTTCTCTTTCTGTAACGTGCAGCCGTGCCAAGCCACAGCAAACCCCGTCGGTGGAAAAGCATGCTCATCCACCAAGGGTGGTTTACTGCGCTATATACCCAACACTTACTCGATTCACAAAGTCTCGAGTTTGAAATTTGCATATTTCCAAGGGAGGCTATCCCGTCACATTACTTCCCCCTCCGAGAAGACTCGCCCCGAGTCTTGGCCTGGGGACTACATGGGTAAGGCAACCCCGGTCTGGCAGTTGTCAGTATCCCACCGCTGCCACCAAATGTTGCATATTTCCAAGGGAGGCTATCCCGTCACATTACTTCCCCCTCCGAGAAGACTCATCCCGAGTCTTGGCCTGGGAACTACATGGGTAAGGCAACTCCGTTCTGGCAGTTGTCATTATCCCACCGCTGCCACCAAACGTAACGAACAGCCGAGCCAAGCCACAGCAAACCCCGTCGGTGGAAAAGCATGCTCATCCACCAAGGGTGGTTTTACTGCGCTATATACCCGACACTTACTCGATTCACAAAGTCTCGAGTATGAAATTTGCATATTTCCAAGGGAGGCTATTCCGTCACATTACTTCCCCCTCCGAGAAGACTCGTCCCGAGTCTTGGCCTGGGGACTACATGGGCAAGGCAACCCCGGTCTGGCAGTTGTCATTATCCCACCGCTGCCACCAAATGTAGCATACTTCCAAGGGAGGCTATCCCGTCACATTTCAAACGGTTAATGTGATGCCTCGTTTTCTTTTTCCTTTATATATCCCCATAACTAACACCGTTTATCACCTGAAATGAAAAGGAAATGAACACAAAATAAGACAGAGAACAGAAGATAAATGTTATTAAAGCGAAGACATTTTGAATGAATGTATCGAAACTCTTACTACTGCACGTTCATTTCAGCAGGCGTTTAAAGGATTGAGGTAGGAAATATAGGTGGGAATGTCTGATATACATCAATGTTTTAACGTTCAAGCTATTGATACACATCAATGTTTTAACGTTCAAACTATGACAGCACAGAAAGAGATGGTCAAATGCTCAACCGGATACTCCGATGCGTGACAACAACTGTATGCGTGGAGCGATACGCCTTTGTATCATATACGAAATTGTGCATTCTGTCCTTCGTGTCGTTTTGTATAATATTTTGATGCAAAATGCAACCCTGTTTCAATCCATCGCTTATATTCAAGTTGCTACCACCAATATACCTTAAGTGATACACAGCAATATGTCAACTTCTCAAGTCATTTAAAATCTCACCAACAATGTATACAGTAGCGCATAAAGGCCATTATTGCATGTTTTCACATCCCAAAATCACACAAAGACTGGCAAATATGCTCAGATCTTCCGATGCTCAACCGAATACTCCGGTGCGCAACCACACAAAAAATTAAAAACTGACATTTTCTTTCGGGAAAAAGGGATTTTTTTTAGTATTTTTAGTACCGTTTAAGTTATGCGAACCAGCCTGTGGGCTGTCGTTCACAAAATACACAGTTTTACATGTATTTGTTACTCTGCAGCTTCTATTTTTGGATATTTAGGAAAAATCAGAGTTTAGAGTGGCAAATGTGGGAATAAGTACTCTGTGTGCACTCATGTGGCATTCCTGAAACATATTTTTGAGCGATGAATGTAAACAATGGTCAAATGACACAACTCAATTTCCCTATCATTTTTAATTATCCGATGCTCAACCAAAATTCTCAGAGTTGTTTTCTAAGATATTGTGCCCATTGCTTCGGCTGAATGGACTTGCAAATTTAAGTGACATTTGTATGAATGTGTCTTGATCAGCGGTATATAAATTACCCTGAAACACGACACAAAAGTGTAAATACAGCCTAGAACACACCCGTTTTCTACACAATCCTGTCGGTTTCTAGTACACCTTCATCACGCTGAAATGGATTCAGTCAAAACGCGATAATTCCTCGACCTCATGTTTACACCACAGATGTATGAATATGTAAGACACTGTACACAATTCCCAGATTTTTAATTTTCGTCCTGGGAGAAAAGTTATTAATCAAACAACAAAGAGCATGCAACAATTGTTTACCTTTCTGGCTACTTCGATGCTCAACCGGAAACTACTCCTATCGATTCTCTGTCTCAACCAGCGGTTGAGCACCGGAACGTTTGGTAGGCGTGGTTACTGCGAAGCTGATCTGCGCCTTTGTTTTCGCATATGCAATTTGTTGGTTTTCCCATGAGGCGGGTCAATCACCATCAAACACTCCCCTTATCTAGATTCCTAGTCATGTTGCGTATCTTAACCTGGAGTAGACCACATGAGCCACCCCTGACACTAAAGAATCTGTCGCAAACTCCAGAATCAATTGCACAAGCGGGAAAAGTGGCCGTTCACTGTTGTCACCGTCTACCTTACACACTTTGACTGGCCAGGGTGGACTGTATGTATGATCGGCAAATGCCGAGGCAATGACAACGGGCTCATTTTGGCTATTTGGTTCTTGAATCCAGTTTACAAGCAGCTGTTTCATGAATGATGGGAATAACATGTCAATCGTCGACTCGGATGGCGGTAGACTATCCATGGCCATGAGATTTTCCTTTTTGAAGTTTTCCACGCGTTCACTGATCGCCGACGCCAGTTTATGATATTCTCCGCCTAGCCATTCACTTACAATGTACAACAGCGCAAACTTTTGTCTTGAAAGTCCAAACAAATCCTCCGTGGTATCATCGTACATTTCACTTCTCATCGTAGCAAGAAACTGATCCATCATCTCAAACAAAACAAAACCCCAGTCAGAGACGTTTTCCTCATCCTCCGCCGAGATATGTTTCAAATAGTCTAAGGCTAACAAGATCTGGCCTGTTATTTGATGAGGCACTTCATCTGTTGCTGACTCATCAGAATAACACCTTAACCTCTCCAGGAAATCCCCAACTTCCGACCCCTGACTGGTACTAGTAGTAACAGTTTCCACCCTTATAAAGTCTGTTGTTGCGTCATTCAGATAAGAAAATTGTGAAGTCAGTATGCTTCGTTCCTCTTCATCATTTGCTACTTCCGTTTCATAGTCGTCGGGGACTACAACTAGCTTCTTAAGTGGCAGTTTTGATTTGATTTGTGGAAGGACCTCTTTTCCTGAATTTATGTCCACGTGAGCTTCTACCTGCACTGTCTCAATTTTCAGACGTTTATTGTAGCGGATCAGTCCCGTGGACTTCAGCGGGGGCTCATGGTACCTCTCTTGCCAAACAGCCTATTAATGTATAAAACAAAATTACTATCCATGAGGAAAAAACTTGGAATGGCACTGAACACCTTTGTAATTACTGAACAGCTGATCTATACTCTGATTTCACACATGTAAAAAGATGTTTTTCTTGTGTCACAGTTCAAATCTTCACAGCAAAAGGCATTTTTACAACAAACCAAAGTACCTGCTCTTTAAAATAGAGTACAGTTATATTGTTTGCTTATTTGCTTGGTTAATAAACAACAAACAAACAACAAATGCATCAACCCTGATGAGTCATTGGTTTCTAACATGGTAAAATATATAAATAAATTGAATAAAATTGAATCGAGTCGTTTTTATGAAGAAAAATCTTTCATGTCAGAGCCATGTCATGAGAAAACCAACAATTTGCATATGCAAAAACAAAGGCGCAGATCAGCTTCGCAGTAACTGCGAAGCTGATCAGCACCTTTGTTTTTGCTATTCCCCTACTTTCTAAATCCAAAATTTCCAGCCTCTAGCCATCTTCTGTGCTTGTACAGGCCCGTTTTGTGTCAATCCTGGTTAGAAACCACATTGTTGGTTTACTCGTGAGGCGGCTCATATGTTCTCCCTTTACCTGGTCTTCTAAAGAAATGAGAAAATTACCTGTAATGATGTTAAGCAATCTCTCTGAGTTTCCCTGGAGTGGAGTTCAAACACTACTTGGAACAGCCCCTGTATACTGTAGAACCACATGGTCCCACTGTTGTTGATTCCTTCTATCTTAAAACCTGAACAATAATGAAAGCTTAAAAGTAGACGTTTTGGAACACATTCTTCTCATCAGGAAAACATGTCCGTGAAATGCATACCCCAAACACCTCTTTAAATATAGCAAAACTGGGGTTTGCAGGGGTCTACCTATTTTTCTTTTTTTTTGTTCCAAAACATAGATTGTGGCGAGGTGGTTCTAACGTGCACCCACAATCAATGTTTTGAGCAAACATAATAAAACTAGAAAAAGTGCCTTGAGAGGCACGTATACCCCCGGCTGGTGGTCACCCAGTCCTCCTTCTCCCTCCCACAACCACCCAGCACATGTACACCCCTGACATTGAATCACAAATCCCGAACAAAAGACAGTACCCTTATCAAATACTTTATAGAAGTGTGCATTCTAAAGCACTTTGACCACAGACATGAGGGAGTGTAGTTTTTAGAGTGACATATCTTCTTTTGAGCAGTACACAGAGCTGACTTGTGTACTCCATCTAGGACTTAATCACGGACATTGAGGGTCAGGTCCTCAGTCCTAGATGGAAAATGAAAATAGAATGTCAGTCTATATTAAAAAAAAAATAATAGTAATAATTAAAGTATTGATGTCCTAGATCTTGAACTCAAGCACCCCCCCCCCCCCCCCCCCGCGACATGGACCCAACCCTATACCCTATAGGGTACCTATAGTCCAAATATGAATGGCTTCTGATGATTGGCTCATGAGATATACCCCACTAGAGAAACTTTAACCAAAACTTTGATGCAAATTAAAAGTGACCTAGATTTTGAACTCTAGCCCCACCGCCGGGCATGGACCCTGGAGTCCAAAATCATAGAAACAAAGCTAACCCTATAGGGTACCTATAGTCCAAATATGAATGGTTTCTGATATATAATTCATGAGATATGCACCAATAGAGAAACTTTAACCAAAACTTTGACGCAAATTAAAGGTGACCTAGATTTTGAACTCTAGCCCCACCCCCGGGCATGAACCCTAGGGTCCAAACTCATAGAAACAAAGCCAACCCTATAGGGTACCTATAGTCCAAATATGAATGGTTTCTGATATTTACTTCATGAGATATACACCAGCAGAGAAACTTTAACCAAAACTTTGACATTTTAACTGAACTAAAGAACCAACGAACCAACGAACTAAGGAACATACGAACGGACGAACGGAAAAGCGAAAACTATATACCCCTCTGCATAAATGCCGGGGGTATAATAAACCAAATATTTTCAATGAAATTTTCAATTTTTCATGCTGAAAAAATTCTCTGTATATTACATGGGCATTAGTTTTCGTAATGTACATGAATTTATATCAGTACTTATTTAAAATTTTGGTTATTTTGGGTTCGGGAATTCCATGCAGCTTGCACAGGTCCCTGATCTTTGTTTAATTTTTACTGATAAATTGCAAAACCCATGGTGAACTATACAGCCAAACAGTTCCCTTTCAAATTCTTTAATGCATTCTTTCTGGTAATAGTCACCAGAGGATGAAATTTTAATTGATAATAAAAATTATGTTAGACGACAATGTTCATAGTCAAGAAAATGGATTAAAATCATGAGACATTACATCAGGCTATAAAACTTTGCTGCTCACATGAGAAACAGGATAACACAAAGTCATACATGTGATTATCATGAAACTGATAAAACTATTCTACTCAGAAATTCAGAATAAAATCACAAAACGTCAAGCTTACCAGAAAGTGTGAGTCTAGTAGCCAGTCCATGTTTACTGTATCTGGTGTGCACTCGGATGTGGTTTTTACGTGTGACATGGGTTCCAGTGAGAACATCACTACCCAGAAATAACAGCCTCCCTCCACACTGAAAACACACCTTGAAAAATTATCAACTTTATACTTGTTTTAATAATATCAAAGTTTACTGTTGGTAATTTTACTAATTCACCATACTTAATAAAAGAAAAGCTCAGAGCAACTACTTGAATGCAACCCTTGGACCAACCCAAGAAATGTTTTTGGTTCCCTTTGCTGACCCTGTTTCTCAGGCATGGATCAGCAAAATATTCGTTAACCATATTCATGTACAGATGCGGGTGCATTCCTTTACAGGAATGGGCCTAATACCAGAATGGCATTGAGTACTTTGAATGCATTTTATATCCAGAAAGTCATAGAAGTAATTTGTACAGGCCAGCCGCGATATATTCCCGTACGAAAAACTCAACAGGATTCCACTGGTAGTCCAGTTGGACAAAGACAGGAGTCAGTGTGGAATCTGATTTTCAGCCTGATTCCTAACAGGACAGTGAGATGCTTGCATTTTCCACGTGGAATTTTTCTCTTTTCCACTTGGAAAATAAACAAAATTCCTGGTAGGATTCCTGCTTGACAAAAATACTGCCGACCTAAATCTGTCTTTCATAAAATTAATGTGTAAACAATTAGGTGGTAAAACTTTGCAACACATAGGAAGCCATGAGGTTGGGCTTTTTAAACAAGATAGTCATTATTCTATTTGTTTGATACTGACACTATGCTTGCTTTCATATTTGGTGAAAATAAATGAGGAACGTCACTTTTTAGGAAAAGTGAGGTATGTTTTTTCTTCCATTCTATTTATGCATTGTTCTTTGTGAGCAAATTAACTATTCTTTAGCTTTTTGTTTTCAAAATATTCCCCACCCACCTCTGATCATGTACAATTTTTTATCAACTGGTCTATTTAAGGAAGTTTCTAAGAATTGTCATTGAAAATGACATTTATCATTACTACTCAATGATACAAGCATTTTTATAACAAAATATAATGGCTGCATCTATGGATATAAGATACACTAGCCCCTTATATTTCCTTTGTTCAAAAACTTTCATATGCATGTGTTTTCAAAGAGGTCATTTCTATGCAGGCATATAGCAGGAATTTGCTCCATATTCATAACAGGATTCCTGCCAGGAATCTGCTCTAAATTCCTGGCAGGATTCCTGCTAAAATTTCTGGCTCATATTCCTGGCAGGATTCCTGCCAGTAATCTGGTTCAGATTCCTGGCAGGATTCCTGCTAATTTAAATATTTCGCTTCAGATTCCACAGGGAGTCCACACTGACTCCTGTCATAATCTTTATAAGAAAAATCAAACAGTCAACATGATTCCTGCCAGGAATCTGGTCTCATTTTCCTGTGGTAATACTGCTGTGTTCCTGTTGGACAATTTCGTACAGGCTATGTTGATACTTTTTGTTTACAATAACAGAGTTCTCACTAGGATTTTGAAAAGTAGAGTAAAAATGAGGTACATGTATTTCCAAAAAGGTTGGATTCTTTCTATACTTTTCTGTTGGGGCTTTTCAAAAAGGTGGAGTCAGAATTAAAAAGTTTGAGTTTAAAACTCCAATATATATTGGAGTTAAGGAGAACTCTGTATAATATTTTCCAACAACAATAATCTATTTTGAGGATGGTCTTTTAATAGAACACTAACTGGTTAAGTTAGTAATTGGAAAAGTACATATAACACTGTTGGAAAACATACTGCATTTATCCATATGCAAATAGAACAGTGGTTACAGTGATGTTCTATGAATCCACAGGTCCCTGGTTCGAATCCCGGGAGGGTCATTTTTTTTCTTCCAAAAACTAGATCATGCTTTTTTTTCGTTTTTCTTGTTCTGAGAGTGAATTTTATATAATGATCTATTCATGCACCCACTTTCTTGGGCAAGTGATCTTAATTTTTCATTCCACTCCATTTGGTTCAATTTACAACAAAATTAATGTCAAGGTCACGGTGAAACAGTATTTTTTTCTGTCTGGTATGCTTTTTGCCGTATTAAGTTTTTGGCATTAAGTATTAAGTTTTCTTCTTTTTTGTTTTGTTTCTTCTGGCTGAAGGTGTGCTAGTGGGTACCTGACTATTATGTTTTAATTAATATTACTCTGATCTTAGTCAACTGAACTCAATTCTTAATCTTGTATATAAGAATTTATATTTACATTTAAATTATATCAATTAGTATTATTTTCATTAATTTTTTTACGAACTGTGTATATGTTGCATGCTATGATGTATATATTTCTTTTATCTGTGATGTTCATTACCTCCATGTACAAATGTTAATGCACCAGTCATTTGTAACCACTGCTCCCCAACCTACGGGAAAGGGCGGGGACTATGACTTTTCAGCTTTCAGTGCCCTGCTATAAGCCCCACCCCCAGGGGGCAAACTGGAGGTCAAAACTTTGCTCTTTGCCCCTCCCTTGGCAATAGAAAATCTCCGTGGGGTAAGGATTCTAAAGTCAGAACCCCGTCATTTTCCCTGCACTGACAGGACACTCAAAAAGTAATTGCCCTGCACTTTAGCGCAGCTGTCCCCCATCCTTCCCCATAGGTAGGGGGCAGTGGTTACAAATGACTGGTGCATGACCTGATAACATTGCTTTAACTTTCATCTACATCTACAATGATACGTCGTTCCGTCACATTTGACTTTTACACAACGATAACATTGCCTTAACTTTCAGCTGCAGTATTTTAATAAATGCTTTACTTGATATTGATAAATAATATGCATTTTCTTTTACAAACATTTATAAAATATAATGTTATTAATTAGCTTGGACCCATGGCAGAATAAATATACAGACAAAATCGAAACGATTCAACACAGGGCCGTTCGTTACATATTCAATGACTTCAACTATACCAGCAGCGTTACCAACATGCTATCTAAACTAAATCTTCCAACCTTCAAGAAACGTAGAAAAATTTCAGCCTTGGCTATGTTCTATAAAATCAAACACGAACTAGTCAATATCAAATTTCCCAATACTATTCAACCAGACCTGAGACACAGATACTCATTTCCAAGATCAAACATAAACACACACAGATATTCATTCTTTCCGCGGACTGCCAAAGTCTGGAACACGCTCTCACCAGACATCTGTAACAGCCCTGACCTCGGTTCATTCTGAGCAGGGCTCCTCAAAACACTGTAAACTCCATTAAACATTTATCATTCATCACACATCATCTTCATCTTATTTTCATGCATCAATCATTATTCATCTTCATCATTCATCAAACACAGCATACAATTCTACCCCCTAAGAAAACCATATTTTTTTTACAATAAATTACATTCAAAATTCAAAATTTCACATTATTAAATACAAATTTTATTTAAATGACATAAATTTTCTGTTTTGGTGTTTTTGGAACCGCCATTTGCGCATGCACACCATGTAATACTCTTTTAGAGGTGTTTGGAGTACCTGGCAGATTCAGATTAATTAGCTTTACAGTATGTTTGTCGGATAATAGCTTAAATAGCTATGTAATGTTAATTGTTGTTTTGAAACCAACATGAAATAAAGATTCTTGCATCATGTATTCCGGCAAAAGAATGCAACAACCCAAAGCCACTTCTAGCCTAATGGGCTTTTTAAGGAACTCTGCATTACCAAACCTTCTAATCTTCTAATCAAGGCTCTGAAGCCGCAATAACTCTCTGGTATAATGTCTTCTTCGTATATTTTCTCATACATATAACTTCACGCGAGTATTGTGGGTGCGCAGTTAATTTTCAAGTTTTAGGCTGTTTTTGTGAGGTGACCGGATCTCTCCAGGAATTCCTCCAATATGTTGTTAATGATGATTCTGTCTTGGTAATATTCGTCCTTGATTGTTACTGACAGAAACATTTCTACTGACCATATATCCAGTCCAGTTTGTTGCCACAATTTCACTCTTAGTCCTTCCCTCAATTCCTGAAATTCTTCACATTCCATCAGATAATGGTCCACAGTCTCTATCTCTCCACATTTGCAGTATGGCTTATCAACTACCCCTATCTTGCATAAATACTCATTCAAGCAGTATCCTGTTCTCAGTTTAGATGTTATTCTTGGGAATTTCTGCTGGATATATTTACATTGCTTCACACCTACTGTATGAATACAGTTCTCTTCCACTATTTGACAGGTCCCACCTCCTTTGCCATTTTTTCAAACAAGATTTTTTCAAAGCAGTCTTTATATCCTGTGCCGTAACCATTCTGTCTTCATTTTCATCTATGCTCTCAGCTTCCTTCGCTGCCTCTTTTGCTAATTTATCTGCTATCTTGTTTCCGGCTATATCTGCGTGTCCTGGTGTCCAAGCAATGTTGCTTTCTAGGCCTTTTTGTTTTAGACTGTCAATTAGTTGTTTGATCTGGTTTATGTTCCTTGATACGAAGACAGGGTCCATCCTAATGTGAGAAGCCCAACAGCAGATTGGCTATCACTGAAGATCTTCACATTTGTCAACCTTTCCTTCTTTGCTTCACACTGAATGAAATTTAACGCAATTTCAATTGCTACCAACTCTCCCAGAAGTATGGAAGCTAGCTTTGATACTGGCTTCTTCAACTCCACACACTCCTCCTGTCCTGGTAAATACACACAAGCTCCTGCTCCACAAGATCTAGGGTTCTCTCTGCATGAACTATCTGTGAAGATGAAAACAGTAGAGCGGGTTCGGGTATTAGTGAACCATTAAGCCGAAAATTGCATAGAGTGTCTTTATGTTGGTATTTAACTCCGGCTATTAGACAAATCAAAAGAATGGCATCTGAGCTTCGGTAGAAAGTGGACAGATGCATTCTACTTATTATTATATACATGTAGCACGTTTGGTGCATGAAAGAACAACAATTCACAGAGGCAGTTAGTGAAGCCATCCGGTATTAGTGGACAGTAATGGAGGGTAAAAGTGAACCCCCTAGTATCTTAATAAAAGTGTTTTAAAAGCCTTTTGCAAGCATATAAATAGTAGCATTTACATGTTAATCATTAATTACAAGCAATTCTAGAGTGCATAATGTTCTGTAATTGCACTTCTCGTCATTACAACACCAACGGTGAAAATTTTGATGGCCAGAGTCATTATTTTTTCACTAAAACATTAACATATTGTTATATATTGCTGGAATTGTGTGATATCCAGTCATTCCTGTGTAATTTATTACAATTCTAACAATAAAATGTAAAGAAAACATATGTCCCAAGACAGTTACATCCAAAAATACCAGAAACTATTGAACGGACAGTAAGTTTTAAAAATACGGAATTTATTAGCCTTGAGACCCAAAACGAGAAAATGATCCATAAGTTAACCGTGTTTGACGTGAATAACATACTATTAATGCCGTCCATATACATAACATGTCACAGAACATCTTTATAATTAAAAAATGTTATGTATTTTCCATGTTTATTCAGCTCAATTAGTTCATCTCGCAGCCGAGTAAGGTTCTTTTTTTGTATTCCCAGCAAATTATTTCAAATTTTGTGAAGTTTTGTTGTCAATTTCATCTTTAACCACATGCAAATATTCAAAAACCCTCGTTGTTATTAAAATGATTAGAAAGTCTATGAAAATGGAATATTTGTGGTCATAAGCTTCCATGGTTCACTAATACCCTCCGACAAAAATTTCTGTCGGGTATTAGTGAACCCAATATACCACCTAAATGAGCACAGCTAGGTATCACTTGTGATGAGAATCAGTTGCCGAATTCATTTGTATACCGGTTTGTATCAATTGCTTTTAAAAATGTGCACATTTTTTGGTGTGAACCCAAATGGCCAAAAGTCTGCTTTTTAAATGGTTATCTAAGAATGGACAAATTTGGAGGCTTCCAAGCAAATACTATAATTACTAACTGCCTATGGTTCACTAATACCCTCACCCGCTCTATGATAGCTAGCTTTGATACTGGATTCTTTAACTTCACACATTCCTCCTGTCCTGGTAAATACACACACGCTCCTGCTCCACAAGGTCCAGGGTTCTCTCTGCATGAACCATCTGTGAAGATGAAAACACTATGATAATCACTCTCGCTACCATCAATCTGTTCTTCTATGAGACACCGGCTTTCTTCCTCCTGGGTTTTTGTCCTGTTTTTTGAAGAACCTAGGTTATTCCAGTAATCTGGTCTTTTAAGTGTTGGTTGTAGAGAGTCCACATAGTCTGGTTCAGGTTCTATGCATCGGCATGATATGTCTGCATGGGCACACATATCAGCCATCTGAATGGCCATCTTCCCGAATGGTGAAATGTATCTCTCTGTTGCTTCCTCCTGTGATTCTTCCCAGTCCTTCAGTGTCTTCCCAGTCCTTCAGTGCCCTACAGGCTACAGAAACTTGAAACCTTCAATTTCAAAGGCTAGAACATGACATGCCTGGAAGGTTCACACCCTGAAGTTTGACAAATCCCCAAAACAGAGGATGCTTTTCAACAATGGACAGGCATAGGACCGAAAATTTTCATAAATTATCATGCAACTTTACGAATATCGATTTTTTGTTATTTCAAACCCTCCATTTTGTACTAGAGCTGTCAAAACAAAAGCGAAATGATTCCGCCAAAAATGTTCGCAGAAAAATCAGTTGAAACGGGAACTTACATCTTCAACGGATGTCGGAAATGATACAGCACCATTTTCTTCATTAACTGCCAAAAATCGGAGTTCGTGTCCGCCCACAGTGCATGTGGAAAGCAGTTTGTAACGAATTGGTCGCGGAGCTTGACGTTTCGTTCTTTTGGTCGCCATCTTTTGTGGTTGGTGTGTTCGATTAAACGGTTTATGGCCAACTCGTACTTTTTCCAACTCGTTCCTAGTCAACTCGTACTTTTTAATTGGCCAACTCGTACTGTTCGTAAACTCATACCTTAAGTCAACTCGTAATTAATTTTTGGTCAACTCGTACTTTTATGATAATAATTTATATTTATGAATATAAATATGACAAACAGTCTTCTTTTGTTTTTGGATAAAATATTTTATTTTGTTGCATTCTTTTATAATTACCATGTTTACCTTGGACATGGGAATGATTGTGCCTTTTAGATGATAAAAAATGTGATTTTATAAATTATAATCAGCAATGGATCCAGGGGGTGGGGGGGTACTCTAAAATTTTCTATATACATAGGCGAGACTGATTTTTTTTTTTTTTTTTTTTTTTTTTTTTTTTTTTTGGGGGGGGGGGGGGGGGGGTAAATATGTGTATGTATATGGATTTTTTATTTTTTTTTTTGGGGGGGGGGGCGGGGGGGGGCAATTCTAAATTTTGCTACTATTATGGGTTATTTTTAACAAAATTTAACTATTTTATGGACATTTATCAAAAAAATCAGATGTGCTGGAAATACTAGGTAGAAGGGGCAATGAAAGTTTGTATAAATGGCCAATGTCACATGACCAAGATGGCCGCCAAGGTTATAAAATAGCAACCAGAGGACCATTGCAATTGGTCCTGAGAACGCTCACCTGAAGCCTGATCTTGGAGTATTAAGTCATCATGAAATGACCTTGACCTTGAATACTCACACACCTTTATTGACTTCACAAGTTGTCTGCATCTGCAAAGTTTCAGGTCTCAGGCTGCAATAGTTTCGAAACCCAGTGATTTCTGAGAAAACCATAATTTTAATTTTGATATTTAAATGGCCTTGGGTCAAGGTCAAGAAATGACCTTGGCCTTCATTAATTACTTACCTTCATTGACTCCATTAGTTGTCTGCATCTAGCAACTTTCAGGTCTCAGGCTGCAACAGTTTCCAAAATATCCATTGTTTTCGCCTTTTCCAATGTAAAAGCATATGTTTCCAAAATTGACCTTGCCGTAAAATAGGTCAAGGTCAACCTAGGGTCATCATTTCAACAAACTATGATGGGCTGGAGTCCCAAATGCTACATACCAAGTTTCACGTAAATCGGCCAGCCGGTTCTGGAGAAGAAGATTTTTGAGTGTTTTTATCATAGTTGGGCATGGCGGCCATCTTGGTCATGTGACCCAAATTTCGCGATCACACTTTCGTTCCCCCTACCCATGGACGCTCCACATGAAATTTCATTTTGATTGGCCAAGCAGTTTCAGAGAAGATCTTTGAAAAGAGTGTATGGACGACAGACTGGCCAAGGTCAAGAGATGACCTTGACCTAAATTAATTACATACCTTCATCTACTCCATTAGTTGTTTGCAGGTCTCAGGCTGCAACAGTTTTCAAAAAATCCATAGTTTTCACTTTTCCCATGTAAAAGCCTATGTTTCCAAAATTGAAATTGCCGTAAAATAGGTCAAGGTCATCCTAGGGTCATCATTTGATCAAACTATGATGGGCTGGAGTTCCAAATGCTACATACCAAGTTCCATGAAAATCGGCCTGCTGGTTCTGGAGAAGAAGATTTTTGAGTGGTTTTTACCATATATGGGCGTGGCGGCCATTTTGGTCATGTGACCTGGATTTCGCAATCAAACTTTCGTCTCCTCTACCCATGGATGCTCCACATAAAATTTCACTTTGATTGGCCAAGCAGTTTCAGAGAAGAAGATCTTTGAAAAGTGTGTATGGACGACAAACAGGCCAAGGTCCAGAGATGACCTTGACCTACATTAATAACATACCTTCATCTACTCCATTGGTTGTTTGCATCTACCACTTTTCAGGCCTCAGGCTGCAATAGTTTTCAAAAAATCCATAATTTTCACCTTTTCCCGTGTAAAAGCCTATGTTTCCAAAATTGACATTGCCGTAAAATAGGTCAAGGTCATGCTATGGTCATCATTTGATCAAACTATGATGGGCTGGAGTCCCAAATGCTACATACCAAGTTTCATGAAAATCGGCCAACCGGTTCTGGAGAAGAAGATTTTTGAGTGTTTTTTACCATATATGGGCGTGGCGGCCATCTTGGTCATGTGACCTGGATTTTGCAACCAAACATTCGTCTCCCCTACCCATGGATGCTCCACATAAAATTTCACTTTGATTGACCAAGCAATTTCAGAGAAGAAGATCTTTGAAAAGTGTGTATTGACGACAGACTGGCCAAGGTCAAGAGATTACCTTGACCTAAATTAATCACATACTTTCATCTACTCCATTAGTTGTTTGCATCTACCACTTTTCAGGCCTCAGGCTGCAATAGTTTTCAAAAAATCCATAGTTTTCACTTTTTCCCATGTAAAAGCCTATGTTTCCAAATTTGACCTTGCCGTAAAATAGGTCAAGGTCATCCAAGGGTAGTCATTTTATCAAACTATGATGGGCTGAAGTCTCCGATGCTACATACCAAGTTTCGTGGAAATCGGCCCACCGGTTCTGGAGAAGAAGATTTTTGAAGGGTTTTTACCATATATGGGCGTGGCGGCCATCTTGGTCATGTGACCTGGATTTCGCGATCAAACTTGAAATGCCACTACCCAAGGAGGCTCCACATAAAATTTCAACTAGATCGGCCAAGCGGTTTCAGAGAAGAAGATCTTTGAAATTGTGGACGAAAACGACGACGGACGGACGGACGACGGACGGACGGACGCCGGATCATGGCCATCCTATAAGCTCACCTTGTGAGCCTTCGGCTCAGGTGAGCTAAAAAAGCTTTAAAGATCATCTCCAGAACCAGGAGGCCTATGATTTTGAAACTTGGCATGAAGCATCACCGCTGCATCAGGCAATGGAGGTCTACAAAGTTTGTATAAATCTTGACCCTTGGATGACCTTGACCTATTTTACGGCAAAATCAGCTTAGGTCTCCTATGTATTTGTATGGGGAAAATTGTTAAGATTGGATTTGAAGGGCAAACCTTGCAGGAAATGGGTAAATGAATTGGGGATTTAAGGTTCTGAAAAGAATTTGGAGTCGGTAAATAGCTATTCATAGCTAATGTTATAATTATGTTAAACTACCCGACTTAAATAAATTTTAACTTTGACTTTGACTTTGGACCACAGGGGTGGGTCTGCTCCTGCCCCGGGACATTATACATGTATATAACCATAATATTCACAGATCTTCTCCTCTAAAACCGCTCTGCCAATCAAAGTAAAATTTTATAGAAAGCATCTGTATGAAGGGGGATCCAATGTGATTATAAATAAACCATGTCATATGACCAAGATAGCCGCCATGCCCATATGTGGTAAAAACCCTTCAAAAATCTTCTTCGCAGGAACTGCTGAATCTATTGCAACGAAACTTGACATGTAGCAATTAAGACTAGAGTACTACAATGTGTGTATAAATCAGGATCATGTGGTGACCTTGACAGATTTTACGGCAAGGTCAACATAGGTCACATATGCAGAAAACTGTTAAAATGACACTGAAGGGAAAAACGTTCAGGAAATTGGCAAGTGAACAGAACATTTATGAATTTACGTAATTCCGGCGAGGGCGTGACGCAGCCAGATATAACATGGAGAGGACAGCAGCGGTGGTCCTACAGGTGATGAAAAACACGAGTACGTAGCGTAGGCGATATGTTCATGGTCTCTTGTGTCTCTTGGAAACTTCATAATAAGCCATTTAGGCTTTATGTTGATTAATGTCGCTACTCTTGTAAACTGCCAAACTGTATTTATTTGTTTGTTTGTTTTTTGATTGTTGTTTTGTTTTGTTTTTGTTTGTTTGGTTTTTGTTGTTGTTGTTGTTTTTGTTTTTGTTATCCCGCGCGCAATTCGCTGTAAACGAAATTCCACGCGAAAGGCGTTGAGAGTTAATTTTCCACCGAGAAAGAGTCCATTAGAAATGTTTTGAAATTTTAAGTGTTTCTTTCTTTCTCCAGTTGGAATTTCAATATCTTTTCTTCACCATAAATTACTAGACTAAGTGTCTTTGATTAACGCGCGATGTTGTCAAGCAGATGCGATATTTTATTCACTCGGATGCACCGTCGTGTATTAATACATCGCAATCTGTCCTATCGCGCTAATTCACAGTACAGTAAAAATATTTCTTAAAGGAAAAGTGGAGTCAGCACATTCATATTACGAAAACTTGCCCATGCAATATACAGAGATTTTTTTTGCTTTAAAAATTGAATTTTTTAGCTGATTTTTTTTTATATTTTTCTTATTTTTGCTCAAAACATAGATTGTGGGTACTCGCTAGAACCGCCTCAGCCCGGCGGTTCTAATGAGTACCCACAATCTATGTTTTAAAGCAAATATAAGAAAAATAGGTATACCCCTGCATACTCCAGAGTTTTCCTATATACAATTGGGGTTCAAGGGGGTACACATTACACGCATATATGTTTTCCTGATGCATTGCTTAAAGGAAAAGTGGAGTCAGCATATTTGAGACATTTCACTGTCCATACAAAACTGATGCAATCCGATATAAAAAGAAATGACGTTATAAATATGTATGTAAACGCTATAAATAGACCAAAAGAGAACTTTATATATTAATTCAATCGATATACTGAATACAAAACTAGTTGAACTCAGTGTATTTAATGTTTACTGAAAGTGTTTTGTATATTTTTATTTTTATATTACAAGAGCACATTTGACAAAGTTACTTTACAAATGTATTAAAGAACCAACATGTCTGAGTTTAAGAAGTACATGCATATTGAACGCCTTGGAACGGATGAGGTCGAAGGTATTCTGGTTGGAGAGTGTTATATCTTTCCAAAGATAGACGGTGCCAATGGATCTATATGGATAGACGCGAATAAAAAAATTAAGTGTGGGTCGAGAAACCGAGAGTTGTCTAAGACTGTGACTAACAGAGGATTTACAGAGTGGGTAAAAGTTAACGAGGACAAATTTAGAAAGCTGTTCACTGATTATCCACAAGTAGCACGTGTTTATGGGGAATGGCTAGTACCGCATGTGATAAAATACTACGAAAAAACAAAATATGATAACTTTTATGTGTTCGATGTAAAGGATACGGATGGACATTATTTAGAATACGATCTGTACAAACCATGGTTAGAAAATTGTAATATAGACTTTGTTCCAGTTATAAGAAAAATAATAGACCCAGAAATCGACGATCTCAATCAAGCTGCGGTAAATGATAACGGGTTTCTTATAGAGAAGAATGATACGCGCAAGGGGGAAGGAATCGTTATAAAGAACTATCATTTCTTGAACAGATTTAAACGAGTATGTTGGGCGAAGCTTATAACTGCAGATGTTCTAAAGGACCAGGCGAAAAATGGGAATGGGGCAAGCAATTATAACAATTATAAAGAGAAGAAGCCACAACGATCAAAGGATAACGTAGAGGAGAAAATTATAGAAGGCTTCGCGCCGGACCATTTCATTGACAAAATGATTGCAATTCTTAATTCTGGAGATGACAAGCTTAAACGACAAGAGTTAAAACATGCTATTTATGTTGAATTTCTGAAGGAAGAGGCGAAAGACTTTCTGCAAGCATTTGAAAATGTGGCAATTCATCCACGAAGTATAAAAAGGAAATTATATGAAAAAATTGAAATGCGGCTTACGCTACAAGAAGGGCCACAACAGTATGAAGAGAAGGAACATTTGGAGAATGTTGAAGACATTTGTGAAACAGATTGTCAGGTGAACGATTCAGAACTAAATACGAATGAAACAGACGACATGAGACCCGTCTGACAAAGACAAGAAAGCATGAAATCATGACATGATAAAAATAAGAAGAGCGAACATAGCAGATCTTTATACAGCAACTTAAGTAAATTCTGATGTGCAAACAATGAAGACGAGAACCTCGGTGTTAACATTCTAATATGTAGTAGCTTGCAAAAGAAACATAACTTTTATATCTACGATACAATATTCCACCATATTCATATGTATGCTTCTATATGTTTATTAGTATGTTGTATTAAAACAGCAAATAAAAATAAGACTGAGATCCTTTAAGAGTAGTGAGCAAATCAATGAGAAAAAGGGGTGGGCCACACTGCACTATGTCCTTGTTATAACGAAGCAATTTGCGCCAGGCGTGTGTTTCATTTACTACATTTTTTTAGTTAGATCGCTTCTTATGACCTTGATTATGTTAAAATTCTTATCTGATCTATCTTCTTTCTTTTCTTTCTTAAGATACTGAGTTAATCAATTTCTGATCATCACCTCAGGTGAGGGGTGGGTGTCTAAATTTTTGAATTTAGCAGAATGGGGGAAAACATTCGGTACGTCTGTTGTCCATGTCTGTTGTCCAAAAAGTATGCACATGCACTGAATGTCGAGATGTCGATAACGTTTTCCTTCCGAAATTGTGTAAACTCAAATGTAAACAACAGATCGAAATAAAAGTCTATTTAATGTTAAAACTGGACCAAACATTGATTCATACAATTAATAATAACTGTGAGCTGTCAAATAAATGTATCAATAATCTCATTACGAAAACACGTCCATGTAATATACAGATATTTCCTGAGTTGTAAAAATTGAAAAGTTTCAGTAGAAAAATTTTGATATTTTTTCTTATGTTTGCTCAAAACATAGGAAAAATAGGTATACCCCTGCATACCCCAGTTTTGCCAGATAAAAGTGGGGTTCATGGGGGTATAAATTGCACGGACATGTCTAGCAATTGGTTTGTTTTGGTTAAACTAGTCGCCCGTGTCGTTTACTCATTAAAGCTATAACACGTGCTCACAATGTACCATTCAGTATGCGTGCTCACATACAATAATACAATTTGATGACACACTACAAAGTGTCTCCGAATAAAAACCCGTTCATCTAAAATTACATGTATTTTATTATTACTATTTTTACAAAAGTCTTCATCCTCATAAACGTATTCAAGCTCGCAACAGAATGAATTCGCACCACTGTATAATACTTGGTGTCCGAGAATCACTACTTCTTCGTTTTTCTCTCAGCGTATGGTGATAGAACAGTGTTGGTTCGTTCTGGTTGTATTATATCTGGCAGTGAAGAGTCCAGTATAAATGTCTTTTCTGGAAGAGGTACACAGTTTCTGTGACGCTTCGTATTAACTGAAGGCTTCTCTGAAACAAAAATACCAAACTAATGCGACAGACATACGTTTCTGCACTCTTAACTTCTTCCAACTCGGTTTTTGGAGTGGGAATCTTTTCCTGATTGCGCCTTTTCCTGATCTTTGCCTACATGTACATTTTTCTTCAGTTTCGCCAACGAAACTGGCTATACATGTACAAATATTTTGTGATGTAATAAATATTGTTTAAACCATTTATATAGGCTATACATATGTATTGAAAAAGTAAAACATAAATTTTCTACCAATGGTGTTTATTTATTTATTTATTTATTTATTTATTTATTTATTTATTTATTTATTTATTTATGTTTTCCGTCGTTTGTAATACCTTACCTAGGAACTTGGGTGTCGTGACACTTTTGAGCCACTGTACAGTAGGCGAGGATGGAAATTCTGGTTTTGGCGTGTTAGAATCATAGCAGTGCATATGATGAGTGGGCGAGAATGCACTCGATGCTGCAACATATTCACATGTATTTCTGTTAGAAAGAACAAGCAAAACAACATATTATTGTATATATTGTGGGTATTTAAAATTCATTTCGCATTTCCATAAATATTTATGTGCGTGCTTAGAAATTTTGCCGGCACTAGGTACCAACATATTTTAATCTTAAGAAAACTTTGCAGAGATGACTCCTAACTTGCTTGACAATAAAACAAAATTCACAAGGCTCACCAAGAAAAAAAAGTTAGATCCTTTAAGAGCAGTGAACATATTAATGAGAAAGGGGTCTTTTGAAGCTGTTGTCAGGTTATATTTGAATATAGCTACGGACCTTTGGTAAGAAAGACTGAAAAAAATCCTGACTACTAGTAATTTAAAAAAAAAAAACTAAAACAGAGGCGTCTGTAAGTAAAATTACATATGACAAGGTTTGGATACATCTTTATGATACTTTATTGTAAACATTCTCTTGTCTTACAATATGATATGAGAAAATAAATAGCGACAATTTCTTGAAGATATTAAAAGTGAAAAAGTGTACATAATGAGCCACAGCATGGGAAAACCAACAATCTGCATAGGCGAAAACAAAGGCGCAGATCAGCTTCGTGGCTGATCAGCGCCTTTGTTTTCGCTACACGGATAGTACAATTCCTCTTCTTTCTAAATCCAAAATTTCAAGCGTCTAGCCAACTTCTGTGACTGCACAGGCCGGTTTGTGTCAGACCTGTTCGAAAACCACATTGTTGGTTTTCTCACGAGGCGGCCCATATTAATACAATAAAATTTATAGAAGTAAGACGTACCACGTGAGTGTCTACCAGGATCCATAACTGGTCGACTGTTATGAAAACAAGTAGAAACATCAGCATATTATAATATGTGGAAACGAAATGTTATTTGCCTTCAAAGTTGTGGTAATAAAATTCGTGAATGCCCTTCATTTCACAAACAAACATTCTATATTGTTTCACAAACAAATATTCTATATTGTTGTTGTTATTGTTGATGTTGTTGTTGTTGTTGTAACGTGTGCCGAACTAGCAAAAGCTACATCCCTTTAGTGGAAACGCATAATAGTTTTTACTTAGAACTGGCAACTATAACATGCACATGGATTTTAGTTGAAATGATAGCACTACCTTAGCCCTACAGGCACGGTAAAGTCTTTTTAATGTAACACTTAGATACGTGAATCACGTATCACTCCAAATGTCGCCTAGCAAATGAAACCAGTTTGATCCAATTTTTTATTTATACTTTGGGTTTAGACCATATTTTATAGCTACGAGTATGTATGGCCCAATGCAAAATTACAAAATGGCTACCAGTTGGCTGTTAAAAATAACGTGTCACTGTCATTGTAGATTAACTTGAGATATTGAAGAAAACTTCAGTTTATCATAATGCCATCATAGGCCAGTCCGAAAAAATCCAAAATGATTTTGCTGCATTGTAGTGCAGGTATTAGGTAATTCAGGTAAAATCTACTCAGTTTACTTACGGGGTTTTGGTACTCGATCCATCACTATGTCTTAAACGATCTATTTCCTGTAAAAATAAAATTTTATCAAAAAGTGACACTTCTGTTGGTACTTTCTTATGTTAGTAGAAGTACATGCGTCTTCATGAACGCATTTTCAACCTTCTGAACAAAATGGGTAATAATGAGTGAATTCTCGGGTCGCCTGTGTGTTTAGCTAGATTTATATTATACTGTCCCCTCATTTTTGTAACTTTTCACAAATATTATTGTTTGCAAGTTTATTCTCTTTGGAACATTTTCTTTTCACCAAATGGATTAAACTAATTATTATAGAAGAAATCGCACCTTTAAAATTTAGAATTTGATAATTTTATTTTTTTAGTGTTCCTTACCTGTCTTAGCCTGTTGTTGAGAAGAATAAGACTTGTACTGGAATATCTGATATCGTATGTTCCAGAATACAGTTTGCTTGGTTTTGTGGAAATCAAGGAAACGTCAGAATTGCTGAAAACAACACATAAAACGAAAAAAACGTCGTAAATTTGCAATATACTGAGGATACAATAGCGTTGGTTTGACTTTGTTTTTGGTAGTTAGAATGAGCACCATTTGTTTGGCATAGCTATATTTGCAAATTCTTTAAATTCCGTTGACTATCTCGTAACAGTGCATATATATTACTGTATTAATTGTATATCAATCTTGAAAAAAAAAATAACTAAAATATTAACGTGATATTAGAGCTTGACCTTTGGATCAGCAAGTTAAATTCGCGAAAATATTCGTTAAATCTTGTATCAATTATTCACATCTATCTGAATACGATGATTTAAAGGTGTTAGTTGTCCTGTTAGCCTGGGTTCCAGTCTGATCATTTTTTCCCTCTTTTTTATTTTTTTATTTTTTTTTTTTTTTTTTTTTTTTATTTATTTTTTTTTTTTTTTTTTCGTTTCTTGGTTTAAATCAATAAAGGCTACCGATACCTTTGATGTGTATTTTTATTACGTACAAATTTTCAAAAAAAGAAGAAAGACAAACATAAACTTATATTTGGAAAATAATTATATTGACGACTGGACCCAGGCTAGTTGTCCTGTATACAAATCCACACACCTCATAAAACCCGTAGCCCAGCTAGCGACAGAAGAAGCTGATTTACAACCCCTTGCCCTGCTTCGCCGTCCTTTCACCGTCTTCTTACGTACTTTCGGAGCATTTTCCCTCTCACCAGACTTTATTCTGAGAAAGAAAGGTAGAAAAAGGAAAGGATACTCATGTGTTCCCCATGCTACTTTCAAACGAGGTATCGAAGTGTAATAGAGTGCATGTTAGAATTTAGCCAAAAGACATTCCCGCTTTAAAATGCTGAAGTGCCGTTTTGACCCGATATGATCCCACTTTAAAAGACCGAAACCAACGTAAAAATGGTTTCGAAAATAGCAATTAGCATTAATAAACCGATGCTTATGACACATTACCAATGGCTCAGACAAGTAAAACTGTGAGCAAAGACCAGGGACCAGCGCATGCAGAGTAAAATTGCTGCCCAAAAACCTAGATGGAAAATCACACCAGTTACAAATAAGCACACAAACTTAAACAAAGAGTAAACATTGACATGTAGTACAAAAGAATGATAAGCTCTTGCTTTGAGAGATCAAAGTTCTTGAAACATGATCATGACTCAAGGTGTTTGAAAGGTCTTTTAAAACTGATAAATATTCAGGGGCAATCAAAACTCATACTTCGCCCTGCATATAGACAGCTATAGCAGAGGTTAAAGAGAACTGTACAAAAATCAGGCGCACATTTCCAGAAGAAACAGAAATAAACAGACTGGAACAAAACTGGAATCTGAAATTCTGCAACCGTATGCCTGGCGGTTTATAGTTGACCAAAGATGGAAAAGATGATCAATCTGCTAAATCACGCAGGAAAACGCATACAATACCATACGCATTCAGCAATTTCATATTATTTTCTCCGATGCACTTATAGCTTCGAATTCTTAGTCAATCGAACTTTTATCTCTGGTAAATTGGCAACATGCTTATAATTAAAAGCATCAAGAATTCCTCAACCTGCAAATTAGACTAAAGAAAATAAGCATGCATGTTCGCTTCCAAAATGAGATTAAACAAACCATCACCAAACTTTTTTCATATGTAACATGTACTATATCAGCACCTCGCCCATAGTTGAGGGAAGCAAGTCCTCTTGAAACTCTCCTCTCTGAAGAAAACTGGTTTCGCAGCATCCTCCTTATTCTCTGTTGCATCATATAAGTCTCTGTTTATTCCAGTATTATTAAAGTTTTCTATGCCATTTTCATTCTCACACAGCAGACCTACATTTTCAACGACACGTTTTTGATACTCTGTTGCATCGCTGCCTTCTGCGTCGTCTCCATTTGTATCGTAATTGCCGCCTAAATCATCCACATAAGGAAGATGTGAATTTTCATGCAGTGACGACCCAAAGTCACTCTCTAGAACTTCTAGCAAATCTCGCTCTTCTCTCCTGATTTTGGCGTCATCGTTGTCTACATCTTGAAGGACTTGATCCTCGTTACTAAGTATCATTACGTCAGTTTGAGCATTCAAATCTTGCTCTTTCCTATTCATTGTGTAAGAATTGTTCTCTTCATGCTGCGGGACTTGATCCATGTTACTATATCCCATAACATCAGTGTGAGCATTCAAAGCACCTTCTGCGATTCCATACTCAGTCTCACCAGATTTATCAATATTTGGAGCAACGTGTTCCTCGTCCACCAAATAAGCATTGAATTTCCTTTGCTTTTCTTGTACGTCAAATACTGGATTTATTGTAAATTCATCATGGAATTCCAAACCTGATTGATAACTAGCATTGCCTAAATCCATATTTTCCTCACTGATTGAAATGGTTTGATAATGTTCTAATTCGTCTTTGTACGACATGTTTGCCATCGCTCAAAACAGCGTATACGTAGTGTCAGTAGGCTGCAATCCTTTTTTCTCCGAACAAAATATGACATTGTCTCTTCTGTTTTCTAACATTATTCTTGTACTCGTCTTTATCTTGTTGCTGGGTGCAATCCGTGAATATTTTGGCTCCGTTTTATCCAAAGATCAACTTGGATGCTATAGTAATAAGAGAACAGTTGCTTAATTCTTAAATAGGTTTTGCGACGCTGAAACATAACATCTGATTAATGGTTCATAATGAGCATAATACAGTAAAACATTGTATATAATCACATACGATACTGTACTATGATAAGAAAATAAATAAAAATAAAACTGTTTCTTCTTGTCATGTTTATGCTTTTCATGTCCCACGTTCATTTTCAAATGCTTTGAAACTCTTTTCGACATTTTATCGACTTTCTAGAATTATATGAGCCTGTGCATGGGAAAACCAACAATTTGCATAAGCGAAAACAAAGCCGCAGATCAGCTTCGCGGTGACCGCGAAGCTGATCAGCGCCTTTGTTTTCGCTACACGGATAGTACAATCTCTCTTCTTCTTAAATCCGAAATTTCAAGCTTCTAGCCTGCTTCTGTGACTGTACAGCCTGGTTTGTGTCAGACCTGGTCGGAACCCCAAATTGTTGGTTTTCTCATGCACAGGCTCAATTATTTCATTCGGTCTTCTGATGCATGCTAAGAGAAACAATACTTGCATTTCCGGAAGAGAGTCGATTTCGAACTTCACTGACTGCATTTTAACATGGCCTACATCTACACGTTCACCATATAGAATGACCTTAAAACACTGTTTGCACAGATATAGAGCTTCTACAAATAAACTCAAGACTAACGTTAATTACTTACGAAATGTTTTATTGAAAAGCGTAAAAATTATTTTTAAACTTGTGAATCATTAAAAGTGCTTTCACTTGTAATGTCGATATACTGTACATGTGTTTGTGATATTGTCATACAAGACAGTTTTAAACTTGTTGTTACAAACAATATACTAGTACACGATCATATCTTAAAACAGAAGAAGGGTTGGTTTCTTCAAATGGTCAGTGAGTTTTACGCGGGAATGACAAGACAGGGGGAGAACACAAGCACACACAAGACCAGAAAATCATGTCATAAGCTGTACACCATTATAATGAATACACATATGGGGCACACAACCCCATCTTGCTCATCGTGAAGGTGAAGGCCAGTTCATCGCCACACACTCATGTTAGAGCAATCCCTTTAATGAACCATTTAGACAAATTCAACACAGCCGATCATAAAAATTAAAGCTGAGACTCTTTAAGAGCAGTGAATATATTAAAAAGGGTGAATGTTATACCGCGGTTTCGGCTTAAAAAGCCTCGCTAGTGATTCTTGAGATTTGGCAACACGAAGCCAATGTGAATTACTGTTATTTTGCAAAGTTCAACAGGATAGTCCCCCCCTAGGAAGAAAAGTTCCATTGGTACCATGCATTAGGCATACATCTAGGGTGCTTAGAAAACCATGTTTTACTAAGTTATCTGTGGTCATAAGTCTGTAAACGGCTTGTAATCTAGGTAACCCGCAAACCTCATGTTCTTGTGCAGTGAAAACACACAATACTTGATCTGCTTGTTTAAGGTCAGAAAAAACACCACTCTTGTCATATTTTATTGTATACATAATAAGTCAATGTTTCCAATCAGATTTGAAAGTTTTTTTGTTCAGAGTTGTTACGTATGTTACATCTTTCCATATGGCAGCTGAAACAAGTATCTCCATTTACATATTATCTTTTTTTGCATCTAAATTATAGATCTGATTGATATAAGGCTATCATGGTACTGTTCTGTCACTTTAAAATAATAGATTTATCCAACAAATTGATTGCAATTTATTTTTTTTTATCTTGTGGCCAATGTAAGATCGCAAACATTATATTGGAATTAGACAAACATGACATAAATATACATGTAGGTCTACTAATACAAGAAGGTTTAATTATTTTAGGTTTAAGACTGGCATAAGTTTTCCTTATGAATGCAGTGAACATGTACATGGAATAGAGGGATAGTTTTCCATACATAATTGAATTCACAGGCTGTGAATTTCAATTCGGTAACATATGTAACATACATGATAAATGACTGCGTTTTAACTGTCAGCTGTATGTTAAAATAGATTATTTTGGTCATTGAAACCCATTGCTTGCAATACAAAGTTAGAAGAACACGTATTAGTTACATGTGCTAGATGTATATAATCTTGTGACGGCGTAACACAAAATTTAATTATATTTCTTTTTGTAATGGTACAATGTTACTTATACCCTGGAGGCTAATTTGACCTATACAATTGATTTAATATGAAGCTATAATTGTGATTCAACATATTTCAGCTTTAGAAAGATAATTTTCCATACAAAATTGAAAGTAACGGCTGCGAAGTTCAGTTCGGGTACGTATGTTACATATTGATGTCAGCTTTATACATGTCGAAATCAAATTTTGTAATTGGAACTCATTGCTTGCAGTGTAAATTTAGAAGGACACACATATCATTTTCATTTCTAGTATACGGGAACGTAATGTTACAATGTTACCTTTACCCTAGTGGCAAATTTGACCTACAAAATTGATTTAATATAAAGCTAATATAATATTACGCTAATATAAAGCTGTATGATTGTGATTCTACATATTCTAGCATAACACAGGCAGTGAGTAAACAATGCTTATTTAATTCATAATGTCTTAACAAAGAGGCACATGTATAATTATCATAAATGAATGAGACTTTTTGTTTACACCAAATACTAAATAACTTACTTGTGAAAGTGTTTCGGAGTCATAATAGATATATTAATAAAATTAAAACTAAGATCCTAAAAGTACTAGTATATCACCACTTTAATTGCAATAAATAAAAATAAAACTGAGCTCCTTTAAGAGCAGTGAGCATAAATAAGAAAAGTTACCGAGCCAGTAATGAAGTATAAACGGGCATAATGTGAAAAATATTTTACTATTTATCAATTTTACAGAATAATAAATTACTGTTTTGTGTTCATATGCTTTAAATATAATACAATTAAAACAATTTTGGTCAGTCAGGCATGTTACTTACATTACTTTTTATACACATTGAAGTGAGTGTACCTAGTTTTAAGACAGCACTAGAAACAGTTGCGTTTTGGTGCATGTGAATAATATTTTTATATTGATTTATCTAGGTATTTACAACTCTTTTATAAGAAAACAAAGAGCTTTATAGTACACAATTCTGCAAGGGACATAAATAATAAACAAAAATCACATTTGCATTATAAAACACAAATTAAAACAACCACTGGTTTACAGGATAAAAACTATACATGCGTTCATTGTGTACAATACTGGTTCATTGGCTAGACAATTGTGTGAATTTCAGGTTTGTTTTTAATCATCATGTATTGTGTTTGAGTGTGTAAATTATAACTTGTAGCTAGTAACGTATATAACATGTATGTGCATATATATCATCGCAAACGACATCTAGGCAGCAAGCCTGAGGGTCACAATCAAACGTCCCGCCCACCAAAGAGAGTGTGAAATATAACTTGTAGCTAGTAACTTATATAACATGTATGTGCATATATATCATTGTAAACGACATCTAGGCAGTAAGCCTGAGGGTCACGATCAAAAGCTCCGCCCACAGAAGGGGGTGTGAATTATAACTTATAGCTAACATATATAACATGTATGTGCATATATATCATGGTAAACAACATCTAGGAAGCAAGCCTGAGGGTCACAATCAAATGTACCGTCCACAGAAGGGACTTTTGCAGACATATTCTATCTTGAAATAACTACGAATGTGAATTATATTACATGCATGTGCATAAATATCATGGTAAGCAACATCTAGGAAGCAAGCCTGAGGGTCACAGTCAAATTTCCCGCCCACAGAAGGGACTTTTGCAGACATATTCTGTCTTGAAATACATAAGTATGTGAATAAACACTTATAGCTAGTAGCACATATAACATGTATGTGCATATATATCAAGATAAATGACATCTAGGTAGCATGCCTGAGGGTCACAATCAAATGCCCCGCCCACGCCCACAGAAGGGACTTTTGCAGACATACCTATCTTGATATACACATAAAGCTATGTCAAATAAAAGGTGTTTGGCTTTCGCTTTGAAAATTGGGTGTTATCCTGAAACAACCTGTTACATATGTTACCTATCGAGTAATTATGATATGATGTCTTGACTACAGAAAATTTTATGTTTTTAATTATTTTACTCAAGTTCTTCATATAGTCTGCATGCCCCATGCCTGTTCTACCTATCAAAGTTTTTTGAACAAATCTTTGGTCTCCACTGCCTGTAATGTTTGTTACGTAAATTATAATAGCTTTTGAAAATAGCAGTTTTGAGTGGTATTATTTACTTTTATTGTTGCTTCATTAATATTATCAAATCTATTAGATTTATTGTCGTAAGCCTAGATAGAAAAACAAGGTTTACTCCCAGTGTGTTATACATTATCTTAAATAAGTGATGCATTAAGCGACACAAACCCCAGTTCCATATGTCGCCCAAATATTGTATTGCTATGCATGTGAAGCATGCAAAATACTTACTACTGGTACTTATACTTAAATATCTTATACTTTCTGGCTCATATCTCATATGAACCAAATCTCTGAAAGTGTGTAACTAAATACATGTATCTAAGTTCACAGATGTTTCTCCGGAGTGTCACATATGTAACATACATGTTCATGTTATGAATAGTGAAAGACAATATACATAGCCGAATGTCAAAAGGCCCTAATCTCTACACAGGGAATTTTTCAAATAAATCCTTTCAAATAAATCCTATCTTAAAAACAACTGAAGCTATGTCTAATGAGTGATATTTGCTCTCTGTGCATTGAAGCAGTAGCCTGTAACAGTCTGTTACATACACCAACTTAACTTTTTCCAAGGCGGTACCACTGCAGTGGTTCACATTTATCCAAGTTATTCCAATAACATGTCTTATTTGGATGACTTTGTGGCCAACCGAATATCATTTTGATGTTCATTCAGCCCTCTGCATTTTATTAGTTATGCCCAAGTTATCACTGTGACCATCTCACTTCAACAGCTGCTCACCTGACACTCAAAACTTTTATTGTGGCACCATACAGTTGTTCATCATGTGTGTTACATATGTGCCCGAATTGAAGTTAACAGTCTTTGAATTAGATAATGTATTGAAAATTATCATTCTAAAGCTAAAATTTATTGAATCACAATCATAGCTCATATTAAATCAATTGTGTAGGTCAAATTGGCCTCTTGGGTATATGCAACGTTGTAAAACTACAGAAGAAATATAAACATGTTGGTGTTACACTGTTATGCTATACGAATCTAGCACAAGAAATTCATTAATGTTTCCTTCTAAGTTTGCAATACAAGCAATGAGTTTCAATGACCAAATTTGATTTCAAAATATATAAAAGTGACAGTCAAAACGTCTATTGCGGCACACAATCATTTATCACGTATGTTACATACGTGACCAAATTGAAGTTCACAGCCTGTGAATTCAATCATGTATGGAAAGCTATTATCCAATTGAATGTACACTGCATTCGTTAGGAAAATTTATACCAATCTTGTACCTAATTAAATAATCTTGTATAACTGGACCTACATGTACTACATTTTTGGTCATTTTTGTCTGATTCCAATATAATGTTTGCAATCTTACACTGGCCACATGATAAAAAAATCAATTGCAATCAGTTTGTTGGATAAATCTGTCTAGTGACAGAACATGTATAGCCTTATATCAATCACAGATCCTTAATTTAGATTAAAAAAAAATAAATGCAAATGGAGAAGCTTATTTCAGCTGCCATTTGGAAAAAATGTAACATACGTAACAACTCTGTACAGCAAAACCTTCAAATCTGGTTGGAAACATTGATTTATCAAGTGTACAATAAAACATAACAAGAGTGGTGTTTTTCCTTGACTTTTACAAACAAAACAAGTATGGTGTGTTGTCACTGCATGAGAACACAAGGTTTGCGGGTTACGTAGGTGACAAGCCGTTTACAGACTTATGACCACAGAGAACTTAGTAAAACATGCTTTTCTAAGAACCAGAGACATGTCCCTGAACACTGACAGTAACCAAGTTTTTCTTCCTAGGGGGGAAACCAACTTCAAAAATAACCTATGTATCTCAGATTGGCTCCTAGACCATAGTACCATCCAACTGAAACCAAATATTTCGTTTAATATTGGTTAAAATGATTTAAACCAATATCAATTTTCTGATTTCTCTGAATATCCTCCCTGATGTCAAAGGACCGTGATTGTTTACCTTGATACTGTCATGTAAAAAGAGGGAAAATATCATTTTTCGATATTTTGCGTGATTTAAGGCTTTCAACGTTTTATACACTTTTATTTTATAGTAGTATAATTCCGCCAATATATCAGTTTAATTCTACAAGATAATTACCCTAAAATAATTATAAAAAATGAACGTTAAAATCAAAATTAAGTGAACTTAAAATTCAGAGCATACCTTTGCAAATCCATCACATCATTTTGTTTATTGGTAGCCAGTGGCACAAATTTAATACTAGTACCAAAGCTCAAAATATTATTTAAAACATGAAAAGTCTTTAAGCGCCTTCTATTATAAATTTTAGAATTGGGCCTTGAAATTCGTGCTTTACAATTTGCAAATGTATCGGACTTTTTGACGAAATGTTGTTAATTGTCGTCTCTTTCACAAAACTTAGCTATCATAATTATATTATATGAGCCTGTGCATGAGAAAACCAACAATTTGGGGTTCCGACCAGGTCCGACACAAACCAACCTGTACAGTCACAGAAGCAGGCTAGAGACTTGCACTTTCGGATTTAAGAAGAAGAGGAATTGTACTATCCGTGTAGCGAAAACAAAGGCGCTGATCAGCTTCGCGGTTACCGCGAAGCTGGTCTGCGCCTTTGTTTTCGCATATGCAAATTGTTGGTTTTCTCATGCACAGGCTCATATTATATTATATTATATGAACTTGACGCACGAGAAAAGTAAATTACTGAAGGTCTTTTGAATTCAATAACTCAAAAACTGATCGAGAAAAATTCAAAATAGTTCCAAATGATTTTTTTGAAATCTTATACGTTTCAATAAAAAGGTACAAGTAGGCAAAGATCAGGAAAAGGCGCAACCAGAAAAAAGATTCCCACTCCAAAAACCGAGGCGGGAAAAAACCAAACTAACAATCAGGTTCTTATACCATGAAACATATCGTAAGCCGAATGAGCAGCTATTTTCCCAATAGGTGGCCACTCAGTTACCTTAACTTAACTAAAAATATGAAAACATACATAAGGCGCCAACAGCACAAAAAATAAATTTTAAACACCAAGACATAAAACAAAAAGAACCACCACAGGAGTATCGACTTGGAACGATCAGTAACACAAAGTTACTGGCGGGCTTAAACCGGTTTTACATGGCCATAACCTCACCCTCAGCTTCTGCAGTGGTTCATAACATTTAATTAGTTATTCGGTCCTCGTGATGAATCTCTAACTAGTCAATGAATCATCAAGAACAAACAAATAAATCATGATAATCATCCTGATGGATCAAAAACCAGGACTCACAGACTGAGTAAGCTGCCCGACGATGGAGATCCCTGGGCGCCGAATAACGTACTAACTCCGGAGCAAAAGAAAAACACCAGTTGGACCCCGGTGGGCCAAGCAACAGACAAGAAGCTCCGGCCCCAACCAACTAAAATGAATAGCTTTATGTCGGGGCCATCATAGAGTCTGACGCCCGACCTACCGGCGTGCAATTAAAGAAGGCAGCATAGTTATCAACCATGATTGGGTTAAAAACTAAGCATGCAGACTGTCGCCTAACATTTAAGTTATAACCTATACACACTGTCCAACGTTGACGACGGTGAAACGGCCCCAACACCGGTTACTACGGTGCTTTCGCTACAATATTTGATGGATGCGAATACATATCTTGTTTTGTTCAATGTTATATAAACGTTTGCGATGAAGTAAAACGCGCATCTAATGGAAAATTAACTTGACTTTTTATTTCTGCTTGAACGAAAAACTGTTTTTGTATATTTTTTCCAAACATTCGATTCAAGTTGGTAAACAAGGTTCGGCCAAGGCCTATTCGGCCGATTTCTACAGAAACTGTTCGTATTTTCCAAAATACGCACAAAAATGAAAGCAACCGAGCATTTTGCAATGACTTGTAGGCAAGATTGTGGGACGTTTGCATAGTTCTCGATAGATTTTCCCCGACAAATGCACAGGAAGAATTTTATGGCAAAAAGTAAAAACAACGCCGGTTACTACGGTTTCAGAATTACCTGGATTATTGGACAGATGGGCATTCTAGCTTTACAAGATGCGGATTGTGTTACTAATTCGTGCCCTGCTTCTGCCTACATACCTCTTTCATGTAGTTTCGGGAACTATGCGTTCATCGGCATGGTTATCAACCCTAAAATGAAGAGATTCTAATGAATCAGTTCCGTATTGTTATGAGATAGAAGTGGTACCAATAGGAAAACAGGGCTTGTCCGTGACTCACCAATTGCAGAGGTACCTTGGGATTATAAGTTTCACCAACCTTTCTGCAACCCTTTTAAATTGAAGTACTTTCTTGCTTGTACATACTTACTCGCTCAATGACTCTATGACTGACTCTCGCATTCGGAAGTTTCTAGTCGAAACATTATCCGGTATGTTATAATAATAATAATAAAATAATAATAATAATAATAATAATAATCGTTTTCGATAATTTTTCCCCCAAAAATGCACAGGAAGAATTTTATGATAAAACGAAAAAACAACGCCGGCTGCAACGGTATCAGATTAACCTGGATTGTTGGATACTTCACAAGATGCAGATTTTGTTACTTATTTGTGGCATGCTTCTGCCTACACACCACTTTCATGTAGGTTTCGGGGACTTTACGTTCATCGGCATGGACATCAAGTCTATAGATCTAGTGAAGATTTTTTTTTTTTTTTTATGAAACGGTTCCGTGTAAGATAGATCGTGTCTCATTGTAGAAAAGGTTGCCGTTAGCCATATAAGACACTTCTCATTTCTAATTAAACTTCTTCATATTTTTTCTTACTTCAGAACTGACTCATTAAGATTAAGATGTTTATAACAACTCTTAAAAAAACTCTTAAAAAAAAAATAAATAAAAAATAAAAAAAAAAAAAAAAAAAAAAAAAAAAAAAAAAAAAATACCTTACTGTTCTCGAAAATAAACTTTCCACTGATCAACCCGATTTTCTCCTATGAATTAGAGTTTTCAAAAAGACTTTAAAAATGCATTAGCCATTTAGTAAAATAACTTCTTTGTTTGGCTTATTGACAATCAATGATTAAAACAGATTATTTTATTTTTAAGATCAGTGAACATATTAATGAGAAAGGGGTGGGTCATACCGCGGTTTCGGATACTCAAGTGACCCTTTAGATTTGGCAACAAAGAGAAATACTGTAAATTTGTAACTTTCAAGAGGGAAGTCAACACAAAGACTAGTATTATCCAAATGGCAAAGTATCGTATTTAGTGAATTTCGGGTATAGCATTCCAAATAACTACATGTATATGAGGCAATATACGGTTAACATAAGGTGCATGTATGATGTCACTGAGGGGGAGATAAATTATTTGTTTTTATGTTTGTTCTTGTTTTGACGTTCCACTCAACAGTAACTGTTGTGGCCAGATTGGGAAGGGCTTCAACATTTTGTGGGACTGCTATTCTAGATTGGGGTGCCATTTGAAATCCATTTTTTGCTCTAACACAGCATACAGGTATTTCTCATATTATATTTATACCGAAGAAATTACTCCGATCACTTTACATTGCTGAAAATATTGAATATTTAAGAAATAGATCAGCTCTAGCAGTGAGTTGTGAGATCAAATCACGAGCGCGCAGCGAGAGTGATTTATCTGCATACAACTGACTCACAAACAGAGAATTATTACTCAACAATTCACGCACTAGAGCTGATAGAGTGGAAATCGGTTTTTGGAATGGGAATCTTTTTCTGATTGCGCCTTTTCCTGATCGTTGCCTACTTGTACCTTTTTATATCAGAGTTCTTGTGGTTGTGCTGTATGGCGGCCCTAAAACGTCTCCCCGTACATTCATTTAATGCTCTTATTTTTCCAATCTTCAGGGATTGCTTGCAGGGAAATAGCTGCTCATTCGGCTTACTAATTCGGCTTACTTTCGTATTCATGGTCTTAGTACCTTATTGTTAGTTTGTTTTTTTTCCCGCCTCGGTTTTTGGAGTGGGAATCTTTTTTTCTGATTGCGCCTTTTCCAGATCGTTGCCTACTTGTATCTTTTTCGATTCTTACATGCAATAAACAAAATAAAATCATTTTAAACCTTCAGTTACTCAATAACTTTTCGACCATTGCACTGGTGAAATTCCGCCAAACTTTTGACGTTACCGCAAATGTCTACACATGTTTGTTACGTTTTTAACGCGTTGAAATGACGTTACGTCAAGGTAACGTGACTTATGAGATAGCTGAGGTCATAATCTAACCTAAATGGCGTAAAAATGTCGTAAATTAAAGTCACGCTTAGTCGCCCAAGAAATTGATGCACAATATGACATGTTTTTAACCATTGGCTATATAGGCGAGGTGAGTTAGAATTTTCCATATTCAATAGGTTAGAATGTTTTCGATGGAAACTTATGTCATATTCAATAGTTTGCACGGGTCTAAAGAAGCAAGTTCCCGGCGGGACTACTTTCGATAGTACAGTAGGTCGCAATTGAAAAAAAAAATCTGGCAGCCATTTTCCATTTCAACTAAACGAACGACGAAACTAAAAAAAAATCGGAGTGTCTATTGACAGACGTCTGTCAATAGCAAATATTCGGTAAATGTGCTATTACCAGACGTCTGGCAATAGCAAATTTTCGGTAAATGTGCTATTACCAGACGTCTGTCAATAGCAAATATTCGGTAAATGTGCTATTACCAGACGTCTGTCAGCAGCAAAAAATCCGTAAATTTGCTATTGACAGACGCCCAGGGTAATAGCAAATTTACCGACTTTTTGCTGCTGACAGACACATCATATCCTATTTACATGAACAATGCCCACTGAATAATTTTATTTGTTAACTTTTTGATAAAACCCTGGATGCCGTGTGGAAAAAGAAATACGAGACCCGTAAGAGACACAGGTACATGTAAACTCGATGCATTTTCTCTTTTTCTTTTCTTTTTTTTTTTTTTTTTTTTTTTTTTTTTTTTTTTTTTTTTGGAAATGCTAAACTTACAAAATATCTCACGTGTGTGTGTGTGTGTGCGTGCGAACGAGCTGATGCTGAAGTTACTTTTTCATTTTAAGAAAAACAGTTTTGTCCAGAAATTCAAATCTATTTTTGTTCGTGAATTTCATATTGAGTGTACATGGATGTACCCAACATTAGGATGTCAAGACACTCAAAATGTGCTTCATAATTATAACCATGCACCTAACTAAGCCAATAAGGCTGTATGGATGGTTTGACTATACCACATTTCCTGGGAGCGGTTAACCAATAATTAGCTGGTCGGTCAGTGGATTAGAAGCTTTGCCTGGAGGCACAAGCAGCCCATCTATTTCTCCTAGGCCCCAATGGGCGGGGCCAATATTCCCACCCGACCACATGTATGTTTTTATTCAAGATGCGGTTAAATGTCAAGAAGAGCTGTCAATCCTTTGGAGCCCATGTTTGAACAACAATGAGGATAAAGATGGGTAGAATATGTTTCCGTGCACCTTGGAACCATTGCGTTTCTTATTTTGTCGGTAATGTATCAGTCGAGTTATGAAAAAAGTAGTTATTTTCACTCGGCAAATCTTAACAAACCATTGTTCATCAAGCGCAAACATAAAATATGGCTAAGTATTTGGAAATGTATGCTGGTGCGCGTGCGTGCATGTTTGTCCAAACTAAAAAAAAAAAAAAAAAAAAAAAAAAAAATACCTAGACGGCATTATGGTCGACTGACAGACACATTTTATGGAAGTTGAGAACCCGGATTAACAACGCAATAATGATCAATAATGCTTAATATTAGTGAGATCAGGGGTGTTGGCTTTAAGCTGCGTAGAAACCACACTTTTGTTTTCTTTTGGCCCGGCTCAGGTGTCATAAACACTAGAATACCCCTAACATGTTTTTATAGTACGCGTGGCAAACACTTCTCTTTTCACGCCTTGAGGCATATTCATACGATACATTGTCATATTTTGAAAAATACGATGAACATACTCAATTAATCCAAGTTTATATATAGAAATGCCTACCGAAAAAACTGCTCACATTACGAAAACTTGCCCATGCAATATACAGAATTTTTTTTTGTTGTAAAAATGAAAATTTTCACTGGAAAAATTTTGATATTTTTCTTATTTTTACTCAAAACATAGATTGTGGGTACACGTTAGAACCGCCTCACCGAGGCGGTTCTAACGAGTACCCACAATCTATGTTTTGGAGCAAAAATAAGAAAAATAGGTATACCCCCGCATACCCCAGGTTTACTATATAAAAGTGGGGTTTAAGGGGGTATATATTACACGGACATGTTTTCCTGATGGTTGAAATTATATAACGCAAATTATGTGCGTGACAAGTCAAAATAAAATAAAATAAAATAAATTAAAATAAGATAAAATAAAATAAAATAAAATAAAATAAAATAAAATAAAATAAAAAATAGAATAAAAATAAATACATATCTAAGTATATGGAAATGCATGCGTGTGCGCGCGCGTGCATGTGTGACCAAATTGGAAAAAAAAGGAAGTTGAAAACCCGGATTAACAATGCAATTGTTTTCAATAAGCTGCGTAGAAACCACACTTTTGTTTTCGTTTATATAATTTAAAAAAAGTTTAAATGTATGTTGTCTTTTTTTGTGGCCCGGCTCAGGTGTCATAAAACTAGAATATCCCTAAAATGTTTTTATAGTGCGCATGGCAAACACTTCTCCTTTCACACCTTCTCCTCAAGTTCTGTTGACAGTAATTTTTTGTTGTAATTATATACACCAAACTTTGAGAAACATCTTGAGAAGAATTACAATTTGTATAAATACAATATACGTATTTAGAGAGCAAAGAAAAATGAATGAAAAACAAAAACGCTTTTTCGACCAGTACCGACCCAACCCAGTTGAAACACGGCTATGTTTATTTTACGCCTAAATGTATTCGAAATTTTGATCCATGAAAATTTTTCAAAGCCAGTGGACCGTGAAGTATAGGTCAAGGGCACCGGTTTAAGGTGCGTTCTTGAAGGGTATGTCATGGACAATTACTATGCAAGGTTTCAGACTCTCAGCTATCTCTGATGTCGAGAAAACCAAACTTCGACGTAAATGTTGACGGACGGGCGAACGAACGGACGGACAGAAATTTGGACTCCTATATCGCACACTGCTATAAGCAGATGCGATAACAATTAATTGTTTCAGATAATACAATATTAGCAGCAAATTGCGAGTACATGTATAAAGTTTCTGGAATATTTTATACCAAGAAGAAGGTGACAGAGCATCTTACAAGGTCTGTCTATAGAAGAGAGACCCTGGTGTGAATTATCGCGGTAGGTGTAGATTGGCATGCGCGTCTGATGACACCTTTGCTATGTAGCTACGTTGTCTCTATACCATCGTAATCGTGAACATTCGAAGGCTCAAAGTGAGCATATAGGCATGATCCGGTGTCCGTCCCCGTCGTCGTCCACAATTTCAAAAAGGGCGCAGCAATACGTTCGCGCTTGGCCGATCAACTTGGAATTTTGTGGAGTGGGAATTTCTTTCTGATTGCGCCATTTCCTGATCATTGCCTATTTTTACATTTTTATGTGGAGCCTCCTTGTGTAGTGGCATTAAAATTGTGTTCGATATATCTTTTTCTTGCACACCAGATAGAGAAATCCTACATTTTACCCCATGTGAGAAATGTGAATTCTTATCTCACCCTCGTTATCTCACCCCGGTCGCACCCTGCGTTCAAATGTTCTTTTTTAACACTGGTTGTATAGGACGTCACGTAATTTCGTCGCTAAACTAGTGCCAATGGAGGTATGTAATTAATTAAGGTCAAGGTCATTTCTTGACCTGGGCTCAAGGTCATTAAAATATCGAAATTAATGACTTGTTTTTCTCAGTAATCTCTCAGCCTGTGAGTGTGAAATCATTGTTATTTGAAGCCTTCATGCATAGGGAGAATGAAATTTTATTTTGTTAATTTTGTTCGTGAAATTGGGGTTGCATGCTCACAAATAATAAAAAAAAAGCTTATCCAGAACGGATGTGCCGATATTCTTCTCCAGAGCCTGTGTGCCGATATTCCTGAAACTTGACATGTAGTATCAGGGACCTAAGCCCATCATGTTTTTATTCAAATGTTGTCATATTTTATGTCAAGGTCAATTTTCGAAACTGGCTTTCACATGGATAAAAGTGAAAACACTGGGTTTGTTTGGAAACTATTGCAGCCTGAGACTTGAAACTTGGCAGATGCAGTGACAACTTGTGAAGTCAATCATTACGAAACCTTGCCAATGCCATAGACAGAGATTTTTTAGCTTTAAAATTTGAAAATTTTCACCTGAAAATATTGATATTTTTTTTCTTATATTTGCTCAAAACATAGATTTTGAATCAAAAATAAGAAAAAAATAGCTGAAAATTTTGGAGAACATTTTTGTTACGTCGCAGATACGCTACGCACGCTCTATAGGCACGCAGCAAACGTTCAACGCGCGCCTCATACACGCTTTGGGTACGTTACTGAAGCAATCTCTCGTAAACTTAGAACGCGCATGTAGCGTACACTGTCGTTCAGGACTAGAATGTGTGCCAAACGCGTTCAAAGCGTCTTCAACGCGCATGTAACGCGCATGGACCTTATTCGAAACGTATAAGACACACTCCCGCGACATGCCGGGCTTCGAGAAAATTTAAACATGCTTAAAAATCTTTTGAGCCCAAACACGCGTGGAACACGCACCGACCTACAGCGACATATATCAACGTACACCAAGCGTAAAAAACGCGCATGTATCGCATTCCTAACGTGTCTCTGACGTGCTCCTGACGAACGCTGGATTTTACAATCTTGTCAACACGCCCGGTATGCGTTTGGCTTATACACTAATATGTGACTGCTATATTAGTCGTATTATCAACTAACACACTAAGGTCGTTCGCAGTCTCTTGCATTAGATTTCCGATTGTTTCAAGAATTATTACAATGGCTTCATCTTGACCAGCTGATTTACAATAAGCAATCTGCCAAATACATGTAAGTCGCCAAATTAACTTATGCCAGGCGTCTGGTAATAGCAGATACACCGAAAATTTGCTATTGACAGACGTCTGGTAATAGCACATTCACCGAAAATTTGCTATTGACAGACGTCTGGTAATAGCACATTTACCGAGTATTTGCTATTGACAGACGTCTGTCAATAGACTCTTCCAAAAAAAATACAGATTTCCTCGCACAATAAATACACAAAACTTCATTTCAGGACAAATACCTCAAATTTGGGAGAACAATAATTTTAAAGTGTTTGTACTCCGAATTTCTAACTTTGTTCATGAAATTTCCGATCGCAACGACGCCAAGGAGTCACGTCGACGTCATCAATTTTACTGCAACGTCACGGTTCTCGCGTACACAAAGGCGAAGCTCTGCGTTGCAGTATGGTGAAAAGTCGTTAGAAACGATACCTTTTTACATGAAATGTGGCCAGATGAAATGTCTATCAGGACTAGGGATGCCAGGAATAAGCATTTACAAACCTTCCATTGCGTACTTTAGGGTATATACATATAATGAAAAGGTTATTGAATGAAAATCGTAAAATATTCGGAACTCGTTCATATGGCTGAGATTCACTCGCAAGCTCGTGCGTCCTCGCCATATGAACTCGTTCAGAATAGTTTTCGACATTCATTCAATAACCTATTATTATTATTATTATTATTATTATTATTATTATTAACATATTGGATAATGTTTCGACTCGAAACGTTCGAATGCGTGAGCCAGTCATAGAGTCATTGAGCGAGTAAGTAAGTACAAGCAAGAAAGTACTTCAATTTAAAAGAGTTGCAGAAAGGTTGGTGAAACTTATAATCCCAAGGTACCTCAAAGTATAATTACTTGCGATTGGTGAGTCACGGACAAGCCCTGTTTTCCTATTGGAACCACTTTTATCTCATAACAATACGGAACTGATTCATTAGAATCTCTTCAATTTAGGGTTGATAACCATGCCAATGAACGCATAGTTCCCGAGACTACATGAAAAAGGTATGTAGGCAGAAGCAGGGCACGAATTAGTAACACAATCCGCATCTTGTAAAGCTAGAATGCCCATCTATCCAACAATCCAGGTAGTTCTGGTACCGTAGTAACCGGCGTTGTTTTTACTTTTTGCCATAAAATTCTTCCTGTGCATTTTTCAGGGGAAAATCTATCGAGAACGATGCAAACGTTCCACAATCTTGACTACAAGTCATTGCAAAGTGCTCGTTTGCTTACATTTTTGTGCGTATTTTGGAAAATACGAACAGTTTCTGTAGAAATCGGCCGAATAGGCCTTGGCCGAACCTTGTTTACCAACTTTGAATCGAATGTTTGGAAAAATTCTACAAAAACAGTTTTTCGTTCAAGCAGCAATAAAAAGTCAAGTTAATTCTCCATTAGATGCGCGTTTTACTTCATCGCAAACGTTTATATAACATTGAACAAAACGAGAAATGTATTCGCATCCATCAAATCTTGTAGCGAAAGCACCGTAGTAACCGGTGTTGGGACCGTTTCACCGGCGTCAACGTTGGACAGGGTGCTATACGTCTGTAACGTGTTATGATTTTTCTGAACTGAAAAGAAAAATCATTAATTCCTTTAAGTTTCTTAAATTTGTAAACCAAGTCACCATAAAATTCAGGTTAAAACCTTGTGGACCAAGCTGTTAAATATTCTCATTTGAAAGATTTTAAACAAGTGAGTAAACGATTTTGTATTTGTAAAGAGTAAATTAAACCGCGTGATTAAACAGTTAATAATGGCTTTAACCTCGAGTAGAGTTATGTGTATGGATGCGGGCGGGTGAAATGTCAGAAATGTATTTATCTCTAGCAATGCATCTGAAGAAGAGGTTGTGCTGTGTTCAAGTACCGAATAGTTCTTAAATTGCATGGTGTCTACGCTGCGTCCGTAGCATCTACCGTGACAGAACGCAAAAACGTGCGTGAATTGTTGCGTGAATTGTCGGTCAGTTGTAAGAAGATAAATCACTCGCGCTATGCGCTCGTGATTTGATCTTCTTTACAACTGACCTCCAAACAGTGAATTATTACTCAACAATTCACTGCTAGAGCTGATCTATTTCTTAAAAAGAACGTGCTAATAATCGTGATAGATCGTGGATAACCGTAAAGTACCTTAGCGCCTCCGTGACACACCGGCTTATGACCATCACGGCCTGTTATGGATATCGTACTACAACGTAAGAAAACAGAGATATATACACAGTGACCAACATCCAACGGCACGCTACGTTTCGAGCAAACGGAGCTGCCGTGACCGCCGGGAACATAGTGTAAACGCAGCATAAGCTTGAAACAGACAATTTCTCATCTTCCGAAAAAGGTAAAAGTAGGCAATTATCAGGAAATGGCGTAATCAGAAAAAAAAATCCCACTCCATAACCGTGGAGGAAAAAAACTAACTTGAAAATTAAATACTTATACTAAGATACTAAAATAAGATATAGTAAGCCGAGTGATCAGCTCAGAGATGATTCCCCAACAGGCGGCCACTCAGTTACCCGAACTTAACGTAGCATAAGCTTGAAATAGACAATTTCTCATCTTCCGAAAAAGGTAAAAGTAGGCAATTATCAGGAAATGGCGTAATCAGAAAAAAAATCCCACTCCATAACCGTGGAGGAAAAAAACTAAATTGAAAATTAAATACTTATACTAAGATAAGATATAGTAAGCCGAGTGATCAGCTATTTCCCACTATTTCCCAACAGGCGGCCACTCAGTTACCCGAACTTAACCAAAAATATATGGAAACGTAGATATGGTGCAAGCAGCACAAAAAATCAACACCAAAGATCCACAACAGAAGTATCGCCTTGTAACGTAGATTTTTATAGAATTTTGAGAATGTATTGCAACGTTCATTAAGTATGGTTTTGTCACAGTGGAAAGTTTTTTTTTTTTTTTTTTTTTTTTTTTTTTTTTTTTTTTTTATTAAAAATTTCTGGGAAATTCCCTTGCTCGAGGCAATATGAAAAGTCACCATCACAGTCATTAAAACCAACATGCATACCTGAATACCAAACGTTAATTACCAACTACTACATGATGGTGGCAACAAGGTGCGTGCATTTTATTTATGGGCTAGACCAAAAGACGTAAAACGTAATTTTCGTATATTTTTTTTTTTTTTATTTTTTTTTTTTCAAATAATTGCAGGCTTTACGTAGGTCTACACGCCTTTATCTAGTAAAAGGACAGGCTCCAGGGGTGGTAAGCAGATCAAGGTTTTGTCATGTTATTACAAGACATAAAGCACGCGGATTTTCCGTGTCTCTTCTCAATCTATCAAATAGGATGTCAGACATGCATCTTACGTACATCAATTGCATTGAACAGTTGATGCATATTTTTGCATATTTTATTATATTACTTTATAATGGGGTCTTGTGTTAATAGACGATCGTTTGATTAAATAATCTTAATTAATCAAAGTATCAAAGAAATACCGATGGACAAAATGTAAAAATAAATTAGGTAAGTAGTTTTAGAATCGTTCTTTCTTTTTTACATGTATGTCCTTAGTGCCATATGATTGTTATCGGGCTGACACTTTGACTTTTTGTAGCCGTATTTCAACTGTATTACTCCAGGGTGAATTATAAAATTATGGGTTTCTCTTGTCAACTTATACATATGTCGCCTCACTGAATCTGTGAGTCCTCGTCTTTGATTCATCATGGGGGTAATCATGACGATGATTCATTGACTAGTTAGAGATTCACCACGAGGACCGAACAACTATCTAAATGTTGTGAACCATTGCATAAGATGAGGGTGAGGTTAGGGCCCTGTAAAACCCGGTTTAAGACCCCAGTAATTTTATATTACTGAACGTTCCAAGGCGATACTTCTGTTGTGGTTCTATTTGTTTTATGTTCTGGAGTCGATTTTTTACGCTGTTTGAACCTTATGTACATTTTCATAGCTTTAGTTATGGTCGGGTAGCTGAGTGGCCGCCTATTGGTAAATAGATGCTCACTCGGCTTGCGATGTGTTCTCTAAGTACAAGTACCTAATTGCCAATTTGGTTTTATCCCGCCTCGGTTTTTTATAGTGGGAATTTCTTTCTGGTTGCGCCTTTTCCTGATCATTGCCTACTTGAAACTTTTTCATTATTAAGGACACGTCTTGCAAATGAATAATTGGTTATTTCAAAACTACAAGTCTATTGATTACCTGGATTTTTAATAAATGTTCTAATTTAAATCAAACGTGTAGAATGGTCCTTTTCGAGAAAAGCTTTTAATGGAGTCTCGACAAGAACCAGTCTGCACTGCCAAAGAAGCTGCCAATGTATGCTTGATTATTTTTTTTATCTAAGACCAGTGAACCAGCTGTGCAGTGCAAAAACAAGGGCACTTTCAGTCTACAGCTCAAAATACTTCTCCGTTTCGGATGTACAGAAATAACGTTTTCTCTTGGCAAGACATGCTTTTCTTATGAAATTCCTCTTAACCCGGAAGTAGAATAATTGGGAAAAATGTGTCGTATTATGTTTGTTTTATGTTTTATTCGATTATTAAATGTATGTTCGTAAGTAATTCTCTCTCTCTCTCTCTCTCTCTCTCTCTCTCTCTCTCTCTCTAGTTCATCATGTTAACTCGTTTAAGCCTGGCGTCCCTTTTATGGGACATAGGCAAACAGAATAGCCCCAGATGTGACGCCGCAGAACGCGGCGTCCCATCTGGGGCTATTCTGTTTGCTTATAGGAATTTCATCGAAAAATGGAGAAAAAAAAATAAAATCACTCCTAACACCCCTAAAAGTGAAAGTGGACCGATCCAATTGATATTGATGGGAGAATCCATTCGTCAAATATGGGTTAATGTCGTAGAATGGGCCTCGTGGGCAGAAAACTGAGGAGGTATGATATACAGATAGCTGCACTGAGTGAGACTAGGTTCGCAGAGTTGGGAGATCAAAGAAGTCGGTGCTGGATACAATTTCTTCTTGAGTGGATGCAAAGGTGAAGAGAGGCGTGAAGCAGGAGTTGGTTTTTGCCATTAAAACGGAACTTGTTGGTTAGCTTTCGGGATTGCCGAAAGGCATATATGACCGCCTAATGATATTTAGACTTCCACTGCCAGGCAATAAACATGCAACTATTGTCAGTGCTTATGCACCCACGATGACCAAGCCAAAAGAGGTTAAGGATAAGTTCTATAATGACTTAGACGACGTTGTTTCTGCAAAGCCCCGGACAGACAAGCTTATCATTCTTGATGACTTTAATGCCAGAGTTGGTACAGACTACCAGACCTGGGAAGGAGTTATAGGTCCAGAAGGTGTTAGAAAGTGCAACGTCAATGCATGGTCTCTTGCTTCTAAGGAAGTGTGTTGTTCATGATTTACCAATTACCAACACAGGCTACGTTCGGGGTTCTCCCAATGGTAAAATCTGCAAATCTACCAATGGTACTGTTGGTACCATTTTTACCAATGGTAACCAGAAAACCCTGAACGTTTTCTGCTGGCAATGGTACCATTGGTACCATTGGTAGATCATATGGTGGAATTTTTATCATATTGATCAATGCACCTCACTTGTTTTTGTCTTTCTTATTTACTTCATGTATAGTGTGTTATTTATAACAGTTACATTTGCATGTATGACAAAAGTATTGCTTATTTACGATATTCTAGACTGCTCCACTGCGCATGTGTCGGATTTGAAAATCCAATAACACAAGCAGACAGCCGTACGCCAATATTTACATCCAAGCATTCGTGGATGTAATAATTTTAGCTGCGATATCCCAATACTATAATTACCGTATACTGTTGTTGTCTGCTCGCAGATGTGTAGCTATGTCGTTATCAATGAAACCATATCAGGTGTTGAAAACAATTAGGGACCGACCATTTGATATCCTGGGGGGGGGGGGGGGGGGGCTGGGTTTTTTCTCCTGACACTGGAATTTTTTTTCACTGACAAAGGGAAGCATGATTTTTTTTTCTGTCAGCATTCAAAACCATTTATTTTTTTTCAAGTACCATTGAAACTGACTTTTTTTTTTATTACCATAGAACACTATATATGTATAGGCTTTAATACAAGCTTTAAATATGTTAATCTAAAGAAAATTTCTTCTTTTTGCTGACTTTTGTGAATCTTTAAAGTTATTTTTGGCTCGGAGATACCCTAGTCAGTTTTTGTTCTTTTATGCTTGTCAGTCTTTAAATGATTTTTGTGAATCTTTTTTGTTAGCTCACCAGAGCCGTTAGGCTCACAAGGTGAGCTTATAGGATGGCCATGATCCGGCGTCCGTCCGTCCGTCGTCCGTTGTCCGTTCACAATTTCAAAGATCTTCTTCTCTGAAACCGCTTGGCCAACCAAAGCCAAATTTTATATGAAGCATCTATAGGAAGGGGGAACCAATGTGTATATAAGAAATCCAGGTCACATGACCAAGATGGCCGCCATGCCCATATATGGTAAAAACCCTTCAAAAATCTTCTTCTCCAGAACCGGTGGACTGATTTCAACGAAACTTGGCATGAAGCATTGATGACTCAAGCACTACAATGTGTATATAAATCATGACACTGTGATGACCTTGACCTATTTTACGGCAAGGTCAACATAGGTCGCCAATGCATTTGAATGGGGAAAACTTTTAAAATGTCATTTAAATTGAAAGTCTTGCAGGAAATGGGCAGTAGGACTGAATATTAATGATTCTGAAAAAAATTGGACCCCAGGGGCTCATATGCCCCCACCCCGGGGCAATATACATGTATATTACCATAATATTCAAACATCATCTCCTATGAAACCGGTTGGCCAATCAAAGCCAAATTTTATGTGAAGCATCAATAGGAAGGGGTAATCAATGTGTTTATAAATAATCCAGGTCACATGACCAAGATGGCCGCAATGCCCATATATAATAAAAAACCTTCAAGAATCTTCTTCTCCAGAACCGGTGGATCGATTTCAAAGAAACTTGGCATGAAGCATCGATGGCTAAAGTACTACAAAGTATATATAAATCATGACCATGTGATGACCTTGACCTTTTTTATGGCAAGGTCAACATAGGTCGCCAATGCATTTGAATAGGGAAAACTTTTAAAATGTCATTTAAAGTGAAAGTCTTGCAGGAAATGGGCAGTAGGACTGAATATTAATGATTCTGAAAAAAAAAGGACCCCAGGGGCTCATCTGCCCCCATCCCGGGGCAATATGTATATTACCATAATATTAAAACATCTTCTCCTCTGAAACCACTTGGCGAATCAAAGCCAAATTTTATGTGAATAAAATATGTGAAGCATCTATGGAAATTGGGGAATTAATGTATATATAAATTATCTAGTTCACATGACCAAGATGGCTGCCATGCCCATATATGGTAAAAACCCTTCAAAAATCTTCTTCTCCGAATCTGATGGTTCGATTTCAAAGAAACTTGGCATGAAGCACCAAAGGCTGAAGTACTACAATGTGTATATAAATCATGACCCTGTGGTCACCTTGACCTATTTTACGACAAGGTCAACATAGGTCGCCAATGCATTGGAATGGGGAAAACTTTTAAAAAGTCATTTGAGGTGAAAATCTTGCAGGAAATGGGTAGTAGGACTAAATAATAATGATTCTGAAAAAAAAATGGACCCAAGGGCTCATATGCCCACACCACGGGGCAATATACATAAATATTGCCATAATATTCAAACATCTTCTCCTCTAAAACCACTTTTCCAATTGAAGCCAAATTTTATGTGAAGCATCTATAGGATGGGGGAACCAATGTATATATTAATAATCTAGGTCACATGACCAAGATGGCCACCATGCCCATATATGGTAAAAACCCTTCAAATATCTTCTCTGAAACCAATAGATTGATTTCAGTGAAACTTGGCGTGAAGCATCCATGGCTATAGTACTACAATGTATATATAAATCATGACCCTGTGATGACCTTGACCAAGTTTATGGCAAGGTCAACATGGGTTGCCCATGCATTTGAATGGGAAAAACTGTTAAAATGTCATTTGAAGGGAAAAGCCAGCAAGAAATTGGCAAATGGACAGAATATTGATTATTCTGAAGAAAAGAAAACGGCCCAAGGGCTTCATCTGCCCCTGCACTGGGGTTAAATACCATAATATTCAAACATGTTTATTGGTATATGCAGCAGACTCAGGTGAGCATTTACAGGACCGTTGGTCCTCTGGTTATTTATGACTCGGAGATACCCTAGTCATTTTTTGTTCTTTTATGCTAGTCATTCTTTAAATGGCCAAAGACAAGAAAGCCAGAGAATTACAAATACTTTATTTAAAGTAAATTTTGATCACATATACATGTAATTTTGTCTGAGTACATGTACCATGGTATTGTGTTATTTCTGCCTTTAATCATACATAGATGGTGGGTATGCATACTTCATAGAACCAGATTTCACAATCAAAGTTTTGAGCAGAAAACGAAACTCTAACATTTTAACTTGAAAATGGTCATTTTTACAGCAGTAAAAAGCAGTATATCATAGGCATGTTTATGTAAGCATATACATTCTAAGCCAATGTACTTGTTGTTTCAATTCTGGTTTTGTCAAATTACAAACAATAAAACTGTTCATTTGTCAGTTGATTTGTGCAATCTATATACAATATGTTATATACAAGAATGGGTAGAAAAAATGGAAAGTTCTATGAAGTGACAAATCAGCAACAAAAAACCGTCATCTGACACAAAGGGTACACACTGACAGAATATGGTTTTAATAGAGGATTGAAAGTTTGGATTTATGAAGTAGAGTGTTTGCCAATTCTATGTAGCAAAAGTGTCCAAGAAGCAGATCTTAGACTTTGTTTAATTCCATTTGCTGTAACCAGGTTTTCTTATCATAGGCCATCATATTAAAGGCTCAACTGATTATAGACAACAAGATGGGAGAAGGTAGCCAAACTTATTCAGTATTATACAATCACCAGGGAATCTGGATGATATTCTATACTGTTTTATTGACATTTTGTATTCAGTTTAATTCAAGTAAAACCATTTTTTTTTTTAATTCTGGAAGAGCCAGATTATTTTTTTGTCTATAAATGAAAGCCAGATATTTTTTTTTCACTAGCCCAAAGCCAGGATATTTTTTTCTGGCATTTTTAAAGACAGATTATTTTTTTAAATAAAAACCCAGGCCCCCCCCCCCCCCCCCAGAAAGTCAAATGGTCGGTCCCTTAGCCAGTTTATTGTTTCTTTTAGCACAAATCTAACAGCAGAAAAAAGGTCTCGTTAAAAACATTAAATAGGCCTGTGTGCGGTAATTGTTGAATTTATGATTCCACAGTTGTACAACATGTACAATGAATATTACTGCTTGCAAATGATGGTAGATTTAAACATAGCCTGTACATATAATAGAAACTGGTCATAGAATTATGATACAACTTTTAAAAACAAGTTCGATGTGATCGAACCCGTATCTGAACATATAATTGAGCAGTGCCATGAAAAACCAAACGTTTTGCATATATATGCAAAAGCAAAGACGCAGATCAGCTTCGCTTTCTTTCCTCAACCTCCATCTCGAACTAGAGCTATAAAAGCAAACAGTTTAAAAAGTCAATAAAATCACACAATTATCAATTGAACATATTAACACTACATGGAGCGTTATCACCATTTTCTGAAAATCTAATGCGTGTGTAGAACCAGGTAATTAAGAGATGACAGGTTTATGTATTATTTTAATAGACGCTGTGGTTGCACGACAAGAAACACAGAAAAAGGGGCATTTGGTCGTATACAAGCCGATGTGTGCAGCAGAATATAAAAGACACAGAAGAATCTTTCGTAGTTCAAAAGACACGGCTAACAAACCTTTAAATGCGTAACCGCCGGTTAAGAAAGAAAATCCGATTCACGCCCTTCCGGTTCCGCATATGAAGACCAAGAAAAGGTAAACAAAACATACACTACTAGGATCGATTGGTGATTATATTTTAGTACAGAAATATATCGATTATCTATGAATGCTATTTTGTCACTTATTTACTATTGTAACTCAGCACCAAAGTAGCTCGCAAAATAATTTGATGGTCTTTGAGTTATTTATTCTCTTCTTCGAACATGGTGTTCCAACAAGGCCAAAGTCGGCGAAATACAACTAAAAATTGGACAATTTGCTGGTAAATATCAAATTTTAGTGATTGTTCCACGACAAATTTACAGATATGTATTAACTAAATTGCATCTGATGTCTGTGCCAGTATTTCGTTGTGTTAGTGCCCGTCATTATCGATTTGAAGGGAAGGAAAAGATGGGTACGCATTTAATCATTAAAATATGAAGGATATATTTCAAGATACGTTTGAAAACCTCAACCTGTTCAAGTTATGGTATTTATTTCCCTGTAAAGCGTTTTGAAAGACATAAAACCAAGAAAAAAGAAATTAAAGTATACATAATGCTGTAAAATCGTCTTCATGAACAGGAATATCATGCATGTGAAAAATCTATTGTATTACATGTATTTCATAGACAGTTTGTATTATTTTATATCAAACATTTTCACTGCAAATATCACAAACACACCAAATTTGAGTAAGCAACTATTAAGAAAGGATGAGAGAATGTGACAATAATCTTCAGCGTAAAACAATTAACAAAAACAAATACTTTAATACATGTGTTCTATAATGACTATATTGCTATCATTCTAATGATTAAATTCGTAACCGAAATGTTGACACAGCTTTTAACCACATATGCATAGAATGCATTGGCCAGAGGCAACGAAACTGTCACCAGACCTCACACAATGTTAAAATCATCTGCGCACTGTATTGCTTTCCGTTAATATGGACGTAATGAGCGGAAATCTAGAAATATCCCTGCGACTGACCCACATTTTCGTCGCGTACAATGCGATCCCAACATGTGTTTGGGGTAGGGAATAAAAATCATGATTATAAAGAAAAAAAACTGGAAATCCTTTGGGGTCCAAATATAGCAATGTCTAACTAATAAAATAGCATTGAGAGAATTATAATATTTGTCTTCGAATCGAAATATTTTACTCGGAAACACGAGCTGCAAAAGTTCGTTTACCTTTTGTTGGTCATCTAATGCGAAACCGGAAGGACATGAATCGGATTTCTTTTCTTAACCGCGGTTACGCATTTAAAGGTTTGTTAGCCGTGAAAGACGAGTGTGCTATTTTTTCAATATGTGGATATAGCTATTTCTACTACTATTGTAAACCGTTAATAAGCAAGCCTGTTTTTCTTTTACCACGTGCCGCCAATGATCTACAAACACATAATTAATGAGCCGCCTCGTGGGAAAACTAACAATCTGCGTAGACTAGGCGAAAACAAAGAAGCAGATAAGCTTCGCGGTAACCGCGAAGCTGATCGATCAGCGCTTTTGTTTTCGATTCACGGATAGCGCAATTCCTCTTCGTCTAAAATCCAAAATTTCATGCTTCTAGCTGTCTTCTGCGACTGTACAGGTTGGCTTGTGTCGGACCTGTTCAAAAACCACATTATTGGTTTTCCCACGAGGTGGCTCAAATGTCTATGCTATACAGCCGATTCAGTGTGGGGGAAGCCTTTCTTAAAATAGAAAATCCGATTATCATAAAGGCTGTGACTCAGGTCATGTAAACAACTTTTGATTGGTTGGCCCCATGGAAACAGCGTGTAAACAAGTGGCCATTATTGGGCGTTCAGCTGGCGTGTGATTGATAATGAACTCGCTCAGCCTAGCGGGCTATACGAAATTCATGATATATTTTTAGGCTCGCCATATTGAATCACGTGACTTTTCCCGCGTTGGTAGAATTACTCACGCTGTAGTCTGTCTGCGGCTACGTTCGGGGTTCTCCCAATGGTAAAATCTGCAGATCTACCAATGGTACTGTTGGTACCATTTTTACCAATGGTAACCAGAAAATCCTGAACGTTTTTCTGTTGTCAATGGTACCATTGGTACCAATGGTACCATTGGTAGATCACATGGTGGAATTTTTATCATATTGATCAATACACCTCACTTGTTTTTGTCTTTCTTATTTACTTCATGTATATTGTGTTATTTATAACATTTACATTTGCATGTATATACATGCAAATGTAAATGTTATATATAACACAATATAAAAAGTATTGCTTATTTACGAAATTAATGATATATTTTTAGGCTCGCCATATTGGTTTGGTTGATTGGTTCGTATATATTCCGCCGATTACGACGCACCTCGTTTATCCCACGAGTTCAGGAATCCCTTCACCTATCCCTTCACCACTCCGCAGTGACAGGATTAATGACCACCACCATACACCATAACCCTAACACATATTTGAATCCTGCCAATGAGGATTTCCCTCCCTTTGTTCCTTAACCTTACCACGTCACTGATATACCATACTACCCAAAGCCCCTTTTCCCCAGATACAACAGTGACGCGGGCTGCCTGAGGTGGAGGAAAGCCAGGACACATCTCGGCTTCCCGGAACGTGCCTGTGAAACCACCGCATTCGGAAGGCGACAGCCAGACCACATACATTCCGTGGGGTTCTTGATATTTTTCAACAGAAATATATTTCGCCCAGACCCGGACGCGAACCCGCGACCTACGGAATAGGTATGTAGTCTAGAAATCCCTGCACGGAACCCCTAGACTATTCCGTGACTTTTCCCGCGTTGGTAGAATTACCCACGCTGTATTCTGTCTGCACCATTTGCTGCCGTATGTTGGTAACATTGGTACCATTGGTACCAATGGCATTACCAATGGTACCATTGGTAAAACCTTGAACGGAATTTGTCTACCAATGGTACCATTTTTACCATTGGAAAAAAACTACGAACGCACGCACAGTCTTCCGTCTACCTACTCGAACCGAAACATCCTGCTGGATGCACCCCCGATCCAAACACTGGCAACTCATAGACTATGTCATAGTAAGAAAGACAGACAGGCAGTGTGGTGTCAGAGTGACAAAGACTATGTGTGGGGCGGACCGCTGGACAGATCACAGACTGGTGGTCAGCAAACTCAAACTTGGAATCCAGCTTGAGATTTATACGCCCCAAGGAGAATGGACGTCTCAAAGCTTTTTTAAATGACAGTTGCGACCAAGTGGATGCAATCAATCTCAGTTCAGAGAACCCATAAGAAAACTGGACAGTTATTCATAAAAACTAAAAAGGTATAAGTAGGCAATGATCAAGAAATGACGCAATCAGAAAGAAATTCCCACTCCAAAAACTGAAGTGGGAAAAACTAAATTGACAATTAGGTACTTATACTAAGAAAACATATTGAAAGCCGAGTGAGCAGCAGTTTCCCAATAGGCGGCCATTCAGTAACCTAAACCTAACTAAAAATATGGAAAAGCACATAAGGTGCAAACAGTACGAAATACACTTCAACATCAAGACATAAAACAATAAGAACCAATAACATAAAAACAGCAAGAATAAACGGTTCATTCTTCAGCTGCAACTACTAAAGGACATGCATCTCGCAAACATCAAGACTGGTTTGACGAGAACGATGAAAACTCAGAGGCTTCTTGAAGAAAATCACCAGTTGCACAAGGCACATCAAGATGATAATAGGTCAGTATCCACGAAAACAGTCTACAGCAACATTTGTTAGACAGCTCAGACCAAGCTCATGAATATGCAAGACTCTTGGCTGAGAAAGAAAGCAGAAGAATTCCAGTCTTTTGCCGCCAGAAAAGACATGAAGGAATTCCATGATGCACTGAAAACCATTTATGGTCCAAAAAGTTCTGGGACCACCACATTGCTCAGTACAGAGAACCAATCTTCTTTCAGATAGAAAAGTACAAGTAGGCAACGATCAGGAAATGGCGCAATCAGAAAGAAATTCCCACTCTAAAAACCGAGGTGGGAAAACTAAATTAACAATCAGGTACTTATACTACGAAAACATATCGTAAGCCGAATGGACAGCCATTTTCCCAATAGGTGGCCACTCAGCCACCCAGACTTAACTAAGATATAAAACATACATAAGGTGCTAACAGCAAAAAAATCACACCTAGACATAAAACAACGAGCAAATTCAGAGAATTTAGGTCCCCGCCTTGATTGTTTAGTTACACAAATATAATCTGACAATAACGTATATATGAACCAATACACTTTCTCAGTGTAAATGCCCGAAAAACGACTAAGTTCAAATTGTGAAAAAGTAATAAAAATTAACCAGAGGATCATAAGCAAACTACATGCATATCTTCAAAGGATGGTCAAGACATCTGTAAAGTTTCATAAGAATCTGAATAAAACTGTAGGAGGAGTTGCGCACACAAGGTACCCATTGTCCATTAACTTTCATTGTAAAAAAAAAAAAACAACGAAAAATGACTAAGTTCAAATTGCGAAAAAAGTGTGAAAAATTAATCTGAGAATCATATCCAAATCACATGCATATCTTCAAAGGATGGTAAAGACATCTGTAAAGTTTCATAAGAATCTGAGTAAAACTGTAGAAGGAGTTGCGCCCACAAGGTACCCACTGTCTATTCACTTTCATTGTCAAAAAAAAAAAATAAATAAATAAATGAAAAATGACTAAGTTCAAATTGTGAAAAAAGGGTAAAAAATTAATCTGAGGATAATATCCAAATCACATGCATATCTTCAAAGCATGGTCAAGACATCTGTAAAGTTTCAAAAGAATCTGAGTAAAACTGTAGGAGGAGTTGTGCCCACGAGGTACCCACGGTCCATTCACTTTAATCGTCAAAAAACCCCGAAAAATGACTACGTTCAAATTGCGAAAAAAGTGTGAAAAATTAATCTGAGGATTATATCCAAACCACATGCATATCTTCAAAGAATAGTCATAACATCTGTAAAGTTTCAAAAGAATCGGAATAAAACTGTAGGAGGAGTTGCGCACACAAGGTACATACTCCTATAGGGGGACGGAAGGACGGAAGGACAGACGGACGGACGGACGGGACGGACAGACGGACGGACGGAATGACGGAAAGCCAAAAACCATCTCCCTCCGCTTTTCTTCGAAAAGGCGGGGGACAATAAGAACCACCACAGATGCTATCTTCGAACAGTGGACTGAACACTTAAATAGCATGCTCAATCTGACATCAAAATGTGCAGATGCAGTTTCTGTCGAGGTCTATAAGGCTGGGGACTACCCATGGCAGAGAAAATGACAAAACTGTTTCACTGTATGTTGAGAAAGGAGGCTATCTCACGAATATTTTAGGATGCATCCATGTAATCCACCAATACATAGGGAAAGGAAATCCTCAAGTCTATGACAATCACAGAGGCATATCTCTCCTTGCAATAGCTGGAAAGATACATGTACTAGCAAACTTCCAATTGAATCGCTTGAATATTTATCTTGACCAGACGGGATTTATTCCAGAAAAAAAGTCATTGTGGTTTCACGAAAGACAGAGTGACAATAGACATGATCTTCACAACAGAAAAAAAAACGCTACAAAGACACCCTCAAAGCCTCACCGAAGGACATCAAGATACCAATAGAGTCTTGAGAACAGGCTGCACATGACCGATCAAAGTGGCGCAGTCTCATCAACAAAGGGGCACCTCATTATGAAGAAAAAAGAGAATCTGTGAAGCTGAAAGAAAGCGCAGAGAGCGCAGAGAGCGCAAAGCCAGAGTCATTAGGCCATCACCAGTCTTTTCAACATTGACTTGCTCTACTTGCAACCGGCTGTTTAGAGCTAAATGGCTAAATCATCCATCAAAGAACTGACAGACACACACGAACAATCTTATAATCAAGAAATACAGATGGTCTTTCTCAAGAGCCAAATTTCACGGAAGAAAACCCAATGGCTTAGTTGCTTTACAAGAAATTTCAGAAACATGTTGATCCCGTTAGTTTTCGGTGATAGTAAGTCCAAGGTATTTGGCGGACTAAACTGTTCCAATGTTTGTTGATGCAGATAGTACACTTAGTTGAAGTGTACTTGATTGCTACTATGGGAGATGCCGAGTCACCCTCATTAAATTACATTTTGCAACGTTAAATTTCATTTGCCGATCGGACTCGGTACTAAGCTGGTGATTATATTGAGTTTCCAAATTCTACAAGACCACCTGACAGCATTTTACATTAGGAGATAAAAAATTAAACTGAGATCCTTTAAACGCAGTGAACATATTAATGAAAAAGGGGTGGGTCATACTGCGGTTTCGGCTACTCAAGCTTCATCAGTGACCCTTTAGATTTGGCAATATGGAGCCAAAGAGAATTGCTGTAAATTTGCAATTTTCAAGAGGGCAGTCAACACAAAGACTAGTATTTGACCGATTTATGCCATTGCGTCAATATAATTCTTGTAACAGGTTCAGTCCGCAAAATTACAGACAGATTTATTTGGTTGGGACTCGGATCCAGGTTGTGGTCAGGGGGTCAGTATGTATCGGAATTTCCAAGTAAAACAATTAGGGCGGCACTCCACGTAATATTCTTTATGAGGTGTATGAAGTATCTGGCAGATTCAGATATGCAACTGATTCCTAGGCGCATACATGTCATTGGTTCATCCTCAGCTCGAGCGTGGGTCTCCTACTTGATGACAGTGATCCAGGCCTCCATGGTTTCCGTTTTGCAGAAGTCTACTTGATTGATACTATGGGAGGTGCCGAGTCATCCCCCATTAAATGACATTTCGCGACGTTAAATTAAATTTGTCGATCGGACTCGGTACTAAGCTGGTGATTATATTGAGTTTCCAAATTTTACAAGACGATCTGACAGCATTTCGCAGTAGGAGACCGATTTGCAAATAAAATTATGCCATTGCGTCAATATAATTCTTGTAACAGGTTCAGTCCGCAAAACTACAGACAGCTTCAATTGGTTGGGACTCGGATCCAGGTTGTGGTCAGGGGGTCAGCATGTATCAGAATTTCCAAGTAAAACAATTAGGGCATTGGGCTTTTATCACTCCACGTAATACTCTGTTTGAGGTGTATTAAGTATCTGGCAGATTCAGATATGCAACTGATTCTCCTATGCAGAAAATGGAAGGCGCATACATGTCATTGGTTCATCCTCAGCTCGAGCTTGGGTCTCCTACTTGAAGACAGTGGTCCAGGCCTTCATGGTTTCCGTTTTGCAGAAGTCTACTTGATTGATACTATATGGGAGATGCCGAATCACCCCCCATTAAGGTCAGGGTGATGTAAAACGTCGTTATGCAGCGTTACGTGCGACGTTGCTTTGCGACGCCAGCGAAACGAGAATCGACGCTCTTATGTCGCGCCTTTTTGAACCCGAGAAATTTACGTCATTTAGTACGAATTTTACATTTTTCTCCATTAAAGACTGCGACAAGTTTTACCAAAACGCAGATAATGAGAATTTCTGCGGTAAAAGGCATTTATTGTATGTAATTCTTGCGCCAGTCGCACATTGAAATGCAACGCGTGTTCGCGCCACGACGTTACGTTACGTCGCGGAAAATACCAAAAACGCACTACCCTACATATCAAAACCTCAGATAGCAAGAAAACGAGCACGGTTGTCAAGGACTTTTTTCAAGCAACCTGTTCCAAACTGATTCACGCAGATAATATCAGATTGTTTTGTGTGTTTTTTTTTTCAAATTCATCGTGGAATTTAGGAGAAAAATGTGTTTGTGTGCGAAATCCTACATCTATTTCCCTTTTCCCCATTGAGTTCAATGGCAAAAATGGTGTTTTTGGATTGCACGTAGCTCAAAAACTAATCCGGTAGTCAAGGAATATTTTGCATATTCCGATGGGGGAGCATTTAATACATCGATATGCAAAAAATAAGAAAATTCCATGGTGGCGTTTTTACAACACCCTGACCTTTCCAAATTCTACAAGACGAGCTTTAGGAGACCGATTTGCAAATAAAATTATGTCATTGTGTCAATATAATACTAGAGGACCATTGGTCCTGTAGCTCACCTGAGAGATTATCACATTGTAAGCTCATGAGATTTAAATTAATTGAGAATCGACCAATGAAAGTCTATGCATGGACACTATTGACCCCCGGGGCATGGCCAAATTTGACCCAGGGGCATGACTGGCACAATTTATAATGGGGACTACCAAACATTGCTACATACAAAATATAGAAGCTCTGGGCCTTTTGGTTTCAGAGAAGAAGTTTTTTTTAGTTTTTCCCATTGTAAGTCTATGGAGACTATCTACCCCCAGGGCGTGGCCAAATTTGACCCCAGGGGCATGGCTGGCATAATTTATGTAGAGGACCATTAGCCATTGCCACATACCAAATATCAAAGCTGTGGGCCTAATGGTTTCAGAGAAGAAGATTTTTTAATTTTTTTCCCATAGTAAGTCTATGGAGACTATCAACCCCCGGGGCGTGGCCAAATTTGACCCCAGGGGCATGAATGGCACAATTTATGTAGAGGACCATTAGCCATTGCTACATACCAAATATCAAAGCTGTGGGCCTAGTGGTTTCAGAGAAGAAGATTTTTTTAGTTTTTCCAATTGTAAGTCTATGGAGACTATCGACCCCCGGGGCGTGGCCAAATTTGACCCCAAGGGCATGGCTGGCACAATTTATGTAGAGGACCATTAGCCATTGCCACATACCAAATATCAAAGCTGTGGGCCCTGTGGTTTCAGAGAAGAAGATTTTTGAATTTTTTTCCCATAGTAAGTCTATGGAGACTATCGACCCCCGGGGCGTGGCCAAATTTGACCCCAGGGGCATGAATGGCACAATTTATGTAGAGGACCATTAGCCATTGCTACATACCAAATATCAAAGCTGTGGGCCTAGTGGTTTTAGAGAAGAAGATTTTTTTAGTTTTTCCTATTGTAGGTCTATGGAGACTATCGACCCCCGGGGCGTGGCCAAATTTGACCCCGGGGACATGATTTGCACAATTTATGTAGAGGACCATTAGCCATTGCCACATACAAAATATCAAAGCTGTGGGCCCTGTGGTTTCAGAGAAGAAGATTTTTGAATTTTTTTCCCATAGTAAGTCTATGGAGACTATCAACCCCCGGGGCGTGGCCAAATTTGACCCCAGGGGCATGAATGGCACAATTTATGTAGAGGACCATTAGCCATTGTCACATACCAAATATCAAAGCTGTTGGCCTAGTGGTTTCAGAGAAGAAGATTTTTTTAGTTTTTTTTCCTATTGTAGGTCTATGGAGACTATCGACCCCCGGGGCGTGGCCAAATTTGACCCCAGGGGCATGATTGGCACAATTTATGTAGAGGACCATTAGCCATTGCCACGTACAAAATATCAAAGCTGTGGGCCCTGTGGTTTCAGAGAAGAAGATTTTTTTATTTTTTTTCCCAAAGTAAGTCTATGGAGACTATCGACCCCCGGGGCGGGGCCAAATTTGACCCCAGGGGCATGAATGGCACAATTTATGTAGAGGACCATTAGCCATTGCTACATACAAAATATCAAAGCTGTGGGCCTAGTGGTTTCAGAGAAGAAGATTTTTTTAGTTTTTCCAATTGTAAGTCTATTGAAACTATCCACCCCCGGGGCGTGGCCAAATTTGACCCCAGGGGCATGGCTGGCACAATTTATGTAGAGGACTATTAGCCATTGCCACATACCAAATATCAAAGCTGTGGGCCCTGTGCTTTCAGAGAAGAAGATTTTTTAATTTTTTTTCCCATAGTAAGTCTATGGAGACTATCGACCCCCCGGGGCGTGGCCAAATTTGACCCCAGGGGCATGAATGGCACAATTTATGTAGAGGACCATTAGCCATTGCTACATACCAAATATCAAAGCTGTGGGCCTAGTGGTTTCAGAGAAGAAGATTTTTTTAGTTTTTCCCATTGTAAGTCTATGGGACGTATCTGTTGCCATGGAAACCACAATTTTGATACAATCTGCTCCAAAACCTAATGCCATCAATCCCCCAACCCAATTATGGTTCACATTAAATTTGATCAAGATCGGCCTACTAGCTTCAGAAATATTCTTCTTTGAAATTGTGGACGGACGACGACGACGACGGACGACGACGAACGACGACGACGACGGACGACGGATGCCTGCCTATCCTATAAGCTCACCTGTGAGCCTTCGGCTCAGGTGAGCTAATAACAGGTTCAGTCCGCAAAATTACGGACAGCTTTAATTGGTTGGGACTCGGATCCAGGTTGTGGTCAGGGGGTCAGCATGTATCAGAATTTCTAAGTAAAACAATTAGGGCGTTGGGCTTTTATCACTCCACGTAACTGATGATGAGCTGTATGAAGTATCTGGCCGATTCAGATATGCAAGTGATTCCTATGCAGAAAGTGGAAGGCGCATACATGTCATTGGTTCATCCTCAGCTCGAGCGTGGGTCTCCTACTTGATGACAGTGATACAGGCCTTTATGGTTTCCATTTTCGCGGCATAATTTTCGATCGGTCTGTAAGCTAGATTGGTTCTATTTGATATCTGAATCTGTATCTGAATGGTTTACTGCATGGTGACACGCCAAACTGACAATACTTCACCAGGGGATGTGTCCTATCATAAGTATCATGAGTGTATGTAGCTTTTTTTCCTACGTTAACTCCGGTATAGTGTTTTTGATAATGATAATCGTGGCTTCCAGTCTTAGTTGAAGTAGGACGTCTCATTACTTATAGTACCCAATATATATTGCTTACAGTGATTGATCCTCTATGTCTTGTTTTATGCCTTGGTGTTATTTTTTTTTTTTTTTGTGCTGTTGGCGCCTTATTTATGTTATCATATTTTAGTTAAGTTTAGGTAACTGAGTGGCCACCTATTGGGAAAATAGCTGCTCATTCGGCTTACGATATGTTTTCATGGTATAGGTGCCTGATTGTTAATTTAGTTTTTTACCACCTCGGTTTTTGGAGTGGGAATCTTTTTCTGATTGCGCTGCCTACTTGTACCTTTCTATTATTCCTTTTTATCCATAGGACAATCACATAGTGCTCTCCTCCTTCAGTTATCTCATTTATTTATTAACAATAACAATATTTAAAGAGGGTAAGCACATTTAACCTTACGGCTATTATTCTACCATGTGGCCCTCTAAAACGACGAATAAATTACAGCAACATATTTACAATATATACATAGTATTAAAATGTTCGATAGTTTCGTTAAAGGAGCTGCTGTGAGACTAAAATATTCTTTATCACAGCTTTTATTGCTAGAGTTTAGGAAAGAATGCATCCTGTTTTGTTGGTACATTATACCTTAGAGCCCACGGGAGTGGCTAACATGTGGCGGAAACCAATGTCCAGACAGCATGCGCCACCCCGTGAGCTCATTGGTAGTATTTCTTAAAGTAGAGCTCCAGAACGAAACTAGATACCAGGTCATTAGTTTTAAAAGGCACATAAAACTCCTAGATAAAGGATAAAAGGTGCAAGCGAATTAAGAAATATACGCTTATAAATAATGCATGTAAAATATGATGATTTGTTAAAAAGTGATTATAAATGAAATTGCTCAATATTGTCATCTAGCACATTTCTAAGTGTAATTTTAAAACCACCAAGAGATTGTGAGTTTCTAAGATCAACGGGAAGTGAATTCCATAATCTCGGATCTGAGACAGAGAAGGAACGGTCGTATACTGTAGTTGTTGATCTCGGAACCGCAAGAGTGCCATTGATCGATGATCTCAAGTTTCAGCTACTGGTTTTAATAAATCAGTAATATATACTGAGGCGATTTCTGATCGATAGATTTAATTGGGCACGCGTTTTAGTAGATTTCAGTGTCGTCTATGTAAAAAATACTGTAAGGCAGCTGATCAGGTTGTAGAATGTGCAGATTGTGAAAAGCGTTTCCACGCATCATGTGCCAACCTTGGAAAGGAAGAATTGCTAGAATTAGAATCCGGTAGTGAATCTTGGTATTGTTCAAACTGCAAGGCTGAGTGTAGCCTTTGCAGTGGATTAGTTCTCAATTGCCACAAGGCGGTTCAGTGTGACAAATGTGATATGTGGGTGCACAATGACTGCTCTTTTCTATCCGATTCACAATATGAAACCATGCAAAACACAAACTGTACTTGGATTTGTCCAAAATGTGATTTCTTCAATTTTTCTGACTCTTTTTTTGACGAACAGTTAAATTTGGAAAGTGAAAATAGGTTGAATCCACTTGGAAACAGTGATAAAACTAAGTCCTCAGCACCCTCAACTTTGACAAGCAAAAGCAAGTTTATTGGTGGGTTGAAATTTTTCAGTATAAACATCAACAGCATTAGAGGTAAAAAGCTTGAGTTGTTGGCTTTCATTAATCTTCATGAACCTCAGATTGTAGCGATTCAAGAAACAAAGATTGACAGTTCTATTTCAAGTTCAGAATTGTTTCCGGAAACTTTCCCATATAGTGTGTACAGGAAGGACAGAACTCTTGATGGTGGTGGTGTCATGTTACTTATTCACAAGGATATCCCACACATGCCAATGACAGAATTAGAAAATAAGTCAGAATCAGTTTGGGTAAAAGTATTCGCTAATAAAACCGCACATTTTGTTGCAAGCTGGTATAGGCCGCCCCATAGTGATGAAAACTTGACACCTTTGGAAGACCTACAGAAATTTGATACTTTGTTCAGAGAGCAGCTTAACAAAATTGGGGATAAACATAAAGGAAATAAACCCCCCTCAGTTCACGTTCTAGGGGATTTCAACTTTGGAGATATTGTTTGGCCGGACAGACACAATAAATGTGGGTCACCATTGAGTAGGATTGAAGGTCAAATTTTGGTTGACATTATTAATGATCATGGATTTGATCAATTAGTCCACTTCCCTACCAGAGAAAGAAATACTTTGGACTTGATTATCACTTCTCTTCCCAATCAGTTTGTAGACATTCACTCCCCAGATTGTCTCAGTGATCATGATATTGTTTCTGGAACGCTGAAGATTGTTATTCCCCCCATTAAGAAACCTCGGAGGAAGTTGTATCGGTACCAGAAAGGTGATTATGAATCTATGAGGGCAGAAACATTAAAATTTGCAAAGGAAAAGTATTTCAATGGCCACTCGGATACCCGTTCGGTTCAGGAAAATTTCAATCTTATTACATCTTTCATTCAGGACTCGGCAGATAAGCATATCCCATCAAAAACAAGTCACTCTGTCTCTTCTGTCCCATGGATAACTCCTGAGATAAGGAGGAAGATTCGCAGGAAAAATATAACTCATGCAAAAGCTAAGAAAACTGGAAGTGCAAAAATTAGATCTAAATTTGAAAACTTAAGAAGGGAAATCAAAGCTGATATAAGGAAGCAGCATGACCTTTATGTCAATAACTTGGTAGGGGACGTTAAGGCTAATCCCAGGGATTTTTATAGGTATATCAATAGTCAGAGGAAAGATACCCAAGGCATTCCCCCTTTGAAAAAGAAAAATGGAAGTGGTATTGCTCAATCAGATTTCGAAAAAGCAGAAGAATTTAATGGACAGTTCACAGATGTATTCACCAAAACGGTACACAACCAAGTCCCACTTCTGGATAGGTCGGCCCCATTCATGGATGTAACAAAGGAAGGAGTAACAAAACTCCTTAAAGGTCTGAACCCATCTAAAGCCTTAGGACCTGATGAACTCCATCCTAGAGTCCTTAAAGAATTGGCAAAGGAATTAGGACCTGTATTTGCACATCTCTTCCAGCAGTCAATCAATACGGGTGAAATCCCCAAGGAATGGTCACTTGCTAATATTTGTCCACTTTTCAAGAAAGGTGACAGGTCCCTTGCTTGTAATTACCGCCCAGTTTCTTTGACTTGTATTCCTTGCAAACTTCTAGAACATATTGTCTGCTCAAATATCATGGGTCATCTTGACCAGTATAATCTTTTGTCGGACAAACAGCATGCATTCAGGAAATGGCATAGTTGTGAAACTCAGTTAATTACAGTGATAAATGATTGGTCAAAAATACTGGACAAAAAGGGTCAGGTTGACACTTTTATTTTGGACTTTGAAAAAGCTTTTGACACCCCTCCACATGAACTTCTTAAAAGCAAATTGTTTAGTTATGGTATAGGTGGAAAGACATTGGAATGGATAAATGCTTTTCTGTGCTTCAGGCAGCAAAGGATAGTAGTTAATGGTGTTAAATCTGACTGGGCCCCTGTTGTGTCTGGTGTCCCTCAGGGCACCGTTCTCGGTCCATTGTTGTTCTCCTTGTACATAAATGACATACCCGTTGGCATTGACTCTCAAATCAGGCTTTTTGCTGATGACTGTGTTTGTTACCGTGAAATTAAAACAGTAGAAGATACATTGAAACTTCAGAAAAACATTGACCTTTTAGGGAGCTGGGCCCGAAAATGGGGCATGAGATTTCAACCTGTCAAATGCAACATGATGCAGCTGACAAATAAGCGGATAAATAAAATTGAGGCCTCGTACACCCTCGAGGGAACGGTTTTGGAAAATGTTGATAGCATCAAATATCTAGGTGTAACAATTACAAATGACCTCAAGTGGAATACCCATATCAATAATATCTGTACTAAAGCCAACAGAACACTTGGATTCTTGAGGAGAAACTTATTTTCTTAACCCCCAAGATGTTAAAGAAGCAGCTTATAAAGGACTGGTGCGCCCAGTCCTGGAATATGGAAGTTCTGTTTGGGATCCTCATACTAAATGCCTCCAGGAGGAATTGGAGAAAGTTCAGAATCGTGCCGCTAGATTTGTAACTAGGAATTATACTTTCGAGGAAGGTACATGTAGTATATGACTGGCATTCTTGAACAACTCAGATGGGAATCTCTCAAGAAAAGGAGGACGGATAATCGACTTATATTACTATACAAAGGTCTGAAGGGTAAAGCCAGAATACCTACAGATGACCTTATCCCAAAGACTAGGCGTTGTAGAAATAGCCACTCCAAGGCATTTCAGCTTCCATCTGCTAGTATAGAGGCCTATAAATGTAGTTTCTTTCCCCAGACTATCAGGGACTGGAATGACCTCCCTGACTCTCTGTTTTCTACTGCTGAAATGTCAGTTGATTGTGTGTCCAAGTTCGCTTCACTCGTGCGTTCAAGTGACTAATTTCCACCCCCCCCCCCCCCATCCGAACCCCCTGGTGAAATAATGTCATTTGGCGTGTCACCAGTAAACTATTCTGATTCTGATTCTGTGTAGCATGCCCCGCTTCAACTTCTTGTAATTTATATATTAACATCATCTAGCCACCCTCCAAAACTGAGGTGATGATAAAAAAAATGGTCGAATCAGTACAAGATGATAGACAGACCGAGGAAACGACATCTATCTCTAGATCTTCTTATACTGAATCACGTGGGCGAAACGACCTTGATTTGTTTCGGTTAGTTTCACGTCGTTCGGGTTTTTGTCAACTACTTCCTGTTTCGAGATGTCAAAAAAGCGTAGTTAGAAACCAAAATTGAAGCAGATTTTTCGCTAATTATTTACTGAATAGGGTAAATACTCCTTCTGAATTAAAAAGTGTATGACTGCAAAAGTTCTTCTGTTCAACAATCTGACAGAGATATACAGATTTGACAATTTATTTTGGCACTGAACTTCAGCAATAAGATGACCCTGGACTGGAGGGACTCAGGGAGGTTGGACTGCTGAATAGCTCTTTTTGGGCAATTGGGGAGTGTGGTGGCTAATTGGTTAAAGATCCAATGTTGGTATGAGAGGTAGAAGTTTTGGTACTACCAGTGGTAGTTTCGTTCTGACTTTGCGTCATTCAGTTGTTCACAGTTGAGATTTGCCACAAGTTTGCTGATTGAGACATTCTCACAGGCGACAGCCACTTTCATTTTCAGATGAGAAATGCAGATATTTTTTCCTCTTACCTTTCATTTTAATCTCATTGTTAATCTCATTGTTAATCATTGTAACGAACGGCCGAGCCTAGCCACAGCAAACCCCGTCGGTGGAAAAGCATGCTCATCCACCAAGGGTGGTTTACTGCGCTATATATCTAACACTTACTCTAATCACAAAGTTTCGAGTTTCTAATTTGCATATTACTACCCGCTAATATGCCGCTAATACGTTGCACCAACGTATTCTACAAGGGAGACTATCCCGTTACATTACTTCCCCCTCCGAGAAGACTCGCCCCGAGTCTTGGCCTGGGGACTACATGGGTAAGGCAACTCCGTTCTGGCAGTTGTCATCATCCCACCGCTGCCACCAAATGTAACGAACGGCCGAGCCTAGCCACAGCAAACCCCGTCAGTGGAAAAGCATGCTCATCCACCAAGGGTGGTTTACTGCGCTATATATCTAACACTTACTCTAATCACAAAGTTTCGAGTTTCTAATTTGCATATTACTACCCGCTAATATGCCGCTAATACGTTGCACCAACGTATTCTACAAGGGAGACTATCCCGTTACACTGTTATGGATACATGTCACCAATAAACTGAAATAAGAATAATCATACTGTACAAATGAATGTTGTTAACAGGTTAATCAGAATGGTCTCTTGCTAATATTTGCCCCCTGTTTAAGAAGAGTTACAGGTCTCTTGCCCGCAATAATCGCCCTGTTTCTTTGACATGCATTCCTTGTAAGCTTCTTGAACATATTGTATGCTCAAACATTATGGCCCATCTTGATGAACATGAACTCCTGTCAGACAGGCAACACGCATTTAGGAAATGGCATAGCTGTGAAACTCAGTTGATTGCGGTGGTAAATGATTGGGCAAAAATCTTAGACAAAAAAAGGCCAGGTTGACACTTTTATACTGGATTTTGAAAAGGCTTTTGATGCTCTATCTATCTTCTGATACTGAGTCGATCAATTTCTGATCATCACCTCAGGTGTGGGGTGGGTGGCTAAATTTAGAATTTAGTCAAGGGAAAATAAAACATTTGGGGTGGACCATTAAAACTATTTACAAGATATAGATGAGAGGCATACTAAAACGCATGCCTCTGGGCTAATGATTTAAATAGAAGCCTTAAATTCCTCAATGGTCTTAGATAGGACCACTGAAGAAGGGAGACTATTCCAAACCGGAATAGTTCTGGGGAAAAAGGAATTTTTCAGGGCATCACTATAGGCAAATGGTCTTGTGTATTGTGATTCATGTGATGCCCGAGTATGCCTTAGATTGGGTGCCGGGGTCAGGTATTTCTCTTTATCAAGAGACACTGTACCAGAGTGTATCTTGTAGAAGAAGGTTAAGGAGGACCGCTCCCTGCGAGACTCCAGGGATGGCCACTCAAGTTCGTCTAGCATTTCACCGATGCTACTGGTGTTCCTCCATCGCCTGCAGGTCCACCGGGCAGCAGTCCTCTGCACCTTCTCCACCTTCTCAATCTGAGTTTCATGATAGGGATGCCAAATAGGAGCTGCATACTCAAGTTGAGGCCGAACCAATGTTTTGTATGCAACTTCCTTAGTATGCCTAGGTGCCAGTGCCAAATTGCGCCGAAGAAAACCCAGTCTTAGTTGCCTTGCATGTAATTTCAGAAATGTGTTGACCCCAATCAAGATCATCTGTGATAGTTAAACCGAGGTATTTAGCGGACTGAACCTGTTCTAATGTTTGCTGATGCAGTGTGTAATTGAAATCTATATGCCTGCTTGGATGTAGCCGCGTCACCCTCATTGAGTGACATTTGCTAACATTGAATTTCATTTGCCAATCCATTTCCCATTTGGCCAAGCTTTCAGGTCATCTTGTAAAATTTGACAATCCAATGGTGACTTGACATTTCTGTATAAAACACAATCATCAGCAAATAGCCGAACAGATGACCTGATGTTGTTAGGAAGATCATTAATGAAAATAAGAAATAGGACTGGTCCTAAGACCGATCCTTGTGGGACACCAGAAAGAACCGGGACTGGGTCTGAGGCACGGCCATCTAATACCACTTTTTGAGAGCGCTCAGAGAGCCACGAGTCGATCCACTTATGTGTAGATCCTCTAATCCCGTAGAAGTCAAGTTTGTATAATAACCTTTTATGTGGGACCTTGTCAAAGGCCTTAGCGAAATCCATGACAATCACATCCGTCTGCCTGTGGCCATGACCCACTGCTCGGTCCAGATTACTAACCAAATCATGATAAAACTGAACTAACTGGGTTTCGCAAGACCTTTGACTTCGGAACCCATGCTGACAGTCAGCAAGAATGTTTTCAAGAGCCAATTGTTTGTTTATGTTGCTGACTATTATATGCTCTAGAGTTTTGCAACAGATACAAGTAAGCGACACCGGTCGATAATTAGCTGCATCGTATTTCTCACCTTTCTTAAATACCGGGGCTACATTTGCCTGTCGCCAATCGTCTGGTACAGCACCCTGAGCAAGCGACTCATTGAAGATATAGGTCAGTACAGGAGCAATTTCAGAACTACATTCCTTCAACACCCTAACACTCAGGCCATCTGGCCCAGGCGCCTTATGTATATTCAAATTATTCAACAGTTTAATGACCCCATTGGGGTCAACTGTAATTTCACCCATAGCGGTGAAAGGACTTGTGCCTTTGGAGGGGATTTCATCATCTGATTCGCGAGTGAAGGCTGACTGAAACTGCCTATTACAAATATTAGCCTTATCCAAAATGTCAGTCTTCAAGATACCATTTTCTCTAAGAGTATTGATCCCAGACGCGTCTTTCTTAAGGGACTTGACAAATGACCAAAACTTTTTTGCCTTTTCATTTTTTCGGGGACAATCGGGATCAGGTTATCATTTTCAAAGGAGAAGATATTGGTAATATGCTTCCAATATGCATCTCTAATGCTCTTTTAAACATTTGCTCTGAACCGTTTGTAATGGTTCTTAATGTCAGGGCTGCTTGACTTGCGAGCACGAAAGTAAAGTTTATCACGTTTCCTTATCAAGCGTTTGATCGAGCTATCGATCCATGGTAAGCTATATTTTGTCTTGGTCATTTTTGATGGAATAAACCTTTCAATAGCCGAGAGAACCTCCGACTTAAAACTGACCCACATGTCATTGACTGACACCTGACTATGGTCAGTTGAAAGGAACGAATCCCTATAGCGCGCTAGATGGTCATGGAGACCGTCCATATCCGCTCGTTTATATAGGAAAATCTTACGCGGGGCCTGCTGAATCCGTTTAGCCTTTATGTCATATTCAATATAGACAATGTCATGATCTGCTTTGCTGATCGGGGGCATCCCTTTAACACGGTTAATTGGGGATGGCGAGTTAGTGAAGAGTAAATCAAGGGTCTTGTCTTCTCGGGTGTGTATATTTACCATTTGGGAGAGGCAGTGATCCTGTATTATGTCCACAAGTTTAGTCTGAACTGGCCTCTTTTTGAATCCCTCGGGTACCTGCATTGTGCTCCACTCAATATCACCACAACTGAAGTCACCGCCTACAAGAACATGGGCATTTTTATTTGACATAATCCGAGAAAGTGAAGTATTAAAATCCTCAAGATATTTCAGTTCAAGCTCCTGAGTTGGGAACCTAGGGGGACGATAGAATGATCCAAGGTACAAAGTCCTACATCCAATAATGTTCAACTTACACCAAATTATTTCGCACTTGGTGTCCAATTCCGGAGCTTCAGTACAGAGAAGATCACGCCTAAAAGCAATGAAGACACCACCATGCGCATCACTAGCTCTGTCTTTCCGGATAGCATCAAAGGAATCTGGAAAAATCTCTGAGTTTTTAATGTCTGGGGTTAACCATGACTCATTCCCCAATATGATGTCAGGTTTAGCCGATTCTATGACAGTGTGAATTTCAGCCTTTTTATTTTTAATTGACTGACAATTCATGATCAAAATTCTCAAGGAGTGGTTCAGGACCGCCCTTTTGGTCCTGGGTTTTGCTTCTTTTGTTTGCACAATAGGCGAAGAAGCTGCATTGGGGGGGCCAATATTGTCTGGTATCGGACTGTCAGGCTGGGACAGGGACGAAAGGGACTCAAATCTGTTGGATATCTCAAGAGAAGCTGTAGTGTCAAACAACGAAGTGGAGTCTTATTTCAGACTCCCCATGAACTCTTTAAAAGCAAATTGTTTAGCTATGGAATAGGTGGAACAACTCTAAATTGGATAAATTCTTTCCTTTGTTTCAGACAACAACGGGTAGTGGTAAATGGTATTAAATCGGATTGGGCTCCAGTTGTGTCGGGTGTCCCTCAGGGCACCGTTCTCGGCCCCTTTGCTGTTTTCCTTGTATATAAATGACATCTCAGCAGACATTGAGTCTGAAATAAGACTTTGCTGATGATTGTGTTTGCTATCGTGAAATCAAGAATGAAGAGGATACATTGAAACTTCAGAGAGACATTGATCGTTTAGGCAGTTGGGCTAGGAAATGGGGAATGAGATTTCAACCAGTCAAATGCAACATGATGCAGCTGACAAATAAACGGTCTAGTAAGATACAGGCTAACTACACCCTTAAGGGCACTGTACTGGAAAACATTGAAAGCATAAATTACCTGGGTGTAACTATCACAAATGATTTGAAATGGAATACTCATATTTCTAATGTTTGTACAAAGGCTAACAGAACTCTCAGATTCTTGAGGAGAAATTTGTATTCTTGTCCCCCAGATGTTAAACAAGCAGCTTATAATGGACTGGTGTCGCCGATCTTGGAATATGGAAGCTCAGTTTGGGACCCTTACACTCATGGCCTCCAGGAAGAACTGGAAAAGGTCCAAAATCGTGCGGCAAGGTTTGTGACTGGAAAATATGTTTTTGAAACTGGGAGCATGACTGGCATTTTGGGTCAACTGAAATGGGAATCTCTTTTAGAAAAGGAGGAAGGATAGTAGACTTATATTGCTATACAAAGGTCTAAAGGGTAAAGCCAGAATACCCACAGATGACCTTATCCGGAAGAATAGGCGTTGTAGAAATCAACACTCTTTGGCTTTTCAGATACCTTCAGCTAGCAAAGAAGCATACAAAAGTAGTTTCTTTCCACAGACTATCAGGGACTGGAATGACCTCCCTGTTTCTCTGATCTCCTCTGCTGAAATGTCTGATGACTGTGTGTCCAAGTTCGCATCTCTTGTGAGAGCCAGGAACTAATTTCCCTCCTGGCACACCCCCCTGGTGAGTTATTGTCAATTTGGCGTGTCACCAGTAAACCATTCATATTCAGAGCTAGGTTTGTCTGTCTTCAGATACTGAGTCGATCAATTTCTGAATAGGTTTACTTAGGGATCTGCTCAAAGACTTTATAAATTGACCAATCAAGGTTTATAATACTGAACTGTAGAACTGACATAGTAGCTAGTTTCCAGTGATGCTTACGATGATGTCCCCTATACAATAATTTATAAATATTAAAAAAAAAAAAAATTAATTTAACTGTAGTGAGTGTTGACTTATGAGAGGTATGATTAAGAAAATGTGCAGATTTACCAATTTTATTATATGTTATAGCAAATACAGTGCAAAATGTCGAAGATTAATTGTATTTGGTTGCCTGTTCATGTGTACATTGTATGACTGCAATCTTTATCTTTTACTATATGAGGGTCATTGCACATCCAATGGCAACCATTAGTATAGAAGAATGACCAGGAAGTTATGTCAATATTAAAACTAAGAGAGGAATCCTGTGCCAACAATTGGACAGCTGATTTACACTCAGACTGTAACATTGTTGGTTGGGATGTTAATCTAAAAGCAAATACGCTTGCAGTTGCTCATTCATCACAATAAGTGTGCTGGTGAAATATCATAGCATCAAATCTTTCAGACTCTTTCAACTTTTCAGACTAGAGAAGGTCCAATATAAAATTTTCAGTTAACCAATATAATGTTCTATTGACTTTTTCAGATGCTCCCTTGAATTATGGGAGCAGGAATAGTTAAGCCCCAGCCTGATGGTTCTGGTGGTATCAAGATACATATTAACACAGGAAACAGCCGTTCAGCAGGGGGAACAAGTTTCTTCACTAGTACGTCATCAAGCACATCAACCTCAACGTCTCAGGGAAGGTCTTCCTCACCAAGCATGGGCTGTGAAGATTGTGCTGCCAGTCTTACACCCTTTAAAAGAAAGGTACAGTTTTATCATAGTTGTTTTCCATAAAAATGATGTGTGGCTCAATTTGTTAAGCAACTCACTGTTCAAAGAAGCCCTGTAAGCCAGTGATCATTGGTTCTGTCCTGGACAGTAGCTGATTTGGAGCGGGTTTGGGGAACCTCTTGATCCAAATTGTTCCAATTTCATAGAGAAATTAAAAAAAAAAATATCTGCCAGGTACTTCACAAAAAAACACGAACTCCACTTGTTGTGCTTCTCAAGTCTTTTGTATGAGGCTTTGAACCGAGATCCTGTCTCTTTATTACCTTAGTTGTTGAGTGGGAAGTAACTCATAAAATCATTTAACTCAATCATGGAATACATGTTTCAAAAGACAATTTTAAAATTGGAGTTCATTTTGAGAAAACCAACTTTTTTGTATGGGGAAATCAAAAACACAGATCAGACCAGAAATGAGCCGCCACATGCTGGGAAAACCAACAATCTGCATAGGCGAAAACAAAGGTGTAGATCAGCTTCGCAGTAACTTCGCAGTGTGAAGCTGATCAGCGCCTTTGTTTTCGCAACACGGATAGTACAATCTCTCTTCTTCTTAAATCCGAAATTTCAAGCTTCTAGCCTGCTCCTGTCACTGTACAGCCTGGTTTGTGTCGGACCTGGTGGGAACCCAAATTGTTGGTTTTCTCACGCACAGCCTCATATGGGAAAATCAAAAACACAGATCAGACCAGAAAGAAAGAAAAAACTCTAACCCAGCTGAATGTTCTCTTTTTCAGAAGCCATAAAATTGCTAGGTATTTGAGCTGTCTCATGGGAAAAGCAACAATGTGGTTTCCGAACATGTCTTACACAAATCAGGCTGTACAGCCACAGGTGACAACTAGAAGCTTGAAATTTCGGATTTAAGAAGAAGAGGAATTGTACTATCCGTATAACGAAAACAAAGGCGCTGATCAGCTTCGCAGTTACTGCGCCTTTGTTTTCGTATATGCAGATTGTTGGTTTTCCCATGTGGCAGCTCATTTCTTTAGTAGCATCTCACTTTATTTTTAGAAATCATGCAAAGACTGTGGGAGACATTTCTGCTCACAGTGTGTTACTCAACCAAACCGTCGACCATCAAGTGCCAACTCTAAAGACTATCAGTGTAGAACCTGCCAAATCCTGTTGACCGGGAAATTTACTCGCACCCAATTGCTCACGTGGAAAATCAAGGACCTGAAAGCTCTTCTGAATCGGCAAAATATCAACATATCAAAGTGTAAGGAAAAGGGGGATTTGATAGATGTGATATTTACAAATTATGGCGGGGCCCAGAATTTGTATCGCCGAGGAACCGAACAAGAATTACTAGTCCAACAGATGGCTGTAAGTTATCTCCCTTGACACAGTCCTATGTATGCACCACATCATGAGAAAACCCCTCTTTGGGGTTTCCAACTTTGTCTGACACATACCAGCTTGTACAGTCACAGAAGAAGACGAGAAGCTAGAAAATATGGATTTAAGACAATGAGGCATTAATTCCTTGCGTGTATTTAATAAAAAAGAAAACACCATAAACACATGATGTAAGCAGAATTTCCTGTCCATATGCCTACCTTAAGAATCCATGTCCTGTGTTGTCAGTTTGAGCAAGTTATATCTGCCTTACCACTTTACATATCTACATGTATCAGATATGCTTTACTTAACTCCGATCATTTCAGCAAATATGTATTGATTGATCGGCATATGTTTGGTCTCATTCATATGTTCGCCATCTGTCTGCAATTGTGGCTAACTGCAAATGTTAAGCTTGTATGAATGATATTTGATCTTTTTGAAACAATTTCATCCACAAGAAAAGAATGAGAGATGTACATGAATCTGGCTCAAGACAATCAACAACACAGACCACACAAACATCAACAACTTTTTTCATGCTCAGCTCAGCTGAGACTGAAATTTATCCTGCTCATAAATGTTAAAATGCCAACAATTGTTGGTATTTCAACATTTATAAGCAGGATAAATAACAGGCTTTGGCAATCTTAGCCTGAAATTTCAACCAGTTTTGGTTATTTCAATAATTATGAGCAGTTTAGATTTCATTCTCAGCTGATTTGAGCATGAAAAAAGTTTTATAACTTCGGGACCTTTTTTTAACAAGGAGAGGATGAGAGAAGTACATGAATCTAGCTCACCAAGACAATCAACCACACAGACAACACAAACTTCAACAACGTCAACCGACAGCTTCCAGCCCCCGCCCCCTCCTGCTGAATACGACCTGTACCACGAAATTCCCGGTGACACCAACCAGCAACAAGGGGCGAGTGACTCTGACCAGCAGGAGCAGAGGACGAGTGACTCTGACCAGCAGGAGCAGGGGACCAGTGATGACACTGACCAGCAGCAGCAAGAGCAGCAGTCTGATCAGGATCAGGAAATGCCTGATCAAGATGAAACAGAGGTGTGTTCAGTTTTACTATACTTTAAATCAGGGTTTGATACTTTAAGGATTCTAAATTACTTGAATGTGTTAGTTAGTATGGTGTACTTTTGTTATGTTAGAGAAATGTGGTTAGTGGTAGAGAAATGGACTCAAGAGCAAGAGGTCATGGGTAACTGGGTTCAATACCTATCTACCTCTGCCATCATGTTGTGTGCATGACTCTTTAAGTTCTGTGTTGTATTGGTTAATACCCAGGTAGTAGTGACTCACTCTGGACATGACTGAAAATTGTTGAACTGGAGGACACACTAAGCCATATTAATCAAACTTTGGCCTCTGCGAGGTGGTTCTGACGAGTACCCACAATCCATGTTTTGGACCAAAAATATGAAAAATATGTACCGGTTATATCCTTGCATATCCCAGTTTTACTATATAAAGGTGGGGTTTAAGGGGGTATTCATTGCACAGACATGCTATCCTGGTGGTGTTATAGTTTGTTTCAATAAATGATGCATCTATTGCTTCGGTTATAGAATTTCCTGTTTTCACACCAAGTAATAACTTACCTAACTTTGAGCTAGCAATTAAAATTATCATTTAGATTTCTTTCTCAAAAAAAAATAAATCCACCTATCAGTAAGTGATGACATGAAAAGTAGTAAATACTGTAATCCAATTTATTGTCACGGCCATTGAACTTTGCGATGTTGTCTCCAAGCATATTTTAATGGCAATTTATTTTTGTTGATTGCACTGAGAACTGACCTATACAAGGATAGGGAACATCATTTTCAAAATGGGCATTTTGCAACTACATATATATGAGCACGGATCTGGTAAAAGGTGTCTTCGGGCATTTAAGTACATTTTATGCTATTAGAATTTAAAAACCATCTAAATTTGAAATATTTGGCATGTTCTGATATTTATTGTATACAGCTTTAATATTGTAACATAATCCAAGACACATACTTTTCTTATGGTCAAACGTTATTTGTATCATGTTTTAAGTTGCCATGGCAACCATTTCGCCGTAAGGACTACCCTCATTTTAAAAACCAGGTACGCTCTTTGTATTTCATGTTTAATCAAACAGTTTGTGAATTCGTGCCTATTGCATAGCCTGTGCAGTAGTATAGATGTTAAACTTCAAGAAACACATAGAATTCAGAGAATGTTAGTCCTATTTCCTTTAAATTACAGTAATTTAAAGATGTTAACGTCATCAACGTCCAAACGTCATCAACAGTTTTATGACGTCATGTTTAGATTGCATCAACTGCACACCTTTCAATGTTCATATCTTTGCTATTTGTAAAGATAATCTCTTCAAATTTTCAGGAAATACTTAGAGAATGTTGGTCTTTCATATGTAATCAATATCTTAATTTTTATTTTTCTGCCATAAGACCCCTTTTATCAGATCTTGGCCCATATATTTTCACGAATTCATCTTCATCACAAAAATAAATCCCTTGCAAAAATCAATTGGTTTACATTACATTTTACTATATTTAATGACTAATTAAATTTTTTCACAGTCCAGAGATCCACCACCAGTTAATCCCAATATCCAGCTAGAAGATATCAAGTCCGAAGCCGAGATTGACTCTCTCGACATCAAGTCACTTAAACGTCTCCTCCTCAATAACTTTGTCGACTACAAGGGTTGTCGAGAGAAGTGGGAGCTACAGGACAGACTGAAGCGACTCTGGAAAGATAACGAATCTAATAAAAAGAAATGTAAGTCCAAAACCTTGTAAAAATAAGGTCATTTGAAAAAAAAAATTTACATGTACTTGTATATAAAGATACTCTGGTAAACTAACTCTATTGGAAAGTCTACTGTTTTGCATCAGAAAATCTACTATTTTGCATCAGAAAAATTTTTGCAAAATTAAAACAAATATTTTTCTTTGATTTCGATGCAAGCTCACAGAAGTTATGAGCATGTTTAAATCTTACAAAACTGAAAATATACTAACCTCGGAAAAAACACAAACCATTGATCCGAACCCTTCACACTGGTCTGTACTTGATTTGAATCTTGCCACCATGGTATAATGACTACGCTACAGAGGCTCCTTTTCTTAATATCAATTGCTAAATAGTTGCTGTATTAATAAATTCTCGCCTATATTTTTCAGATGAAGAACACATAAACCCAACAGCTAGTAAGTTATTTTTAATTTTAACAATTTTCTTCACCAAATGCCCCCTCTATCCTTATTCAAATTTCCAAAATTTCATAATATGAGCCTGAACATCAGCAAATCTGTTTTACAGTTTCTTACCAGCTCTATATACGCATTTTGTCCTATGGGGACTGACTTTCCAATATAACAGATCATTTAATTCTTAGTTATACTGAAGTTTTGATAAAATTGGCTAAAAAACAAACAATAGTGCTCATCTGTCACTGGATGCTTCCTTTGTACCGATACAAATAGGTTTTGTTTAATTTTTACTACATGTAAGGTCCCTATAGGATTTGGTTTTGTTTGATTCCGTTATCAGATTTTTTTTCTACAATAATTCCTAGAATTTGGTCAATGATTTGATTTGATTCTAATTTATGACCTCATTGAAAGAATTTTAAGTCATAAAATGGTGCTTTGAATGCAATTTTATGGGTAAGTTTTTATTTGATTCATTAAGAATCGATATAATTTACGCATTTAATAATATTGCCAACTGTTTTGTGGAGATTTGCTGTGTTAACGTAGTAGAACAAAATCTGTTACCAAAAAGTCAAACAAAACCATTCTATATCGGGACCAAGGAAGCACCCAGTGATCTGTTAAAACAAGTTTAACCCATCTAAGCAAGGTGTCCTCTTTGAAGGAGGCAATTCTGTTTGCCAAGAGAAGTTCCATCAAAAATGAAATAAATGTTAAGACATCACTCCAGATACCCAAAAATGAAAATGGACTCCTCCAAATGATAATGATGGGCAAGTCCATTCATCACTAATAGGTTAATGTGTTTGTATAAATTTCAGATTCTTCCGTCCCTCCCTCGCAGAATGCTGAGGATGAACTATGTAAGATATGTATGGACGCCACGATAGATTGCGTGCTACTGGAGTGTGGTCACATGATCTCATGTACAAAGTGCGGCAAACAGCTTTCCGAGTGTCCGATGTGTCGGCAGTACGTTGTACGAGCAGTGCACACCTTTAGATCATAAACTGAGCCGCATTATGAGAAAAACAGCTTTATGCATATGCTAAAACAATGATGTTGATCAGCTGTGCAGATCAGTTGTGCAGTAACTGCACGGCTGATCAGCGCCTTTGTTTTCGCATAACAGATGTTACAATTCCTCTCTTTCAAGCTTCTAACCTTCTTCTGTGGCTGTACAGACCGCTTTGTGTCAGTCTAGGTCGGAAACCCCAGTGACCGATCTTCTCACATTGAAGCTCGAACTGATACAGACCTGACACTTGAATGATGTTTATGTTCAAACATTTGTAACCACACCTTCCTCCCAGCAGCACTAGGGGGATGTAGAACCAAGCTGGACTGTGCATTCTCTGCAATGCTGGGGAAATTCCCCAGAATTTGCATTAAAAGTGTAATGTATACATAATAGACTGCAGTTGAAGAGGGGTATAGCTTTGGTTTTATCAACTTGCTCTTCCTGCAGTGGGGCAATGGGGACTTTTGTCATGAGTTTGCTTGGCAAAAGCCAACATTTCTATCCTTGCTAGGGCTGATGGGGTCGTGGTTTCAAATGACTAGTGTATTAATAGCATTATAGCATATTGGATCAAAGCAATTTGCACAGGTATAATTACTTAAGCATTGGCTGATATACAAGTGTAACACACATACATGTATAGAATCAGCTTGTGATTTCCTACTGGATACAACAAAGACAGGTTAAGCTGTAGGTGTTTAAATCTTAAATTAAGGGACCAAATAAATTGTTATACTATGAGCCGCCACAAGGGAAAACCAACAATCTGCATATGCAAAAACAAAGACGCAGATCAGCTTCACGGTAACCGCGAAGCTGATCAGCGCCTTTGTTTTCGCTCTTCGGATAGTACAATTCCTCTTCTACTTAAATCCGAAATTTCAAGCCCCTAGCTCTTTTCTGTGCTTGTACAGGCAGGTTTGTGTCAGACCTGTTTGGAAACCACATTGTTGGTTTTTCCACGAGTTGGCTCCTATTTAGTATTTACAGTGTATATAGTGGAAGCGAAGGTGCTGATAAGCTTTTCACCTACTGTTATGTTGATTGGCAAGTTTGTTTTTGCATAAATGCAAAAAAATAGATTTCCCGATGAGATAGCTCGTATGTTTTGATATAAACTGTGATATAGACTTTTCACGATTGTATAGATTACTTTTTTGTGGCTTGTAAATTTTCATAAGCTTGGTCAGTCGCTGGCCTTGAGGTTATACAAACAATTTTCATCCTCAGCTCAGCTGAGGCTAAAATTCATCCTGCTCATCAATGTTAAAATGCCAACAGTTGTTGGCATTTTAACATTCATCAGCAGGATAAATGACAGGCTTTGGTGATCTAAACCTGAAATTTCAATTTATTTTGGCTTTTTAGTATTTGTGAGCGCTTTAAAAAGTGGGGTTCAAGAGGGTTTAAATTACATGGACATATTTTCCTGATGACTGGGCCAATATGTACACAATATGTACAAATCGATTTATCATCAAAAGTTGGCTGTTTAATATACTCACTCATTCAGATATATCTTTTGTTTTTCTTCTGTATTATTAATGTACTGAAATACAATGTATTTAAAGTTCTCTTGTTTGTGGTGTCCCATAATAATGCATTAATTTAGAGTTTGATATGCTTGATAATGCACATCAAAACAGTCCATGCAGGTTGATTTTTACTGCGAGATAGGCATGCACCCTTGCATTCACATGATAATCAAAAAGCAGGTTTTCTGATGACATTTCTTTGCATAATATGAGCCACCTTATGAGAAAACCATCAATGTGGTTTTTTAACAGGTCTGACATAAACCAGGCTGTACAAGCAGAGAAGCAGGCTAGAAGCTTGAAATTTCAGATTAAAGAAGATGAGGAAGTGTTCTAAACTTGTAGCGAAAACAAAGGCGCTGATTATTCTAAACTTGTAGCGAAAACAAAGGCGCTGATCAACTTCGTAAGTACTGCGCCTTTGGTTTCTCATATGCAGATTGTTGGTTTTCTTATGAGGCGGCTAATTTGACAGAAGCATAATTGCTATTAGATTACTTTTGATAATTTGAGTCGAAATTTCTAATTTAATTTTAAATGTATAAGTTATTTCACTTGCTTAGCAGGATGCAATACATGTATTTGAGTTTAAATTTCCATCTGGCCTTATGTTTATTTGAACAATTCTGCTGCCCAATTGAGGCATAAAGAAATAGATAGGCTGCTTGTGCCTCCAGTCAAAGCTTATACACTACTGACTGACGCTGATCTGATAACTGGTTAACCGTTCAGGTCTGAGCCTGCCCAAGAATTGTGGTTCAAGTCAAACCATCCACATATATTGGCTTAGTTGGGTGGGTTGATGTCATGACATCCTAATTTTGGGTAAAAGTTCCATAAAATGGAGGCAACGTCCCGACAATACCATTAGTTGTTGACTTGGACATTAAGCATCAATTCGAACAAACAAACAAATTGAAAATTCTGGTCACATGACCAAGATGGTGGCCATGTTCACATTAAATGCTCTGACAGAGATATTTCCAGAATCAGAGAGCTGATTTCCATGAAACTTGTGTGTGTAATTGTGATGTTTTGTAAATGCAATAATTTTCATTGCCATCTTTTGTTGTCATTACATGTGTCATCTGAAAAACCAAGAAATATAATCATTATACATGTATTGTTATTTTTTTATTTTGTTGAATTTTTTGCTTTATATTGTATATATATAGAAGTTATGTGAGCATAATGCTCATTTTGTTTTCGTCATTATCAAACAGCTTGCAATTATCTAATCAGAAGACTTCTTGTTTAATACCCGCAATGTTTACAATATTGCATACATTGTGCATACATTGTTCCATTTGTCTGTTGAAGTAACGGAACAAGAAACTGAAAGTCACCTTTGACACACAATAAATATTACACAAAAAGGAGTGTATGTCATTTTGAGCCATGCCATGAGAAAAGCTGACTTCTGCACATTTTTTTCTATTCAAGAACTTGGAGTAAGTCAGGTTTTTTTCTTCTTTTTCCTTTCTTTCTTTCTTTTTTTTTTTTTTTTTTTGTGGTGAATAGGTAGTACATTCCATTGTATATGAGCCTAGACGTGAGAAAACCGGTGTGGAGTTTCCGACCAGGTCTGACACTAACCAGCCTGTACAAACTCAGAAGCAGGCTAGGCTAGAAGCTTGAAATTTCGGATTTAAGAAGAAGAGAAATTGTACTATCAAGAGAAATTGTACTATCCTTGTAGGGAAAACAAAGGTGCTGATCAGCTTTGCAGTAACTGCGAAGCAGATCTGCGCCTTTGTTTTCGCTTAGGCATAAATCTGTTTTTCTCATGATGCTTAAATCTTAAGGTAACATTTAGACCTCTAGTCTTCTGTGGTTTAACAGTATAGTTCGTGTAAAACCTTGTCAGAAACCCAGAAGATAGGTTTTCTTATTATATGACATGGCTCATTTGTGCTAGGTTCCGGAGAACAGATAATGGGGGCAGCTGTCAGATGATAATTAAAGGATAATTTTGCTCTTTTCACCATAGTAAAATTATCATTCATTCTAGCACGACGTTATCGTCTTTCCCATTGAACTTAATGGAAAGGTCACCATTTGCAAATTAACAATAATTCACTGTAAACAAAATTATGGCATTTTTGTGACGTTGCTGTCTACCTAGAATGAGTCCACTGGTAACGTTTTAAAAGTAAGCAGTTATTTATTAGTCGTATTAGAATCGAAATAATTTTACTTTACAGTGAATTATCTTTTATTAACGCGTGATGTTGTCGGGCATATGTGATATTTAATTTATTACGGCTGCACCATCGTGAAATAATACATCGCAATCTGCCCTCCAACAATCCGCGTTATCACGATAATTCACAGTAAAGTAAAATTATTTCATAAATAAGTCATCAAATATTCCCTTAATCTCGTCTCCTGATTTTACTGTCTTGTAAATGATTTACCAACATGAATTTTCAATTTTCTTTGTCAAAAATACCATAATTTGTTGTAATTTGCATCAAGCCTGTTTGCCCATTAACTCAAAATGAAGTGGGTAATCAATCATGATTCCTGGCTTTCTCTTTTATACGTATATTTGATAGCATCTGTCAAAATATTTTGTTTTATTTTGCTTGTAATAATTTTATTGATTTGAAATTCTAACAATTTTTGTGATTGTAAATTGAAGTTGTTTTTATACATTAAAAAGAATTTTAATACTCCTTGTCTTTAACAGTCTCTTTATAATTTCCATTGACCTTAATTATAAGAAAAGTAAGAGTCAGAACACCAGGGCCCAGTTGTTCAAAATTAACAACATTGTTAGTTTACGATTCATTAAAATTTCAAATATGAATATTACAAATACAGTTATTTTTTGTTGATAAAATGTGAGATTATCCTTTGCAATGCAAAGGATTCTCACATTTTATCAACAAAAAATAATGGTGTATTTGCTTATATAGTCGGCATTTACTTAACAAGTTGAGGTCTTAACAAAGTTTTGAACAAATGGCCCCAGAATTTGACACAATTTGATTTAAAATCTCAACGCAGACCCCGGCATGAGGCTGGAAAGAGACAACACATCACAACAAAAACAACAGCACACACATTGGGAAAGATGACCAGCTCTTTCCCAATAAGGATCAATAAGGTGGCCATCCTACTAACCTTAGCCAAAAAGCATGGTCAGTGGAGAAATGAGAGCATTCATGGAGCAAATTCAATTGAAACAGTCCTAGGATAGCGCCAGCAAGGTTTGGTTGCATTCATTACGAAAATACATCCATGCTATATACAGGTTTTTCAGTTGTAAAAAATGGAAAATTTTGGTAGAAATGTTTTGATATTTTTGCTCAAATCATAGATTGTGGGTACACTAATTTTGACCAAAACTAACAATTTTTGAGATTTTGTTTAAATTCTTAGATAAAGCTTAGTAACTCATCTCTCCAATAAAAATGGGTTGTTTTCCCATCAAACACAGCATGCATCACCCCCAAAATGTTTAACTGGAGGTCCTGCTTTTCAACCCATCCAAATTCCGACTTTTTGAAAAGCTGCATATCAAAAACATACTCCTGCAATATCTTTGACATGAGATAGCCTTCAACAGAAAGAAAATAGGCGATTGGTTTCGGTGTCAAAACATTTCATAGTAATCAAAAATTGAAATGAATTTTGATTTTACTCATTATCTCCAATATTTCTGATTTTTTTTTTTTTTTTTTTTTTTTTTTTTTCTCAAAAATTCCATTTTTGTCAAAAAATGCATATTTACCCAAACTTTGAGATTTTTTTGCTGAATCATTTGCTTGTTAATTTGGAAACAAAAATGTGTTCTTAACACTGTGGCATTTTTGGTGGAATTTTTTCGATTTTCCAATTTTCAATATATAAATTCGTTACAGAAAATGGGAATTTTCAATATTTCTTAAAAGCGTTTCCGCAATGTTTTTCGGTCTCATCACACACATTATCAAACTCAGACTGTGCAAATTCAAAAAGGTAGGTTTTAAATTGGTTAGTCAAAATGTCACTTAAAAATATGAATAAAATCTAAGTGATGCAAAACTTCTTGTGAGGAGTATATAAAAAGGTATCTGTGATCTTGTTCACGGGGGTGATTCAATTGATACCACCTGTGCTGTCGTCCGAGACGTTACTGCATATATTGCTGTCGTCCGAGTATTCCGGTTTCCATCCGAGTACTACGGCTGTCGTTACACAAACAGTACACACGTAAAAGCGGCTCGTGATTGTATTTGAAGGTATTATTTATCCTTTTTTCTGCTAGAATGTGTTGTTAGATATTTGTCTATCGTGCAATATGTTTGTACGGGTTTTTGGGTCGCTAGTTTGCATACAACCATGTGTTTAATCGTAAAAAAGCAAAAATCACATAAATATGCAAATACTTTAACAATCAGCATCTCTCAGTTCGAACCATTTATTGAACAACATGGAAAACATAACTGCAAAGATAAAACCTTTTACAGTTATAAAAAAAAATCCAAAGCAGGGTTTGAAGGGGCGTTTAACTTTTGGTGTTACTGCTGTCGATCAGTTGTAAATATGTGTGATACGGCTGTCGGTTAAACTCGTTACAGATGTCGACAATTTAGAACATGTAATAATTGAAAATATATGGGTAAAACTAAGTTTAAGGCATCCTAGATTTCAGAAATAACATCTATTTCACTTTGTTCATATTTCTAACGATAAACCACGGTGGGTTGGTTACACGAAGTAAGATATTTACATGACACACCGCCGCACTTTCAAATATGAATATTGAACGTCGTCTGTAGTGACCGGTTGCCTTGCTTTCTCATTTTCGCATGCATTATCCAAATCAGAAAGTGTAATGTATACAATTTAAACTTTGATGAGCGTCACGATTGTCTTACAGCGGAAAAAGACACTGTGGCGAAATTGACTGATTGATCATTTGTGTAATGCACTTTAGCCATTTGTAACCACGCCCGTCCGCCCCCATCCACGGGGAGGGCGGGGGCAGCCGTGGAAATGAGCAGGGCTTCGACCAAAGTTTTGCTACGAAAGTGCGTGGGAAACGGGCCGTGAAATTTAAAGCAGCCTGTCACCCTGTGGAGAAAACAGCAGTGGATTTACCAACAAGCAGTCCTCACAGGGTGGGTGTTTTTAGCGAGGATTGCTTTTAGCGATGATTTGCTGGACCAAAAGTCAAAATTCCCGCTATTCGCCGGGGGTGGGGGCCCGTTGTTACAAATGACAAGTACATAATACCTTATAATATTGCATTCATGTGTATATTTTCTTGTAATCGCTCTCGAATGTCATTAAATGGTGCGAAGTGTAATATTCTGCTCTGCGATACAAAGGTTCACGTGTGTTGGTTGTGCTCTGCATTGTGTTGTTCTTTCTGTCCCGCTTGGGATGTCTTTGGGTTGGGATGTTGATTTCCAGTCGAATACAATGATTTCATATTTTTATTTGACTCCCCCTTCCCCCTTTTCTTGGTTTCGCGAATTTACTTTTTGGTGAACTAGTAAAATTGGTCTCCTATCCGCCTAGTATCTTCTGGTTTTGGCTTTACTGCATCGGCATTTTGTATATTTATATCTTTTAGCCAGCTTAGCACCTTGTTTAATTTCATCATACCGTTTTTCCTGTTCGCAGTCCTCGTAGAAATGGTGGTTTCGCTTTCCTAGGAAAAATGGTTTTGTTGATTATAATAATAATCTCTAAATTTCTGGTTTGGATTTTAACTTAATTACATCATTTTTTTTTTTTTTTTTTTTTTTTTTTTTTTTTTTTTTTTGTTACATATGTTCGCCAGTTGAATACTATATTTATTTTCTTTCTTTATAAAATGTCTCCATGTGACAGGCCGAAATTTCTATTCGATGCGGGTATACGCGGCGAGTATACTTACCGAAATACCGATACCGAAATAATTACCGATACCGAAATACTTACCGAATTACCGATACTGAAATACTTACCAAAATACCTACCTTTCTAGTCCATGATACCTTTTCTACTCAGGTGAGCCGCTTAGGGTCATTTGAGTCTTGTTTTCTACCTTTCATTCTTAGCTGTAGTGACGTTTGGCCTATCGTCTAACCTTTTTAACAATGCATGTCCCGTTAGTAACTTATGTGCATGATCTAATGCATGGCTCAGTGCACTTGCCACTTGTACGCCTTTGAGATAGGTTCTATACTTTTCTCTACATTAGATATGTCATGATAGAAAATATTTTATATATTTTCAGGTATGTTTGCTTTTGTTTATTCATGTAAATAAGATAAGACTTTGTGTATCTTCAATTACATTGTTTTAAGACAAGATAATAGAGAGTAAATGTTACAAATCCAGGAATACTTATACGTGTGCCACATTTGTTGTTTGTGTATGCATTATGTTTTACTCTCTGTAAATGTAAAATGCATACTTACCATGTTATGAGCCTCGACGCGAGAAAACCGGTCTTCGGGGTTTCCGACCAGGTCCGACACAAACCGGCCTGTACAAGCTCAGAAAAGAGCTAGAAGCTTGAAATTTCGGATTTAAGTAGAAGAGGAATTGTACTATCCGAGTAGCGAAAACAAAGGCGCTGATCAGCTTCGCGGTTACCGCGAAGCTGATCTGCGCCTTTGATTTCGCCTAGGCAAAAATCCGGTTCTCTCACGATGCGGCTCTTATTACCATGTTATTATTTGATAGCCATTTCATAATTTAGTATAGTCTAATGGGCACTTGCCACTTGTACGCCTTTGAGATAGGTTCTATACTTTTCTCTACATTAGATATGTCATGATAGAAAATATTTTATATATTTTCAGCAAAGATGGCTTGATCCTTCTGCTTGCATCATCGTTTGTTAATCATCATTGTATAATTAAAAATCATATTCATCATCAGAACGTCTTGTGTATTGGATTACTATCCAGTGAGTTAACACATTCGGTGACATCCAGGAGAAATGGTTTTCGCTGTTTTTCCCAGTAAATAGGCTAATCGGCATCCCAGGACAAGTGGTTTATCTTCATGATACGATTGCTAATTGTGCCTACCTCTATGTGCCCAGGAAAAATGGTTTTCGGCGATGTCCATAGTAAATACGCTCATCGGCGTCCCACGAAAGGTGGTTTATCTTTATGATACGACTGCTTATTTTGCCTGCCTCTCTGTTGTGTTCGTTGCCTTTGGTTTTGGTTGCGACATAGCCGGATGACTACCTCGTTGGGAAAGAGCTAGTTATTCTGCTATTCGAGTGCGTTGTCCGACCTAAGTTCGGAAAATTTGTGATGCCGTTTGCATGAGTCATTTGTGTAATATTTTAAATATACTATCATATGACTGTATATGAAACTGTAAAAACAAATCACATACTTTCATCTGGTCGCCGAGAACACTTCGAAACATTTAAGTTCCGAAGTGTTCTAGATGTTGACAAATGTTTCAAAGAAAGAAAAGTTTGCTAAAGAGTTCTTATACTATGTCGCATATGATAGGATATGTGTGAAATATTTTCTTTCATATGAATATAGCAATACGTGATTTCCGACAGTATGTGCAGTACGAACGCGCTCTCTAACGTATGCACAAAATATAACATACACGGAGTTCGTTTCCCGACACTGTCAGCTTATAAATCGTTTTCATTTCCAGAAAACATGTTATGCAAAGTTTGTACTTAGAGACTCATTGTTCATTCATGTGACTTCACTAATCATCTTATATGACATTACAGAAGAGACTATTTGTAGCATTTGTGTTTTTCGAGGTTACTGTTATGCTTTATAGCGATCTGTATAGAGGTCCGTTTATGAGTAGCATACGAAAATTATTCAGAAACTACAAAATAAATGCATAAAATATGTTGAATTTGATTTCAACGGGCAATATGCCATCTCGAAATACTATCGACAACCGTATCGTACTGATCAATAAACAAACGCCAGCCGTATCAGGGGTCAGCGACAGCCGTATCACGCTTTTTAAAAACGGGTAATAAAATTTGAAGGACGCAATGAATTGGGTAATGATTACAGCTTTCAAAGGCTAAATGGAAAGCGTAATATCCCTGATACTTTCGCTTACATGTAATGGTTGCATATGTTGAAAGTAAGAAAAACACGAGAGAAAACGAAGTTTTGTACTAAAAATAAATTCTTGTGATTGTCTTTATGTTAAGAAAACTGGAAAGAGGTTTGTAATAACGATAAATACCTTAATTCTTGACAATTTTCGGTGATAAATGCGCTGATTACGACGATCTGTTGGCCCTGTGGGCACTGAAATAGGGGCACCGATGATAACGACAGCCGTAGTACTCGGACGAAAACCGGAATACTCGGACGACAGCAATATATGCAGTAACGTCTCGGACGACAGCACAGGTGGTATCAATTGAATCACCCCCGTGTTGTTACAGTGACTTTTTTAGCTCACCTGAGCCGAAGGCTCACAGGTGAGCTTATAGTATACCCATGCTCCGGCGTCCGTCCGTCGTCCGTCCGTCCGTCCGTCCGTCCGTCGTCCGTCCGTCGTTCACATTTTCAAAGATCTTCTCCTCTGAAACCGCTTGGCCAATTAAAGCCAAACTTCATGTGGAGCATCCTATGGAAGGGGGAACGAAAGTTTATATAAATGGTCCAGGTCACATGACCAAGATGGCCGCCATGGCTATAAATAGCAAAAACCTTTAAAAATCTTCTTCTTCAGAACCAGTGGGCCGATTTCCACGAAACTTGGTATGTAGCATCGGGGACGTGGGCCCATCATAGTTTATATAAATCATGACCCTAGGATGACCTTGACCTATTTTACGGCAAGGTCAACTTAGGTCGCCAATGCATTTGAATGGGAAAACATGGTAAATGGCTATCTAATGGGTAAAACTTACTGGGAATAGGCAAATGGACAGAAGATTAATGTTAATGGAAAATTTTAGCCCCTGGGGGGTTGTCTGCCCCTGCCCCGGGGTTATATACATGTTTATTTCCATAATAATGAAACATCTTCTCCCCTGAAACCGCATGGCCAATCAAAGCCAAACTTCATATGGAGCATCCTTGGGAAGGGGGAAAGAAAGTTTATATAAATTGTCAAGGTCACATGACCAAGATGGCCACCATGGCTATAAATAGAAAATAACTTTAAAAATCTTCTTCTCCAGAACCAATGATTTTGAAACTTGGTGTGAAGCATCAGTGACTGGAGCTCTACAAAGTTGATATAAAACATGACCCTGGGATGACCTTGACCTATTTTACGGCAAGGTCAACATAGGTCGCTCATGCATTTGAATGGGAAAAAGTGTTAAAATGTCATTTATAGGTAAAAACTTGCAAGAAATGGGCAAATGGACTTAAGATTGATGATTCGGAAAAAATTTGGACCCCAGGGGTCTGTCAGCCCCCACCCCGTGGCAATATACATGTATATTACAGTGATATTCAAAGATCTTCTTCTCTGAAACTGCTTGGCCAATCAAAGCCAAACTTTATGAGGAGCATTATTAGGAAGTGGGAATGAAAGTATATATAAATGGTCATGGTCACATGACCAAGATGGCTGCCATGGCTATAAATAGCAAAAACCTTTAAAAATCTTTTCCTCCAGAACCAGAAGGCCTATGATTTTGAAACTAGGCATGAAGCATCAGGCAATGGAGCTCTACAAAGTTTATATAAATTGTGACCCTTTGATGACCATGACCTATTTTACGGCAAGGTCAACATAGGTCGCCCATGCATTTGAATGGGGAAAATTGTTAAAATGTCATTTGAAGGGCAAAACTTGCAGTAAATTGGCAAATGCACTGCAGTTTTATGTTTTCAAAAAGAAATTGACTCCAGGGGTTGCTCTGACCAAGCCCTTGGGTTATATACTTGGATTTTACCATTCTAGTCAAACAAATTTATTGGTATATATCTCAGGTTTCAGGTGAGCGTTTACAGGACCATTGGTCCTCTGGTTTATTGTAGATCTATCTATGACCAGTTTTATGACTACAACAAACTCTGATAAGGAACTTTCTTTTTTTCAAACTTCATAGGAGTGTTGATTTACCTATTTAAGGCATTTATGAGACAAACCAAGTTCCGCTTGTGAGAGTGCCGGGTGGTTTTGTGTCACCCTCATTACTGAGTATTATACAGCGAAATATGCGCAATAATCTTAAAAGAGTCGTAAAACTGAAATAAAGACACGAAAGAGTCGTAAAAATGAAAAAAAGACACTCCAGTCACTGTTGTTCATCTATCTGAGCTGCATGTTTTTATTTTAACACTGACACCAACTGCCAGTGAGTTTACCCACAATCAAGTTCAGTCCAGGTTTTACAATTTGCCAGTCGGAAGTTTTGATCAGCTGTACGAGTTATTTCCCCTGGAGCAAGGTCACACGTGAAGGTCGAAAATAAACAAAGATGGACGTAACGAAATGGTAGTGCCAAAAAATTACGGAATTATTCTTCCTGGTCGCTAAATCGCCAACTAGGATCAGGAAAAAAGTTGCATTGATATGCAATCTGTGCTTGGGAGGTTACTTGTTCGGGCTTTCTCGACGCGATCACAGTCAGAACTTCAATTTCGTCAGCGATCAATCGAGCCTCTTTATTTGACCACAGGATCTTCGGGGTTTTCCAAGTCTTTGGCACCGTTAAACTCTGCTGGAATTAAAAAATGGACATACGGTGATGATGCTTTCTTCATCGCCAGGCATAAAATCGCGGATGTTTTAGGTTTGTATACGTTAATTGGCTTTTGTTTACCAGTAATTGGCTCGTTATAGAAAGTGAACTTAGTCACGTGACCTATTGGTCAGATTTGTTTGTTGTCTAGCTTTGTTGCATAATAGGTTGACATTTTGACAGTTGACTTACTTGGTCAGTTGGTATGGTCAGCTGTAAAACTTTGGTATGATGGTTGGTCCAGTATTCGTGGTACTAATAATTCATAGGCAACTCTAGGATGATAGAAGCAGGTCAGATCTTGAAAAAATGGAAATTATGTATAACAATCCTTGGCATTTTATGTCCAGGCTACCCTTTCATGACGATTCCTTTTATTGCTTAAATTGACCCCATTTTGAATGGCGTATTGATAGTTTACGTCATCAAAAGTAATGTACCAGAATTCGTGGGTAATTCTAAAAGTGACTGTCAGTTTCTATGCCACAAAAAATTTATGATCATATTTTATTGTTTCATTATTTTATTACATCTTGTGAATTGAAATTAGCAACTTTGAAAATAATTCACTGTCAGGTGTGATACTAGAAGCATTTTAAAGTCATCTACCCATTTTGAATAAGGCATAAGTCCCATATTCAGATTCAAATTAATGAAAAATATTGAACAACCCTCATAAAAACTATCTTCGTTATTTTTGTTGCACACTATGGATGGTAGACTCCAGTTATCTTGACAGCTTGTGAGGAAATACAGTTTCAGCTGAAATACATGCATACCACGAAAACTGGACCTACCATGAAAACTGGGCTAATTACCATACTAGGTTTAAAAACCCAAACTGCTTGATAATTGGTTTTTAATTGGCAATTAAGATCAATTAGTCCCATAAAAATTCTATTTATTATAAACAATATCTTTTCCATAGAAGGGAATGGGCATTTGTTGGAGACAACAATTGTTGTGCAACATTCAAGAATTTATATGGATCTGAAAGTATTGGTGGTCCTCGATCTGCTCCTGTCAGGACTAGGGGGTGTTTGGATATCCCATACCATTTATTTTGACTACAAGCGAAAAGTCCATTTGTGTGTCATGCAATAAAGAAACAGAATTAGACTTTTATAATTAAATTAAAAAGATTTGCTTCTCCCTACAGTTTTAAAAAGGGCATTTATTTGAGGCGCCTGGAATTCCAAAACTCACAGATAAAATGGACATGTTTTGGCATCAAAATAAGGGGATGGGCGTTTATTAGAGTGTGGGGGTTATTAGAATTTTTACGGTATGTCAAAGATTTTGGTCTTGATCAAAAGTAAATTCTAGTGTCTCTGAAATGATGGGACTAACTTGAAATGATATCACTACCTTACCCTTACAGGCACATAACTAGGGACTAACATGTGAAAATGTAAAAAATGAATGTGGCTGCAGTGGCAGCACAGTGGTCAGACAGTTTGAAGGCATATTGTTGGCTTAAAATATTAGGGGCCATTTCGTGGGAAACATTCAGCTAGAATCATTACCGCCTATCTCTCATTATAACACCTGCCCATTATTTCAAAGTGAAGGGGGCATTTTGAAAATGAAAGGGTAGTTTTGCCCATGACCCCTTCCAAAATTATCCCTGCTATTTAGGGGTGTACCGATATATCGGTATACTGCGGTACGGTGCTCGCGGTACGGTATACCGGTACGCCCATACAAGGATTCCGGTATATCGTAACACAGTCCGGGTTTTATACTAACACCCAAAATAATCCAAACGAGTACAACCACAGACTGTGTATTTACAATCGGTCCTGCTATCGAATTTTTACAGGTAATTAGCGTGAAACCAGTCCAATACATGTGCGTATTTTCCTCCCCTGTTGAGCTGTCAATCATGTGGTTATTTTTGGAACATACATCTATTTCGGCACTTTAAAACAACCTGACGTCACATAAAAATTTTGAATGTTGTTTACAATAATATCAGTCAGAGACACGGGTGGTAATCAGGGGAACTAGCTCCAAAAAGAGTCAACGAGATTTTGTTCACTCGACACATCCGGGAACTCACGAGCTAGTCCTCTCGACGGAAAAACAGTAAACAAAGGTATGTCTCGAAGCATTTTATCAATATTTATTTCTTTATAAGCTGTCTGCTGCAAAATCCGGCAATGGTAGTCTGTGTAGATATGATTTAACTCCACTCGCTGATAGGATTGGTCTTTGGAATATGCACGGTGCGAATATGATTGTAAAAGAGCGTTGAAGACACGAAATGAAAATATGTCAACACGAAGATTTGGGACCACTATTTTTTCATTTTTCGTCAAATATATATTCTTCCAATCGCATGAAACATCATCACTGATAAAACTAAGCCCCTGAAACCATATAAAAACAAAATAATCCAGTGGAAACATTGTTTTGTGAGGATATTGACTAAATTACCGTCCGAGCTAGTCCTCTCGACATGGAGCTAGGAGCCTCGTCAAGGAGATAGCACCCTCGTTGAGGTTTTAAACACGACCGCATACGGCTTGATTAATTTTTATTATTTTGAATTTCTAATGCTTACAGTTTTTATCTTTTTTTACCGCATTTGAAAAACCACATGAAAATAGCGAGTTGAAATATTCTTATTATAAAATACACAAAACTCGTCAAAAAACAAAAGTGAGTATAGCTTTGGAGGCTTCAAATTTCATCTTTAGATATTCTTCACAGAAAAATGGTAACAGAGCGCCTTCGATTCAAAATTGACACGGAAACGATAGTGTAGGGTCTTTATTAGCGCCAAAATCACAAAAAAGCCGGTATTTTGTTAAAAGCTATACTTTTATGAAGAATGCATGGAAAGTTCGATTAATTCTACTATTTCCAATTAAAACAGCACATCGTGCACATTAACTGCAAAAATGGCAAAGGAAAATCGTAAAACATATAAAATACAGCAATTTTATGAATTACACCGGTAAACGGTATACACCGGTATAACGGGTGAGTCACCATATGAAGCAAAAGAAAAAAAAACAACACATTAACTGCAAAAATGGCAAAGGAAAATCGTAAAACATATAAAATACAGCAATTTTATGAATTGCATTGCACCGGTAAACGGTATACACCGGTATAACGGGTGAGTCACCATATGAAGCAAAAAAAAAAAAAAAAAAAAAAAAAAAAAAGAAACTACGAATTTTCAACTGAAACTTTCATTTTTACTTATGACAAATCGCTGTATTTTGTATAGGCGTGTTTTCGTAATAATGAGTTGTTTTCGTTCGTATGTTTTTAGATAATACAGTAGCATAATGAATTGTGGTCTGCTGTGAGTTATGAAACGGTTAACATCTGTAAAACATCTGTAAAATTGCAGTTAACTATCCCATTTCTCGTGATATTTATATTGTAAATCATAATGTCCAAGTTACAAAATAGTATACAATCATGGCCCATGCTAATTGTGTATACAATTTATGATCATTTCCTATCTATGGTGCTAAAACCAGGAACGACAGCTATCATGAAATGACTCAGTAAAACCTCAGCGAGGCACCTAGCTCCATGTATAGAGGACTAGCTCGGACGGTAATTTAGTCAATATCCTCCCAAAACAATGTTTCCACCGGATTATTTTGCTTTTATATGGTTTCAGGGGCTTAGTTTTATCAGGGATGATGTTTCATGCGATTGGATGGATATATATTTGACGAAAAATGAAAAAATAGGGGTCCCAAATCTTCGTGTTGACATATTTTCATTTCGTGTCTTCAACGCTCTTTTACAATCTTATTCGCACCGTGCATATTCCAAGGACCAATCCTATCAGCGAGTGGAGTTAAATCATATCTACACAGACTACCATTGCCGGATTTTGCAGCAGACAGCTTATAAAGAAATAAATATTGATAAAATGCTTCGAGACATACCTTTGTTTACTGTTTTTCCGTCGAGAGGACTAGCTCGTGAGTTCCCGGATGTGTCGAGGGAACAAAATCTCGTTGACTCTTTTTGGAGCTAGTTCCCCTGATTACCACCCGTGATAGATGTACTACAAATGTTGTAAAATTGATTCCCATTCTAGTGCAACAAATTTTGGCTTCGATAAGAAATTGAAAATTGACTTTCCTGTTTGTACGATATATTCAATACGCATTGCGATATGCATTTCCTGTACCGCGATATATCGCGATGCGGTTTTAGTGGGCGATACTCAGCCCTACTGCTGTTGAGGACCTGGGTTTAAACTTCAGTGGCATCCGGTGTGCAGGAGCAAGAAATAATTGAATTGAATTTCTCATAGTCATAGCACTACAAGGTTTATGATATGGAAGCAGTAGTTCCACCTCAACATGACTGAAAAATTGTTGACTGGAATACATGTTCAAACCATATAAGATTATAATCAGTCACACTGTTTTTTATCTTTACAGGAGTGGCCGATGGGGTAGGTGGATGGAGGTCCTATGGCATAGACCCATCAGCATTTCCCCAGTCGCTTATGTCAATATGTTTACGACTTATCAAAGAGGGCAGATTTCACCCATCAAATCCAGGGGGAATTCTTGAAGACAGCTATCATGAAATCCTGAACATGAAACAACCTCAAATCGGTAAGCCATTACGAAAACACGCCCATGTAATATAGAGAGATTTTTTAAGTTGTAAAAAAGGAAAATTTTCAGTAGAAAATTTTGGATATTTTTCTTATTTTTGCTCAAAACATAGATTGTGGGTACATGTTTGAACCGCCTCAACGAGGCGGTTCTAACGAGTACCCACAATCTATGTTTTGGAGCAGAAATATGAAAAAAAGACCATGTACATGTATACCCCTGCAAACCCCAGTTTTTCTATATAAAAGTGGGGTTTAAGTGGGGGGTATTTATTGCACGGACATGTTTTCCTGATGCTATAGCCCAAGGGTGTGGTGAATTGGTTATCACTGCATATATATATTATTCACGTTAGCAGTGGCAGAGTTAGATGGAGTTCACGTGGTTTGCTGGAACCCCCCTCTTGGAACCCCCCTCTCGGACTAAATTATTTCTGTGTCTTTCTATGTTTTGTCATACATTGCTCTTGATGAAGGGTATTGAATATCATAGACAAAAACAAGTGGAATCATCCAGAGTATCTTTGACCATATTTATAATCAGAATTAAAATTTGAATGCCCCAATAATTTACAGATTTATTTCCTTATTTGACATGTTTGATATAAACCCATGTAAGATAATCTTCATGTGATGTCAATGTAATGACATCTCTTCTTCAATTGAATGAAGTCTCTTCTTCAATTGAGCCGCATCATGAAAAAAACGGATTTTTGCATGTGCAAAAACAAAGGCACAGATTAGCTTCACAATAACTGTGAAGCTGATCGGCGCCTTTGTTTTCGCTACATAGATAGTACAATTCCTCTACTATCTAAGTCCGAAGTTTCCAACCTCCAGCCATCTTCTGTTCTTGTACAGCTCGGTTTGTGTCGGACCTGGTCAGAAACTCTAAAGACCAGTTTTCTTGTGTTGTGGCTCCATTTAATTATGTCAGTAATGATATGGATGGTACCTAGCCAAATCTTGATATCAATATTAAAGGTCTGATGTTTTTTTTTTCATTGAACCACATATAATATTTCTTCCAAAAGATCTATCAGTATATTTTGTGTATCTATAAAAAAATTGTACTTTTCACTTTACCTACATAATTCCAATAATGATTTGCTGATATGACAGTTTAGCTGCAGCTCTGATGTCAACCCTGGTAAGGACATTACGAAAACACGCCCATGCAATATACAGAGATTTTTAAAGTTATTTAAATTAAAAACTTTCAGTAGAATTTTTTTTAATATTATTTTTATTTTTGCTCAAAACATAGATTGTGGGTATACATTAGAACCGCCTACGAGTACCCACAATCTATGTTTTGGAGCAAAAATAAGAAAAATAGGTATACCCATGCATACCCCAGCTTTACTATATAAAAGTGGGGTTTGAGGGGGTATACATTGCACGGACATGTTTTCCAGATGATATACTCTCATCTTGTACTGCATTTTGATAACCACTCCCCCTGCCATGAAACAAAAATTAGAAGAAAAAAAATCCTAATTTCATCATGTTCGATTAGTTGTTTCAAAACAGAAAAGCAATGAGTTTAATGTAAAAAATTTGAACACCTGCACTGTTAAAACTCAAGATAATTAAAATGCAAGATGATAGATAGGGCGATAATAACAATCTGTTAGATAGACCAAATGATAATGGAGTTGTTTCTGTTCTAAATTATCTGCATAACTTGCACACATAATCATTCATATATTTTCTTTACTTGTAATCACGGTAATGCTAATGGTATATAATTTTAAAATTTTATACAATGAAACGGGCAAACTTCAGCAGTATCCAAAAGTTGCTTTGACATAGAATAGCAGGGATTTTTTTATTCTAAACCCAGAGTGACCATAGGTTTTGCATCAACAATTTTTCTCTTGGGGATTTTAGCAGGGCTTTAAGCTGAGCTTTGATCATTAGAATGTTCCAGGAGTATCTTTGGAACAAAAAAGACTTTGTACAGAGAGTCAATATCCCTCAGCCCTCCTAAAAGACACATTTATACTAAATGAGCCGCTGCCATGAGAAAACCTACCAGGTCAGACATAAACCAGCCTGTACAGTCACAGAAGATGTCTAGAAGCTTGTATTTTCAGCGGTTAAGCCACTTGCCTTGTAAACCAGGGGTCGCAGGTTCGATCCTGGGCTTCTCCAGTTCTTCGGATTGAGACTATAAACGGAGTCCCCGTGACAATTTTCCACTGCTAGCAAGGACATACTGTGATGAGGCTGGAGACTATGCTATGTCTAATGAAATCCAAGGGAGGGACCTAGTCTTTAGACCTTACTTAAGATCTTTTACGGACCAAAATTGTACAAACACGCACACACGTACAAGGCCAATAAGAGTTGAATATAAGACAATAATTTTGGTTTCCCTAACATCACTTCCCATCAAGTCTGGAGAGATGTCAGAGACAGGGTTTTTTATGCCCCCAACTTTGAAAAAGTTGGAAGGGCATAATTATTGCTTTCGGCTTGTCTGTCTGTCTGTCTGTCTGTGCATCTGTTAACTTCTGAATGGTGCATGCTAGGGATTTGAAATTTCATATATGTATTCCTCATGAAAAAATAGTTGACCCGTATTTTTTTTCATGTCCGAGTTATGCCCCTTTTCTGAGTTATGTCCCTTTGAAAACAAAATTTGAAAATCTTGTGTGCAAGTTATCTCAAAAAGTATTTGAGCTAGAGCCTTCATATTTGGCATATTGGTTGGGGCTGAGGAGTAGATGACCTGATCAACTTTTGAGAACTCTCTATCAAATTTTGACAAAAATATGGAATTTTGAAAATTTGATTGATTTTTCCACTTTTCAGTGAAATTTGAAACTTTTGAACGGTGAATGCTAGGGATTTGAAATTTCATATATGTATTCCTCATGAAAAAAAAGTTGACCCGTATTTTTTTTCATGTCTGAGTTATGCCCCTTTTCTGAGTTATGTCCCTTTGAAAACAAAATTTGAAAATCCTGTTTGCATGATATCTCAAAAAGTGTTTGAGCTAGAGCCTTCATATTTGGCATACAGGTTAGGGCTGAAGAGTAGATGACCTGATCAACTTTTGAGAATTCTCTGTCAAATTTTGACAAAAATATGGAATTTTGAAAATTTGATTGATTTTTCCACTTTTCAGTGAAATTTGAAACTTTTGAACGGTGAATGCTAGGGATTTGAAATTTTATATATGTATTCCTCATGAAAAAATAGTTGACCCGTATTTTTTTTCATGTCCGAGTTATGCCCCTTTTCTGAGTTATGTCCCTTTGAAAACAAATTTTGAAAATCTTGTGTGCAAGATATCTCAAAAAGTATATGAGCTAGAGCCTTCATATTTGGCATACTGGTTGGGGCTGTGGAGTAGATGACCTGATCAACTTTTGAACTTTCTGTCAAGTTTTGACAAAAATATGGCATTTTGAAAATTTGATTGATTTTTCCACTTTTTCAGTGAAATTTGAAACTTTTGAACGGTGAATGCGAGGGGTTTTGAAATTTCATATACAGATTTCTCATGAAAAAATGGTTGACCCGGGTTTTTTTTCATGTCCGAGTTATGCCCCTTTTTAGAATAATGTCCCTTTGAAAAAACAAATTTGAAAATCTTGTGTGCAAGATATCTCAAAAAGTATTTGAGCTAGAGCCTTCATATTTGGCATACAGGTTAGGGCTGCGGAGTAGATGACCTGATCAACTTTTGAAAACTTTCTGTCAAATTTTGACAAAAATATTCAATTTTGAAATTTTGATTGATTTTTCCACTTTTCAGCGAAATTTGAAACTTTTGAACGGCGAATGCTACGGTTTAGAAATTACACACAAATTCCTCATGAAATAATAGTTGACCCATATTTTTTCATGTCCGAGTTATGCCCCTTTTTGGAGTTATGTCCCTTTGAAATCAAAATTTGAAAATCATGTGTACAAGATATCTCAAAAAGTATTTGAGCGAGAGCTTTCATATTTGGTATACTGTTTGGGGCTAAGAGGAAGACCACCGAGGACTTTCCATCACATGTTGATAAAATTACTCTTTTTTTTTTAATTTTTACTCCATTTCTAACTTGTCTGCAAAAAGCTTACATTCTGTTTCAGGATCAAGGTCAAAACAGAGGCAGTCGAACAGCTTCTTCAGGAAATTATTTTTTTTTTTTTTCATTTGAATGAAATTAATGGTTCATACAAACTGCCAGTTTAGGGACAAACATACAGTTGGGGGCATAGTGTTTTACAAACACGCATTTCTAGTTAAAAGCATCAATAGACTGATAGATAGACTAATATAATGACAGAAGTTGTCAAGGAAACGGCACAGTTCCTGATAGTCTGATCATTATTCACTCAAGTTGATTGACAGGACATAGCCTAGCTTGTCTGCTCAGAAAAATGAGCCGCCTCGTGGGAAAACCAACAATGTGGTTTCCGAACAGGTCCGACACAAACCGGCCTGTACAAGCACAGAAAAGAGCTAGAAGCTTGAAATTTCGGATTTAAGTAGAAGAGGAACTGTACTATCCGTGTAGCGAAAACAAAGGCGCTGATCAGCTTCGCGGTTACCGCGAAGCTGATCTGCGTCTTTGTTTTCGCATATGCAGATTGTTGGTTTTCACATGAGGCGGCTCAAATGATATTGTCACTTTGGCATTGAGTGAGCCACATTCTGAGAAAATCTGTTTAAAGTGCAATGTTTTTTTCTTCCTTTCCTGATCAATGTCTATGTTGTACTTTTAATTTAAAGAAGGAGCTATATTTTGGAGAGATTCCTTGCCATATTTCATATTCATAACAAAAACATGCCCATGCAATATACAGCTCTAGATGTTTTCATCTGACTGTAAAAATTTAAAATTTTCTTCAGAAAAAATATGATTAATATTTTTGCTCAAAACATTGATTGTTGGTACACGTTAGAACCGCCTCGCCGAGGCGGTTCTAACGAGTACCCACAATCTATGTTTTGGATCAAAAATAGGAAAATTAGGTATACCACTGTGAACGCCAGTTTTACTATATAAAAGTGGGGTTCAAGGGGGTATGCTCCTCACGGACATGTTTTCCTGATGTTGGCAATGTATCAAGGAAGTCTGCATAATTGTTCTGTCTAAGTTCAGAATGTGAGAAACTTGACAGGTAACATAATTACCTGTCAGGTCAGTGTGATACCTCACAAACTCTGATAAAGTTCTGGAGAAAATCTTTTAACTTGTATTATAATCACCAATTTTAACAGTCATGGGGGCTGTCATAATGTCCTTACAAGGTGTCCTCCATGAATGTTACAATATAGGGATTAAATATGATTTTCCATTCATCAACATGGAACATATCACTTTGTACTGTATGTGTCCTTAACTCCTTATGGACCTTATCCCTAACCTTTTTGTATGTGTGTAGTTTAAACTTATGATATTTAATGACCATAAAAGTCACTTGAGCTCTTTGTTTCTTTGTTAACTAGGTTTATTAAATCATCTCAGGTGTTTAGAGGTTAGATTAGACTTGTTAGGTCCTTGACGAAGGTGACATATGAGCGGCCTCACGGGAAAACCAACAATCTGCATATGCGAAAACAAAAGCACAGATCAGCTTCGCAACTGCGAAGCTGATCAGTTGCGAAGCTGATCAGCGCCTTTGTTTTCGCTACACGGATAGTACAATTCCTCTTCTACTTAAATCCGAAATTTCAAGCTTCTAGCTCTTTTCTGTGCTTGTACAGGCCGGTTTGTGTCGGACCTGTTCGGAAACCACATTGTTGGTTTTCCCACGAGGCTGCTCAATTATACTGTCAAGATACATCATATGAGTATAATGACCCTAATTGGAAATGTCATTTGAGCCTGTGCGTGAGAAAACCAACAATTTGCATGGGTGAAAACAAAGACGCAGATCAGCTTCGCAGTAACCGCGAAGCTGATAAGCGTCTTTGTTTTCGCTACACGGATAGTACATTTCCTCCTCTACTAACTTATACCCAAACTTTCAAGATTCTATGTTTCTTCTGTACAGGCTGGTTTGTGTTGGACCTGGTTGAAAACCCAAATTGTTGTTTTTTTTCATGCACAGGCTCATTTATGAATTGAGAAAGATGGTTATGTGCCCTGGCTCCAGTTTGCTGTCTTCACAGTAAATCTAATTTTTTGCATATGCAAATTACATTGCAACAGAGAGGTTTCAGGTACACAATATTTAGTCTGGTTTATTTTTTTGTGGGGGACAAAGGCATACAGTATAACCCCAGATATGACTCCACCTGTCCACAGAACCAGTTGGGCCTATTCGCTTTGTTCAGTGCCAGTACTGGTTAATAATACCCATTAAGGAGTGGCTCTGTTTTGACATGACTGAAAAATTGTAAACTTTGACTTCAAACCTCATTACAAACAATCAAACTTGCAAAATTATAATGAACGGCAAGTCCATTCGTCAAACATGGGTAAATATTTGCTTCAGGAAATCATGTCCATGTAAAGTCAGGCCTTTTTCTCTATACAAAACTGGGTCCGGTTTCCGGTACCAAATTTTTCCCAATTGGCTGAAAATATTACCAATTGACCTGGAACATTCCCAATTAGCAGAAAAATCCCAATTTAAAAGGTAAACTTTCCCAATTTTGCTAAAAATTACACTATTTTTTCCCAAAATAGTCGTATTTTTTCCCAAAATCACACAATTTTTTCCCAATTTCATCGGTACCAAAAATTCCCCAAAAAGGTCAGAAAAGGCCCTGAAAGTATACCCCCATGAACCCCATTTTTATATAGAAAAAATGGGGTTTGCAGGGATATATACCTATTTTTCTTATTTTTGCTCCAAAACATAGATTGTGGGTACTCGTTAGAACTGCCTCGCCGAGGCAGTTTTAACGATTACCAACAATCTATGTTTTGAGCAAAAATAAAAAAAAAGATATCAAAAATTTTCCAATGAAATTCTCAATTTTTATGATTGAAAAAAATCTCTGTATATCGCATGGGCAAGTTTTCGTAATGAACTTTCTTTTTGTTTTCAGGAAGCAGCACAGCATGTGTAGTTGCCTTACACAAAGAAGAGCGGACAATGTACACTGCCAATCTCGGGGACAGTGGTTTTCTGTTGATACGAGATGGAGAAGTCGTACACCGCTCAGTGGAACAACAGCACTACTTCAATACACCATTCCAGCTAGGTGTGCCCCCACCAGAACAGGAGGGATTTATGCTAAATGATAGGTGGGTAAAACATGGCACTCTTTAAGAGAATTGATTGTGGAACCCTCGAAACAGTATGAATTAATTGATATGAGCCGCGCCATGAGAAAGCCGGAATTTTGCCTATGCGAAAACAAAGGCGTAGATCAGCTTCGCAGTAACTGCGAAGCTGATCAGCGCCTTTGTTTTCGCTACTCGGATAGTACAATTTCTCTTCTTCCTAAATCCGAAATTTCAAGCTTCTAGCCATCTTCTGTGACTGTACAGCCCGGTTTGTGTCAGACCTGGTCGGAAACACCGAAGACCGGTTTTCTCGCGTCGCGGCTCATATGTTCGATGCAAAAATCAATGGCACTATTGGGATCATTGCTTTCCATTATAATTCAGTCCAGGTTTTACATTATGCCTTTCTTATGACATTTAATTATGACAGTTTATTAACCCTGTAAAGCTCTTAAATCTTTCATCTTTCTCAATAGGTATTAAGCTCTCATTCTGCTCTTAATTTAAGCCTTTAAAGAAGACGTGATTCAGATTAAAATGTTATGAATTGACTTGCAAATCAGTGTTGTAAGTAAAAGTTGCATCATGAAAAAGATTGCTTTTTGCAAGTTCCAGTCTATAATACTTTGGTCAGAATAGGGTCGGCAAAGTTGAAAAGTAGTTGAATATTGGTCAGAATAGGGTCGGCAAAGTTGAAGAAAAGTAGTTGAATACATACTGAATACTTAAGCCTCACTGATTTTCTTCTTAAAATTGAGCCGCTGCATGGGAAAACCGACAATTTACATAGGCGAAAGCAAAGGCGCAGATCAGCTTGGCAGTTTAACTGCGAAGCTGATCAGCACCTTTGCTTTTGCTACACGGATAGTACAATTCCTCTACTTTCTAAATCCAAAATTTCCAGGTTCTGATCATCTTCTATGACTGTTCAGCCTGGTTTGTGTTTGACCTAGTCAGAACCCAAATTGTTGGTTTTCTCATGCATGGGCTCCTTTCATTAATAGTGCTGATTTAATGAGCATTGCATTAATTTCTGAAGATTTCATGCCTATGTGATCTACAAAGAATAACTTTGATCTGAAAAAAACTTAACCTTAATTAACTTCTTGTCTTGTCAAAAGAAAATCTGTCTTATAGTTTCCAATTAGGTGAATGTTATATCCTTTTAAACTCAATTAAGACTGTTTTGCTGGTACAGGAGTTAAAAAAGTTATCACACAGTTCCTTAAACGAGGTTGCAGAGATTGTGCACAGGCTGTGCAGGGGCTTAGACTGATTAGTTCTTCGTAATGAAATACGAAAAAAAAAAAAGGATTTTTGAAGACAGACAACAATTCTGAAAGCAGAAACTCTATTGTTTTATCTTTGAGCCTTCTTGGTGAACACGAAATTGCAATTTTGTATTATTGCCAGCATCATACTGCATATTGAAAGATATCAAATGCATGGCATTTTCAAGACTTAGAAAATATCAGTTTCATAGAATGTAAGAAACCAAACTGAGCTTCTAATGGGAATTGTCTTCATTTCTTTGAACAAAAAACTTCCTGTAACTTCAATTCCAAATGAAGCAAGTAATGTGCTACAATTTATAGACATTCTATTGAAAATTGCACTACAAAGGATTTCTATTACAAAGAAATGCAAACAATTGCAAAGATATGGCCTTGAATGATAGTTCTGTTGCAGGGGTATGAGTGATTAACACAGCTTTTCCTTCCATTTATAGCAGAATTATTCTGTTCAGGCTTCTATTTTGTTATGCATTGAAAAGCTATTTCTGTCATGAAAGAATTAAAACCAATAAGGCTACAGACTTTGACTGCAATTAAACTTAATAACACTGCATCATTACTTGTGTGAAAGCAGTATTAAATCAAGATGCAACAATTTTCTTTCCTATTTTAGCAGCCAAGTTGATAAGGAGCAAGATGGCCTCATGTCAGAGCATCAAACTCTTGAGTTGAGCGTTCCTGGGTTTAACCCCCACTGGTGCTGAGTTTTGTGCTTAAGCAAGACATAGTAACCAGATGTCCAGACCCCCCATATATAGTTCTGATACTGTCCTGGAAGCTTAATGGCTGTGTACAGAATTGATTAAAAATCATGCAAAAATTACGTGACCTTCAATTTGAATCTGAGCCTTTGCATGAGAAAGCCAACAATATGGGTTTCTGATCAGGTCCGACACAAACCAGGCTGTACAGCGATATAAAATAGCCAGAAGCCTGAAATTTCCGATTTAAAAAGAAGAGAGATTGTACTATCCATTCAGTGAAAACAAAGATGCTGATCAGCTGTGCAGTTATGCACTAGTCATTTGCAACCACGGCCCCTATGGGGCCGGGGATAGCGGGGGCATAGCGGGGCTAAAGTACCAGGATTTTACCTTCGAGGTGTCCCGGCAGTGCCGTGGTAAGGCCGGGCTTTTGATTCCCACCAAAACAGCGGGGGAAATAGCGCGGCGTTTTGACCGGGGTTTACCGGTCTACAATACCGTGTTTTATCCGAATTTTGGCCGTGTTTTGAAGTATCGCGAGATTCGTGACTTTGAGATAAAATCTCCTTTTAAAAGGAAGGCTTCAACATTTTTGGAGGTAAATTTCTGTTGCTACCTATCTTGATATTCTGAGTCGATCAATTTCTGTTCATCATCTCAAGTGAAGGATGGGTGGCTAAATTTTGAATGTAGCCAAGTGGAGAGAACATTCCAGCACAACTGATTGATGGGGATTTGTTACGCTGTTATTTCTATTTTTATTTTTATTTTGGTCTGTCTTCATTTGGTACCTGGCATGGGTATTTAGGTTTGTTTCAAATTGTATTTAATCATACATTATAACATGGCCAGAAAAGCACAGCCATAAGTAAAATAAAATCTTTTTTATTTTATAAAGAGTAACAATACAGTACAACTGACTAGAAATGTTTGAACAGTTTTTTGTTTCACTCTTAAAACTTAACTTGATTTGACCAGTTTAATAGACTGAGTAACATATTTATTGAGGAAGAAGAAAGACTTTGGCCAAAGTGACAGTTTTTTTTTTGTTTTGTTTGTAAATGATTTCTTTGTTTTATGCTGTAATATGTAAAATGCCAAATACATTAAATCTCATCCTATATGGGCAACTGTAAGAAATAGCATAACTGATAATAAGAGCACAACACAAATGCAAAATTCTCACTGGCACACACCTTACTAGACAATAGAGCTGCATTCAATCAATACACAAAAACTCGGCAACATTTTATATCAGAATGCTCAGCCTATACCCAGGAAAGGAAAGTTTATGTTGAGAAACTGAAAGATAAGCTAGTTCTTCCTGTAAACGTATGTTCAGACTTTCAGAACCCAGAATTCCTTACCCATCTCACCCTGGATTGTTCTGTGTATGTGGACAGGTTCGAGGACATAAGAGTTTCTGGAACTTTGTTTGAGAGAGTTCATCGACCAGATTCATAGGAGGAGAATATCAAGACTGAACGAGATTTCGCAGTGTTAAAGAGAGTGTACATAAATTGTTTTACAAACTGTATATATTAGTAACTTCACCAGCACATTATATAAGACTATTGACTATACACCCTATGGTGGTGCCTCGCTAAGACAACGGGGGAACATTAAGCAGAAACAGAAACAAAGGAGCAAAATGACATCATTTCGGCTGAATCTGATTGGTTGTCGTTTATTTTTGTATACCGTATGTTATCTAAAATTTAGTGCATAAACGTTCACCAGCTACTTTTTTTTATCCACGATAGTCAAGATTTATACGACCGAACGTTTGTGTACAGAAGATATGGACTGAAAAATCGCTAAGTACTAACGCCTAATCTATTGTTTTCATTCGCTTTGTATCCTACAAGCTAGGATGTCACTAACCCCGCCTGTTCGTGTGATCAGCGCCGAAATTTTGGGAAAATCCCCGCAGTGCAGGGGCTTTTTGCAGGGATTTTACCGAAAAGAAGTCCCCGCAGTGCAGGGCTTATACCTGGGCTTTGCAAATGGAAAAGTCAATATCCCCGCTATTTCCCGGCCCCGAGGGGGCCGTGGTTGCAAATGACTGGTGCATTACTGCACAGCTGATCTGCGTCTTTGTTTTTGCACATGAAAGTGTTGGTTTTTTTCTTATGTGGTGGCTCAATTCATATTTTCCATTTTTTGTATATTTTACAGTGCGGAGATGGCTCATAGATCGTCATTCAAAGTAGAAGAGGGGGACATTTTGTTGCTAGGTACAGATGGACTATTTGACAATCTACATGAAGACATGATTGTAGATTTTATAGCAAAATATAAGGTAGGTATTCTGGATTTAGAAATAGCTTTCACAAGTTATTTAAAAAAATGCATGTTCTTGATCCAAGCCACTGTTCATGAAGGACCATGACTTAAAGTCTTATAATTGAGCCGTCGCGTCAGAAAACCAGCAATTTGCATATGGGAAAACAAAGGCGCAGATCAGCTGTGCAGTAATTACACAGCTGATCAGAGCCTATGTTTTCGCTACACGGATAGTACCATTCCTCTGCTCCTTATACCCAAAGTTTCAAATATCTAGCATTCTTCTGTTACAGTACAGACGGGTCCATATCAGACCTGGTTGGAAATTCAAATTGTTGGTTTTCTCACGCAATGGCTGATATGGTAGGTAAACTTGCTTATTAATTTGCTCAGGACCAAGAAGAGCATTTGTCAGTCAGTAATGAAAGAAATGTGCACTAAGTACTGGTAACCTGCCTAGGAACAATGTGGTTAGGATTTTTACATGACTGTCCCAACACAGCACTAGCTGTTGACTGTAGACTAAATATGTAAAGCGCAATTTATATACAAACAAGCATTTGGCTTTATTTACTCCAAAATGATACCTTCAAGTATAGTGTAAACATAAACTGTGTGTGATAAATGCATAATAACAGGCTTTTAATGATGCATATTTGCTAAGATAAGATTTCTCATAATTTAAGGTGGAAAGACAGTGGTTTTTGAACTCATTTAAAGTACATTTTAATCAGTCTCACATTTAAGCAACATAAAAGCACTATACTTTCCGTGAATTGTGAATTTGATTCCTATAAATGGCAAAATGGTTTTAAACATTAAAAAAATCCTAGCTAACAAGACTTTAAATAAGCTGTTTAAATTATTGATGAAGTAATAGGTTTTTTAATCAGAATAAATCTGTATCAAAGAAAAAACACTATCTGTCGATGATTAGCCTCACAATTTTATCACATCATTGCCATATGAGCCGCGGTATGAGAAAAATGGATTTTTGTCTATATAGATGCGAAAACGAAGTAACTGCACAGCTGATCAGCGCCTTTGTTTTTGCTACAACGATAGTACAATTCTTCTTCTTCTTAAATCCGGAATATCAAGCTTCTAAGCATCCTCGGTGACTTCACAATCCGTTTTATGTCGGAACTCCCGAAGACTGGTTTTTTCGCGTCGCGGCTCATATGATTTGTTTGCATGACTTGAGATTCTCACCAATATTAGAGCTGCATCTAGGAAGATAACAGAAGTTTCACACATAAAAGCATAAAGCTTCAAAGCTTGAAGTAATCAACTTGTTTATTTTGCCAGGTAGATAGAAAAAAATTCTCATACAGTAAAAATTCTACGGTATTTAAGTTTTAACCAACTTGAGCATCATAAGCCTGCTGTCCTTTTTGTGGGACATAGGCAAAGTGGCAAACAGTACAGCAGTCAAATAGTACAGCCCCAGATGTGACACTGCAGAATGCAGAGGGACTTCATCGGAAAATTAAATAGAAAATTGGGAATAACTGCTAATGCTTGCAAAAATAAAAATGAACCATAACGACAGGCAAGTCCATTCATCTCAAATTAGTTAGTTGAGCCGTGCCATGAGAAAACGGGATTTTTGCAGATGTGAAAACAAAGGTGCAGCTCATCTGTGCAGTAACTCCACCGCTGATCAGCGCTTTTTTTTTTTTGCTACACAGACAGTACAATCCAACTTCATCTTAAATTCATAATTTTTAGCTTCTTACTTTCTTCTGTGACTGTACAAACCGGTTTGTGTCGTTGCTAGCCTGAAACCCAGAAGACCGGTATTCTCGCATCACGGCTCAGTTAAGAGTGTCAGATTGGTGTTAAAAAAATTTGATATTACAGAAAAGCATTATTTTCATTCTGTCTGTAGGACCAAAGAGATTCCAGTATGCAAGCTACTGCCCACAGTATAGCCGAGAAAGCCCATCAACTATCATTAGATCCCGATTACCTCTCTCCTTTCGCTGTATCAGCCATAAACAATGGGATACAAATAAAAGGTATTTATGGTATAACCTCTTTTTAACACTGTCTATGGGGAAACATGCCTTGTTATTTTATGAGCAATCTCATGGGCGGATCCAGAGGGGAGGGGACAGGGGGTCTGGACCCCCCCACTGGAATTGCCAGATTATTAATTTTTGCCATGTTGAACTTTTCCGTCAGACCCCTTCTGGGAATTTGGACCCTCCCCCCCCCTGAGAAAATTTTCTGGATCCGCGCATGAATCTTTTGTTATAATGAGGTTATTTAGATTTATATCTCCGTTCGCTGTGCCAGGCATAAATAATGGGATACAAATAAAATATAACACTGTCTTTGGGGGTTAGGTCCTGATTACCTTTGCCTATCACTGTATTGGCTTTTTATAATGGTATACAAATGGTTAACACTGGTTATCAAGAGACAACCTGCCTGACTGACAATAACCATTGCAGATGAAATCAGTGTAAGAATGTGGAATGCAAATGCCATTGTGGAATCAGCCTGATCTGTTGCAAGTTGTTACAAGACATGTATATACTCCCTATTGTCCCTTTGTGTTTCGTCTTTGTTGTTTGTTCTCAGTTGTATTGGTTGTCTCTGGATAACTGGTGTGTCTTCTACCATTCAAAAGTTTGCAAGCCGTATTTCTGCTATTTAAGTACATAACATCATCTTTTAGGTTTATGAAAACAGACCATCTTGTTTGTGAAATGTTGTTATAATGAGGTAGGTCATAAAGTGAAAGAACTGAAGAAAAATAATTTTTGGCAGCTATGTTATACAAACCTACAATATAGTGAGGCATGTCATTTTGAAATTGAAATGAAATGTTTTTGTTTCTGTCAAACCCATTCAAAAGATTTGTTTACTAAAAAGCATGTGGGAAAAAAGCATATGCCAAGGTCATGGTTTCAAATTACATAACAAACTGATTCATCGATCACTTGAAGTGCATTCATTATTCACTTCTTAAGTAGCACATCTTACCGCAAGGATTTGCCCTAATTCAACATATTAAGGCTGTATGCACTTTAGGCATAAAATCAGCTGATGTTATATACTACTCAAACTTTGATAAGCATCAAAAGTTTATTTTTGATTACAAGACATACTGGTAATCTAACACTCAAAATTTTGCTACAGATATATAGCAGCACCATCACCGTGCAAACATTCCATCTTCTTTTCGCATTGCCTGCGAGCCCTTCTCGCAGACTTGCAGGAACAATGGAAACCCCCTGAAATTGAAGTTGTCACTGTTTCCTACCCTATCCAATTCCGTCATTCATCCCCTCTTACTGGTTCATTCAACTGCAAAACTGTTTTGATAATCGAAATGTCGATACTTTTGTGTCTAAAATGAACTTTTGGAAAATTTCAGAAATCTGTGATTTTTGGTTAAAAACATGATTTTTTACCAAAAAATTTTTTTTCGCTTAAAATGTTGTCCTTTGCATGGTGATCATGAAACTGAAAACCGCTTTTGAATACGCACTCTGGTTTGCTCAAACCAGCGTTTTTAAAATTTGTTGTCAGATATTTTAATCACATAATGCAAATTTCCATTAAGAAAACGTTCAGTCCAATGACAAATGTTTTAAAACGCTGTAAAATCTAAACCAATGCCCGTAGCTCAAATCGGTTTTCTGTTCCATACTCGCAGCCTAAAGGGCAACGTTTTAAGCGAAAAAAAAATTTTGAGGTAAAAAATCGTGTTTTTAACCAAAAATCACAGATTTTTGAAATTTTTCAAACGTGCGTTTTAGACCCATAAGTATCGACATTTCGATTATGAAAACAGTTTTGCAGTTGAATGAACCAGTTAGAGGGGGTAAATGACAGAATTGGATAGGGTAGACAACAATCAATGAACAATGGCAACTTTAATTTCAGGGGGTTTCCATCGTTTCTGCAAGTCTGCGAAAAGCGCTCACAGGCAACTCGAAAAAAAGATGGAATGCTTGCACAGTGATGGTTCTGCTTTATATCTATAGCAAAATTTCAGGTGTTAGATTACAAGTATGTCCTGTGAACAAAAATAAAGTTTTGATGCTTATCAAACTTTGAGTAGTATATTTGAATTCATGCAAATATGAGCCACTGCGTGCGAAAACCAACAATTTGGAATTCTGACCAAGTCTGACACAAACCTGTCTGTACATTCACAGAGGAAGGCTAGAAGCTTGAAGTTTGGGATTTAAGAAGAAGAGGACTTATACTACTTATTCTACTATCTGTATAAGTGAAAACAAAGGCGCTGATCAGCTTGGCAGTAACTGCGAAGCTGATCTGAGCCTTTGTTTTTTCACCTATGCAGATTGTTGGTTTTCGCATGGGGCGGCTCAAATATTAAAGTGTCTTTCACTAATGCTTGTTACACTTGCTCAAGTCATTGATCAGCTATTTCAATACTGAGAACCACGTGGTATTGTATACATACAAACCGATAAATGATCAGTGACACTCATTGCAATTGAGACCGAAGTTCAGATTGGATTTTCGAGTTTTCTCCTATAGCATTTACTCTACTGACTGATAGAGAGGTGCAGGCATTGCAGAAATTGAATATTTATTGAAATAAAAGAAAGTAACATAAGAAATCCCGGTTATTTTATTTTTGCAAACACTTCAATGTTATTGTGATGCAAGTACTATTTTAAGTATTTGCGAAAACGAAATAACCTGGATTCCTTATGTTACTTTTATTCAATAAATGTTCAATTTCTGCATTGCCTGCACAATAGAGTAAACGCTATGGGAGAAAACTCAAATTTTTCACCTCAACTTCAGCCAGAATTGCATTGTGCATCACCCATTCTGTATCAGGTTTTCTAGCTGTGTATTTGCCATGTCATCACAAAATTTTCTGATATACTTTTCAAGTGATGCTCCATTCTGGCATTATTTTCACCCCACACGGCAAGCTGCAGGGACACTGGAGAAAATTAGACAATAATTAAATTATCCCTACATGCACCTCTAGGAATTAGATAAGCACAGATACCAGGGGAAATTTTATAATTTAAGAAAATTTTAATTAAAGTTATATAATATATATTTTTTTAAAACCCTGGGATACTTATTTTAATGGGTGGGACATTAAACCCTACTTTTTCAAAATTGCCTTAATTCCCAGTGTAATTGAAAAAAACATTGATTAGTGCATAATGGAAAGTACCAGTACATATACATGTATATGTTATTGACTTATTGGTACATAATGGTAAATATGGTATCATTTCAGGGGGCAAGCCAGATGATATAACAGTCGTGTTAGCTAGAGTATCGTGTGAACCCGAGTACGAGTTATAGCATTTGCTCATGTCTAGGTACCTCACACATAGACAGACAGACAGATGAACAGACAAGAGATTGAGAATAATATATGTCCAGGCTTTTAAGATCCAAAATATTGAAAGAAAAGTTATAAACAGCTATCATTTTGCATGAAATAGATACATTGTTTTCATGAATGGATCATTTTCATGAAGTGGATGTTTTGAAATTCAGGTTTTCATTAAAAGTTACTAAGAAAGTTATGAAATTAAAAGAGAAATGAAATTGTTGAGCATCCTGCAAGGTTTGATTTTTGAGAGTGGTAGAATTTCTGCCTGTTTCATGACACGGCGTGTATTTCTAAGGCCTAGGAATTATGAATATTGTGCATTGGTCTGGTAATGTCTGTTCATACATGCTTGGGCTGGCCCATAGTTTCAGAGAGGAGAAAAAAAGGTGATTTTTAACTTCATCTTCATTTGAGTAACTTGCCCTTGTTATTTCATTTGAGCCGCCTCGTGGGAAAACCAACAATCTGCATAGGCGAAAACAAAGGCGCAGATCAGCTTCGCGGTTACCGCGAAGCTGATCAGCGCCTTTGTTTTCGCTACTCGGATAGTACAATTCCTCTTCTGCTTCAATCCGAAATTCCAAGCTTCTAGCTGTTTTCTGTGCTTGTACAGGCCGGTTTGTGTCGGACCTGTTCGGAAACCACATTGTTGGTTTTTCCAAGAGATGGCTCATTTAATTGTTCATTCATTCCATGTTGAAACTAGCATTAGGAAAAAAATGAATCAAAATTTGTTTTATGGAAAGAACTAAATTTTGATAAATTTTTTCTCGCTACTTAATTCATTGACATATTGAACCGTTGCATGACTAAAACAACAATTTGGGATTCCAACAAGGTTCAACACAAACCAGCTTGTACAGCCATAGAAGGTGGCTCGAAGCTTGAATTTTGGGATTTAGGAAGAGGGATTATACTATCTGTGTAGTGAAAACAAAGGCTGATCAGCTGTGCACAGCTGACCTGCATCTTTGTTTTCGCACATGCAAATTGTTGGTTTTCTTGTGCAGCGGCTCATATACATTTCAAATATAGTATGTAAGAAATCAAACATAGTTTAATTTCTACTTTTGGTTATGTAAATCACTTAACAGTTGGGCATTCAAATGATAAACAAACAACAACAGGGCCTATAATTTTTAACTAATTGTACTTGTTTTTTAAGCCATACAGAAAGCTTGTCTTTCACAGAATTTTCAAATGCACTTTTCATAGTTTTCCTCAAACATAATACTGTGATAGCTAAGTGTTTAATTATACATGTGTACCAGAGAGCTTAACTAGATATGTACATTGTGAATCATAGCATTGAATGTGTTTTTGGTTTAATGTGTGTATTAAACAAAAAGTTTTTTCACATCCCGCTAACATGCATACGTGTAGTTTAGAATTTCTCACATACCTTTTTTTGCCTCCCCCCTTCCACACACATACAGTTATATAGGGGTTTCATTATCTTTGTTACAAACATGGATTTTGACTACTCTTTCTTTATAGCTCATACCCACAACTTTGGTTTGGAGAAAAAGTCTGACCAGTCTTATTTTATTTTTCTCTGAAAGTGGACACATTATCAGCTGCAGGAATCACAATAATGCACAGCCATGTTTATGCACCGGTCATTTGTAAAGACGGCCCCGGCCCATCAGAAAAACATGTCCATGTAATGTTTACCCCATTGAACCCCACTTTTTATAGTGAAACTGGGGCGTACAGGGGTATACCTATTTTTGCTCTAAAACATAGATTGTGGGTACTCGTCAAAACCGCCTTGGCGAGGTGGCTCTTAACCTAGCGTAGAACCTAGCTGGGTCTTGACCATTTCAGTCCCCAGAGTGCAGGGGAAATACCCAGGGTTTGTAAATTATATAGGCAAAATAGGGCAGTGTAAAGTAAGCAAAGCAGTCTAAAGTCGCCGCTTTTCCCTGGGTCTTGGGGGTGTGATTACAAATGACCAGTGCATTATGTCAAAAACAGTTCCATTATGTGTACAAATAGTATGGCTGTATATATTGCTGTGAGAACATGTTTTAAGAATGTTTTTATTTATGAACGCACAAATATGTGAAAACTGATATTGAAATCAAATCCATTAATTTTTATACATTTTAGAATTTAATAACAACTGTTCTAGAGATAGCTTTCTGTTTTTGTGGAAGCAACGGAAAAGGCTTTATTTGAGCTGCGTAATGAGAAAAACAACATTTTGCATAGGCGAAAACAAAGGCGCAGATCAGCGCCTTTGTTTTCGCTACACGGATAGTACAATTCCTGCACTCTCTAAATCTTGAATTTCCAGCCTCTAGCTATATTCTGGTACAGCTCGGTTTGTGTTCAGAAACCACATTGTTGGTTTTCTCATGATGCGGCTCATTTTTAAACAACGGTAGCTCATTGAGGGCTTTGAACCAATATTGAAGCAGTGCAGACTCAGATTACGTGCAGCCCAAGAACATCTGAGCAGGACCTGCATTGCTTATGTATACATGTATACTGTAAGTTTAGTTTTGTCAGCAAGAAATTGACTTTTCTAATACTTTTCGAATTGGTTGCCACGCAAGTTCAAAGCTCTAGCTAATGAAGACTCATTACAGTCAAGCTTTTTAGACTGCACATGTACTAGATCATTAGTTCAAGAACTTGATAATGATTTAGGAAAAAGAAAATTCACAAATTTACAATATTGGGCATAAATTCTGAAAGAATATCAGAAATGGAGGTTGCATCTGAATTTTTGAAAATTTTATCTATTTAACATACATTTGAGCCGCCTCATGAAAAAACCAACGATCCGCATATGCTAAAACAAAGGCGCAGATCAGCTTCGCAGTAACTGTGAAGCTGATCAGGGCCTTTGTTTTCGCTACTTTCTAAATCCAAAATTTCCAGCCTCTATCCATCTTCTGTGCTTGTACAGCCCAGTTTGTGTCGGACCTGTTCGGAAACCACATTGTTGGTTTTCCCACGAGGTGGCTCATTTTGCTTGTGTCATTGCTTTTCATTTGTGTGATTAAAAGAAGCATTTAATGTAAATAAGCATGAAACATTGTGTGATCAGAGCTCATAAGATTTTATTGTAAATAAAAAAATGTTTTATATTGCTAAATTGCCATGTTCATCTACTAATGACATATGTCGCAGAAAAAAATGTTATGGAAGCAAATTGTTTACTATGTTTCTGTGGTGCTCCAAGAGTTTGTCCTGACATGATTGAAAAATTATTGACTTGGACATTAAAACATGAGACAACTAAAAGAATCAGGTTTTTTACAAGTCAAAATTTTACCTGTCTCAACATGCCATGGGAACAACCACTTACATTGCAATTGTTTTCATAATGTTTATTCTGTTAAAAGTATTGCATTTATATATACACCCATTCTCACATTCTAGTACAATGTACATAAACTTAGTTTTGTTTTAAATCTTTGTAGTAAATGGAACAAACCAATCAATTTTTTAAACATTATCTATTGTTTGGCCCGTTCTGAACTGTTTGGTCTGACCAAACAGTCCAGACCCACATCAGATTTTTCCTTGACTTAAACACATATAGACTTGCTGTCATATAGTATAACAAATGAGCCACCTCATGGAAAAACCAACAATGTGGTTTCCGAACAGGTCTGACACAAACTGGCCTGTACAGCTACAGAAGCAGGCTAGAAGCTTGAAATTTTGGAGGTAAGTAGAGGAGGAATTGTACTATCCGAATAGCGAAAACAAAGGCGCTGATCAGCTTCGCGGTTACCGCGAAGCTGATCTGCGTCTTTGTTTTCGCCTATGCAGATTGTTGCTTTTCCCATGAGGCAGCTCAAATCATGAATTTATGTTAAATTCAGTTTTAGTACCGATTTGTTTTTCTGGGATCAAGTTCTTAAAGCGCACAATGGCTTTTTTTCTCCACATTTAAAAAGCAATTCCTGACAGTAAGCTGAAAAATCCCTGGTCATTTCATTGGAAATTTAAACGAATATATCTCTATCTAACTTTCTTACTTTAAAGGCAAATTTGCATATTAAAATTAAAGTCAGAGGAGTTTTGGAAGGTTCTCTGTTGAGATGGCTATACTTTCTTTCCACCATCTTAATTCTACTAACAATTTTCTGGTGCTGTCCTGTCATTAGATTGCCATTAGAGCCTGTGCGTGAGAAAACCTTACAGTTAACCAACAATTTGGGTTCCAACCAGGTCCAACACAAACCAGGCTGTACAGTCAGTACAAGATGGTTAGAGGCTGGAAATTTTGTATTTAGAAAGTAGAGGAATAAGAAAAAACTAAGGTGCTGATCAACTTTGCAGTTACTGCAAAGCTGATCTGTGCCTTTGTTTTCGCCTATGCAGATTGTTGGTTTTCTCATGTGGCGGCTCATTACATAAGATCTCATTTTACTGTTCACATAGTTATTACCCGACACTTAGTTGAAAAAAATACAAAACACTAGGATCATCAGTCAATTTTGTTTGAAATTCAATTCAAACCATATATAGCACACAACAGGGTTTAATTAAAGATATAGACAACAACTAGGCTTGCCAAGAAATTATGTCACAGGCAAGGGTAGCCCCCAATTCTGTTTCGGTCCCCATTTGTGACTTTTCCTTTTCTATTCATGCTTACTCATTGCTTTTCTCATTTGTAAAAAAAAAAAAAAATAATAGTCACACCCTATCCAAAATCACTTTTAGGCATAATGAAAACACCTTTGCAAAAAAGGATGTGCACTTTGTTCTGATTAACAGCTAGAAGCATGTGATGTCATTTAAACGCTAGACCTCTAACTTGAGAGCAAGCTCCCATAGGTGTGAAAAGTGAATGCTCCAAACATTTCTTAGTATTCCATCATAAATGTTCACCATCAGATGTAAATATATACAATATTGGTCAATCTTATTGAAATGAAAAATATCAGTCGACCCTGGATATTTGCTTGTTGAACCTCAGAACTCTGTTTATTAAGTAGTAAATAAATACCCCGTGACCAAAAATAAACCGATTTATCCTGTGAGGATTAGTAATCAGATGAAAGGGCGAGCTTTCAGCGAGCCCTTTCATCTGCTTATGGTCCGAGCCTGATGAATTGGTTTATTTTGGTCACGGGTTAGTTATTCACTTTATAATGCAACGAAAGCAGACAAATTTAGCAAAAAAAACTCACCCGATGTGAGATTTTGTTTATTTAATCAACAGCTCAGCAATCATTCCGCAGAACGACTACTCAAAATTCGCCACCATAGCAGAAGGTTTTGTTGATAATTTAAATTTTTCTTGTCCATTATTTCATCTACATAACATAAGATTGCATAACAATGGCGGAGATTGATGTCACAAAACGTGACTAAATTTGACGTCTTTGGCACGCTTCTTTTTGTTGCGTTAAACAAAATTGCAAAGCGGTCTTTATTTAGTCAGTAGAGATGGCCTTTATTCGGCCAGTAGCTAAATAAAGCTATTTATGAACCCCTTTATTAGGCCAATATGTAGGGTTGTTGCATTATAAATATGAATTCATGTCTGATGAGAATCATTCTTAAGAGTCTAGAATCTGAGGATGATTTTAAAACGTTATTGAATTTACTAGAGAAGGCGCAGCAATTTAGCTATAACTGAAGAATATTGGTAATAAGCATGTGTAAATCTGTAATATTTCCTCAGTTGGAAGAGGGGCTCAACAAACCCATCATTAATTGCTGATTTTATAAGCCCATACATTATGAAATGGAGAGGGATCAGGTTCCCTGCCCCCCCCCTCCCCCCCCCCCCACACACACTTCATGCAGGATTATTTAAGAAGGGTCATTGACATGGGTACCTCTCATGTTTTCCCTATTGTTTTTAGATGAGAAGGCAAAATTATAGAAGTACATTGTATCTCATAAATTAAGAACTTTCGTTTTGTGATCAGGATTTAAAATTGGTGCATATCGTGTCTTATGTCTCTCTTATACAAGTATATAAATTCTTTTTAAATGTACATTTTATAAAATGATTTCATATTTGCCATTGACAATGTTGTACGTCTATGATGATCCATTGTGTTATAATTGAGCTGCGTCATGACAAAACTGGATTTTTGCCAATGCGAAAACAGAGACGCAGATCAGCTGTGCAGTAACAGCATAGCTGATCAGGGCCTTTGTTTTCACTATTCGGATATTACAATTTCTGTTCTTCTGAAATTTCAAGGTTCTAGCCTTTTTCTGTGACTGTACAGGCCGGTTTGTGTCGGGCATGGTCTGAAACCCCGGAAGACCGGTTTTCTCACAGCGCGGCTCTTTGTTGTGTGATTGTGTTAAAATTGAAGAAAATGGTAGTTTACATAAAAATATAAGCATAAACAAGTTGCTGGATAGCAAAACTAACAAAATGTTCTGTGGACTGGGGTAATAAAATTATTGCAAATCTCCATGATCAAAGCAGCTATGCAAGAAGTTGTAGGGTTATCAAATAGCGAAGACCCATGGAATTTTAGTTAAGTCGTCAAAATTATTTGTGTAGCTTAGGTTGTATTGAAAGTGAAAAAAGCGTTTGGAACTCAGGACCTGTTGTCTTCAATTTTGATATATAAGCCACCACATGAGAAAACCAACAATCTGCATATGCAAAAACAAAGACGCAGATCAGCTGTGCAGTAACTGCACAGCTGATCAGCGTCCTTGTTTTCGCCACACGGATAGTACTATTCCTCTTCTACCTAAATCCAAAGTTTCAAGCTTCTAGCTTTATGCTGTGACTATACAGCCTGGTTTGTGTCAGACCTGATTGGAAGCCAAATTGTTGGTTTTCTCACACACAGGCTCATACTTGTAAATCAGACAGTAGATTGATCAGTTTTGACTCCATTTAATATGCATGTAATTCTGTTTGTTTTGTCATGCGGCAACAACATAATTCTATGACTATGAATACTGTTTATGTGATTTTGTAATGAATGGAGCATACAGGCTACAAACTACATATGAGCCGCCTCGTGGGAAAACCAACAATGTGGTTTCTGAACAGGTCCGACACAAACCGGGCTGTACAGTCACAGAAGATGGTTAGAGGCCATAAATTTTGGATTTAGAAAGTAGAGGAATTGTACTATCCGAGTAGCGAAAACAAAGGCGCTGATCAGCTTCGCGGTTACCGCGAAGCTGATCTGCGCCTTTGTTTTCGCCTATGCAGATTGTTGGTTTTCCCATGGGGCGGCTCATATATTCTAAAACTTATTGTTGAATACAGAAGGGGTTATCATTATATGAGCAGCGACGCGAGAAAACCGTCTTCGGGGTTTCCGACCAGGTCTGACACAAACTGGCCTGTACAGTAACAGAAGCAAGGAGCTTGAAATTTTAGATTTACAAAGAATAGGAATTGTACTAGCAGTGTAGCGAAAAAAAAAAGGCACTGATCAGCTTTGCAGTTACTGGGAATCTGATCTGCACCTTTGTTTTCCCATACGTAAAATGTTGGTTTTCTCATGAGGTGGCTCATACCCTATTTCTTAAACCATGAAGTTTGTCTACCACCAAAATATATAAGGTGAATTGCAAACAAAGAATACTTGTATTGGGAAAATATTTTTGACATTTGAGCCAACACATGGGAAAACCAATAATCTGACGCAGGTCAGCTTTGTTGTAACTGCGAAGCTGATCAGCGCCTTTGTTTTCGCTACTCGGATAGTACAGTTCCTCTACTAAAATCCGAAATTTCAAGCTTCTAGCTCTTTTCTGTGACTGTACAGGTCGGTTTGTGTCAGACCTGGTCAAAAACCACATTGTTGGTTTTCCCATGAGGCGGCTCATTTTGTCTGTGCAGATTTTTTTTATGTCAGTTATAAAACAAATTAATACTTTAATATGCATACAAGTGTGTTTATGAAATTATTTCCTCTCTTTTGCCTCAATATTTGGGAAAATATACACCAAAAACTTTTCAAGTACATAGTTTCTAAAGGCCAGAAGCTCAACATGCCCAGAGGTTATTAAAACTTTTTTTCATGTTCAGCTCAGCTGAGACTAAAATTTATCATGCTGATAAATGTTAAAATAAATTGTTGGCATTTTAACATTTATCAGCAGGATAAATTACAGGTTTTGGTGTTGTAATCTTCATTTTTAATATACATGTAGTTGGGCTATTTTGGTAGTGATGAGCAGTTTAAATTTTATGCTCAGCTGAGCTGAGCTTGAAAAAAGTTTTAGAACCTCGGGACCAGGATTGTTATATTTGTTCAGAATAAACCAGAAGAAATGTACTCGTTTTTTTCTCTTCGTTAATTCCCTTTGTTACAACTTTGGACGACTTCGGTTGGAACTATACTAACTATGGTGTTACCATGGTAGATGTGGTCTGGTACCCGACTCCTCCGTAACAAATGAGATTGACCAATCACAGCCGTCGTTAGAAGCCTCCATCACAGAAGAGTTTTACCAAACTAACCATGGTAGCTACCAAACCTATGGGCTGGGTTCCTTTGGTAATGGTCATTCCTATCTCCAATGCAGAAGAGCTTTACTATAGTACGACTCAAACAACAATGGTATCTACCATAGTCCTTACTATAGCGTAAAGGGACCAGTGATCGATCAAAAATAGCCATGTTTGATAAATTTGCGGATCAGACATGCATTGGAGAATGCATCTGTACATACCATATTCAAGCTTGAACCTTCGCCATGTTTTCCAGTATGTCAGTTTATGACGTCATCACGTCACGTTCTCAGTGACGTCATTTTAACACACCCACCATCATGCAGCGTTAATCAGGGTCAGGTGGACCAGTGATCGATCACCTTCTTTTTCTCTCCAAAACCGCGGCTAACTTGGAAGGTATGTACATTTTTAGACAGAATAATTATTGTTTACCTCTAGCCACGAAACACAGTTTGGAAATTTTCAGTGAGTTAAAAGAAATAAAGCAGCGAAATGAGGTGGTCGGAAAGTTTAAATGTCTATAGAAACAATGGAAAACTGTTGAAAAAATAGCTAAAAAATCACAGAAATGGTCCATTAATTGCAGCGTTATCCTTTACAATTTGGAATGTGGATCAGATTTGTTTAGTATGCAGTTAAGTTAAAAAAGTTAGACAGTCGGAACAAATGCAGGTTGTTTCATCTTGAAGAATTTATTGAACAATCACCGCTTTTTAGCAGTACAAGTAAGACCCCCCTCTTCATGAAGTGCCAGAAAATGCAAGATAGAAAAGCTTTCCAAATAAATTTATATTAGTGTTTGTAAGGTAATACAATACGCTTTAAGTTGAGACTAGCAGAACATTTTCTTCAGGTATCCTTTAAGACCAGAGGACCATTGGTCCTGAGAACGCTCACCTGAAGCCTGATCTTGGAGTATTAAGTCATAATGAAATGACCTTGACCTTGAATACTCACACACCTTTATTGACTTCATAAGTTGTCTGCATCTGCAAAGTTTCAGGTCTCAGGCTGCAATAGTTTCCAAACCCAGTGATTTCTGAGAAAACCATAATTTTAATTTTGATATTTAAATGACCTTGGGCCAAGGTCAAGACATGACCTTGGCCTTCATTAATTACTTACCTTCATTGACTCCATTAGTTGTCTGCATCTAGCAACTTTCAGGTCTCAGGCTGCAACAGTTTGTTTTCGCCTTTTCCCATATGAAAGCCTATGTTTCCAAATTTGACCTTGCCGTAAAATAGGTCAAGGTCATCATAGGGTCATCATTTCAACAAACTATGATGGGCTGGAGTCCCAAATGCTACATACCAAGTTTCATGAAAATTGGCCAGCCGGTTCTGGAGAAGAATATTTTTGAAAGGTTTTCACCATATATGGGCGTGGCGGCCATCTTGGTCATGTGACCTGGATTTCCCGATCAAACTTTCGTCTCCCCTACCCATGGATGCTCCACATAAAATTTCACTTTGATTGGCCGTGCAGTTTCAGAGAAGAAGATCTTTGAAAAGTGTGTATGGACAACAGACTGGCCAAGGTCAAGAGATGACCTTAACCTATATTAATCACATACCTTCATCTACTCCATTAGTTGTTTGCATCTACCACTTTTCAGGCCTCAGGCTGCAATAGTTTTCAAAAAGTCCATAGTTTTCACTTCTTCCTATGTAAAAGCCTATGTTTCCAAATTTGACCTTGCCGTAAAATAGGTCAAGGTCATCATAGGGTCATCATTTTATCAAACTATAATGGGCTGAGGTCCTTGATGCTACATACAAAGTTTCGTGGAAATCGGCCCACCGGTTCTGGAGAAGAAGATTTTTGAAAGGTTTTTACCATATATGGGCGTGGCGGCCATCTTGGTCATGTGACCTGGATTTCGCGAGCAAACTTTTGTCTCCCCTACCCATGGATGCTCCACATAAAATTTCACTTTGATTGGCCAAGCAGTTTCAGAGAAGAAGATCTTTGAAAAGTGTGTATGGACAACAGACTGGCCAAGGTCAAGAGATGACCTTGACCTATATTAATCATATACCTTCATCTACTCCATTAGTTGTTTGCATCTACCACTTTTCAGGCCTCAGGCTGCAATAGTTTTCAAAAAATCCATAGTTTTCACTTTTTCCCACGTAAAAGCCTATGTTTCCAAATTTGACCTTGCCGTAAAATAGGTCAAGGTCATCCAAGGGTCATTATTTTATCAAACTATGATGGGCTGAAGTCCCCGATGCTACATACCAAGTTTCGTGGAAATCCGCCCACCGGTTCTGGAGAAGAAGATTTTTGAAGGGTTTTTACCATATATGGGCGTGGCGGCCATCTTGGTCATGTGACCTGGATTTCGCGATCAAACTTGAAATGCCACTACCCAAGGAGGCTCCACATAAAATTTCAACTAGATCGGCCAAGCAGTTTCAGAGAAGAAGATCTTTGAAATTGTGGACGACGGACGACGGACGGACGACGGACGACGGACGGACGGACGCCGGATCATGGCCATCCTATAAGCTCACCTTGTGAGCCTTCGGCTCAGGTGAGCTAAAAAGCCGATAACCACTAGTTGATCGATCACTGGTCCCTGATCGATCACTGGTCGCCTTACGCTAGTCCCAATCGAAATCGGCCTTTGGCTAAAGCTACCTTGGTATGCCATTGTGTGCCTCTATCTACAGTACAAGGGCGGAGACCCACTGAATAGCTCATACATGAATTCAGGCACTAGTCATTTGTAACCACGCCACGCCCCACCCCCCAGGGAATAGCGGTGACTTTGACTTTTGGTCTAGCGAATCCTCACTAAAAGCCCCAACCTGCAGGGACTACCACTGCTGTTTTCCCCCGCAGACTTCTCTTTTCATTTCACGGCCCTTTTTGCCTATATAATCACAGCCCTTTTTGCCTATATAATGCAAACCCTGGGTATTTCCTACACACTGCCATGGCAAAACTTTGGTCAAAGCCCCGCTCATTTCCACGGCTATTCCCCGCCCTCCCCTCCAAATGACTAGTGCAATAAATGAGCCGCCCCATGGGAAAACCAGTAACTGCACAGCCGATCAGCGCTTTTGTTTTCGCTATACAGACAGTACAATACCTCTCCTACTTGAACCCAAAATTTCAAGATTCTAGCTTCTGTGACTGTTCCGGCCAGTTTGTGTCAGACCATGTCGAAGACCCCGAAGACCGGCTTTCTTGCATCACAGCTCATTTACACTTTAACAGAATGAATTTATGTCCCTTTAACTCAGCATAATAAAGTTTTAATATTTTAGGAGGATTAAAACCAAACAACAAAAATATGGCACAACATATTTAATTTTTCAGATAACAAAAACAGACTAAAACTTTCAGTTGTGTAGACATTTGAGCCACCTCGTGAGAAACAACAATCTGCATATGCGAAACCAAAGGTGCAGATCAGCTTCGCAGTAACTGCCAAGCTGATCAGTGCCTTTGTTTTGGCTACATGGATAGTACAATTCCTCTACTGTCTAAATACAAAATTTCCAGCCTCTAGCCATCTCCTGTGGTTGTAGAGCCTGGTTTGTGTCAGACCTGTTTGGAAACCACATTGTTGGTTTTCTCATGAGGTGGCTCATTTTCTGCATTGTGTATGCCACTTTGAAAATATCAACACAAATGTTATCCTCCAACTGATAAAGCATCAGATTTCTACTTTAAATTGCTGACTCCACCCTAGTAGTCAATTTAAAGTTAATCCAACAAATGTATTCCTGATCCCCTCTAAAATTGGACTCATCCAAGCAAGAGACTCCTATTTGATGGTAAATTTTGGGTCAATCCTCTTCATCTGTATCTTCTGCCAGGATTCTGGATGTTGATAACTTTGCCGAGGTCGGTCGCTGTGTTTGTTGTGACTGTGTACTGGCCTGGGACAGTCCGAAGAATAGGGAACGGAACTGAAATATCGAATTATGCACTAAGTCATTTGTAACCATGACCACCACCCCCCGGGGAAGGGTGGGGGATAGCCGTGGAAATGAGCGGGGCCGAGGAAATTCCCTGGTGGTGGGGGGCCGTGGTTACAAATGACTAGTGCATTATATGTAAAAAAAAAATTACTCCTTTGTGACAAATGGAAAATACATGAACCTATGGAATTTCAAATATAGGGATATTCTTTTGACCCTTCACTGTACAAGATAAAAGCCAGAGTGAAAACTAACCCTTTTTGCTGGTGGTGTTCCGGGGACCTCATCATCAGCTTCATCATCGTCATCTGCCAGATCTTGTATCATCATCTTAGGGGTCTGTGAAAAAGAGAAAATGAGCCACTGCACAAGATATTACCAACATGCATAGGCGAAAACAAAGGCACAGATCAGCTGTGTAGTTACTACACAGCTGATCAGTGTCTTTGTTTTCGCCACACAAATAGTACAATCCCTCTTTTTCTTAAATCTGAAATTTCAAACTTCTAGCTTGCTTCAAAGATAGTAGAAGCCAGATTGTGTCGCACCTGGTAGCAAACCCAGTTTGTTGGTTTTGAGCGAAGGCTCAATGTTTAACAACCCAGTCAATATATTTGTCACATATTGACAACTTTACTGCGTCTTGGCTATCAACCTGAATAACCTGGCGTCTGTTTGGTCTGAACCACTGTAAAGGGAAAAGTCCATATCTCCAATATTACCAGGCCCTAAATAACTAATGAATCACAACTGTATAAGAGTATAAAAACTCACCTTAGCTCCCGCCTGTAACACAGGTATAACAGGACTTTCCACGTCTTCTTTAGATGCCCCTGGGACTGGGGACTCCACCCTTGAAGTGCTAATGTCCCCGCCCCCTCTCCCATTATCTCCCCCTGCCCCTATAACTCTCTCTGTTCCTCTGTTTACAGTGTCATTTATACTCCTACCCCTGTCATTGTCTACAGTGGAACTTGATTTACTACTTAAGTCCGTCCTAGATTTTGCAGAATCTGTCCTTGGCATACTACATGCAGATGATACTGGTGTCTTATTCACATGCATAGTTGTTTGATTGTCAATAACCACGACATCAAAATCATCGTCATTCATCATTTCTTCATAAGCAGCATCAAGACGTTCTGATCTTTCCCTATCTGAATCCCTATTCCTGAAAGAGACAAATAGAATCCATCAGTGGTGTTCGGTGAGATAGGAAAATTTCATCGCAATTGGGTAGCATTTTTTTCAATGGAGGGGTGGACCAAAGGGTTGGGATCTATTCATCCCTTTCCAAATGAACTGAGCAGATCTGATACAGACTGACATCTTTAGCATTCAATGTCATGGCTGATTCTTTTCTTTGAAGTGTTTTTGTTCGCATTTTACTACAATATGTATTTAATTTACTCCCATCCTTTCTCATCTTGTATTATAAAGCAACATAGCTCAGACCCAGGCAAAATAAAACAAACAAACCATTTCTTTGGCACTTACCTTGCATGATTCTGTTCTCTATTATCTCTGTTATCACCAGCAGCAGTGGTCTTGGACGTGTTGGTTCTGTTTTGTGTTAGTCTGGAACTGCTCTTATTTTGTGTCCTGACAATAAAATTTACATATGTGTGACAAACCAAGTGTATATTAATTCTTTAAATCTAGGTTTGAACTTCAAACTGGTTTGAACTTCAAACTACTTTAAACTACATTTTGAAAGTCGAATGGAACATTAATTCTGTAATTCCATTATTGAGTACCGGTACTCATTCATACAGCCATGATTTAAATATTGCTCTTTGATCTTTTTGACAGTCATAAGGAAGTCCACTACATAATGTATGTGTCTGCTTAAGTCAACTTTTGTACGTACTGATGATCATTAAATGTTCATACAAACTGCAGAGCTAACCAATGCCCTTGCATTCACTTCATAGATAGTACAATCCCTCTTCTTCTTAAATTCAAATTTTCAAGCTCCAAAACTACCTCTGTGACTGTACAGACTGATTTGTTTCCGACCTGACAGAGAATAAGCTACACTCTACTGCACTAAATGAACAAACTTCTCACTATTTTCAGCTGAAAGGAAAAGTTAAAATGTATGGAATATATAGGCAAATTTGAAATTCAATTCCAAATTTCTCCCAGGTAAGAAAGTTAACCTGAGCCCTGCTTTGTCGTAAGCCCCAAAGAGAGGGTTTCTTGCGACATCGCCTCATATGAGCTGCAACGCAAGATAACCTTCAGGATTTCTGACCAGGTCCCACACAAACCAGTCTGTACAGTCATAGAATAGGTATAGAAGCTTGAAATTTCGGATATAAGAAGAAGAGGGATTGTACCATCACTGTAGAGAAAACAAAGACGTTGATCACTTGTGCAGTTACTGCACAGCTGATCTGCGTCTTTGTTTTCGCCTATGCAAATTCCAGTTTTCTCATCTTACCTTTTCTGTGTGACTCTAGCCTGGGATGGAACTTGACTCTGGGAGGTTTGATCAGCAAGGGTAGCTAGCACAAAGTTGGCTTCAAATGAACTATCACTGTCTACACTGAACACTATTGGCCTGAAATTTTGTGTGAAACCATTTTTCATCTTAAAGGTAACAGTATAGAACCATTAACCAATCACCATTCACTGTTAATCTGAAGAAATCTTCTTGAGCACTAGATGCACTATTAAATTGAACTCGTACCAAAATTTACTCAAGACTTTCAAGCAGACCAGAGACACAAAACTAAACTCAACTAACAGCTACCTTATATACAAAAAGATCTGAGCCTCTACCAGTGAAAAACAACAATCTGCATATGCGAAAACAAAGGCGCAGATCAGCTTCGCAGTAACTGCGAAGCTGATCAGCGCCTTTGTTTTTGCTACACGAATAGTACAATTCCTCTACTTTCTAAATCCAAAATTTTCAGCCTCTAACCATTTTCTGAGACTGTACAGCCCGGTTTGTGTCGGACCTGGTAGGAATCCAAATTGTTGTTTTTCTCACACACACGCTCATTTGAAAAAACTACATCCAATGGTCCAATCTTTGACAATGGACTCATCTAGTTTAGAAAAACAAAATTTTACAGGTATTTTGTAGATAAATCATTTACCTGCCCCCAGTTTCAAAGTGAAGTGTCAGTGGCTGCGTGGTCACCTCTACAAATGCTAAAATGGCCTGAAACAGAAACAATCTGTTTAACCAATTAATGACGAATGGGTTTTCCCATCATTATCATTTGGGCAAGTTCACTTTCATATTTAGCAGATCAGGAGTGATTTTGAATTTTTAATCCATTTTTCGATGAAATTTCTCTAAGCAAACAGTATAGCCCCAGGGGTCACATCTGAGGCTATACTGTTTGCCTATAGATGTCACATAAAAAGGACGCCAGGTTTAAAATGCTAGCCGAGGGGATTCTAACTTGTACCCCACAATCCATGTTTTGGTGAAAATAAGGAAAATATTAAGTTTTTCAACAGAATTTTTTCAATTTTTACAGCTTCAGAAAAGTGTGCACATTGCAAGGGCATGTTTTTATAATGAATTCCATATGACCGTATCTGACAGTTATCAATATGACTGGCAGTCAAGAGAAGACCTGATTATAATATGAGCATGAGAATACCGGCCTTCATGGTTTATGGCCAGGTCCCAAGGTTATAAAGCAATTCTCATGCTCAATACAGCTGAACCTGTAAAAATTGTCCTTAAATACTGGAATAGCTCAAATAAACTGTAACTTATCCTGTTAATAAATGTTAAAATGCCAACATCTATGACCAAGATAAATTTCGAATCTCAGCTGAGTTGAGCATGAAAAATGTTTCATAGCCTTGGGGCAGGTAAAACACAAACATGCCTGTACGGACACAGGTGAATGCTACAAGCTTATTTCTTTTTTATTTATGAAGATGATTGTTCTATCCATTGAGGAAAACACTGATCAGCTGTGCGTAACCTGTGCATAACTGCACAGCAGATCTGCATCTTTGTTTTCGCATATATGCAAAAAGCATAACACTTGAAGTTACTATATGAGCCATGTCATGAGAAAACCAGATATTTGCCTATGCGAAAACAAAAACACAGATCACTTTTGCAGTAACTTTCTTCTTAAATCCGAAATTTCAAGCTTCTAGCCTTCTCCTGTGACTTTATAGGCTGGTTTATGTCAGACCTGGTCAAAACCCCCTGAAGACTGGCTTTCTTGCTCGTGGCTCACGTGCAAATGCAACAAAAACTTACTCTCAATTCTTTTAGACAGAATGTAACCTCAGTGTCCACCCCTATCTGACAGTTATCAAACTCATCAGGGTCCAACCTCAAGTTGGTGTGCATGACTTTGTGAGGATCTAAAAAATAACAACATCCAACATTTCTGATTGAAAGGTTCAAAACAGAAAGCCAGGCAATAGCAAATGGAGCAGGCACCAACCAGACAGCAGCTCAAGTCTACATGGTTTGTCCCAATTTACATGTTTTGTCATTAGGGATCACTCTGAACTTTAAAGGGGGTTGCAACTCACAACAAACAATCTGGAAGCCTGAAATTTAAGACAAGTGCACTTGCTTAGTTAGTTTTAAGGCCCTTAATAGTTATTACTATTGAAATATAGAAATATTTTCACGATAAAATCTTCATTAAAGAGATGAATGAAACATGGGATTGACCTCAGACCACTTTAATATGAACAAGACATGCTACCGACCAAGCTACCATTGTACACAATATGGCTATCTTATAGCAATAAAAGCTACATTATATGTCATACAAATATTATTGTCACTGGAAAAAACAGAAATCAGAGGACCATTGGTCCTGAGAACACTCACCTGAACCCTGATCTTGGAGCATTTAGTCATCATGAAATGACCTTGACCTTGAATAATCTCATACCTTTACTGACTTCATTAGTTGTTTGCATCTGCCATGTTTCAGGTCTCATGCTGCAATTTAGGTTCCAAAACATTCATTGTTTTCACTTTTTCCCCCATGTAAAAGCCAGTTTCCAAAATTGACCTTGCCGTAAAATAGGTCAAGGCCATTATTGGGTCATCATTTGTACAAACTTTGATGGGCTAAGGTCCCTGATGCAACCTACCAAGCTTTGTGAAAATGTGCCCACCAGTTCTAGAGAAGAAGAGAGCGTGGTGGCCATGCTGAGCATTCTACCCAGTTTTTGTGCACAAAATTTTGTTCTCCCTAAGCATGGAGGGTCCAAATAAAATTTCACTTTCATAGGCCCAGTAATTTCTGAGAAAACCATAATCTTAATTTTTATGTTCAAATGACCTTGGGTCAAGGTCAAGAAATGACCTTGACCTTAATAAATTACATACCTTCATTGACTCCATTAGTTGTCTGCATCTAGCAACTTTCAGGTCTCAGGCTGCAATAGGTTCCAAAATATCCATTGTTTTCACTTTTTCCCATGTAAAAGCCTGTTTCCAAAATTGACCTTGCCGTAAAATAGGTCAAGGTCATCACTTAATCAAGCGTGGCGGCCATCTTGGTTATGTGACCAAGATATCGCAAAAAAAAATTGAATGCCACTGCCCAAGGAGGCTTGACATAAAATTTCAACTTGATCGGCCAAGCGGTTTCAGAGAAGATCTTTGAAATTGTGGACGACAGACAACAGACGGACACCAGATCATGGCCATCTTATAAGCTCAACTTGTGAGCCTTCCGCTCAGGTGAGCTAAAAGGCAGCTGAGTCGCTGCATCAGAAAACCAACAATTTGCATATGTGAAACCAAAGGCAAACATCAGCTGAGTAGTAACTCACTAACTGCACAGCTGATCAACACCTTTGTTTTTGCTACATAGATAGTTTGATGCCTCTTTTTAAATTCGAAATTTCAACATTCTATTTTGTGAGGCTGTGCAGCCTGATTTATGTCACAAATGGTCAGAAACCCAGACAGTTTTTTTTTTTTCACGCGAAGGCTCAGTTAATACCTGGTTCATCGTCGACATAGTTTTTCAGGACTATTTTCTCTGGGTTCACAATCAAAGTTACCTCCTCTTGGGTGTTTTGGAAATTTAATACAGCATCTATTAATAACCTGAAATCAGAAGTATTCAGTGAAAAACAATCTAAAAACTGTCACAATTGCTTAATTTTCACTATTTTTTTTTTGCGAATTTGAGGCCTTACAAATCAGAGTTTTTACTGATATAGACTTTTAAGCTATAATGACTGAATGAACAATCACTTGTGAACTTATTAATAGAATATTTGCAAAATAAAGGATTTTACATCACATAAGCAAGCACTGCGAGACAAAAGATTTTTTGTTTCGTTTGCTGCTTAACATCCCAGTCAACAGCTAAAGGTCATGTCCAGACATTTAGGCCATTTCTCACAGCCCTAATGGGCAGGAGCAGAATAGAATATTTGGCTATCCATATTTGTGACAAAGGACCATGTCAATCTCAATGAGACTTTTACATACTTAGCTGAAGCTGTGAGGGAGTTAGGACACATATCTTTGGAGAATACAGCCTGTAATGTCTCACACTCAATGAAAGCCAAGTTGTGGGTCTTTACTATCCCTGGAAGGAAAATCAGAGCATTGGGAAGATCAAAAGCCGGGTCATGCAGTCAGTTTGAATTTGATCCGCGTCATGAGAAAACCGGATATTTGCCTATGCGAAAACAAAGACGCAGATCAGTTGTGCAGTAACTGCATAACTGATCTGCGCCTTTGTTTTCGCTGTACGGATAGTGCAATTCCTCTTCTACTTATATCCAAAGTTTCAAGCATCTAGCATTCTTCTATGACTGTACTGCCCAGTTTGTGTCAGACCTGGTCGGAAACCCCGAAGACCAGCTTTCTCGTGTCCCTGCTCATTTATAACACTTTGTCTCCTATATACTCAGTTTTCATTTTGTTTCAACAGATGCAGCAGCATTACTTTCTAAGCAACCAGAGGACCAATGGTCCTGTAAACGCTCACCTGAGATCTGCTTCATATACCAATAAACATTTTTGAATATTATGGTATTTAACAGATGAAGCCCTTGGGCCATTTTCTTTTTTCAGAATAATCAATATTCTGTCCATTTGTCAATTTCCTGCTGATTTTCCCCTTCAAATAACATTTTAAAAGCAGATGAGCCTCTGGGGTCCATTTTTTTTTTCAGAATCATTAAATTTCAGTCCTACTGCCCTTTCACTTAAAATGACATTGTAAAAGGTTTCCCCATTCAAATGCATTGACAACCTTGCCATAAAATAAGTCAAGGTCACCACAGGGTCATGTTTTATACATACATTGTAGTACTTGAGTCATCCATACTTCATGCAAAGTTTCGTTGAAATCGGTTCACCGGTTCTGGAGAAGATATTTTAAGGGTTTTTACCGTATATGGGCATGGCGGCCATCTTGGTCATGTGACCTAGATTATTTATATATATACTTAGCGTCAATGAAAAGTTACCAGTAAATCAGGTTCAATTAACACACGACAATAATTGATTCATTCTGAAAAGAAAAATGCCGGTGCTTCAGCATTCATTTTCATGGCATAGAATATCATCCATCATTGCTATTGAAAACGGTGCTCATCACAGCCGAAAAGATTATATGCAGTCCTGGACAAATGTCAGAAGCTTCCATTGAAATGTATGGGGAAATGCAGAATTTGGGAACTACCTAAAAGTAAGGACCTCAATTCCGGCAGTCGATGAAAAAAAATAAGCCAATTTGGTGGCGTTTTAACTGCGGATGTAAGATGCGTGAGAAGACATGACGATTTGTGAAAATAAGGCTTTCTAGTTCTAATAAACTTCGAAAATCACAAATTGCACGTGTTGCACATGCACCGTAGTTCTAAGACTAGTGAAACTGTTGAATGTCTCTAAATCGATATGCTGTTGACCAGAATCATGAATGAAGCTACAATTTTGGAACGAAATTTTATATTTTTCAAAATATCGCAATTTTAGTGGTGGTAACTTTTCATTGACGCTGAGTATACATTGGTTTCCACTTCCTATAGATGCTTCATATAAAATTTGGCTTTGATTGGCCAAGTGGTTTCAGAGAAAAAAATCTTTGAAAAGTGTGTATGGACGACAGACCGGCCAAGGTCAAGAGATGACCTTGACCTAAATTAATCATATACCTTCATCTAATCCATTAGTTGTTTGCATCTACCACTTTTCAGATCTCAGGCTGCAATATTTTTCAAAAAATAGCTAATTTCCACTTTTCCCATTATAAGTCTATGGAAACTTAAAGTTACCATAGCAACCAGAGTTATCCGACTGGAATAAAAAACACAAATTATGTAGAGGCCACTGTCAGGAACATGCATAAAAAGTACAGAATTCATCCACTTGACAGTTTCTGAGGAGAAGATTTTTGAATGTTTTTTTCAAAATTTTGCCCTTTAAGGGGCCCCAGCAACCAATCAAAATAAAGGATTAGAACAAAACTCGCAAGAAACGTCAAACACTACTCAATAAACATTTCTGCAAAAACAAAATTCAAATGTCTGCAATTTTAGCGGAAAAATAGCCGATTTCCACTTTTCCCATTATAAGTCTATGGAAACTTTAAGTTGCCATAGCAACCAGAGTTCTTATCCGCCTGGAATAAAAAACACAAATTATGTAGAGGCCACTGTCAGGAACATGTATACAAAGTATAGGCTTCATCACCTTGACAGTTTCTGAGAAGAAGATTTTTGAACGTTTTTCGAAATTTTGCCCTATATGGGGCCCCTGCAACCAATCAAAATGAAGGATTAGGACAAAAGTCACATGAAACGTAGAGGATTACTCAAAAAACATTTCTGCAAAAACAAAATTCAAATATCTCCAACAAGACAGCAAAAACTGGCAATTTTCACTTTTTTCCATTATAAGTCTATGGGAAGCATAAGTTGCCATAGCAACCAGAGTCCTTATCCGATCAAAACAAAAAACACAATTATTCTTTCCCCCTACCTGTAGATGGTGTATGTGTAATATGAGAACAATTGGCCCAGCGGTTTCAGAGAAGAAGATCTTTGAAATTGTGCACGACGGACGACGGACGACGGACGGACGCCGGAGCATGGGTATACTATAAGCTCACCTATGAGCCTTCGGCTCAGGTGAGCTAAAAAGTTTGGGTCAATTCATTCCTAAGCAAGTCTCCTGTAGGCAATTAACCAATATATGTAATAATTGAGCAGCATCATGAGAAAAACAACATTTTGCATATGCGAAATCAAAGGCACAGATCAGCTTACTGCGAAGCTGATGAGCGCCTTTGTTTTTGCTTCATGAATAGTACAATTCCTCTTCTTTCTAAATCTAAAATTTCCAGCCGCTAGCCATCTTCTGTGCTTGTACAGCTAGGTTTGTGACAAACCTGTTCAGAATCCACATTATTGGTTTTCTCATAATGTTGCTCATTTTATTTAAAAATTGACAACAAAATGACAAATGGCTGTAGTAGTCAATGTCCAATGGGCCAAAAAAGTCGTCCCGTGGGAATTTCGTGACGATTTATGACGACCTACCTTAAATTAAACTTTGGGGCATATGCAACAATTTAAACCAGTTCGTCGCCCTGAGACCCGCGTATGGGCTGAACTATGACGTCATCAAAATGGCGACCAGCGCACTCATAATATGCATTTTGAACAACCATTTTCATACTATGCTTGATAGGTAAAATTTAATTTCCAGCTTCAAACTGACTTTAAATGGATGGATTTTACTATTTGTATTTATAAAAGCTATTTTAACACAAAAATATCTCTCACAAGGAGAAAAGCACTGAAAATATGAGCCACGTCACGACAAAATCTCCATACAAAGCGCTAAACTAAGCATAGTACACCAGAAGCTAATTTTACCTACCTTGCATCCCCCAAGACAATTTTTCATGGGTGTCATATCATTTATTGGGACCCTAGAAATGCAAATATTTTGTTCCAAAGATAAACTCAGTTACACTATGAGAATATGGCACGGTTTCCATGGCAACCGTTAGCGTGACTCTTGAGGATCGGATGTGTACATACAAAATTGACCATATCTCCACTATTACTTATCCTAGACTATTGAAAATGGTCTCATTTCAAAGCTTAGACATAGCCCTTTTTCCTATGGTAAGTAATGCAAAATTTATAATTAGCATATTCATAAATTTTCATAAAAACATGAAAAATGGCAGAAAAATCTTTAAAAATCCATAAATGAACTAATTTCAGGCCCAAACTGTCGTTTTGACACTTTGTTATTGAGCCAGTAATATCATATGACGAATTTATTGATCTGGTCCTATATGAAAATAACATGTATCTCATTGCGTATTCATGAATATTAATAAAACTGTCAAAGAGCGAGGACAAAAGAGGGAAAAACTATATCCATTGTAAGGTATTGGATAGGTTATAAGAGCTAATCTATCTTGCATCCCAGGGACAAATTCTCAAGACTGTCAGTGTTGTCAGAGAGACCACCTTTATGCCATAAAATATTTTCCTTAGCAATGAAAAGAAAACATTTACATGATGTAAAATTACATTGTCTCCACACCGCCCCTCATGCGATTCTAACGAATAGGATGTACTTACAAAAATACTTATATCTCACCAATAAAACGCTCTAGAATACTATAATTGGTCTGATAATGATGCATGAATCTAACGATTTAACCTTGATACTAAATATTAAAATGTTAAATATTAAATCACTGACTTTACATAGTCATGAAAATTAATAAAACAAACATAAAAATTTGAGAAAAAATGTAGAAAAAAATAGAGTGTATATGTACAAAATTGCTGTTAATCAACCCAGGGTGCTGAAAGAGGTATCAAATGAATACTATGTCATTGTACTATGACCCTGAGGTATTGTATAAGAATGATCTGATTTTCCATTTCATGAATTTTAATGAAAACTTAAGAAATTTGAGAGAGAAAAAAAAAATGAATAAATGAGTAAACCTACAAAAGGACTTGTATCTCGGCAATCAAAAGTCATACGGTGCTGAAAATGGTGTCTAGGGCATTATTATACCATCCTGTACTACAACTGTTGGGTCATTTGTTTCAAAGGTTTAAGAATATTAACAAAACCTTTTGAACTTAGAGAAAACAATACGGACAAATAAGCGGCATACGTTCAAAAACGCACCTATCTTGGCTACTTAAAGACCTAAGGAGCTGTAATTGTTAATGAGTGATTGCTAGGACAATGTTCTGTTACCATATAATCAGATATATAAAGTAAAAATATTAAAACTGAGATCCTTTGAGAGAGATGAACATATGGATGAGAAAGTATTTGGGTCATGCCGCGGTTTCGGCTACTCAAGTTTGTTGTACGGATATTAATGAGATCCTTTAAAATGAATAAGAGCAAAATCAATGAAAAATGACAGGGTCCACCAACAAAATCGCTTATATCTCAGAGGCCAATAGCCGAAGAGAACTCAAATGGCATTAATATATTGCTAGGACAATGTTTTATTGCCATGTGCTCAGATATATAAATCATGCTTTCTGGCAAGCAAGATTTAATAAATTTTGGTGAAGCATATCCTTCCAGTTTTCTGTTATTTTCACATTTTTTTTTCGAAAATTTATGCAATGTTCAGAAAATTTAATAACATTTGGTTATGCTATCAGACAACATGGCAGTAGTGCATTCTCCTATCATTCTGTTGGTACCATTTTAAGCACTCTAAGGATTTTGGCAGATGAGATCTGAACGATTTTGTTTGGTGTACCCTTTCATTTTTCGTTGAGTTTTCTCTCATTAATGAAGATCTCAGTAATGTCAACAAAAAAGCTGATTATATGGTTATAGAACACTGTTCTTATAATCATTTGATGCAAGTTATAGCACTCTAGGTCTTTCAGTAGCCAAGATACATGCGTTTTTCTACGTATACACACTTAATTGTTCCGTATGTTTCTCTAAATTCAAAAGGTTTTGTTAATATTCTTAAAACTAAAAACCAAATGACTCATAAATTGTAGTACAGGATGATATAATATTGCCCTGGACATCATTTGATGCTTTTATCAGCACTATAGGACTTTTGATTGCCGACGTACAAGTAATTTTGTAGGTTTACTCAATTATTTTTTACATTTTCTTTTCTCTAAAATTTCTTTGGTTTTCATTAAAATTCATAAAATTGAAAATCAGATTTTTCTTATATCATACTTCAGAACCATAGTACATTGCCATAGCATACATTTAATACCTCTTTCAGCATCCTGGATTGATTAATAGCTCTGATACATGCGATTTTGTTCGTTTACCCCCTATTTTTCTACAATTCTTCTCCATTGTTTTTATGTTTTTTTAATATATTAATTTTCATGAATAAGTAAATTCAATGATTTAAATATTAGGCATCAAGCTTAAATTGTTAAGTACATGCATCATTATCAGACCAATTATAGTATTCTAGAGTAATCTATTGGTGGGATAGTACATCCTGTTCTTTAGAATCGCATGAGGGACGGTGTGGAAACTATATAATTTCACATCATGCACATGTTTTTTAACTGCTGATGACAATATTTTATGGATTACAAATGTCTCTCTGACAACACTTACAGCCTTGAGACTTTGTCCCGGGAATGCAAGATAGGTCTTATATGCAATACCTTGCAATGGATATAGTTTTTCCTCATTTTTCCTCACTTTTTGACATTTTTATTAATTTTCATGAATATGCAAATGAGATATTTTTCATAAAGAACCAGGTCATCAATAGATTTATCATATAATATTACTGGTTCAATAATAAAGTGTCACAATGACAGTTTGGGTCTGAAATTAGTTAATTTATGGAATTTTAGAGATTGTTTTGCATTTTTCATGAAAATTAATGAATATGCAAATAAGATAATTTGCATTACTTACCATCGAAAGAAAAACCTATGTCTGTGCTTTAAAATGAGACCATGTTCAGTAGAATACGATAAGTAACAGTGAAGATATGATCAATTTAGTATGTACACCCCCATGCTTAAGAATGACGTTAACGGTTGCCATGGAAATTGAGTATATCTTTATGGACAAAAATTCTTTGGATTTCTGTGGTTCCAATAAATGATTTGGCACCCATGAAAAATTGTCCTCGGGGGTGCAAGGTAGGTCAAATTAGCTATCGGTGTACCTAGGTTTTAGAAGAAAAACGTATATCCAACGTATGCGCGAACGGATGGACGACCGGATAAAGCAATATCCGTTGACCCATCGACTTAATTCGTCTATCGTGGGTATAATCAGATTCATTTCATACATTTTCTTTGCAAAATAAGTTGTAATGCGATGTTTTCAATTGATTATGATGGAAATACGAATAATTGATATATAGGCAGATAGCCGCCATTTTGATGACGTCATAAATCGACTCTCACGCGGATGTAAGTGCGACGAACAGGTTTAATGGTATACATATGCCCCATAGGTAAGTTTTATATAGGTCGTCATAAATCGTCAAAAAATCGCACGAGATTCCCATTCGACATAGACTATAGTATGTATTCAGGACCAAATCTTCAAGAACGAGCCAGACTTGGGGAATGATCTCAGTTCAGCTTAACTTTGGATCAACTTACCACACCTGTATATTATCAATGATAGAATATGAGCCATGACGTGAGAAAACCAGTCTTTGGAATTTCTGACCTGGTCTGACACAAACCGGTCTGTGCAGCTACAGGAGATGGCTAGATGCTTGAAATTTCAGATTAAGGAAGAAGATGAGTTGTACTATTCATGTGGCGAAAACAAAGGCGCTGATCAGCTTCGCAATTACTGCGAAGCTGACTTGGCCTTCTTTTTCGCACAGGCAAAAATCCTGTTTTCTCATAATATGGCTCATATACCATGTCTAAAGTGCTGATGGAGCACAAGTCTATCATCAGCCATGGCCAACTTTATCCTGCATCCGTGCATTGATTTATTGTTTTCTTCTGCCAGCATTTTGGGTGGGAGGGGGGTTGGGGATCAAAAACAGAGAATCCAACACTAGCTATTATAATTGAGCCGCCGCATGGGAAAACTAACAATCTGCATAGGCGAAAATAAAGGCACAGATCAGCTTCGCAGTAACTGCGAAGCTGATCAGCGCCTTTATTTTCGCTACACAGATAGTACAATTCCTCTACTTTCTAAATCCAAAATTTCCAGCCTCTAACCATCTTCTGTGACTGCACAGTCCGGTTTGTGTCAGACCTGGTCGGCACCCAAATTGTTCGTTTTCTCACACACAGGTTCAATTACCATGTCTACAGTGCAGTTGGAACACAAGTCTGGCATCAGCCATGTCTAGTTTTATCTTGCACCGCTCCACTGTTTTCTCCATGGTGGACAGTGACTTGAATACTGTTAATATTGACTGGAATATACAAGAAATATATGAGCCTTCGCATCAGTTAAGCAACAATTTGGGTTTCAGACCAGGTCCGACACAAACCAGCCTGTAAAGTCACAGGAGCAGGCTAGAAGCTTGAAATTTCATAATTTAAAAGAAGAGGTATTGCACTATCAATGGAGCGAAAACAAAGGCGCTGATCAGCTGTGCAGTTACTGCACAGCTGATCTGCAGCTTTGTTTTTGCCTATGCAGATTGTTGGTTTTCTGGTGCAGCCGCTCAGTTATAACAGTGATGGACAATATTCACTTTACATGTGTTCGAATAAAAGCATTAGAGTTAACATTCATATTTTAGTGAAGTGTTTGTCATATATTCAAGACTTGCTCTTAAACTGATTAAAAAAATTCATTTTGCCAATATTTTATGCAAGTATCAGACGTGAAATTCATTCTTTTATAGTTTCATAAATTTAAAAAAGAATTTTAAAGGCATACAATTGATACAAACTTCTGCTTTAACCAGCGGAACATACAGAAGTCATTCATGCTAAATAGGTTATCGTCCTAAAAAATTGAATTTATTATAACTATTATTATATGAGCCGCATCGTGAGAAAACCAGATTTTGGCCAATGCGAAAACAAAGGCGCAGATCAGCTTCGCAGTAACTGCAAAGCTGATCAGCGCCTTTTGTTTTCGCTACACGGATAGTACAATTCCTCTTCTTCATTAATCAGAAATTTCAAGTTTCTAGCATTTTTCTGAGATTGTACAGGTCGATTTGTGTCAGACCAGGTTGGAAAACCCCGAAGACTGGTTTTCTTGCGCCGCGGCTCATACTATACCTACCTTCATAGCAATTTTACATCGTAAAGAATCTTCGCTATCCTGAGAGTCAATATCACCGCCTCCGTCGTCATAATGATGAAAGAAGCTTGGTGCAAACAGGAAACAGGCGTAGGCTGATCTGGAGGAACTCACTGTTCTTAAGGCAAGCTGCCAAGAAATTCAAAATGCTATACAATTGTTTTAAGTCAATTACTTTATTTTTTGCATTTAATTTAAATGCTGATTTTATCTGTAAACATAACATACATGTATACATGCATTAACGCTTGCATTAAAGACTGTTTCTTCAATTTCAACATAACGTAGATCTTGTGACAGAAATGTAGCAAGTAAGAGGTAGCAAATGCGATTTCAAATGCATCTAGACATCTTCTTTGTGCTGATAACAACAAGACATGTCTACAACAATATTAATTCAAAATGCATCTAAAAACATGAGAAAACTTGAAAGAAATCTTTCTTACGCCATGGTCAAGGGGCTCTATGTACAGCTCTTCCCCAATCTTGGATAGAGAATGAATTGCTCTGCCAAATACTGAAACAAATAAGTCACATCTTAAAATAAACACATGGTAGCTCATTTAGCAGGGTATCACTGCTACCTCTCGAGGTGACACACCAGTGGGGCCTACAGCAAGAGAAAGACCTAGATTGGGGATCGTGGATAACACTCAATGGCACTCATCATTATGAACTTAAGGTGGAAGAATTTGCTCTAGCCTTAAGCAACTCTCACTAGGTCCTTGCTTGGTCCCGATAGCCCGATGTTTTTTCTGATTTTTGACAATGTTTTTTTCTGACTTCAATATCGGGTTTGTTGTGACTGACAATGGTTTTGTGTGATTTCTATATATAGAAACCTAAATTAGGTAGTACAGCATGTCATCGCGAGTTTTAAACGTGTGGAAGGTGCTGGCAAGGTCGAAGGTAAGGACAGTTTGAATCTGATTCTCAATTTTCACTGAAAACGATGACTTTTTAAAAATAATTATTTTCGTTCTTTCTCCGTCTAAATGTCACTGATTTGTTCTGACTTTCAATTTTATGTCAATGATTTTTTCTGACGATGTGTCGGATTTTTTCTGACTTTTTTGTGGTTCATGTTATTGGAAATAAGGCAAGATTTCGAGAAATTTGAAGGCTATGTTTTCTTTTTTTAACCCAGTTTTACGTTCCTTCCAAGATTATTTCACCCATATGCATGGATGGGCCTAAGTTGTACTACCGCGGATTGCGTCAATGTAATTTTGTGCCATAATATAGCCCTTGGTCTTACTTACCTTTTTATCTAGTCACTAAACCTTTGCATGTTTTCATGTTCACATTATTTCAATATCCCAAACATGAACGGAAAAACAAAATGAAACCAGAGGACCAATGGTCCTATAAACGCTCACCTGAGATCTGGGATATGTGACTTAAGTTGACATTGCCATAAAATGGGTCAAGGTCATCCCAGGGTCATGATTTATATAAACTTTATAAAGCTCTATTGTCTGATGCTTCATGCCAAGTTTCAAAATCATAGGCCTTCTGGTTCTGGAGAAGAAGATTTTCAAAGGTTTTTGCTATTTATAGCCATGGCGGCCATCTTGGTCATGTGACCTTGACCATTTATACCAACTTTCATTCCCTCTTTCTAAGGATGCTCCACATAAAGTTTGGCTTTGATTGGCCAAGCGGTTTCAGAGAAGATGTTTGAATATTATGGTCATATACTATATAGCCCCAGGGCAGGGGCAGACAACCCCCTGGGCCCCCCAAAAAATATTTCCATAAACATAATTTTTTTGTCCATTTGCTCATTCAGCAAGTTTTCTGCCATTAAATGAAATTTTCCTATTTTTCCCATTCAAATGCATGGGTGACCTAAGTTGACCTTGCCATAAAAAAGGTCAAGGTCATCCCATGGTCATGATTTATATAAACTTTGTAGAGCTCCATTGCCTGATGCTTCACACCAAGTTTCAAAATCATTGGCCTTCTGGTTCTGGAGAAGATTTTTAAAGGTTTTTTTCTATTTATAGCCATGGCGGCCATCTTGGTCATGTGACCTGGACCATTTATATAAACTTTCGTTCCCCCTTCCTAAGGATGCTCCACATGAAGTTTAGCTTTGATTGGCCAAGCGGTTTCAGAGGAGAAGATCTTTGAATTTGTGGATGACGGACGGACGGACGCCGGAGCATGGGTATACTATAAGCTCACCTGTGAGCCTTCAGATCAGGTGAGCTAAAAAATATGCCCGGCAACATACATGTCGGGGGTTCATTAAGGGGATAACTGTATTCAAATTTTTCATTTGGGGCGGTATATCGTCAGATATACGGTCGGAACTTTTGTTTTACGGTGATGAATATTGTTATCCCCATTCTAATGTACTTTTTAACTATAAACATCGAAAAAATGCATTGTTTTTCGCGAAACGTGAGCGTCACCAGCGACGAAAAACACGATGTTAACCAATCGCATGTGACGTTGCTCATGACGTTGGGTTTCCGACGATATATCGCAGAATAATTATACTGTCGCAATGTTTTGACGTTATCCAATCAGACGTCGTGTTACATTCTCAAGTGCATTAGAATTAAAATTCCATGCTCAGCTGGGTTGAGCATAAATAAGGTTAACCGTTTCTATGAGAACCAAACAAATTTGTTATATTATACACAACAGACTAAAGGCGGGGTTTAAGGTGATAGCTAGAGGCTTGAAACTATCCATATAGCAAAACAAATGCAATAATTGGTTCGCTGTCACGCAAAGCTGATCTGTGCCTTTGCTTTCGCCGCATATGCAGGTTGTTAAGTTTTCTGATGCGGCAGCTCAGAATTTAGTGTATGAGTAGGTCAAAACTACATACAATCAAGTACATTAATTGGTCCTTTTTTCAAAGGCTATGCATAGGACTGGCTTTATTTTGAATGCCATGTATGAATACTGGGTCGAACACCCGTACCAAAATTTCCCCCAGAGATGTCCCCACCCCGAGTGTTCAGCGCAAATTTAAAATGGAATTTTCATAACAATGGATGATAAGAAAGTCCCTCGGCTCCTTATCCTAAAGTTCAGTTACTATAAACAATATTTATTATAACAAATTGTGAGAAAATACACAAAAAAGATGATGCGTAATGCAGATTTAAGTCAGGAAAAACCCGGCGCATAACTGAATTAAAGTCAGAAAAAATCTGCTGCATGAAAATGTATAGTCAGAACAAATCCGGGACTAGTCAGAAAAAACCCGGGTCCTCAAAAAATTAAATCTGTGCCGTTAAGACGATTTGGCGTTACCAACAATTAAATAAATGGGATTTTCTACACTCCTATAGTTATTCTACAAATTATTACTGATTTGGATTCGCCAAAAGCAGAAACTACATAAAAACAGACACATGATGTTAAGTGTCATACGCACAACCAAAATCTGGTTTGGTATGTTTCGAATCCTAACACGACCCGTACATTCAATTCTATCTCCAGACACCAATCTATATGCAAAATAAGACTAAATATGTTTCCTACTCACCATATTACACTCTTTTTTTTTCTTCTTTACGAACTATGACGTCAAAACTTGTAAAATCAAACAAAACCATTCAGTCACAACAAACCCGATACCGAAGCAGTGATTTTTTTACCTGCGCATCCTGCATCTTTTACTCATAATTTGGTCTCTGGGATGCTAAGTTTTATTTTTGGTGGGTCCCAGGATGCAATGATTTTGAAGACTTGCTTTGAAAAAATAAGTGTTTGGGACTCATAAGTTGGCAGCTGGACCCATTAATATTGAATCCAGTGAGTCCCTAGGACCCATAGTCTCAAAATTGTAAATAAATCACTGCGAAGTCAGAAAAAAAAAACATTGTCAAAAGTCAGAAAAAAACCTCAGGCTATTGGGACCAAGCAAGGACCCAGTGACTCTTACTGGAATATATTTTTCATGTTGTACATTTCTCCCCTTTTAAGATAGATCGAAGGCATGATATATGAATGGGTCCCTTTTTTTGATTACCAGGTATATAAATAGGGTATGTTTTAAAGTATCGGGCGGCACGTACGTACCAAAATTACCTCCGAGTTATCCCCCTCCCCCCGAGATGCTAAGCTGTCAGGGAAAAGGAATGAGATACCAAAGTGGAGCGGAGTGACAGCACATGCTGATCTACTTACTGACAGTAGCTAGTAGATCGAGTTAGGATGGGGAACAAGACAACTCACACGGTTTTTGAGACAACTCACCGACAGATTTTGAGACAATTCACCGACACTACTGAAGACAATTCACCGACGCTTTTATTCAAAGTTAATGACTTGTAACTGATGACCTTAATGGCAATCATACATTCCCCATTATTGCAAAGACGGTTTTATCACGTTTTCTCCGACAAAATATTGAGACAATTCACCCACAGATTAAAGTTTTAAGGCAATTTATCAGCAGAAAAAAAAAAGAAAGCAATTTAAAGATGATTCACAGACATATATAATTAAGATTTGATAGAAAATTGTAAGACACTCCACCGGCAAATTTAACCTTTTAAAGACTATTTTATAATATTTCATCACCAGATTTGAATTTTGAAAGACAATTCATCGTAATATTAAAATTTTGGAGGACATATTTAAGACAATTCACCGACAGTTTTAAGATTTAGAGACTAGTTTTTAACTTTACAATTCACCGTCATTTTTAAATATTGAAAGGCACTTTTAAGACTTAGTATTTACTGATAGATTTAAGATTTTTCAGACAATTCACCGACAGATTTTGATATTAAAATGCATATCAAAGCATCTGACCAACATTTTAATATCAAAATCTGTCGGTGAATTGTCTTCAAAATCGTGTCGATGAATTTTGGCCAGATACCTACATATGTATTTTAATATCAAAAGCTGTCGGTGAATTGTCTCAAAAATCGTGTTGGTGAATTTTAGTCAGATGCCTTCATTAGATCTATAATATAGACCGTTTGGCAGTGGATATTTTCATTTTCTTTTTATATTTGGACTTTTATATTTTCATTTTTCTGACAGCCAAACGAGATCAGGTATTTCAACATAAATGTCAAAACCACATACATGTGATGAAGTTGAAATTGGAATCAGGGAGATTTTTCTTTCATTTCAGGGAGATTTTTGAAAAATGTATAGAATATATAGGACAATTCTTGGTTCATTTCAGGGAGATTTTGAATTTTTCATGAAAAAGTGGTATATTTTAGACAAAATATTCACAATTTTACAACTCATTTCCTGGATTCTCCCTGATGATGAGGGAGGTATCACATGTATGAAACCAAAAATATCAGAAATACCCGATTTCTCATGTTACGTAGTAATGCCTTCATATATATTTAAATATCAAAATCTGTCGGTGTGTTGTCTTGAGATATTTTATAATTAAGCAGCACTAAGGTTTCTTCAAGTCATCCCATAGTAATCAAATCTGTGATTATTAATCTGTCTCGGGCTAGTAATTATCCTTAACTGCTCATGATTACCAATGATAAGGCCTAAAAAAAAATGTTATGTTTCCGATTTCATCATAAATTTAGCATAGGGTCGGTAGGTAGGCTTTTTTTTTTTTTTTTTTCCTTGGAAAATCGGAGTAGGTAGGTATTTTTTTTTTTTTTTACCGGGTCATCATTTAATGTCCAATGCACAGTATTTCTCCCTTAACTAACATTAGAAAGATATGAATGGATACAAACCTTCTTCAGTCTTCTGTATTTTCACATAATTTCAGTCAAATGCACAGAAACTAGTGGTTGACTGTTTTAAAAGCTTATACTTGTCCTCAAAAAAGGACAAATACGACTTCAAAGGTAGTTTCATGTCCAAAAACTACAACATATTTTGCAGCGTACAGGGATAGCAGATATACGAAAATGGTAGTTGTAAACCGGTCTGATAAATGTTAGTTTATTAAATTCAATCAAACCGATATGTAAACTGTATACTATATACAATCTGACCAGACTTTCTTCTTACCGCACATTTATATAAGCCTAATCATCAGTTACGAGTCATTAACTTTGTCGGTGAATTGTCTTCAGAAGTGTCGGTGAATTGTCTCAAAATCTGTTGGTGAATTGTCTCAAAAACCGTGTCAGTGAGTTGTCTTGTCGGTGAATTGTCTCGATTCCATTCGGATGCACTCACGTGTCAACCATGTGTAATCCTGTTTTATTCAATTGGAAATTGTTTTGATCAAATAGAACCATCAAGGCCCGCAACAGAACGTAGTAGAGTGAGGTTTCACAACTACTAATAGGCTAAAAGACATATTGCCATTATTATCAGATTATTCGGGGCTTTGAACTTCCGGTTTATTTGTTCAACTATTTGTTGCTACGCTATGAAAACAAATGGTCGCCGTGTATGACGACTGCATATTACCTGTGGATAATTATTTGTAAAATAATAATTTGAACGAGTTAATTTGCTTTTAAACTGGTGTATTCATGTTAATTTTATATCTGTTTTTTATTTGAAAATCGAAAGAAAAATATGTGACATGTTTATTATTGTTGCTTTTCTTCCATCCCTTTTGAACTAACGAAACGTAAACAACGATAGTAGCAAATGTGTATGTCAGAGAATTGGAATCAGCTAGAAGTGCAGCAGTTGGAAAATGTCAAAATGACAACATCACACCAGCCACCTGAGAAAATATTAGCCCCCATATATAAACTAAGTCTAAGACCCCACTTAGACGCACAATCATCTGACAATCCCGCTGATGAAATGAGAAATTCTGGAAGGTCATCCAGGTTGGTCACTGTCCTGTCATTATTTTAAATTCAGATTACAGAAAACAAAATTAAGTCTATTGGTCACACGATTTTGTTTTGGAATAGAGGAGCTGAAATATTGAACTAAGCCTCCGAGTACATGTAATTTTATATTACTGACCGTTTTAAGGAGAAAATTCTGTTGTGGTTCCTATTATTCTGATGTTGAATTTTGGGGGATTTTTGTGCTGTTTGCTTCTCTTATGGTCATGTTAGATCATATATGACATGTTTAGTTTAATTTTAGTTTAAACATATTTATTCGAATAAATCACATACATATATAAATCATACATTTACATGCAATACAAATTAGGATTAGAATGGAAGCTTATTTAATTCTTCTCCTGATGACATGTTTAGTTAAAGGATCAGGAAACTGAGTGTCAACCCTTTGGTCGGTTTGTTTATTTTGGGTTTAACGTCCCACCAACATTGTTTATTTTGGGTTTAACGTCCCACCAACAGCTAAGGTTATATAGAGACGGAACCTTGGTTTACAGTCATAACCACTAAAACATATGTTTCTACCTATCCCTTGGGGAAAAGCTGCGCGCTCTGCTTAATACTATTCATTCTCTTTATAGGAGAACTTGATTGTCTATTTATTTTGTCCCAGTTTGGTTTATGGACTGTGTCTTTTGTTCTGATTTTGCCATTTCCTGATCAATGCATACTTTTACTACATACTCAGCATGCCCATTTTAAGCTATACTTGCCTATTTCAGTATTTTATGCAAAATATAGGGTGATGCCCAATACATTAAAAAGATTAAGATATTAACTGCAACTTAATAAATCTCCTATTTTCTACATTTTTGTACAAAAAGGAAACTTTGCATGTAATATAATAATTTCCATGCCTAATATGATGGGTAAAAGACAATTTTACTGTATCTGATGAGTGTTGGTTTATTTTGTGTGGACTAGAAAATATGCCGGCTGGCTAGTTTGATCGACTATTTACATTTTTCCATTATCCTATATCTGACAAGTGTCAGTTTGTTTGTTTTGTTGGACCAGAAAAAATGCTGGTCGGCTTGAAAAAAAAAGTCGTTTTTGTTTTTGAGAAATGCAAATAAAAAAAAAAAAGGCTGGTCGACATTTTTTTCTGGTCCAACAAAACATACATTTCTTCACAATAGTCAATATCCTATATCCGACAAGTGTCGGTTTATTGTGTGTGGACCAGAAAAAAATGTTGACCACTCTGTTTTATCAATTCTTCATGTCAGTCCATTTATAAATAATCCTACATCCAACAAATGTCAGTTTGTTTCGTTAGACCAGAAACAAATGTTGGCCGGCTTGTATTTTCATTTCTTCACACTAGTCAGTTGTCCTACATCGACAAGTGTCGGATTGTATTTTTATTTTTAGACCAGAAAAATGTTGACCGGCTAATTGTTAAACATTAATTCTTCAATCATCTTATTTACCAACAAGTGTCGGTTTATTTTGGGTGGACCAGATAAAATGTTGACCGCCTTGTTTTAGCAAATCTTCACATAAGTCCATTATCATGTAACGGACAAATGTCGGTTTGTTTTGTTGGACCAGAAAAAAATGTCAGCCGGCTTGTATTTTCTTCACAATAGTCAATTATCCTATATCCGACAAGTGTCGGCTTGTTTTGTTTGGCCAGAACATTGTCGACCGGCTAATTGTTTTATCAATTCTTCAATCATCTTAGTATCAAACAAGTGTCGGTTTATATTGGGTGGACCAGATAAAATGTTGACCATATCAATTCTTCACAAAAAATAAGAATAGAAGGACCCAATCTGATTAAAATCTGATGTTGGTTGGATGTTATTAATAAGTTACTGTATGTAAATAAGAAGAAACATCTGGTTTTAATCAGATTGAGAAGGACCAGAAATCAATGCAATTAAATTCAAAGTCCCAACATAGACACCTGGTGGCCAACTTGAAGAAGATACATAAAACATGACAACAACACACTTGAAGAGCAGAATGACTAGCTCTTTCCCAACAAGGTAGTCATCCGGTTAAGTTTTAACCAAACTGAAAGGCAACAAGTACAACAGAGAGGCAGGCATGATAAACAGACCTATAATGAAGATATAAGCCATTTTTCCTGGTGCACATATATCTTATTATCCGACAAGTGTCGGTTTGTTTTCTTGGACCAGAAAAGATGTCGGCCGTCTTGTATTTTCATTTCTTCACAATAGTCGGCTTGTTTTGTTGTACCAGAACAATGTCAAAAGGCTTATTGTTTTATTAATTCTCCAATCATCTTATACAACAAGTATTATTTTTGTTGGACAAGAAAATATGTCAGCCTGCTGGTATTTTCATTTCTCCACAATAGTCAGTTATCCTATATACGACAAGTGTCGCCTTGATTTGTTGGACCAGAAAGTTGTCCGGCTTGTTTTTTTTTTATCATGTCTACACATTATTCAACATTTAGCAGTATCTTAATTATATCCGACAAGTGTCGGTTTATTTGGTTGGACTAGGGAGAATGTCGGTCAGCTTCTTATAGTCAAATGTCGTCTATTGCTAATATCTTCTTTAGTACTCTGCAAATGAAAAAAAAAAAAATCAGTATATAAATGTATATATATATATGTTCATATATGATGAGCTAATAAACTTTCAATCCATTTTAGTTCTTTTAAGACAAATTTTGTTGAAAGATGCAGTTTACAGTACAGTATTATCCCTAATACCATATACAAAGGTGGGCCAAGTCTTATTCAAAATGTGGGTGCTTTTAAAATTGTCACCTACTATTAGTACATGTACCCGTCTAATTAAACAGCTAAGACTCATTTAAATGTCATAAAATTTGATATCATAATTTCCACAGATGTTCTTACTTGTTTTAGTTCAATTTTACAAAGCTTCCTTTAAAAAATCACTTTAGAAATAAAGAGAGAAGTGAAGAAAAACACTTCATCGCATACCCCACCCACATGGGGAAGGCACAGTTTGTGAATTTATTTTGTTCATTATTCCGTTAAATCGACTTAGATATCGATGTCAGTGCACTGAATTGAGTTTATGCCATGAAATGCTACAATATCTGAACAGAAACTTATGAAAATTAGAAATTTACAGCCCGATATTTATTATTTCCCGATAAATGACAATGTAAACAAACGGTCTGTGGTCATGTCGTTCCGGTCGCTAAGCAACTAATTTACCGGAAGTGACGTCACGGCGTTATTAAGAATTGGGGATTGGGTTCATTTGCCACAAATGGATCAGTCTGAACACACCTTTAATGTTTGTTCCCGGGATAACGCATTTCATATTTACAGTTAACTTCTTTATGCAGCACCCTATAACTCTTTTACGCTAAAGCCTTCTGGCCTTCTCTAAAGTGAAGGGAGTTTCCTTTGTCAAAATCGGTTTAAAGACAAATTCGCCAAAATCTAAACATTTCTTTTCGCGCAATCTGACATTATTTCCGGGATTGAACCGCACCGTATATTTTGAGGTGCAACGACATACCAAACTCGGTAACTGGTCAGCTCGTACCCGAGTCAACTCGTGCCCCAAGTCAAAACATCGCCATCAAACGCACCGGAGTATACAATGTATACCTCATAGACATGCCAGAAATAATCAGAAGTTGATTGATGGGAGTAGCAAGAAAACGAAACAAACGTTATGTTTAATTCATGTATGTAAATCATCATGCATTTTCTTTTCTGACTTTAAAATAAAACTTTATGTTGGGTTAAAGACACAAGGGCCTTTCTGAACCAGATATTATGGTGACTTGGTTCGCAAATTTAAGAAACTAACAGGAAGGAATGATTTTTCTCATCGTTATAAAAACATTATACGTTACAAACGTAAAGGATATAACTTAATGTGATGTGACAGTCTTTATGCTTATTTTTTACCAAATAATGGTTGATTACTATGCTGCCTTCTTTAATTGCACGCCAGTGGGTCGGATGTCAGACTCTGTTGATTCGGCCCTCGGGATTCAGTTGTATTTTTCTTTTGCTCCAGACTTTCATTGATGTTGTTTGCCTTCCCAGGAAACTCCAGCTGCCGGAAAGCATTTCGTATCTGTGAGTCCTCGTTTTTGATTCACCAGTGTTTACTTCAATACATTTCTCTGTCTGTGATGATTTACCATGAGGACCGCACAACTAAATAAATCCACTGCAGAAGCTGAGGGTGAGATTAGGTACTTGTAAAATCAATTACTCGATTTAAGTGCCCGGTAATTTTATACAACTGACCGTTTAAATAACTCGCCGTTTCAATGCGATACTTCTGTTGTGGTTCTAATCGGTTTATATTTTGGTGTTGAATTTTTGTACCGTTTGCATCTTATGTATATGTTAATATATTTAGTTTAGTCTGTGTAACAGTGGCCACCTATTGGAGAATAGCTGTTCTCTCGCCTTACGATATGTTCTTTTTTGTGTTAGTACCTGATTGTCAATTAAGTTTCCCCCCCCCCCCCATCTTTTTCAGGGGGAATTTCTTTCTTTCTGATTGTGCAATTTCCTGATCATTGCTTACTTTTACCTATTTATTACACGTGTAATAACTTATCGTGTTCTTTGTGAGGATTGTGTTTCTGTGATATTTCCATCTAAGCTAAAAACGTCTAACACTAAAATTAGTGTTTGATACTTTGCACCACGTGTTTGAACTAAAAGACTCTTATCTCTTTATTATACAACATGTACTTTTGTTACAATAAAGAACTAACTAGAAATGTATACGGGAAATGCCAATGTAAGTCAGCTATATTTCGTTTCAATTCCAGCACAGTTCAATTCTTAGCACTTGTATGTCTGAACAGCTCAACCTAAAATAAACAGAAAGCCATACAAATATTAAAAAAAATCTAACAAGGTCTTTGATGAAATGTCAAAACCAGAGAAGTACTTTGTAACACAAACACCTCAAACCATTGATCAACAGTCTAGAGATAATAGGAATTGATTTGTTTGTAGCTCGTAAGCAGAGTCAAAACGATTGAAAGGAAAGGAAGCAAACTACAAAAAGGTGTACATATGAACAGTGACTATTTAATTCATGTGGGACACGTAAAATCGATTTAAGCCTCCTGGACCCACTTCTTTTCTTCTCTGAATTGAGTTAGTAAATTGTCCAATACCGTATACTAACCAATGACAGCGGGGCCAGTTGTACAGTATTTATTGCAAAAATCATCCTGGCAGCATCGGTCACATGTTGGTGTTGATCGTTTCTTGCCGAACGGCACCGAACCTCCGGACGAAACGCACTTTGAATAAAAGAAACTAAGTTATGCAAAAATGCAACTAATATATAGAAATACTGTGTGAGGGCGAATAAATGGACAAAATACCGTAATGCGTTAAGCAATATAACACAATTTTATGCACTATTATATTCAAAATTTGGTTGTATAAAGCGATATTGTTATGTCTAATAGAAATAGTACAATAAGAGCTGAACTCATATAAGCCTGAGTCCTTTTTATGGGACCAAGGCAAACAGAATAGTCCCAGATGTGACGCCGCAGAACGCGGCTTCCCATCCGAGACTATTTTGTTTGCCTAAAAGAATTTCATCGAAAAATGGAATAAAAATTTAAAATCACCCCTAACGCCCCTAAAAATGAAATTGGACTCATCCAATTGATAGGGTTTGTCTTATATGTGTAAAGGGGAACTCCAAGACCAAGTCGTCTTGAAATGTAAGAATGTGACTGTACAGTTTTATGCATTGAATAAATTGATTTCTAGAAGTCGTACACGACGTTATTATTATATATTCCACAAAATGTTTCCATTAATGTTGAATAATATACAGTATGAGCCCCTTCCCATTATCTGTGTACACTACAATGCAGAATGTGTCTTTTTGTGTAATAAATTAATCGGGCTCCACACTTACACTTTTATCCACACATCCGAGTGAAAAATGGCTGAGGGTATCTCCCCAACTATATTTCTTGATACTGCAAATCTACAAATAAAAGTGTGCTGCATTAATTTACTATTACATGTATTGCTTTTATATTATTAATGTGATAAACGTGTATTTATCTACTTTTTTAATAGAAATAAAAATAAAGCATCTTTCAAATGGACGCTGGTGAATCAGCCATCAGTGTTTTCGTATGTCGTTATGTCCCGAGGTTATAAAACTTTTTTTCATGCTCAACTCAGTTGAGATTAAAATTTATCCTACTCATAAATGTTAGAATGTCAACAAAACAATTGTTGCCATTTTAACATTTATGAGCAGGATAAATTACTATTTTTGAGCTCTGAACAGGAATTTTTCACTAATTTTCACTATTTCAACAGTTATGAGCTGTTGAAATTTCATGCTTAGCTGAGCTGAGCTTGAAAAAAAAAAGTTTTATAACCTCGAGGCCTGGCCCCGAGGTTATAAAACTTTTTTCAAGCTCAACTCAGCTGAGCATGAAATGTTAACTGTTCATAAATACTGAAACAGTGCAAATAAATTGAAGCTTCAGGTTTAGGTGTACAAAGCCTGTAATTTGTCCCGCTTATAAATGTTAAAATGCCAACAATCATTTTAACATTTATGAGCAGGATAAATTTTTGTCTCAGCTGAGCTGAGCAAGGAAAAAGTTTTATAACCTCGGGGCCAGGGCTCAATTGATGATCCCATTTCGCTAAGACTGTCGTTGGTGTTGCTTGACTTCCGATCGTCTGTTCCAGTGACGTTTTTCAAAATTGAATTCGGAATTGCTTACAAAACAACCGAAACTTTTTTAGAAAGCAACATGCATATGAATATAGTAAATCTCAATCAACAAAAACAGTAAAAGTAATGATATTGCTGCAAAAGAATCAGCAAATGGCATAAATTAATGAACCAATGTTTTGTTTATATACTATTTCACGGGGGTGATTCAATTGATACCACCTGTGCTGTCGTCCGAGACGTTACTGCATATATTGCTGTCGTCCGAGTATTCCGGTTTTCGTCCGAGTACTACGGCTGTCGTTACACAAACAGTACACACGTAAAAGCGGCTCGTGATTGTATTTGAAGGTATTATTTATCATTTTTTCTGCTAGAATGTGTTGTTAGATATTTCTCTATCGTGCAATATGTTTGTACGGGTTTTTGGGTTGCTAGTTTGCATACAACCATGTGTTTAATCGTAAAAAAGCAAGAATCACATAAATATGCAAATACTTTAATAATCAGCATCTCTCAGTTCTAACCATTTATTGAACAACATGGAAAACATAACTGCAAAGATAAAACCTTTTACAGTTATAAAAAAATCCAAAGCAGAAAGGGTTTGAAGGGGTGTTTAACTTTTGGTGTTACTGCTGTCGATCAGTTGTAAATATGTGTGATACGGCTGTCGGTTAAACTCGTTACGGATGTCGACAATTTAGAACAGGTAATGATTGAAAATATATGGGTAAAACTAAGTTTAAGGCATCCTAGATTTCAGAATTATGAATGAAATAACATCTATTTCACTTTGTTCATATTTCTAACGATGATCCACGGTGGGTTGGTTACACGAAGTAAGATATTTACATGACACACCGCCGCACTTTCAAATATGAATATTGAACGTCGTCTATACAGTGACCGGTTGCCTTGCTTTCTCATTTTCGCATGCATTATCCAAATCAGAAAGTGTAATGTATACAATTTAAACTTTGATGAGCGTCACGATTGTCTTACAGCGGAAAAAGACACTGTGGCGAAATTGACTGATTGATCATTTGTGTAATGCACTTTAGCCATTTGTAACCACGCCCGTCCGCCCCCATCCACGGGGAGGGCGGGGGCAGCCGTGGAAATGAGCAGGGCTTTGACCAAAGTTTTGCTACAACAGTGCGTGGGAAACGGGCCGTGAAATTTAAAGCAGCCTGTAGAGTAAACAGCAGTGGTTTTACCAACAAGCAGTCCTCACAGGGTGGGTTTTTAGCGAGGATTGCTTTTAGCGATGATTTGCTGGACCAAAAGTCAAAATTCTCGCTATTCCCCGGGGGTGGGGGCCCGTTGTTACAAATGACTAGTACATAATACCTTATAATATTGCATTCATGTGTATATTTTCTTATAGTCGCTCTCGAATGTCATTAAATGGCGCGAAGTGTAATATTCTGCTCTGCGATACAAAGGTTCACGCGTGTTGGTTGTGCTCTGTGATACATTGTGTTGTTCTTTCTGTCCCGCTTGAGATGTCATTGGGTTGGGATGTTGATTTCCAGTCGAATACAATGATTTCATATTTTTATTTGACCCCCCCCCCCCCCCCCCTTTTCTTGGTTTCGCGAATTTACTTTTTGGTGAACTAGTAAAGTTGGTCTCTTATCCGCCTAGTATCTTCTGGTTTTGGCTTTACTGCATCGGCATTTTGTATATTTATATCTTTTATCCAGCTTAGCACGTTGTTTAATTTCATCATACCGTTTTTCCTTTTCGCAGTCCTCGTAGAAATGGTGGTTTCGCTTTCCTAGGAAAAATGGTTTTGTTGATTATAATAATAATCTCTAAATTTCTGGTTTGGATTTTAACTTTTTTTTTTAATCATTTTTTTTTTTTTTTGTTACATATGTTCGCCAGTTGAACACTATATTTATTTTCTTTCTTTATAAAATGTCCCCAGGAGAAATGTTTTTCGCTGTTTTTCCCAGTAAATAAGCTAATCGGCATCCCATGATAAGTGGTTTATCTTCATGATACGATTGCTTATTGTGCCTACCTCTATGTGCCCAGGAAAAATGGTTTTCGGCGTTGTCCATAGTAAATACGCTCATCGGCGTCCCACGAAAGGTAGTTTATTTCATGATACGACTGCTTATTTTGCCTGCCTCTCTGTTGTGTTCGTTGCCTTTGGTTTTGGTTGCGACATAGCCGGATGACTACCTCGTTGGGAAAGAGCTAGTTATTCTGATATTCGAGTGCGTTGTCCGACCTAAGTTCGGAAAATTTGTAATGCCGTTTGCATGAGTCATTTGTGAAATATTTTAAATATACTATCATATGACTGTATATGAAACTGTAAAAAAATCACATACTTTCATCTGGTCGCCGAGAACACTTCGAAACATTTAAGTTCCGAAGTGTTCTAGATGTTGACAAATGTTTCAAAGAAAGAAAAGTTTGCTAAAGAGTTCTTATACTATGCCGCATATGATAGGATATGTGTGAAATATTTTCTTTCATATGAATATAGCAATACGTGATTTCCGACAAAATATAACATACACGGAGTTTGTTTCCCGACACTGTGTCAGCTTATAAATCGTTTTCATTTCCAGAAAACATGTTATGCAAAGTTTGTACTTAGAGACTCATTGTTCATTCATGTCATCTTATATGACATTACAGAAGAGACTGTTTGTAGCATTTGTGTTTTTCGAGGTTACCGTTATGCTTTCTAGCGATCTGTATAGTCGTCCTTTTATGAGTAGCATACGAAAATTATTCAGAAACTACAAAATAAATGCATAAAATATGTTGAATTTGATTTCAACGGGCAATATGCCATCTCGAAATACTATCGACAGCCGTAACGTACTGATCAATAAACAAACGCCAGCCGTATCAGGGGTCAGCGACAGCCGTATCACGATTTTTGAAAACGGGAAATAAAATTTGAAGGACGCAATGAATTGGGTAAATGATTACAGCTTCCAAAGGCTAAATGGAAAGCGTAATATCCCTGATACTTTCGCTTACATGGAATGGTTGCATATGTTGAAAGTAAGAAAAACACGCGAGAAAACGATGTTTTGTACTAAAAATAAATTCTTGTGATTGTCTTTATGTTAAGAAAACTGGAAAGACGTTTGTAATAACGATAAATACCTTCTTGACAATTTTCGGTGATAAATGCGCTGATTAGCGACGATCTGTTGGCCCTGTGGGCACTGAAATAGGGGCACCGATGATAACGACAGCCGTAGTACTCGGACGAAAACCGGAATACTCGGACGACAGCAATATATGCAGTAACGTCTCGGACGACAGCACAGGTGGTATCAATTGAATCACCCCCGTGTATTTAGACATGTCAATTTAATAGTGTGAACTCTATGAAAATGCATTGGTCACTGAAATTGAAGACTATTCACATTTTGTGTTTTAAGTTTAGATTGTAAATTTACCTGATCACTCTTACATAAAGTTACTCTGTGACAATCTTCCACTCTTCCAACGTGATCGCAGTCATAGCAAAATGGACCACGCTGATTACGTGCTGGTGTTGCTAAACATGATGACATGATATAACGCAAAATTTATCTACACAATCTATAACAAAATGTCGTTTATATTAGACACAATTGTACATTTTAATTGTATGTTTAGATTGCTCCAGTACTCCAACCTGCTTTCAACTCATGAGCTTATAAAAAAAACTCTGTATCAGAGTACAGCCGAAAGTATTTTAAACTCTGGCTACACCTTTGCACGGTCGTATGAGTAAAATCTGGTAAAAATGAATCAAACATGTGACGGTGTGCTGTAAATAGATATGCAAATTTCAAACTCGGTAGTTTGTGATATTCGTAAGTGTTGGATGTATATCTCATTAAACCACCCGTGTTATTTGAGCATGCCTTTCAACTGTCGGGGTTCATCTGTCGATGTGGTGGGCTCACGTTGCAGAAGCAGTATGCTTAGAGACTATTTTCAAAATGTGTCGATAAAATATGACAATATGCTATACTATGAGATAGGCGGCCCCTGTGGCCGAGAGGTTAAGATCGCTGACTTCAGTGCTCTTGATTCGATCATCTCATCGCTGTGGGTTCTATCTATCTTCTGATACTGAGTCGATCAATTTCTGATCATCACCTCAGGTGTGGGGTGGGTGGCTAAATTTAGAATTTAGTCAAGGGAAAAGAAAACATTTGGGGTGGACCATTAAAACTATTTACAAGATATAGATGAGAGGCATACTAAAACGCATGCCTCTGGGCTAATGATTTAAATAGAAGCCTTAAATTCCTCAATGGTCTTAGATAGGACCACTGAAGAAGGGAGGCTATTCCAAACCGAAATAGTTCTGGGGAAAAAGGAATTTTTCAGGGCATCACTATAGGCAAATGGTCTTGTGTATTGTGATGTATGTGATGCCCGAGTATGCCTTAGATTGGGTGCCGGGGTCAGGTATTTGTCTTTATCAAGAGACACTGTACCGGAGTGTATCTTGTAGAAGAAGGTTAAGGAGGACCGCTCCCTGCGAGACTCCAGGGATGGCCACTCAAGTTCGTCTAGCATTTCACCGACGCTACTGGTGTTCCTCCATCGCCTGCAGGTCCACCGGGCAGCAGTCCTCTGCACCTTCTCCACCATCTCAATCTGAGTTTCATGATAGGGATGCCAAATAGGAGCTGCATACTCAAGTTGAGGCCGAACCAATGTTAAGTATGCAACTTCCTTAGTATGCCTAGGTGCCAGTGCCAAATTGCGCCGAAGAAAACCCAAAGTCTTAGTTGCCTTGCATGTAATTTCAGAAATGTGTTGACCCCAATCAAGATCATCTGTGATAGTTAAACCGAGGTATTTAGCGGACTGAACCTGTTCTAATGTTTGCTGATGCAGTGTGTAATTGAAATCTATATGCCTGCTTGGATGTAGCCGCGTCACCCTCATTGAATGACATTTGCTAACATTGAATTTCATTTGCCAATCCATTTCCCATTTGGCCAAGCTGTTCAGGTCATCTTGTAAAATTTGACAATCCAAAGGTGACTTGACATTTCTGTATAAAACACAATCATCAGCAAATAGCCGAACAGATGACCTGATGTTGTCAGGAAGATCATTAATGAAAATAAGAAATAGGACCGGTCCTAAGACCGATCCTTGTGGGACACCAGAAAGAACCGGGACTGGATCTGAGGCACGGCCATCTAATACCACTTTTTGAGAGCGCTCAGAGAGCCACGAGTCGATCCACTTGTGTGTAGATCCTCTAATCCCGTAGAAGTCAAGTTTGTATAATAACCTTTTATGTGGGACCTTGTCAAAGGCCTTAGCGAAATCCATGACAATCACATCCGTCTGCCTGTGGCCACTACCCACTGCTCGGTCCAGATTACTAACCAAATCATGATAAAACTGAACTAACTGGGTTTCGCAAGACCTTTGACTTCGGAACCCATGCTGACAGTCAGCAAGAATGTTTTCAAGAGCCAAGTGTTTGTTTATGTTGCTGACGAGGTTCGCGCCTCGTACGGGGCACAATTCACATGTGGGACAAGCCAAGTTCTGCATGCGGGTGTGTCAGATGGTTTTCCCCCTGGTACTTCGGTTTTCACCCCACCTTCCGATTGATTCGTCTCGATATGAGTGAAAAAGCTAAAAAGGGACGTAAAACTGAATCCAAGAAAAAAGGCTATACTATGAGGTAAGTTCTTTACATGTATCACCACATCCGGCATTGTTACAATAAGATCCCGAACAACACTGACGACAAGCTCCATTGTTGCTATTAGAAGTTTGGCACATCTACCCGGAAAAAGACAATTACATATGAGCCAGTGCGTGAGAAAACCAGCAATTTGTGTTTCCTACCAGGTCCGACACAAACCGGACTGTACAGTCACAGAAGATGGTTAGAGGCTGGAAATTTTGGATTTAGAAAGTAGAGAAATTGTACTATCCGTGTAGCGAAAACAAACGCGCTGATCAGCTGTGCAGTAACTGCACAGCTGATCTGCGCCTTTGTCTTCGCCTAAGCATTTTGTTGGTTTTCTCATGCAGTGGCTCAATATTATGATGTTTTCTTTATCAACGAGGTCTTTTGGGAATTTAAAAAGCTGATTGGTGAAATGACTTTCTGAATTTTCTATATTTTAACTTATCACAATAATGCCAGTCTTGGCGTGCATTAGAAGGGCTTTGGAACTGTAAAATACAAGTTTTTGTCAATCTTTAATACAGTGTTGAGTCAGAAATAATGAGATACAGTCATTATACATACGGAATTTCGTTGCATTAAAGAGACAATATTGAAATATAGAACGGACAAATTTCGAGTTCAGTATACATTACTAAGCTAAGAGAGTAATGTGTAAAATGATTGATAACTTACGCTGGTGGGGGAGCACCCTGATGAATATTTGGTTTCACCACCAGACGTCAAATGTTTTTCCACAAAACATTTCTGAATAAAACGATAGATCATAGAGCAGTACATATTCAAAATATATAATACAATATAACTAAGAATGTTTGATTGCTTGTTCGATTTGTTGTTTTGCGTCCGAGTCAACAGCTATGGTCGTTGGGACGTTGTCTCCATTTATGGGACTTCCACCCATCATGGCATGCGAAATGTACTTACACAATAACCATCCACGTAAACAACTGACGTTTAATGTATTAATGGATTGTCTTAATCACTATTCACCCGGGGATGCTCAGACTGGTTAGCCGGCGGCAATTAGTTGATTATCCATGCTCAAACAGATAAAATGAGCCTCGTCATGAGAAAACGAGATTATCACCTATGCGTAAACAAAGGCGCAGATCAGCTGATCAGCGCATTTGTTTGCGCTACTCGGATAGTACTTATATCCAAAAAAATGCAAAAATTCAAGCTTCTAGCTTGTTACTGTGACTGTATAGGCCGATTTGTGTCAGAGCTGGTCGGAAACCCCGTAGACCGGTTTTCTCGCGTCGCGGCTAAAATGATAACCGATATTCATACCTCCTCAGACATGCATTTTTGTACGTGGTCACAAAACACCAGGGAAGACATGTCCTTACATGCAAAACATATTGTGTCTGAAAGGCAATCATAGAACATATCCTTACAGGCAAAACATATTGTGTCTGAAAGACAATCATAGAACATATCCTTACAGGCAAAATATATTGTGTCTGAAAGACAATCATAGCACTTATCCTTACAGGCAAAACATATTGTGTCTGAAAGACAATCATAGTGCATATCCTTACAGACAAAACATATTGTGCCTGAAAGACAATCACAGAACATATCCTTACAGGCAAACATATTGTGTCTGAAAGGCAATTATAGAACATATCCTTACAGGCAAAACATATTTTGTCTGAAAGGCAATAATAGAAGATATCCTTACAGGCAAAACATATTGTGTCTGAAACGCAATCATAGAAAATATTTTTACATGCAAAACATATTGTGGCTGAAAAAACATAGTGTGGCTGAAAAACAATCATAGAAGAGACATTTCAAGTATAATTACTCGGACTCGTTTCATACGTTAGAAAGAGCATGTTTGCTTTTCTTAAAGCAATACATGTAATACATATGAATAACAGATAGTTATGTTATTAAGTCTGTTCCGAAGTTCAAATTATTAAAGCATTACTTTGATAAGTATTTGTGTATAACGTTGATAAAAAATAAACTGAGATCCTTTAAGAGCATTAAGCAAGTATGCAATCAAATATACCATTTGAATGAGTCACAGGTGCTCTGGATGTTGGAACTGTCATCGTTGTGGTGGATGGAGGAACACAGCCTATAAACGTATCATCATATCAGTGCCGGTTTACTAACGAAACAATATGCCTCTACGAGGTGTGATCAGAATGTTCTAGGCATGACACACTTCGAAGCATTCCATAAGACAAAAACCTTGTTCAGTCTGTCATTCTATTTAATTGAAAGTCATCTGGAGGGTAAAAATCATTTGGTCAAGTGTTATGTTCCATTGCACCACTCATGTATTCGAGATTCATCTGCCCTGGTTGGAAGGTCGGATTGACAGATCAATGATGCGTAGCTTCTATAAATAGCACAGCTATTCGATTCAATGTATCATATAAGTACAATCTCTGACATACTGCGTCAGAGAGTCGACTCTTTGGCTCAGTGGTTAGAGCACTGGGTTTCTACCCCGGCGGTCCGGGTTTGAATCCCGTAAGGGGCGCGGGATTTTTTCAAACTAGGCGTCATTTCTTAGTTACGAATTTTCATATTCGTAAGATGGGGGCTCGTCCGGGATGAACCATTTAAGTCATTCAGTCATAAAAATGACATTCTCGTAATCATAAATGATTACTCTCTCGAAATGGGTGTGTGTTATGTCCCATTGCACCACTCATGTATTCGAGATTTATCTACCCTGGTTGGAAGGTCGGATTGACAGATCAATGATGCGTAGCTTCTATAATTAGTACAGCTATTCGATACAATGTATCATATAAGTACAATCTCTGACTTACTGCGTCAGAGAGTCGACTCTTTGGCTCTGTGGTTAGAGCATTGGGTTTCTATCCCGTAAGGAACGCAGTTTTTTTTTCAAACTAGGCATCATTTCTTAGTTACGAATTTTCATATTCGTAAGACAAGCTTGATTGCTTTTGTACGACAGTATTGAGAGAAGACAGTGTGTCAAACTTGCAAAATGGAGAAAGTTGATGTGAGAGCGGTGATAAAATATCTTTGTAAGAAGGGAATGACTCCCAAGGAAATTCACGAAGACTTCATGAAAACCCTTGGGAATGAGTCTCCTTCTTATAGCACGGTGAAAAAATGGGCTGCAGAATTTAAGCGGGGGAGAGAGAACATTGATGATGATCCAAGGTCTGGCCGCCCCAAAGATGCCACCACTGATGAAAACGTAGAAATGTAGAGATTGTGCACAACCTGATTATGTGTGACGGTAGGCGAGACTTGCGAAGTATAGCCAGCGAAGTGGGCATCAGTTTTGGGGCAGTGCAAACAATTCTGAGGGATATCTTAGGTATGTCCAAGGTCTCTGCAAGATGGGTACCGAGAATGCTGACTGATGACCAAAATCGATCACGGCTCGATATTTCTAGGTATCTCTTGTCTCGATATGAAGATGATCCAGGTGATTTTATCGACCGAGTTGTAACCCAAGATGAGACATGAGCATGCAATGGAAGCACCATGGCTCACCCCGTCCCAAGAAGTTTAAGAGAGTTTCTTCGGCAGGGAAGGTGATGGCCTCAATCTTTTGAAATAGTCAGGGGGTAATCATGATTGATTATCTTCAAGAAGGTCGCACGATAAACAGTGCATATTATGCAGCCGAATTGAGGCGCTTTTGCCAGGAAATTGCAAGAAAGAGGAGAGGAAAATTGACTCGAGGTGTTCTGCTCTTGCAGGACAATGCGCCCCTGCTCACACGTCGCAAGTTGCTATTCTCCTGATATGGTCTTTTCCGACTTCTATCTGTTCCCAAAATTGAAATGTCACCTTCGTGGAACACAGTTTGGAAGCAATGAAGGCGTCGTAGAGGCAGTGAACGAGTATTTGGAGGACCAGGAAAAGGACTTCTTTCTGGAAGGGATAAGCAAGCTCGAACAGAGATGGACAAAGTGCATTGCCTTGAAGGGGGATTACATGTATATTGAAAAGTAATCCCCAGATTTTCCTTCCCTGGTAATCACAAGCACTTGAGGCTTAGAACTTTTTGATCACACCTCGTATTTGTTTTGAAATAGAATAGGCACAAACAGTATACTAAAGGTCACTAAACCCTATAATACTTGCTATTAAAGACATAGCAAACAGTGTTGTAACGAAGCGGTTGATAATGAATACAAGCACTGACGATTGCGACAGTACATGTACGTACTTACACGCATGTAAGTGATTCTAATGAGAGATTTGACAATGCACAATTCAGATTTAAAGTTGTGACGGTGAGCTGATAATTAACAACAGTATTTGCAGATAAAATAATGCACACATAGAAAATTATAACTTTGCTTACCTTCTACTTTCAAACTGAGTCCTAATGGAAGGGCATAGTAAGCCTTGTAATGTGAAGTGACATAATCATGACCATATATAAATCCTCCAAACTTTCCACCAGATGACGTGTGAAATACACGAAACTCCCCTGGAACAACCCTGTATGTAACAACAACATATTTGACGTTGTCCGTTGTCACAGTTTCTGTTCTTAGTCTTATGGGTATATAAGTGGAATCAAAAGTTATCCCCGCTTCATCCTGTTCGGTTGTAATTATTACTATATTATTATCAAACATTTTCACCTCAGATGGAATGTATACAGAGTATGAATTACTGAATTGTGAAAAGGATGGAACGTTTGTCACAAAACTCCCTTCGGTCCCGAATTGAGTGACCATGATTGGTTTTGCACTTGTTAGCACGTATGGGTCCTGATCAAAAGTAGCGCCGATTATTCTGCCCCTAGTCAAGTACATGGTTCCTGGGTGAGATTTGTAAAATGTGTTTACATATGTATCGTCTTGGTATGCAGTTGCTTGGAACGAAAAATATCGGTCTTGGTAGAAATTCGGAACAATGTATCGATGACCCCAGGATTGTGTTGGTATCATTTGCTCAAACAAAGCGCCGCCACTTGACTGTATTTTGACCATAAACACTGCTATAGGGTGGTTGCTTGTGATAATAGATGACGTAGCCCCATTACTACCGCGACTGTCTAAATGGTAAACCTCGTTTTCGTTCAGTTGTTGAGACGTGACATAGTAATGTGAAGCGCTAAATCGGGTAGAGTTTTGTAAGCTCACCACTAAAAGATGATTCATTCCATACGGTACGATATACTCAGTCGACAAAACTGTTTTGGGGAACACTAATGCTGCAGCTTGATAACTTCCTGCTTTGACAAACACCGTGAGCGATATGTCGCTGGTTGTTTTCACTTGTATTGCCGTATTGTTTAGGCCACTTGAAACTGACGTCAGCACATCTGCTGGCAGAACAAAGCTTCTGGCACCTTTGCTGAGATACGAACGACGATTGTAATTTGCCCCTGGGACTGAGATAGTTATACTCCCGCTTCTTTTTGAATGAGCATACAGAGTATATGTGAGTGTTCCCGAATAGCCGGTAGTCCCTCTTGTCTGTGGTTTGAAAACGGCAAAATAGAATTCTTGTCCCCACATATCTGAATATACAACAAGAAGGACAAAATAATAGATCAGTCCATTCAATGTTTTGGTATTCAAACTGCGCATATTACACACTACCTAGTGACCAAGAAGCAATTATAAACTATTTGAGTTAAAAAGCTAGATTTGCAACAAAATTTTACATAATGTCTCGGTGATAGGTACATGAGTGAGCCCTTGTTCTGAAGCAAAATAATATGAAACATTTGACCGGACATGGACAGGGACAGTTAGCCTTTCATTCGCCTTTGCAACCGCAGAAAACGTCCACTATGTAAGGTTTTGTAAATCAACATTACTTTAATAGTAATTTAATAATGTATATCGCTTCTTAATAATGTTTTATTTATATTTATAGGGATAAGCATTACCTGTCGTACAAGGTGTATTAGCAAATGCGCCCAAGACCTGGATATTTGCTGTTGTGAGGAGCTAAAGAAATAAAAAGAATACCACATATTTCCTTAATCTGCATTTCTCTTTAAAATATGATCATTTAAGATCAACACATTCGATCCAAGTAAAGTTACAAATTTTCAAATGGTAGACCAACAGACCAACAATAGGTGCCGGTATGCAAGAGACAATAAAAATGGTGGTCTCCTGCTTGGTGACCAATGATTTAAGGCAATGCAACGAACTTATCTTCCCTAACCCTTGTTACACAACTAATATAGATTACTGACATCTAGATGAATGTCTGTTCTGTTAGTGATAATCTACACTTTTTAACGTAACATTGGTTCTCCATGCATCGCAAATTGATAAATGATTACATGGGTAAATGTGCATTCTTTGTCACGCAATGAATGCAAGCTTTAATGTTCATTCACCATTTTTGCGTTATCGGCTGGTTTCCAGCTTAGAAAAAATCAATATTGAAAATACAGGTAACCAAAACCACACTGACCTTGAGGTCAGGGTGGTTTTGGTTACCTGTATTTCTAATATTGATTTTTTGAAAGCTGGAAACCAGTCGATAATGCAAAAATGGTGAATGAACAAACATGATAAACTACAGTTCCAAATATAGTACCAATGAAGATTAATAGTTAAAAATCTCTTACGAGCAACAATTTTAGAAGTCCGGGCATTTCCATTTTGTTTCGTCTTTAATGTTATCTGACAGACAAACTATACATTTGAAAAGATAAGAACAAAGTTCATGTAGTCTTACTTGAGGTTTGTCGCGAAAGTTCATGGACATGCCTAAATTAAACGTGTCATTTAGCTTTAAATGTACATGTTTATTATAGTGTGCGCTTTGTCAAATATTTGTGTGGCGTTTCCGACAAAAATGAATAAAGGCGCAGTTTAAGAAATAAATGAAAACTTTCAAGTGTTTGATGTCACTTTCATATGTCGCTATGGTAATGTTAAAATGTTATTATGTAAGGACCAGTATGTATTTAATTTAAATGCCCACTTTCGAAAGCACTGATGATTCCACGAACGTTTTGGACAAACCTAGGTTATCTTGAAAAAAGAAGACACAATTCACCATCTCTTCTATCTTTACGTGATTAAGCATTTCTTTTATCTTTTCACATGCGTCTAGAAACTATTACACGAACTAGTATTACAGTCTGGCGCCATAAAAAATGATTCTACAACTTCAGAACTCGCTTATATTTCAATATATAGGTCTAAATATTCACACAAGATATATATATGCTGCAACTCCTGGCCATAAAATACTCATTGGCACCATTTAAGGAAATTGAATCTATAAGGCAGTATTTTGTCTTTCAATCATCGATGATGGCAATATGCTAAACATACAGAGCTATACAAGTAAACGTCTAAAGATTATTACAAAGCTTTCAATTCACTCGGTACCAACGCTGTTATTAGTAAACTGGTTTCCTGTTGAAATAAGCAAAATCACGGCAATTCATTTAGACTCCGTGGTGCCAAATCTAAAGGGTCGCTGACGAGGCTTAAATGGCCGCATCCCTTTTCCCATTAATATGCTCACTGCTTTATAGGATCTCAATTCAGAGTGTACACCTAACATTATAAAAACAAGCTTTTTTTTTAATACGACTGGCGTCTTACAGGTGAATTTCTGACACTCAGCTTTTCTAGATGTCTGTTTGATGGGTTTGACAAGTAAGAATCAGAAAAGAGGGACCAGGAATCGATGCAATTAAATCAAAAGTCCCAACATACAACATTGGCGGAAAAGAAAACTCACAAAAAAAAAACAATTTTCAGACAACACGCTTGCAGTGCAAATTGACTATCTCTTTCCAAAAAAAGGTAGTCATCCTACTAATCTCAACAAGAAACAAAGGCAACGAGCACAATAGAGAGGCATACATAATATCAATCCCCACACAGGGACGGTAACGTAGCCCCTGGGACGGCGAACAGGCCAGCTGTGACGGCACTGAGAAAGTTGGACGGCACTGTGACGGCAAAATGGCCATGACCATTGACGATATTACAGATAAAGAAATTCATATAAAAATACACGTTTTGTTTAACTGGCGACCACATGTTTCAAGTTGATCAGTGCAACTAACTTAAAATCCCAAACCCAAAGACCCTGTTGAAGTTGAAGCTATGTTGACATATATTGAATTATTAATGGACATAAGGATTGGGGTGAACGTGTGGTAAATAAAAATAAAACTTAGATTATTTAAGAGCAGCGAGCATATTAATGAGAAAAATCTCGGGCCATACCGCGGTTTCGGCCACTTAAGCCTCCTCAGTGATCCTTGTGATTTGGCAAAACGGAGCATCAGAATCAGAATCAGAATCAGAGCCAAAGAGAAATAATGAAATTTTGCAACTTTCAACAGGATATGGTCGACACAAAGACCAGTATTATCCAAACAAAGCCGAATACAAAACCTTGGTAAGAAAATGAATCTAAACAGATAATGAATTTCTGATTTCTCAGAATACCGCCGCTGATCTCAAAGGCTCAAAAAGAAAATATAATATGCACTATGGATGATGTACGGGGAGACTTTTAGGGCCGCCACAACACCAGCTGCAGTAATAGCAAATTAATAAAACTTAGATCTCCTTTAAGAGCAGCGAGTATATTAATGAGAAAAAGTATGGACCTTACAGCGGTTTAAAGTCTATACCTGGGTCGCAAATCCTTGTGGCAAGGTCTCTCTGTACGAAGAAAAAAGATGTTAGCTTACGCATAAATGATTTATTTGTTATTATCTCAAGTAGTTGTTGGATGGCCAATGTAATTATGGAGCGAAACCTCCAGATCGCATCGAAATATCGGTATCTCGTCATACTGCACGACCGATACGACACGGAATTCACGTCAATAGCTCATACAAATTGCGCATGCGCAGTTACACGTAAAACGTCAAAAAAGCAAATTGAGTGGAATTTACCAATATTTACCATGTTTTCTCATTAACGATGCCTTCAAAATCAAAGACCATGTTTTATATTTCATAAAACTAATGTACTTTAAAATGACCTGAGTGTCTGACACCCATTTACCTGAAATTTGCCTAAAATTGCCTTACAAGTGATCTGAAACTGAAAGTGAAAATCATGAGCTCAACAACTGGTGCAGAAGGTGGGGCACCTACCAGCGCAACGTCGGAAGAAAATACTGACAGTTCGTTTTATGAGTGCAATATATGTCTTGACACTGCAAGAGATGCAGTGGTTAGCATGTGTGGACATTTATTTTGGTAATAATTGTTTTATCTTCCATTTTCATTCGCCTTCAACAGGTCATCCTTTTACCTGTCTGTTATTAACACCTGCGCACACCTGCCTAGAATGTCCGCGATGGTGTATTGCAGTATATAAAGATAGATCTATAACATAAATTGTGTGGCGATGGCCCCCGTGGCAGAGCTGATAAGAACGCTATTCCGATTATCGGAAAAGATGGCGTGACGACATCAGCCAGCATCAGGGTCACTCTCACGGGTACAAATCAATAATGGTGGCTTTATTAAAAGCCAATATATGTATGGCAGTGATTTATTTACAATTTTGAGACTACGAGTCCTTGGGACTCACTTGATTCTATATCAATGGGTCCTACTGCAAACTTATGGGTCCTGAACACTATTTTGAGTATTTTCATAGAAAAATCATGCAAAATCATTGCATCCTGGGACCCACCGAAATTAAAACTTTGCATCCTAGAGACCAAATTGTGAGTATAGGATGCAGGATGCGCAGGTAAAAAAAATCACTGAGTATGGTTTATTTGCACAAATTACCCATAACGCCGAAATCTTTTCGAATTTTGTTGTGTAATGAGGAAAGATTGTTCCCGGAATGCATATTTTCTGAATTTGGAAGGAAAATATAATCAATTTCTTTTATCCACGACGTTTGCGTCAATCCAAAATATTTTGAAACAAAACCAAGGTCAGTGAGCGAGTTTTCCGAAAATGGAAAGTTCACTAGTACAGAGCTGCGTCACACGAAAAGATGTTGATTTGCCAATAACCGTTTTTGACTAGGCAGTTTATCTCATTCAGTCGCAATTGTCAATAATAAATCCACCCTATAATTGATCGTCATCTAATTGATTGCTTCTAAGCTTATGATAATGATGTAATTCAAGATAAAACATTAATAAATTAAATTGATATATTTTCCTTTTCTCTGGGCATGGCCATTTACTGCATTAGTGTGCGGACGTTAAGAACGAACTTCAATTGTTTTATGTATATTTTGATCTCCGCACTCCGCAGTTGTACAATTTGATCTCGTGACCTAAAAATAATTCACTGACAGGTCGTATTTTCTCACGTTTGCATAGCCGCCTTCGTCGTGCCTTTCTGAAATTGATTGTATCTTGAATAGCGCAATATTTCCGTGTTTATTTATAGTCAAATATTTTGATTTTTCGGCAAGCGCAGGCGGCTTGGATCTCTCGTTATTTAATATGCACACAATTTCATGCACTTCAGTCTCAAATTACACTGAAATGTTATGACAATTTTACACCGTAGTATTAATTCTGTCGTTTTGTAGTAGTATGTGTTCTTGGAGGAGACATATTTAAGATTTTAAATAACATACCACATATGCTTGGATATAAAAAACTCCAGCAACTTCAACGGCATGGTTATTGTGCATTTCTATTTATAATTCTATTAAATTATCATCATTACAAAATAAAATGGTGAAATATAAGCTGCCGTTAGATAAAAACAAATCTAGAAAAATGTGAACTGAAAATAATAAGTGAATAAATTGGACAAAGTTATCAAATTACATGCAACTCTTTCTCAAAAGCTCATTCAGTTTTCCGAGTTTAAAACAAACCTTGCCAAAATAATTTTTCAGACAGATGGCAGATAATTCTTTTTCAGTGGTTCTAATATTAAGCTAAATTTATTTTTGTTAATTCAGCTTTGATTTCAACGTATATTAACAATTTATTACACTTTTTCCCGCATAAATAATGTGTATTAAGTCTGTGTATTTATCGACTCTGTACCTCTGAGTTCACAGGTAATGTTATCGATGACATCATCGCCATCTTTTCCGATAAGCGGAATTTCTTAATCACTCAATCATCTCACCACTATTATCTGGTGTGGGTTCTAGCCCACTCTGGCCACATGTGAAACAAGCCAAGTTCTGCTTGTGGGTGTGCCAGGTGTTGTTTTTTTTTTGGGGGGAGGGGGGGTCCGTTTTCTACTTTTTGCCCCCAAACTGATCGGCCCCTTTCATATGAGCTGAAATAATCTTGAAAGGGATGTAAAACTGAATCAGAAAAAAAAAAATTGTGTGGCAGTGGACGTTGATATGTGGACTTTGATGCTGACTGCCTGACAGGTATTTCAACAGGAACATCATAATAGAAAATATCATAAATACCTGACTCACGTGGTATGGGAGCAAGAGATATAGATAGATGGTGTGGTATTGTCAATCTGACATTTCACCAGTATTCAGGTTGTAATCTTTCTCAAATTATGCAAAAAGGGAGTGTGGTTGCCGAGTGGTAGACTACTAGATTAGTAGAAGATTACTGGATTCTGAAGCAAGAGGTCTTGTAGAGACACCTTAAGCTCCCAACATTACATGTAAATACCCACAAGCACTGGCTGTCTGGTTTCACTCCGAAGACTGAAAAAAATGTTGACTGTGCTGTAAAACCGAATCAAGTAATAGAGGGTAGTGATTGGATTCGGCTGGATTTTTATAATCGATCATGAGTTCAAGTGACTAATAATCAAATCGAAATCGGTTCACTACTTTATATTATAAAACTATGTAGCTTTACAGCCTTAAGCTTTTATCTTTCAACCTTAAGTTTAGTTGTTTACTTTGTTTTGTTTTGACATTTTTATGTATTTATGTAAAACACTGATGAAAATAAAACTGATAAAACTAGTTTGCTTTATTAATTTTAACCATTTTACTTGTAAATTTGTGATGCTCACTCTGAGATAATGTTAAATCTGTCAGCCTTTTGCCTCAGTGGATGGATGTGCAGCAGGTTGCTGTGCCATTTGTCCAGGGATTTTCCTACCTTTTCAAAACAGGGACCCGGGACCAATGATTTTGGGAAAAATAATGCGTATATCAGTCAAATTGGGAAAATGGATATAAAACAAAACAGGGGATAATACGCATATTTGGTGTTAATTTGAGCATATTTCTCCAAAAAAATATTTTGAGGGTATGATCTACCTTTCCACAACAAATGTACAAGGATTTATTTATTATTTTGGTATTTTTTACCTGAAAATTGGGAAATTTTACACATTTTTTCAATTGGGAAAGGGGCCTGTAATGGGCCCCAAAATCAGCACAGGAAAATCCCTGATTGTCATTCTTTATATACTGCATCACCTCTTGCGAGGACTATGTTCAAGTCGACCTGGTCACCAGTTGTGGGAAATATTGTGGAAATACAATATGATATTACCCATGTTATGGGAATCGGCCTATTTTGAGGAGCCAGCCCAGTTGTGAGTGACAGTCCTACATATTTTTCACAATGATCTTAGAATTTAGTGGACCAGAAAATATTAATATCTTACCTTCAAAAATTTAAATGAGCCGCCTCATGGGAAAACCAACAATCTGCATAGGCGAAAACAAAGACGCAGATCAGCTTCGCGGTAACCGCGAAGCTGATCAGCGCCTTTGTTTTCGCTACACGGATAGTACAATCCCTCTAATTCCTAAATACGAAATTTCATGCTTCTAGCTCTTTTCTGTGACTGTACAGGCCGGTTTGTGTCGGACCTGTTTGGAAACCACATTGTTGGTTTTTCCACGAGGTGGCTCAAATTTAGATTACAGGTGTTGTATAATTGTCTTTTTTCAGTTGGCCTTGTCTACATCAATGGTTAGAAACAAGACCTAACAGACAGACGTGTCCAGTGTGTAAGGCGGGTATTAGTAAAGATAAAGTAGTTCCTATTTATGGCAGAGGATGCACAGATCAGAAAGACCCTAGGTAGGCACTAGGCAAGCAAACAGGCACAGTGTGTAAGTGTTGTAAGGTCTTCATATCCTGCAGGGATTTTGCCAAGAAATTTCACATAGTTTAACAGGATTTGTCTGTTGTAGTTCTGTAGCAGAGATTGACTTTTTGGGCATCAGTTGCTAAAGTGCCTCTGTCCGTCTTAATGTAATAACGTTGAAATACCTGAACCACAATACACATATACTTTTCGAGTTAAACATTCAATAATCTTAAACATTGGTAGTACATTGAAATTACTAAAAATCATGCTCTTTTGATGAAAATGAAATGATGTGTGCCAACATTACTAGTGAATGATGAACCTCACCTTTGCATTTGATAACTTTGTGTAAACGGACATTTATTTTGTTTCAGGGAAAAATTACCACCCAGACCACCTGGTCAAAGGGCAGAACCTGAAGCTCAAGGGGTATGTTTATGGCTACCTTATTCTTTAAAGTTCAGAAATTAAAAAAAAAAATACAAAGAAAATGTCTTGAATTGAGAGGATTCATTGCATTACTTATGCTACCCAAAGATGCAGATAAAAATGCATTTTATTTATCTAACTTGCCACAAAGAAGTTTGTGTGGACATTCATACTTTCTACGGTCATGTCTTTCAGTGGTTTCATAAATCAATAACTTAAAGTTCAAAAGTCAGTAATATTCCTGTACATTTATTCCAGAAGTTCACCACCTAATATTATGTACATCTTCATACTTCAGGGATTTCCAGGGTTTGGCTTTGGTGATGGGGGTTTCCACATGTCCTTCGGAATAGGTGCTTTCCCATTCGGAATATTTGCTTCAGCTTTTAATTTCAATGATGGTAGACCAGGGCCACGTATGTATTGAGCCATTTATTTTTACATTAAAAGAAAAAGAAAGCATTGGTGTAGGGGTGCTGTAGCCTTGTGGTTTGTGTCACTGGAACCAAGAGGATGGGGGATTCCAACCCCATCAACACTTGTGTATCCTTCAGCAAGGATCATTAAGTCACCATGGTACTGGACAATGTTTAAAACCCAGGAAGCAGTGGCTTTGTTCCTGTATTGACCATGACTGAAAATATGTTGACAGAGACAGTAAATCATACTCACAAAAATGTTTCTCATCTAGTATACCTTTAAAAGTCCATTTTCCTTATTATACAGGCCAGTATAAGCCCTAGATGTGAGTCTGCAGATTGCTGCCAGATTGCAGCAAACCATCTGGGGCTATTCTATTTGCTTAAGTTAGAGGATTTTCTTTTCAAATTTCACGAGATATTAGAATTACACATCTGAATCAGCCTGAATGATCAGGGGTCCTTAAAATGATAGTGGGCACCCAAATGATAATGATTAACAGGTCTATCCATCACCAATGGATTAAGGCTTATAGGTTATAATTTTGTTTTTCTCCACAGCTCCCCCTGGTTCCCCGCAACAAGCAGAAGAACAGTTCCTTTCCAAGTTTTTCCTCTGGGTAGCCATATTGTTTATATTCTGGCTCCTCATTGCATGATAGACACTTCTTGAGGAGAGGACATGAGAAATGAGCTGCGAAGCGAGAAAACCTGTCTTTGGAATTTCCAACCAGGTCTGACAGAAACTGGCCTGTACAGTCACAGAAATGACAGAAGGCTAGAATTTTAAAATTTTTGATTAAGAAGTGGGATTCTACTATCCATGCTGTGAAAACAAAGCTGCTGATCAGCTATGCAGTTTCTGTTGATGCAAAAATTCTGGTTTCTCATGACGCAGCTCAAATGTGATATTGACAAATCTACACAAAAAAGTGTGGCTTCACCGCCCCATGGAATGAACATTAAAAGCCTGTGCATGAGAAAACCAACAATTTGCATATGCGAAAACAAAGACGCAGATTAGCTTCGCGGTAACCGCGAAGCTGATCAGCGCCTTTGTTTTCGCTACACGGATAGTACAATCTCTCTTCTTCTTATATCCGAAATTTCAAGCTTCTAGCCTGTTTCTGTGACTGTACAGCCTGGTTTGTGTCGGACCTGGTCTGAAACCCAAATTGTTGGTTTTCTCATGCACAGGCTCATTTCTCCATTTGTTGACAAGATTATGCAAGCCTTACCTCAACCGGTCACTAGGTTTTTGACCAGGCCCCGAGGTTATAATTTTCATGCTCAGCTCAGCTGAGTCTGAAATTTATCCTGCTCATAAATGTTAAAATGCCAACAATTGTTGGCATTTTAACATTTATGAGCAGGATAAATTACTAGTTTTTGAGTTTTGAACCTGAATTTTCCACGAATTTTGATTATTTCAACATTTATGAGCAGTTGAAATTTCATGCTCAGCTGAGCTGAGCTTGAAAAAAGTTTTATAACCTCGGGGCCAGGTCAGACACAATCAAAGAAGTTGGCCTCGAAGTTTCAATTTGGATTGAGGAAGAAGACGGTTTGGATCTCATTTTAGCAAAATTAAGCAAAAGTGCTTAAGAGTTGTCCGTTATTTGATATGCACCCCTTTAATTTGTATATGCATGTTTTCTACCTATTTATTTTCATTGTAATCAGGGGTTGAACCAACAGATAAGCAATTATCAAACGAGCCACGACGCGAGAAAAATGGTCTTCGGGAAGTTCCGACCACGCGCGACACAAACCGATCTGTACAGTCTCCGCTGAAAGTTAGAATCTTGAAATTTTGTGTAGAGGTAGAGGAGGAATTGTACTATCCGAGCAGCGAAAACAAAGGCGCTGATACTGCGAAGCTGATCTTCGCCTTAATTTTCGCATAGGCAAATATCCGGCTTTCTCATGACGTGGCTCAAACTACAATGTTGTCTATGTGTGGCTCAATCAACCTGATCATTCCTCAGGCCACCTCCATGGCCGAGTGGTTAAGAGTGCTGATATTTTATTACACAATCATTCGATCATCTCAGTGCTGATTGGCCTACCGATTGGCCAGTTTCATATGAGCTGAAATAATCTTGAAAGAGAGGTGAATAAAAAAATAAGAGCTGTCGCAGGACAGCGTAGCTCGCCTGACTTGTGCTTTGCCACTACATCTGTTAAAATCTATGACCCATGACCTTGACCTCAAGGTCACTCAGGTGGGTCATGATGGTACTGCGTAAAACTTCAGACCAATATCTAGCAACATGCAAAGTACATGTATCAACTCAATCCGTCAATATGGTCAAGAGATATAGACTTACAAAAACATTAACCAAAAACTTAAACACAAAATTTCTAAGTCTGTGACCTTGACCTCAAGGTCACCCAGGGTGGGTCATGATGGTACTGCGTAAAACTTCAGACCAATATCTAGCAACATGCAAAGTATCAACTCAATCCATCAATACGGTCAAGAGATATAGACTTACAAAAACATTAACCAAAAACTTAAACACAAAATTTCTAAGTCCGTGACCTTGACCTCAAGGTCACCCAGGGTGGTTCATGATGGTACTGCGTAAAACTTCAGACCGATATCTAGCAACATGCAAAGTATCAACTCAATCCATCAATATGGTCAAGAGATATAGACTTACAAAAACATTAACCAAAAACTTAAACACAAAATTTCTAAGTCTGTGACCTTGACCTCAAGGTCACCCAGGGTGGGTCATGATGGTACTGCGTAAAACTTCAGACCAATATCTAGCAACATGCAAAGTATCAACTTGATCCATCAACATGGTCAAGAGATATAGACTTTTAAAAAACTTTAACCAAAAACTTAAACACAAAATTTCTAAGTCTGTGACCTTGACCTCAAGGTCACCCAGGGTGGGTCATGATGGTACTGCGTAAAACTTCAGACCAATATCTAGCAACATGCAAAGTATCAACTTGATCCATCAATATGGTCAAGAGATATAGACTTTTAAAAAACTTTAACCAAAAACTTAAACACAAAATTTCTAAGTCTGTGACCTTGACCTCAAGGTCACCCAGGGTGGGTCATGATGGTACTGCGTAAAACTTCAGACCAATATCTAGCAACATGCAAAGTATCAACTTGATCCATCAACATGGTCAAGAGATATAGACTTTTAAAAAACTTTAACCGAAAGTGTGACGCGGACGCACACGTAAACGTAAACGTAAACGCGCACGACCGAGGTGACTACAATAGCTCTATGCACTTCGTGCAGGCGAGCTAATGATTTTCTCTCCAATCCATTATGCGCATGCATACAGTAAATTACAACGACTCATTATTTAGCAACCATCATTTAATACCATTTAACTGAAGTAAGATTTTATGTTCTGCAGTAACTCCGCAGCTTATCTGCAGCACTTTTCAGTTTTGTGTTTTGCTTAGAAAGTACTGTACAATCCTTTTTCTTTTTAGTTTAAAAAATTACGAGTCTCTGACCTCTTTCTTTGGCCATACAGACTGGTTTTCACACACCATTGCTAATTATCATATGACCACTAATTTAGAGACTATATGAGCCGCATCATGAGAAAACCTTATTTTTGCCTATGTGAAAACAAAGGCACAGATCAGACTTCGCAGTAACTGTGAATCTGATTAGCGACTTTGTTTTCGCTTCTCTTCTTCTCAAATCCAAAATTTCCAGTTTTTATCGATTTTCTGTAGTTGCACATGCCATTTTGTGTCAGACCTGGGCGGAAACCCCAAAGACTGGTTTTCTGATGTGGCGGCTGATATGCCGCTTGAGGTTTTTATTTTGATTAGCATGTTGTTGCAATTAAAAACAAAGGCATCAATCAGTTTACTTCGCAGTGTAGTTGATCTGGAAAATAATTATGGAAGTTTGGCAGATGTACTGGAATATAAATAAGGCTTTAACATGGCCATTGAGTTGACCGACGCAACAATATTTAATATAGATCAAAATGATATATAAATTATTAGCTCGCCTGTACGAAAGTACAGGAAGAGCTATTGCAATCACCCCGGCATCGGCGTTAGCGTTGGCGTTGCTCAAAATGTTAAAGTTTTTGGTTAAAGTTTTTATAAGGCTATATCTCTTGAACATGTTGATGGATTAAGTTGATACTTTGCATGTTGGTAGATATTGGTCTGAAGTTTTATTCTGTACCATCATGACCCACCTGGGTGACCTTGAGGTCAAGGTCACGGACTTAGAAATTTTGTGTTAAAATTTTTGTAAGTCTATATCTCTTGAATATGTTGATGGATCAAGTTGATACTTTGCATATTGATAGATTTTGGTCTGAAGTTTTATGCTGTACTATCATGGACCACCTGAGTGACTTTGAGGTCAAGGTCACGGACTTAGAAATTTTGTGTTAAGTTTTTGGTTAAAGTTTTTGTAAGTCTATATCTCTTGAGTATATAGATGGATCAAGTAGATACTTTGCATATTGATAGATATTGGTCTGAAGTTTTATGCTGTACCATCACGACCCACCTGAGTGACCATGAGGTCAAGGTCACAGACTTAGAAATTTTGTGTTAATGTTTTTGTAAGTTTGTATCTCTTGAATATATAGATGGATTAAGCTGATACTTTGCATATTGATAGATACTGGTTTGAAGTTTTATGCTGTACCATACCCACCTGAGTGACCTTGAGTTGAAGGTCACAGACTCAGAAATTTTATGTTAAAAATATTTTGGGTTAAAGTTTTTAAAGTCTATATCTTTTGAATATGTTGATGGATCATGTTGGTATATACATGTACTGGTTTTAAGCTGTACCATCATGGCGAACCTTAGAGACCTTGAGGTCAAGGTCATGGGTAATAGATTTTAATAGATTTAGTGGCAAAGCATAAGTCAGGCGAGCTACGCTGTCCTGCGACAGCTCTTATTCAATGTGACATAAAATTTATTTATTGTTAAAATGGACTGATTTGTTGTACATGTACATTTACTTGAATATTATAGAGGTACATCATGAGAAAAGCTGTTTTTTGCATAGCGCGCACACTAGACCTGAGTATAAGGGCAAGCTGAATAGCCATGGTTAATTTGTTAACAACTGAACTCCTGTCCCTGAATATCAAATTAAACCTAAGTGACCATCTTCTTAGGCTGCACAGCATTGTTTGAGTTAGACCTCAGCATAGCTGGTTTTTTTAACATTATGTAGAGCTCTATTTCTTCATGTTATAGTTGTCTCGATTGGATCATAAACTTGTGTCCTTCTGTCAGATATGTTTTGTAAAGTGACATGGTTTGGTTATGACAACACGCCAGTCAATAATTTTTTTAAGTCATTTCAGGATGAAGTCAAAACTTTAGATGGATATGAACCAGTACTATGGGGAGCTTAAAGTGTCTTGATCAACACTACACAGTGATGGTAGGTATCGAACACAGGACCTCTCGCTTCAGAATCTTGTACTCTACCTCTAGGCCACCATACTCCTCATTGAATACGAGCCTTCACATGAGAAAACCAACACTTTGGGTTTCAGACCAGGTCCAACACAAACCAGGCTGTAGTCACAGAAGATGGCTAGAAATTTTGGATTTAGAAAGTAGAGGAATTGTACTATCAGTGTAGCGAGAACAAAGGCGCTGATCAGCTTCACAGTTACTGCGAAGCTGATCTGCGCTTTTGTTTTCGCCTATGCAGATTGTTTGTTTTCCCATGCAATGGCTCATATAAAGTGATCAATCGAAGCTCAGTTCTTTGTTCAATGTTTGTTACAGAACTCCGATATACACTATGTATTATGTGAAAACGTGTATTATGTGAAAACAGATCTTTATGTATTTGTTGTTGTTATGGATAAACAACACATTAAACAGTTAAATCATTTCTTATTCATTATTCTTAACTATTAACCTCATTGAAATATTAGAAGAAGTACTTTTTCTTGGGAAAACTGATACATGTATTCTGGTTTGATCTCATTGTCTTGCTAAAACTAGTCCGCTCTGCCTGGACAATGTGGTTAGAATAAGGGGATCAAAATTTAAAATGACGTTTTTGTTAATCAGTCCGTATTTGAGAATACAAATAATATGAATTACACATCCCATTTTAAATTAAAGAAAATAAATATGGTTTAACATTAAAAACATAATTTTCACCATTGTTGGGCAGTCATTGATATAAAGTCACATTGTGACAGTGGTTCTGCTTTTAAACTTTCAAGCCAATGAATCCAGATTTTCACTGCTTTCTCATTTTCTTGGCTAACGGACCTAGGGTAAATGCTGATCTGCTTTGTCTAGGTGACTCCACTGCAGGTACCTGAGCCTTGAGAGATGCTACCTGCTCTTTGAGAATGTTTATTTCTCTATCATATTCACTTTTCACATGCTGCAGTTTTTTACGGAATATTTCTTGGTTTGATGAAGGCTGCTGCTGATTCAAAGATGCAGCTGCTCTTTGTCTTTGAATTTTAGCCAGCTTGTTGTCATAATCCACAGACATTCGGATCCTTTCTGATTCCTTTTCCTTTTCAACTTCTTCAATCCTAATTTTAAGGTCCGCAATTTCTTTATTCTTATCTGCTAAAGAAGCTTCCTGCTTTGACTTTAAATCATCCATCTGTTTTCTATGTTCTGTTTCCAGTTTCTGTAACACAATTTTATGTTCTTTGTCCCTCTCTGAAAGTTTAGAACTATAATCACTCCCCTTTTCTTCCATTTCTGATTTAAGAGATTTGATTTCCTGCTGTTGGTCACTAATCTTTGATTTTAATTCACTGTTTTCTTTTCCAAGAGTCTCTGTCATATTAAGATCATTATGCAATGCACTGACTGAAGCTTGAAGTAGTTCTACAGTTTTATTCAAATCTGTTATTTTAGCATTGGAAAGTTTCTCCATTTCTTGATAATTCTCGATCTTTTGCCTCAGTGTTTTGCTCTGATGCTCCAAACTTTCTTCTTCTGTACGCCAGGATTCATACAGATCCTCAAACATGTCTAAATCACCCTTCGATTTTTTTGAAAATTTCTTGCACTGAGGTATCATTTCCACATCTAAATCACTTTCAGTCTCTTTTTCAGTTTTAATAGACAGGGATTGCAGACTTGTGCTGGTCAAGTTTTCAGCAGCTCCCTTGTCACTTATATCTTCCATTCTGTTGTATGATGTTGTTAATACATTTGTCAGTCTACCAGTAAGCCTTCTTCTGAAAAAGATCAGCAACAAGTGTTTTATATTATTTCAGACATAGATCAGCTCTAGCAAAATAAATTGCATTGTTGTGTGTAATAATTTACTGTTTGGAAGTCAGTATCATGCAGAGAACATTCTCTTATAAAATTATATGAGGTTACCCAAGAAAATAGGTGCTCACTGAGAAAATAGGTGCCGACTCGGAAGTGCCGTTTTGAGGCCGTCTGCTGATTACAGGTGGCTGACGCTCTGTAATAATGATAGCAATAAAGTGCTGTGTCCAGCAAATCCCCGCTAAAAGCCCCACCCTGTGGGAACTGCTTGTTAGTAAAACCACTGCTGTTTTTCATTTCCTGGCTCTTTTTGCCTATATAAAGCAAACCCCAGGTATTCCCCCCGCACTGCCATGGCAAAACTTTGGTCAAAGCCCCACTTATTTCCACGGCTATCCCCTGCCCTCCCCCAAGGGGTGGGGGCTATGGTTACAAATGACTAATTCATAATAAACCCTGTAGGTTGTATGCATTTTTGTTGAACATTGTGAGACCTCACTACGCTGTATTACACGTTCCATACAGCAGATATCAAACTTCGACCACCAGGCACCAGCCTGGAGCAAAAGTCAGTCCCCACTATTCATTGTCACTATTCATTGGGGGGGGGGGGGGGGGGGGCGTGGTTACAAATGACTACTGTAGTGCATTACAGCCATACACTGAAAGATTGCACCTTTAGAAAAGATTATACTTGTTAAGTTGATGCTGACAAAACATTTTTTTTTTAGATATTCAGAGATCAGAGAGGTGGCGTCACGGTCTCATAGGCTGCAGGTGAAAATAGCTAAGCTCGGTTTTGCTAACTAACAGTTACGGTCTAATCTGTTCCGTACCGATAGTACGTGTTTGTTGCTCAAAGAGATAAAAGTGGCTTGAGTGCAGACGAAATTTTGTTTGGAGTTCTCTCCCTTTACATGGATATGTTCGTTTGCAATGAACTGTATCCCACTGAAACTTTACGAACTACCGAAATAATGTGCCGATGACGGAATAGCCGTAGACTTAAGCGCTATAAAGTCATCATTCGATTTTTATCAGCTAGCAGACACTAAAAAGTTATTCAAAATCCGTTGCAGACAATAACGCAGACAAATTCCTTCGGCTAACACCTGGAACTCGATGCCTGATGTTGAAGTGCACCCTCCCTGAACGCGTTCAAATCAAGACAATCAGTACTGGAAGAGGCACTGACACAACGTGACAAGTTCGACACTGCGTGCTATGCCGCGCATCCAACCATAGTATGGAAATATGTCAGAAGAAGCCACATGCTTACCTATTGACGGCAATAGGCGCCATGAAAGGTATGAAACAATATGCGTCCAGCTGCACCGAGTCTAGACGTGGATTTCTCTAGAACCAAGGTGTATTTCTCTGCTGTAATAGCTGTAAGCATGAGACACTGCTTAGTAATTTTCCGTGACATTCTTCAACCATGCAAATTGACTCTGTCCCTTAACCTGTATTTCACTGTTCTTTGCCTTTGTAAGCAATTAGGCTTAGCTGTACCAAGTCTAGAACTAAGTGTATTTCTCTTTAGAAGTGAAAACTGTGAGTCTGAAACCTCACAATTGTCACTGACATTCTATTCAACCACTCACCTTGACCTGGTGCATTGACCTACTGTTCAGCGACTTTGTAGAATACGCATACGCCTATACCTAAGTATAGTTGTCTAGAACAAACATGATTTCCCTATATCTGTGATAGCTGTTAGGATGAAAACTTACATGGTTATTGTCATTGACATACGCTTCAGCTATGCACATTGAATCGGTGTTCGTCACCTATATTCTGCCTATAGCGCCTGCAGGCCTACCTGGCTGCTGTGATCTGCACTTTCTCCACCTGTTTGAATTTCGCATTACGAAAACTTGCCCGTGCAATAGATTTTTTTAGCTTTAAAAATTAAACATTTCCAGCTGAAAAGTTTTGAATTTTTTTCTTATTTTTGCTCAAAACATAGATTGTGGATACATGTTACACGTAGATAGATTTTTTTGCTTTAAAAATTAAACATTTCCAGCTGAAAAGTTTTGAATTTTTTCTTATTTTTGCTCAAAACATAGATTGTGGATACATGTTACACGTAGAACCGCCTCGCCGAGGCGGTTCTGGGCGAGGCGGTTCTAACGAGTACCCACAATCTATGTTTTGGAGCAAAAATAAGAAAAAAAAAATAGGTATACCCCTTCCTACCCCAGTTTTGATATATGAAGGTGGGACATAAGGGAGTATATATTACACGGACATGTTTTCCTGATGGTTATAGATATCCAAATTGGAGATGCATACTCGATCTGAGGGTGAACCAATGTTTTGTATGCATCTTCCTTCGAGTGCCTTGGTGCTATGCCAAATTGTGTCGAAGAAAACCCAGTGTCTTAGTTACTGAGAAAGATATTTTAATCATGTTGACACCATTCCAAGTTATCTGTAATAGTAACCAAGATTCTTTTGCGGACTGGGCCTTTCTTTCAGACCTCTTTCTTTCATTTGTTTTATTAATGCAGAGAGTAATTGAAATGTGATTAATTGATAGGGGAGGTGTCGTATCATCCTCATCGAATGATATTTTGGCGACGTTAATTTTTACGCTTTATTTCATGTGCAAATCGCCATCATTTTATTCGAGAATGTAGTCTGTAGAGTAGTTTTCTGTGCGACACATTGTCGAAGGCATAAGCCTGACTTACTCCACCTTTGTGACCATGGATCACAGCCCGATCAAGGGTTACTAATCGCATACCCCACTGTTTGGGGTCGTTGATGTGGCATAAAGATATGAGGGGGGGGGGGGGCTAACACTGTTCTTTTTGGGACAACAGAGTCGACACAGACAGCTTTTGACTCTTCATCTACAACAATCTTCACCTGTCTGTTAGTAAGGAAGTCACACCTATCTGGATGCCAACATCCAAACTTCCCAAGGAGGTCGTGGATCGTTGTGACAAGTTGCGTCTCACAGGGATATCCAGATATGAAAAGGTACAAGTAGACAATGATCAGGAAAAGGCGCAATCAGAAAGAAATCCCCACTCCAAACACCGAGGTGGGAAAACTAAATTGAAAATTAGGTACTTGTACCCTAGAAAACATATCGTAAGCCGAGTAAGCAGCTATTTCCCAAAAGGCGGTCACTCAGTTGCCCGAACTTAACTAAAACTATGAAAACGTACATAAGGTTCAAAACGCACCAAAAATCGGCTACAAAACATAAAACAAATAGAAGCACAACAGAAGTTTTGCCTTGGAACGATCAGTTATATAAAACCACCGGGGGGGGGGGGGGGTCAGGATGTTCGTTGCTAAAAGACGTTTTTAACTTCCGGTATATGTTTTGTTGAATATCTCCTAAACGGTTGCAGATATTTTCCTAATATTTTACATTTGAATACATATTGATGATATGCATTTAACGAGCCATGAAGGTTGTCAATCTAAGGACTTTAATTTTTTTCACCCCATTTTCTGCAACTTTTCAGATAATTTTAAGTGTCAGCAAAATTTAGGGGTTATGGTTGATTATACTTCAATATCGCACATCTTCAAATTCCACAAACGGCTTGATTTGATGTTTATTTTAGCAGTGGTAGATATATACAAGATCTTCTTTCAAAGACTTTCTTTCTTTGGTGTGCTAGTTTTAAAATTTTGTGTGGTTTTATGAAATGATGTGTAAGAAATAAATCAGCCGAAAAAAAACCCCTTAAAATGACTATTTTCAAGTTGTTGGTTCTCTCTTATATGCACACTACCCTATATATTTCATTCTCTTATTCGAACAATATGAAGAAGGTACAAGTAGGCAAAGATCAGGAAAAGGCGCAATCAGAAAAAGATTCCCACTCCAAAAACCGAGGTGGGAAAAAACCAAACCAACAATCAGGTACTTATACCATGAAACATATAGAAGTTCTATGTTGTGTGAAAATAAAAGAAAAAGTTTGATTCTACAAGTATGGATTTGGCACATAAATATTGAAAATTTCCGACTTTTCAAGATGGGGGGTAGGGTCGTTAAACGAGTCCAAAGAAATTGTCATCCACTTCGAATTGCAAAATTGTGTATGTTTTTGGCCCAAAATAGTCAGCATTACGTAAACAAAATGGCTTTTAATATATTTGGCCCCATTTTGAATTATACTAGACTCTGTATCAACTACCCTGTTGAAAGATGCAAAATTACTGTTATTCCCTTTGGCTCCATGTTGCTAACTTTATAGTGTCACTAAAGAGACTTAAGTAGCCGAAACCGCGGTATGGCCCGTTCCCTTTCTTATTTATATGTTCACTGCTCTTAAAGGATGTCAGATTTATTTTTTATTTGCTATTACTGCAACTGGTGTTGTGCCGTGTGGCGGCCCTAAAAAGTCTCCCTTTACATCATCCAAAGTGCAGATTATATTTTTCTTTTGGTCCTTTGAGATCAGCGAGGGTATTCTGAGAAATCAGAACATTATTATCGGTTTAGATTAATTTTCTAAGCTACGTTTAATATATTTGACCCCATTTTGAATTATACTAGTCTTTGTATCGACTACCCTGTTGAAAAATGCAAAATTACTGTGATTCCCTTTGGCTCCATGTTGCCAAAACTATAGGGTCACTGAAGAGGCTTAAGTAGCTGAAACCGCGGTATGGCCCATACCCTTTCTCATTTACATGTTGGACTACTCTTAAAGGATCTCAGTTTAATTTTTATTTAAAAGCCATCGTGCTGTAGTTTTGTTCAAGAAAGTAGATTTGAATGAATTGAAAATTAAATTATTTTTTTCTAATTTTCAAACATGGTGTTTAGAAGTCTCATTCATAGGCCTGTAGCTTGAAAAAATGCACACTACCCAATACTTATTTTTTTCATATGCCTTATTTTATATTGGAATTATTGGAATCAAAAATAGCGGTTAGAAAAAAAGTTTGAATAATAAAAATAAAACTGAGATCTTTGATTCACTGGCAGCGAACATCCTTTAATCAATTTTGCTCGATTGAGGCCGAGGGTACAGTACTGGATTATCCTCGCTGATCTCAAAGGACCAAAAGGAAAATACTATCTTCACTATGGATGAGGAGACTTTTTATGGTCGCCACACGGCACAATATCAGCTGTAGTTATAGCAAATAAAAAATAAAACGCAGATCCTTTAAGAGCAGAGAACACATTTAATGAGAAAGGGGACAATACAATGGTTTCGGCTACTTAAGGCTTGTCAGTGACTCTTTAGACTTTATAACATGGAGAGAAAGAAGCTTCTAGATTCCTTCATTTGTTGTAGTAAGAGGCGTCTTTTAGCTCTCTGTATCTTGGAGGTCGGAAGCGACCTTGTTAGGAGATGTGAAGGGATTTTATAGGAATATTAATAGTCAGAGGAAAGATATCCAAGGCATCCCCCCTTTGAAAAAGAACAATGGAAGTGATGTGCTCAATCAGATTTCGAAAAAGCAGAAGAATTTAATGGTCAGTTCAAAGATGTATTCACCAAAACGGTACACAACCAAGTCCCACTAATTGATAGGTCGTCTCAATTCAGGGACGAAATTGTTGTTACAAAGGAAGGAGTAACTCCTTAAAGGTTTGAAAGCTTCTAAAGCCTTAGGACCTGATGAGCTCCATCCTAGAGTCCTAAAAGAATTGGCAACGATCAGGACTGGTATTTGCATATCAATTAATCAATTAATACAGGTGAAATTCCCGAGGAATTGTCATTAGCTAATAATTGTTCACTTTTCAAGAAAGTTGACAGGTCCGAAGCACAGTCATCAGCAAAAGGCCTGATTTGAGAGTCAGTGCTAACGGATATGTCATTTATGTACAGGGAGAACTCTCCATCAGGAGTGTGTAGAAGTCATTTGGTCTGCTTTTAAGAATGCTCTACAAAGCGGCATTTCTAAGTATATCCCAGTCAAGAAATTTGGCACTAAAAGAAGCCTACCTTGGATTACCCAAGAAATTAAACGCCTTGTCAGGAAAAGAGACAGCCTCTATCAAAAACAGAAGAGAGGCAGACCAAAGGACAGACACCACTTCAAACAGGTTAAGCATCTTGTGCAAAGTAAAATTAAGACAGCCTACAACAATTACCTTTAAAACATACTTGGACTGACTGAAGACGGAAGTGACACCACTGGAAATGACTCAGGATTTGTACCTAAAAAGCTCTTTTCACTTATTAAAAATGCAAGACAGGATGCACAGGGTGTCTCCCCTCTGAATGACCCTCGTACAAACCAAACCTCCTCCATAAATAAGGAAAAGGCAAACATTTTAAACAGACAGTTTCAATCAGTTTTTTCACAGCTATCCCCACTAAAACTTGGCCAGATCTGCACTGATAAGCTTCAGCAGTATTTCAATAGAAATATCCCCGATAAATTCAAATGTAACTACCCTCAAATGCCAGACATCAACATAAACCTGAATGGAATCAGCAAATTACTCTATAACTTGCGACCAGACAAAGCAGCCGGCCCTGATGAAATTAGACCCATTGTACTAAGGGAATTGAGAGTGGAGATTGCCCCTGTCATCCAACTGATTTTTGAAAAATCTCTTGCCACTGGTACACTTCCTTCTGACTGGACTAAAGCCAATGTAAGTCCCATTTTCAAGAAAGGTGAGAAAAGTGATCCCTCCAATTATAGGCCCATCTCCTTGACTTGTATATTGTGCAAGGTGATGGAGCATATAATTGCTTCGAATATTACTGCTCACTTCAATAAGCATAACATCTTATATGATCTTCAACATGGTTTTAGGCAGAAAAGATCTTGTGAGACACAGTTACTCCAATTAGTTGAAGACCTAGGAAGACAGCTCATGAAAGGTAACCAAACAGACTTAGTGCTGCTAGACTTCAGCAAAGCCTTTGACAAGGTAAATCACTTAAAATTACTCTTTAAACTTTCTCAGCATGGTGTCAAAGGCAATACACTCAACTGGATCCGAGCTTTTCTCTTGGGACGAACCCAGGCAGTAGTGTTGGAGGGGGAGAGCTCAGCGGAGGTCCCTGTGACATCAGGTGTGCCACAGGGTTCTGTGCTCGGCCCTCTCCTCTTCCTGCTCTACATCAATGATTTGCCTCAAAATATACAGTCTCAGGTAAGGTTGTTCGCCGACGATACGGCAGTCTACTTAACAGTAAACTCACTTGAAGATGCAAATATATTACAGTCTGACCTAGATACCTTGGAGGAATGGGAACGGACCTGGGACATGGAATTTAACCCAGGAAAATGCCAAGTTCTCCACATAACAAGATCCCGGCAACCACTCCAGTCTCAATACACTCTCCATGGTCAGGTATTGGAATCAGTAGACAGTGCTAAATATCTCGGCGTCAACATCTCTCAAGATCTAAGTTGGAATCATCACATAAATGAAATTACAGGTAAAGCAAACAGAACACTCGGCTTCATCAAGAGAAATGTAAAAACTAAAAATGAACAGGTTAAGGAATTAGCATATAAGACCCTAGTTAGACCGCAGGTCGAATACGCCTCCTCAGTTTGGACCCCCCATACAAAGGAAAACATCTTAAAAATTGAAATGACACAAAGACGAGCTGCCAGATGGGTCAAAAACAACTATTCTACTTATGACAGTGTCTCACACATGCTTGACAACCTAGGTTGGCGATCACTTGAAAATCGACGCATTGACTCTAGGCTAATCATGTTTTATAAAATTGTATATGGCCATGTGGCAATACAGATGCCAACATACTTTGAGCAACCCCAGAGATTCACCCGACACATGCACCCTCTCTCGTATAGACAAATCCATACTCAAACAAAGTATTATCAGCAGTCTTTTTATCCAGCCACAATTGTTCTTTGGAACAGGCTCCCCTCGGAACTTGTGCTTAGGACTGATCTTGACGCCTTCAAAGAAGGGGTCTGCCAGATCAAACATAGGTCCCCATAAATTTTAACACTGTTTTTAACCTGCTTTTAAATATCACTCTGCACTAACACTATCAAACTTTTTATCATTCTCACTGTTTTTACTTTCACATCTGCTAGAATCTAGCTTTTATTCTTGCACTGACAGCGCGACTGCACATAATACTCGTGAGAGGGTGCTGCAGTATGAAAAGATAGAACAATAGTGGACCGAGAACGGTACACTGTGGGGCACCAGACACAACAAGGGCCCAGTCAGATTTAACACCATTAACTACTACCCTTTGTTGTCCGAAGCACACAACATTTATCCATTACAATGTATTTCAACCTATACCATAACTAAACAATTTGTTTTTAAGAAGTTCGTGTGAGGAGTGTCACAAGCTTTTTCAAAGTCAAAAATAAAAGTGTCAACCTGACCATTTTTGTCCAAGATTTTTGCCCAATCAATTATTACTGTTGTCAGCTATTTCACAACTATGTCATTTCCTGAATGCGTGCTGTGTGTCCGACAAAAAAATACTTACTTACTGGAGATAGACGTCAAGCTAGGCATTTCTACTCAGCTAAGCAATTCTGCTTCTTAGACGCCGACTGTCTAGTGGTGGGGGAAAGCCAGGGCAGTTCTCGACGTTCGGTCGGGAAATACCCTGTGAAACCACCGAGCCCGGAAGGTGACAGTCAAACCATTGGTACATACCGATGCAGGAACCATTGATAGTTTTTTTCAATAATTGATAGTTTTTACTGGCGTCGCCAGTGGGATTCGAACCTGCACGGCAGAGGTACATAGCTAGTCAGAAGCCAAACGCGCTACCGACTGAGCTATCCGGTTGGTCAAGATGACATATGATATTTGAGCAGACAATATGTTCTAGAATGAAAATAAAACTGGGATCATTTAAGAGCAGTGGACATATTAATGAGAAACGGGTAGGGCCATACCGCGGTTTCGGCTACTTAAGCCTCTTCAGTGATCCTACAGATTTGGCAACATGCAGCCAAGTTTGCAAGGAATACAAGACAAACAAATTGGGCGGTAATTACAAGCAAGGAACCTGTCAACTTTCTTGAAAAGTGAACAATTATTAGCTAATGACCATTCCTCGGGGATTTCGACTTATATTGCTATACAGAGGTCTGAAGGGTAAAGCCAGAATACCTACAGATGATATTATCCCCACGACAAGGCATTGTAGAAATAACCACTACATGGCATTTCAGATACCATCTGCTAGTATAGAGGCCTATAATTGTAGTTTATTTCCCCAGACTATCGTATCAGGGACTGGAATGTCCTCCATGACTCTTTTCCACTGCTGAAATGCCTGATGATTGTGTGCCCAAGTTCGCTTCGCTCGTGCGTTCTAGGGACTAATTCTTTCCCCATCCTACCACCCTGGTGAAATGAGGTGCATACTAATTGCCGTGAATGTCCGGGAAGATATGGTCGGGATGAAGGGGGTAGTGGTGGTTCTGGCTTTGTATATATGTACATTGAGATTACAACAATACTTTTATGTTGATACCACAACCATTAAATTCTGATTGATATTAAATGAGATACAAAGCCAGAACCACCACTACCCCCTTCATCCCGACCATATCTTAGTATGCACCGTGAAATAATGTCATTTGGTGTGTCGCCAGTAAACTATTCAGATTCAGTCATTGTCATTGGACTCAAACTGTTTCGGGCCGAGGGGACCCGGAACCACTACGGTGCGGTTTGGTGTTAGAATAGAAAATATAGACGGCGTATACATGGTATACAGTTATACAAAGAAACAAGTAAGGTTTATTATAATAAATTCGGATATCTTCAGCTACAGTCGTTGTTACAAGGGAAAGAAAAAGTAAATTATTTTGTTTCTTTTTCAATTCATATTTAAATATGTTTTTTTTTTTTTTAAAATTCATATTTCAATCTTCTTTGAATATTTGATCAAATATTTGATTTCCATTCAGACACGAATCTCAGTTGTAAACATCCCCCTGGTGTGGTATTCAGTTTGACGTTTCCCCAGTAAACCATTCTGATTCTGATCTGATCTCCTTAGCAGCTGGAAGGGGTTCAAATTCAACAAGAAGGGTTTTGTTTTCAATATTTAACCTGATTCATGTGATTCTTCATAAATTTCCTGTGAAAATGAAATATTTGTGTCCGAAACGAAATATGAGCAATTAAACCCCCAAAACCCTGGTTAATCTAGATGGAGGATATTTTCACGTATCAACCCCAGGGCAGGGACCCTTAAAATGCTGGGTAAGAAATCCCAGGCCGAGCCGATCTGCCAAGCTTTGCCTTTAAAATTCAGTCCAGGAAACTAGCGTAAGGTGACCAGTGATCGATCAGGGACCAGTGATCGATCAACTAGTGGATATCGGCTATTAATTCTCAAAGGATACCTGAAGTAAATCTTATGCTAGTCTCAACTTAATGAGCATTATATTACAAACACTAACTTAGATCTATTTGGAAAGCTTTTCTATTTTGCATTTTCTGGCACTTTACGAAGAGGGGGTCTTAGTTGTACTGCTTAAAAACGGTGATTGTTCAATAAATTCTTCAAGATGAAACACCCTGCATTCTTTCCGACTGGCTAATTTTTTTTAACTGTTCTGCATACTAAACAAGTCTGATCCACATTCCAAATTGTATAGGATAACGCTGCGATTAATGGACGATTTCTGTGATTTTCGAGCTATTTTTTCAACAGTTGTCCATTGTTTCTATGGGCATTTATGCTTTTCGACCACCTCATTTCTCTGCTTTATTTCTTTTAACTCACTGATATTTTCCAAACTGTGTTTCGTGGCTAGAGGTAAACAATAATTATTCTTTCTAAAAATGTAAATACCTTCCAAGTTAGCCGCGGTTTTGGATAGTAAAAGAAGGTGATCGATCACTGGTCCACCTGACCCTGATTCACGCTGTATGATGGTGGGTGTGTTAAAATGACGTCACTGAGAATGTGACGTGATGATGTCGTAAATTAACATATTGAAAAACATGGCGAAGGTTCAAGCTTGGATATGGTATGTACACATGCATTCTCCAAAGCATGTCTGATTTGCAAATTTATCAAACATGGCTGCTTTTGATCGATCACTGGTCCCTTTACGCTAGTCAGATACCTCTATCTTGTTATGATTGCTGTTTAAAGCAGTCTTGTGGAAAATGGCAAGATTTTAGATTGTAGTTCTTTTTCAAGATAATTCTAAGATCGTTTGAATTATTTTAGCGTTTGGTGACCCTGCATATTAGCCATTGTCAGCAGCAAATATTTACAGAGCTCTATTTATGCTACAACAACATCCCGGTAAAGGGCGGTATTCAACAAGTTTTTCTGACTGAATTTAAACATACTAAGAATACATTTTTCCCCTTGTCTGGCACAGAATGGGATGTCAATTTAGATCAAAATTCAAGTAATAAAAGATCAGGCTCTGCATACAAGCTCGGCAGCTCAGACTGTTGCTGGACAGCTGTCTGGCAGATTTCAATTTCATGCTGCATGAAAGCTTATTTTGCAGGGCAGTCCCTTTGTTATACCCCCGGCATTTATGCCGACGGGTATGTAGTTTTCGCTTGTCCGTTTGTGTGTTCGTTTGTGTATTCGTTCGTTCGTTAGTTTGTTCGTAATTCCGGAACGTTCGTGGAATTTATGTCAAAGTTTTGGTTAAAGTTCTCTAGTAGTGTATATCTCATGAACCAACCATCAGAAACCATTGATATTTGGACCATAGTACCCTATAGAGTTTGCTTTGTTTACGTTAGTTCGGACCCCAGGATCCATGTCCGGGGGTGGGGCTAGAGGTCAATATCTAGGTCACCTTTAAAATGTGCTGTTTACAATGTTAATGTTTATTTTCTATGTCCATATCTTAATAAACAATCATAGGAATGTATTCCTATTTATATTATAGATACCCTGTAGGGTTTGCTTTCATTTCATGGTACCAAATTCTGGGTACCATCCCCTGGGGTAGGGCTAGAGTTCAACATCGAGGATACCTTTATAATATGATAGATACCATGATGAATTTTCTGTAAGTCTATATCTTGACATCCACAAAGTCTTGTCAGAAAGCATTCATACTTTGACCATAGGCACCAGGTTAGGTTCAGACTCTAGGGTCCATATGTGCGGGGTGGGGCTAGAGGTCAAAATCTAGAACATCTTTAAAAATTGTATTTTCTTTACTTTTCTTTACAACCCTATTTAGAAATCATTCATACTTGGACCATAGGTACTCTATAAGCTTTGATATGCACCTAATGACATTAAACTCTAGGGACCATAACCAGGGTGGTGCTAGAGGTCAAGATCTAGGACATCTTATATTTTATTTATTTATTTTTAGCTCACCTGAGCCGTCAGGCTCACAAGGTGAGCTTATAGTATACCCATGCTCCGGCGTCCGTCCGTCCGTCGTCCGTCCGTCCGTCGTCCACCATTTTCAAAGATCTTCTCCTCTGAAACCGCTTGGCCAATCAAAGCCAAATTTTACATGAAGCATCTATGGGAAGGGGGAACCAATGTGTATATAAATAATCCAGGTCACATGACCAAGATGGCCACCATGCCCATATATGGTAAAAACCCTTCAAAAATCTTCTTCTCCGGAACCACTGGACCGATTTCAACCAAACTTGGCATGAAGCATTAATGGCTCAAGCACTACAATGTGTATATAAATCATGACCCTATGATGACCTTGACCTATTTTACGGCAAGGTCAACATAGGTCGCGAATGCATTTGAATGGGAAAAATTGTTAAATTGTCATTTAAAGGAAAAATCTTGCAGAAAATGAGCAGTAGGACTGAATATTAATGATTCTGAAAAAAATTGGGCACCAGGGGCTCATCCGCCCCCACCCCGGGGCAATATACATGTATATCTCCATAATATTCAAACATCTTCTCCTCTGAAACCGCTTGGCCAATCAAAGCGAAATTTTTTGTGAAGCATCAATAGGAAGGGGTAACAAATATGTATATAAAAAATCCAGGTCACATGACCAAGATGGCCGCCATGCCCATATATGGTAAAAACCGTTCAAAAATCTTCTTCTCCAGAACCGGTTGACCGATTTCAACGAAACTTGGCACGAAGCATCGATGGCTCAAGCACTACAATGTGTATATAAATCATGACCCTGTGATGACCTTGACCTATTTTACGGGAAGGTCAACATAGGTCACCAATGCATTTGAATGGGGAAAACTTTTAAAATGTCATTTAAAGTGAAAGTCTTGCAGGAAATGGGCAGTAGGACTGGATATTAATGATTCTGAAAAAAATTGGACTCCAGGGGCTCATGTGCCCCCACCCCGGGGCAATATACATGTATATTTCCATAATATTCAAACGTCTTCTCCTCTGAAACCGCTTGGCCAAACAAAGCCAAATTTTAAGTGAAGCATCTATAGAATGGGGGAATCAATGTATATATAAATAATCTAGGTCACATGACCAAGATGGCCGCCATGCCCATATATGGTAAAAACCCATCAAAAATCATCTTCTCTGAAACCAATAGACTGATTTCAAGGAAACTTGGCGTGAGGCATCGATGGCTAAAGTACTCCAATGTATATATAAATCATGACCCTGTGATGACCTTGACCAAGTTTATGGCAAGGTCAACATGGGTTGCCTGTGCATCTGAATTGGGAAAACTGTTAAAATGTCATTTGAAGGAAAAAGCCAACAGGAAATTGGCAAATGGACAGAATATTGAAGATTCTGAAAAAAGAAAATGGCCCAAGGGCTTATCTGCCCCTGCACTGGAGTTAAATACCATAATATTCAAACATGTTTATTGGTATATGCAGCTGATCTCAGGTGAGCGTTTACAGGACCATTGGTCCTCTGGTTTTATTATTAAAATTAACATGATTAAAGAATGACATTCTGTTTTCCATCTAGGACCAAGGACCTGACCCTCAATGTCCTAGATTGAGTATACAAGTCAGCTCTGTATACTGCTCTAAAATAGATCTGTCATTCTACTACACCCCCCCCCCCCACTTATGTGTCAGGGGTGGACATGTTGGGGGCTGTGGGCTGAGGGGAAGGTGCTACCAGCCGGGTGTATGTGTGCCTCTCAAGGCACTTTTTCTAGTATTAAGTTATTAACATTGTAGTCTTGCAAATTTTGCGGACATTTGTGACTGTTGTCTGACAGAATGAAATTCTTTGCTGGACATAATGAAATTTTGCTGGTTTGGCCGGCAGACTGGGCCGACCATAAAAAATGTTGGTTTGCTGTGCTCTTATCTACCCATCAAAATTGGCCCTATCCAAAAAATTTCATGGCTACTCTGGGGATTTTTTTTTTTTTTTTTTTTAACAACAACTTAAAAGCAATGATTCTGTTTCAGATAAGTGTTAGAATCAAAGCTTCCTAATTTAGTTTCAAACAATTTTTTAACATTGAACCCTCTTTGAATATATAGTTTTTAACCATATTCATGTACTGTTAAAGATTCAGTGCTGTATTCTGGTTTACAAAAAAAAATAATAATAAAAAATGCTCTACCTACCTACTCATTCTGAAATTGATGGGTCGGAGCACAGCAAACAAAGAATTATTTAAGGGTGGCCCTGACACTTTTCTCAAAGACTGCCATAGAAGGAGACTGTGTTATAAGTGACGCTGTGTTATAATGACATAATAGCAAAATGAACAACTTTGGCGCCATTGCATGGCTGTGTTATATAAAGGACATTTTGTCTAATGGACAATTGGTCTAAAAAATCAAGCAGCTGCGACATTTGGTCTAAAAAATGTTAAGAAAAATTATTAATTTTTAGACCAAATGTCACACCCTACTTCAAATCAATATTAATCAGTGTGGTAGGTCTATAATTTGTTTATAGATCTATCTTTTACGCAGACATTAGTGCAAATCGTTTTTTTTTTTTTGTTTTTTTTTTTCGATCCTTTTAGATCAGTAAGAACATTCTGAGTACATTTAAAACATTGTAGAAACATAATCTAAACAATGTTTTTATTATTTGACCTTGCACAGTATGCATGAAATTGCACAATATGGTTCATACTATCTGCCTTTGACTGTTAAATTTTATTATACTATTTTAAATATGAAATACATGGATTGTCTACGGGATAGTCTACAGTTTGAGCTATTAAATGTCATGAAATCGATATCCAATAAAATGTTGTTCAAAAATATTTTCCTTATCATTTATGTTTTAGACGAGTTTTAGACGAATTTTAGACATTTTTAGACGAATTTTAGACAAATTGTTGTATTAGACGAAATGTTCATTGGACGAAATGTCCATTAGACAAAATGTCCTTTAGACGAATGTCTTTTAGATGAAATGTCCTATAGACAAAATGTCCTTTAGACGAAATGTCCTTTAGACGAAATGTCCTTTAGACGAAATGTCATGGATCCATATTGAAAATCGCATTTTAGTGAGACAGGTTATAATGAGGTTGAATTGTATCAGCAAGGTAAAAGGCCAAGTGGTTAGTTCAGAAGGCCAAGTGGTTAATTTAGAAGCATGGTAGTGCATTGCAATTGATGTTATAATTATATCATATTTGTACTTTTTCAGACATGACACAAAGACAGAACTACTCCTCAGTTGGCTGTCAATGAAATTCAGATGCAAAACTGAAAGAGGATTTAACATATATGAAGGGTGTGTTTAAACCAGTTTAATAAAGTGATCAAAAGTTTTCAACATAATGAGATACACAAGTTCAGATATTCAGGTAAAACTTGAGGCAGCTGTTCTCACAGCGTGCCGTCAGAGTCTTCCGCTCGACAACCTAGAAGTTGATGCCATTATTTGTGTCAATGTTGCAGACAGGAAGGAAGAGCATGTGGTTAAAATACATCAAAGATTTGATAGATGTGGTGGGGCTCCTAACAGAAACTTTGTGAAAGTGAATGTTATACCACACAATGAATATAAGAATGTAGTGGTTGATAAAGTTGAATTTGGAAGTGAAACTGATCATAAATCATTAGAAAATGGCATGGTAGGAATACTGAATGTTCCATTCTTGCAAGCATCTCATGGATCTTCACATGAAAATGTAACACCACAGAAAGAAAGCAATGAAAATGTTGAAGCAAGCAATAAAATAGTCACAAAATCAGGTGGTTCTTCCAAACAGAAGAGGAAGTCTTCCACTCCTCGATGTTTGAATCCCAAATTCAGACTGAAAAACATTGATAATATTCTTGGACTTATTACAGAAAACATTGATCCTGATGATCTAGAATCTAGTTCAAATCACACTAATAATGACTTGAAACCATTATACATTGATGATAAAGGTGTGATTGATAAGCCTGTGAAAGTGGAAGAGAATCTTGAAACTGAATCAGTAAATAATCTAAGCAGGGAACAGAAATTGAGTGCCAAAGATGTTAGTAATAGGTACATCAAAATTGCACCCAAAACTGATAATGAATTCACTGCTATGAAAGAAGTCCTGCCTGAACATGAACCAAGGTCAGCTGAAGCAAAGCAGCTAGATGTACAGTTAGTAAATGACAGTACTCATGATCCTGGCAGCACTACTGATAATACTGATTTCAAGATAGAACTTAACTCAGATTCAGAGTCTTATGACATGACATACAACTACACATTTGACAAATCTATAGATGAAAGTATGGAAGAAAATAATCAGACAAATATGAAATCTTTTGACGATAGCGACGACCAGAGTTTGGGTAGTTCACCGACAGATCTCACAAATTCTATGATGTCATACAACGTCGGCCATATAATGCCAGGAGGAACACTGGGTGAAAACAATGACATTCTCGATGTGCCAAAGTACAAGTCTCGCAACTTCTGTAGTTTTACAGCCTCAAAACCTGGAGGACAATGGAACAATTTGAAGACTGAAAAGTCGACCGGAATACCTACCTCAGTGGAGAAACTGTCATGTAGGACTTGTGGAGCCATATTTTCAAGCACGCGAACACGGCGTAGACACGAAACTTCCACATGTGGTGCCACAAGGTTTTCTTGCATGGTTTGCTCAAAGTTGTTTAGTAGAAAAGATGCGAGAAGACGTCACATAATGAGGATGCACCCTGTTTATTGGTCACAGACCTCTCAAGCAGGCCGTGCTAGCGGGACGATTCAGGCTTGATTTTTCAGGGATTACAGGGTCTTCACAATTAATCAAGACTTTTAGCAGTACATGTCCTTAAAAAAATTTACTTTCCATCAAATTGGACTAGATCTTTCCGCAAAACCTTAAGTAGATTAACTTAAGTGGGTTTGGTGATTACTAAATATTCAAATTTGTCATTCTGGGCCCAGAATTATAACCTTTGGAGTCTCCTTAAAGTTAAGGAAGACCTAAGTTAAGGTGATGAATTACAGCGTTAAAAACATTACGAAAACATGCCCATGCAATATACAGAGAATTTTTTCAGCTTAAAAAAGTGAAAATTTCAGTGGAAAAATTTTGATATTTTTCTTATTTTTGCTCAAAACATAGATTGTGGGTACACGTTAGAACCGCCTCACCGAGGCGGTTCTAACGAGTACCCACAGTCTATGTTTTGGAGCAAAAGTAAGAAAAATAGGTATACCCCTACATACACCAGTTTTACTATATAAAAGTGGGGTTTGAGGGGGTATACTTTACAAGGACATGTTTTCATGATGAAGATACATGTACTGTTCAAAACATGCTGAAATCATACTTATCTGTTTTGGCATGCTAGTGACATTTCAGTTCACACACATGCAAATTTTCATAAAAGTTGTAATTGATTTTAACAATAAAATATCTAGTCAAAGCTTGTCACCTTAACTCAGGTTTCAGTAGAAAGACTTACTTAAAATGTGCCATTATATCTTTAATTTTTGTGGGTTTTTTATCCTAACAATGCACATGAATAATTGAGCCACCTCGTGGGAAAACCAACAATGTGGTTTCGGAACAGGTCCAACACAAACCGGCCTGTACAAGCACAGAAAAGAGCTAGAAGCTTGAAATTTCGAATTTAAATAGAAGAGAAATTGTACTATCGGAGTAGCGAAAACAAAGGCGCTGATCAGCTTCGCGGTTACCGCGAAGCTGATCTGCGTCTTTGTTTTCGCCTATGCAGATTGTTGGTTTTCCCACGAGAAGGCTCAATTACTGTGTTTAACAACTTGAGGTGCATATATTAGCCATGTCACAAGAAAAATGGTCTTTGGGGTTTCCGACCAGGTCCGACAAAAAACGGCCTGCGGATTCACCAAACAGGTTAGAAGCTTGAAAGTTTGAATTTAAGAAGAAGAGGATTTGTACCACATGTATCAGAGTAGCTAAAAATTAAGGCGCTGATCAACTGTGCAGTAATCCGACTCTCTCAGTCATAAAGCATGTGTTTATTATTTACAGAAATGAACAATTTTAATGAAGAAAACCTTTTTTACGATGCTTAAAAGGGAGTGATTGTTAAAATGCAAATTAAATTATTCTTCCTTTGTAAGAAGCTGTATGTGCCAAACAAATAATCTATTTATGTATTTGAGCCGCCTCATGGGAAAACCAACAATCTGCATATGCGAAAACAAAGGTGCAGATCAGCTTCGCGGTAACCGCGAAGCTGATCAGCGTCTTTGTTTTCGCTACACGGATAGTACAATTCCTCTACTTTTTAAATCCAAAATTTCCAGTCTCTAGCCATCTTCTGTGCTTGTACAGCCCGGTTTGTGTCGGACCTGTTCGAAAACCGCATTGTTGGTTTTCCCATGAGGCGGCTCATATTAAGAACAACTAGCATAATGAAGGGGTTATATATATCCGAGAGGACTTAGATTTTTAAAAGTATCTGGAGCATTTTTGTCAAGTTCAGGGAGTTTAAAAAATAAAAAAAAAAATAATATCCATCTTTTAAGTTAGAGAAATCCAGTTGTTTCCAATATTTCTATGTGATAGTTGTGTCATAAGTTAATGAAGTAGATAACTATTAGTAGTTACTAGATGTGTGCATGGGCCTAGTGATCGAGTCAGTACGGCCACAAATCAGAAGATCCGGAGTCTTAACTCTTCAGTGCCAATGCTGGGTTGAATCATTACGAAAACATGCCCATATGATATACAGTAATTTTTTCAGGTCAAAAATCCATAATTTTCAGAGGAAAATTTTTGATATTTTTCTTATTTTTGCTCAAAACATAGACTGTGGGTACACGTTAGAACGCCGAGGCGGTTCTAACGTGTACCCACAGTCTATGTTTTGAGCAAAAATAAGAAAAATAGGTATACCCCAGCAAACCCCAGTTTTACTATATAAAAGTGGGGTTTAAGGGGGTATATATTGCACGGACATGTTTTCCTGATGTCTTGAGCCAGACACAACTGACCATACGCCACCTGTCACTCCAAATATACCCTGACCAGTAAACTTGTGACCAAAATCTAGAACAAACAAATGAGCCGCCTCATGGGAAAACCAACAATCTGCATAGGCGAAAACAAAGACGCAGATCAGCTTCGCGGTAACCGCGAAGCTGATCAGCGCCTTTGTTTTCGCTAATCGGATAGTACAATTACTCTTCTACTTAAATCCGAAATTTCAAGTTTCTAGCTCGTTTCTGTGCTTGTACAGGTCGGTTTGTGTCGGACCTGTTCGGAAACCACATTGTTGGTTTTCCCACGAGGCGGCTCAAATGCAAAATGCATGTGGCTAATTGGAATATGTTACATTAAATCACATGTAAAATGAATTGTTTTTCCTGGATTTTAATGAGAGGTGGAGCGATAATACAAATTGCGTTTGGTCAGTTGAGCCGCATCATGAGAAAACCAGAATTTTGCATATGCAAAAACGAAGGTGCAGATCAGCTGTGCAGTAACTGAACAGCTGATCAGGGCCTTTGTTTTCACTACTCGGATAGTACAATTCCTCTTCTCCAGAAATCCAAAATTTATTAAATGAGCCGCATCATGAGAAAACCGGAGTTTTGCCTTTGCGAAAACAAAGACGCAGTTCAGCTTCGCAGTAACTGCGAAGCTGATCAGCGCCTTTGTTTTCGCTACACGGATAGTACAATTTCTCTTCTTCTTAAATTTGAAATTTCAAGCTTCTATCCATCTTCTGTAGCTGCACTGGCTGGTTTGTGTCAGACCTGGTCGAAAACCCCGAAGACCTGTTTTCTCGCGTCATGGCTCAAATTTCAATGATCAAATTGCCAGTATAATGAGTATTAATTGAGACCTTCATGAGAAAACCTGCACTTCACGAAAAAATAATTATGAGCTTTGTAGTAACCTTAGGCTAGAGACCAGAAATGTTATGTTTCAAAAGAAGAGGATTTTATTTATCTGCCAATTCTTCTAAACCTCCTGAGAGGACTTCAGAAGGAAACTTAAGTATTTGATTTAAGTAGCAGAATCAAAGAGACTGATTCAGAAATACAGCTTTTCTCATATGTCTCAAATTTAAATAGCTATATGTGAGCCACCTTGTGGGAAAACCAACAATTTGGTTTTTGAACAGGTCCGACACAAACCGGCCTGTACAGTCACAGAAGCTGGCTAGAGGCTGGAAATTTTGTATGTAGAAAGTAGAGGAATTGTACTATCCGTGTTGCGAAAACAAAGGCGCCTTTGTTTTCGCATATGCAGATTGTTGGTTTTCTCATGAGGTGGCTCATGTATTATGTTTATCATTTATCAATTTGTATTTATTCATTTTATTGTTGCATGTTTGTTAGATATCTTAACATTACATTATTCTAGTCATATAGTCATGAGTGAGTTTAACTGTTGTCTGTGTGTTGTGTTTGATTGTTTTGGGTTTTTTTCAGGCGAGAAATGATGAAATATGCCAGGGTTTTACTTTCTAACATATTTTGATTGATTTGATTCATGAATGTTACGTATCTACCAATTTTCCCCAGAAAGGGAAGCGGTGGGGATACTTGGGGAATTGGTCAAGACATAAAATCATATGAGCCGAGATAAGAGAAAACCGGTCTTTGGGGTTTCCAACCACGTCCAACACAAACCGACCTAGACACCCACAAAAGAAGCTAGAGTCTTGAAATTTTGGGTATAAGTAGAGATGGTATTGTACTACCTGTGTAGCGAAAACAAAGGCACTGATCAGCTGTGCAGTTACTGCACTGTTGACCTGCACCTTTGTTTTCGCATAGGCAAAAATCGGGTTTTCTCATGATGTGGCTCATATACCATAGAAATTTTGATGGCTCACCCTTGCTAGGGATTTAAATGAACACTATACTTTAACCCATTGGTAGGGTATTAAACTTTTGTTTCTCATTTTTGTCTAATTCTCCATTGTAAATCCCACCACTTCACCTTTTGGAGAAAACATTGTTCAGGGCATTAATGATTGCCATCTCCTTGGTTTCGAGGAAGTTCATTTTAATTGAGTCTCGTCATGAGAAAACCATTGATTTGGTTTCCGAACAGGTTCGACACAAACCGAGCTGTTCAGACACAGAAGATGCCGGCAAGAGACTGGAAATTTTGGATACTGCAAGTAGAGGAATTGTACATCCATGAAGCAAAAACAAAGGCATTGATTAGCTTCACAGTTTCTGCGAAGCTGATCTGCACCTTTGTTTTTGCATATGCAGAATGTTGGTTTTCTCCTGATGCAGCTCATATTATGAGGTTTTCAATAGTTGAGTATAGTGGAACGTTTAGTGTGTCAGACTCCAAATTGAGAGGTTGGGGTATAAGAATCTTACATGAGTGTCAGGTATGGATAGACAAATCTGTCCCGAGGGTCACATTTTGGCATCACGAGGCTCGCAGAGTGATGCCAAATTGTGACACGAGGGACAGATTTGTCTATCCATACCTGACACGCATGTAAGATTCTTTTTCTTGCACGCCTTAATGCGGTGAAGCTTGATTTTTATACTATTTACCTAGAAAAATGCCACAATCGCGGCGTCCGCCATTTTGAATTAAAACGTTTTGACGTCATTGTGACGTGTGTGCATAGCGACGAAATTACGTGACGTCCTATACAACCAATGTTGAAAAAGAACACTTGAACGCATTATGCGACCGGGGTGAGATAACGAGGGTGAGATAAGAATTTCTCACATGGGTTAAAACAGAGGATTTCTCTATCTGGTGTGCAAGAGTTTCATTTCCCACTGGCACTGTGTTGTGACCTTCAGCCAAGCACATTAACTCCCTTAGTTCTTGTTAATATCAAAACATACCCTGCAAGTGGTGGCTTCATCCGAACATGACTGAAAAATTGTTGACGGCGACGTTATACCCTAAAACAAACCAAAAAGTAGCAAAACATACCCTGCAAGTGGTGGCTTCATCCGAACATGACTGAAAAATTGTTGACTGGGATGTTACACGCTAAAACAAACAAAAAAGTTGAGCAGAACCATGACATATTGTATCAGAGTGAATTTTTTACAAATTAATGACTCGGATCAGCTTGTACAGCCTCCTGGTCTATTCAGTCATGGCTGTATAAATTGAGAAAGTTTGTAATATTAATGACAAGTAGGTGGTCATAGCCAGACATAGACTTGCTCTACTTGCAACAGACAGTTTAGAGCTATAACTGGCCTAGTCAGCCATCAAAGAACTCACCAACACACATGAACATCCCATATTCAAGAAGTAAGGATGGTCATTCTCATTATTGAGAGACGGACGACCAGCTTAGCTAGCAACACAAGTGAAAAACTCCCATGAAAAATGAGAGTAGGGTGTCTTGACAAGCTCACTATTGTGTTTTTCTTCCACACAATGTCCACACAATGTTTTGTTTTATTCTTCCTTTTTTCACTTTTTACATGTATGTGCAATATTCTACTCAGTCGACATGTGCCATTAACAAATTATTCATGTTTAACATATTTTGTGTCATAATACTAACACTTGAGCCACACCATGAGAAAACCGGATTTTGCCTTTGCGAAAACAAAGTTGCAGATCAACTCAGCCCCTTTGTTTTCTCTACTTGGATAGTACAGTTCCTCTTCTAGTTATAGCAAAAATTTCAAGCCTCTAGCCCGCTTCTGTGACTGTACAGGCTGATTTGGTTGGAGTTGGTTGGATGTCCCGAAGACCGGTTTTCTTAAGTCGCGGCTCAATTTAATATGAGCTACATCTTTATTAGAAATCCTGCTGCATGAGCAGAAATTACCTGTTCTCGGGGTTATAAAACTTTTTTCATGCTCACCTCAGCTGTGCATAGAATTTAAACTGCTTTTAAATGATGAAATAGCCAAAATAAATTGAAATTTCAGGTTTATATCACCAAATCCTGTAATTTATCCTGCTAATAAATCACACTGGTCTATGGAAACGCATGGGTTTCGCGACAAACGCTTAGTCTTCGATTTTAGGAGCAATGACTAACTGCTCGTATCTTCTATTCTGTTGCAATGATAACCTGTGCGTTGTATATTTTTGAAGCCACGTGCGTTGTAATACGCTTGGTTGAAAAATATTTAAAAAAGACTGAGTCATATTTCTTAACAAATTTTGTCTAGCTTGATTATCCGAGTTGAATGATGTGAATTATAGAGCATAGCCAACATTGTTCCCGCCGCAAAGCTCAAATTGATGCAGGTTTGTATGATGAGGTACACATTCGTTGGGTCCAGCGTGTTCGTCATGGACATATCTCTAGCCTCTGTCAATGAAAACACCGTGCGTATCATCTGATTGTAATATACGCATCAAATACCATGAAATCCCCTTCACTTTCATCAATTTGAAATTTCGTGAGAAGCCTGTACGTTGTTTTGAATTTCGAAGCCAGGTGCGTTGTAAATAAAATTTATGAATATTTTTTTCTGAAGGGATGTGATATTGTTTGGGTGGGTGTCTTTCGACTTCAGTATCATGGCTTTCACTTTTCTGGGCAGTACAAGAGCTTGGATCGTGTATTTGAGAGGGAAATCGAGAAATCATCGGCAATTCAGGACAAAACACTGTTATGCCAAAATGTAAATTTGGGTCTATTTTTTAGTTTCTTAATAAATTGACTCAAATTTACAGCGGATGTAAAGGGAAGTGAACAGGGGGTACTTGAAGGCATGTGTCAGACTTTACAATCGATGAACAATGGTAAAACAATTAGAAATTATGTCCCGTACCTGGTTTGACAGATCCTAAGTGGCCATTTTGTCTCGTAGCCTATGCGTCCTAAAACCGAAGCCTAAGCGTTTGTCGCGAAGCCCATGCATTTCCATAGACCAGTGTGATAAATGTTAAAATGCTAACAAATTGTTGGCATTTGACATTTATGAGCAGGATAAATTTTAGTCTCAGCTGAGCTTAGCATGAAAAAAGTTTTATAACTTCAGGGCCTGTTTTCATTTTTCATGCTCACCTCGGCTGAGACTGAAATTTAAACTGCTCATAAATACTGAAACAATCAAAATTTGTACAAATTTTAGGTTTACATTACCAAAGCCAGCCATTTATTCTGTTACTAAATGTTAAAATGTAAGGGAGCTCTGTGCAGGGGTGATAAAGTTCCTGATTTATCAGGAATTCCTGATTTAGGACTCTGTTCCTGCCTAGTGTCTGGGTTGGGATTATAAAATTAATTGTGCCAATTCCTGGGTTTTTAGCCTTACTTTTAACTATACACTTGAAAACAACTCAAATCCAAGGAGATTACAAGGATAGGAGGGGGTTTAGGTGTTCTGAAGGCCTGGACCTGTGCCTTTTCCTGATTTGGAATAACGGCCTGTTATCACCCCTGTCTGTGGTCTTAGCCTAGTGAAAAGGATCAGACTCCCAATGAAGAAGTCCTGAGTTCAAACCCTACTGCCACTGGGTTGAGTCCATGAACACGACAAATTTACTCCCCATATAAATGGTCAATACACATGAATGGTTGGAATTCAAACATTTGAGCCGCCTCATGGCAAAACAAACAATCTGCATTGGCGAAAACAAAGGCGCAGATCAGCTTCGCAGTAACTGCGAAGCTGATCAGCGCCTTTGTTTTCGCTACTGGGATAGTACAATTCCTCTTCTACTTAAATCCAAAATTTCAAGCTTCTAGCTCTTTTCTGTGCTTGTACAGCCCGGTTTGTGTCGGACCTGTTCGGAAACCACATTGTTGGTTTTCTAATGAGACGGCTCATTTGTAAGCTTGCAGGATTTCATTCTCAGCTGAGTTGAGCACAAAAGTTTTATAACCTCAGAGCCTGATTGCAAATCTTGATTTACTCATTGTAGGTATTTTCAATGGGCCACATCACAAGAAAACCTGTCTATGGGGTTTGACACCAGGTCTGACACAAACTGGCCTGTACAGTCACAGAAGAAGGCTAAAGGCCCGACATTTTACATATACAAAGAAGAGAGATTGTACTATCCAGGAAGCGAAATCAATGGCGCTGATCAGCCGTGCAGTTACTGCACGGCTGATCTGCGAATTTGTTTATGCATGTAAAACAAGCCAGTTTTCTCATGATGGGGCTCATTAAGTTGTTTATATTATTTATTTATCTAGAAGTGTTGTTTGAGAAATCCAAATAAAGAGAAATGTGCTGTGGTGTGACATTGTGTTCTAGTTGTTCTTTTATTTCCAATTACTACAAACTGGTTGCAGTAGCATGTCTATTTAGCAATGAAATTGACCTGTGCTCAATCTTTACATCTGTCATATTTCTTTCATGATTTGGTCATAAAAATATTTCTATGGTTATTCTTCTGTGGTTCAAGAATTTGGTACTTAGTGGTAAAAGAAATGTGCACTGGTAACATGGCTCTGTCAGGGCTTAGGCCTACCTATGAAGAGACAGAACATTGTGGCTTGGATAACCGACTGATAGTGGGTGTAAAGCACCAACATAAACTAATGAAAATACACTAACTACAATATTATAACTGCATCTGTTCTGTTTAGCACTCAAGCTCAAATAAGCACAAATCTAGTCATGTCCCATTCACATACGCATAAGCCCACCAAGTTGGTACTTAAATATTTATCTTGTTTGTACTGAGGTTTAATGTCCCAGTTAACAATTTTTCAGTCATATCGAGACGAATCCACAGATTCCTACATATTTACCTGTACTCTTGTGGGGATTGAACCCAATACTTGAACTGCTGAAATAAAAATGTCAAAAATATCATTGTTCAATGTCAGTTTAGTGTTCCTTGTGTTTGATCATCTAAGGTTAAGTTTTTAATTTGGTATCAATATTAAAAATGGTATAAAATACCAATATGCTAGTTGAGCAGTGTGCTTATGCACATGTTCTTAGGAAACGGCCAGGATGTGCGCTTACTGGAGCATGTACGCTTGTTAGAATGAACACAGTATTTCTTTAATACATGTACATCCTTTGTCAACATTTCAACAAGAATTGAGTTTGTGAACCCACTAATACACATTAACAGGCTGATGTTGCACACACCAAAGACCAGTCTTACTTTTTGTTTGGTTAACACTTTTTACATGCAACTCTTACACAGCAAAATGGGAAGAAAAATGAAGAAATAACTAGAAATGCGTGTTTGTAAAACACTATGCCCCCAACTGTATGCTTGTCCCTAAACCAGCAGCCTGTATGATTCATTTATTTCATTTGAATGATGTGAAATTTAATTTCCTAAAGAAGCTGTTCGGTTGCCTGTGTTTTTGACCTCGATCCAGAAACAGAATGTAAGCTTTTTGCATACAAGTTAGAAATGGAGTAAAAATTTCAAAATGGAGTTATTTTGTCAAAATTTGACGGAAAGTCCTAAAAAATTAATCAGGTGATCTTCTTCTCAGCCCCAACCAGTAAACCAAATATGAAGGCTCTAGCTTAAATACTTTTTCAGATATCTTGCACACAAGATTTTCAAATTTTGTTTTAAAAGGGGCATAACTCCAAAAAGGCGCATAACTTGAACATGAAAAAAAATACGGGTCAACTATTTTTTCATGAGGAATTTGTATATGAAATTTCAAAACCCTAACATTCACCGTTCAAAAGTTTCAAATTTCACCGAAAAGTGGAAAAATCAATCAAAATTCTGTATTTTTGTCAAAATTTGACGGAAAAATCTCAAAAGTTGATCAGGTCATCTACTCATCAGCCCCAACCAGTATACCAAATATGAAGGCTCTAGCTTAAATACTTTTTCAGATATCTTTCACACAATATTTTCAATTTTTTTTTTCAATGGGACATAACTCAAAAAAGGGGCATAACTTGGACATGAAAAAAAATATGGGTCAACTATTTTTTATGAGGAATCTGTATGTGAAATTTCCAAACCCTAGCATTCACCGTTCAAAAGTTTCAAATTTCACCGAAAAGTGGAAAAATCAATCAAAATTCCGTATTTTTGTCAAAATTTGACGGAAAGTTCTCAAAAGTTGATCAGGTCATCTACTTATCAGCCCCAACCAGTATACCAAATATGAAGGCTCTAGCTTAAATACTTTTCGAGATATCTTGCACACAAGATTTTCAAATTTTGTTTTCAAAGGGAAATGACTCAGAAAAGGGGCATAACTCAGACAAGAAAAAAAATATGGGTCAACTATTTTTTCATGAGGAATTTGTATATGAAATTTCAAAACCCTAGCATTCACCGTTCAAAAGTTTCAAATTTCACAGAAAAGTGGAAAAATCAATCAAAATTTCAAAATTCCGTATTTTTGTCAAAATTTGACGGAAAGTTCTCAAAAGTTGATCAGGTCATCTACTCATCAGCCCCAACAAGTATACCAAATATGAAGGCTCTAGCTTAAATACTTTTCGAGATATCTTGCACACAAGATTTTCAAATTTTGTTTTCAAAGGGAAATAACTCAGAAAAGGGGCACAACTCAGACAAGAAAAAAAATACGGGTCAACTATTTTTTCATGAGGAATCTGTATATGAAATTTCAAAACCCTAGCATTCACCGTTCAAAAGTTTCAAATTTCACCGAAAAGTGGAAAAATCAATCAAAATTTCAAAATTCCGTATTTTTGTCGTTTTCTAATGAGACGGCTCATTTGTAAGCTTGCAGGATTTCATTCTCAGCTGAGTTGAGCACAAAAGTTTTATAACCTCAGAGCCTGATTGCAAATCTTGATTTACTCATTGTAGGTATTTTCAATGGGCCACATCACAAGAAAACCTGTCTATGGGGTTTGACACCAGGTCTGACACAAACTGGCCTGTACAGTCACAGAAGAAGGCTAAAGGCCCGACATTTTACATATACAAAGAAGAGAGATTGTACTATCCAGGAAGAGAAATCAATGGCGCTGATCAGCCGTGCAGTTACTGCACGGCTGATCTGCGAATTTGTTTATGCATGTAAAACAAGCCAGTTTTCTCATGATGGGGCTCATTAAGTTGTTTATATTATTTATTTATCTAGAAGTGTTGTTTGAGAAATCCAAATAAAGAGAAATGTGCTGTGGTGTGACATTGTGTTCTAGTTGTTCTTTTATTTCCAATTACTACAAACTGGTTGCAGTAGCATGTCTATTTAGCAATGAAATTGACCTGTGCTCAATCTTTACATCTGTCATATTTCTTTCATGATTTGGTCATAAAAATATTTCTATGGTTATTCTTCTGTGGTTCAAGAATTTGGTACTTAGTGGTAAAAGAAATGTGCACTGGTAACATGGCTCTGTCAGGGCTTAGGCCTACCTATGAAGAGACAGAACATTGTGGCTTGGATAACCGACTGATAGTGGGTGTAAAGCACCAACATAAACTAATGAAAATACACTAACTGCAATATTATAACTGCATCTGTTCTGTTTAGCACACAAGCTCAAATAAGCACACAAGCATGTCACGTCCCATTGACATACCATTACGAAAACATGCCCATGCAATAAACAGATTTTTTAAGCTTTAGAATTTGAAATGAAAAATTTTGATATTTTTCTTATTTTTGCTCAAAACATAGATTGTGGGTACACGTTAGAACCGCCTTGACGAGGCGGTTCTAACGAGTACCCACAATCTGTTTTGGAGCAAAAATAAGAAAAATAGGTATACCCCTGCATTCCCCATTTTCTCTATATAAAAGGGGTTTAAGGGGGTATACATTTCACAGACATGTTTTCATGATGGGTACGCATAAGCCCACCAAGTTGGAACTTAAATATTTATCTTGTTTGTACTGAGGTTTAATGTCCCAGTCAACAATTTTTCAGTCATGCTGAGATGAAGGCAAAGCTTCCTGCGTATTTACCTGTACTCTGGAGAGTTCATATTCCTTGTGGGGATCGAACCCAAGACCTCTTTGATTCGGAGTATGATGCTCTACCACTATCATCAGGCACTATGCCACAGCACTCTCCCCAAAACTACATGTATTTATCTTAGTAGTGTATTAAGGATGTTCGCTGCTAACATTTGACATTTCGGAACTTCCGGTTTTTCTTTTGTTGAATATCTCGTAAACGGTTGCTGATATTTTCCCAATATTTTATATTTGGATACATAATGATGATATGCATTGAACGAGCTATGAAAATTGTCAATCTAAGAAACTTCATTTTTTCACCCCGTTTTCTGCAACTTTTCAGAAAAATTTAGTTGTCAGTGAAATTTAGGGGGTAGGGTAAATTAAACTTGAATATTACACATTTTCAAATTAATTGCACTATTTCTTTGTTTATTTTAGCTGCATTTTATGTGTACATGGTCTTCTAAGTCAGTCTTTGTGTCTTTGGTGTGCTGGTTTTAAAATTTTACGTGGTTTTATGAAATGGGCTTAAAGAAACAAAACAGCTGAAAAAAGGCTGAAAATGGTGATTTTCAAGTTGTTGGTTCTCTCTTATATGCTCACTACCCTATATGTTTCTTTCTTTTATTCGAACAATATTACAAAGTTCTATGTTGTGTGAAAATACAAGAAAAAGTTTGAATAAACAAATATGGGTTTGGCACATTTCAAAATATTGATTTTTTCCGACTATTCAAGTATGGGGGTAGGGTTGGAAAAATACTCGTAAAAATTTGTCATCCATTTCCAGTTGCAATTTTGTCTATGCGTTTGGTCCAAAATAGTCTGCGTTGCATAAATATTATGACTTTTGAAAGCATTCTAGGTGTATTTTTGTTCAAGACAGGTTTGTTTCAAAGAATTAAAAATCAAATTGATTTTACTAAATTTAAAACATGATGCTCAGAGGTCTCATTCAGAGGCCTGTAGCTTGAAAAAATGCACACTACCCTATATTTATTTTGCTTTCAAATGTCTTATATTGTATTTTGGAATCAAAAAAGAGTGGTTAGAAAAAAAGTTTGAATACTTTTTCATTGGCAGCGAACATCCTTAAAACCTCGCTAAGATTTGAATACTTCAATTGCATGGCATTAAAACTTGGGACATATTTCATTCAGCAATTAACGCATTGCTTTTGGGGTTTTTTTATTGCTAATTAAGGAAGAAATTTAATTGGTTACTTTTGAGGCAATTTGTTAAAACCAAAATGCTCAATGCACAATAGAAAAAATATGGGAATGAGCCTAAGATTTTTATTGCACCTGATATGTCTCATATGAGGTAAAATATTCATCTGTTTGTTCCTTTTTCTGGCTGTCTGTAGCAGTGACAGCGGTAAACATGAAGCCCTGCTTAGACACAGCTGAGAAGCACAATGGTACGGAATGGGTGATGCACAATGCAATTCTGACCGAAGTTGAGGCGAGGAATTTGAGTTTTCTCCTACAGAGTTAACTGACTGATAAATAGGTGCAATCAATGCAAAATTTTAACATTTACTGAACGAAAGTAACGTAAGGAATCCCAGTTATTTTGTTTTTGCAAACACTTCAGAAAAATTAGTATATAGTACTTCCATATCACAATAACATTGAAGTGTTTGCGAAAACGAAATATCCGGTATTTTTTATGTTACTTTCTTTCAATAAATGTTCAATTTCTGCATTTACTGCACTTATTTATCAGTCAGTAGAGTAAAAGCTTTAGGAGAAAACTCGAAAATCTAACATCAACTTCGGTCTGAATTGCAATGTGTGTCACCGTTCATTGATCGGTTTGTACATATGTATACAATTCCACGTGATTCTCAGTAGTGATAGAGTTGACAATAAACATTGCGATCACTTTAGTGCACAGTGCGCTTAACTTTTCAAAATAAAGTTAATGTTAACATAATTAGCGCACTCCAAATTAAAACAATACTTGAACTGCTGAAATAACAATGTCAAAAATATCATTGTTGGTGTCGGTTTAGTGTTCCAATCGTTGCAAAATTGTGTTTGATCTTGTAAGGTTAAGTTTTAATGTGGTGTTAATATGAAAAATGGTATAAAATACCAATATGCTAGTTAAGCAGTGTATGCTTATGCACATGTTCTTAAGAAACTACCAGGGTGTGCGCTTGCTGGAGCATGTGCTCTTGTTAGAATGAATACAGTATTTCTTTACAGTATTTCTTTAATAATCCTTCGTCAAAATTTCAACAAGAATTGATAGTTGGTGGACAATAAGGTGGAGATTATGTCCCCAGTAATATGCTTTAGGAGGCTGCTGTTGCACACACCAAAGACCAGTACCACTTTTTGTTCGATTAACACTTTGTACATATGACTCTTACATACACAGCAAAATGGGAAGGAAACATTACGAAAACTTGCCCATGCAATATACAGTGATTTTTAAAGTTGTAAAAAATGAAAATTTTCAGTATCTTGTATCTTGTATCAGTAGAAAAATTTTGATATTTATCTTATTTTTGCTCAAAACATAGATTGTGGGTACATGTTAGAACCGCCTCACCGAGTACCCACAATCTATGTTTTGGAGCAAAAGTAAGAAAAATAGGAATACCCCTGCAAACCCCAATTTTCTATATAAAAGTGGGATTTAAGAGGGTATACATTTCATGGACATGTTTTCATGATGAAAATGAAGGAAGAATAAAGATGGATATTGGAGTATTTATTATGAATAATACCCTTTTATGATAATGCATTTTCCTGCTTTTAACACATGGAACGTGACAAGCTTATAAGCTTTGCGAGCAAATAACTAAACAAACAATGGCTAGTAATCCAATATTTTGTTTCTGGATCTGGTTGGGTAAAAACACTTATTTCATGGCCATTTGGCTGAAAAGTAAAACTATGACGGCATATTACAAAAGCGTGGAAATCATACTATGACAAATCCTCTCATTTTATTAAATGAAAATCAGCTCTTTTTAGCTAGCCTATATGAAAGCACAGGAAGAGCTATTGCAATCACCCCGACGTCGCCTCATGTCGGTGTTAGCGTTGGCATTCGTCTATATCACTTGAACATGTTGATGGATCAAGATGATACTTTGCATTTTGGTAGATATTGGTCTGAAGTTTTATGCAGTACCATCATGACCCACACTGGGTGACCTTGAGGTCAAGGTCTCGGTCTTAGAAATTTTGAGCTAAAGTTTTGGTTAAACTGTTTATAAGTCTATATGTCTTCAACATGTCTTCAACATGTAGCTGTATCAAGCTGATACTTAGCATGTTTGTAGATATTGGTCTGAGGTTTTATGCTGTACAATCATGACCCACCTACGTGACCTGGTCAAGGTCATGGGTCACAGATTTTGATAGATTTAGTGGCAAAGCACAAGTCAGGCAAGCTACGCTGTTCTGCAACAGCTCTTATTAGTTATAGAAAATCTGCACTTTTCACTACAAACACTCCGCGCTTTTAAAAATAATTCGCCACACTTTTGACATATTCATCCACACTTGTGTAATGCACCAGGTAGGACTCAACCCAGATGTCTTGTTTGTTTGTTTGTATTGAGGCTTAACATCCCAGTCAACAATTTTTCAGTCATGTCGGGACGGAGCCAAAGCTTCCTGGGTTTAACCAGTACTGTAGGGAGTTAATGTGTCTTGCTCAAGGATACAACACAGTGCCGCTTGTGGGGATCGAACTCAGGACCTCTCGATTCGGAGTCCCAAACTCTACCACTACGCCATAGCGTCCTGGGCCCGGTTGTTCAAAGCTTCGTTAGCTTAACATCATTGTTAAGACCTCAACTTGTTAAGTAAATGCTGACTACATAAGCAAATACACTGTTATTTTTTGTTGATAAAATGTGAGAATCCTTTGCCATGCAAAGGATTCTCACATTTTTTCAACAAAAAATAACAGTGTATATGTAATATTGCCATTTGAAATTTTAACGAATCGTTAACTAACAACATCGTTAATTTTGAACAACTGGGTCCTGATCTGTAGTCTGATAGTCTACCATTAGAACACCTCACTCCCCAGATTTATATTTTGAGCTTGTGATTGCAAAGTGTATATTTAATACATGTTTTTTCTAAATGTTGGAAAACCAAGTACACAATTTTATTCTTACATAATTATTTTGTCTATCACAGATAAATAAGCTTACGACACAAGTACATCTTTTGTAAAATAAATGACACACATATATTACAAAATATAGAGCACAAAATATTATGGCAGCCCCCGTGGCGGAGCGGTTAAGAGCGCTGTTTCTTAATCACTCGATCATCTCACCGCTGTGTCTGGTGTGGGTTCGAGCCACGCTCTGGCCACATGAGACAAGCCAAGTTCTGCTTGCGGGTGTGTCAGGTGGTTTTTCTGGGGGTTCTCCCGTTTTCGCCCCACCTACATATACTGATTGGCCCATCTCATATGAGCCGAAATAATCTTGAAAGGGACGTAAAACTGAATTAAAAAAAAAAAAAAATATTATAGCACTCATTGAAGCAGCAGTAAAATGAGCCTCGACGCGAGAAAACCGGTCTTCGGGGTTTCCGACCAGGTCCGACACAAACCGGCCTGTACAAGCTCAGAAAAGAGCTAGAAACTTGAAATTTCGGATTTAAGTAGAAGAGGAATTGTACTATCCGAGTAGCGAAAACAAAGGCGCTGATCAGCTTCGCGGTTACCGCGAAGCTGATCTGCGCCTTTGTTTTCGCCTAGGCAAAAATCCGGTTTTCTCACGATGCGGCTAAAATAAATGTTTTCCAAAACTGAAATTAAACAATCATATATGAGCCGCGTCATGAGGAAACCAACATTTTGCATATGCGAAAACAAAGGCGCAGATCAGCTTCGCAGTAACTGCGAAGCTGTTCTGCGCCCATGTTTTTGCTACACAGATAGTACAATTCATCTTCTTTCTAAACCCAAAATTTCTAGCCTCTAGCCATCTTCTGTGCCTGTTCAGCTCGGTTTGTGTCGAACCTGTTCGGAAACCACAGTGTTGGTTTTCTAATGATGTGGCTCATATCTTCACATTATGGAAAATGATACCATGTTTTGGCAACTTTTTTAAAAAGCCAAAATAACAACAGCAACAACACTCTACTCGTAAATATCATTCTCATCTCCACTGGAAAATATCTTTCTCAGCTGAATATCTCTTAGTGTTTAAATATTCCTAAAATCTCATAAAAGGCAGTAGACAGCTTTGTTCCTCATGTTTTAAGGTGAATGAATAGGCTATACATGGGAGATAACTCATCAGTTTTTATCAGAATTGATTTATATAATGACTGTTGTGTTTATATAATGATCTTAGGCATAACACTGGATTAAACTTTGGTGCTATATACTAAAACATACGGAAAAAAGTAAAGCGATCCTTTCCATATTTTGTGGAGTACTCCTCCTAAAAAAAATCTGGTCACCCAATTGTGTTTCAACCACCGGACAAATAAATGGAAATTATTTTCCATTTTTGTCAATTTGAGAATACTTGGCAAAATCCAGTGTATAAACAGTCCATTTGCATTATGCAGTGCATGTGTTTTGTGGGCATGATCAGTTTTAAATGCAGATGTTCTATGGCACTTATGGTACAAATGGGTGTGGTTCTGGAAGTCCGTCCAGTCTAGTGACTTGCCCATGCTTCCTTCAGATACAAAAGCAGTGTAAAAGCCTCCGTGGTGTACTGGTATTCATTCTTGCTTCTTATTCAGGAGTCATGGATTCAATACCGGGCTGCTACAGCCATGATGAATTTTCAGCATGCATATCAAGCAAAATAATACAAAAATATGCAGAATATGAACAAGTTTTACAATTTTCACAACTTTGGGTGACCAGAGTTTTTTTTTTTTTAGGAGTATATTTCAAAACAATTTTGTCAAAACGATTTTTACTAACTTCATGCTCAGAGGCAGATGACAAACTAAAACTGTTTACCTCCCTTACAAGTCATACTCATTCACCTTAAAAGAATTTAAAAAATATATTTGAGCCACTGCAGTGGAAAACCAACAATCTGCATAGGCGAAAACAAAGGCGCAGATAAGATCAGCTTCACAGTAACTGCGAAGCTGATCAGCGCCTTTGTTTTTGCTACACGGATAGTAAAAGTTCTTGTACATTGTACTTTCTACATCCAAAAATTACAGCCTCTAGCCATCTTCTGTGACTGTAGAGCCTGGTTTGTGTCAGACCTGGTTGGAAACCCAAATTGTTGGTTCTCTCATGCGAAGGCTCATTTAATATGTATTTATTGCTAGAAGACACCAGCGACTGTCAAGACATCAAAACACATGTCACACACTCTTACTGGCTTCGAGAGATTATATTTCACTATTGGAATGTCTTTACTGGAACATTTTGAACACAGCAATCGGCCGCAATGTCGACTGAAAAATATAGGAACATAGTAATAATTACATTTTAACTGAATTGCCATTTTGGATTTAATAAACCTTAGGGTGTTTGTCAACAATAAATGAGCTGCAACACGAGAAATCTGGATTTTTGCCTGGGCAAAAACAAAGATGCAGATCAGCTGTGTAGTAACTGCACAGCTGATACTGTGTCTTTGTTTTTGCGAAAAGCTCGTTTTCTCATGACACAGCTAATAAACTGTGTGTCATCCAGAGACGATGATTTTGATAAATGTAGTAAAAATCGAAAGTTGTAAAAAAAAAAAAAAAGGTTCTGTACAGTGTAAGTTTGGAAATTTCTATATGATTTATATTTTGTGATTTTCCTATTTTGGAATTATAAGAAAGTTCCTGAATTCACGACTGAGTACTTGTGCAGTCTATAAAGCTTTATACTGTAACTCTTTATGAGTAACTACTTTGAATTTGTGAAGCAACAAATTTGCAAATATTAGCGGAAATTAAACTCAGAATTAACATTTTCGAATTTACAGTAAATGAAGTTGTCTTACCAATGATGTTTCCTAGTTTTTATGCTAAATTTGACAGAACATTCTAGACACACTTCTCCCTCACTCCATGGAGGCTCTTTACTTAACATATCTGAAATACAGCAAGTTTCATGTTACTGAAATACAGTGAGTTTCACATTACTGAAATACAGCATGCGTCACATAAAATTCACATAACTGAAATACAGCAAGTTTCACATTAATGAAATACAGCAAGTTTCACATTACTGAAATACAGCAAGAAACACAGACAGTGTCACATAACTGAAATACAGCAAGTGTCACATAACTGAAATACAGCAAGTTCTACATTACAGAAATACAGTATCTTTCACATTACTGAAATACAGTATGCTTCACATTGCTGAAATACAGCAAGTTTCACATTACTGAAATACAGCAAGTTTCACATTACTAACTGAAATACAACAAGTTTCAAATTACTGAAATACAGAAAGTGTCACACAACTGAAATACAGCAAGTGTCACATAACTGAAATACAGCAAGCTCTACATTACTGAAAAATAGAGCAAGTTTCACATTAAATACTGAAAAATAAAGCAAGTTTCACATTACTAAAATACAGCATGTTTTACATTACTGAGATACAGCAAGTTTCACATTACTGAAAAATACAAAACATTTCACAATTTACTGAATTCAACAGATCATTCTAAAAACACTTCTCCCTTGCTTCATGGTGGCTCTTTTTTACTCAACATATCTGAATATGCCAAGATTCACATTATTTTTGCGTAGATAATGCTTATGTTTCAAAGTGTTTTTGCTGTTCATTTCTTTAGTAAAATGTGTGCAAATGAATTTGGTCTTACCTAATAATTTGAATAACAGCTGTTTGGATGCTACTGGTGTATTGAATATACTAAGGCCTTGTTTGTTGACTATTCCTAGTGGTGCTCCAGCCCTCACAATGGCTCGGCATAGGTTACCATTACCATTCATATAGGCCAGTAATAAAACTGAAAATGATAAAAATCAAATCAGTATTAGCTACAGGACAAAGGAATATACTAAAATTTGGTTTAACTTAACATTACTGTCAGAATTACATGGAATTCCGGATTATAGTCAGAATTAGGCTTGATTTCACAAGAGGGAAAGTGGCAGGACATACAGGGGGGGTTAAGACAAGTTTGAAAATCTTGTGTCTAAAATCAACAGAAACAACCCCAACAATGTTTTAAGTTTGATATGTTTATCATTGAGTTGATTACATGCATAAGCAACTGCACCCAGGTCTACCAATAGATGTGTATCTTTGTTCCATTCTCTGTCTGTTTTAGAGATGGGATACTTCGGCATTCACTCTAGGAACAATTCAAATGAGCCTGTGCGTGAGAAAACCAACAATTTGCATGGGCGAAAACAAAGACGCAGATCAGCTTCGCGGTAACCGCGAAGCTGATCAGCGCCTTTGTTTTCGCTACTTGGATAGTACAATATCTCTTCTACTTAAACCCGAAATTTCAAGCTTCTAGCTCTTTTCTGTGACTGTACAGCCTGGTTTGTGTCGGACCTGGTCTGAAACTCAAATTGTTGGTTTTCTCATGCACAGGCTCAAATATGACTGCAAGCTCACTCCTGATGTAGCTCTGATATGAGCTGTGATATGAGAAAACCAGGTCAGACATAAAACAGGACTCACGGAAGATGTTTAGATGCTTGATTGATGTATAGGATTTGAGAAGAAGAGGGATTGTACTGTAGGTGAAGCAAAAACAAAGGCGCTGATCAGCTGTGCAGTTACTGCACAGCTGATCTGCACCTTTGTTTTTGTGAAAAGCCAGTCTTCTCATGGCACTACCAAAATACATACCTGTGTTTCCCTCTGCATCTGTTTTAGAGATAGGATACTCCGGCATACACTCTCGGAACAGTTCAAATATGGCTGCTGCATTCTCTTTCCCGTACTGGCCGAGAACATGGACTGGATTCTGACCTCTGTAAACAGAAAAAATATGCTGACAAGTTGATAGAGGATCTTATACCTACGGTAATTTTATATAAAACCAGCCTTTGCACCATGATTCTTACAGGGCAGGTTGATGCAACATTACATGATGCTTGACAAAATGCAGAGAGGTGACTGGAAGTCTGATCAATTGGGCTTCCACCTACAGTGAAGAGTGCATTGCCTCCTTGTAGGTAGTTGCAAAATTTATATTGATTTTCTGTATGATGTTGCCTAATTGATCAGGTTCCAAACAATGCACTCTATTTTGTCACAATTATGCCATGTGATGTTGCTGAATCAATCTGCACTGTAAGAAGGGTGTACAAGGTGCTTCGACAGGTTTCACACAAGAAATTACTATGAGTGTAAGATTCTTTTGATTATAAGGCCTGTGAAATGGAATTTAATCGCCCTCTATAGGGACATATTTTCATAGAAAATTTATGTTGTTGTCCTGGTCATTTCAATGGCATTACAAACTACCACTACAAGCAAAAATCATGAAAAAAGAATTCTCATAAAATTGGTTAATAGCATTCAATTTATCATTGAAAACCTTAATTTGCTTAATAAAAAGTGACTAAATGTGTTCAATACATTAAATTACACCTTGAATTACAGTTGCCATTTCAATAACTAGACCAAACCTGTGATATAGAGTTAGGCTGAGAAACATTTTCTTACTTGTGGTTGACAACTTCAGCATTGATTCTGGACTCTGTCAGTAGAACTCTTATACTGTTGAGATTACCATTCTTTACTGCTAAATGTAGGGCTGGAAAGACAAACATTGGTTTCCTAAAAAGCTTTAATCCTTGACTCCACTTTTTGATCAACCACATTTTTTTTTTTATGTAACCAAAGCAAATATTTTGAGGTATTCAAAAAAAAAAGGTAAAGAAAAATGATTAACAAAGGCCCTAACTAAATTAAATCTTGGCTATTGTCAATCAGGCTAAAAGTCTACTGTATACTAACCATTATCCCCATTGTCATCTACTGCATCAAAGTCTACTCCATTTTCTATGAGAACTTGACATATAGAGGCATGGTCCTTAGCTGCAGCCCAATGAAGAACAGTCTCATTTCTTTGTGTTTTGGCTGAAATATCTGCCCCTGCTAAAAGCTGTAAAATATTTGTTTTATAGTGTCTACTACATTCTATAGAATCAAACTGAAGTCTACTCTATTTTAACTTATATTAGCCTGGTGTCCTTTCTACGGGACTTAGGCAAACAGTATAGTTTCAGATAAGACGCCGCAGAACACGGCGTCCCATTTCTGTTTGCTTAGGGAAAATTCATCGAAAAATGGTATACAAATTCAAAATCACTCTTGATGTCTCTAAAACTGAAAGTGGACTCTTCCAAATGATTTACAATAGAAGAGTCCAAGTCCTAACAACGTTTTCTCTATAGGGGTAGCAAAAGGATTCCCAATTGGGAATTTGACAATTTTTAAAAAAATCAGGATCTAAGTCCCTACAAGGGTTAAAGTATGGTGTCTAACATCCTTTTATGGTGCTGTCTATTTTGCTAAATACTTAAATCAGATTTCCAAAAGTGTCTAATTCCCCCTGTATCCCCATCCCTGTATCTGGGGAAAATACAAAAAGCTGCATATTTAATAGAAATAAAATAAAAATATCCTGAAAAAAATCCTATAGGGATTTACTAAATCATAAAACACTGTAAAGTCACTCTATTTATTGACGTTTTGGCCTTTGGCCTTTTTCAAATTTATGACATACTGCGAATTAACTACATTTCAGTCATTTTCATGTACGCTGCCATTAAACTATAAATTTAACTTTTGTTGTTTAATGTTGGCTTACATAATAATGACTTAAATGTAGTTAATTTGCAGTATGTTATAATTTTGAAAAAGGCCAAAGGCCAAAACGTCAATATATAGTGACTTTACGGCCTTTTAAAGTAAAATATCTTACCAGATTCCTGACAATAATCTCAGATCCAACATCCACTGCGAGATGAAGTGGTGTTAAATTTTTAGAGTCCTGAACACGAGAATTCACATAAGCATGAACACTAATGAGAAACAGTACACTCTCAATATCTGAGTTCATTACTGCAACATGTAGAAAATTCCTTCCTCTGTTGTCCACCTGTAAATAAAGAGAAAAATTTTGCATTTGCAAAAACAAAGCGCAGATCAGCTTCACAGTAACTGCGAAGCTGAGCAGTGCCTTTGTTTTCACTACACGGGTAGTACAATCCCTTAACTTTCTAAATCTAAAATTTTCAGCCTCTAGCCATCTTCTGCGCTTGAACAGCAAGATTTGTGTCAGACCTGTTCGGAAACCACTTTGTTGGTTATCTCATGAAGCTCCCTTTTTCCTAGATACCTAGAAAGTATAGTCTCTCTAGAATCTAAATTAAAATTTCAAACCAAGCTATGGCCATCTTCTGTGACAGAAGAACCTGGTTTTTGTTTTGTTTGCTTGTGTTTGTTTAACATTCCAGGACAACATATTTCAGTCATGTTAGGATGGAGAGGTCAAAGCATATCAGTGTTATAAAATATGCCTGGTTACCTGCTCAGCAGCTGTTGGTTCCCGGGTCAGTATTGCCTGAGCAGCTTTGTTGTTCCTGGTTGTCATGGCAGCAGCAAAGGGAGTTAATCCATTCTTGTCTCTCAAGGTCAGATCTATACTGGGGTGGGCCAGCAGAAGAGAGATAATCACTGCATGCTGGTTCTCTATGGCGATGTGGACTGGAGTTTTCCCATCAATGTCCTGAAAAATGCCAACAAAAAAGTCCAGATTGGGGTGAAAATATGCATAATTCATAGATTCCCTACAAGCATGCTAAAAATGTTTGAAGAGCCTAACAAAGCGTTCCTTGGCCAGATTCTTAACACAGGCAAAAACTGAGAAGAGCATTACTCTAGGGATGCTCCACATTTTTATTCGCCTTTGGTAAGTCACATGGAAAGTAATTGTCAATAACATATTTGGCAAAACAAGCCACACTATTTTGTAAATCTTATTTTTGTATATTTAAAATGTGTCTTGCTCAAGGACACAACATGGTTCCCAAGCAGGGTTTCGTTATAGTTACCTGAGTATTAACTTCAGCTCCATGCTCCATGAGGCACTGTACAACTAACTCCATACCCCATGCACAAGCTAAATGAAGTGGGGTCTGGCCATCCCTGAAAAAGACATGTATGTGGGGCGATCAAAAAGTTCATGCACTGCTGCCATAACTTTAAAATTAAATGAGATAATACTCAGCCTTTTGTCATTATTAACACAATATGAATCTAGCTAGGATGTAAACTTTTAGCGAATTGTGTCCAAGTCTAATATTTTTATGAGCCTCTCATCATGCCTACCCTTGACACCTCTGAGCACTCCAAAACTCTTCGAAATTAACAAGAAAAATTAGCTTTTCTTTAGAACTCAATAATCTATGGTGGTGAGTGCAACCAATGTCTTGTAATAGATCAGACTTTAGCTGAATATATATTTGTGCTGTTAAAAAAAACATTCCCCCAAATTGGAATGCTTTCATCTTTGTCCAGTCATGAAATTTCTATTCAGCCAAACTGTGTCATTTCTTGCAAAACTGCCATCCCTTGGGGGTCCATCACCAAACCTCTATACCTCCTCAGACATCTTAATACTGATATACCATTATACCTATAGACACAGTAGAGTTCAAATAAGCTGTATGGTTTTTCTTTTCTACAAAGATAGCCTAAAATTGACACACTATCATTTGTGAGTTTCTATAGATCAAAAACAAGCTAAATAGAAATACTTAGGATACTGAAAAATTAATATGGATATACTGTTAATTTGGAAATATTCGCAAGAACTTAATTTTCGCTAATATTCCCGAATTCATGGCATCGCAAAAAAAAAATTTTCGTTGAATAAAAATTCTTTTAGCTTTATGTACTGCACAATGCTCCCAAATTCAAGAACTAGATAATAATTCAGAAATTGTAAATTCGCGAAAAAAAAAAGGCACACGAAAATTCTCAAATTGACTTATGCAAGTCCTGACAGCAGACTGGGAAATTATCTGTCCTTGGGCATCTGAATTTAAAAAAGTCACACGAAAATTCTCAAATTTACAGTATGCAAGTCCTGACAGCAGACTGGGAAATTATCTGTCCTTGGGCACCTGAATTTGTGTGGAGAAAATGATGTCCCTCAAGCTGACCTGTTAACAAAAGCAGTGTATGAAGGGCAAATGGAAACATTATTTCCAGGGTAAAAAACTAAATACTTAGCCTTTATCTACATATACAACATACCTAGCCTCCTCCCCACCTTCACCATTAGGGCCTGGTCGTCTAGGACTGTTTTTGTCACAACCACTGAAAAACAATGATAGTTTGTGTTTTTATTGCCAATTGTCTCCAATTTGTTTGTTTGTGTTGTGGAGCTAGTTGTCTCCAATCTTGTTTGTGTTGCAAAAATCTCTCACTACCACTGAGCTAAAACACTCCCCTGCATCAGAAAAACATGTCCGTGAAATATATACCCCCTAAAACCCCACTTAAACGTTTTTATAGAAAAAATTGGGGTAAACAAGGGTGTACCTAATTTTCTTATTTTTGATCCAAAACATACATTGTGGGTACTCGTTAGAACTGCCTCTGAGAGGCTAGTTGAACTAAAATCAACTAGCTCTACTCTAGGCAGACATAAAACAAGCAGTGCAGACTATGACAAGAGGTCTAAATCAAGGTCTAAGCTTGAAATGAATTTGGGACATGTACATTACATTCATTTTTCAAACTCATTTATATTAAAGTAAGCACTCATAGTTATATTCTAACCAATTAACTTGGCCTTATGTCAGCCATCAAATATCATCTCCAAAACAAGCATTACATCATAAAAGGGTCAAATGAGGTTGAATTAAAATATTTTTTACTTTCATTGAGAACGAATGCAAACATTTATAACTGCCCCCATTCAGAATCTATATTGTAGAGCCAGGTTACGCGCTAACATCACGAAAACATGTCCATTTAATGTACACCCCTTTGAACCCCACTTTTATATAGCAAAACTTGGGTATGCAGGGGTACACTTATTTTTCTTATTTTTGCTGCAAAACATAGATTTTACACGTAAGAACCGTCTCGCCGAGGCAGTTCTAACAAGTACCTCGGCGAGAAGGTTCTAACGTGTACCCACAATCTAGGTTTTGAGCAAAAATAAGAAAAATATCAAAATTTTTCCAATGAAATTTTCAATACAGGCCACCTGCGTTATCTCAAACTCGGTTGTCTCGAAGACCCCACTTATGTCGAAGTGATCTCTCACTCCCGAGCGTCTCTCCCTATACATGTATGTTATTGTATTTCAACCTTGCTTGTGTCGAACTCGGTTATGACGAAAACTCGGCTGTGTCGAAGTGATAATTTGCTCCCCACAGAAAAAATACTATTAGTTTCACCCTTCCTGTGTCGAACTTCGAAGTCAAAAATTATTGGTCAGACTGCATGATCAGTAAAAAAGAAGAAAAAGAAAGATGTAGAGAATAAAACGTCAATTTTCGGAACTGCGTTTTCCATATTAGCAAACTCATACAAAGCCCAAAACAAAAGACAAAGAAATTTACCTCTAATGGATTTTTAATCCACTGAAATTTGTCATTTAATCCATCAAAATTTTAGTTTCATTTTCACAATTCCATGTGGCGTCCGATAACACACAACAATGGGGTTAATTGGTTTGGTCGGTGGCTTTGTGTAAACTAATTGACCTTGAAACGTAACACGAGCATTTATCGGCGCCTTTGAAATTTAATTGTTTGAACACTGTTAAGCAGTGGTGTTTAATGTCAGCTATCAGAAGCATTCTTTAACTGTAACAATATTGTCTCAACATTTGTGTCACAATTGAGTAGCAGTGTTCTAAAAACAGCCGGCGGCCGGTGTTATTGCCGATTTGCGCCATATACGTTTTTAGCAAAAAATACGAAAGAATCAAGAATGACAAATGATTCGACCATTCCTGGTGTTTTCTGGTCGTTTGCTTGATGTATTTTCGTGTTTTTATTCAACACGACAGCGTCGGTGTTTTTACCGATGATGGCCTACGCTGCGCCGATAACGGCGTATTACATTCTTTATTGAACGAGCACATATTGATTATCTCCCTTCTCGTAAGCGCTACCTGGTGGTGACACTGGTCTCCAGCGCGTCCTAAAGTTTATATTGCAATATTCGATAATGACAAGATCCAGTATTGGGGAAAATCTCGAACATGAAAAACAAGTGGCTTCAGCAATTAAATTACGATAAAATAGCCAGTAGTCTATGCCGATACGCAATCACTGGAATTGTTAAAGAACGTTTCTGCATTTGTCATTTGAAACCGCTATCAATGGAGTAAGCATGGTGGAAAACGAAAGGAGAATCACTCAGTCCAGCAATGTGAGAGAGTTGAGCTTTTTGGTCTCAATTTGCTTATCTCGAACTTCGGAAAACTCGAAGTGTTTTCCCCATTCCCCTTGATTTCGAGATAGCGAAGGTGGCCTGTATTTACATTGGAAAAAAATCATGTATATTGCATGGGCGTGTTTTTGTAATGAGCAAGCTATGGATTACCATAAGGAAGACAAAAAAGTTTGACAATTACTCATGAGCATTATTTTTATCACCCTCAAATGCATTACAGTCAGAGATCAATAATTCAGTATGTAGAGTGCATTTTTGTGGACTTAAAATTGGAATGTGACTTACAACTGAAAAAGTAAAATGAGTCACATTGAGAAAACTAACAGTTTGTATAGGCGAAAACAAAGCCGCAGATCAGCTGTGCAGTAACTGCACAGCTGATCAGCGCCTTTGTTTTCACTACACAGATAGTACAATCGCTCTTCTTCCTAAATCCAAAATTTCAAGACCCTAGCCTGCTTCTGTGACTGTACAAGCTGGTTTGTGTCAGACCTGGTCGGAACCCAAATTGTTGGTTTTCTCATGCAAAGGCTCAAATAAGAGTGCATGAACTCAGCACTGTTAAAGAGAATCTGTCACCTTTTTAAGCACATGTGCCTTATTACATACTACATGTATGTGGTCTTTTATGAAATGCATATGACTTTTTCCACATGTATACTTTTTATAGTGCATGTGTTTTTTGTACATGTGAACTTTTATGTAATATATGAGCCGCGTCAGGAGAAAAACAGATTTTCGTCTATGCGAAAACAAAGGCGCAGATCAGCTGTGCAGTAACTGCACAGCTGATCAGCGCCTTTGTTTTTGCTACACAGATAGTACAATTCCTCTTCTTCCAAAATTTCAGTCTTCTAGCTATCATCTGTAGCTGCACAGGCCAGTTTGTGTCAGACCTGGTCAGAAACTCCGAAGACCGGCTTTCTCGCATCGCAGCTCATATGTAGCCTTTAACATAATGCATGTAACTTTTTAGGCAGCAAACACTGTCTATTGTAAAAAAATATGGCAGCTTTTTGTAGGATAACTCAAAGGAACTTGAAAATGATTAAATTTCTGTGAGAAAATCAGTGAAGAGCATTATTTGTTTGCATATATGATATTGACATGAAAGCTTATGAAAATGCATGTGCAACAGAAAAGTATTAAAGAATAATTAAGATGCAAATGAGGAGTATATGAGCCGCGACGGGAGAAAATCAGTCTTTGGGATTTCCGACCAGGTCTGACACAAACCGGCCTGTGCAGTCACAGAAGCAGGCTAGAGGCTTGAAATTTTCGGTATAAGTAGAGGAGGAATTGTACTATCCATGTAGCGAAAACAAAGGCACTGATCAGCTTCGCAGTTACTGCGAAGCTGATCTGCGCCTTTGTTTTTGCATAGGCAATTATCCGGTTTTCTAATGACGCGGCTCATATGATATTAGTGTAGTAAATGCCAGAGAAAACTGACATAAGCCTTTTCTATTTAGCTCCAAATCCAAAGCATTTCTAGCCATTAGGAAATTTTAATTTAGCACATGCATAAGCATAAACTATACCTTTGCTGCATAATTCTGAATATTTGCATAAAGATGAAAAATGAATGAGCAATCTAAAGAAAGGCGAAGTATATATGAGCCTCGACACAAGAAAACTGGACTTTTGCCTATGGGAAAACAAAGGCGCAGATCAGCTGTGCAGTAACTGCACAGCTGATCAGTGCCTTTGTTTTCGCTTCTCGGATAATACAATCCCTCCTTTTCTTGAATCCAAAATTTCAAGCAACTAGCCTTTTTTAGAAACTGTAAACGTCGGTTTGTGTTGGACCAGGTTGGAAATCCCGAAGACCTATTTTCTTGCATTGCGGCTCATATGGTAATGTTAATTTCTTTGTTGAAACCAAACTAAAGACGTTCATAGGGACTGCACTGGGGATGACAGTTCAATTAGTAAAAGAAAATCAATTGTTGTAACACATTACAAAGTTTCAATCATTAAAGCAAATGACCAACAAAAATGTGTGATGCATAAAGCTAGCATTTCTGGACTATCAAAATAAAATGAGCCTCGTCATAAGAAAACCGGATTTTTGTCTATGCGAAAACAAAGGCGCAGATCAGCTGTGTAGTAACTGCACAGCTGATCACGCCTTTATTTTCGCTATATGGATAGTACAACCCTTCTTCTTCTTAAATCTGAAATTCCAAGCTTCTAACCTGCTTCTGTGACTGTACAAGTCAGTTTATGTCAGACCTGATCGGAAACACTGAAGAACGGTTTTCTTGCATTGCAGCTCATATGGTAATGTTCATTTCTTTGTTGAAACCAAACGGGACTGCACTGGGGATGACAGTTCAATTAGTAAAAGAAAATCAATAGTTGTAACACATTACAAAGTTTCAACCATTAAAGCAAATGACCAACAAAAATGTGTGATGCATAAAGCTAGCAAAACTTCTGGACTATCAAAAAACAAGTAGCCCAAAGGGCAACAATCTCTCACCTGAGAGTCAGGAAGCACAGTCGCTGGACAAAAGGAAAATAGTTGGGGTTTTTACATTAAATAGACATGGAAGCAATCTTGGTCATGTGACCTGGATTATTTATATATATTGGTTCTTCCTTCCTATAGATGCTTCATATAAAATTTGGCTATCATTGGCCTAGCGGTTTCAGAGAAGAAGATCTTTGAAAATGTGTACGCACGGACCGACCGACCGACGGACGGACAAACGCCAGCGTGAATACCATACTATAAGGGCCCCATGAGCCTTCGGCTCAGGTGAGCTAAAAATACAAATGATCAATCAAATGCAAATCATAAAGCATATATTTCTAAAGCCACAATAGTTTCTATTAAAGCACCCACCTTTTGATAAGAAAGCATGCCACTGCCTCGTTGTTTTCATCTATAGCTCTGTGTAGCAACGACTGTCGACAACCTCCAGGTCCCGGCGTCCATAGATCTACATCACATTTGTACTTGACCTATGTAATTTGAAGCAATGAAACACATGATGATTATATTCACCAAACCTTCAATAAACTACTATCTCTACAATTATTTGAATGAAATAATCTGATATTTTTCCAATACACATAAATAATAAACTTAAATTAGTTCCCACAATATACAGATAAGTTTAAAGGCAAAAACTGTTTACCTCAATGAAAGTAAACCCTATCTTCAACGTTAGACTACTCTTCAGTAACTACTTACGGCTAGCCAGCCTTTTTATGACAAGGGTCATATTATTCATTTAACTCAACAATATGGGCAATATCTTCCCGCCCACACAAAATATGTTTATCAAACAGCCCTTGATATGTGTTTAACTCACCAATATGTGGGCGATATCTTCTTGCCCTGAGTCGAGGGCCTGCCATAGTGGACAGGTGCCCTGAGAATCTGTAACGTCCATATCGACACCCCGCTCACACAGAATGTCGACCACCACCGGCATATGTCTTTGTATAGCATGTTGTAAAGGGGTCTGATTGTCTAGGGTCCTGTATTTGAAAAGGAAATACAATTATCATATGATGTAGCTGTTACTAAGTAGGTAACATCATGTAATGAATATGATTTGACCACGCATGTATTAACTCTTTCACTAGACTTTGTAACATCATGATGGTGTCCGTGACAATTGCATGTTGTTGTTTTTTTTGTGTGTGTGCATGAAAAAAAAACTGTCATTGTGCCCAATCATGTTTATAAAATATGAGTCGCCTCATGAGAAAACCAACAATCTGCATATGCGAAAATAAAGACGCAGATCAGCTGTGCAGTAACTGTACAGCTGATCAGCGCCTTTGTTTTCGCCACGAGGATAGTACAATTCCTCCTCTACTTATATCCAAAGTTTCAAGCTTCTAGCTTTATTCTGTGACTGTACAGTCTAGTTTGTGTTGGACCTGGTCGGAAACCCAAATTGTTGGTTTTCTCATGAGACGGCCCATATATTAATAAATTTTCAATACCTTACAGTCAAATCAGCCTGATGTTCAATCAAAAACAAAGCAGCATTCATATCCTGTTTCTCTATAGCTTGATGTAACAGTGTCAGCCCCTCTGTATTTTTCTCGTTGATATTTGCCCCCGCCCCCAGTAATTTCCCCGCCTCTTCATACAGGTTGCTCCACAGGGCCAGGCCCAGGACGGTCTGACCCTCCGAGTCCTTGATATTGAAGTTGGGGATAATCTTGTTGTTGTCTGGGGATTGGGCAGCTTCCACTGAAAGTCATGTGTTCAAAACTTGAAAAACCTGAAAACCTCAATAAAGCTCAGCATGTTTGAATTTTTCTTGCATACCTGCTGGGAAACTATCTGACAGTTATTCCAAGGTTTTAGCAAGGGTTTTAAATTTCCATCTAGTTGCCTGACCATGTGGTCATGTGTTTGTTTGTAACATTGGTTATAAAAACAATTTCACTGTTTCACTGAACAAGGATACTTACATTTGAATTGTAAAACAATGAGCCAATTTCACTGTTTCCCTGAACAAGGATTGTAAACCAATGAGCTAATTTCACTGTTTCCCTGAACAAGGATACATACACTTGAATTGTAAGAACAATGTGACTATTTCACTGTTTCCCCGATCAAGGATATTTACATTTGAATTGTAAGAACAATGAGACTATTTCACTGTTTCTCTGATCAAAGACACTTACATTTGAATTGTAAGAACAATGAGACTATTTCACTGTTTCTCTGATCAAAGAGACTTACACTTGAATTGTAAGAACAATGAGACTATTTCACTGTTTCCCTGATCAAGGATACTTACATTTGAATTGTAAGAACAATGATACTATTTCACTGTTTCCCTGATCAAAGATACTTACATTTGAATTGTAAGAACATTGAGCCAATTTCACTGTTTCCCTGATCAAGGATACTTACATTTGAATTGTAAGAACAATGGACCAATTTCACTGTTTCCCTGAACAAGGAGACTTACACTTGAATTGTAAGAAAAATGAGACTATTTCACTGTTTCCCTGATCAAGGAGACTTACACTTAAATTGTGAGAACAATGAGACAAAGTCACTGTTTCCCTGATCAAGGATACTTACATTTGAATTGTAAGAACAATGAGACTATTTCACTGTTTCCCTGATCAAGGATATTTACATTTGAATTGTTAGAACAATGAGACTATTTCACTGTTTCCCTGATCAAAGATACTTACATTTGAATTGTAAGAACAATGAGCCAATTTCACTATTTCCCTGATCAAGGAGACTTACATTTGAATTGTAAGAACAATGAGACTATTTCACTGTTTCCCTGATCAAGGATACTTACATTTGAATTGTAAGAACAATGAGACTATTTCACTGTTTCCCTGATCAAGGATACTTACATTTGAATTGTAAGAACAATGAGCCAATTTCACTGTTTCCCTGATCAAGAAGACTTACACTTGAATTGTAAGAACAATGAGACTATTTCACTCTTTCCCTGATCAAGGATACTTACATTCGAATTGTAAGAACAATGAGCCAATTTCACTGTTTCCCTGATCAAGGAGACATACATTTGAATTGTAAGAACAATGAGACTATTTCACTGTTTTCCTGATCAAAGATACTTACATTTGAATTGTAAAAATAATGAGCCAATTTCACTGTTTCCCTGATCAAGGATACTTACACTTGAATTGTAAGAACAATGAGACTATTTCACTGTTTCCCTGATCAAGGAGACTTACACTTGAATTGTAAGAACAATGAGACTATTTCACTGTTTCCCTGAACAAGGATACTTACATTTAGTTTCCCTGAACAAGGATACTTACATTTGAATTGCAAAAATAATGAGACTATTTCACTGTTTCCCTGAACAAGGGCAAGATGTAGTGGCGTCTGCTGAGAGGCTGGAGTGCTCTCCCCTTCTGTAAGAAACTCTGCTGGCAGCCCACCAGAAGGATCTATGATTTTCGAGGTCTGAGCATTTGGATTCCCTCCATTGTCCAGTAAAACTTTAACAAGTTTCGCCAGACCTTTCTCACAGGCAAGATGTAATGCAGTTTCACCCTGGAAATAAATATTACGAAAACTGAAATATGCGATATTTATACTTCTAAAAAATGAAAATTTACTGAATTTTTTTTTTATATTTTTCTGTTTTTGCACATAACATTGATTATGGGTACACATTAGCACCGCCTCGCTGAGGCAGTTCTAATGAGTACCTACAATCTATGTTTTGGACAAAAATAAGAAGAATAGGTATACCCCTACATACCCCAGTAAAAGTGGTATACTGGGGTATGCAGGGGTATACCTATTCTTCTATCATGTCTAGAATATTGTTGCAAAATATCAGGCAAAAATAACGACCCGTTAAAAATCTATAGTCAAAACAAAAAGGTCACTATGGTCTACCCGGCGCACGTCATCTTTGATTTCGTAACGTCGTTGACTTTTTTATTCATTTTGAAATTAACACCCTCTTAGCGCTCATAGCCATCTATTCAACATGTATCATAGATAAAAAGATTTTTTGCGTATTGTGCTTTGTACTTCACAAATTTTCCGTCTATATCCAAAACTCAAAACAAATTTTTACTTTAAATTGCTTCAATATCACCACATCATCAGCCGTCTGCATGCGGTCAGCGCATTACGCATTTACGTCACCAATGACGCGCGTTATTTTTGTTTCTTTTTCCATCTTTGTTTTGCTATTATATCGTCAGAATCACAACGGGAATATTTTTACACAACTGATTTATTCCTTGAACATTCCCCTTTTGTCTACATTTAGTTATTTTCTGTCTTTGTGTTGGCGCTTTCAAAAGTCCTGGCAAGTTTAGTAATAACATAAATTTAAGCTGTGGATGGCGACGACGTTTTTAACGTTAAATGCACTGAAAAAGCGCACAATTGATATCAATATATCAAAAACGCACAATTCAAATTTGTTGAAACTTATGCACAGCATTATCTAAACACCAAGCTTTTAATGTACTAAGTTTGGCACGATTCGCATGCCTATTTTACATTTTGTCGAGATATGTATGACACAGGACACGACCGAAATGTAGCATGCGCCGCCTATTCGTTACCATGGTTATTAAATGGCGCGACATGTTTCAGATACTTATGAAATGTGTAATTGTTTTATCTTATCTTGTTATATGAATGTTCTGATTTATCGCAATATACATTTTTCCTAAATTTATCTGCGTATATTGAAGCTACAGCAAAAGTTTACGTTATTTTGGATTTTCCCTCGTATTTTTTGTTTGTTTGCCTTTGGCTATTACGTAGCAGTATTGTTTGTGTTAAAAACAATATCACTTAATAATCTGCAGTTACGAGGGGCAATTGGAAAGTACGTAGCGTGGTCCATTATTTCAGTAACGGATCGGCAAACCAATACATGTTTGGTATCATTTTAAATATCTATCTTTCTTCTACGTTCTCACACTAGTTTCATGAAGGTGACATGATGCAGTCAGAAAAAATATTATTGTAAACATGGGTACTATTTGTATACTAGAAAAAGTGAAATTTCAAAAAAATAGACAACTGATTATCATTTTTTAAATTTAGCAGTGCATGAACACTATTTGATGGAATAGGATCATTTTGCACCATTTTGTAGCCCATCATAAAGTCAATTTATTATGCAAGTCTTAAATGAATTTGCAATTTTTTATAACTTATAAACGAGACAGCAATCTCTGGGTATTTTGGAATTCTCTGCATTTTGTTCATTTTCTGTGTCAAAACGCGCCCGTGACAATGATTTTAATTTGAAAATATAAAAGCAGCATTTGTTTAGATTTATTTTAAGTTTAGTTTCATACCAAGCACAGTTTGCCTGCTTTGTAACAAGACAAACAAAAAATTTTTTAGAGCGCAACAAATGGTAGATAACTGTTTAAATCTAGTCATGGGTATGGGTGATTTAAGCTATGATGAATCGTTTTGTTTGTATAAATTGAGAACTGTAGCATATATAATGGTAATAATGCTTTGCGAGTACAAACCAATTACTAGAGTGGTGCCTGACAAGATATCTTGAAGAAACTTTCTATAGTTTATAAGATATGATGGGGTTAGTTACCCCACCCACTTCTTGAAACTAGAAAAAGTGCCTTGAGAGGCACGTATACCCCCGGCTGGTAGCTCCCCTACACCCCTAGGCCCACAGTCCCCAACCCATATATGCTCACTGACGCTAATACAATGAACCTGCATTCCCGAATAAAAGAGAGCAACCTCAACAAGTACTACTTATAAATTTGTATTTGCAAAAGCACTGTCTAAAACCATGGGGAGGAAGAGTATAGTAGAAAGACAGATCTATTTCATAACAGTATACAGAGCTGACTTGTATACTCAATCTAGGACTTGATCGCGGACATTGATGGTCAGGTCCTCAGTCCTAGATGGAAAATAGAATGTCATTCTTCAATAATATTAATTAATTAATTAATTAATTAAAAAAAAAAAAAAAAAAAAAAAAAAAGAGATGTCCTAGATTTTGACCTCTAGCCCCACCCTGGGCACTGACCCTAAAGTCTAATGTCATTAGGCACAAGGCAAACCTTATAGAGTACCTATGGTGCAAGTATGAATGATTTCTAAACATGGTGGTGAAGAAAAGTACAGAAAATAAAATATTTAAAGAAGTTCTAGATTTTGACCTTTAGCCCCACCCCCACACATGGACCCTAGAGTCTGAACCTTACATGGTACCTATGTTCTAAGTATGAATGCTTTCTGACAAGACTTTGTGATCCTAGATGTCAAGAAAATAGACTTACAGAAAATTTATCATGGTATCTATCATATTACAAATGTGTCCTAGATTTTGACCTCTAGCCCCACCCCTTGGGATGGTGACATGGAATATGAAAGCAAACCCTATCGGGTATCTATGAACTAAATAAGAGCACATCCCTATGATTGTGTGTTAAGATATGGACTAAAAGAAGAAACATTAACATTGTAAACAGCACATTTTAAAGGTGACCTAGATTTTGACCTCCAGCCCCACCCCTGGGCATGGACCCTGGGGTCTGAACTCATGGAAACAAAGCAAACCCTATAGGGTACCTATGGTCCAAATATGAATGGTTTCTGACCACTAGTTCATGAGATATACACCACTAGAGAAACTTTAACCAAAACTTTGACGTAAATTCTACGAACGTTCCGGAATTACGAACGAACTAACTAACTAACGAACATACGAACGGACGAACGTACGAACGGAAAAGCAAAAGCTATATACCCGTCGGCATAAATGCCGGGGGTATAAATAGGGGGTAATGTCATTTAGATTCATTTTCATAGGAACTGAGCAAGATGTGACGGCATATTTGCATGACAAAATTCTCTTTGTGCATTGTTCACAACGAATAACGCAAAACATATACATGTACTCAGATGGCACAAATCTTGCTGCAGTATGAGCCTCAATCTCAAAACAAATAGGATGAAAACATGCAAAAATGCTATTTTTTGAAACGGTACAACTTTTATATTAATCAATATTTTTTGCATCTAATTATGCTAGCCATGCAAGCAATAACCGCCGAAGACATCTACAGAAATAGAATTCTGCGAGATATCGCTTATTTATTATACTATGATATCGAATTAGGTCAATGATTTTCTATCGATTTTTTCGCAATATTTTTTCAAAAATTTCCACCAGTATATAAACATGCCTTCATTTTGAGCATGCGAGGCACGTGCATGACTGAACCTTCTACAAAACTCAATGCATCATCTTGAAGAGGAGAAATTCTACTTTCTATACATGTATTACTTTAATATATTTACCAACGCATTAAGAAATTATGATACCATACTACGTACTTTCCAACTGCCCCTCGTACCTGTGTCCTTTTATGGAGAATTTTGTCAGGTGAATACATCCACTGAGACATGCTAATCAACAGCACCATTTCACAATAATAGAATTTAAGATTATAACTGTACAGCCATAAGATATATAATATTTTTCTGTATGTAAAACTAGGTTTGAAGTTGAAAAACTAGAAATGCGTGTTTGTAAAACACTATGCCCCCAACTGTATGCTTGTCCCTAAACTGGCAGTTTGTATGATTCATTTATTTCATTCGAATGCAGTCAAATTTAATTTCCTGAAGAAGCTGTTCAGTTGTGATTGTTTTGACCTCGATCCAGAAACAGAATGTAAGCTTTTTTGCAGGCAAGTTAGAAATGAAGTAAAAATTTAAAAATGGAGTAATTTTGTCAAAATTTGACAGAGAGTCCTCAAAAGTTAAGCAGGTGATCTTCTTCTCAGCCCCAACCAGCATACCAAATATGAAGGCTCTAGCTCAAATACGTTTTGAGATATCTTACACACAAGATTTTCAAAATTTGTTTTCAAAGGGACATTATTCCAACAAGGGGCATAACACGTACATGAAAAAAATACAGGCCAACTATTTTTTTCATGAGGAATCTGTATATGAAATTTCAAAACCCTATCATTCACCGTTCAAAGGTCTCAAATTTCACCGAAAAGTGGAAAAATCAATAAAAAATTCAAAATTCTGTATTTCTGTCAAAATTTGACGGAAAGTTCTCAAAAGTTAATCAGGTCATCTACTTCTCAGCCCCAACAAGTGTACCAAATATGAAGGCTCTAGCTTCAATACTTTTGGAGATATCTTGCACACAAGATTTTCAAATTTTGTTTTCAAAGGGACATAACTCAAAAAAGGGGCATAACTTGGCCATACCAAAAAATACGGGTCAACTATTTTTTCACGAGGAATGTGTATATGAAATTTCAAAACCCTAGCATTCACCATTCAAAAGTTTCAAATTTCACCAAAAAGTGGAAAAATCAATCAAAATTTCAAAATTCCGTATTTTTGTAAAAAATTGACGGAAAGTTCTCAAAAGTTAATCAGGTCATCTACTCCTCAGCCCAAACAAGTGTACCAAATATGAAGGCTCTAGCTCAAATACTTTTTGAGATATCTTGCACACAAGATTTTCAAATTTTGTTTTCAAAGGGACATAACTCAGAAAAGGGGCGTAACTCGGACATGAAAAAAAATACGGGTCAACTATTTTTTCATGAGGAATGTGCATATGAAATTTCAAAACAGTAGCATTCACGGTTCAAAAGTTAACAGACGAACACACAGACAGACAGACAGACAGACAAGCCGAAAGCAATATGCCCTTCCAACTTTTTCAAAGTTGGGGGCATAATGATGGATTCATAATTTGATACATCAGTTCTTGATCTTAATTTGATACATCAGTTCTTGATCTTATACTGAGTTGATCATCTTTATTATGAATGTGTTAAATAACTTTAAGTACCAGAATCGACAATGTATTATAGTTGATTAAATGTTCAATGAACATGATGGAGACACATGTAGAACCCATCATTGCACTAGTTCCATTCCCTATCGCAAAATAACCTGAAAACTAATGCCAATGCCAATGCATTGTTTTGACAAATAATGTTGATGCCAATGCATTGTTTTTATAAACTAGCTAATGCCAATGCTAATGCCAATGCTCCAAAACAGTTTTAATGCTAATGACAATGCTAACTAATGCTGCCCAAGCCTGGTTTGTGCAGTCTTTCCTGATTTTAGTGATTCTTTGTTGGCGAGAACTTTGAATTAGCTAGGCAATCAATTGGCAAATATTTGTGGAACTAAAGTTAGGTCTACCTTTAAATTGGCCAGACTAGATTTTGCCCCATTTGTGGCTAGAAATATAGCAGCTGTCTCGTTCTCGGCTCTTGTAGCCAGGTGTAGAACTGAATCTCCTGAAACGTACATAATGCTTTTTAAAAGATATGCATCATAAGAAAAACAGTTTTGCATATGCACAGCTGATCAGCCACTTTGTTTTCGCTGCACATATACCGTAATCATCCTAATTAGCACACAGTGTGCTTAACTTTTCAGGATAACTTAAAGGTAACAAAATATTGTTTTAATAAGCACACACTAGGAAAGGAAACAACACATAAACTGTTGAAATTTCAATGCCAAAAATACCAATGATGATGTCATGTAAGTGTTCCAATCATTCCAAAATAGTGTTTAATAGTCAAAGATTAAGTTTTAATGCGTTAATACAGTATTTATGTGTAAAATTGGTATGAAATACCAATATGTTCCAATATGTTCACCAGGCAGTGTACGCTTATGCACATGCTTCTCGGAAACCACCAGGGTGTGCACTTATTGGAACATGTTCACTAATTAGAATGAATACAGTAGTACAATTTCTCTGCTGCTTATATCCAAAATTTCAAGCTGGTACCCCTCTTCTGAGATTGTACAGGCCGGCTAGAGTTGATCCAGGCTGGAAACCCACCAAATCAGTTTTCTCATGGCGTAGCTCACAATATCTTACTGATAACATGCAGGGCAATGTTGGGTGTTCTCTTAACAATGTTATGGTATACATTGCAATCTGTAAATCACGGTGCCTGATAAACATACCTGACTCAGGCTCAACCGCATTAGGATCACTGCCATGTTGTAGTAACTGAGCAGCAAAACTGTCTGAAGAATACACAACCTCAGGGTCTCCACTGGTCTTTTCTCCCTTCAAGATAAATCCATTTATCACACTAATACAGCAAAGCTTTAAGGTCCTAGTCAACAATTTTTCATGTTGGGATAGGGCCACCACTTCTGGGCTCGAAGTTATAAAACTTTTTTCTAGCTCAGCTCAGCTGAGCATGAAATTATAACTGCTCATAAATGCTGAAATAGTCAAAATTAATAGAAAATTCAGGTTCAAAACTCAAAAACTAGTAATTTATCCTGTTCATAAATGTTAAAATGCCAACAATTGTTGGCATTTTAACATTTATGAGCAGGATAAATTTTAGTCTCAGTTGAGCTGAGCATGAAAAAAGTTTTATAACCTCAGGGCCAGTACTATGGAGAGTTGAAGTCCCTCCATGGCGGTGGCATGTATTGAATACCAGATCTCTCTTTCTAGCTCATTTATCTACCACTAGGCCACTGTGTTCCCCAATACAGCCAAGTATGTATTTGAATTGTAAATTTATTTACAAGTTTTATGTCCCTTTCAAGATTATTTCACCCATATTGATGCATAAAAATCAGTAAGGGGTAAAACCAGATGTACCACAAGAACTAGAAAATGTGTTTATGAAACACTATGCCCCCAACTGGTAAGCCACTTTCAAGATGTAAAAATGTCCAAAAAATGACTAAGTTCAGATTGTAAAAAAGTGACAAAAATTAATCTGAGGAGTATATCCCAACCACATGCATATCTTCAAAGCATGGTCACAATGTCTGCAAAGTTTCAAAAGTATCGGTATTAAATTGTAGGAGGAGTTGCGCACACAAGGTACCCTCTATCCATCCACTAAAATGCCCGAAAAAATGACCAAGTTCAAATTGTGAAAAAAATGACAAAAAAATAATCCAAGGATTATATCCAAACCACATGCATATCTTCAGACCATGCCCATAATACATGTAAAGTTTTAAATGAATTGGCATGAAACTGTAGGAGGAGTTGCGCACACAAGGTACCCACTGCCCATTCACTTTCATTGTCAAAATGCCCGAAAAATGGCTAAGTTCAAATTGCGAAAAAAGTAACAAAAATTAATCTGAGGATTATATCAAAACCACATGCATATCTTCAAAGCATGGTCACAACGTCTGTAAAGTTTCAAGAGAATCGGAATAAAACTGTAGGAGGAGTTGCGCACACAAGGTATCCACTATCTATTCACTTTATCAAGAATTAAAAAGGGAAATAACAGAATTGGCCCCTAGCCCCTTGAATTTACCTGAAAGAAAAAATACGGGTCCTCTTAATTTTCATATACAAACTACATTATGTCTACATACCAAATTTCAAGATCCTAGCTCTAACGGTTCCTGACCGAGTGCTCACGCATCACAGACTGACTGACAGACTGACTGACAGACTGACTGACTGCACGGACAGACCCAAACCAATATGCCCCCTCAACTTCTTCGAAGTTGGGGGCATAAAAACACCTGGCACACCCACAAGCAGAACTTTGCACTCAAGTTGGGTTATAATACTCGTACATAGTGGTGAACTACAATATTCTTTTGTCTGTATGTTTTGTGGTTTAACATCCTAGCCAACAATTTTTAGTCATATGAGCCGCCTCATGGGAAAACCAACAATCTGCATATGCGAAAACAAAGACGCAGATCAGCTTCGCGGTAACCGCGAAGCTGATCAGCACCTTTGTTTTCGCTACTCGGATAGTACAATTCCTCTTCTACTTAAATCCGAAACTTCAAGCTTCTAGACTGCTTCTGTAGCTGTACAGGCCGGTTTGTGTCAGACCTGTACGGAAACCACATTGTTGGTTTTCCCACGAGGCGGCTCATATCTGATGGAGCCACCACTTCCTGGGTATACACCAGTATGATGGGAAGTCAATGTGTCTCGCTCGAGGACACAACCCAACGCCAGTGAGATTCAAACCCAGGACCTCTCAATTCTGAGTCCAACACTTAATGGCTAGGCCAACACTTAATGGCTAGGTCAACATTTAATGGCTAGGCCAACACTTAATGGCTAGGCCAACACTTAATGGCTAGGCCAACACTTAATGGCTAGGCCAACACTTAATGGCTAGGCCAACACTTAATGGCTAGGCCAACACTTAATGGCTAGGCCACCAAGCTTCCCTAGCAGATACTGTAGAAGGATGCAGATACTTTCTTAACCCATATAAGACGAATGGATTTTCCTATCATTATCATTTGGTTGAGTCCACTTTCATTTTTAGGGGACTAAGGAGTGGTTTTAAAATTTTATTCCCTTTTTCGATGAATTTTCTTTAAGCAAACAGAATAGCCCCAGATGGGACGCCGCATTCTGCTATACTGTTTGCCTATGTCCCACAAAATGGACGCCAGGCTTAAATGAGTTAATATGACAGTCAATTTATAAAAGGAACCAAGACAGAGCTAACATTGTAAACAAGAAAATACAAACCTCTTGTAATGCCAACCAGAGTACTGTATAGCCATCAGCATTTTTGAGTTCTAGGTCAGGTTTGCCGTGTTGGAGTAACACTTTGAACACAGCCTTGTTTTTACAGAATATCGAACAATGCAAAGGAGTACTGGAAAGAAACAATGGAGAGATCTGAATGTGTTTTCATACAAAAAAAAAATAATTACTAAAACACCCCTATACAATTATATAGAGATTTTTTTTCAGCAGTAAAAATGGAGAATTTCAGTGGAAAATTGTTGATATTTGTCTTATTTTTGCTCAAAACATAGATTGTGGGTACACGTTAGAACCGCCTTGGTTCTATGTTTTAGAGTATAAATAAGGAAAATAGGCATACCCCTGCATACCCCAGTTTTACTTTATAAAAGTGGGGTTCAAGGGGGTATACTTTGCACGGACATGTATTCGCATGATGATAGCAATGCAGTTTGACCTTTCTTAGTATGAACTAGCATCCAATAATAACAGGCTTGGGCAAAAGTATAATATAACATGTATCTATAACAAGTTGCATTCCATGATATTGTTTCAAAGACAATATAACATTGATTTGTTGCAAATGCTTGACCTGTTTGCTGCCTATAATGTGTTCCGCTGTCAATCACTTTAGTTCAAATTGTCTGCGTCTTTATATATGTCTTTATATATCTAGAAGCTGGTATTTCTATCAGTGACTTTGTTCTTGCATTCTTTGTTTTTCATGTACTAACATTTAGGTCTTTAATGCTGTTTTAAGTCAGTCAATATTAGCAAGACGTTTCAATTCTGGAGTGACAATTTTATAATATCAGCAAAATCTATCAAAGTCCTGATAAAAATGTATTCTTACCTGCCCGCAGTATCCTGTGCATTTATATGTGCCCCATTATTCAACAGAAGTTCGGCAATTCTTGCCATCCCGTCTATGACATCACTTCCTGTCGCCTCAGGGTTAAAACACGCCACCATGTGTAGTGGAGTCTCCTTATCTAGGTGTGTTGACATGTTGACGTTGCATTTGTTGCTGATTAGAAAATTGGCTGCAAACTCATCCCCTGAAATGATGAATGCCTTTGTAGATAAAATCCTCTTGTTGGTGGGTTGAGTTCATATTTTACATCTCACTAAACAGCTAACATTATATGGCGATGAAACCTCTGTTTAAAAGTTTTATCTGAAAGACTTGAGAGGCCTGGAATCAACCCATAACCCTTGGTTAACACGGGGAATCGCTTAACCACTATGTCAATGAGGCTTCTGAGATAAAACACACTTGTCAGAAATCAAGTGAACACCTGGTCCCAAGATTATCAAACTTTTTTCATGCTCAACTCAGCTGAGACTAAAATTTATCCTGCTGATAAATGTTTAATTTCAACATTTATCAGCAGGATAAATTACAGGCTTTGACGGTTTTAATCAGAAATTTCAATTTACTTGGGTATTTCAGTATTTATGTGCAGTTCAAATTTTATGCTCAGCTGAGCTGAGCATGAAAAAAGTTTTATAACCTCCAAAGCTGAAGTGCAGATCAGGCTGTTCTTGAATCAGCCTTATAAAATGTTTGAGATTTGCTACAAGCCAACCTCATTGTTACTCGCCTCAATATGACAAGATTGCCAGTACATGTATAATGAGGTGCTGTCCTAGCACCCAAAGAAAATCCCTGTCTTAAGTTCTTAACTTCCATTCAAAGGACAAAGGTAGATAACAAATCAAACATTACCTCTCTTTATAGCCTTGTGTAGCAGACATTTTCCAGAATTATCCTTGCTGTCAACATTGACATGATGAATCACAAGTGTCTGAGCTACGCTGTCCTGTCGCGTTTTTAGGGCCAAATCCAGGGGCAGATCTCCTAGATTATCAACTTCATTCAATTTTACAGACAGCTGAAAAACATCAAACACTGTTTGTTTGGCTTGTCATTCAAGACAACTGAGCCGTCCAATGGGAAAACCAACAATCTGCATATGCGAAACCAAAGGCGCAGATCAGCTTCGCGGTAACCGCGAAGCTGATCAGCGCCTTTGTTTTCGCTACTCAGATAGTACAATACCTCCTCTACTTAACTTCAAAATTTCAAGCTTCTAGCCTGCTTTTGTAGCTGTACTGGTCGGTTTGTGTCGGACCTGTTCGGAAACCACATTGTTGGTATTCCCACGAGGCGGCTCCATTTTTTCAGTCATTTTGGGAAACAGCCACCCTGGATACTTATCCACTACTATGAGAGAGAAGTATAGTGGTTTAAAGCAAGGGCGTAACAAAGGAGAAAAAAATTCTTATTTCAATTCTTTTGAATTTCATGCTAAAATGCTAAAATAAAATATGTCACCAAATAAAGAAAATATTTTATTGAAGAAAAAGAACATAAGTTTTTTTCCCCACATTTTTATTTAGGAAAACTTGCTTCAGGATTCAGATTACGGTTTGATTCTGTCATCATGTAATGAATAAACCAGAGGTCCATTGGTCCTGTAAACGCACAACTGAGATATGAGATTTATTCCAATAAACTTGTTTGACTTTAAAGGTCATATACATGTATATAGCCCCATGACAGGGTCAGAATAACCCCTGTGGTTAATTTCTTTCTCAAATTCATACATATTCTGTCCACTTGCCCATTTCCTGAAAGTTTTTCCCTTCAGTGTCATTTTAACAGTTTTCTGCATATGTGATCAGTTGACCTTGCCGTAAAATCTGTCATGGTCATCACAGGATCATTGTAGTACTCTATTTTTAATTGCTACAAATCAAGTTTCATTGCAATAGGTTTAGCAGTTCCTACAAAGAAGAATTTTAAAGGGTTTTTACCATATATGGTCATGGTAGCCATCTTGGCCATGTGACCTTGTTTATCATAATCACATTGGTTCCCCCTTCATACAGAAGCTTCCTTTGATTGGCCAAGCAGTTTTAGAGAAGAAAATCTTTGAATATTATGATTATATACATGTATAATGCCCCAGGGCAGCGGCAGACCCACCCCTGGGGTCCAAATTCTTTTTAGAATCTTAAATCTCCAGTTCATTTACCCATTTCCTGCAAATTTTGCCAGTCAAATCCCAGTTTAACATTTTTCACCATTTAAATGCATAGGCGACCTTTGTTTACCTTTCCGTAAAATAAGTCAAGGTCATCCCAGGGTCATAATTTATACAAACTTTGTAGAGCTCCACTGCCTGATGCTTCATGTCAAGTTTCAAAAGATTTTTAAAGGTTTTTGCTATTTATAGCCATGGCGGCCATCTTGGTCATGTGACCTGCACCTTTTATATAAACTTATGTTCCCCTTTCCTAAGAATGCTCCACATGAAATTTGGCTTTGATTGGCCAAGCGGTTTCAGAGATGAAGATGTTTGAATATTCCGGACATATACCTGTATATAGCCCCATAACCCCCTGGGCATATTTTGTTTTCATAAACATAAATCTTCTGTCCATTTGCATACTCCCAGCAAGTTTGCCCCCATTTAATTACATTTTACTTATTTTCCAAATGAATTGGCGATCTAAGTTGACCTTGCCGTAAAATAGTTTAAGGTTATCCCAGGGTCATGATTTATACAAACTTGGTAGAGCTCCATTGCCTGACGCTTCATGCCAAGTTTCAAAATCATAGGCCTTCTGGTTCTGGAGAAGAAGATTTTAAAAGAGGTTTCTTCTATTTATAGCCATGGCAGCCATCTTGGTCATGTGACCTGGGCCACTTATACAAACTTTTGTTCCCCTTCCTAAGGATGCTTCACTGAAATTTCACTTTGATTGGCCAAGCGGTTTCAGAGAAGAAGATCTTTGAAATTGTTGACGGACAATAGACGAGCACCGCAGCATGGCCATCCTAGTATTTATATGCTCACCTTTTGATCACCTTTTTGGGTTTGATCCTGAGATTTTAAACTGAGCTTCAGTCTCCATATGACCTGAGCTGTTGTGTGGGTCATAAATCATGAAATCAGCCAAGCAACCAACCCACCTGAGAATCATATTCCATTAGATACAAGAAGACAACATCCTCCCTCTTCGCACGTATAGCTGTGTGTAGCGGGTAGTCAGTTTTAGCTTTAAACATTTTGTATAACAATGGAGCAGGCATCGACACAAAATCTTCACTTGTAAAATCATTCTGAAAACATAGTCAACGATCAGTGTTAACCATTTCTGCTTTACTAGCCCCTACACCAGATCAGTATCAGCACTTCTCTTGTATCAGTATTTGAATATAATTTTTCATAATGTTCACAGCAAAGCCACGAGAAGTCTAAATGTTTTCCTTTACTAATATTTGAGCAACCGCACCAGAAAACTAACAATTTGCAAATGCGAAAACAAAGGCGCAGATCAGCTGTGTAGTAACTGCCTTTGTTTTCGCTCCTCGGATAGAAAATGTCTCTTCTTTCTAAATCTGAAATTTCAAGCTTCTAGCCTGCTTCTGTGACTGTACAGGATGGTTTGTATCGGACCTGTTTGGATCCCACACTGTTGGTTTTCTCATGAAGCATCTCATTTTATTAGGTTTCAAAATGCTTATTTGAAGTTTATTTGAAAATATGAAAGCCCCAGAGGAACATAATATAATGAAATATTTAGATTTGATTTATTTACAACTTATTTTTTTTTTTATGTCAGTAACATGGTTTGTACCTAACAACAGCAAACCTTTACTCATATCACAAAGTACTGAGTATGAAATTTGAATATCTGTTTATAATTAATATCTGTTAATTGAGGACAAAATTTATCTTACCCAATGGTTAGAAATAAGCTCAGAGCAATGATTCTTCAGTAGTTCAGCATTCATTTCTTCAGCTGTTTGGTAAAATTTGATACAATTCTTCATATTCACGTACGACATTAAACCATTTTCACACCTACAACAAAAAACAAAACTAAATACATAATAACATGTAAGGTAAAAAATAAGAGAAATATGAGCCACCACATATGAAAACCGACAATCTGCATAGGCGAAAACAAAGGCGCAGATCAGCTTCGCAGTAACTGTGAAACTGATCAGCGCTTTTGTTTTGGCTACTGGGATAGTACAATTCCTCTTCTACTTAAATCCGAAATTTCAAGCTTCTAGCTCTTTTCTGTACTTGCACAGGTCGGTTTATGTCGGACCTGTCCGGGAACCACATTGTTGGTTTTCCCACGAGGGAATATATATCAACTATATTAGGAACTATTTATTTATTAACTTTTGTTTTTTTTGTTTGTTTGTTTGTTTGTTACTTTTGTGTTTAATGTCCCAGTCAACAATTTTTGGTCATGTATAGATGAAGCCACTCCTTCCATACTTTGAACCAGTACTATGGGGAGTTGATGTCAGGCTCAAACACGGAAACCATCGGCAGTGGGGCCTCTCAATCTGATGCCTTAACTACTAGACCTACTCTTACTATTCTTCGACACAAACAGAAACAAAAATACATAGATGGAATATGTCATAATAATACACTAGTCATTTGTAACCACAGCCCCTCACATGCCCGGGGAATAGTGGGGACTTTGACTTTTGGTCAAGCAAATTCCTGCTAAAAGCCCAACCCTGCGGGGACTGCTCGTTTATAAAACCACTGCTGTTTTCCCCCGCAGCCTGTTATCTTTTCATTTCACTGCCCTTTTTGCCTATATACAGCAAACCTCGGGTATTTCCCCCGCACTGCCCAGACAAAACTTTGGTCAAAGCCCCGCTCATTTCCTTGGCTATCCCCCGTCCTCCCCAGGGCCTGGGGGGCCGTGGTTACAAACGACTAGTGCATAAAGAGTAAATGGGTTTCTGATTTTGAATTTCTAACCATCTTTTCATCAGTTCCATTTAACCTACCTTTGCCGTAAGTGTTCCAGTTTAAATCTTGTTGCAGCTCTTAAAAGTTCCAACAGGAAAGAACTGTCAGCCTCTATATTTATTTCGTCTGTGTAGACCCATTTCAGCAATGCATAGCACACTTTGTACTGTATGTCTGAAAATGAACCACATTATGAGAAAACCTGACTTTATAAACTAACTGCAGATCAGCTGTGCAGTAACTGCTTTTGCTACATAAATATGTGGATATCTAACAATCCATGTCAACAAGCCCCCAGTACTCTTCTGTGGCTGTGCAGCTTAACTTGTGTCTGACCTGATCAAAAGCCCTGATGACATGCTTCCTCATGATGTGACTCATATTGAGTCCTGAGTTCTCTAGAAAGATTTCAAGCAGGCTGATGATAGTAATCACTTCAGACCTAGATCAAGCTGTAGAAAATAGTTTATAGATCATTCAACTACTTTCAGCAGTATATTAATCCATGCAGCCGAGGAAAATAAATCAACATTATAGGCATTCATTCAATCGTACCTGTAAAATCTAGTTCTGAGACCTTAGCCAAGTCATCTACACCCCAGTAATCACTTCTGGCTGCCAGAACAAATCTGTGTCCATGGAGACGATGGGACCCCTCAAGGTGAATAACAAGGTCACTGGGAAAAAAATGCTCACATTTGAGCCTGTGCAGTAGAAAACCAACAATTTGGGTTTCCAACCAGGTCCGACACAAACCAGGCTGTACAGTCACATCATAAAGCTAGAAGCTTGAAACTTTGGATTTAAGGATGTTCGCTGCCAATGAAAAAGTATTCAAACTTTTTTTCTAACCACTCTTTTTTTATTCCAAAATACAACATAAGACATTTGAAAGCAAAATAAATATAGGGTAGTGTGCATTTTTTCAAGCTACAGGCCTCTGAATGAGACCTCTGAGCATCATGTTTTAAATTTAGTAAAATTAATTTAATTTTCAATTCTTTGAAACAAACCTGTCTTGAACAAAAATACACCTAGAATGCTTTCAAAAGTCATAATATTTACGTAACGCAGACTATTTTGGACCAAACGCATAGAAGAATGTGCAACTGGAAGTGGATGACAAAATTTTACGAGAATTTTTCCAACCCTACCCCCACACTTGAAAAGTCGGAAAAAATCAATATTTTGAAATGTGCCAAACCCATATTTGTTTATTCAAACTTTTTCTTGTATTTTCACACAACATAGAACTTTGTGATATTGTTCGAATAAAAGAAAGAAAGATATAGGGTAGTGTGCAGATAAGAGAGAACCAACAATTTGAAAATCACCATTTTCAGCCTTTTTTCAGCTGTTTTGTTTCTTTAAACCCATTTCATAAAACAACCTAAAATTTTAAAACCAGCACACCAAAGACACAAACACTGACTTAGAAGACCATTTACACATATACTGCAGCTAAAATAAACAAAGAAATAGTGCAATTAATTTGAAAATGTGTAATATTCAAGTTTAATCTACCCTACCCCCTTAATTTCACTGACAACTAATTTTTTTCTGAAAAGTTGCAGAAAATGGGGTGAAAAAATGAAGTTTCTTAGATTGACAATTTTCATGGCTCGTTCAATGCATATCATCATTATGTATCCAAATATAAAATATTGGGAAAATATCTACAACCGTTTACGAGATATTCAACAAAAGAAAAACCGGAAGTTCCGAAATGTCAAATGTTAGCAGCGAACATCCTTAAGTAGAAGAGGAATTGTACTATCCGAGTAGTGAAAACAAAGGCGCTGATCAGCTTCGCGGTTACCGCGAAGCTGATCTGCATCTTTGTTTTCGCCTATGCAGATTGTTGGTTTTCCCATGAGGCGGCTCATATGTACATGTACTGTAAATTCGGAAATTTTCGCGTGACTTTTATTTCGCGAATTTTCTATTTCCGAATTATTGGCGAGGTTTTGAATTCGCGAACTTTTACAGTCTATAAAGCTTATTATAATTCTTTATTAGCGAGAATTTTATTTTCGCGAGGCAACGAATTCGCGAATATTAGCGAAAATTAAGTTCTCGCGAAAATTTCCGGATTGACAGTATGTAGATTGGGCTTTTCAATCTTAATCTTTTGGATGATTATACTTTCATTTTCCTATACCAAGACTTCAGCCACTTTCATCTTTATCTACTTTTTTCATGAAATCCTGCTTTGCAAAAAGGGTAGCCACATATGATACACCACATTCTAAAATATACAATCTGGGGGTTATGTGTTTAACAACATAAACAGGATGTCAAGCTAATGCATTATTATGCATATCAACTAAACAAGTTTAATAAATAAGTATTTACATGCACATCATACATGTACATGTACAGTGTATATAAAGAGAGGAATTTAAAATTCACCCAAACACAGAAGGCCTGAATTGTGAGACTGCAAAAGCTATATGACAGTTTATTTGGCCTTGGGTTTCAGTTACATGTTTAAAAGGTTATCTTGACACAGCTGTATTTTGAAAACAGGGGTTCAAGGTTTCCAGACAATATGGGACAACACATGAGCAATCTGATAGTCTTAATCTTCTTGATTCATTCAAATTAGGTTGTTCTTCAGTTCCACTGCATCGCGTTCGAGTCATTTGAGCCACCTCATGGGAAAACCAACAATCTGCATAGGCGAAAACAAAGGCGCAGATCAGCTTCGCGGTAACCGCGAAGCTGATCAGCGCCTTTGTTTTCGCTACTCGGATAGTACAATTCCTCCTCTACTTAATTTCCAGCTTCTAGCCTGCTTCTGAAGCTGTACAGGCCGGTTTGTGTCGGACCTGTTCGGAAAACACATTGTTGGTTTTCCCACGAGGCGGCTCATTTCTTTACATGTTTCTATCTTTCATGATCATTAGTGTACCATCATAATTAGTGTTTGAAAATCTATCAGTTTTACTGTACACGCTGTTCATATATGGGCCGCGACGCGAGAAAACCGGTCTTCGAGAGTTCCAAGCCGGTCTGACACAAACTGACCTGTGCAGTCCCAGAAGAAGGTTAGAAGCTTGAAATTTTGGAAATAAGTAGAGGAGAAATTGTATTATCCATGTAGCGAAAACAAAGGCGCTGATCAGCTTCGCAGTTACTGCGAAGCTGATCTGCGCCTTTGTTTTCACATGGGCAAAAATCCGGTTTTCTAATAACGCGGCTCATATCATTTCAAGGGATCATATCTACATGTAATGTGCAGTTGTATAATTCACCTGTATGTTTCTTTATCAAACAGCCCAGCAACCGTATCTAGAAGTCTTGCCACAAAGTTGTTATCCCCGCTCTGGCCGGCAGCCGCGGCTGCCACTTGGTACTTCCTTTCAACTTCTGCCAGGTGCTTTTGTAACTTAACATACTCTTCTCGTAACAGTTTGAGGTGGTTCTGTAGTTTCTTAACTTCATCTGTGAAAAACATCAATTATGTTGTATATTAAAATAATACAATCAAGACACAATAATACAAGTGCAATCATTGTTTCTTGAACTTCCAAATGGGTCGCTGTTACTTGACGTTACTCTTACAAGAATTCAGACTGAAGCTAAAATATTCTGGATTCTGAAAAAATACTTTATTTAAATAACTTCTACCCATGCTCCAGTTGAGATATCATCTTGCAAAAAGACTGAATAATTGCCAGAGGAATTAAAAGTATCCTTCAATAATTTATTATCAATATAAAATTTAGTACATGTATTTACATATAGTGAAATGCAATATCATCAAGAGAGGATTGCTAAAATCTGAGGAAAATTGAGTTTAGAAAACACAAACTAAAGCATATATACGAACATGTATAATAAATATAAACAGAATGTTTTAAATAAATTTATTTCAATATTTCACATACTATTTTCAATATTAATATCAATTAATATCAACCATAAAAAGATTACTTAAACAAAGCAACACAATTTAACAATCACACTGCAAACGTTTTTTCTCTGAAAATAAGTACATGTAGTTCTATGCATGCACACAATAATGCTGGGGTGACCTGTATAAAATATCCATGTCATAGTTTTAACTAATTGTAATAATAACTTTTGGATTTCTACATAAAGTGCCTAGAGATAGATAAGGAGGTGGAAAGGGATGATGATCAGGAGGAACTGAAAAGTAGGAACGGAGTATGAGTATACAACATCTAGTACATAGTGCTGACTGCATCAAGGCTACAAAAGTTAGACTTGCCAGATGAATCTTGGTTAATTGGGCCTGTTAGTAAAGCATCCACCCTGGAAGTCATGCTTGAGTCCATAGCTGGTAAGCGTGAGGAAAGACAAATCAACAACCTCATGAAAATGGAATATGCGGAATAAAGGCCTTTTATTTATTTATTTTCTGCATAATACATTGTACCTGTATGTAGATCTTTTTAGATTTTAAAATCATGTACATCTAAGGTAAATCATTTACCCATTATGAATATGGCCAATTTGTTCTCTCTGTCACTCATCTGATATTTCATTGATGTTGTTTTTGAAAATCTTACTGCGGTTCATAGCTAGAGAAGACTTACAAGTGTCAACTGGAATTATGCCAAACCTTCAGTCACAGTTTACCAATATACATGTACATAAAGTATACCATTTCACTGCATACTGTCAGCTGACAATTTGTTCATCTTCAATTGGCCAAGTAGGAAAATTGTGTGTGCAGTTACAGTCTATCACTATTTTTTATCATTTACCCCATTGTACCTAATGGAAACATCACTATGTGCAACTTAGCCATAGAGATATTTCACTGTCAAAAAAATTATCGAAAGATGGTGTTTTTGTGACTTCGCACACAAACACTCATGTCTGCTAGAAATGACTACCCTGGAAAAATTTTAATATGTAAACATTTCGTTATTAGTTGTGTTAGAGTCAAAATAATTTTACTTAAATGTGAATTATATTAACATGTGATGTTGTTGTGCAGATATATATTCGACAATCAATTCACACACGCTACACCATTGTGAATTAATATACCGAAATCTGCACTCCAAACATCATGCATTAATTGCGATAATTTACAGTGAAGACAAATGATTTCTTAGATCAGAATCAGAATAGTTTACTGGTGAAACGTCAAACTGACAATACCACACCATTGATCAGCGAGATGCACACCTTAAGAGCTCATGGGATCATTTACTCAATTAGCTGTCAATGGAGGGGTCATAAATTGCATCCACCCACAAGATACATTATCAACACAAAATCAACAAATATCACTGCAGTATCATCATTGATAGCTTTTTCAAGTTTTTGAAATAGATTAAGCAGTTGTCTTTATGTTCATTTGATAGTTTAAGTCATTTCAAAGCAAATAAAACTGCATTTTAATTAATTTGAAATAAAATCAATCAAATTAGCATACCGTCGGCCATTTTGGATGTCTGTAAGTCATGTGACTTTTTCGACTGGTTATCAATCAATTACATCTGTTTTTCTTCGGTTAGTTTATCCAGTTTGAAGACAGTCCAAACGGCGTCGAGGTATATTTTCTACCAGGAAATGAATATGAAAAACATATGTGAAGACGCAGGTTTTCATTTTTGCATTTATTTGTAACTATCTATCTTCTGATACTGAGTCGATCAATTTCTGATCATCACCTCAGGTGTGGGGTGGGTGGCTAAATTTAGAATTTAGTCAAGGGAAAATAAAACATTTGGGGTGGACCATTAACAGATTAAAACTATTTACAAGGTATAGATGAGAGGCATACTAAAACGCATGCCTCTGGGCTAATGATTTAAATAGAAGCCTTAAATTCCTCAATGGTCTTAGATAGGACCACTGAAGAAGGGAGACTATTCCAAACCGGAATAGTTCTGGGGAAAAAGGAATTTTTCAGGGCATCACTATAGGCAAATGGTCTTGTGTATTGTGATTCATGTGATGCCCGAGTATGCCTTAGATTGGGTGCCGGGGTCAGGTATTTGTCTTTATCAAGAGACACTGTACCGGAGTGTATCTTGTAGAAGAAGGTTAAGGAGGACCGCTCCCTGCGAGACTCCAGGGATGGCCACTCAAGTTCGTCTAGCATTTCACCGACGCTACTGGTGTTCCTCCATCGCCTGCAGGTCCACCGGGCAGCAGTCCTCTGCACCTTCTCCACCATCTCAATCTGAGTTTCATGATAGGGATGCCAAATAGGAGCTGCATACTCAAGTTGAGGCCGAACCAATGTTTTGTATGCAACTTCCTTAGTATGCCTAGGTGCCAGTGCCAAATTGCGCCGAAGAAAACCCAAAGTCTTAGTTGCCTTGCATGTAATTTCAGAAATGTGTTGACCCCAATCAAGATCATCTGTGATAGTTAAACCGAGGTATTTAGCGGACTGAACCTGTTCTAATGTTTGCTGATGCAGTGTATAATTGAAATCTATATGCCTACTTGGATGTAGCCGCGTCACCCTCATTGAATGACATTTGCTAACATTGAATTTCATTTGCCAATCCATTTCCCATTTGGCCAAGCTATTCAGGTCATCTTGTAAAATTTGACAATCCAATGGTGACTTGACATTTCTGTATAAAACACAATCATCAGCAAATAGCCGAACAGATGACCTGATGTTGTCAGGAAGATCATTAATGAAAATAAGAAATAGGACCGGTCCTAAGACCGATCCTTGTGGGACACCAGAAAGAACCGGGACTGGATCTGAGGCACGGCCATCTAATACCACTTTTTGAGAGCGCTCAGAGAGCCACGAGTCGATCCACTTATGTGTAGATCCTCTAATCCCGTAGAAGTCAAGTTTGTATAATAACCTTTTATGGGGGACCTTGTCAAAGGCCTTAGCGAAATCCATGACAATCACATCCGTCTGCCTGTGGCCACGACCCACTGCTCGGTCCAGATTACTAACCAAATCATGATAAAACTGAACTAACTGGGTTTCGCAAGACCTTTGACTTCGGAACCCGTGCTGACAGTCAGCAAGAATGTTTTCAAGAGCCAAGTGTTTGTTTATGTTGCTGACTATTATATGCTCTAGAGTTTTGCAACAGATACAAGTAAGCGACACCGGTCGATAATTAGCTGCATCGTATTTCTCACCTTTCTTAAATACCGGGGCTACATTTGCCTGTCGCCAATCGTCTGGTACAGCACCCTGAGCAAGCGACTCATTGAAGATATAGGTCAGTACAGGAGCAATTTCAGAACAACATTCCTTCAACACCCTAGCACTCAGGCCATCTGGCCCAGGCGCCTTATGTATATTCAAATTATTCAACAGTTTAATGACCCCATTGGGGTCAACTGTAATTTCACCCATAGCGGTGAAAGGACTTGTGCCTTTGGAGGGGATTTCATCATCTGATTCGCGAGTGAAGGCTGACTGAAACTGCCTATTACAAATATTAGCCTTATCCAAAGTGTCAGTCTTCAAGATACCATTTTCTCTAAGAGTATTGATCCCAGACGCGTCTTTCTTAAGGGACTTGACAAATGACCAAAACTTTTTTGCCTTTTCATTTTTTCGGGGACAATCGGGATCAGGGTTATCATTTTCAAAGGAGAAGATATTGGTAATATGCTTCCAATATGCATCTCTAATGCTCTTTTGAACATGTGCTCTGAACCGTTTGTAATGGTTCTTAATGTCAGGGCTGCTTGACTTGCGAGCACGAAAGTAAAGTTTATCACGTTTCCTTATCAAGCGTTTGATCGAGCTATCGATCCATGGTAAGCTATATTTTGTCTTGGTCATTTTTGATGGAATAAACCTTTCAATAGCCGAGAGAACCTCCGACTTAAAACTGACCCACATGTCATTGACTGACACCTGACTATGGTCAGTTGAAAGGAACGAATCCCTATAGCGCGCTAGATGGTCATGGAGACCGTCCATATCCGCTCGTTTATATAGGAAAACTTGAGGAATAAGAGACTTGTTTCAGTCAGAATGCATGTTGTCTACACATGACACTCCACTTTCCAGAATTCTTGCCTCCTCGGGTTGAAATTGGTTGGTTGGTTGGTTGTAGCTAAGCCCTAATTGGCCGTAGTGTTCTCTCGGTGAAGTGACTCTCTGTATTTTCTCTAAGTATAACTGTCACACAAGTAATCCTGCGTAGGTGGTGCGCTAATGTCTTGTTGAGATAGAAGTAAAGTCTATTTTCCAATCAATGCCACTCTTCGAATGTTATTTAACCAGAGCCCCTTTAATCTGAAATTGTCAAACAATTCACAGTAACCACTTGTAATTGTATCAGCCTACTAACTAAGACACCCATTTGCAGCTCACTATGCAGAGTTCAATTCCGAATGCTCCTTGTATAAACACTGAACACTGGTGTTGACTCAGACTTAAATGTACCTTAACATATTCAGTCCCAAGGTAGGAAGTAGTCTTTATCACAATTGATTTAAAGTTAGAATGCAGAAAACAACAAACATCACAAGGAGATGAACATCACAATATTTGCTCTTTATCACAGATCAATGCTTGTAGCATGCTTATATAAAAACCTGTGAAAAACCTTTTGACTAGACTTATATTGAGAAATACTAAACAATAAATTGTTGATATTTGCCATGCATACAATGTATTCAAGCACACAAACATTAACTATGAACACCTTAAAATGAAAATGTGTGATGACTGATGGAAGATACATACAAATTTCTTTTTACTTTTTTTTTTTTTTTTTCATTATTATTATTTTTTTTTTTTTTTTTTTTTTTTTTTTTTTTTTTTTTCTTCATATATAACAATGATAAATGCATGACCATGAGACTATGATTATTGTTGATGGAAGCTGAAATCTACATGTATAATTCATTTTGAATGACAGCACATACTTATATTATCAATTATTGAAATGCTCAGACATGCCTTAAACAGCATTTCTAAAGTCAGTCAAGCAACAAAATTCACAGGCACCCCAAAGAAACAGCCACCTGAAGCAGCCCATCCTAAGGTCAAAATTCCCACGGCTGATTGACTATCTGAAAATATTGTAATACCATGTATTTGTCTTTTCTTGTGTTCACTCTGAGCAAATTCTAAGGCCATAAGAATGGCTATTAATTCACCAAGCAATATTGAGCCTCTGTTAGTAACAGGTCTCTTCAACATGACAGGCTCTGTCTCATTTGGTACAAATATACAAGCTCCTGACCCACAGGGCCCAGGGTTTCCTAAACATGACCCATCTGTAAACACTATCAAATTATTGTAGTTAGACATCTCCACCAGAGATTGAATTATTACCTTAGATTCTTCTTGTTGTGTCACATTTCTGGATTTTGAGGAGCCGAGTCTGTTCCAGTACTCGGGCTTGGACTTACTGGGGCATAAGCCCTCTAAGAATGAGAATTCTGGTTCAACATTAATAATGCTTATACCTGTATTTGTCTCCATATCCTGTACATGTGTAGTTGTGAGTCAATTACTCCAAAAGGGGACACATGTCTCTCCTTACCCCTGAAATCATCTCTCCAGTCATTCCACATCTGTTTTATTGTCTGACTATTGTCTTTTGACATTATCTTACCTCCCTCTCTGATAGACAACTCTTCTCTTCGCAGCTCTAACGGAAGGACTGATGCCTCCACCTCTAAAGAATTCAGGGCTGCTGTACTAGAGACTCCTAAACACAGTGACAATCCCTTCCTTTGAACCTTATTAAGGGTGTCTACTGAAGTACTATTCTGCCAGACTGGAGCCGCAAATTCAATTTGGGGAATTACTAATGCTTTGTATAATTGAAGCATTGATCTAGTACTCATTTTTTCTGTGACGCTTACTCGTCTTAAGACCGACAAGGTTTTTTCTGCCTTTAATTCCAAGTTATCAAGATGCTTGGAAAAAGTCAGACCCTCATCTAACTGTACACCAAGCAATCTAGGAGACGGATTATAAGGAATTTTTTTCCCATTAATCCTAATTTCTAATTGATTGTTTTCTAACAATTCTTTGTCCTTGGAGAAATGTGGTGGCAGGGGGGGGGGGGGTCAAGCCATTGTCTGATAGGGCATGCCAGGATGACGTCATACAGGTAAGTTTGTTCATTCGATGGAGGTACATGTATATTACTCGGTGTTTATCGCTATGCCTAACCAAATTTGGAGCGCAAATATAGAAGCAAAATGAATATTTTTCATCAAAACATTGCATATTCTATTAGATTTCCGGATAATGATTTATTCTAAGGAAAGGAATGCGTAATATTTTGGTCATATTATGATGTAATTAGCGTCTGAAAGTAGTAAACGCATAGCGATAATGACCGAGGTTACCACCTCCACCGAATGAAGAAAATAGCGGGAAAGGTGACCGATATCGATTTCTTTTCACGGAAGAGTACCTTGCCGACCTGCCCTATTGCCTAAGAGTATATAAGCAGACTCATACTGCCTTGTGGTACAAACTGTCTCTCAAAGAGCGACAGTGGTAATGCAAGGCCGTCGCCGGTGCGGCAGGTCCGGTGAGTGCCGGACCACTTTTTTTGGCCGAGCATGCTGTCCGCCGTACCATTTTTTTCGACCGCCGCTTACCTTTAATCTTCTTTAATTAATCGCATCATTATTCGAGTCTTGACTCATTGATGAAATTATTGTCTACTCTCGAAACTCGTATCATCGAGGCAAAGGTGTGAAAATAAACAGCTCAGGAATCACAAAACGCGTAAAAACAGTACTATCATTGAAATGACACCATGTTCATTAGATTCGTCATTATTAAAGGAAATGTTGTGAAGCACTGCAGAAGATGAGGGTGAGGTTAGGGCCCTGTAAAACCGCGTTAACCCCCCCAGTAATTTTATATTACTGATCGTTCCAAGGCGATACTTCTGCTGTGGTTCTCAATGTTTTGTGTCACAGTTTTGGAGTCGAATTTTGTGCTGTTTGAGCCTTATGTACGTTTTCATATTTTAGTTCAGTTCAGGTAACTGAGTGTCCGCCTATTGGGGAATAGCTGCTCACTCAGCTTACTAAATGTTTTCCTCGTTTTAGTACCTAAGTGTCTTTTTAGTTTTTTCCCCACCCCTCGGTTTATGAAGTGGGAATTTCTTTCTGATTGCACCATTTCCTGATCATTGCCTACTTGTACCTTTCTGTTCATATCAGCGAAAGACATATCATGGTCATAATAAAATTGTTGTGCCACCGCTTGATGAGATTTAAACAGGGTCAAACATTGTTTTTAAAACCTAACCTATATTCTTATTTTGTCACATAACCCAGAAATATACACAAATTTAAAACGAAAAATGATGCCTACAAAAATATCCATAAAATAATTGTTCAAATTTTCTGGAAACTTGTTTGATTTGATGTTTTACATCCCAGTCAGCAGCTATGATCATGACTATCCAACATGCCTGACATCCGAAACGTGCTTTGAATATAACAACCCGCGTAAACTACTAAAGCTTATACGAACACATATGGATGGTTTGACTAAAGGGAATTAGGGGGAACCACCCCCCCCCCCTCCCCCTCTCGTGCTCTCCCCTTTTCGGGCCTTCGGCACTCGATCTTGTTTTCGCTGGACCACTTTTTAGGACGCGGTGTGTTGGATTATGTTCAAGCACATGTACTAATACAAAGGTTGTCCCAAAGTAGTGTAGATATTTTCAATAACCACAGACTGTATACCGGTATCATGAATCCAATGAAAATTTAATTTGTATCATATGATCATGCACGTGTGTGAAGTACAATGTTCAACAATGGATGAAATCGCTTGTAACATAGCCAATTTATATGCACTTACTTGAAGGGGTGTAGATGCCTGCGGAGCACGCCAAAATTTCTGCTTTAAAATTCCTCTACGAGAAAAGCGAGAGTTTGTTAATCTGTGATTACCAGTTAAATTTAACAAAAAGCAATACTATCACGAGGTCGAGGTGTGACTTTTCAATGCATAATCTGAAAACATTGACAGGGCTGCCACCATCAGCATTTATTTCTTAGAAACATTGTTCAGCCTACCTAACTTATTTTGTCAGAAAAATTTGACGTTTTAAGAATTAAGCGACGCAAAAAATAGCACTGTCAAATAGTTTTGGGGAAAATATACTAAAAGAATAGCGTCCATCAATGTTACAAATGCCTAAAACATATCACCAGTGAGGTAATGATGCTTTTTATGCATAAATCTTACACAAAAGTTATTTCAAGACATGTTCATCATCATCAATTTTATCTAAGTTTTAATTTTCATTGTTCCTTATTTTAAAGGAAAACTAGTTTCTTGTATAAAATCTAAGATTTCACTTTATTTTGTATGTAATACATGTAAGTAGAAATTTCGACCATAATTTAAATCAAAAAGGTTTATTCAACATGAAAATGATGAATTTTGTGATCTTTATGACTTACATGTATATAGAGTGAATTAAAGTAAAACGTTTGACCACCCCTCTTCAAAAATGAACCAGAATAAATTGCGACGCGCGCCAGTCATGTAAAGTAAATGGTCATAACTTTAGTATTTAGCGAGTCACCTGATTTTCCTTCTGATTCATCATGTAATATGCTTCTAAAACATAATATTTTCATCAAATTTCTACAAACCATTGATGAGTTATCAAAAAAGTCTTCACTATTCCGGGACCCCCCATATGCATACTGTATAATAATTTGTTTTTCATAGTTCTACATTGAAGGACTAACTACTGCATAAGATATGGATGGGAAGATGGAGACATAAGAACCCTTAAAATGAAATCTTTAAAGGTAAATTTAATTCTAGACTATCGGGTAAGAGCTAATAATATTTGGACAATGTATTAAACTTTGCGATTTAGTATCCTAGTGTTTTCTCACAGTGATTTATTTTTGCTGCTTGTGGAACTCACTTCAGCTAGCCTGGTTACAAGAATAATGTACAGAATATCAAAATGGACATTTTTGTGGAAATTCAGTTATTTTCACAAACTCTTCTTTCGTGTGAAAATGGTTATGTCACTCATCTTGTATACCAGGGAACCCAAGTTTTATCCCAGGCTTCTGCAGTCTTTCGAATAAGACTATAAACAGTTGTCGCATCTCTATATGACCTTGGCTGTTGGTAGTATGTTAAACCCCAAATCAACTGACCAAACATGTTAGCAATCAAGCGACTTTACCTGGTGTCTGCCCACAAAAACTAACAATTACTTTTGATCTGTTTTTCAGAAAAAGGAACATGAATTAGAGGTGGCTTCGGAGCAAATGAGCTCAGATTTAGAAAAGTTACAGGAAGACAGTCTGAAGCAGGAAGAAGATATCAGTAAAACTCTGGAAGCAGTCCAGAAACAGCAGGAAGCAGCAAATGCCCTGCTGCAGTCTGATTGGTCAGAAAAAGGTTTGTAACATTGATCTGGTCTGAATTACCTCATCATTTACTCATATGAGGTGAATTACGGTGTTTTTCGCTGTGACCTTACAGAACAAAAAGCAGGAAAATATATAATAACAATATAACAATTTTCATAAAACCTAAAAAGTTACATATATTTTTAATATATCTTTATTATTTTTTTAACTCATGGTATGAAATCTGTAATATTTCTGGCAAATTATGATTTTATTAGGGTCTAAAAATGATTAAATCACATCAATATTGACCGAGTTATACCCTTGACTGAATGAGCAAAAAGGGTGAGAAATTTGCAGTTTTGTCAACCAATATTGATGTCTTATCACAAAAGAGTACCTTGCTGACTGTATCAATAAGTTCAAATTGATTATTCCTTCATAGGAAGCTTTTCCTCAAAAGCAAGTAGGCAAACGGTGCTTTACTCTTAGTACTTGATGAGGCCTAAATGTAATTTAAAATAATTGCAGTGTATAGATAGCCAGAGCTGATTTGCTTGAATTGAGAAAGCTATGCATTCTGCTTTTGCATCTCTTACAGATTTTTCACTTTCTCATTACACTCTGCATAACCTTTGGGTGCAGTGTAGAAAATATTGTTAAAATTGAGTTTTTATGCTTTGCTTGAAATTTGAAAAATATATGTTTCTGTTTACAGGTGTGGAGCTGTCTAAATTTCACAAAGAGGTAAATGCTATTCATTTATATACGAATACTGAAATTTGGCTTGACTTTTATTTCACAAATTTTCTAATATCGAAATATTTGCTAGGTCATGAGAATTCATGAAGTCTTTACAGCTTATTGTGGTTCTTATAAGTAAGAACTTAAATCCATGTGGAGAAAAATTCAAGAATATTCGTGAAAGTTTTTAGTTCTTGCGAACATTTCCAAATTTGCAACTACAAAAAAGATATTAAAATAAAAAAGAGGATCTTACATGGGTGGTCATTTCATCTGACATTTATTAAACGAGCCTTTTGGTGAGCCCTTAGCTGTCTTCTGTGACTTAACAGCAAGCTCATTTTGTGTCAGACTTGGTCAGAAATCAGATGGATTGTGTTTATGGTACCACATCAAACTAATTGATAAAAGTTGCATCCAACAGTTGATAGGTACTCATTAAAAGAAAAGTTCATTACAAGAACTTTACCATGCAATTAACAGAGAATTTTTCAGCTGTAAAAGTTGAAAATTTCTTCAGAAAAATTTTGATATTTTTTTATTTTTGCTCAAAACATAGATCATGGGTACGTTAGAACTGCCTCACAGAGGCAGTTCTAACGAGTACCCACAACCTATGTTTTGGACCAAAAATAAGAAAATTAGGTATAACCCTGCATACCCAAGTTTTACTATATAAAAGTGGGGTTCAAGGGGGTATACATTACATGGACATGTTTTCCACATGTGAATGCATGTATTTCAAAATATGATACAGCCTCTGACAAATCAAGAACTTCTTATATTTGTTAACTTAATTTTTCTGTTTCGATTCTGATGTAGACTCAACACTATAATGTATACCACACTTTTATATAGTAAAACTGGGTTGTACAGGGGTATAACTAACTATTTTTTATTTTTACTCAAAAAGCATAGGTTGTTGGTTCTCATTAGAACTATCTCGCTACGTTTAAAGTAAAACTATTAAAATCATCAAATTTTCTCAAGGATATTTTCAAATTTTACAGCTGAAAAAAAAACAACACTATGTATCTTGTATTGACAATTTTTCATAATGATTCCTTTCAGATAGCATCATGGACTGTCTCAGATGTGATTCGCTGGTTACAACACAAGAATTTACACAAGTTTATTATTCTGTTTCAAAGTAAGTTGGAAATTTTGTCAAATAGTCAAAGTAAAATGGGCTGTTGTATAAGAAATTGCGAAGCTGATCAGCACCTTTGTTTTCGCTACACAGATAGTATAATTCTTCTACGTTCTAAATCCAAACTTTCCAGCCTATAGTCCTCTTCTGTGACTCTACAGGCTGGTTTGTGTTGGACATGGTTGGAAATCCAGAAGCCAGGTTTTCTCACGTCGCGGCTCATATTATAAAGGGTGAGTTCAGCAGTAACATCTGGAAAACATGTCCATGTAATGTACGGTAAATGACCAATTAGTCCGAACACTTAAAAAATAAATATTGAAATTGGTGTTCGAATTATTAGAAATTATGATCTATGAAAAAATCCAGTGTTCGAATTAATAAAATGCCAAGCAAACAGCCGAAAATGACCGTACAAAAACGAAAGTATCCAAACTTTCTGGCGTCTAGATCAGTCTGTGCAATCAACATCTCGCCAAATACCTCATCCTGAGTGGCCTAGCTTAACTTTTTATGACGTATGATAGTGTCGATTTTTAAACAAATCGGGTGTCTAGTCCAGTTTTATCTTTCAAGTGTGTGACACCACATGTGGTATTTTGCCTTAGAATGAATTTGACTGCAGGATATTCCCCCATTTACCTTTGTTTATACTCAAGAACCACATGGCCCTTTCTTACTACTTAGTCATATGAAAAGGCATCTCTTGGACATGACATGCACAAGACTGACTGAATTCTTTGTCCAACGGCAATCAGCTGATCCGGTTTTGCTTTTGCTGGTAAAACGATTTCTCTTGACACAGACGGCACACAACAGCCTCAACAAAAACAGGTGCGCTCAATAAAAGGAAGATGATGATCAATACACAATCTTGTAAATCAACAGCTATACTAAAATATTGTAGGTTCTATTTGCAAAAAGTATTAATTAACAATCATAAAGTGGTTTAGTAAATTAGTGATAAACCATGTTGCTGAAAGAACTAAATCACCACGCACCATAATTAATATAGACAAAGTCAAGACCTTTTCGGGGACCTTTTCACGTGGCGCAGCCCTGAAATGACCTTTCCAAAAAAGTGTGTCATTACAACTTCCTCTAAAAATTGATTGTAACCCAGTTTCTGAACTAAGGACTTTCATTTAAAAATGCAACAATTTTTTACTTTGGATTCATATGCTTCATCTATAGCAAGAAAATTTGGTAGAGAAATTTCAGATGTTTGCCATTCTAGTTCTAGTCTTCTTAGAGTTCCCCCGTTGATTTATCGAGGCACCACCTTTCGGTGTAAAATTTCACAAAGAGCTCGTTAAGTGTTTAACTGGTGGAATGTTTTATATACAGAGTTTATATACATCACAACTTGACCATTCCTTATTATGAATACTGGCGATTAAGGCTTGCAATTCTTTTCCTGTGAATCTGTGATATGTACTCCCTTGAATGTAATTCTAACAGTTCCAGGTTTTCTCGTTCACTGATGTAGAATGAGGCATCTAGGGTGAGCTGAGTAAACAGTTCTGGGTTCAGCAGATCACATTTGAGTTCATCAGGGAGAACTGGATTATTTCGCAAATTCTCTGAGAAAGCTTCTCTTTCTGCTTCAAAGGCTGGACATTCAGCAATAAAGTGTTGCCTAGTTTCCGGTGCAGCTAGACACAATTTACATGTAGGGTCAATTGTGTACTGATTAAAAGCAGCCCTGTTACCTTGCAAAATGTATGTGCCCGTAAGAAGCTTACACTTTAACTGAGCTCTCTTATTATCAGTTAAACAATTCCTGACTGTAGACCAAACATGATGTGATTTTCCTACTTTCAGAAAATTTGGATTTACATACTTCAGGGATGACTTTTCACCAATATCAGCCCGCCACATGGCTTCAATATGACTATGTACTGTATCATTCAATATTTTCTTCCATTCTTGTTTTGACATTTGACTATCAAACAAGGAAAAAATTGAAGGCAGGTCGTAGGTCATTAAAATAGACCTGACCTCATTGAACCAACTTTTCTCCTCAGGGGTTTTCACTGCAAGTTGCCTCATTGCTATGTCATATTCAATAAGATTACTACTGCGAGCAATACCCATGAACAAGTTTAAGGTGTTCTTATGTATTACTGTTTCAAGAGGTAATATGCCCAGCAATGCCAGAGTAATACTATTTGAAGTCTTATCCGGGAGACCCTGAATTTGTCTGAGGGATTTTCTTTGGAACCTTTCTAGATTCTCAAAATCTTGCTTTTTAAGAAGTAAAGTCTCTAGTCCATAAATAACCCTTGGAACAACAAAAGTACTCCATATGTGACCATTAAGGCAAGTCTTTAGACCATTTACACTATGGAACCCTGCCCCCATGAGAGAGTATGCAGTCTTTCTTCCCAAACTTAACTTTTCCCCAATGTTAACCTTATTCTTATTGTCCCTAGTGATTCCAAGGTGAACAGTGCAATCTTCGCATGGAATTCTATCGCCCGACATGACTAGTTCAACCCCTTGCCTATCACATTTTGGTAGGTTATAACACAAGCAGCTACTTTTCAATGGGTTCACACAGTATCTCTCTCGCTGAGTATTGTTTGGGACATTGAAAACAATTTCGACCAATTGTTATATTCGACGTAACGTTACATTCGACCAAATGTCATTCGACGAAATGACGTGCACCGGTCCCAAACCATAACCTGCATATCGCAGTATCTTCTAGCAAGTACCGCCAGATCATCTGCTACAGTCACATGTGGTATACTGATGGATCCAATTCGGACCTCTGAGTAGTGGTTCTCCAATTGTAAAAGTAGGGGATTGTTGTATCTCTTATAGTGCGAAGTCGAAAGAACTCCACCCTGCCTAACACCCTGCTGGATATCAATGGTATCTGACAGTAGACCGGCCCATTTTACTCTTGAGGAGCAATCAGAATACATGTCTCGCAACAATAGCCAATCATCTCCAGTGATTCCATCAAGATATAGTTTACGTAAGAGGGAGTTATGATCAACTACATCAAATGCTTTCTGGGTATCCAGTGTAGTTAGTAAGAGGTCCTGTTTAGTGTTCTTCGACTCCAAGATACATTCTGTCAATATAACTGCCGCGTTCAAGGAAGAGCATCCTTGCGTAAACCCTTTTTGAAGTCTTGATTGGGTCTCCTCGAGGATTTTATTATGCCTTCTGTTCAGGACATGTTCCAGGACCTTTAGCAGTACAGGTGTCACTGTAATTCCTCGATAGTTGCCTGGATTAGAGGGATCCCCCTTCTTGTAGACTGGCGTAAGAATCCCTTCCTTAAGCACTGCGGTTACAGTCTTAGACCTGATCAAACAGTTCAAGAATGAGGTAATGAACTCAACGACAGCTGCGCCCCCTAGCTTAAGATGTTCACTGCATAATCCCATAGTATCCGCAGCCTTGTTATTCTTGAGCTTACTGAGAGCCTTTTGCACCTCATCCTCTGTTACACACATCAAAATACTAAAAAGCTGGAGAAATCGGCAATAAATGCGCAGGCATTTTACAGGAGTTTCAGGGTAAGAGATATTTTTATTTGGTCCGTCCGCTACCACCGTGATTAGTGCGAGCTGTCACGAGAAAAGAAAGCTACTGTTCGGTAAAAAAAGGAACCTCAAAAAGATGTATTTGTTGGTCTTTATTTTACAAACATACCAAGTTTTTCTTGTGTACGAAGTATTAGAAATTTAGGTCCTTGAAAAAATGAACTGTTCGAACTATAAGAGCAATTTTTAGGGACCAGTTCCAAGATAATTTTTGGTGTTCGAACTGCTAGGGTGTTCGAACTAATTGGTCATTTACCGTATACCCCCTTGTACCCCAATTTAATATTGGAAAACTGGGGTATAAAGGGGTTTACAATTTTTTTGTATTTTTATCCGAAACACAGATTGCTGGTACTCCTTAGAACTTCCGTGTACAATCAATGTTTTGAGCAAACATATTAAAATATGAAAATTTTTCAATTGAAAATTAGCATTTTACAGATATGTAAAAATACTGTGTATTGCATGGGTGTGCTGGTTTGTGTCGGACCTGGTTGGAAACACAAATTTTCTCATGCAAAGGCTCATTTCATCATCTGTAGTACTATTTAAATTTACATGTATTTTTTTTTCAGAACATCGAGTAACCGGTAAAGAGCTGTTAGATTTGAAGCTGCCTTTCCTTGGTAAGTGTATTTTCATCATAAATTCCTTGGTAAGTGTATTTTCATCATAAATTCCTTGGTAAGTGTATTTTCATCATAAATACATGTCCTCTCAATTAATCAACTTCCCCAGAGCGATTGTATAATCTGTGCCGCTGCATGACAAAACCAATAATCTGCATACATGCGAAATCAAAGACGCAGATCAGCTTCGCGATTACGGAGAAGCTGATCAGCGCCTTTGTTTTCTCTACAAGGATTGTACAATTCATCTACTTTCTAAATCCAAAATTTCAAGCTTCTAGCAATCTTCTGTGACGGTACAGACCAGACCTGTTCGAAAACCACATTGTTGGTTTTTTCGTGCAACGGCTCATATTTTAGCCATGATAAGCATTAACACGCCTACCAAACGTTCCGGTGCTTCCGGTGGTTGAGACAGAAAATCGATAGGAGTAGTTTCCGGTTGAGCATCGAAGTAGCCAGAAAGGTAAACAATTTTTGCATGCTCTTTGTTGTTTGATTAATAACTTTTCTTCCAGGACGAAAATAAAAAAACTGGGAATTGTGTACAGTGTCTTACATATTCATACATCTGTGGTGTAAACATGAGGTCGAGGAATTATTGCGTTTTGACTGAATCCATTTCAGCGTGATGAAGATGTAATAGAAACCGACAGGATTGTGTAGAAAACGGGTGTGTTTTAGGCTGTATTTACACTTTTGTGTCGTGTTTCAGGGTAATTTATATACCGCTGATCAAGACACAGTCATACAAATGTCACTTAAATTTACAAGTCCATTCAGCCGAAGCAATGGGCACAATATCTTAGAAAATAACTCTGAGAATTTTGGTTGAGCATCGGATAATTAAAAATGATAGGGAAATTGAGTTGTGTCATTTGACCATTGTTTACATTCATCGCTCAAAAATATGTTTCAGGAATGCCACATGAGTGCACACAGAGTACTTATTCCCACATTTGCCACTCTAAACTCTGATTTTTCCTAAATATCCAAAAATAGAAGCTGCACAGAGTAACAAATACATGTAAAACGGTGTATTTTGTGAACGACAGCCCACAGGCTGGTTCGCATAACTTAAACGGTACTAAAAATTAGGGATGTCAACGAATGCCGAAATTGGTATTCGAATATTCGCATAGGATATTCGAATATATTCGAATATTCGAATGATATACACATCTATACCCAATTGGCTCATTACGATGACTTACTTGGTGGTACATGTATTGAAAATATGAGGTACATGTACACTGAAAAAAAGTTATAAGAGGCCACCTCATATTTTGTCTTCTAGTTCAGAAAGTAAAATACGATCAATTAAAATTCATGATCATATGAATAAACCAATGTCTAACAGTGGCTCTGTGAGTTTCTGCATTCCAAAATGCGTGATACTTCTCACACAGACGAAGCATGTGTAAAGGTACCCTATTTCAAAAAGTCACACTTTATTAACATCAAATTAAATGTCATATTATGACGTTGTGTTTTTACATTTTAATTTATTTGAAAGTGCTACTGACTGCCATGATGCAAGATAAAAATAAGTCAAAAGTGTTGCTGCAATAAGAATCTTCGTTTCTGTTTTGCACATGCAAGAAGACAACAACCTGAATAACAGGAATTCAGCTTTTGTATGCAATTTGCATACCAACTTTGTTCTTCTCCAGTTGCGTTATTATCAGCAGCACGGCATTAAAATTTTCAGCGATTATTTAGGTCAAATACTAGACTCTGATAAACTTTGAAAATTAAAAAAATCGTCAACAAATTTTGTTATTTTGTTCGTTAAAAATTGGCATTGAAAGCGGAAGTGTGCGGCAGCCTTCTGTTCTCTGTCTTATTTTGTGTTCATTTCCTTGTCATTTCAGGTGATAAACGGTAAAGGAAAAAGAAAACGAGGCCTCGCATTAACCGTTAGAAAGAAAACCACGTATAGTAAATGTAGAAGCAGACCCTGTTATTCGAATTCAGCTTCCCCGTTTCCAAAACGATGCAAAACATCACCAACAGTTCGAACTTCTACTCCATAAAAGAAAGTGTCCCCATCTAAAGACCGTAAATCACGCAAACAACTTTTTGACACTAGCTATAACATAGACGATATTCAAAGCTTAACTCAAGAGTTCAGTGTTTTAGAAAGCGACGACATCGACGACATACACAATTTAACTGATGTGTTTAGTGTTTTAGACATTTCCAGTAATGCCGACAATAATGAGTTTAATACATGTATTTCTACGGATACGTTTCCAACTTCTGAGAATCAGTCAAGGTTCGATAATTCAGACACTCAATCGACAACATCACACCATAATTGAAACGCGATGTTATTAAGTGGAAATCTACTGCAGGAAACTTGAGAGAAAAACTTCTGTAGAACATTTTCTTTTCCCATCTTTGCCAGTTCGTTTAAAACTGATGGAATGAGTTTAATTATTTCATCACTAACAGAACTTAAGTGCCCCCTTGACTGATTCTCAGAAGTTGGAAACGTATCCGTAGAAATACATGTATTGAACTCATGTTGCATGGCTTTGTGGCCACCCGAGTATAATTTGGCTGTTCACTTAGCCCTCTGCATTTTACTTGTTCTGTCCAAGCTAGCACTGTGACCACCTAATACCTTCAATAGCTGCTCACCCTGCTTTCCGTTATTTATGTTAAACGTTGGTATCTAAGTGTTTAGTTTTTTCTTAATACGATTTTTCTTATTTCTTGTATGCCACTGAACCACTGCAGAAGCTGAGGGTGAGGTTAGGTGCCTGTAAAACCGGTTTAAGCCCGCCAGTAACTTTGTGTTACTGATCGTTCCAAGTCGATACTTCTGTGGTGGTTCTTTTTGTTTTATTTCTTGGTGTTTACAATTTTTTTGTGCTGTTGGCGCCTTATGTATGTTTTCATATTTTTAGTTAAGTTAAGGTAACTGAGTGGCCACCTATTGGGAAAATAGCTGCTCATTCGGCTTACGATATGTTTCATGGTATAAGTACCTGATTGTTAGTTTGGTTTTTTCCCAACTCGGTTTTTGGAGTGGGAATCTTTTTCTGATTGCGCCTTTTCCTGATCTTTGCCTACTCGTACCTTTTCAATAGAGAGGTTGAGAAAATAAACTTGTAACGTGTACTTGTAGCTTTATTTACCCGTACACGATCGTTTTGAGTGTAAAATCGTTTGAGAAAATCGAACGTGTACGTGTAGATTTCATAAAGTATATACAGCTGAATTTTTTATTGTTTATACGTGTGTTGATATATGAAAGTAAATATGGATGATTTATTGTTAGCCGGACTTTTAGACAACGAAAAATTTTTGACCGGGACGTAAAGCCTCAATCAAACAAACCAAACCCAGGTCAAACAAACTGTGTGTATTTTTGAAGTACGAAATAAGTTATCCAACACACATTACACATTTCACACGGTTTTCAATGTTTTGTAGCAACGCCTTAACCCACTTCGAGCTCCGAAGAATAACGGGAACCGTCTTTTCTTTCAGCCAATTCATTTTCAAAGTCAAATTCCAACCACACAGCAGGGCCAGTCTGTTGTAAAAGCACGACCGCTTTCCTCGCGTTACAATTTTGCATCCAAAAATAAGAAATAAATAAAAAAAATAAAAAAAATAAAATAAAAGAAGCCTTAGTGACCTGGTAGTTAAGCTACCGGCCTTGTAAACCAGGGATAGTGCGTTCGATTCTGGTCTTATCCAGTCTTTCGAACGATACTTTAAACCGAGGTCCCGTCTCTATATGACCTTAACTGTTGAGTAAACCGTAAAACCCCAAATCAACAAACCAATCAACTTCTTCATCCAAAATTTACAGCCTCCAGTCAACTTTTGTGACTGTACAGCCTGGTTTATCTCGGACCTGGTCGGAAACTAAAACGCGGCTAAATACCCTATCAAACAAATTAAATTGCGTTACCACAAACGTCAGAAAGTACATACCTACATACATATATGGTCACATGTACGTCGATTCGCCTTTGGTCAGATATACTTCGGCTGCACGTGCAAAACGATTTGGCAACGCTTCATCGAACTTCGTTTCTGCTTGTACCTACCTGACCTATCGATGGAAACATATAAAGAAAACTTACAAGTCGCAAATTTATTTCATTCACAGCCTAACTGATTCTCAACGTGTAGCGAGTATTTTGAACTTGTAATAAATGACGGAGTTTGGGGATAAAACTGTTCTACACGTACACGTACAAGTTACAAGTTCATTTTCTCAACCTCTCTAATTATTGTCGGCATTACTGGAAATGTCTAACACACTAAACACATCAGTTAAATTGTGTATGTCGTCGATGTCATCGCTTTCTAAAACACTGAACTCTTGAGTTAAGCTTTGAATATCGTCTATGTTATAGCTAGTGTCAAAAAGTTGTTTGCGTGATTTACGGTCTTTAGACGGGGACACTTTCTTATATGGAGTAGAAGTTCGAACTGTTGGTGATGTTTTGCATCGTTTTGGAAACGGGGAAGCTGAATTCGAATAACAGGGTCTGCTTCTACATTTACTATACGTGGTTTTCTTTCTAACGCTTAATGTGAGGCCTCGTTTTCTTTTTCCTTTATATATCCCCATAACTAACACCGTTTATCACCTGAAATGAAAAGGAATTGAACACAAATTAAGACAGAGAACAGAAGATAAATGTTATTAAAGCGAAGACATTTTGAATGAATGCATCGAAACTCTTACTACTGCACGTTCATTTCATCAGGCGTTTAAAGGTTTGAGGTAGGAAATATTGGTGGGAATGTCTGATATACATCAATGTTTTAACGTTCAAGCTATGACAGCACAGAAAGAGATGGTCAAATGCTCAACCGGATACTCCGATGCGTGACCACAACTGTATGCGTGGAGCGATACGCCTTTGTAACATATACGAAATTGTGCATTCTGTCCTTTGTGTCGTTTTGTATAATATTTTGATGCAAAATGCAACCATGTTTCAATCCATCGCTTATATTCAAGTTGCTACCACCAATATACCTTAAGTGATACACAGCAATATGTCAACTTCTCAAGTCATTTAAAATCTCTTCAACAATGTATACAGTAGCGCATAAAGGCCATTATTGCATGTTTTCACATCCCAAAATCACATAAAGACTGGCAAATATGCTCAGATCTTCCGATGCTCAACCGAATACTCCGGTGCGCAACCACACAAAAAATAAAAAAAACTGACGTTTTCTTTCGGGAAAAAGGGATTTTTTTAGTATTTTTAGTACCGTTTAAGTTATTCGAACCAGCCTGTGAGCTGTCGTTCACAAAATACACCGTTTTACATGTATTTGTTACTCTGCAGCTTCTATTTTTGGATATTTAGGAAAAATCAGAGTTTAGAGTGGCAAATGTGGGAATAAGTACTCTGTGTGCACTCATGTGGCATTCCTGAAACATATTTTTGAGCGATGAATGTAAACAATGATCAAATGACACAACTCAATTTCCCTATCATTTTTAATTATCCGATGCTCAACCAAAATTCTCAGAGTTGTTTTCTAAGATATTGTGCCCATTGCTTCGGCTGAATTTAAGTGACATTTGTATGACTGTGTCTTGATCAGCGGTATATAAATTACCCTGAAACACGACACAAAAGTGTAAATACAGCCTAAAACACACCCATTTTCTACACAATCCTGTCGGTTTCTAGTACACCTTCATCACGCTGAAATGGATTCAGTCAAAACGCGATAATTCCTCGACCTCATGTTTACACCACAGATGTATGAATATGTAAGACACTGTACACAATTCCCAGATTTTTTATTTTCGTCCTGGAAGAAAAGTTATTAATCAAACAACAAAGAGCATGCAAAAATTGTTTACCTTTCTGGCTACTTCGATGCTCAACCGGAAACTACTCCTATCGATTTTCTGTCTCAACCAACGGTTGAGCACCGGAACGTTTGGTAGGCGTGATTAAGTAAGATATCGTAAAAAATTTGAAATGTAAAGACAAGTAAATGGCAAGATGGGTGAATGTTTTTTGTTGTTGTTTTTTTTGTTTTTGTTTTTTGTTGTTGTTTTTTTCATGAATCCTAAACTAGAATATAGGAATTGTTTAGAATATGTGCAAATCTATCCTTGGAGTAAGCTACTACATGTTAATCTCAGAATTTATTTTCTTTTCCAGAAAGTTATGATCACATATCAATAGAGGAAAGAGAACAGTTGTTAACAGAAATATATTCACTGCTAAACCCATCTACAGTTCATGCAAGTGAAGAAGATCTCACAAAAATCAAAACGCCACAGGACCGACAGAAGTACCTAGCGGCCGTACAGCTTGCTCAACATAGAAGTAGTCATCTACAAAAGTCATCATCCGTTCTAGTCCTTCCAACACAATGTACATCGTCAAGGTCGTCCTCATCTAGTCAGTCGTCCCCGGCAACCAGACCGAGGCATAAATCAGAGTCAGGTCCCGCAGGCGGGCTGCGAGTCTCTGTGGCGGGCGATATTCATGTAAAGGATACCAAAAAGAGGAGAACTTTACCAAAGATTAAGGTTTGTTGTATTTTGTTGGTGCTTATCTTGCCTGTTTAAACCTTTTATTTCTACCCCATTATTATAATTGTATGGAAGACTTGCTGGCATTTGTGCTAAATGTTTAATCCTTCTTAGTTGTTGAGATCATCATCATGTTGACTTCTTTTCAGAAAACAACCACCATAAAGTCATTATTTGAATGTGTTCAGTCTTATGGCCCACAATGCATCAGATGTGTAACAATTCCTAGGAAACAAGATGGTGGACTGGGTGTTACCTTGACTACCAATAGTGATGGTCATGTGATCATTGGCCTTGTGGCAGATGACCTTAAGTCTCAGCTAAACATCGGAGAAAGGTATATTAAAGTTGTGTTTTGACTGAAAAAGATATAATAATGAGTGATTTAAAAAGTATTTGTTCTTTTTTTGACAAGAAAATATGGTTCAAACCTGGAACCATAGAAATGGCTTTCATCTGTAATAGTAATTATGAACATTATCAGAATGTTACTTTCAAGGCATCCATAGCAAAACTTCAAACATTTTTGTATTTGAAGCTATTGCATCTGATTACATGTTAAGTATTTCTTTCCTTTGTAGAGTATTAGAAATGAATGGCCACCAGCTCAGAAGCCCTTTCACTGATATAAATACAGTACTGAAAGATAGTCCAAACTATGTCCAGTTAGTAGTTTTATCACAGAAACAAGAAAAGTAAGTACATTTTAGCTCACCTGAGCCATTAGCCTCCATGCATAGGGGGGGACAAAGTTTTGTGCGCAAAATCTGTGTCGAATGCTCAACATGGCCTCCATGCTTACAAATGCTCAAAAAATTTTCTTCTCCTGAACCGGATTGCCGATTTTCATGAAACTTGGTATGTAGTATCTGGGACACCAGCCAATTGTAGTTTATACAAATGGTGGCCCTAGGATGACCTTGACCAATTTTACGGCAAGGTCAGTTTTGGAAACAATGGCTTGTACATGGGAAAAAGTGAAAACAATGGATATTTTGGAAACTAAATTAAAAGAAATTAAAGACTTGTTTTTCTCAATAACCTCTGAGCCTATGAATGTGAAGTTTTATTTGAAGCCTTCATGCATAGGGAGAATGAAATTTTGTTGGTGAAATTGGGGTTTCATGTTCAACATGACTGCCATGCTCACAAATGCTCAAATATCTTTGTCTCCAGAACCGGTGGGCCAATATTTCTGACACTTGGTACATGTATGTAGCATGAGGTACCTTAGCCCATCATAGTTTGTTCAAATGTTAACCCAGGGATGACCTTGACCTATTTGATTACGAGGTCAGTTTTGGAAACTTTGGCTTTTACATGAGAAAAAGTGAAGACAATGGATTTTTTGGAAACTACTAGTATTGCAGCCTGAGACCTGAACTTGGCAGATGCAGACAATTAATGAATAAAGGTATGTGAGTATTCAAGGCTAAGGTCATTTTATGATGACTTTATGATGAGCATTCCCAGGACCAATGATCCTCAGTTTAAATTTATAGGGGAGTATGGACAAGATATCGAGTTCAAGGAGATTTGGTTTTGAAAATACAACCATTTTACTTATTTGGTTGGTTAAAAGAAAGTCCGGTGTCAGTTATGTTGAAAGAGTGTTTGGTTAAAGGCTTTAAGGATATCAGTTTTAATTTTTATCTAACAGGAATTCATTTGTGATAACTGACTTACCTCAACAGTACTATTAACTGTAGACTGAAGCAAAAAATTAAAGTTTTACAGACAGATTTGAACAGCAAGTAAGAAACCTCACTACACCTTTCTATTGCTTTCCATTTTGCTTGTTTTCAACCAAAATTACTAGCTTTTCCTATTGTTGACTGCAGGATCTCAATTGGCAATGGTTATTCCGAGGCGAACTGGCACAAATTACGGTCTCTGTTGGTGGAAATGCGGGACATTGACACAGACATGGCGACTGATAGCGGGACATCAGCTCTATCTACACAGCAGCTACAATATCTTAAACACTCTGCAGCTTTACAGGTACATGTAAATCACAACTTCTTGAAAACACTGTTGTTGGGGCTAACGTTATGGTCACTGTTGTTGGAAATTACAGTACAAAAACATGCCCATGCTGTATGCACATTTTTCTGAAGCTGTAAAAATTGAAAAAATTCAATTGAAGATTTTGATGTTTTTCTTTTTGTCAATCAAAACATTGATTTTGGGTACATGTTAGAACTGCTTCCATGAGATGGTTCCAACAAGTACACACAATCTATGTTTTAGATCAAAAATAAGAAAAATTGTATACGCCTGTATACTCCAGTTTTACTATATAAAAGTTATGGGTATACATTTCACAGGCATGTTATCCAGATGAGGGACATAGACACAGACATGGCACCTGATAGCGGGACCACAACAGGTGCAAAATCTCAAACACACTGCGACTTTACAGTTACATGTAGTTATTTTTAATTATAAATTATTATAATATGTGTTGTCTATCATGTTTCTGGGTCGGGCTTATTTTTGCGGCTTTACCTGTGTTTGCTCGTAATGATGTATGCAGAATGTGGCGTCCCATTGGGGCCATTCTGTTTGCTTGAAGGAATTTCATCGAAAAATTTAAAAAGTGAAAATTACACCTGGACCCGAGGTTATAAAACTTTTTCATGCTCAACTCAGCTGAGACTAAAATTTATCCTGCTCATAAATTTAATGTTAAAATGCCAACAATTGTTGGCATTTTAACATTTATGAGCAGGATAAATTACTAGTTTTTGAGTTTTGAACCTGAATTTTCCATAATTTTTGACTATTTCAACATTTATGAGCAGTTGAAATTTCATGCTCAGCTGAGCTGAGCTTGAAAAAAGTTTTATAACCTCAAGGCCTGATGCCCATAAAAATGAAAGTAGACTCATCTAAATGATAATGATGGGCAAGTCCATTCTTCATTAGGGTTTAAAAATGTTACAGGATGAGGTAAAGAAATTACAAGAAAGACTGAAAGTGAAAGAAGCAGAATGTGAGAAATTACAGACAGATATAGAAGACCAGGTAAGATATTTTTTGGCTCGAGTTCTGTGAAAGTTTAAGGGCATATGAGCCGCACCACGATAAAACCAACATTGTGGTTTCCAAACAGGTTTGACACAAACCAAGCTGTACAAGCACCGAAGATGGCTAAAGACTGGGAATTTTGGATTTAGAAAGTAGAGGAATTGTACTATTCATGTAGCGAAAACAAAGGCGCTGATCAGCTTCGCAGTAACTGTGAAGCTGAGCTGTGCCTTTGGTTTCGTATATGCAGATTGTTGGTTTTCTCTTGAGGTGGCTCATATATTATTGACTAAAAAGGTATTTTTCACTTTGACACCCATATTAGATGTGAAATAGATAGGCTGCTTGTTCCTCCAGGAAAAGCTTCTACACTACTGACTGACAGGCCGCTCAGATGACTCAGGTCTGAGCCTGTTTAGGAAAAGTGGTTCAAGTCAAAACATCCATACACGTAAGCCATAGAGGCTTACTAGTTGGGTTATAAATGAAGAACTTTTTGAATGTCATGACCTTCTAATTTTGGCTAAAAGTCCCATAAAGTGGAGGCAATGTCTCAACATGACCATAGGTGTTGACTGGGATGTAAAGCATCAGTTCAAACAAACAAATGAAACTTACCATAATTAATGTCTTTCAGACAATAACAAACATTTTGGTATGTAATTGATTTTTGTACCAGGTACTCAATATTATAGACTTGATTGTTACCTGTCCAAAAATTCTTGATTTAGGGAGTGATCTTTGATTTTTATAGAAAAATATTTCCAGGACCGAATTTCATGGAAAAAATATCTAGGACAGACATATCACAAGTACTAACTATTTTTTTTATTCCAGGCTGCAATGATGCATGACCTTGAAGTGTCTCGAGACAAGGCTATAGAGAAATTGAAACAAACTAGAGGAAGAGTTAAACATAACAGTAAGTTTAGTTGCCTGGTCAATGGCGCCCTGCCAGGGATTTGGGGAAGCTGGGGAGAAGCGCAGTTTATTTTAAAATATGCTACGGGAGCTTGGGAGCAGGCAAACTCTTTTGGGGTTTTAAGTAGCAGGGAGCTGATGAAAAACGTTTCAGGAAGCTGGGGAGAAAGATCACATTAAACCATCTCAATATTACCTGAGCTGTTGGTGGTTCGTTAGATTCATATACAAGATGGATATTCTATTCTCATTTATCTACTTTGTAGATCGGAGAGAGAGCATGGGAGGAGAAGAATATTACAATGTCACAATGGAATCTCTGAAGCCAGATACATCAACAAAGGTATGATATTCAAGCACAAATGCTGATTTATTCAAAAATAGTTTTGTTTTAGTCCAGACTTCAGAGTTGTTGGATGGACATGTCTGGATTACGCGTATTAGGATATACCAAGATCAAATTGCATATTTGACCTTTGATTTTATGTTAGCATGTGCATTGTTGTGATGTTGTTTTTCACTGAATTTTCAAGCGATTTACAATGTAAAACTATGCATTCAGTAGGACAACTTTTAAAATATAACATCTAACTAATCTGTGACAGGCGCTTAGAATAAAAGGGACATCAAGTTTTCTTCTGTTAATTTACTAGGAGGAGGCAATTGAGGCTCTAAGAGATATCGTAAAAGAAGCTAGTAAACAAAAGTGGTACCTGGACAGACTTATCTCCCATGTCATTGAGGAGTCGCCATGGTTACTGGATGAAGTAGATGAGGAGTTTGATCACATGACCTTAACAGACCAGTCAGAAGAGTTTTGTTGATCACATGACCAATCAGAGGTGTTTAGATGATCAAATGATATTAACAGACCAGTGAGATGAGTGTTCAGATACAGCCCCTTTCACTTGAGTTTGCCGTTTGAGCATTCGCATCACACAAAAATACCATGTGTTCCGAAGATCTGAGTTTCTTTTCATGTTGTCCACAAAGACATCTGGATTGATTGATCTGCTGATTTGAGTGACAGTTTCAAACTAAATGACATTTAAAACGGCAAACTCGAGTGAAATTTTTAACTATGTGGGATTTTTGCCATGTAGATACCGATCAGGTAACTGCTTAAATTGATAGAATTCTGCTTTTGTTTCTGTCCTGTTACAAATGTGTGTTCTTAATATACATTGTATATGTTGTGCAAAGACTTTTGAAATAAAAATGTGCTTTAACCAAACAATTACAATGTTTTTATCAGAAGAGGTGACATCATTACCTAAAGATAAATGCTGAATAGATTTTAAGAACACCTGGCACCTGGGACACTGTTTCAGTTCTAAAATAGAATAAAAAGTTACCTGATTTACAAACAAACGGCAAACTCGAGTGAACAAATTTGATTGGCCTGAATGCTCAAATGGCAAACTCGAGTGAAAGGGGCTGTATTTTTTTTAGCAGATTATCAATCAAAATGAACATTTTGTCAGTTTTTGACTGTCCAGTGAGATAAGTGAGATATCACCATGAGTGTCTACTATAAAATAATTGTAGTTGACCAATCAAAAATAAGAAATGTGAAACTAGGTGCTTAGATTGTATGAGCCATGTCACTAAAAACAAAAAACCAGATTTTCACTTTGTGAAAACAGAGGTGTAGATCAGCAGTTATCCTTTGTTTTCGCTTTCTCTGATAGTACAGTCCCTCTTCTTCTTAAATCCAAAACTTCAAATTAAAGCTCCTGGCCTTCTTCTGTGACTGTACAGGCTGTTTTGTGATGAACCTGATTGGAAACCCCCCAAGACTGGTTTTCTAGCATCAATGCTCATATGTTGTTGCATATAGATCAAAACTTGCAATTCCAGTGCAAAGTATGGGACAAACCAGGCTTGGGGTCAATTATTAGCTCGACTGCACGAAGTGCATAGAGCTATTGCAGTCACCCCGGTCGTCCACGTTCCCGTTCCCGTTCCCGTGCGCGTGCGTGTGCGCGTGCGCGTGCGCGTCACACTTGCGTTAAAGTTTTCTAGAAGTCCATATCTTGACAACCACTCATCAGAAAGCATTCATACTTGGACCATAGATACCCTGTAGGGTTAGCTTTCATTTCATGGCATCGGGCCCCTGGGTCCAGGCCAGGGGGTGGGGCTGGAGGTTAAAATCTAGAACACCTTCAAAAATGGCAATTCTTGTGTTAAAGTTTTCTAGAAGTCCATATCTTGACAACCACTCATCAGAAAGCATTGATACTTGGGCCATTGACACCCTGTAGGGTCGGCTTTCATTCCACGGCATCAGATCCCTGGGTCCGTGCCAGGGGGTGGGGCTAGAGGTTAAAATCTAGAACACCATTAATAATAATGGCTTTTCTGTGATATAGTATTCTAGAAGTCTATATCTTGAAAACTTTTTATCAGAGGGCTTTCATACTCGGACCATAGGTACCCTGTATGGTTGAGTTTCATTCCATGGCATCGGGCCCCTGGGTCCATGCCTGGGGGGTGCGGCTGGAGGTTAAAAACTAGAACACTAAAAAATAGATGTACTGCTGTGTAACTTTTACAAGGAGGCATATCTTGACAACAACTTATCATAAAGCATTCATACTTCATACACTTTAGGTTCCATGACATCGGACCTCTGGGTCGGAGTCAGGGGGCGGGGCTAGAGGTCAAAATCTAGAACTCCCCGAATTTTTTTTTCTTTTTATTTCTTAATAGAAACAACTTAGGAGGATGGTTGGTCATTCATCTTTTGACTTTGTGACACTGACTTGTGTGTCATGACGGTAAGGGTCAGTTGACCTACTTTCCATGGTTCAGTGATTTTGCCTTATATCTTGACACTCAATTAGTATATTTTCTTACTTCTTTCAGATTATGAGTTAGTACGACCAGGCCTTTGACCCCAATATACTTATAGGTCACTGTGACCTAATTTCACGGTTCAGTGATTTAGCCTTATATCTTGACACTCAATTAGTATATTTTCATACTTTTTTTCAGATTATGAGTGAGTATGACCAGAACTTTGACCGCAATATACTTATAGGTCACTGTGACCTAATTTCACGGTTCAGTGATTTTGCCTTATATCTCGGTACTCAAATGGTTTATGAACAAACTTCTTTCAAAGTATGTTTGTGTATGACAAGACCTTTGACCCTGAAGTAGTCCTAGGTCAGTGTGACCTAATTTCACGGTTCAGTGATTTTGCCTTATATCTTGACACTCGATTAGTATATTTTCATACTTTTTTCAGATTATGAGTGAGTATGACCAGACCTTTGACCCCAATATACTTATAGGTCACTGTGATCTAATTTCACGGTTCAGTGATTTTGCCTTATATCTCGGTACTCAAATGGTTTTTAGAACAAACTTCTTTCAAAGTATGTTTGCGTATGACAAGACCTTTGACCCTGAAGTAGTCCTAGGTCACTGTGACCTAATTTCACGGTTCAGTGATTTTGCCTTATATCTTGACACTCAATTAGTATATTTTCATACTTTTTTCAGATTATGAGTGAGTATGACCAGACCTTTGACCCCAATATACTTATAGGTCACTGTGACCTAATTTCACGGTTCAGTGACTTTGCCTTTTATCTCGGCACTCAAGTGGTTTATGAACAAACTTCTTTCACACTATGTTTGCATATGACAAGACCTTTGACCCTAAAGTAGTCCTAGGTCAATATGACCTAATTTCACGGTTCAGTGATTTTTCTTTATATCTCGGCACTCAATTGGTATATGAACATACTTCTTTCATGATATGTATGAGTATGACAAGACCTTTGACTGTAAAGTATTCCTGGGTCACTGTGACCTAATTTCATGGTTCAGTGATTTTGCCTTATATCTCGACACTCAGTTGGTATTTTTTCATACTTCTTTCTGATTATGAATGAGTATGACCACACCTTTAACCCAAACATACTTATAGGTCACTATGACCTAATTTCATGGTTCAGTGATTTTGCTTTATATCTCAACACTGAATGGGTATATGATCATTTTTCTTTCACATTATGAGTAAGTATCACTAGACCTTTGACCCTGCAATACTTATAGGTCAGTGTGACCTTTTTTCACGGTTCAGTGATTTTGCCTTGTGTCTTGGCACTCAGTTGGTATATGAACACACTTCTTTCACAATATGAGTGAGACCTTTAAATCTTAGGTAGTTATAGTTAACTTTCATGGTTCAGTGATTTTGCCTTATTGCATCAAGGCAAAAAGATGTATGAGCATAATGCTTTGGGTTACTGGTCGGGTTTGGCCTTATGTTTGACAAAGGTCAGAAGCAGTCGAGCACGCTGTCCTGCGACAGCTCTTATTTTGAAAAGTAATTAATTGAGTCCTCTGTCAAACCACCCATCATTATTATTCATTTTTATATAGACCATTCAAACCAGCACGTTAGCTAACGGTCAGTGATGGTTAGACAACAAGGGGTTTAGACAAACAAACCAACACATGCTTTTTACAGGTAAATATAGGTGCAAAAACACAATGTTTGTCTAAGGAAATAGGGGTGGGCGTGGTTATACCTTGCTGGCGGAGGAGTCAATTGAATTACAATTACATTGACATTTGTTCCATTAAATAACAGTTACAAACGTTAGACTGAAAAGATGTTTTTAAGAAGTAGAGATAAAATTTCACTGCTGATTTTTAGTACTCGTGCTCAACGTACCGTATATGTGCCATAACTTGCATAGGTTTCGTTAGTGCATAATTGTTTGTGCCAACAAGTGTAAATCAGTTTGAGCTTGATTGTAATATTACTAGTTAATAGTGTTGTTAGTAAATACCCAGAAAGCAGTTTGTTACCTCCTGACATGACTGAAAAATTGTTGATATAGCCACAAAACAAATGAGCCGCCTCATGAGAAAACCAACAATCTGCATATGCGAAAACAAAGGCGCAGATCAGCTTCGCGGTAACCGCGAAGCTGATCAGCGCCTTTGTTTTCGCTACACGGATAGTACAATTCCTCATCTACTTAAATCCGAAATTTCAAGCTTCTAGCTTTTTTCTGTGCTTTTACAGCTCGGTTTGTGCCGGACCTGTTCGGAAACCACATTGTTGGTTTTCCCACGAGGTGGCTCAAATGTCATATGAGTGTACCATTAGAAACCATGTCTTCAGTATTTCCATCCAGGTTTAACACAAACGGAGACATACAGCCACATAAGATGGCTGAAAGCTTTTGTTTAAGTTTAGGATTTATTTAGGATGTTTTTTCTTGTGTTCATGAATTGTTGCTTTGTCATTTATGCACATGCATTCCAACTTGAGAAAACTATTATTTTCTTCAATATAGGGATCAAACATGATTTTCCATTCATTAACATTCGCTAGGTCCCGAGGGACCTAGCGAGTGTTAATGAATGACAAAATCATATTTGATCACTATTATTGCATAAATTCTGCAGAAACGAAAGAAATAAATGACAGAAACGAAAGAAATATGATGCACTATATTTTGCAGCCTCATCACATTTCCATACGCATAAAAGCTTTCGTTTTTATGCTCGATCTGGGTGGACTTCAGTTTCTCATTATTAGCACGTGCTTTGCGTGGCGCCCGGTAACTAGCATATGTAAAAGCCATGTATTAACAGCACGTGTGCGTGTGAATTGCAATATTAAAGCATGGCTTTCTCTTCATTAATAAACGGCTGTTAATATCGTGTGACACGGGTATTTATGCAATAATATGTTTTAACCCATGCTGCCTTTACAATGATAAAGCCAATTTATGGGGTTGCTTCCAAGTTTGACTCTGTTACACAGAGCTCAATATTTGAGCCTCCTCGTGGGAAAACCAACAATGTGGTTTCCATACAGATCGGACACAAACTGAGCTGCACAAGCGCAGAAGATGGCTAGAGGCTGGAAATTTGTATTTAGGAAGTAGAGGGATTGTACTATCTGTGTAGCGAAAACAAAGGTGCTGATCAGCTGTGCAGTTACTGCTGATCTGTGGCTTTGTTTTCGCATATGCAAATTGTTGGTTTTCGCATGGGGTGGCTCAAATGACAGAAGATGCCTAGGGCTAGTAGTCTTGGACCAATATAGAAAAGGGGCTCTACTATCTATGGAGTGAAAACAAAGAAGCTTGTGTCTGTGTGTTGCTAGAAGATCGTCTTTATGACTGTGCATAAAGCATGTTTTCTCATGCCATGATTTAAATGTGGAAAAGGATAATCAGTGATTAGGAGCTGACAAATGAGCTGCATCACGAGAAAACCAGCAGTGTGGTTTCGGAACAGGTCCGACACAAACCGAGCTGTACAAGCACAGAAGATGGCTAAAGACTGGAAATTTTGGATTTAGAAAGTAGGGGAATTGAACTATCCATGTAGTGAAAATAGAGGCACTGATCAGCTTGGCAGTTACTGCGAAGCTGATCTGCGCCTTTGTATTCATATATGCAGAATGTTGGTTTGCTCATGGCATGGCTTAAATGATGGCAAAAGATGGTTTAAAACTTGAATCAGTAACACTAAAATGCCAACAGAGGATGCTATTAAAGAAATTAAACAATTGAAAAGATTTACTATACAAATCTAGGTACATGTTCCTGCATACATTGAATGAAAAAATAATCTTTTATGTTTCCATATGAGCACCAACAATTTACATATGCGAGAACACAAAGGCGCAGACCAGCTTTGCGGTAACCGCGAAGCTGATCAGCGCCTTTGTTTTCGCTTCATGGATGGTGCAATTCCTCTACTTTCTAAATCCAAAATTTCCAGTCTGCTCTAGTCTTCTGTGCTTGTATAGCTCAGTGTGTCGGACCTGATTGGAATCCCAAACTGTTGGTTTTCTCATGCATATGCTCTAATATAATTCTCTTATATAATTATTATATTAGACAGTTTCAAGTGAAGGAATGCTAAATTCTGACTGTTTGATCCTTGTGGTTTACATGTTTTATGATAAAATTCTACTGTGCCAACGGTGCTATGATTAGAATCTAGTATGTTTAAATGTATCTACATGTATGTTTTATCAAAGAAAGCATTTATTTACATATGAGGTAGGTTCTCATGTATTTCTAGTCTTCATAGGGGCCATAGGATTAAGTGTGTTTTTGTTTTGTCACTTTTAATGTATTTATTTTTAATAAATATTTACAGGCTTATATTAGTGAACTGTAGCAGGTGTGTATACGGTAATTGTTTACATTTCGTAGTGGTTAAGTTTATCGCCCAGCTAACTCAGAGGCCATGGCATCAGGAAAACATGCCCTTGAAATGTATACCCCACTTTTATATAGCGAAAATGGGGTTTGCAGGGGTACACCTATTTTTTCTTATTTTTACGCCAAAACATGGATTGTTGGTACTTGTTAGAACCCCCTCATCGAGGCGGTTCTAACGTGTACCTACAATCTATGTTTTGAGCAAAAATATGAAAAATATCAAAAATTTTATACTGAAATTTTCAATTTTTATAGTTCAAAAAGTCTCTGTATATTGCATGGGCAAGTTTTCAAGAAGGACGCCATGTTTATACTGAGTTTCTGTCTCGATATGACATAAGATGTTAGATTGACATAAAGCCCTAACACAACATATGTGCATGTATGGAGTTATAACTGTGCATATTGTGTTTAAATATGTGTGTTGCAGGCAAATGTTATTTACCAACAGCAAAAGAAATGAGCCGCCTCATGGGAAAACCAACAATCTGCATAGGCGAAAACAAAGACGCAGATCAGCTTCGCGGTAACCGCGAAGCTGATCAGCGCCTTTGTTTTCGCTACTCGGATAGTACAATTCCTCTTCTACTTAAATCCGAAATTTCAAGCTTCTAGCTCTTTTCTGTTTCTGTGCAGGCCGGTTTGTGTCAGACCTGTTCGGAAACATTGTTGGTTTTCCCACGAGGCAGCTCAAATGGGTTTTGGGATATACTGGTAATTATGGCATTATGATTATATATAAAAAATAAATTTTATACACCAGTCTTGGAAGTTATTTATTCATTGCCCCTTTTGTCACAAGTAAAGATTCCTAATGAAGACATTGACTTAACCATCAGGATAACATTTATATACCCCCTAAAACCCACTTTTATATAGTAAAACTGGGGTGGCAGGGGTTTACCTATTATTCTTATTTTTGCTCCAATACATACATTGTGGGTACATGTTAGAACCGAGGCATTTATAAAGTGTACCCTAATCTATGTTTTGAGCAAAAATACTTCCAGTTGCCGTAACAGAACAGCAAGTTAGTTGGCCAGGAAACTGTTGACATCCAAATTAAACATATTTATTAGCTCACCTGAGCCGAAGGCTCACAAGGTGAGCTTATAGGATGGCCATGCTCCGTCGTCCGTCGTCGTCGTGGTCCGTCCACAATTTCAAAGATCTTCTTCTCTGAAACCGCTTGGCCAATCAAAGCCAAACTTCTTAGGAAGGGGGAACGAAAGTTTGTATAAATGGTCCAGGTCACATGACCAAGATGGCCGCCATGGCTATAAATAGCAAAAACCTTTAAAAATCTTCTTCTCCAGAACCAGTGGGCCGATTTCCACGAAACTTGGTATGTAGCATCGGGGACTTTGGCCCATCATAGTTTATATAAATCATGACCCTAGGATGACCTTGACCTATTTTACGGCAAGGTCAACTTAGGTCGCCAATGCATTTGAATGGGAAAAAAAGGTTAAATGCTATTTAATGGGTAAAACTTACTGGGAATAGGCAATTGGACAGAAGATTAATGTTAATGGAAAATTTTAGCCCCTGGGGGGTTGTCTGCCCCTGCCCCGGGGCTATATACATGTATATTTTCATAATTATGAAACATCTTCTCCCCTGAAACCGCTTGGCCTATCAAAGCCAAACTTCATATGGAGCATCCTTGGGAAGGGGGAAAGAAAGTTTATATAAATGGTCAAGGTCACATGACCAAGATGGCTGCCATGGCTATAAATAGAAAAAAAACTTTAAAAATCTTCTTCTCCAGAACCAGAAGGCCAATGATTTTGAAACTTGGTGTGAAGCATCAGTGACTGGAGCTCTACAAAGTATATATAAATCATGACCCTGGGATGACCTTGACCTTTTTTATGGCAAGGTCAATATAGGCTGCTCATGCATTTGAATGGGGAAAAGTGTTAAAATGTCATTTGTAGGGAGAAACTTGCATTAAATGGGCAAATGGACTTAAGATTGATGGTTCTGAAAAAATTTGGACCCCAGGGGGTATATTACAGTGATATTCAAAGATCTTCTTCTCTGAAACCACTTGGCCAATCAAAGCCAAACTTTATGTGGAAGAGTGAATGAAAGTTTATATGCTTCTTATGAAGAGTGAATGAAAGTTTGTATAAATGGTCAAGGTCACATGACCAAGATGGCCGCCATGGCTATAAATAGCAAAAACCTTTAAAAATCTTCTTCTTCAGAACCAAAAGGCCTATGATTTTGAAACTTGGCATGAAGCATCAGGCAATGGAGCTCTACAAAGTTTTATAAATCATGACCCTGGGATGACCTTGACTTATTTCACGGCAAGGTCAACTTAGGCCGCCCATGCACTTGAATACGAAAAAATAGGAAAATGTCATTTAATGGCAAAAAACTTGCTAGAAATGAGCAAATGGACAGAAGATTTATGTTTATGAAAATATTTTGGGCCCAGAGGGTTGTCTGCCCCTGCCCTGGGGCTATATACATGTGTATGACCATAATATTGCAACATCTTCTCTGAAACCGCTTGGCTAATCAAAGACAAACTTTATATGGAACATTCTTAGGAAGAGTGAATGAAAGTTTGTATAAATGGTCAAGGTCACATAACCAAGATGGCCGCCATGGCTATTAATAGCAAAAACCTTTAAAAATCTTCTCCAGTACTAGATGGCCTATGATTTTGAAACTTGGCATGAAGCATCAAGCAATGGAGCTCTTCAAAGTTTATATTAATCATGACCCTGGGATGACCTTGACCTTTTTATGGCAAGGTCAACTTAGGTTGCCTAAGCATTTGAATGGGGAAAATTGTTATAATGTCATTTGAAGGGCAAAACGTGCAGTAAATTTGCAAATGACTGAATCTTTATGATTTATTAAAGAAATTGACTCCAGAGGTTGCCCTGACCATGCCCTGGGGTTATATACATGTATATTACCATTCTAGTCAAACAAAGTTATTGGTATATATCTCAGATCTCAGGTGAGCGTTTACAGGACCATTGGTCCTCTTGTTTTCTTTACTGACACTAATCGTAATTACGGTATGGTTTGTATTAAATTTAATAAAATCTTAGTAATGTCTGGTAAATGTTGCAAAATGTTTGTCTCTCTGACCACTTTTTTTCGTAAGTGAAAGTGAATCCTTGTAAATGTATTCCTGTAATGCCTTGAATCCATTTAATCATTGTCATTTATACTTGCAGAATATTATACAGTACATGTATTATACAATAGAATTTCACTGTCTGTGGTAACATCTTTCACATATTACTTCATTTTCTTTATACTGAGTGTTTTTACATGAAAACTGACAAACAAATATCATTGTGACAGGTTTAATGTAGAAACATTGGGTACAGATGCTATCTAACCAACTATTATTTGTTTCACCAATATATCCACAAGTGCTTGTGCACATATCTGTAGCACACAGTTCACACAAACTGGCACTGGCCTTGTCCTGTAGATTTTTGCAGGCATCCATGCAGATATCAACTGAATAAGCATCGGATTCTCTAGGAATGGCCAGAAGTGCAGCAATGTAAAGGAAAATTTTCAACATAATGAAGCTGTAAGTAAAAGAAAATGCAAAAGATAAGATGGCATTTGTGATTTGTGGGAAAAGCATATGTCTGTTCTTCTTTCAGTTTTAATTCTGGCTCATTATTTTTTCTATTAGAACTCATTATTGAACAAAGTAAACTAACATGTAAAAATGTAAAATTCCTCAAAGACAGGTACGCTAATTATACCTCTGTGGCATTATCAGGTTTTGCTGAGGTTGAAAAAGCAATTAACCCCATTGAACTCTCTGTTGATTGGCCAAAAGCGTATGCTTTTTAGCATAAGGATAGAGCAAGTTCTATTCCGTATGCTTAAGAGTGGAATATAAAAATCCATACAAAGTTAAGCTATCATCAGGAAACCATGTCCATGTAATGTATACCCCCTTATACCCCACTCTTATGTAGCAAAACTAGGGTACGCAGGGGTACACCTATTTTTCTTATTTTGGCTCTAAAACATAGATTGTGGGTACTGGTTAGAACCGCCTTGGCGAGGCGGTTCTAACATGTACCCACAATCTATGTTTTGAGCAAAAATAAGAAAAATATCAAAAATTTTCAACTGAAAATTTTCAATTTTTAAAGCTAAAAAAATCTCTGTTTATTGCATGGGCAAGTTTTCGCAATGTGTAGCACACAGTTCACACAAACTGGCACTCGCTTTGTCCTGTAGATTTTTGCAGGCATCCATGCAGATATTAACTGAATAAGCATCTGATTCTCTAGGAGTGAACAGAAGTGCAGCAACCAACAGGAATAGATGCATCATTCTAACACTAATTAAAAAAAAAAAAAGATAGCATTCATTTAATGAGGAGGATACATGTGAGCCGCGAGGCGAGAAAACCGGTCTTCGGGGTTTCTGACCACGTCCGACACAAACCGGCCTGTACAGTCACAGAAGCAGGCTAGAAACTTGAAATTTTGGATTTAGAAAGAAGAGAAAACGTACTATCCACATGTAGCAAAAACAAAGGCGCTGATCAGCTTCGCAGTTACTGTGAGGCTGATCTGCACCTTTGTTTTCACCTATGTAGATTGTTGGTTTTCTCATGCGGCGGCCACCCTCTCTAAATAAATACATTCACTTCACATCTAAGACCTGAAATTGCACAGACAGTATCATGAGACCGTTTCCTGGTAATATACATCAGGAAAACATGTCCGTGCAATGTATACCCCCTTAAACCCCACTTTTATATAGTAAAACTGGGGTATACAGGGGTATACCTATTTTTCTTATTTTTGCTCCAAAACATAGATTGTGGGTACTCGTTAAGACCGCCTCAGCAAGGCGGTTCTAACGTGTACCCACTATCTTTGTTTTGAGCAAAAATAAGAAAAATAACAAAATTTTCAATTTTTTCTTCTTAAAAAATCTTTGCATATTGCATGGACAAATTTTCGTAATGCAATGGGCAATGTGTATTTTATGGACTGACGTCATCGATTGGAGTCTTAGGATGGAGTCATGGACTAGAGTACTGGAGTGGATTCTTGGATTGGAACGTACCCTGGAGGGAAATTTTAGAGTGGAACAGAATTTTTTTTTTTTTTTTTTTTTTTTTTTTTTTTTTTTTTTTTTTTGGATTCAGTTTTACGTCCCTTTCAAGCTTTTTCACTCATATCGAGACGAATCAATCGGTAGGTGGGGCGAAAACCGGAGTACCCGGGGAAAACCACCTGACACACCCGCAAGCAGAACATGGCTTGTCCGAGGGCTTGTCTCACATATGAATTCGTGCCTAGTACGAGGCGCGAACCCACATCGGTGATATCATCGAATGATCAAGAGCACTGAAGTCAGCGACCTTAACCACTCGGCCACGGGGGCCACCGGAACAGAAATTTCAATGCAGATATAATTCAAAGACATTTCCTGATGTGGGTGTAAATGTCTAAGCATATCATCCCCTGTTGAAACGGTTTGACTGATCTTAGTTTAGGATATACTCCCCGGAGATATACCAAAAATATTTTTTGTACTTTATTAAGTATTAACTGGCTTGCTTTATTTGAGTTTTCTATTCCACTCCAAAATTTCCCTCAAAGGTTCCACTCCAATTATCCACTCCAATACACCAACCCATGACTCCTAGCCTGGGTCCAGTCGTCAATATATATTTTTCGTTTTTTTTCCTACATTGTTTTAATACTTTTCCGACAAAGAGATCATAATAAAAAAAAATCACATCAAAGAAATCGGTAGCCGTTATTGACTTCGGTAGATATTGACATTTTTGACCAAGATACGGAAAAATAAAAAAGAGAAAAAATGATCAGACTGGAACCCAGGCTACATGACTCCACTCCAAGACTCCAATCCATGACTCCAATCCATAAAATACACGGTGCCATACAATGATTTTGGGCTTTCAATCTTTTTAACTTATGTTTATGCTCCTGGCCAAAACATGTCCGTGTAATGTATACCCCTAATACCCCACTTTTATATAGCAAAACTGGGGTTTTGCGGTGGTTTTTCTCGGGGTTCTCCCATTTTCGCCCCACCTACTGATTGGCCCGTCTCATGAGCTGAAATAATCTTGAAAGGGACGTAAAACTGACTTAAAAAAAAAAAAAAAAAAAAAAAAATGGGGTTTGCAGGGGTTTACCTTGTTTTTCTTATTTTTGCTCCAAAACATGGATTGTGTGTACTCGTTAGAACCGCATCGGCGAGGCGGTTCTGCGGTTCTAACGTGTACCCACAATCAATAATTTTAGCAAAAATGTTCAAAATATCAAATTTTATCCAATGAAATTTTCAATTTTTCCACCAGAAAAAAATCTCTGTACATTGCATCGGCATGTTTTCGTAATGATTGTAATATTTTAGATGCTGCCACAAATATTTCGTATTTTGTTTTAAACTATGGTTACTTGAATTATTGCAAATACGCAACACACATAAATACATACAGTGCAAATGAGGATCTGAATAAGAGCCAATGGCTTATAGAGTTATTTCCTCTTCGCATTTTCACCCTTAAGGTGTTAAATATCTTGCACAGAACGATCTGTGACCCATTTAAATCAAGACATTCATCGGTACACATGCACCCGACATTCCTTTTGCCTCTAAATATTAATAAAAAGTGCAAAACTGGCAAACGTGCATGTGTTCGGTTCGTGGGACATAGCCTGTCATAGTATCCCATATACTACCAAGTGTTTCAGTGCAAGTCTATTCTCATTCATTTCTTCATTAAAATCTATGTTGTGGGTGCTCAGCAATGGTTTCTGGTAAGTACACAGCACATTTTTATGGAGATGTATCGAAAACATTTCCATTATCATAAGACACTCCCTTTATCTGAATAAACATCTGATTCTCTAGGAGTGAACAGAAGTGCAGCAACCAACAGGAAGAGATGCATCATTCTAACACTAATTAAAAAAAAAAACAAAAAAAAAACAAAAAAAAAAAAAAAAAAGAAAGAAAGAAAAGAAAGAAAGAAAAAGAAAAGAAAGAAAAACATGCCCATGAAATGTATACCCCCTTATACGCCACTTTTATACAGCAAAACTGGGGTATGCAGGGGTATACCTATTTTTCTTATTATAGATTGTGGATACTCGTTAGAACCACTTCGGCGCGAGGCGGTTCTAACGTGTACTCGCAATCTATGTTTTGAGCAAAAATAAGAAAAATATCAAACATTGTCTATTGAATTTTTAGAAGTTAGTATATCTGTATATCACATGGGCGTGTTTTCATAATGACATTTTGTTTCCGCTGCCTCCGACCAAGCTTGTCATGATCATAAATTTAAACGATAATGCATATATAACAGCGTCTGTTGACCAAACTAGGAACCCTACCTTTTTTGGTTATTCCTTGTGTACTTCAGACATGTAGAGTACTATACCTTAATGAACTTTAGGTCAGTTTACAGTTTCAGTTATCGTGGGTATCAAATTAACAAGAAACGAAGTTGGATAAAATTCGAACATGAATCATATGGCTGTATAAAATATCAAATTTTTAGTGGTTTAACTTAACACTTACAGTCAACATGGTATGTGTGTGCGCTAGAACGTATTCGTATTGAACGAGTAAAGCACACCATAGCTCCTGAAATTTTCAAGCATGTTTTTTCAAGCTCAAATTCCACTGGGTGCTTCCTTGGTTGGTTCCACTGGGTGCTTCCACTGGGTTCTTCCGATATAAAAATTATCATACCATAGGGAATTAAACTGACGGATATAGCCAATGCACTTTCTAGACGAGATACATGTATGTATGTGCCTAGCACTTTCTGCGTGAGATATATGTACCTAAGGGTCAGGAAAACGAATTAATCTTTTCAAACATTGAGTTGCCTTAAATATACGATAAGTGTTTAAGCGGTCCATTTCCCCCAAATGGGGTCTTCGAAATCAAAGAACCGAAAAAATAGCTTAATAATGGCGATTTCAAAGTTGTTGGATCTCTCTTCTATGCACACTACCCTATATGTTTCAATATAATCATTCTTTTATTCGAACAATATTGAGAAGTTCTACAAAGTGCGAACCTGAATGTATACAAGAAAAAGTTTGAATCTACAACTATGGATTTGACATAATTATAAATTCTGCCTTTACCCGCCTTTTCAATGACAGGGTGTAGGGTTGTAAATGACTCGTCAAATTTTGTAATTCGCTTCAAGTTGCAAATGTTTGTGAGTTTATTTTTTATCATTATGAAAACATGCCCATGCAATATACAGATTTTTTTTTCAGGTGTAAAAAATGAAAAAAGCACCAGAAAAAAAGTTGATATTTTTCTTATTTTTGCTCAAAACATAGATTGTGGGTACACGTTAGAACCGCCTCGCTGAGGCGGTTAATTCTAACGAGTACCCACAATCCATGTTTTGGAGCAAAAATAAGAAAAATAGGTATACCCCCGCATACCCCAGTTTTGCTATATAAAAGTGGGGTTCAAGGGGTATACATTACACGGACTTGTTTTCCTGATGTCCAAAAGAATCTGCTTCACATAATAATTAACTTACGTTAGTTTGATAACAAATTTGTATTCAGGACAGATATATATGAAAGGAATGAAAATCAAATTTAAAAAATTCAAATTTTAAAGCGTGTTGTTCAGAGGTCTCATTCGGAAGCCTGCAGCTCGAAAAAATGCACACTACCCTATAGTTTTGTTATTAAATATCGTGTTTTATATTTTTGAAGCCAAAAACAGCTGTTAAAAATTGGATACTTTTTCATTGGCAGCGAAAATCCCTAAAGCAGAGACATATACATTATATGTCTCTGACTGAAGATGTTTTTGAGTGAATTTTTATCCTTTTTTTATTTGCTGCACATTTAGCGACAGACCTGCCTATGGACACCTCTTGACAATTTTGCCAAGTAACGATAATTCAGTTGTATTTGGGTCTTGTGTATGATCCCGATTCATGCTATAGGACGCACCATAGGCAACATGGACTCCGTATCAGTAAATAAAAATAAAACTGAGATCCTTTAAGAGCAGTGAACATATTAATTAATGAGAAGGGGGTGGGCCATACCGCGGTTTCGGCTACTTAAGCCTCTTCAGTCACGGTGACCCTATAGATTTGGCAACATGGAGCCAAAGATGATTTTTGTAATTTTGCATCTTTCAACAGGGTAGTCGATATAAAGACTAGTATATTCCAAATGGGGCCAAATATATTAAACGTTGGCTAGAAAATGATTCTAAACCCATAATAATTTTCTGATTTCTCAGACTCCAAAGGACCAAAAGGAAAATATAATCTGCACTATGGATGATACAGACCGGGGTAGCCCTGCTATTTAGCAGTGTGATCACGGTCTGTAATGCCTGTTTTATCCACCTAAGGAATTCATAGTTTCAATATGTGCTGTTTAAATGAACATTTTCATGGTATCACATGTACAGCTGAAAAAATACAGTCGTGTGTCCGTAATATACTATACTATATCCATGTCCATCAATTGTTCTAATTTGTTCTATTTGTTTACATGTATGTTTAACTCACATACCCTCGGTTAGGGGGTCTTGAATAAAAAATTTTGACTTTTTTTTTTACTTTTGTACGGGGGTATTTTTGGGGCCGCCACACGGCACAACGCCAGCTGCAGTAATAGCAGATAAAAATAAAATTGAGGTCCTTTATGAGCAGTGAACATATTAATGAGAAGGGGGATGGGCCTCTACCATATGGGGACTACCATGGACTCCGTATCAGTAATCCCGGATTTTCCACAACGATACCGGAATTTATCCATTAGGGGAGACAATTTCACTTCCGGGAAAATCTGGCGGCCGTCTTAAAAATGACAAACAAGACGATTTCTCCTTTTAATGGCATTGAAGGACAGCACATCACAATTGTAGTAAGCTAATAATTGCAAAACACAACTTGCACATTTTAGTGCGTGTCGCAAGCAGCGTAAATAATCAAATCTTAACGATTTGTCAGATTACAAGATTCGAACCCATAAGGTTCGGCCTCAAAACAGAGTAACCAATAAGGCTTGAGATTAATCTGTTACAATTCATAAACTTTTAAAAAGATAAAGTGCAAGGTGAGATAAAAATGGTTTGTGTCTGGCCTGGGGGTCTCTGAACTTAGACTGAAGTCAGAAGACTGTTTTTCTCTAGACTCGCCTTCAGCTGTTATTTACAATCTCCATGCATGTTTACACAAAAGCATTCCAAATATGTCATACAGCCTCAGTGCCAAGCGTGTACTAACCAGTCAAAAATAGTTTTACTTTACACATCAAATTTTGAAACCCGAAATTCACTGTCTGACTGTGTAAAACTAAATCCCGCTCACCCTCACTTCGCATACTGTTCACCTGTTCACAGAGATATTAAATTTTCTCTCCAGGTGATGTTCCATAAGAAAAGTATCTGATTTCCTGCTTTAAATCCATAATTTCTGGAGATTTACACATTTGCTCCCACTTTTGGAGAGCAACGCTAAGCCAATCAAAAAGAAGCTCTCCATGCTCACGTGACAAAGCGCGCGCCGTGACGTCAAGGCACCTCCGTGATGTCAACTAGGTCGAGTTCGGATGCACTCCCAATGTGTAAACCATGTGTAATCCTGTTTTATTCAATTGGAAATTGTTTGATCAAATAGAACCATCAAGGTCCGCAACGGAACTTAGTGGAGTGAGGTTTCACAACTAGTTTTTCTCATGATGCATCTCATTTCTACTACAGGTGATTGGTGATGAGGGGACCAGTAAACATGAGTTATCAAAGTCTCTCGCAGATATGGTGATGCCTTACAGAGTTCATGTGTAGGTCTGGTTTGTCATTAATATTATGAAAATGTTCATTTGTAATATGCAGATTTTTCCTAAGCCATTAAAATTTTCAATTGAAAAAGTTTGATATTTTTCTTATTTTTTGCTCAAAACATAGATTTTGACAATCATTTTGGTGAGGTGGTTCTAACTTGTACCAACAATCTATGTATAAGAGCAAAAATAGTTGTGCCCAAGTTTACTCCAGTTGTACTATATAAAAGTGGGTTGTAAGGGTGTATACATTACACGGTCATGTTTTCTTGATGTGGTAGATAATTGTAATTGCTCATTATCAGAATAATTTACTGGTGAAACGTCAAAATGACAATATCTTGAAAATTTATGTTATTCCACCATTTACTCAGTTTGATATTTTAATGGCTTCCATTTTAAGCTCTCAATACAAAGTACAAAATATATGTATACTTAATTTGTTGCTATACAAAATAATATTTTTAAAATAATATTTTTAACGATTTATAGACTTTTATTATCTGTTAACAGACTGTATATTTTACCAGGCACACATGTAACAGTTTACCTGTACCTGATGGCAGTCATCTCTACAATGTCAGAGTGGATTTCCTCTGTTTTGTTGTTCACCAGGCTAACAAGAGCAGGTAACTCCTTTACACTTTGTGTACAGAACTGTCGGAAATGGTATAGACTTCAATGTTCGGTGGCCGAGTGGTTAAGAGCGCTGATATTTTATAACTGCACTTAACCATTCGTTCATCTCACCGCTGTGTCTGGTGTGGGTTCGAGCCCCACATGGGGCACATGTGAGACAAGCCAAGTTCTGCTTACGAGTGTGCCAGGTGGTTTCCCATTTTTGCTCCACCTACCGATTGGTCTGTCTCATATGAGCTGAAATAATCTTGAGAGGGACATTAAACTGAATCAAAGGAGCCTCCGTGATGCAGTGGTTATGTCACTCACCTTGTAAACCAGGGGTCGCAGGTTCGATCTCAGGCTTTTCCAGTCCGTCGGATGGGACTATAAACCGAGGTCTCGTCCCCAACTCTCCATATGACCTTAGCTGTTGGTGGGACGTTAAACCCCAATCAACCAACCAAACAAGTTTTCATGTTTACAAGTTTGTTTTTTTTTTTTCATGTTGCTCCTAATCAACATATGTCATGCTTTAGTGCCAATTCAAAGTTAAAATGAATAAACAGTCTTTATTTAAAACAGTGATGTTTTGTAATGTTTTCCTTCACACCTGGTGTCTATGTAGGTACTATGTTGCATCAATTCCTGGTCCCTCTATTCTTACTTTGTAAAGCTACATAACATTTTTAGCTCGCCTGCACGAAGTGCACAGAGCTATTGTTGTCACATCGGTTGTCTCCAATTACGTGTACGTCCGCGTCCGCGTCACACTTTCGGTTAAAGTTTTTAAAATTGTTAGCTCGCCTGTACGAAGTGCATAGAGCTATTGTAGTCATCTCGGTCGTCCGCGTTTACGTTTACGTCCGCGTCCCACTTTCGGTTAAAGTTTTTTAGAAGTCTATATCTCTTGACCATGTTGATGGATCAAGTTGATACTTTGCATGTGGATAGATATTGATCTGAAGATCATGACCTACCCTGGGTGACCTTGAGGTCTTAGAAATTTTGTGTTTAAGTTTTTGGTTAAAGTTTTTGTAAGTCAATATCTCTTCACCATATTGATGGATTGAGTTGATACTTTGCATGTTGCTAGATATTGGTCTGAAGTTTTACGCAGTACCATCATGACCCAACCTGGGTGACCTTGAGGTCAAGGTCACGGACTTAGAAATTTTGTGTTTAAGTTTTTGGTTAAAGTTTTTGTAAGTCTATATCTCTTGATCATATTGATGGATCGAGTTGATACTTTGCATGTTGGTAGATATTGGTCTGAAGTTTTATGCAGTACCATCATGACCTACCCTGGGTGACCCTGAGGTCAAGGTCACAGACTTAGAAATTTTATGTTAAATTTTTTGGTTAAAGTCTAAATCTCTTGAACATGTTAAAGGATAAAGTTGATACTTGCATGTTGATAGATATTGGTCTCAGGTTTGATGCTGTACATCACAACTCACCTGGATGACCTCGAGGTCAGTGTCACGGACTAGGAAGTTTTGTGTTTAAGTTTTGGTTAGTGTTTTTATAAGTCTATATCTCTTGAACATGTAGATTTATCAAGTTGATACTTTGTATTGGTCTGAAGTTTTATGTTGTACCATGATGACCCACCTGAGTGACCTTGAGGTCAAGGTCATGGGTCATAGATTTTAACAGATGTAGTGTCAAAGCACAAGTCAGGCGAGCTACGCTGTCCTGCGACAGCTCTTATTATATCTTGATAGTCACTGACCAGAAATCATTCATATTTGGAACATTGCTGCATATGAGGATCCTCTGTGATTTAGTGTGAAGGGACCTGTGGGGTCGTGCCTGGGGGCGGGGCTAGAGGTCAATATCTAGAACACCTTTGTACAATGCTCAGATGCTGTGTTAGTTTCTCATCAACTGTAAAGCCTAGAACTGTTAAACCTTGCATAAGGCTTCTCCTTGATGTCCCGACTCGGCACCCACATTGACCTACTGACCTTGACCTATATTTCATGCTCTAGTGACTTTGTCATTTTTGAAGCCAACCCTTAATATCTCATCAACTATAAAGTCTACAACCATCAAACCTTGCATATGGCTTCTCCTCGATGTCCCGACTCGGCACCCACATTGACCTACTGACCTTGACCTATATTTCATGCTCCAGTGACTTTGTCATTTTTTAAGCCAACCCTTAATATCTCATCAACCATAAAGCCTACAACCATCAAACCTTGCATATGGCTTCTCCTCAATGTCCCGACTTTGAACCCACATTGATCTAGTGACCTTGACCTATATTTCGTGCTCAAGTGACTTTGTCATTTTTGAAGCCAACTCTTAATATCTCATCAACTATAAAGCCTACAACCATCAGACCTTACATATGACTTCTCTTTGATGTCCCGACTCGGCACCCACATTCACCTAGTGACCTTGACCTATATTTCATGCTCTAGTGACTTTGTCATTTTTGAAGCCAACTCTTAATATCCCATCAACTATAAAGCCTACAACCATCAAACCTTGCATATGACTTCTCCTCGATGTCCCGACTCGGCACCCATATACACCTAGTGACCTTGACCTATATTTCATGCTCTAGTGACTTTGTCATTTTTGAAGCCAACCCTTAATATCTCATCAACTATAAAGTCTACAACCATCAAACCTTGCATATGGCTTCTCCTTGATGTCCCGACTTTGAACCCACATTGATCTAGTGACCTTGACCTATATTTCGTGCTCTGGTGACTTTGTCATTTTTGAAGCCAACTCTTAATATCTCATCAACTATAAAGCCTACAACCATCAAACCTTGCATATGACTTCTCCTCGATGTCCCGACTCGGCACCCACATTCACCTAGTGACCTTGACCTATATTTCATGCTCTAGTGACTTTATCATTTTTGAAGCCAACCCTTAATATCTCATCAACTATAAAGTCTACAACCATCAAACCTTGCATATGGCTTCTCCTCGATGTCCCGACTCGGCACCCACATTGACCTACTGACCGTGACCTATATTTCGTGCGCTAGTGTCTTTGTCATTTTTAAAGCCAACCCTTAATATCTCATCAACTTTAAAGCCTACAACCATCAAACTTGCATATGGCTTCTCTTCGATGTCCCGACTCGGCACCGACATTGACCTAGTAACCTTGACCTATATTTCACGCTCCAGTGACTTTGTGATCAATGTGTTCATTGTTAGCTTATTTATGCAAATAGCTTCCTATACAAAATACATCTACAGGCAAGGTCAAGGTCACGGGTCATAGCTCTTATTAAAATTAGGTATAAAAATTTGTACATGTTTTGGCAATGTCACCATTGATGACAATGGAAAAATGGCTTTTTTTTTTAAATTTACTAAAAACTAACTATTGCTTGTTGAAAGTGCAGTCGAAATTCCATAAAAATTGTACATTTTTTACGTCTTTCATTTACCTTTGTAACAAAATATCTGTTTCTGTGGACATCAAAGATAGATAGCATTATACATGTAAATTGTAATGGTGGTGACATGTATAAACTCAAGTCAAGCCACCAAGTTTAATAGAGCCGCGTCATGAGGAAACCGGATTTTTGTCTATGCAAAAACAAAGCCGCAGATCAGCTTCGCAGTAACTGCGAAGCTGTTCAGCGCCTTTGTTTTCGCTACACAGCTAATTCAATTCCTCTACTTTCTGAATCCAAAATTTCCAGCTCCTAGCCATCTTCTGTGACTGCACAGACCGGTTTATGTCGGACCTGTTCGAAAACCACATGGTTGGTTTTCTCAAGAGGTGGCTCACATGATGTATTTCTTCTCTCTTATATTGCAGTTTGACGACAGTACAGGAGAGTCTTTCTCAGGTTGATGTGTCCTATTATCTGGGAAGATCAGCAATAATAGTGAATACAAAAGGTAAAACCTGGTCACGAGGTTGTAAAACTTTTTTTCATGTTCAACTTAGCTGAGCACGAAATTTCACTTCTTTTTCGAATATGTAACTTGCAAAAATAAGTGGAACATAGAGACCTAGATCACAAAAGCCAGTCATTTATCCTGAGATTTAATGCCATAAATCGTGACCAGGATAAATTTAAGTCTGAGCTGAAAAAAATGTATACCCCTATAAACACCAGTTTTACTATATTATTCCTCACCAGCTAAAATGCCATAAATCGTGACCAGGATAAATTTAAGTCTGAGCTGAAAAAAATGTATACCCCTATAAACACCAGTTTTACTATATTATACCTCACCAGTTTTCCTATAATATGAAAGTGGGGTGCAAGGGGTTTACCTGACACGGACATGTTATCCTGATGAAAAGACAGGAGATATCCCAGCAGGCACATGACATCAAAATGACGTCAGATCGACGTGTCGATGCGACGTCATGACGTCGCATCGACGTTGATATGACGTCATTTTGACGTCATGTGCCCGCTGGGATGGTACTATCAACTGTACAGCTGTCCTGTGTCTTAGTTTTTGCGTATTCAAAAATCAGATTTTCTCATGATACAGCTTGGACATTCACTAAGATACACTAAGTTTATTATGTGGTCTTTTTAGGCGAACAGCATGATGAAAGTATCAACCCTAACACTGTGGATTGCCTCGGTCAGAAATATGGAATTCCAGTATTATTCTGCGATGTTGAGGTTTGAATATAATACTGTAAATTTGTAAATTTTCATAATAACTGTTACTTGGCAAATTTTCTCTTCTCAAATAATTATTATTAGCAAGTTTTTGAATTTGCAAGAGTCTAAAGCTTGTTGTAAGTCTTCTTTAGCCTGAACTTTGAATTTACAAGGTATTTTGTTGAATATTAGTAATACAATTGTGCAGATTTGTGCCTTCACCATTATGTTTATATATGTTTGTGTACACTCCTCTGTTAAATATGTTTCACTTGCTTGTTTTGTTGGCCATAAGCATGTTTGTATGTTTAGTTGCCAATAAAGTTTATTGTATAAAGTTTATTGTATTTATATGAAAATACGCCCATGTAATATACAGATTTTTTGCATTTGAAAACATTAAAAATTTCATCGAAAAAAAATTGATATTTTTGCCCAAAACATTGATTGTGGGTACATATTAGAACTGCCTCGCCACAATCTATATTTTGGACCCAAAATAAGAAAAAATGAATACCCCTACATACCCAGTTTTATTATATAAAAGTGGGGGTTTAATGGGGTATACATTTCATGGACATGTTTTCCTGTTGCATATAGAAAAGGTTTGCAAATAATTCACCTTTGTCTGCATTTCAGAATATCCCAGAAAAGACAGATTTATCAAGAAAAATAAAGACAATGGTAGAATTTGCCTGTGGACTGAAAAGAAATTTCTCTCCTTTACTCATATGATTGTGAAATGGGACAAATGAATATTAATTAATGAGTTCTAGTTTAAACATATGTGCCGTGACACGAGAAAACCGATCTTTGGGATTTCCGACCAGGTCTGACACAAACCGGCCCGTGTGGCCAGAGAAGATTGCTAGAAGCTTGAAACTTTAGATTTAAGAAGAAGAGGGATCATACTATCTGTGTAGTGAAAACAAAGGCGCTGATCAGCTGTGCAGTTACTGCACAGCTGATCTGCGTCTTTGTTTTCGCATGTGCAAAAATCTGGCTTTGTTTGTTCAATTAATTAAAGCATTTTGGTGTTCCCTTTTAAACAGTGAGTCCTTGAAAATAAATTAGAATGAATTACAACATTGTAAGCTTGGATGTGGACGTCTTGCACAGACTCACTACCCAGACCTGTATACTGACACACTGAGCAACCACATAAGAAAACCAACAATCTGCATATGTGAAAACAAAGACGGAGCAGTAACTGCACAGTTGATCAGCGCCTTTGTTTTTGTTACATGGATAGTACAATCCCTCTTCTTCTTAAAACCAAAGTTTCATGATTCTAGCATTCTTCGGGGACTGTACCAACTGGCTTGTGTCGGAACTGGTCGGAAACCTAGATTGTTGTTTTTTTCTCGCGAGGGCTCACACTGCGCAGTGCTCTCAAACCCACATCTCCTCTGAAGCCTAATGCAGGTAATCCCCCATCACAATGACGCTTCTGGAAAAGTTTGTTTGCCATCAGCCTGCTGCTCTCTTAAATATCCATGTTTTAAAAGTGATTCAAAGTGAGGACAGGTTCCATGTTCATAGGTTATAAAAATATTTCCATGCTCAACTCACATACGTATCAAATTTAAACTGCTCATAAATGCTATCATAAATGCTAAAATAGCCAAATTTAATTGAAATTTTGGGCTTAAACCATCAAAGCCAGTATTAAATTTATCCTACAAATAAATGTTAAAATGCCAACAACATTTTGTTTGAGCAGGATAATTTCTAGTCTCAGGTGTCTTGTTAAATGGTCTAATGTTTTGTGCCAGTATAAGAAAAATATTAGAAACTTTGACATGAAATGTGTCAGTTTAAGCTTCAAACTGGCCGTATGATACATAGTGTTAAGTAACTTACTGGCAGCCCCTGTCACTTGAGTTTGCCGTTTGATCATTTGTATTACATAAGAAGACCATGTGTTCTGAAGATCTGAGTTTCTTTTCATGTTGTCCACAAAGACATCTGGATTGATTGATCTGCTGATTTCAAGGACAGTTTCAAACTAAATGACCTTAAAAAACGGCAAACTCAAGTGAAATTTTTATCTTACTACTAGAAATTTGGCCATGTAGATACTGATAGGTAACTGCTAAACTTGAAAAAATCTGCTCTTGTCCCTTTCTTATTTCAAATGTGTGTTCTTCATATGCGTTGTATATGTTGTGCAAAAAAAAATTGAAAATGTGTTTTAAGCAAACAATTACAATGTTTTTATCAGAAGAGGTGACATTACCTAAATATAAAATTAATGCTGAATACAGTTTAAGAACACCTGGCACCTGGGACACTGTTTCAGTATTAAAATAGAATAAAAAGTTACCTGATTTTCACACCTAAATGCTCAAAGGCAAACTCAAGTGAAAGGGGCTGTAATTTTATCTTAACTTTACCTTGCCTTGCCTCACCTAACCTCACCTCACCTTACCTTACGTTACCTTACCAATACCTTGATATGGGGGAATGATGGTATTAGAATTTGATAAAAAAAAAAAAAAAGATCAGGTGACTACTAGTAATCTGCAATGCCCCAGTTTATATGTATTGAAAAGCTAACAGTCTGTTGGGCTTGATGTTACAGTTGCCATATATACAGCTTTTGTACATACATTCATATGACTATATCACAATATTTAGATAATAAATAATAAGATATAAAAGTTTGATCCTTTGGAAGCAGTGAAAACGTTCAAAGAGATGTAGTATGGGCCATATAGATACTTTATTTGTATGGACAAACCTGTTGAGTTTTATGCAGTACTGACCGGACACAATACTGGGTCAATCTTCATTATGCTACTTCACAATCGGACACAATATTTGGTCAATCTTCATTATATATTTCACAATCTTCATTATACTACTGTTTATTGTGCCTACCTCTCTGTCGTACTCGTTCCCTTTCGTTCCTGCTGAAATGGCTACCTTGTTGGGAAAGAGCTAGTCATTCTGCTCTTCGAGTGTGTTGTCGGAAAATGTTTAGTTGTGTTTTATGTATTTTCTTTCCCACCCGCTGTCTATGTTGGGACTTAATTGCATCGATTCCTGGTCCCTCTATCCTTACTGTAATACAATATATGTATTGTTTGAAAATAGCTATGTGATCCATTCATTTAAGTTCTTTTGGAATATTTGCATTTAAACTTTAGATTTACGTATTGAAATAACAATTTTAAGGAAAACCAATATGCTTCAAAGGTACATCAAATGGGCCACACCAAACAAAACTTACTTACAGGGGTTTCAGCTATCGGGCAAAGATCTTGCTGTAACTGGCGTTTTAAACTTTTTTTTTCTCACAGACATAAAGGTGAGCATATAGGATAGGCATGTTTCTGTCAACATGTTTAAATGAATTTTCATATTTCACATAATTGCGTTTTATACATGTAGAAGGGACTGAATAAGTGTTTTTGTTAGGGTACATACATTTTGTTTTCCCAGAAGAAACGTTTATGGAGTAGGGAACCTTCTATGTGGGTTCGTCCGTGATTACCATAAAGGGCTTTTGAAAGAAAAACATTTTTTATCCAGTTACCCCGAGAAAAAACATCTGGCACGCCTGCAAAGAGAACTTGGCTTGTCTCACATGTGCCCTGCGCAGTGTTCAAACCCGATGATTCAGGCTGTGAATGGGATCGGTGCACTCAGTTAACCACAGGAAAACCGCTCAAGTCGAAACTAAACTATAAAGTTCAGCCCCTGCAATCATTTGACCTCTTACCACTGTCAGTCTCCACTATAAGTGATCCAGTTCGATTCCAGCGACGAAACTTCCCCCCAGGAACACACTACTGAGAGCGGATGTTGAACATCCCGTCCCCCAGTCCTGTTCCCCTGGGGGCCATCCCGGGTTCACCGACTCCACTGCTCGCTCGCCCCAACGGACGAGATAGCGCGGCCGCTTTGGAGTAAGGATCCCCCGTTCTGACCCGGGTTCAGCGAACTCAGCCATTCCTCCGAACCAGTAATTCCAGTGTTGTTGGGCGTAACATAGCTGCCCCGAAGCAGGGGAGGGTCCGCAGACCCTCAGGGTCTGACCCAAAGAAAAGGGCCAGACCCCGCCTCCGTTATCTCAAGCTGTCGTCGAGCATTGAGGTTTCGAAGTAAGCGGCGAAGATGAGCACATACGGCCCCGAACTAGCCGAGACACGCCTCCTAAAAAGCTACGCATATACTGAGAATCGATATGCAATCGGTCGTATTTATACTGGGCCGGTTGCCATAATAAAGCATGGTTGTCGGTTATATACAAATCGCGGATTTGGCAAACTTGTATTGGGCATTCATTTCGCGTATCATGAAAAGCGCCGATCATATGCGATACCGCGCAAATATGGATATCGCCTTTGGTGCTGCATAGCAGGCTTGGATAGCGGCCGTTCTCGTACATGTACACTTTTAACACTGTCGTGTGTATATGCTGATCTACGTACTATGTTCAACCTGATATCCATAATACAGATTTTTTATCAATGTGCAAATTGCAAATACCTGATAAAACGAGAACCAGCTGGATCAAACAATGACATTGCCTATATTTAGTAAATCATGTCACACATATATCTACATGTATAGTCTCGTCCTGAGAGAACTTGTATATAGTATATATAAAATCCAGTTCCGACTCTAAACCACTCAAACTACTGAGCGTGTAGCCAGAGAAACAACAGGTTTATTAAGTTTTGGCTATATATTATTTTTGGAGAGCTGTCGGAAGACACAGGATGCTGGTAAGCGAGAAGTAGACAAGCAGGGTTTTGTAATGGCACGGAAGATATCAAATATTGCTGAACTAGACAAAAATGACGCAACCGTTTGTCAACATTATGTACCATACTCTAATTAATTGCATTTCCATTCTCTCGAGATCAGACAAAACCCACACTTTGGCAATACATTTTATTGCCAGCACACGATCTTGTGACTGAAAAAGCGTCGAGTTGGACGTTAGGCCTCGAATCGATACAAACATTTTATTGCCAAGCTGTTCGCCGAAAATTCTCTTTTTATCAGCTCACCCGAGCACTCGTAAGACTTGATCCGTCGTCCACATCCCTTGAAAAAAATGGTGAAACAACTGCCCAACGGCCAATGATAGCGGACCCCGTGTCCGAGCGTTTAAGAGCTATTACTGGTATGGGTTCGAGCCCCGCACTGGCCACGTGAGACAAGCCAAGTTCTGCTTGCGGGTGTGCCAGGTGGTTTTTAGCTCGCCTGTACGAAAGTACAGGAAGATTGCAGTCACCCCGGCGTCGGCGTTAGCGTCAGCGTTGCTCAAAATGTTAAAGTTTTTGGTTAAAGTTTTTATAAGGCTATATCTCTTGAACATGTAGATGGATTAAGTTGATACTTTGCATGTTGGTAGATATTGGTCTGAAGTTTTATTCTGTACCATCATGACCCACCTGGGTGACCCTGAGGTCAAGGTCACGGACTTAGAAATTTTGTGTTAAAGTTTTTGGTTAAAGTTTTTGTAAGTCTATATATCTTGAATATGTTGATGGATCGAGTTGATACTTTGCATATTGATAGATATTGGTCTGAAGTTTTATGCTGTACCATCATGGACCACCTGAGTGACCACGAGGTCAAGGTCACGGACTTAGAAATTTTGTGTTAAAGTTTTTGTAAGTTTGTATCTCTTGAATATATAGATGGATTAAGCTGATACTTTGCATATTGATATATATTGGTCTGAAGTTTTATGCTGTACCATACCCACCTGAGTGACCTTGAGGTCAAGGTCACAGACTTAAAAATTTTATGTTAAAAATATTTTGGGTTAAAGTTTTAAGTCTATATCTTTTGAATACTAGTATGTTGATGGATCATGTTGGTATATACATGTACTGGTTTTAAGCTGTACCATCATGGCGAACCTGAGAGACCTTGAGGTCAATGTCATCTTTGGCCTGGACTTTGAATTAACGAGGCATTTTCGTGAATATTAGTAGCAAATGTGCCTTTGCTTTCACATATGAGCTGCGTCATGAGAAACTCGGATTTTGCCTATGCGAAAACAAAGGCGCATATCAGCTTCGCAGTAACTCCGAAGCTGATTGATCAGCACCTTTGTTTAAGCTACACGGATAGTACAATCCCTATTCTTCCTAGATGCAAAATTTCAAGTGTCTAGCTATCTTCTGTGGCTGTACAGGCTGGTTTGTGTTAGACCTGTTCGGAAACCCTGAAGATCGGTTTTCTCACGTCAGGGCTCATATAGAAAAGAAGGTTTACAAATAAATTCTTCTTTTTCTGCGTTTCAGAATATCCCAGAAAAGACAGACTTATCAAGAAAAATAAAGACTATGGTAGAAATTGCCTGTGGACTAAAGAGAAATTTCTCCTTTACTCATATGATTGTGAAGTGTGGACAAATGAACATTGGTTAATGATTACTAATTCATGTATAAAGGTTACATATGAGTGGGCATGGGAGAAAACAGGACTTTGGAATTTCTGACCAGGTCTGACACAAACGAAGATGGCTAGAAGCTTGAAACTTTGGATTTAAAAAGAAGAGGAATTGGCAAAAACAAGGGCGCTGATCAGCTATGCAGTTGCTGCAGTTTGGCTTCTTTAAAATCTGGACTTTGTCATGATGCAGCTTATAGGTCAAGAGCATATTAGATTTATAATAGTTCCTTGCATATTTTCAATTGATTAATGCATTTGGGTATTCCTTTTTAAAAAGTGAGTGATTGAAAATAAATTAGAAAGAATCACAACATTGTAAGCTTGGATGTGGACGTCTCGCACAGACTCACTTCCCAGACCTGTATACTGACACACTGAGCCGCCGCATAAGGAAAACAACAATCTGCATATGTGAAAACAAAGATAGAGCGATTACTGCACAGCTGATCAACGTCCTTGTTAGCTCACCTGAGCCGAAGGCTCACAGGTGAGCTTATAGTATACCCATGCTCCGTCGTCCGTCGTCGTCGTCCGTCATCGTTCACAATTTCAAAGATCTTCTCCTCTGAAACGGGGGAACGAAAGTTTATATAAATGGTCCAGGTCACATGACCAAGATGGCCGCCATCACTATAAATAGCAAAAACCTTTAAAAATCTTCTTCTCCAGAGCCAGTGGGCCGATTTCCACGAAACTTGGTATGTAGCATTGGGGACGCGGGCCCATCATAGTTTATATAAATCATGACCCTATTTTACGGCAAGGTCAACTTAGGTCGCCAATGCATTTGAACGGGAAAAATGGTAAAATGCTATTTAATTGGTAAAACTTACTGGGAATAGGCAAACTGGGAATAGGCAAATGGACAGAAGATCCTAATGGAAAATTTAAGCCCCTGCATATAGCCCCTGCCCCGGGGCTATATACATGTATATTTCCATAATAATGAAACATCTCCCCTGAAACCGCTTGGCCAATCAAAGCCAAACTTCATATGGAGCATCCTTGGGAAGGGCGAAAGAAAGTTTATATAAATGGTCAAGGTCAAGGTCACATGACCAAGATGACTGCCAAGGCTATAAATAGAAAAAAAAACTTTAAAAATCTTCTTCTCCAGAACCAGAAGGCCAATGATTTTGAAACTTGGTGTGAAGCATCAGTGACTGGAGCTCTACAAATTTTATATAAATAATGACCCGGGGATGACCTTGACCTATTGTACGGCAAGGCCAACATAGTTTGCTCATGCATTTGAATGGGCCGCCATCACTATAAAAAGCAAAAACCTTTAAAAAATCTTCTTCTCCAGAGCCAGTGGGCCGATTTCCACGAAACTTGGTATGTAGCATTGGGGACGCGGGCCCATCATAGTTTATATAAATCATGACCCTATTTTACGGCAAGGTCAACTTAGGTCGCCAATGCATTTGAACGGGAAAAATGGTAAAATGCTATTTAATTGGTCAAACTTACTGGGAATAGGCAAATGGACAGAAGATCCTAATGGAAAATTTAAGCCCCTGCATATAGCCCCTGCCCCGGGGCTATATACATGTATATTTCCATAATAATGAAACATCTTCTCCACTGAAACCGCTTGGCCAATCAAAGACAAACTTCATATGGAGCATCCTTGGGAGGGGCGAAAGAAAGTTTATATAAATAGTCAAGGTCAAGGTCACATGACCAAGATGGCTGCCAAGGCTATAAATAGAAAAAAAAAACTTTAAAAATCTTCTTCTCCAGAACCAGAAGGCCAATGATTTTGAAACTTGGTGTGAAGCATCAGTGACTGGAGCTCTACAAATTTTATATAAATAATGACCCGGGGATGACCTTGACCTATTGTACGGCAAGGCCAACATAGTTTGCTCATGCATTTGAATGGGGAAAAGTGTTAAAATGTCATTTGTAGGGAAAAACTTGCAAGAAATGGGCAAATGCACTTAAGATCGATGATTCTGAAAACATTTGGACCCCATGGGTCTGTCTGCCCCCACCCCGGGGCAATATACATGTATATTACAGTGATATTCAAAGATCTTCTTCTCTGAAACTGCTTGGCCAATCAAAGCAAACCTTTATGAGGAGCATTGTTAGGAAGTGGGAATGAAAGTGTATATAAATGGTCAAGGTCACATGACCAAGATGGCTGCAATGGCTTTAAATAGCAAAAACGTTTAAAAATCTTCTTTTCCAGAACCAGAAGGCCTACGATTTTGAAAGATGGCATGAAGCATCAGGGTTAGGAGCTCTACAAAGTTTATATAAATCATGACCCTGGGATGACCTTGACCTATTTTACGGCAAGGTCAACATGTGTCGCCCATGCATTTGAATGGGGAAAATGGTCAAAATGTCATTTGAGGGGAAATACTTTATGGAAATGGGCAAAGGGACTTGACATTTATGATATTAAAAAAAATCGACCCCAGGGGCAGGTATGCCCCCACCCCGGGGTAATATACATGTATATTATCATAATGTTCAAAGATCTTCTTCTCTGAAACGGCTTGGCCAATCAAAGCCAAACTTCATGTGGAGCATCCTTAGGAAGGGGGAACGAAAGTTTATATAAATGGTCCAGGTCACATGACCAAGATGGTTGTCATGGCTATAAATAGCAAAAACCTTTAAAAAATTTTTTTCTAGAACCATAAGGCCTATGATTTTGAAACTTGGCATGAAGCATCAGGCAATGGAGCTCTACAAATTTGATACAAGTCGTGAGCCTTGGATGACCTTGACCTATTTTACGGCATGGTCAACATAGGTCGCCCATGCATTTGAATGGGGAAAATTGTTAAAATGTCATTTGAAGGGCAAAACTTGCAGTATATTGGCAAATGGACTGAAGTTTTATGTTTTCAAAAAGAAATTGACTCCAAGGGTTGCTCTGACCCGGCCCTGGGGTTATATATATAATAAGAACTAGAAAATGTGTTTATGAAACTCTATGCTCCCAACTGGTAAGCCACTTTCAAGATGTAAAAATGTCCAAAAAATGACTAAGTTCAAATTGTAAAAAAAGTGACAAAATTAATCTGAGGAGTATATCTCAACCACATGCATATCTTCAAAGTATGGGCACAATGTCTGCAAAGTTTCAAACGTATCAGTATTAAATTGTAGGAGGAGTTGCGCACACAAGGTACCCTCAATCCATCCACTAAAATGCCGGAAAAATGACCAAGTTCAAATTGTGAAAAAAATGACAAAAAATAATCCAAGGATTATATCCAAACCACATGCATATCTTCAGACCATGCCCATAATACATGTAAAGTTTTAAATGAATTGGCATGAAACTGTAGGAGGAATTGTGCACACAAGGTACCCACTGCCCATTCACTTTCATTGTCAAAATTCCCGAAAAATGGCGAAGTTCAAATTGTGAAAAAAGTGACAAAAATTAATCTAAGGATTATATCCAAACCACATGCATATCTTCAAAGCATGGTCACAACATCTGTAAAGTTTCAAAAGAATCGGAATAAAACTGTAGGAGGAGTTGCGCACACAAGGTATCCCATCTATTCACCTTATCAAGAATTAAAAAGGGAAATAACTCTCACAGAATTGGCCCCTAGCCTCTTGAATTTACCTGAAAGAAAAAATATGGGTCCTCTTAATTTTCATATAGAAACTACATACCAAATTTCAAGATCCTAGCTCTAACGGCTCACGCATCACAGACTGACTGACTGACTGACTGCACTCACTCACTGCACGGACAGACCCAAACCAATATGCCCCCTCAACTTTTTCCGAAGTTGGGGGCATAAAATTTGTTTGATTATAATTTGGTTTTGATTAGCCAAGCAGTTTCAGAAAAGAAGAGTTTTGAATATTATGGTAATAAACATGTATATTGCCCGGGGATGGGGGCTGGCATATGAGCCCCTGGAGTCAGAATAATTATCCTGCAATCCTACTGCCCATTTCCTGCAAGATTTTCCCTTTATATGACATTTTAACAGTTTTCCCCCTTCAAATGCATAGGCGACCTATGTTGACCTTGCATAAAATAGGTCAAGGTCATCACATGGTCATGATACATTGTAGTGCTTGAGTCATTGATGCTTCATGCCAAGTTTCGTTGAAATCGGTCCACCGGTTCAAGAAAAAAAGATCTTTGAAGGTTTTTACCATAGATAGGCATGTTGGCCAGCTTGGTTATGTGACCTGGAATATATACATATTGGTTCCCACTTCCTATAGATGCTTCATATAAAGTTTGGCTTTGACTGAGCGGCTTCAGAGGAGAAGATCTTTGGAATTGTGGACGGACACCGGACGGACGCAGGAGCATGGGTATACTCCTGGGTATACTATAAGCTCACCTTGTGAGCCTAACGGCTCAGGTGAGCATATAAACACTAGGAAATGTGAGACTACAAAATAATAATAGAAGCAAGAAAGAGGTATAAATTCTATGTCAGAATAATTTCTATGTTGTTCAAAGTGAAATATTCACCAAGAAATGATTTTTTTTTCAAATGCTCCATTGGTAGACACACAGTTCTGGAAAAAGAAAGTCATGAGACACTTACCTCTGCATGATCCAGGGATGCCAGAAGCTTGTTATATCTATGGAACGCCAGAGCTGTCTCATGATCCATAAACGTCATTATATGATGTACAAACGCCATTATATGATGTACAAACGTCATTATATGATGTAACAACGTCATTATATGATGTACAAACGTCATTATATGATGTACCAATGTCATTATATGATGCGAAAACGTCATTATATGATGTACAAACTTCATTATATACCATTTCCGAATACCATTTCCGATACTGAGAATGGTGAACCCCTAAGGTTCGTCGTCTCACTCGACTCTTCTTCTCACTTTTGTTATCTTGCTTCCGGTGTCATTAAAAGTACTCAATAAGACGGTTTAGACTCAAGTATACTGTAGCCAATTAGATATATATCTCAGTTCTTCAATTCAAATATTATCACTATAGTAACATCACTATTATATCCAGATATGAATAATCTCAGTTTTGAAAATTTATGAATGTGTCAACAGTCAACAATTAAATGTTTCAAAAGCACAACGGTGCAACATATATACATCATTTTGTACAAATTCTGAAGCTTTTGTATGTCTAGGCGCGGCCCTCAGAGGCACCGCCCCTCTCGAATGGCCTAGTTTGATCTGTCCCATCTCTTTTTCTACCTTTCACTGACACAATTTTACCCCTACTAATCTTTAGGTCTGTCTCTCCATTTTCTTCTCTAGACCGTCTCTCCACTCTTAACTCATATGCCTGCTTCCTTTGGTTTTTAGTAAGGTCTGGAGTAAAATAAATGTTTGTGTACACTGCATTAGCACTTTTTCTCAGCTTGCTGTTTGATCTCAAAATTTGCCTCTTGTGGTCAAAAACATTGACAGATAATCGAATAGGTCTTGTTTTGCCAGCCTCCCTCTTTCCCAGTCTTACCAATTTGTTTACTTCAATGTCTAAATCCATATGATTCTCTAAAACGTTCATCAAAAAATCATGATCTTCACGTTGTCTTTCAATGGAATCTTCCTTCTTACTCTCTGGTAGGTTAAGACATACAAGATTTAAACGCCTTGCCTCAATTTCTTTTTGTTCTGCTAACTGTTCGCTTACTACAGTTTTGATATTTTCATTTGTTACCGTTTCTCTGTTTTCTAGGGTCTCAACTCTATCTTTTAATGATTCAACATTTGTTTCTACATTTCCCAGACGGACAAGTAGCTTTTGAACTCCCGGAATAGCATGAATGCAATGGTTACAATACCAAGAGGCACTGGCACAACTATTTAACACCTCAAAGGTACCCTTTGACAGTAAAGAACAGGGCTGACAATAACTGTTTTCACAGAAACCACATGGCAATATTTTCTGTTTTTCAAAAGGTTTTTGACAACCTTCACACGAGTCAGGTTTTGCAGTGCTTTGATTTGTTTGAGGAATAGGTACTTTAGATTTGTCTTTTCTTGTGTAAGTGTGATCTCTTGTACTTTTGGAACTAGATTTCTCTGCAGCTGCTTCAGACATGCTTCTTGTTTCCATGCTGTTGGATGCCATTAAAACTCATTCAATTTTGGAAATAAGTATAATTTCTCAAACACTGTTGACAATCAAGTCATAAACACATAAATTTTTCTCAAATATGTTTTAAAACATCTGGATGTTTCTCGATTTTAATTAAATTTTTAGCCTCTGATTATTTAGGCGGCCACCACTGTTGACACCGGAAGCGGAAGTTCTTATTATATGATGTGAAAACATCATTATATGATGTACCAATGTCATTATATGATGCGAAAACGTCATTATATGATGTACAAACTTCATTATATGATGTGATAACTTCATTATATTATGAACAAACTTCATTATGTTATGAACAAACTCCATTATGTAGCTTTTTCGTTATGATGAGGTTAAAATCAATAGACAAGATTTTTTACTTAACACCGGTAGAACTTGTTTTGCTTCACGGTGTTGAAAGTCCGAAACTAACCAAAGTCGTTTCGCCCCAACCCATTTCTTCTGCTAGGCAATTCATCCTGTAAATCATTTCCTTTTTTTCATTTTCTACCCAAGTCTTTTCGCCACAACTATTTTGTCTGTAAGTCGTTGCGCTCCAAAGACATTTGCCCCTCACTGGGGTTCAACTGTTTTATGATCCACAGTCCAATAGAGATAGAAACAGGAAAGAAACCCACAAAACAAGACAGACAAAACATGAAAAATTACATTACATACGAAGAGCAAGATGATAAGCTCCCGTGGGGTACTCTGAAATTTTCCATATACGTAGGCTCGGTGGACTTTTTTTGTGGATAAAAATTTTGAATTTCCACAGTTTTGGGGGTTTTCAGAAAATGTGAATATTTTGGGGTATGGGCATTTTTTCAGATATTTTTTGGGGATCCCTTCAAAATTTGACTATTTTATGGGGCTTTGCTTTACGAATGTTTGGTTTTTATAGCTAATTCACGTATTTTGGGGTGTCCTTCAAATACCTGATATTTTTGGGTAGTCCCTCAGACCAGATATTTTTTTGGGGTACGGAGCAGATGCTGGATCCGAGCCTATGTATGAGCAAAAGTTCAGAGAACCCCCAGGGGATAAGCTCTTTCCCATGAAGGTAGAATTCAAGTCTTTAATCTAGACTACCACGGCGTAAATTCTTGAAATGGCAGCACACACGTCTGGGTTTCGTTGCCAGAATTCATGAGGAGGGTCACTGTGATGGTTTCATATCTGAAATTACGCAATATGGTCCATCGCCCTCCTCCCAAGTTCGAACGTTTTCACAGCTTCCAAAGGATCTAACCTTTATCTTTTAATTCCATATTTTCATATGCGTTGTTAGAAATCATGTTCGAATCTTTCAGGGATCTACACTGGTCATCATTGCAAAGTTATTAGCAAATCGTCAGCTCTGTGAAATTTCGAGTACCATGATAAATTCTAACCAGAGGACCAATGGTCCTGTAAACGCTCACCTGAGATCTGCTGCATATACTGGTCAATAAACATGTATGAATATTATGGTATTTAATTCCAGTGCAGGGGCAGATGAAGCCCTTGGGCCATTTTCTTTTTTCTGAATTTTCAATATTCTGTCCATTTGCCAATTTCCTGCTGGCTTTTCCCTTCAAATGACATTTTAACAGTTTTGCCAATTCAGATGCACAGGCAACCCATGTTGACCTTGCCATAAACTTGGTAAAGGTCATCACAGGGTCATGATTTATATATACATTAAAGTACTTTAGCCATCGATGCTTCACGCCAAGTTTCCTTGAAATCAGTCTATTGGTTTCAGAGAAGAAGATTTTTGATGGGTTTTTACCATATATGGGCATGGCGGCCATCTTTGTCATGTGACCTAGATTTTTTCTATACACATTTATCTCCCATTCTATAGATGCTTCAAATAAAATTTGGCTTTGATTGGCCAAGCGGTTTCAGAGGAGAAGACGTTTGAATATTATGGAAATATACATGTATATTGCCGCGGGGTGGGGGCACAAGAGCCCCTCGGGTCCAATTATTTTCAGAATCATTAATAGTCAGTCCTACTTCCCATTTCCTGCAAGACTTTCACTTTAAATTACATTTTAAAAGTTTTCCCCATTCAAATGCATTGGTGACCTATGTTGACCTTGCCGTAAAATACGTCAAGGTCATCACAGGGTCATGATTTATATATACATTGTAGTGCTTGAGCCATCAATGCTTCATACCAAGTTTTGTTGAAATCGGTCCACCGGTTCTGGAGAAGAAGATTTTTGAAGGGTTTTTACCATATATGGGCATGGCGGCCATCTTGGTCATGTGACCTGGATTTTCTATATACACGTTTGTTACCCCTTCCTATTGATGCTTCACATAAAATTTGGCTTTGATTGGCCAAGTGGTTTCAGAGGAGAAGACGTTTGAATATTATGGAGATACACATGTATATTGCCCCGGGGTGGGGGCACATGAGCCCCTGGGGTCCAATTTTTTTCAGAATCATTAATATTCAGTCCTACTGCCCATTTCCTGCAAGACTTTCACTTCAAATGACATTTTAAAAGTTTTTCCCATTCAAATGCATTGGCGACCTATGTTGACCTTGCCGTAAAATAGGTCAAGGTCATCACAGGGTCATGACTTATATACACATTGTAGTGCTTGAGCCATTAATGCTTCATGCCAAATTTCGTTGAAATCGGTCCACCGGTTCTGGAGAAGAAGATTTTTGAAGGGTTTTTACCATATATGGGCATGGCGGCCATCTTGGTCATGTGACCTGGATTTCTTATATACACATTGGTTCCCCCTTCCTATTAATGCTTCATTTAAAATTTGGCTTTGATCGGCCAAGCGGTTTCAGAGGAGAAGATCTTTGAAATGGTGGGCAGACGGACGGACGGACGACGGACGGACGGACTACGGACGGACGGACGCCGGATCATGGCCATCCTATAAGCTCACGTTGTGAGCCTAACGGCTCAGGTGAGCTAAAAATGCGATGGTGACCAATTAAAATGATGTTACAAGACTACAGTAAGCAAAAAGGAGCCTTTAGAAACAAAACATGAGCCGCGACACGAGAAAACCAACAATTGGTTTTGTTCAGGTCCGACACAAACCAGGCTGTACAGACACTGGAGAAAACTAGAGGCTTGGAATTTTGGATTTAGAAAGTAGAGGGATAGTACTATCTGTTGAGCGAAAACAAAGGCGCTGATCAGTGCCTTTGTTTTCGCATATGCAGATTGTTGGTTTTCTCATGTCGCGGCTCACATGTATTTAACTTAATAAGCATGCAAAAACTCGCCTTTCTAAAGACAATTAACTAGACCCTCCTACTGTGCTAATTCCCAAAGGTACGGGGATATTATAGATCTTCCAGTGTTTCGGTACATTGTACAACTTCCCTTGTGGTAACTGCATCGACCTGCGGTGGACATATTAACTTTTCAGGTGTCCTTGACCTTCATAAAGAAGTCTGATTGGCTCAAGCCACCAGCAAAGCTGACGTGTCAAATCGCTCGAACCCCCCTCTGGGACAAAATTATTTCATTTTCATGGGGTAATTCAAGAAAAACTAGTTAAAATGAAGATAACGAACCCCCTTGGTAAATTCGAACCCCCTTTATAGAAATCCTGAACTAGTCTAGAATAAAGATTGCTAGTGAAAGCCAAACTGACAGTATCACACTAGGGGGTGGGGCTTGACCAGGGAAGATTATTCCATATGTCTTATTAGAGAAGTGAACTTTCACACGCAATCATTACATTTCTGCAGAGGTAATCACAGATTCAGGGAGGCCATTCCAGTCCCTGTTAGCCTGAGAAGAAATGCTTAATTAGGTATTTGTAACTGCGGAGTGTATTTGAAATGTCATTGACTGCTGATTTCTCCATTGTCTATTTTGGGGATAATGCCATCTGTGTCCTACCCTAGTCGGGTGTATGTTTGCAAACCCTTGATGCGTTCAAGAAAGGAGTTCTTATGCTACCTGCGCGTATCCTGAGATGTATAATCAACATTGTTGCTGACAGGTAGCCCTCTACGCACTGACCTGTCGCAGTTGGCGCATGGCAACTGGATAATTCATGCGGGATGCTCTTGTTTCTTCAATTGCCGCCATTAGCCAAAATCGGCTAGATCCCATAATGCATAGAGCCAAATAGGAGAGATCAAGATGAGGTATCATCTGCTCTCGCGAGAATGTATTTACCAATAAAGTCTTGTTCTGTTCTGTTCTGTTCTGTAAACTGCATCACTCACGCCATTATGCACTAGTCATTTACATTACAACCACGCCCCTCACCCCCCCCCTCCCTCGGGATAAAGCGGGGACCTTGAGTTTTCATTTTTCAAACCCCTGCTAAAAGCCCCACCCTGCGAGGGCAATTTGTTGGAAAAACCACTGCTAATTTCCCCCGCAGTCTGTTATGTTTTTCATTGCACTGCTGTTTTTGCATATATAGGGCAAATCCCGGGTTGTTCCCTCGCCCTACCTGGGATAATTTGAAGGTCAAATCCCCGTTCATTTCCACGGTTATCGCCCGCCCCCGGGGTGGGGGCCGTGGTTACTAATGACTGGTGCATAAGATTTTTACATTTTTTTTCTCACCAACTGTTTTAACCCTGTAACCTTTTATCTTCTCACTACCACCCTTTTGCTTTGTCTACAATCTTAGACCTGTTTGTGACTAATCAGCCTGGTAAGGTACATACCACCAAAACCCTGCCTCGTCTTGGCTCATCTGACCATGATATTGTTTTTCATGAAATTTCTATTCCAATGGGTCGCCCAAGTTAACCTAAAAGAAAAATCAAACTACATCGGAAGACCAACTGGGAACAATTTAAAGCTGATATAAACTCGTTGAGTGAAAGTTTCCAGAGTGAAGATGAAAGTGCCACAAACAAACTGTGGTCCATCTTTAAAACTGAAATTGACCGCCTATCAAACATTTACATACCTTCCAAAATGACCAGATTTCGAAGTGACCTTCCCTGGATAACAAGCTCCATCAGAAAGAAAATCCATAAGCGTGACAAATTGTACCATAAAGTAAAACAGTCAAGAGGCAAACAAACTCATGATAAACTCAAAAGTAAATTAACTAAATTCAAATCCATCATTCAAAAAGGAATTAGGAAATCTTAGGTGGAATATCTTGACTCTGTTATATTCAGTAATGATGCAGATAGATGTAAAAATAAAAAGCTCTATACCTTCATCAAACACAAACGCACTGAAAATACATGTATATCTCCTCTGAAATCGGAGGGGTCAACATATACAGACCCTACCCAACAAGCCACAATATTAAACAAACAGTTTGAATCTGTTTTCTCCAAACCCAAAGTCCTCTCCTTAAATATCCTTGCAGAACGAAAGCTTTGGTTCGAGGGACTAAACCCCAAAAATATTAAGCAAACGCCAGATATTTCAATTACTGTTACAGGCACAGAAAAAACCATTGAACCTTAACCCAAATAAAGCTTCTGGGCCGGACAAAATTTCTCCCAGGCTCCTCAAGGAACTGCATCACAAAATCGCACCAATCCTCACAAAAGTATTCAGAAGCTCTCTCAAATTTGGTATAGTACCTGAAGACTGGAAAACTGCTCTTGTTGCTCCTGTCTACAAAAAGGCCTGAAATGCAAACCTAGCAACTACAGGCCAATTTCACTTATAATGTATAGCCTCTAAATTAATGGAACATATATTGGTGTCAAACAACATGACCCATTTTGATTCAAATAACATTCTTAGCCCCTTCCAGCATGGCTTCCGCTCTAAACACAGTTGTGAGACCCAACTTATAAGCTTTACTCAAGAAATATTGATAATTTGGATGATTAAAACAAACCGACTTAATTGTTACAGATTTCAGTAAAGCTTTTGACAAAGTTGATCACAATTTACTTATTTACAAACTCTTCAATTTGGGTGTAAATCTTAAAGCAGTCTCTTGGATAAAAACATTTATCCAAGAAAGAAACCAGTCAGTAGTTGTTGAAGGTAAACAGTCCCCACTCGTACCTGTTATGTCGGGTGTTCCCCAGGGATCTGTATTAGGGCCTTGTCTATTCCTTTCATATATAAATGATCTACCCGACTCCCTCAAAAGTAGAGCACGACTGTTTGCTGAAGACACAATTGCCTATCTCACAATAAATTCCCCGTCAGACCCAGAAATTTTGCAGGCCGACCTACATAAACTTGAAGAGTGGGAATCAAATTGGTCCATGGAGTTTAATCTTGATAAATGTGAAGTGATAAGAACAACTGGCAAGAAAAATCCTATCATGTACCCATATAAACTTCATAACACTGAGCTCAAATCCGTCGAAACAGCCAAATATCTTGGAATTACAATTAAAAAAAGGATCTAAATTGGAAACCCCACATTGAAATATCTCATCCAAAGCTTCAAATACCGAGTTAGACCCAGTATTTTCCCATCTCTCAACTGTCAATTGATACAGGTGAAATCCCTAAAGAATGGTCTCTAGCAAACATTTGCCCTTTGTTCAGGTCGCTGGCTAGCAATTATCGTCCAGTGTCATTAACTTGTGTACCTTCCAAGTTGCTGGGACATATAATTTGTTCAAACATCATGCCCATCTGAATGAACATAAACTTTTGTCAGATAAACAGTATGCTTTTAGATATGGATTATTTTTGCTTGTTGGAAATGATGCTGCTTTGAACATAGTAACACAAATTACACATAGGACATAGAGAATGTTAAATTGCTGGGGTATTTTATCATTTCTTTGGATCCAGCCATTGGTTTAGAACAGATATTGACCACTTGCATCAAACATTAGTGTATAAGCACGTATTGCTAGGAAAGTATCTAAAATTCAGATAAATGTGTTACATATGTTGCCATTTTGCATCAAGCTAGAATGATAAGCATCAATAAATGGTTAAAACAGGAATCAGGGCACATTGAAATGTCAGAAAATAATAAGATTTTGCAGCGTTTTTGGTTTATTAGCACATAGTTTCAAATTTAGGCTATGGCAGCAGTATTTTGGTGTGTGACATTTTGGATGGGCTATGGGTGTTTAACAGGCCATAACTTCAAAAGTATTTTAGATATTAGAACAAATTTTGTGTTGTCGGAAAGGTAAATAAATCTTCTTGAGGATGAATACTATGATTTGTCCTCGTTAATAATGTAGCAAAGTATATAAAGAACTATTTAGCTTCCAACATTCATTTAAAATGTATTTGTGAAAAAATGTTACATACGTTACACTGTGACAGGCCAACGTGAAAATCAAATGTTTCATGTTGTAGCTTGAGACCCTTTCTATCAGAAGAAACACAGTTTAATCAACAGAAAAAGGTTTTCATTGATCTTTACAGCAGTTTTTATTTCAAGGGCAATTATTAGATATTCAATAGGTTATATACGTTATTGGATGTTACACGGTTACGTGACACTTTACAGAGGGCTAACATGTTTAAAAAAAACTCCTAAGACATCAGGCTACATGAAAATCAAGGTCTGCGAAATTCCCCGGGGGAGAGCGAAACCATATCTGGCCAGTGGCCTATTACTTACTTTATAAATCCAAGTACCTTTGGGAAATTAGCACAGTAGGAGGGTCTAGTTAATTGTCTTTAGAAAGGCGAGTTTTGCATGCTTATTAAGTTAAATACATGTGAGCCGCGACATGAGAAAACAAACAATCTGCTTATGCGAAAACAAAGGCACTGATCAGCGCCTTTGTTTTCATTCAATACTATACCTCTACTTTCTAAATCCAAAATTCCAAGCCTCTAGCTATCTCCAGTGTCTGTACAGCCTGGTTTGTGTCGGACCTGAAGAAAACCACATTGTTGGTTTTCTCGTGTCGCGGCTCATGTTTTTAAAGGCTCCTTTTTTGCTTACTGCAGTCTTGTAATATCATATTAATTGGTCACCATCGCATTTGTAGAATTTATCATGGTACTCGAAATTTCACAGAGCTGACGATTTGCTAATAACTTTGCAATGATGACCAGTGTAGATCCCTGAAAGATTCGAACATGATTTCCAACAACGCATATGAAGATATGGAATTAAAAAGATAAAGGTTAGATCCTTTGGAAGCAGTGAAAATGTTCGAACTTGGGAAGGAGGGCGATGGACCATATTGCGCAAATTCAGATATGAAACCATCACAGTGACCCTCCTCATGAATACTGGCAACGAAACCCAGACGTGTGTGCTGCCATTTCAAGAATTTACGCCGTGGTAGTATTAAAGACTTGAAGTCTACCTTCATGGGAAAGAGCTTATCCAAAGGGGATACTCCGAACTTTTGCTCATACATAGGCTCGGATCCAGCATCTGCTCCGTACCCCAAAAATATCTGGTCTGAGGGTATTTGAAGGACACCACAAAAAATACGTGAATTCGCTATAAAAACCAACAATTCGTAAAGCAAAACCCCATAAAAATAGTCAAATTTTGAAGTGATCCCAAAAAATATCTGAAAAACAAAATATTCACATTTTCTGAAAAACCCCAAAACTATGGAAATTCAAAATTTTGATCCCCAAAAAAGTCCGCCGAGCCTACGTATATGGAAATTTTCAGAGTACCCCCTCCACCCCCCGGGAGCTTATCACCTTGCTCTTCGTATGTAATGTCATTTTTCATGTTTCGTCTGTCTTGTTTTGTCAGTTTCTTTCCTGTTTCTATCTCAATTGGGTTCTGGATCATAAAACAGTTGAACCCCAGTGAGGGGCAAATGTCTTTGGAGCGCAACGACTTACAGACAAAATAGTTGTGGCGAAAAGACTTGGTTAGAAAATGAAAAAAAGGAAATGATTTACAGGATGAATTGCCTAGCAGAAGAAATGGGTTGGGGCGAAACGTCTTGGGTTAGTTTCGGACTTTCAAAACCGTGAAGCAAAACAAGTTCTACCGGTGTTAAGTAAAAAACCTTGTCTATTGATTTTAACCGCATCATAACGAAAAAGCTACATAATGGAGTTTGTTCATAACATAATGAAGTTTGTTCATAATATAATGAAGTTTGAACATAATATAATGAAGTTTGTACATAATATAATGAAGTTTATACATAACATAATGAAGTTTGTACATAATATAATGAAGTTTGCACATCATATAATGAAGTTTGCACATCATATAATGCGGTTTGTACATAATATAATGAAGTTTGTACATAATATAATGAAGTTCGTACATAATATAATGAAGTTTGTACATTATATAATGAAGTTTGTACATAATATAATAAAGTTTGTACATAATATAATGAAGTTTGTACATAATATAATAAAGTTTGCACATCATACAATGAGGTTTGTACATAATATAATGAAGTTCGTACATAATATAATGAAGTTTGCACATAATACAATGAGGTTTGTACATAATATAATGAAGTTCGTACATAATATAATGAAGTTTGAACATCATATAATGAGGTTTTTACATAATATAATGAAGTTTATACATCATATACAGTAATGACGTTTGCACATAAAATAATGCCGTTTATACATCATATAATGACGTTTGCACATCATATAATGAAGTCACATCATATAATGACGCATTCACATCATATAATGACGTTATCACATCAAATAATGGAGTTTGTACATCATATAATGACGTTTTCACATCATATGATGAAGTTTGTACATCATATAATGATGTTTTCGCATCATATAATGAAGTTTGTACATCATATAATGCCGTTTGTACATTATATAATGAAGTTTGTACAACATATAATGATGTTTCCACATCATATAATGACGTTTGTACATCATATAATGACGTTGTTACATCATATAATGACGTTTGTACATCATATAATGACGTTTATTGATCATGAGACAGCTATGGCGTTCCATATATATCTATGTAGCATGTGTGTCAAGCTCTCAACATATTCATAGCGTACACATCTCTTATAAAATTTTTGTGCATTTTTTCTTCACTGAACCATGAATCTGGCATATGGTTTCAACTATAAAACTGGGCAATAAAATGTTCCTGATGCTGCAGCTCACTGCAGGGGGTGTGTAATTAGCTGATCATGTCAGATACAAAAATATTTTCATCAAGGTGTAAAATCGTTAATATTTCATGTAGAAAATGGATTTAAAATGCTATGTTATTCAAAAGATACTGATTATTATGAATTTTTACTTTGTTTTTGTCTAAAATGTACAATTAAATATTTTGATTTTTATATAGATATATCAATTATCAACAGATAATTAATCACGAGATAACCATACGAAAATGTGCATAATGACCGCAGTAGCACTGGGGGAGCTAATTATTTTATTACCTTATAATTTGCACTATCTGTACCCGAGATACCTTTCATCTCAGGCAGAGTGAAAGGTATCTAGGGGTCCAAAACAATAAGACATGTGTACGCCATGTGATGTACTTTTCCTCCTGAAAATATGACCAATCTACAAGTCACTCACTGTCCAATGTGTCTAGTTTAGATCAAAGCATTATTTTTTTCATCTTTTTGACCTGAACATGTATTTTTGAAAACACTATCTCAGGGTGGCTATCTTTATTTGTGGCGTAGAATTCCAGTCAACAAATTTTCAGTCATGTCAGTATCAGATGTGTGTATGGAAAGTTAATATATCTTGCTCAATGACAAAACCAGGCTCCGAGGTTATAAATCTTTTTTCATGCTCATCTCAGCTGAGACTAAAATTTATCCTGCTCGACTAGTGCTCGAAAACGTTAAAATGCCAACATTGTTAGTTAGTAGTTTTTGAGTTTTGAACCTAAATTTTCCAATACTTTTGACTATTTCAACATTTATAAGCAGTTGAAATTTCATGCTCAGCTTAGCTGAGCTTGAAAATTTTTTTATAACCTCGGGACCAGGTGCCAGTGGAGTTCAAACCCATTACAAACTAATCATGAATTACATGAATGTATTATCAATTATAACAAGATGTTCAGGTATTTCAAGTAAATTTATACCTGAAGTGCCACATTTCTGGCCAGTTCTGGTACAGAGTAGCCCAGTTGTTCCATGTATTTTGTCTCCGAGATAATCTCACTGAGTAGAGGGTCAAAGTCCACCAGATACTTCACTTCATACACCTGGGATGCTGTAAGTATACCAGTCTAGTCCACGACGGATACCCCTCCGAACTCAGAATTGTACGGTTTGGATGGATAATCCATCCAATCCTTTTGGATGGATAATCCATCCAAAAATTTTGCAGACGTTTGGAGCGTTAAACCCTCCAAATTTGTGACCAATTATGGATGGATTTCCATCCATTTATCAACTTAATAGTGGATGGATTATCCATCCTTTCACTGAGACACTAGCACAACTTCAAACAGATCCCAGTGTACAGAGAAATTGTGATTCCAGGACATCTCGGCCCATAACAAACAGGACATACTTGGCTTGGCCCTTTTATTATGCCCCCAACTTTGAAAAAGTTGGAAGGGCATATTGCTTTTGGCTTGTCTGTCTGTCTGTCTGTCTGTCTGTCTGTGCGTCTGTTAACTTTTGAACCGTGAATGCTACGGTTTTGAAATTTCATATGCATATTCCTCATGAAAAAATAGTTGACCCGTATTTTTTTTCATGTCCGAGTTATGCCCCTTTTCTGAGTTATTTCCCTTTGAAAACAAAATTTGAAAATCTTGTGTGCAAGATATCTCGAAAAGTCTTTAAGCTAGAGCCTTCATATTTGGTATACTGGTTGAGGTTGATGAGTAGATGACCTGATTAACTTTTGAGAACTTTCCGTCAAATTTTGACAAAAATATGGAATTTTGAAACTTTCCGTCAAATTTTGACAAAAATATGGAATTTTGAAATTTTGATTGATTTTTCCACTTTTCGGTGAAATTTGAAACTTTTTAACGGTGAATGCTAGGGTTTTGAAATTTCATATACAGATTCCTCATGTAAAAATAGTTGACCCATATTTTTTTTCATGTCCAAGTTATGCCCCTTTTCTGAGTTATGTCCCTTTGAAAACAAAATTTGAAAATCTTGTGTGCAAGATATCTCAAAAAGTATTTGAGCTAGAGCCTTCATATTTGGTATACTGGTTGGGGCTGATAAGTAGATGACCTGATTAACTGTTGAGAACTTTCTGTCAAATTTTGACAGAAATACGGAATTTTGAAATTTTGATTAATTTTTCCACTTTTCGGTGAAATTTGAAACTTTTGAACGGTGAATGTTAGGGTTTTGAAATTTCATATACAAATTCCTCATGAAAAAATAGTTGACCCGTATTTTTTTCATGTTCAAGTTATGGGCCTTTTTGGAGTTATGCCCCTTTTAAAACAAAATTTGAAAATATTGTGTGCAAGATATCTGAAAAAGTATTTAAGCTAGAGCCTTCATATTTGGTATACTGGTTGGGGCTGATAAGTAGATGACCTGATTAACTGTTGAGAACTTTCTGTCAAATTTTGACAGAAATACGGAATTTTGAAATTTTGATTAATTTTTCCACTTTTCGGTGAAATTTGAAACTTTTGAACGGTGAATGTTAGGGTTTTGAAATTTCATATACAAATTCCTCATGAAAAAATAGTTGACCCGTATTTTTTTCATGTTCAAGTTATGGGCCTTTTTGGAGTTATGCCCCTTTTAAAACAAAATTTGAAAATATTGTGTGCAAGATATCTGAAAAAGTATTTAAGCTAGAGCCTTCATATTTGGTATACTGGTTGGGGCTGAGAAGAAGATCACCTGATTTACTTTTGAGGACTTTCCGTCAAATTTTGACAAAGGAACTCCATTTTGAATTTTTTCCTCCATTTCTAACTTGTCTGCAAAATGTTCTGTTTCTGGATCGAGGTCAAAAACAGAGGCAACCGAACAGCTTCTTTAAAGGAAATTAAATTTCACTTCATTCAAATGAAATAAATGAATCATACAAGCTGCCAGTTTAGGGACAAGCATACAGTTGGGGGCATAGTGTTTTACAAACACGCATTTCTAGTTTGTAATACATTACAGTCACCATGGTGTTTATATCCTTCACTTTCACGCTTGGAAAAAAAGAAAAAAAATCCACTCAAAATCTTTGCTTGGTCCTTGCATTTCTCTCGCAAAATCCACGGTACACATGTCCACGTTCATTGCAAGAACGGAGTATGTTGCGCGAGATATCAGCAGTCCCACAACAACGCACGCTTTCCACGTTCATTTCAGGCTCATGCAAACAGGAAAAGAAAAAAGTGATTCTTTTCCCTTTTTTATTGTATATATTTTTTTCTATATGCTTTTTCTTAAATCTTTCAATAAGTTAATGTTGTTGTTCATTTTTTGTATTTTGTTTTCAAAGTTTTCAATCTTAAAGATCGACTTGACTTTGATTACTAGTACATGTATCAAACAAATTAAACGTAATTGTTGTTTGTTCGTTTGTTTGAATTATACAATACAACAATCTAATACAGGCCCTTATTGTAACGGCACCACGTGCGCTTGAAGCAGTGAACCTCGTTTCTTCCGCTAAAAGGCGGGAAATGCCATGTACACACCCACCAATATAATGTGTCACATTTCCGCATCAATGAAGACTCGTGCAGATGATCTTTCTGAACTGGGACACACACACACACACACACACACAAGTTCAAGCATGTATACTTGTTTTCCTCTGTGGCAGTGTCGAAGAGGTTGTGCCGGGCAGAAACCTCAGTTGTGCACATTTTATCTCTTCTACATCTCCTGATCAAAGTCTGTTCTATTACGCCAAATAAAAATCCAAAGACCACTGTTCTCCGAGAAAAAATCGACATTGTATTTGATGTACAGAGGAACACTTGTACATTTACCTCTAAATTGATATACACATGTAGCTGAGCAGAGGGATCAAGCACACAGACGGCGTTGCTAGCTTACTTTTATCTTCCTTGACACGTGCTTAATTTTTTTGCTTGTCGAAAAACCCTGCCTTAACGTGTGCATCCGACGAAATGCATTAGTGGGATGGTCAAAACCATATTCTTTGAATGAACGAACCCAATGACCATAGTAAAACACCGCCCACAAAAGCAGTATACAGATGAACGGTCAGAAATAACCCTTTAATGAGTGACTACATGTCGATCACTTTTCTGATCATGGCATTGTTCAGAATTGTAATGTTTGAAAAAATATTTTTTTTCTTTCATGTCCCCGTAGCAAGAGGTTCTGACTCAGCAATATCTACCAACGCTGGGCAATGGCGTTAATCCAAAAGACACACATGAAGATAAATTGATTTTGGTTTGTCATTCCTAAGACTTTTTATGACCTATATTACAACAATATACATTTTTGGAAAGATTTCGATTCCTGGTCGATGTTTTAGTAGGCTTATCTATAAAATGTGCGTGTTCGCATTTCACTGGTATTACAAGCTCTCGCAGCACGTTCATGTACATGCTAGAACATAGGAAGCGAGGTAGCCGAGTGGTAAGTGCCCCCTGTGGCACAAGGGACAGTCATCCCCTGTGTAGGTTAAAGATGCCTATACAGGTTTTATCCTCATGCATGTAGGCTCATCCTGCAAACACAACGGAGTGTACAATGTACACCTTCCAAGAATAATCAGAAATTGATTGATGGGAGTAACAAGAAAACACTACAAAACAGAGCATGTGTCAACATCGCTCAGAATTCATACTGATATTTCCTCGAGGAAAGAGCGTGCAGGCTAGGTGAGGTTTCTGCGATGTTACATACAGTGGACTTCAACCACGACGACAGAAACTTGGATGTCATCCGATATCATAAATACTTGCACATCTGGTCATAGTTAGAATTGTTGTAGAGATCTACCATGAGAACCGAACATCTGACTAGTATTTTTTATATTTCTGACCGTTGAATGGTAGTAATTCTGTTAAGGGTCTATTTGTTTCATAATTTACATTGTCTGCGCATGTCCATATTCTTCAAACACAGTAGCTGGGCTGTCTGCTATGACGCATTACTATCCCTAAGAAAATATCAAGCAAACAAAACGTAATGTTTCAAAGTAAATCAATAGAATCAATATATCAATAACATTACTTACTATAGTACTTACTATAGGTAAACAAAAATATCGTCGATAAATATGCTCTTGAAACACGATCGATAAAATTCCACGAGGTGACCACATGGCGAGGACATCAGACGAGTTCCAGTGTATTGTTTAGGGCGTTTATGTGTGTATTCATTTATTTATTTCAGGTAGCTGATTGACCGCCTTTAGGGAAACACAATATAATCGGATTACGATCTACAGCTGTATGTTCTCTAATTGTTGTTGTTTGTTTCCACCTGGGGTTCAAACTGCACCCGTTTCTGATCGCCCACTCTTACCATACACGTACCTATATAATGGCCAAACATTGCTTTGTATGCCACTATATATGCATAAAATACAGTCTTTTAAGCTGTTGACCGTGGTCTTGGGCGAAAATAAACATTTTTACAGTTACAGAAGGTCAATTAAAGCACCAAAATCCCAATATAGATATTGATCTTTACGTCATGTAGCTTTGAAAACCAAGAAGGATTGGTCGTGGATATCCAAAATGCATGTACAATTATAAAGTTTGTGACATGGGCGACGCCAAGGCGAGATTCCATCTCCACTATCTTACATGCATTTTAATAATGACGCTATTTCAGTCAACATATATCAGGTACACAAAATGAAGTGTTTTCCCCCGATTTCAAAGCCTAGACAATATCAAGTACCTAACCTAAACTGATTGTTCATTGGTGTACAACAGCACTTTGAAACCAATACATTTCATACGGATACATTTATCTGTCTTGTGTAGCGGCCTAACGCTTAAAGCAATTTGCTCTTCATCATAATGACATGTCGGTTTAACTTTAAGCAAGATTGCGGGGAATGCTGCATGCAGTATTTGTATCTGGAGATTTGTCGTCAGACAACGGTCGAAAGATTTTGTCAGCCGCGCTGTAAATAAGGATTTCTGACTGGTATCTGGAGATTTGTCATCAGACAACGGTCGAAAGATTTTGTCAGCCGCGCTGTAAATAAGGATTTTTGACTGCTTAGTACAACTGTACTCTCTGGATGATGTTTGATCTATTGGTGTTTGTATTGGTTGCCTACCTGCGGCTGAGGTAATATACGGAGATGTGTCCCTGGTTGTAAGCTACAGCATAAAAACAGGGTACATGATCATGCGGATGATGCAAATGTTGAAACCTGCTGCTGTCGCCAATCTGAGTCATTTGCAAAACCCTGCTGTCGTTCGAGCATTTGGAAACTTTGGAATGTAAAAGTCCCATTTTGTTTTTGATTAGGATATGGTAAAACTATCGTAATAATCATTTTATCTAGCACTTCAAGTTCTAGCGGACAGCAAATCATAAAGGAAACACTTACTAGCAAATGCTCACCGCGTTCAGTGAATATGATTTTACCGACAGTACTTCAAAGCATGGTCATGACATCTGTAAAATTTCAAAAGAATCGGAATAAAGCTGTAGGAGGAGTTGCGCACACAAGGTACATACTCCTATAGGGGGACGGAAGGACGGACGGACGGACGGACGGAATGACGGAAAGCCAAAAACTATGTCCCTCCGCTTTTCTTCGAAAAGGCGGGGAACAATTAATATCCCAACACCTCAACTCTTAAAAACTATATTCTCAGTCACTAGATGTGCACATTATAACAAACTCATATTGAACCTAATTACAAACTCATTCTGTACATAATTATAAGTTTATTGTGCACATAAATAGAAGTAGTCCCAAAACCTTATGAAAAACCAAAACTCGCAAAATGAATAAGACCACCATGTGCACACAATTACAAATTCACTTGTTCACCCCTTCTTGGTTGTTCATTATGCATATAATAAAATGTCATTGTGCACACATTCTCAGTCACTCATTGTGCACAAAATTACTCAATTTGCATCCTCACTTATAGTGCACATAATTTCAAGTGGTCCTTGAGATAGTTTGTCCTGCAGTCCTGGGTGTCTGACTGCCCCGGGGGCTACGTGGTGTGGGGAGACTGCGGGACTGAGACTGACTCTGTGAGTGGGAGGACATACTGGTCTGTTTGTCAGGGTACATAGCTACAGGAGCTCCCAGACTGGATTCTGACATTGTGTCTAGGCAAGATACAAGATACATTACATTGTGTCTGACTGCCCCGGGGGCTACGTGGCGTGGGGAGACTGCGCGACTGAGACTGACCCTGTGACTGGGAGGACATACTGGTCTGTTTGTCCGGGTACATAGCTACAGGAGCTCCCAGACTGGATTCTGACATTGTGTCTAGGCAAGATACAAGATACATTACATCGTGTCTGACTGCCCCGGGGGCTACGTGGTGTGGCGAGACTGCGCGACTGAGACTGACTCTGTGACTGGGAGGACATACTGGTCTGTTTGTCAGGGTACATAGCTACAGGAGCTCCAAGACTGGATTCTGACATTGTGTCTTGGGTATGATGGTAATTAAAATGGTGTTTTCTGAGGAAAACTATGTCCCCCAACCGTTTAGTGATATAAAGTTTTTCTATGGAAGACATCATGCTCATCTTGTTCTGTATGGTGTGGTAGTTTAAACTTGTTTTGGACCCTGTCTAAAATTAGGTCACAATCACCAAATTCTTATAAACTCTGAACCTCCTCACAACAATGCTTCTGTGCAAGTTTGGTCAAAATCCATCAATTGCTTTACAAGTTATCCCGTCCGAAAGACTAATTTTAACAGTTATGAACTAGTGACCTTGGAAAGTAGGTCAAGGTCACCAAAATCTTATCAACTCTGAGCCTCCTCCCAACAATGCTTCTGTGCAAGTTTGGTCAAAATCCATCAATTAGTTTACAAAATATCGCGTCAGAAAGACTAATTTCAACAGTTTTTGACTAGTGACCTTCGAAATTAGGTCAAGATCACCAAAATCTTATCAACTCTGAGCCTCCTCCCAACAATGCTTCTGTGCAAGTTTGGTCAAAATCCATCAATTAGTTTACAAGATATCGTATCGGAAAAACTAATTTCAACAGTTTTTATGGACTCGTGACCTTGAAAATTAGGTCAAGGTCATCAAAATCTAACCAACTCTGAGACTTCTCCCAATAATGCTTCTGTGCAAGTTTGGTCAAAATCCATCAATTGGTTTACAAGATATTGCATTGGAAAGACTAATTTCATCATTTTTTATGGACTCGTGACCTTGAAAATTAGGTCAAGGTCACCAAAATCTTATCAACTCTGAGCCTCCTCCCAACAATGCTTCTGTGCAAGTTTGGTCAAAATCCATCAATTAGTTTGTTTACAAGATATCGTAACGGAAAAACTAATTTCAACAGTTTTTTATGGACTCGTGACCTTGAAAATTAGGTCAAGGTCACCAAAATCTAACCAACTCTGAGACTCCTCCCAATAATGCTTCTGTGCAAGTTTGGTCAAAATCCATCAATTGGTTTACAAGATATTGCATTGGAAAGACTAATTTCATCATTTTTTATGGACTCGTGACCTTGAAAATTAGGTTAAGGTCACCAAAATCTAACCAACTCTGAGCCGTCTCGCAACAATGCTTCTGTGCAAGTTTGGTCAAAATCCATCAATTGGTTTACAAGATATTGCGTTGGAAAGACTAATTTCAACATTTTTTATGGACTCGTGACCTTGAAAATTAGGTCAACAATGCTTCTGTGCAAGTTTGGTCAAAATCCATCAATTGGTTACATTTTTTATGGACTCATGACCTTGAAAATTAGGTCAAGGTCACCAAAATCTAATCAACTCTGAGCCTCCTCCCAACAATGCTCTTGCGCAAGTTTGGTCAAAATCCATTCATTTGTTCAGAAGATATCGCGACGGAAAACCTAATTTGATCAGTTTTCATGGGCTGGTGACCTTGAAAATGAGGTCAAGGTCACCAAAATCTAATCAACTCTTTCCCCCCTCCCAACCATGTATATATGCAAGTTTGGTCAAAATCCATCCACTGGTTCAAAAGATATCGCGTCGGAAAGAAGCTACGCGGACGCCGACGCAGACGCAGACGGTATCCGCACCAAAAACAATATGTCCCCCACCTTCGGTTGGGGGGGACATAAATATACAATCAGTTTCTTAAAATACATTGTACATGTACATTTTGTGGTTTAATATTTTCTTGTGTGGTTTAATATTATTTGTTTTGTGCTTTAAATTCTAAATCAACATTTTTTTTCTGAGCAACTACTTCATTGGTACTATTGCCAGTGCTATAAGAAGTATAGCTCAAGTGTCTTGCTCAAGGACACAACCCATCACAAGTGACAACTTGATCCCGACTCTAATGCCCCCATTTACCACTATGCCACCAGCTTCCCTGATAGCAAAGTAAGATCCAAATACATTGCGAAAACATGTCCATGCAATATACATGTACAGAGATTTTTAAAGATCTAAAAAATGAAAATTTTCAGTAAAATGTTTTGATATTTTTCTTATTTTAGCTCAAAATATAGATTGTGTGTACATGTTAGAACCGCCTCGGCGAGGCGGTTCTAATGAGTACCCACAATCTATGTTTTGAAGCAAAAATAAGAACCTGCATACCCCAGTTTTGCTATATAAAAGTGGGGTTCAAGGGGGTATACATTTCATGGACATGGTTTCCTGATGTTTCGATTTTTACAATGTCACTTGGCCACTGGCCATACACGTACCTGGATCATCCTGCCCATCCTCACCAGCCTGTTGTTGCGACTGAAGCTGTAACTGTTGCTGTTGAGCATGTGTTGGTTTGATGATCAGATTCTTTTTCAGCAATGAGGGCAAAATCTGCTCCACGTGGTCCTTCCATTGCTCATACTTTTGATCTTCATATGTTTTCATCTGTTTGCCTACAGACAGGTACTTGGCTCGGGTCTGGATAATAGACAACAGGTGAGAACATTTTTATTGGCATTGATGTAACAAGACATTGGGAGTATCCTTTCAAATGAAAGGGAAGGTTGCTTATATTAAGTACACAACTTATGTAAAACTAGCAAAAAAAATCTGTCATTACATAAAACTGGCAAAAAAAATCTATCAAACTTCTTTAGAAGCTACAGATATCTCTCTGACATGCAAAATGTGCTTCAAACTATAACCACGGAAGATAAAACTTAAGTTAACATGTATGTATGTTTTGACTACTAAAACACTTTTCCTGGACAGCCTCAGACCATTTAAGTGGTTATCTAGTAAGTAGGAGGTCGGTCAGTTGGCTATAAGCTTTGCTTGGAGGCACAAGCAGCCCATTTATTTCTAATGGCCAAAATGGGTGGGTACCCATAATCCCTCCCTGCCATCCTGCCTGACTATTTGGTCTACAGAACACCTACCCCTTTCCCCATATCACTCGTCATCATATCCTCCATAGCCTGGAACCTAATGATCACGTGTTTGATCCTGTGGATCAGCGACCTCTCCCAGAATATCGACCCTGCAACAGGGGGGGGGGGGGGTGATTCTTGTGTAACGGGGGACTGTCTCGCTGAGTTTGGAACAAATTGTCGATCGTGTCCACCTCTTTCTGATACTGGACCAAAATGTCCCGGCACTTTTGCATCATTTGATTGTTGATCGCCTCTCTTGATCTGATGTGAATTTGAGAAGCATGTCAAAAGCACCCTCGGCAGATCTGAGGGATTGGAAGGATTCGTCAATGAACATTTTGGCCTCGTTTTCAATGGCGACGACTTCGCGTGACACTCTTCCACTGCTGGGAGTAGCGGATCACAAATGGATCAAACACAACCTAGCAAAATAATGAAATAATGCAAGTTTCAGCAAAAATCAAAATAACATCAATAACTGCCAACAGCAATAACTGACTACCACACTTTGTCAATAAAGTTATACTTCTTCTATCAGTTTTTATTTTTATTCTAAACAAGAACTGCATATTTTTGTTCAAAGCTTTACAGCTTTACCCGAAATTGCGCAATATAGTCCATACTATCTCTCTTTGAATGTTTTATTGCTTCCAAAGGATCAAACCTTTATATTTTATCCTACTTTTTACATTTTACCTATAAACTTTACAAAAAATTGTCAGATGCAAAAAAGGAGAGAATGAGACATTTAAAAATAAATATAAGAAACTGTCTTGACTTTCTGCTTAATCTCATACTTTTTTGGTTTTCGCCTGAACAAATGACATCCAACTTTACGAAAATGAAAGAAAAACTGTTGTGTTAATATCTGGTTTTATGTCTGCTTAGAAACAGTAATCCAACACCAACCTCTTCTAGGGGTGTGACAAGGGCATCAACTCTGACTAGCACTTCTTCGATTCTTTTAGGATCTCCAGTGACAGCCTTCAATTCAGGTCCGAAGATGTTATAAAACTCCTCCAGAATCTGTAAAAGGGAGCAAAACTTTAGTCTCAAGATTAAATAAATTTTCCTTGTTAAAAGGAACGCTTGGCTAGTCTGTACCATTATTTGTCAGTGTGTTGTGTTTTTTCGTAGGTTTGTGGAGTTTTTCGGTAACTCGATGGATCGCATCGGTCATGAACACTTCCTCGCTACGGTGGATTTCAAGCTTTCGTACTTGGTCGGACCTAGGACAAAGTTCCGGGTTTTAGCATTATCCGTCCAGAACGCCAACTAAATGTTTAACGTTAGATCCGAGTACGTCATTCTTCCCACAAGTCCTAATAAAAACGGCGGATAGCATGTCTGGTTTCCGTCTTCAATTGCTTTATTATGCAAGAAGTGTAGCAAAACATTGCGACTGGAACCAGGCCCCTGGATGTCAAAGGGAAACCCCACAGATTGAAGGAAAAACCCCACAGATTGAGGAGAAATCCTCATTCCGTTTCAATTGCTTGACGCTGTCGCGCCAAGCAATAAAATTTCAACTCCTTCTGTTGATAGCCATCGTTTAAAGCAGAAAGGCTGGAGCTATCAATTCAGGCTAAGATTAAATTCTTAAAGGTGGTATTGCGGTCAGGTCTGAGGTCACATTACACGCGCTGCGACGCGAGAAAACCGGTCTTCGGGGTTTCCGACAAGGTCCGACACAAACCGGCCTGTACAAGCTCAGAAAATAGCTAGAAGCTTGAAATTTCGGATATAAGAAGAAGAGGACATGTACTATCCGTGTAGCGAAAACAAAGGCGCTGATCAGCTTCGCGGTTACCGCGAAGCTGATCTGCGGCTTTGTTTTCGCATAGGCAAAAATCCGGTTTTCTCACGATGCGGCTCATTACTGTCACATAAACCATTCAGGGTCATTTCATTTAGTTTTATTCACATTTAGTTTTCATTTACGACCTCAATTTTTTAAACATGTTAAAGGGTTCTACCAAAAGATATGCCAGAAAGGCTAACATTGCAGACTCTGATTGATCAGACTGTTCGTAAACCAGCTGACAGTGCAGAACCCTGTCTCAATGAGCTGGCTATTTATCAAAATTTAGAACCATTATATGAGCCACCTCATGAGAAAACCAACAATCTGCATTTGCGAAAACAAAGACGCAGATCAGCTTCGCGGTAACCGCGAAGCTGATCAGCGCCTTTGTTTTCGGATAGTGCGCTTCGTCTTCTTCTTAAATCCGAAATTTCAAGCTTCTAGCCTGCTTCTGTGACTGTACAGCCTGATTTGTGTCAGACCTGTTCCGAAACCACATTGTTGGTTTTCCCACGAGGTGGCTCAGTTATATCTGATAAAACAATAAAGATCTACAGTAGACAAAAGAACTATTTCTAGATTCCTTATTTTTTTCTTTTTCCAATCCTTTTTTTATCAGACAATGGAATGGAAATCACATGCTACTTTTTTGTGATTTATCAGCCTTTTTTACAGCTTTACAGGGTTTTCAATGAATAATAAAGTGTAACATAAGTTTCTAAGCAATTAAATTCTGTCTGCTGCCAAGTATTCCTGTAGACAATTTTTAAATGACAACCCACTTTGGTTCAAGGGTTATCAGGGATAATTCTGTCTAAAAAATCCATGAGAGAAAATCACGCACTGGGCCAACACTAGCGAGAAACTTCGACTATTCAGTGGGAAAACTGGCAAAACCTCTTGTGAAAATGGTGTTTTTGTGTAGTATTTTTCCTCCCATTTAGCCAATTTCAATGAATTTTTTTGTGCCAAAAGATGAGAGAATCTCTCAGAATCTTGCCAGAAAATAATCCCTAGGTTATTGTCTTTTAAGGTTTTTCATGCAGATTGAACCTAAGGTACAAAAATAATGAGGAACTAGCAGAATCATTTTTTTTTTCAGAAATACAATATATTTGTGCTTTGTTGCAAAACTGTAAGCCCTGATCAGGTGTAAATTACTTTTTAGTAAAGACATAGTGCCCAGGAAACTGGGTGCATTCTATGCGTTCTAGGGACTACTTTTCCCCCCATCCGAACCCCAGGTGAAATAATGTCATTTGGCGTGTCACCAGTAAACTATTCAGATTCAGAGGAAGCTGTGGCTGAAAAGGTTTGACGGGAACTTTTTAACATCAGTATATCAGACCCACCCCTGGGCAACATTATAGAGATCCTCACAGATATTTGACATACAAGTTGGCTTCTTTAAAAAGAAACCAATGAAAAGGTCAGCAGCAGTTTGATATAAGAGCTTCCTTTTGCTCCAGATTTCAGTGTTGTTGATTCTCTGGTTTGTCATTAATTTCGATTCCCATACGTTTCAGTTTCATATAAATATCGTTTCATGTTATGAACGCTTGACCAGTGTGTGTATCTGTCACCCAAGGCATTGACTAAAATTTTTGATGTTACAGAATCAAAGCTAATTCTAAAGAGAACACGATTACAATCAAATATGTCGATATGTCAGAGTGTAGAAAACCATTTTGCAGTGCAGTCAATTTGTGACAGAGTTCTGAATTTTGACTTGCAGCCACACGACCGGAGAGAGACCCATGGGTCCGATGTGATGAACTAAAAGTCAGCCATCTAGAGTTCCTATAGTTTATGTACCCCTCATCAGGGTATCTACGATCTAGATCTTAACTTAGATGCGCTATGATAAGAAGTCGCCACGATCGAGACTGCTTGCTAGATATTTAACGCTTTTTGACAGGCAGTGTCAGCAATGGATAAATTAAATTGTTTGCGGTGAACTGTCTAATCAACATAGACGGGTTCACTAGTTTTTATTTAGCGCTTTATGTGACAAAACGCGTAATTGAGAGAGAGCAGTCGATCATGGGTACAATTTTCTTCATATTCAAAGTAAACACTGTGGAAAAGGTCCTGAGGGACCTTTTCCAATAAGTCTGTCCACTCGAACAGTTTCCGTCGATCAAACTCCCAGCGTTGGTCACGACCCGAGGCCTCAATCTTCCCTCGAACCTCGAAGTAACATTTCTTCCATGTTTTAACATCCTGTTAGCCTCGGAGGTACGTCTCTTGACTTCATCTGTTGTGTCTCTGAAAAAATTATTTATTCATAATGATCAGAAGGTTTTTCCTATAATTTATCATGTGAGCTGCCGCATGGGAAAACCAACAATCTGCATAGGCGAAAACAAAGGCGCAGATCAGCTGATCAGCGCCTTTGTTTTCGCTACACGAATAGTACATTTCCTCTACTTTCTAAATCCAAAATTACTGCACAGCTGATCTGCGTTTTTGTTTTCGCACATGCAAATTGTTGGTTTTCTCGTGCAAAGGCTCAAGTGAAAACTAATGTATCTATGTCACAAGATTTGTTTCTCTGCTGCTGCGAATACATGATGGACATAAAACTTTGAAAAAAAAGCTAAAAATGAGCCACGTCATGAGAAAACTGGATGTTTGTCTAGGCAAAAACAAAGGCTCAGGTCAGCTGATGAGTGCCTTTGTTTTTGCTTCTGACAATCCATCTTCTTCTTTAATCCAAAATTTCATGCCTTCTTGAGACTTCTGGTTGTACGGGCCATTTGTGTCGGAACCGGTCGGCAAACCCGTAGACCGTTTTTCACAAGCTTCAAATAAGATTTATATTGCAAAATATTTGCAATTTGTTATACGGTTCGCGCCTCGCACGGGGCACGAATTCATATGTGAGACAAGCCATGTTCTGCTTGCGGGTGTGTCAGGTGGTTTTTCCCCGGGTACTCCGGTTTTCGCCCCACCTACCGATTGATTCGTCTCGAAATGAGTGAAAAAGCTTGAAAGGGACGTAAAACTGAATCAAAAAAAAATTGTTATACATGTAGATGCTTTTTGGCCATTGTTAGATAAACAATGTGTAAACGTGTCAAGCTCAAAGACATAATCCGGCACCAGTAGGGTTTGAACCCACATCTTAATCTAGAGTCTAACAAAGGCACAGATCAGCTGCGCAATCACTGCGCCTTTGTTTTCACTCCATAAATAGTGTGCCTGTTCTTTATATATATGAGCCGTCTCATGGGAAAACCAACAATCTGCATAGGCGAAAACAAGGACGCAGATCAGCTTCGCGGTGATCAGCGCCTTTGATTTCGCTACTCGGATAGTACAATTCCTCTTCTACTTAAATCCGAAATTTCAAGCTTCTAGCTCTTTTCTGTGCTTGTACAGGCCGGTTTGTGTCGGACCTGTTCGGAAACCACATTGTTGGTTTTCCCACGAGGCGGCTCAAATATATGAAATACCAAGCTTATAACTAGTTTTTGTGGCTCTTGACCTATTCAGGCTGGTTTGTGTCAGCCCTGGTCCAAATCCTGTTGACCCCTTTTTTTTGCATCTTGGCTCATATGTAAGCTCAATTACCTGTGAAATGATATGTTCCAACATGACCAGTGAATGACCATTCAGCAGGCCAGTCTCAAAGTACCCCGGCAGCATTTCATTGGCTTCCTCCTTATTGTTGGGCAGGGGTACCATCCCTGGGGTGTTACGGATAAAGTAGACAGAGTCCTGGTCCGCAAACTCTTCTGGTAGATACTGGTAGCACATGTACAGGTATGTACGGATAACTTTCTGTATTATGATTTTCTGATAATACACATAATTGTTCCTATGAGAATAGATTAGAAAGTTGGTCACAGGAGGTACATATCTGGGCCCGAGGTTATAAAACTTTTTTCGTGCTCAGCTCAGCTGAGCATTAAATTTGAACTGCTCATAAATACTGAAATAGGGTAAATTAATTGAAATTTCAGGTTTAGATCACCAAAGTCTGTAATTTATCCTGCTTATAAATGTTAAAATGCCAACAATTGTTGGCATTTTAACATTTATGAGCAGGATAAATTTTAGTCTCAGCTGAGCTGAGCATGAAAAAAGTTTTATAACCTTGGGACCTGCTTTGCTACCATGTGAACTGAATAATTAAAGTGGATCAACATGACTGAACAAGTAAAGTGGATCATCATATCCACTGTTCATTTTGAAGAGGGTAGAATCTTTCTCATTTCTGAGTCTGTCCAGCCTGTTTTGTATTTGACATGACTTTTTTTTTCTTTTTTTTTATTCATAATCAGCAAACATATAAAATTTATGCAGTTTGCCAAACTTTATCTACCAAATCAACAGAAACTTTGGAGCCCATGAAAAAATATCTTTTAATCCATGTTGTTAAAACGCCAGGATTAAATAAGATATTGAATAACATTATCAATTTTGCCAAAAAATCACTATAGGTGTTTTTTTTTTTTTTTTTTTTTAAATATAAAGTCTGACATGAATTTGATACTTTATGACATTTTATAGTGCGAAAACATAGCACGCCATAAATATTTTGAATTATTACCCAATCAACTATATACAGAGTAATTGCATATTTTTCGCTGTATCATAACTTGGTCTCTGACCGGTCCATACACTCTCTTCTTTTATGACAAAATTTTCCTCAGCGCTGAGAATCCAGAAACTGTTAGATTTTATAGCCCTTATCAGCAGGATCATGATATCAATTACACCACAGTTCAAGAAATTAAGACCAGCACAGCAAGGGGGCAATAAATTTGCCAGCAAGTATTAAAACATGGGCAAGGATATGCAGGTTTCTTTTGCTTGTTTGAAATTTGCGGCCCCTCAACATATTCATCCACTCATTTTAAACATTTTCAAGTTAAACATTAGACAGGCAAAACAGGACACTCTAATGAAGTGCAAGTCTCACATGTGCCAAGCCTGATCCAAGTCTACAAGGTATGCATGATGAATGTAGGAAAAAAGTTACAGCAAAAAAAGTCACGGGGGAAAAATGTCACAAAAAAAGAATTATGCTCTTCCTAACATTACGGAAACTTGCCCATGCAATAAACACAGATTTTTTTAACTTTAAAAATTGCGAATTTTCAGCTGAAAATTTTGGATATTTTTCTTATTTTTGCTCAAAAAATAGATTGTGGGTACACGTTAGAACCGCCTCGCCGAGGCGGTTCTAACGAGTACCCATTATCTATGTTTTGGAGCAAAAATAAGAAAAATAGGTTTACCCCTACATACCCCAGTTTTTCTATATGAAAGAGGGGTATGAGGGAGTATACATTTCACGGACATGTTTTCCTGATGGCTTTTGGTTAGGAATAAACAATTTTAGTTTTATTATTACCACTATTTTCACTTTATGTTTTGTTGGATTGATATTTTAGCATTTTTATGTCTCACTTAACAATATTCGGTCATGCCTGGACCGAGATTATGCTTCCTGGGTATTTGTCCAGTTGTTTGGTAGCTTAAAACAGGCTTGTTCAAGGACAGTTTGTTTCAAACAAAGTTCTATGACACCATAGTCTGAAACTCAAAGTTCTATGACACCATAGTCTGAAACTCTATCATAGTGCCACCATGCTCCTCGTATTTGGTGGATTCTCATCCATTCTATGTTTCCCATTCAAAGGGGATGTTTTGATTCTGATTATGACATTTCCTCATCATCGTTTCTTTTAACATGAAAATCATGTCCTACTACACTTATGTACAGATATATGTATTTTCTCTTGGTCTCATTTTTCCTGTGCATGTGACTTTATTTCCTGTGACTTTTTTTCCGTGACTTTTTCCGTGACTCTTTTTCATGTGACTTTTATTCCATCTACCCGCATATGAATATGTGGTAATATAAAGATTCGAAGTGGAGAGTTTTCACTTTTGCTCAGTATGATTTTTTTTTTTTTTTTTTTTTTTTTTTTTTTTTTTTTTTGATTCAGTTTAACGTCCCTTTCAAGCTTTTTCACTCATATCGAGACGAATCAATCGGTAGGTGGGGCGAAAACCGGAGTACCCGGGGAAAAACCACCTGACACACCCGCAAGCAGAACTTGGCTTGTCCCACATGTGACTCGTGCCCCGAGCGAGGCGCGAACCCACAGCGGTGAGATGATCGAATGATTAAGAGCACTGAACCTTAACCACTCGGCCACGTGGGCCGCAACTCAGTATGATGATGATGATGATAATAATAATAATAATAATAATAATAATAATAATAATAATAATAATAATAATAATAATTTCAATGTTTTTGGAAGATAGCATATTTATCATGAATGTCAGTCTTTCATAAGATCCATAAGACACTATTATCGGACTTACTAGTTGAATGGGGTTCGTTTTGCAAAGAAGCCATTGCTTGCTGGAAGATCCTGAGCGCAAGACATATGGCAGCAACTGGTACCATTTTACAGTTCAAGTTCAAAGTTTATTCACTCAATCCATATATATAATGGCAACATGAGGAACATGGTATAAATACATGGTGTGACGCTTTTTGTATGGCACAATCAGGGTCAGAACCCAGGGTCAGAACCCATGACCTTCTGATCATAAATTGTACACTCTACCGCTTGAGCTAACGGGACTGGGTCGTATACCTGGCAACATTAACAAAAAGTCTAATAATATTGAATCAATGTCGGATTCCTAGAGGACCATGAATAAGACCGGCATTCATTCTGAAAGCCTTGGTTATCCTCCTCAAAGATGGAGATTAGAATTATTATCATATTATTTCTTTTTATAGTAAGGGCCTCATGGAAGATTAGCTGTTGTATGGTTTCTCATTTATGTACGTAATCACCCTCTTGAAATACAAACGTTTCATAGTTAGACTAGTGGAAACAAAACATGTAATGATCAGGCTCGAACTAGAAATGTTTTTGTGTCATGATATTGTAAAGTTTCATATTCAAGAAAATCTTAGCCTTTCTACTGTGAAATAATGATTTTGTATTTTGATTTGTAATACTCAATTGAAATTTCTTAGTTAAGCTATGCCGACTTGTCTGTACTTGTACTAGTTGGAAACAATGACGACACATTTTATCAGTACAAGCTTCTTGCAATGAAACATTTTGATAATTTATCTAAGAATCTGAGAAACCCTGCCCCATGTGTTTGTTGATTTAATGTGGTCTGCATCAACATAATTACATCTCCTGCTGACAGATTTATTAGGGGAAACAGTTAGCTCCTTCAGAGAATTTTGGAAGAAAGTGGCATATTCAGTGAGAGTGCATAGTTTTTGGTTATAATATGGGACTATACCATGGCCTGGTACCCAGCTACAAAGATATCAAAGCTGTAACAGTCTTTCGCTATGCCATGAGTTGGCCCCCAACTACCCATGCCAGGATCGGTCCATAGTTTTGGATATAACATGGGACTATACCATGGCCTGGTACCCAGCTCACAAGATAATAAGGAATAAGCTTCTAGATGTATAATAGAAGAACCAAATCAGAGAATAGATAGGTGGTAATTGAAAACGCAAATGTAGTCGACGAATGTGGATCTAAAATACACTGAACAGTGTTTTTGATAGCAAATTGCCAACCTCCTCATTAACGGCATTGTTTCTGCAATTTGATTTTGAACTGATGTGGAGAGTCAGACGAAATGAATATTCGTGGCACCCAGTATATATATTATTGTTGAGTAATAAAGCAGTTATTTCATGGCTGTTTGGTGAATAGTGAAAACCATTGCCCCTCGGTGCCTCGGATGACCATGGTGGACTATAATCCATCATGGTCATCCTCGTCACCTCGGGGCAATAGTTTTGACTATTCACCAAACCACCACGAAATAACTGTTTACCATCCTTTTCTATTGGATGTCCTGGTAGGAGACTAGGGATATATAATAATGAATTCTTACTGTCTTGGGGGCCTTTTCTGTTTCTCCCTCTCCCTCCCCCTCCCCTTCACCGTCTTCATCCTCCTTGGGTTCAGCAGCCTCGGGGGTGGGCGGCTTGTCATCTTTCTGGGACTCGGTCTCATCACCTTTCTCTCCTGATGGCGTCTCCTTGCCGCCCTTCTTTCTCTTCCCTTTACCTGTTCGTAGAAATATGAAAGTGTGAATTGATGATAATACATGTTAAATTACATTTTGTACTAAGACATGTACGTAAATTAACACATATTTCTTTGAAACCATAAGTTGTTAATATAAAACAACCACATGAATGCATTTACAACCAGGCAATTTTATAACTCTCACATTCTACATGTTTTCATAAACCTTCAATGTATCAATAGGGATAATCATATTCTTAAAAAATTAAGAATTAATAATTGATGTCAATATACTTCAAGGTTTCTGTAATATGTATTCATAAAGCAAAAATACAATAATTCAACATTTCCTTAAAGGGGCAACTGAACATTAGAAGTATTTTTATTTTTCCCCCCTTTGCGGGCCCTTTTTCTCAGGTGTGGGTTGGTCTGGGGGGAAACAAATGAAATTTCAATTATGACCAAGGTAAGAACAAGAAACAAGAAGCAGAATTCTGTAATAACAGCAACACAAACTAGAAAACAATAATAATTGCATATAACAATCATACACAACTGTAAAACAAATAGACACCATCATGATAAAATAACTGCTTTACAATATTTTGAAGGTCCATCCAGACCATTTGATCCAACGTATTTATGCCCCCAACTTTGAAAAAGTTGGAAGGGCATATTGCTTTCGGCTTGTTTGTCTGTCTGTCTGTCTGTCTGTCTGTCTGTCTGTCTGTGCGTCTGTTAACTTTTGAACCATGAATGCTAGGGCTCTGAAATTTCATACGCACATTCCTCATGAAAAAATAGTTGACCGGTATTTTTTTCATGTCCGAGTTATGCCCCTTTTCTGAGTTATGTCCCTTTGAAAACAAAATTTGAAAATCTTTTGTGCAAGATATCTCAAAAAGTATTTGAGCTAGAGCCTTCATATTTGGTATACTGGTCAGGGCTGAGAAGTAGATCACCTGATTAACTTTTGAGAACTTTACCCAAAATTTTGACAGAATTACGGAATTTTGAAATTTTGAGTATTTTTTTTCCACTTTTCGGTGCAATTTGAAACTTTTAAACAGTGAATGCTAGTGTTTTGAAATTTCATATACAGATTTCTCATGAAAAAATAGTTGACCCGTATATTTTTTCATGTCCAAATTATGCCCCTTTTCTGAGTTATGTCCCTTTGAAAACAAAATTTGAAAATTTTGTGTGCAAGATATATCAAAAAGTATTTAAGCTAGAGCCTTCATATTTGGTATACTGATTGGGACTGAGAAGTAGATCACCTGATTAACTTTTGAGAACTTCACCTCATATTTTAACAAAATTACGGAATTTTGAAATTTTGATTGATTTTTCCACTTTTTTGGTGAAATTTGAAACTTTTAACCGGTGAATGCTACGGTTGTGAAATTTCATTTACAGATTCCTCATGAGAAAACAGTTGACCCGTAATTTTTTTCATGCCCGAGTCATGCCCTTTTTTGAGTTATTTTGAAAACAAAATTTGAAAATCTTGTGTGCAAGATATCTCAAAAAGTATTTGAGCTAGAGCCTTCATATTTGGTATACTGATTGGGGCTGAGAGATTAACTTTTGAGAACTTCACTTCACATTTTAACAAAATTACGGAATTATGAAATTTTGATTGATTTTTCCACTTTTTGGTGAAAATTGAAACTTTTAACCGGTGAATGCTACGGTTTTGAAATTTCATTTACAGATTCCTCATGAGAAAACAGTTGACCCGTAATTTTTTTCATGCCCGAGTCATGCCCTTTTTTTGAGTTATGTCCCTTTGAAAACAAAATTTGAAAATCTTGTGTGCAAGATATCTCAAAAAGTATTTTAGCTAGAGCCTTCATATTCGGTATACCGGTTGGGGCAGAGAAAAAAAAACACCTGATCAACTTTTGAGGACTTTCTATCAAATTTTGACAGAATTACGGAATTGTGAAATTTTAACTCCCATTTTTAAGTGTGCATCTGTAATCAGTGTAAGTCCTCAAGTTCAACTCTGTTTGCTTACATGATTTTCAAAAATAATGAAATAAATAAATCATATAAACTGTGCCAGGTTAGTGGCAAGCATACAGTTGGGGGCATAGTGTTTTACAAACACTTATTTCTAGTTAATTTTATCTTACTGCATGCTCAGTATTGTGGGGTGTTTTATCAGCCTGCGCAGCTGCTAAGTACCAGCTACAATTTTATCACGATGTATTTGAACCTCAAACCCTAACCGGTCGCTCTACTTACTACCATGTGACTTTGCTTTCTTGACCGGTACTGAGATTATAAAATACATAAAATACAGGTATCTATGGCTCTTCCACACAGATGTGACAGTATTTGACATTTTGGGTCTTGTAGGGTCAGTTAAACATTTTTACAAGTTTTATTATGTTAATAATCCATTCCAAAAGCTTTAATAAAAAGCACAGTTTGCATCTTAGGGTTTTTTAATTGGTAAAGAAATTAACTGTCCTTGGAAAAAAGTTAAAGTGTCCTGTTCTGTTGATCTTCACAATGAATGTTGTCTAAGTAAATATTATAGAATCGGAAATTGCTCAGGTCTTGCTAGAAATTTCCAATTAAAGTTGCATGCAGTTTTGTGACGTCAGCTTTAGTTGACGATTTGTGGCATCAACCTCCACAAGACTCAAAACCTCAGAGAATGTCACATTAAGGTGTTTTGCTTTAAGTTCAGCAGCTAAGCTGCTGCAATCCTCTTTCGGTAAAATTGATAAGAACTGCCCATTACGAAAACACGCCCATGTGACATATAAATTTTTCTTAAGTTGTACAAAATGAAAATTTTCTGCTTTCAGCAGAAATTTTTTGATATTTTTTTTTTTATTATTATTTTTGCTCAAAACATAGATTGTGGATATACGTTAGAACCACCTCAGAACCGCCTCGCTAACGAGTACCCACAATCTATGTTTTAGAGCAAAAATAAGAACAATAGGTATACCCCTGCAAACCCCAGTTTTACTATATAAAAGTGGGGTATAAGGGGGTATTTAATACACACACGAACATATTGTCCTAATGCTAGATGATGCATAACCATGACAGTTTGGGTGATCACAGCCAAGGTATTCTGATTTTACGGGACAGTTAGTTACAACAGAATGACAGTAAGAGCTGTCGCAGGACAGCGTAGCTTGCCTGACTTGTGCTTTGCCACTAAATTTGTTAAAATCTATGACCCGTGACCTTGACCTTGCCTGTAGATGCATTTTGTATAGGGAGCTATTTGCATAAATAAGCTAACAATAAACACATTGATCACAAAGTCACTGGAGCGTGAAATATAAGTCAAGGTCAGTAGGTCAATGTGAAAGACCAGTCGGGACATCGAGGAGAAGCCATATGCAAGGTTTGATGGTTGTAGGCTTTATAGTTGATGAGATATTAAGGGTTGGCTTAAAAAATGACAAAGTCACTAGAGCACGAAATATAGGTCAAGGTTACTAGGTCAATGTGGATGCCGAGTCGGGACATCGAGGAGAAGCCATATGCAAGGTTTGATGGTTGTAGGCTTTATAGTTGAGGAGATATTAAGGGTTGGCTTTAAAAACGACAAAGACACTAGCGCATGAAATATAGGTCACGGTCACTAGATCAATGTGGGTGCAAAGTCGGGACATCAAGGAGGAGCCATATGCAAGGTTTGATGGTTGTAGGCTTTATAATTGATGAGATATTAAGGGTTGGCTTCAAAAATGACAAAGTCACTAGAGCACGAAATATAGGTCAAGGTCACTAGGTGAATGTGGGTGCCGAGTCGGGACATCGAGTAGAAGTCATATGCAAGGTTTGATGGTTGTAGGCTTTATAGTTGAAGAGATATTAAGAGTTGGTTTCAAAAATGACAAAGTCACTAGAGCACGAAATATAGGTCAAGGTCACTAGATCAATGTGGATGCAAAGTCAGGACATCAAGGAGAAGCCATGCGCAAGGTTTGATGGTTGTAGGCTTTATAGTTGATGAGATATTAAGGGTTGGCTTCAAAAATGACAAAGCCACTGGAGCATGAAATATAGGTCAAGGTCAGTAGGTCAATGTGGATGCCGAGTCGGGACATCGAGGAGAAGCCTTAAAAAATGACAAAGTCACTGGAGCATGAAATATAGGTGAAGGTCAGTAGGTCAATGTGGGTGCCGAGTCGGGACATTGAGGAGGAGCCATATGCAAGGTTTGATGGTTGTAGGCTTTATAGTTAATGAGATATTAAGGGTTGGCTTCAAAAATGACAAAGCCACTGGAGCATGAAATATAGGTCAAGGTCAGTAGGTCAATGTGGATGCCGAGTCGGGACATCGAGGAGAAGCCTTATGTAAGGTTTGAAAGTTCTAGGCTTTACGGTTGATGAGAAACTAACGCAGCATCTGAGCATTGTACAAAGGTGTTCTAGATATTGACATTTGGCCCCGCCCCCACGCACGACCCCACGGGTCCCTTCACACTAAATCACAGAGGACCCTCATATGCAGCAATGTTCCAAATATGAATGATTTCTGGTTAGTGACTATCAAGATATTACAATTTTAAAAACTTTAACCGAAAGTGTGACGCGGACGTACACGTAAACGCGGACGACCGAGGTGACAACAATAGCTCTGTGCACTTCGTGCAGGCGAGCTAAAAAGGATTCAATGCTGTACAGAGTTTCAGAACAAAATTCAACTAAATAAGTGTTTGTAAAACACTATGTCCCCAACTGTATGCTTGCCACTAACCTGGCACAGGTTTTTTTTCATTATTTTTGAAAATCATGTAAGCAAATAGAGTTGACCTGGGCACAAATAGCAAACTTGAGGACTAACAGTGATAACAGATGCACACTTAAATCCGAAAGTGGTAAAATTGATAAAATTTCAAAATTCAGTAATTTTGTCAAAATTTGACAAAAAGTTCTCAAAAGTTAATCAGGTGATCTACTTCTTGGCCCCAATCAGCATTCCAAATATGAAAGCACTAGCTCAAAGACTTTTTGAGATATCTTGCACACAAGATTTTCAAGATTTTTTTTCAAAGGGAGATAATTCAGAAAGGGGGCATAACTCAGAAAAGAAAAAAAAATACGGGTCATCTTTTTTTCATGAGGAATCCATATATGAAATTTCAAGACACTAGCATCCACCGTTTAAAAGTTAAGAAAAAAAGTGGTGCGGACACACGGACACACGGACAAGCCCAAAGCAATATGCCCTACCAACTTTTTCAAAGTTGGGGGCATAACCAGAGGACCATTGGTCCTGAGAACGCTCACCTGAAGCCTGATCTTGGAGTATTAAGTCATCATGATAAGACCTTGACCGTGAATACTCACAAACCTTTATTGAATTCATAAGTTGTCTGCATCTGCAAAGTTTCAGGTCTCAGGCTGCAATAGTTTCCAAACCCAGTGATTTCTGAGAAAACAATTTTAATTTTGATATTTAAATGACCTTGGGTCAAGATCAAGAAATGGCTCATTAAATCATTAATTACTTACCTTCATTGACTCCATTAGTTGTCTGCATCTAGCAAATTTCAGGTCTCAGGCTGCAACAGTTTCCAAAATATCCATTGTTTTTGCCTTTTCCCATGTAAAAGCCTATGTTTCCAAAATTGACCTTGCCGTAAAATAGGTCAAGGTCATCCTAGGGTCATTATTTCAACAAACTATGATGGGCTGGAGTCCCAAATGCTACATACCAAATTTCGCGTAAATCGGCCAGCCGGTTCTGGAGAAGTGGTTTTTACCATAGTTGGGCATGGCGGCCATCTTGGTAATGTGACCCAAATTTCGCGATCAAACTTTCGTTCCCCTTACCCATGGACGCTCCACATAAAATTTCACTTTGATTGGCCAAGCAGTTTCAGAGAAGAAGATCTTTGAAAAGTGTGTATGGACGACAGACTGGCCAAGGTCAAGAGATGACCTTGACCTTGACCTAAATTAATCACATACCTTCATCTACTCCATTAGTTGTTTGCATCTACCACTTTTCAGGTCTCAGGCTGCAACAGTTTTCAAAAAATCCATAGTTTTCACTTTTCCCATGTAAAAGCCTATGTTTCCAAAATTGAAATTGCAGTAAAATAGGTCAAGGTCATCCTAGGGTCATCATTTTATCGAACTATGATGGACTGGAGTCCCAAATGCTACATACCAAGTTTCATGAAAATCGGCCTGCCGGTTCTGGAGAAGAAGATTTTTGAGTGGTTTTTACCATATATGGGCGTGGCGGCCATCTTGGTCATGTGACCTGGATTTCTCGATCAAAAACTTTCATCTCCCCTACCCATGGATGCTCCACATAAAATTTCACTTTGATTTGCCTAGCAGTTTCAGAGAAGATCTTTGAAAAGTGTGTCAGGACGACAGACAGGTCAAGGTCAAGAGATGACCTTGACCTAAATTAATCACATACCTTCATCTACTCCATTAGTTGTTTGCATCTACCACTTTTCAGGCCGCTGGCTGCAATAGTTTTCAAAAAATCCACAGTTTTAACTTTTTCTCATGTAAAAGCCTATGTTTCCAAAATAAACATTGCCGTAAAATAGGTCAAGGTCATCCTATGGTCATCATTTGATCAAACTATGATGGGCTGGAGTTCCAAACGCTACATACCAAGTTTCATGAAAATCGGCCAGCCGGTTCTGGAGAAGAAGATTTCTGAGTGGTTTTTACCATATATGGGCGTGGTGGCCATCTTGGTCATGTGACCTGGATTTCGCGATCAAACTTTCGTCTCCCCTACACATGGATGCTCCACATAAAATTTCACTTTGACTGGCCAAGCAGTTTCAGAGAAGAAGATCTTTGAAAAGTGTGTATGGACGACAGACTGGCCAAACTTTTCAGGTCTCAGGCTGCAATAGTTTTCAAAAAATCCATAGTTTTCACTTTTTCCATGTAAAAGCCTATGTTTCCAAAATTGAAATTGTCGTAAAATAGGTTAAGGTCATCCTAGGCTCATCATTTGATCAAACTATGATGGGCTGGAGTCCCAAATGCTACATACCAAGTTTCATGAAAATCGGCCTGCTGGTTCTGGAGAAGATTTTTGAGTGGTTTTTACCATATATGGGCGTGGTGGCCATCTTGGTCATGTGACCTGGATTTCGCGATCAAAAACTTTCGTCTCCCCTACCCAAGGATGCTCCACAGAACATTTCACTTTGATTTGCCAAGCAGTTTCAGAGAAGATCTTTGAAAAGTGTGTCAGGACGACAGACAGGTCAAGGTCAAGAGATGACCTTGACCTAAATTAATCACATACCTTCATCTACTCCATTAGTTGTTTGCATCTACCATTTTCAGGCCTCAGGCTGCAATAGTTTTCAAAAAATCCATAGTTTTCACTTTTTCTCATGTAAAAGCCGATGTTTCCAAAATTGAAATTGCCGTAAAATAGGTCAAGGTCATCCTATGGTCATCATTTGATCAAACTATGATGGGCTGGAGTCCCAAATGCTACATACCAAGTTTCATGAAAATCGGCCAGCCGGTTCTGGAGAAGTTTTTGAGTGGTTTTTACCATATATGGGCGTGGCGGCCATCTTGGTCATGTGCCCTGGATTTCGTGATCAAACTTTCGTCGCCCCTACCCATGGATGCTCCACATAAAATTTCACTTTGACTGGCCAAACAATTTCAGAAAAGAAGATCTTTGAAAAGTGCGTATGGACCACAGACTGGCCAAGGTCAAGAGATGACCTTGACCTAAATTAATCACATACCTTCATCTACTCCATTAGTTGTTTGCATCTACCACTTTTCAGGCCTCATGCTGCAATAGTTTTCAAAAATCCATAGTTTTCACTTTTCCCATGTAAAAGCCTATGTTTCCAAATTTGACCTTGCTGTAAAATAGTCAAAGTCATCCAAGGGTCATCATTTTATCAAACTGTGATGGGCTGAAGTCCCCAATGCTACATACCAAGTTTCGTGGAAATCGGCCCACCGGTTCTGGAGAAGAAGATTTTTGAAGTGTTTTTACCATATATGGGCGTGGCGGCCATTTTGGTCATGTGACCAAGATATCGCTAACAAAATTACAATGACACTACCCAAGGAGGCTCCACATAAAATTTCAACTAGATCGGCCAAGCTGTTTCAGAGAAGAAGATCTTTGAAATTGTGGACGACGACGGATGGACGCCGGATCATGGCCATCCTATAAACTCACCTTGTGAGCCTTCGGCTCAGGTGAGCTAAAATATTAGAAACTTTGACATGAAATGTGTCAGTTTAAGCTTCAAACTGGCCATGTGTTACATGTACATAGTGTTAAGTAACTTACTTGCAGCCCCTTTCACTCGAGTTTGCCGTTTGAGCATTTGTATTACACAAGAAGACCATGTACTCTGAAGATCTGAGTTTCTTTTCATGTTGTCCACAAAGACATCTAGATCGATTGATCTGCTGATTTCAGTGACAGTTTCAAACTAAATAAACGGCAAACTCAAGTGAAATTTTTATCTTACTAGTTAGAAATTTGGCCATGTAGATACTGATAGGTAACTGCTAAAACTAAAAAAAAATCTGCTTGTGTCCCTATCTTATTTCAAATGTGTGTTCTTCATATGCATTGTATATGTTGTGCAAAGACTTTTGAAAATGTGCTTTAACCAAACAATTACAATGTTTTTATCAGAAGAGGTGACATCATTACCTGAAGATACAATTAATGCTGAATACAGTTTAAGAACACCTGGGAAACTGTTTCAGTTTTAAAATAGAATAAAAGGTTACTAACTTGACTGACCTAAATGCTCAAACGGCAAACTCAAGTCAAAGGGGCTGTAACTTTATCTTAACTTTAACTTTAACTTAACTTTGCCTTTAACTACTTTGCTTTGCCTTGCATTGCCGTGCCTCACCTCACATCACCTTACCCCACCTTACCTTGATATGGAGGAATGATGATATTATAATTTGTAAAAAAAAAAAAAATAGATCAGGTGACTACTATCTGCAATGCCCCAATTTATATGTATTGAAAAGCTAACAGTTTTTTGGGGCTTGGTGTTACAGTTGCCATTTTAATTATTATTATATGATCTTATACATACAGCGTTTGCACATACATGTACATTCACATGACTATATCACAATACCATTATTTGTATGGACAAACCTGTTACAGAGTTTTTATGCAATACTGATCGGACACAATATTGTGTTTGTAATACAATACATGTATTGTTTGAAAATAGATATGTGATCCATTCATTAAAGTTCTTTTGGAATATTTGCATTTAAACTTTAGATTTACCGTATTGAAATAACAATTTTAAAGAAAACCAATATGCTTCAAGGGTACACCGAATGGGCCGCACCCAACAAAACTCACAAGGGTTTCAGGGTTTGGTCCGAGAAACACGGCCACCAACCAGGCAAAGATCTTGCCGTAACTGGAGTTTTTTTTCCTCAGACTTAAAGGTGAGCATATTGGATAGACATGTTTCTGTCAACATGTTTAAATGAATTCTCATACTTCACATATTGCGTTTTATACATGTAGAGAGGACTGAATAAGTGTTTTTGTTTGATCAGATTAGGACTCTGGTTGCTATGACAACTTGTTCTACGATCCCAAAGACGAAAGTAAAACTTTTGCTGTGTCGTTGTAGGTACTGTACTTACATTTTGTTTTACCAGAAACGTTTATGGAGTAGACCTCTACCTCTTATGTGGGGTTCGTCTGTGATTTTCTTGGTTGTCGAAGTGCCTTAAAGGGCTTTTGAAAGAATAAGCGGTGCTTTTTATCTAGTTACCCCGAGAAAAAACATCTGGCAGGTCTGCAAAGAGAACTTGGCTTGTCTCACATGTGCCCCGCGGAGTGCTCAAACCCACATCAGACACAGCGGTGATTCAGCGCTGTAATGGAATCTGTGCACTCAGTAACCACCCTGCAAAACCGAAACTAAACTATAACATGTATAAAGCTTAGCCCCCGCTACCAAAACAATCATTCAATCTCTTACCACTGTCTGTCTCCATTATAATTGATCCAGTTTGATTTCAGCGTCGAAACTATCCCCCAGGAACACACTACTGAGAGCGGATGTTGAACATCCCGTCCCCCAGCCCTGTTTCCCTGGGGGCCATCCCGGGTTCACCCACTCCACTGCTCGCTCGCCCAACGGACGAGATAGCGCGGCCGCTTTGGAGTAAGGATCCCCCGTTCTGACCCGGGTTCAGCGAACTCAGTCATTCCTCCGAACCAGTAAATCCAGTGTAGTCGGGCGTAACATAGCTGCCCCGAAGCAGGGGAGGGTCCGCAGACCCTCAGGGTCTGACCCAAAGAAAAGGGCCAGACCCCGCCTCCGTAACCTCAAGCTGTCGTCGAGCTAAGATGCGCGCGTAGGGTCCCAATCTAGCCGAGCCATGTTTCCTAAAAAGCTACGCATATACTGAGGATCGATATGCAATCGGTCGTATTTATACTGGGCCGGTTGCCATAAAAATAAAGCATGGTTGTCGGTTATACAGACCGCGATCTGGCAAACTTGTATTGGGCATTCTTTTCGCGTGTCATGAAAAGCGCCGGTCAAAGTACGATACCGCGCATATGGATTTCGTCTTTGGCGCTTCATAGCAGGCTCGGATAGTGGCCGTTCTTTTAATACTATCATGTGTATATGCTGCACATGCTGATCTACATACTACTTTGTTCAACTTGATATCCATAATACAGATTTTTTTTATCAATTTGCAAATACCTGATAAAACGAGAACCAGCTTGATCAAACAATGACATATTTGCCTATATTTAGTAAATCATGCCACACATATATCTACATGAATAGTCTCGTCATGAGTGAACTTGTATACAGTATAATCCACCGATGTCAAGTTGGATGAAAATTTCATCCGGTGAAAATTTCATCTAGCAGATGAAAAAAAAAGTTGGATGAAAATTTCATCTGGACCTGCCCAGGAAAAGTGGTTCATGACAAAACAACTCCTGCTCCCGTAATAGCTCTTGTTTAGGCGAGCAGCTTATACTGTAATATAGATACATGCTATATGAAGTTTTGTGGTAAGTTTCAGTAGTCAGGGCGCCAAAAGTCAAAGGGGGGGGGGGGGTCAAAAATGCTTCAAGATTCTGTTCCAAAACCAGCTCTTGTGCCAGCAAGCCGTTTATACTGCTACATAGATAAATGTTCTATGAAGGTTTGCGACAAGTTTCATTAGGATTGAAAGAGGATGAGAACGGTAGTCAGGGCGCCAAGAGTCAGAGGGGGTGTCCAAAATGCTGTTTTTGATATTCCTCGGTTGCATGCTTCCAAACCAGCTCTTGTGCCAGCTAGCCGCTTATACTTCGATATAGATATATGTTCTATGAAGTTTTGTCGCAAGTCTCATTAGGATTGAAAGAGGATGAGAAGGATAGACAGGGCGCCAAATGTCAGAGGGGTGTCCAAAATGCTGTTTACAACAGTTCGCGATCTCCAGCCCCCAAACCAGCTCTTGTGCCAGCTAGCCGCTTATACTTCGATATAGATATATGTTCTATGAAGTTTTGTCGCAAGTCTCATTAGGATTGAAAGAGGATGAGAAGGATAGACAGGTTGCCAAATGTCAGAGGGGTGTCCAAAATGCTGTTTACAACATTTCGCGATCTCCAGCCCCCAAACCAGCTCTTGTGCCACCAAGCCGCATATACTTCGATATGAATGTATGCTCTATGAAGGTCTGTAGCAAGTCTCATAAGGATTGAAAAAGGATGAGAAGTTTAGCCAGGGCGCCAAAAGTCAGAGAGGTGTCCAAAATGCTGTTTTCAATATTTCTCGATCTCCAGCCTCCAAACCAGCTCTTGTGCCACCAAATCGCTTATACTGCCATATAGATAAATGCTCTATGAAGGTGCGTGGCAAGTCTCATCAGGATTGAAAGAGGATGAGAAGGGTAGTCAGGGCGCCAAATGTCAGAGGGTGTATCCAAAATGCGATTTTTGATATTTCTCGGTCTCCTGCTCCCAAACCAGCTCTTGTGCCAGCAAGCCGCTTATACTTCGATATAGATATATATGTTTTATGAAGTTTTGTTGCAAGTCTCATTAGAATTGAAAGAGGATGAGAAGAATAGACAGGGCGCCGAATGTCAGAGGGTTGTCCAAAATGCTGTTTACAATATTTCTCGATCTCCAGCCCCCAAACCAGCTCTTGTGCCACCAAGCCGCATATACTGCGATATAAACGTATGTTCTAGGCCTTTAACAAGTCTCATAAAGATTGAAAAAGAATGAGAATGATAGCCAGGGCGCCAAATGTCAGAGGGGTGTCCAAAGTGCTGTTTTCAATATTTCTCGATCTCCAGCCCCCAAACAAGCTTTTGTGCCACTAAACCGCTTATACCACCATATAGATAGATGTTGTATGATGATCCGTGGCAAGTCTCATTATGATTGAAAGAGGGTGAGAAGGGTAGGCAGGGCGCCAAATGTCAGAGGGGTGTCCAAATAATGTTTTCAATATTTCACGATCTTCAGCCCACAAACCAGCTCTTATGCCAGCATTCGGCTTATACTGTGACGTGTTGTACACGTTTGTTTGTTTGTTTTCGAGTTTAAAATCTTAATTATTGATTTTCTATTTAAAGCAATAAAATATTGTAAGACATTTCTTGTGCGTGTACCCCATAGAAACGTGCTGGCCATCTACCATTCTCGCGAGATCTGACGATATCTCATCTAGATCTCTCGCATTTGACGCTTTGAATTATGGGATATAGCCAAAATCGGCTAATCCCGTTCAGTTCTCGAGAGAACCAATTAATAGATTTCTTGAATTTGCTGAACTAGAATGTATTTCTTTCATTCGAGCTGTTCATAGGTAAAACACAGGACTTAACAAAAAGACAAAAATAAAATGAATGTAAAATTATATTAATATGATCTACATATAAAATGGATTCCAAAATGGATTCCATGGCGGACATTCCCAGCATGTAACGAGCCAAAGGCGACAGGTCAGTGTTATAGCGCTACCTGTCGGCGACAATGGGCCATCTACGATTTTCAGAACAAAGCAAACCCAACCATCTGAATGTTATGGTTTGTGTCTATCAATGATTCTTCAATATATGTTATATGACTATATTCATATTAAAAGAGGATGAGGAGGGTAGCCAGGCCCCCAACGGCTCTAGGGTCATATTTTCCTGTACAGAATTTGCTATTTTCGACACTTCTAGGTCTACTGCTCCGAAACTAGCTATTGTGCTAGGAAGCCGCTTGTACTGTGATAAATGTATATGTCATACAAAAGTATGAGGCAAGTGTCATCAGGATTGAAAGAGGATGAGATGGGTAGGCAGGTCCCCCAATGTCGGGGGTGGGGTGGGTGTCAAAAATTCCATTTTCGGCTTTTTTCGGTCTCCTGCTCCCAAACTAGCTCTTGTGCCAGGAAGCCGCTGGTACTACGACATAGATATATGGTATACACAAGTATGTGGCAAGTGTCATCAGGATTTAAAGAGGATGAGATGGGTAGCCAGGTCCCCCAATGTCACGGGAGGTGTCAAAAATTCCATTTTCGGTAGTTTTCGGTCTCCTGCTCCCAAACAAGTTCTTGTGCCAGGAAGCCGCTAGTACTACGACATAGATATATGGTATATGTAAGTATGTGGCAAGTGTCATAAGGATTGAAAGAGGATGAGATGGGTCGCCAGGTCCCCCAATGTCACGGGGGGTGTCAAAATTCCATTTTCGGTATTTTTTCGGTCTCCTGCTCCCAAACTTGCTCTTGTGCCAGGAAGCCGCTAGTACTACGACATAGATATATGGTATATAGAACTATGTGGCATGTCCATCAGGATTGAAAGAGGATGAGATGGGTAGCCAGTCCCACCCCCATTGTCAGAGGGGAGTGAAAAAAATCTATTTTCGATCTTTCTCGGTCTCTTGCTCTCAAACTAGCTCTTGTGCCAGAAAGCCGCTTATACTGTAATAAAGGTGTATGTTATATGAATGTTTGTGGCATGTATCATTAGGATTGAAAGAGGATGAGGAGGGTAGCCAGGCCCCCCAACGGCTCTAGGGTCATATTTTCCTGTACAGAATTTGCTATTTTCGACACTTCTAGGTCTACTGCTCCGAAACTAGCTCTTGTGCCAGGAAGCCGCTAGTACTGTGATAAATGTACGTATATGTTATATAAAAGTATGTGGCAAGTGTCATCAGGATTGAAAGAGGATGAGATGGGTAGCCAGGTCCTCCAATGTCACGGGGGGTGTCAAAAATTCCATTTTCGGTATTTTCCGGTCCCTTACTCCCAAACTAGCTCTTGTGCCAGGAAGCCGCTAGTACTACGACATAGATATATGGTATATACAAGTATGTGGCAAGTGTCATCAGGATTGAAAGAGAATGAGATGGGTAGCCAGGCCCCCCAATGTCACGGGGGGTGTCGAAAATTCCATTTTCGGTATTTTTCGGTCTCTTGCTTCCAAACTAGCTCTTGTGCCAGGAAGCCGCTAGTACTAAGACATAGATATATGGTATATGCAAGTATGTGGCAAGTGTCATAAGAATTGAAAGAGGATGAGATTGGTAGCGAGGTCCCCCAATGTAACGGGGGTGTCAAAAATTCCATTTTCGGTATGTTTCGGTCTCCTGCTCCCAAACTAGCTCTTGTGCCAGGAAGCCGCTAGTACTACGACATAGATATATGGTATATAGAAATATGTGGCAAGTCTCATCAGGATTGAAAGAGGATGAGATGGGTAGCCAGTCCCACCCCCATGTCAGAGGGGGTGCAAAAATCTATTTTCGATGTTGCTCGGTCTCTTGCTCCAAAACTAGCTCTTGTGCCAGGAAGCCGCTTATACTGCAATAAAGGTGTATGTTAAATGAATGAATGTGGCAAGTATCATTAGGATTGAAAGAGGATGAGGAGTTTAGCCAGACCCCACAACGGCTCTAGGGTCATATTTTCATGTACAGAATTTGCTATTTTCGACACTTTTAGGTCTACTGCTCCGAAACTAGATAGCTCTAGTGCCAGGAAGCCGCTAGTACTGTGATAAATGTATATGTTATATAAAAGTATGTGGCAAGTGTCATCAGGATTGAAAGAGGTTGAGATGGGAAGCCAGGTCCCCCAATGTCGGGGGGGGGGGTGTCAAAAATTCCATTTTCGGCATTTTTCGGTCTCCTGCTCCCAAACTAGCTCTTGTGCCAGAAAGCCGCTAGTACTACGACATAGATATATGGTATATGCAAGTATGTGGCAAGTGTCATAAGGATTGAAAGAGGATGAGATGGGTAGCAAGGTCCCCCAATGTCACGGGGGGTGTCAAAATTCCATTTCCGGTATTTTTCGGTCTCCTGCTCCCAAACTAGCTCTTGTGCCAGGAAGCCGCTAGTACTACGACATAGATATATGGTATATAGAATTATGTGGCAAGTCTCATCAGGATTGAAAGAGGATGAGATGGGTAACCAGTCCCACCCCTATGTCAGAGGGGGTGCAAAAAATCTATTTTCGATCTTTCTCGGTCTCTTGCTCCCAAACTAGCTCTGTGCCAGGAAGCCGCTTATACTGTAATAAAGGTGTATGTTATATGAATGTATGTGGCATGTATCATTAGGATTGAAAGAGGATGAGGAGGGTAGCCAGGCCCCCAACGGCTCTAGGGTCATATTTTCCTGTACAGAATTTGATATTTTCGACACTTCTATGTCTACTGCTCCGAAATTAGCTCTTGTGCCAGGAAGCCGCTAGATTTGTGATAAATATATATGTTATATAAAAGTATGTGGCAAGTGTCATCAGGATTGAAAGAGGATGAGATGGGTAGCCAGGTCCCCCAATGTCAGGGTGGGATGGGTGTCAAAAATTCCATTTTCGGCATTTTTCGGCCTCCTGCTCCCAAACTAGCTCTTGTGCCAGGAAGCCGCTGGTACTACGACATAGATATATGGAATATACAAGTATGTGGCAAGTGTAATCATGATTGAAAGAGGATGAGATTGGTAGTCAGGTCCCCCAATGTCACGGGGGGTGTCAAAAATTCCATTTTCGGTATTTTATGGTCTCCTGCTCCCAAACTAGCTCTTGTGCCAGGAAGCCGCTAGTACTACGACATAGATATATGGTATATAGAATTATGTGGCAAGTCTCATCAGGATTGAAAGAGGATGAGATGGGTAGCCAGTCCCACACCCATGTCAGAGGGGGGTGCAAAAAATCTATTTTCGATCTTTCTCGGTCTCTTGATCCCCAAACTAGCTCTTGTGCCAGGAAGCCGCTTATACTGTAATAAAGGTGTATGTTATATGAATGTATGTGGCAAGTATCATAAGGATTGAAAGAGGATGAGGAGGGTAGCCAGGCTCCCCAACGGCTCTAGGGTCATATTTTCCTGTACAGAATTTGCTATTTTCGACACTTCTAGGTCTACTGCTCCGAAACTAGTTCTTGTGCCAGGAAGCCGCTAGTACTGTGATAAATGTATATGTTATATAAAAGTATGTGGCAAGTGTCAACAGGATTGAAAGAGAGTGAGATGGGTAGCCAGGTCCCCCAATGTCAAAGGGGGTGTCAAAAATTCCATTTTCGGCATTTTTCGGACTCCTGCTCCCAAACATGATCTTGTGCTATGAAGCCGCTGGCACTACGACATAGATATATGGTATATACAAGTATGTGGCAAATGTCATCAGGATTGAAAGAGGATGAGATGGGTAGCCAGGTCCCCCAATGTCACGGGGGTGTCAAAAATTCCATTTTCGGTATTTTCCTGTCGCCTGCTCCCAAACTAGCTCTTGTGCCAGAAAGCCGCTAGTACTACGACATAGATATATGGTATATGCAAGTATGTGGCAAGTGTCATCAGGATTGAAAGAGGATGAGATGCGTAGCCAGGTCCCCCAATGTCACGGGGGATGTCGAAAATTCCATTTTCGGTAATTTTCGGTTTCTTGCTCCCAAACTAGCTCTTGTGCCAGGAAGCCGCTAGTACTACGACATAGATATATGGTATATGCAAGTATGTGGCAAGTGTCATAAGGATTGAAAGAGGATGAAATGGGTAGCAAGGTCCCCCAATGTCACAGGGTGTGTCAAAATTCCATTTTCGGTATTTTTCGGTCTCCTGCTCCCAAACTAGCTCTTGTGCCAGGAAGCCGCTAGTACTACGACATAGATATATGGTATATAGAATTATGTGGCAAGTCTCATCAGGATTGAAAGAGGATGAGATGGGTAGCCAGTCCCACCCCTATATCAGAGGGGGGTGCAAAAAATCTATTTTCGATCTTTCTCGGTCTCTTGCTCCCAAACTAGCTCTGTGCCAGGAAGCCGCTTATACTGTAATAAAGGTGTATGTAATATGAATGTATGTGGCATGTATCATTAGGATTGAAAGAGGATGAGGAGGGTAGCCAGGCCCCCCAACGGCTCTAGGGTCATATTTTCCTGTACAGAATTTGCTATTTTCGACACTTCTATGTCTACTGCTCCGAAACTAGCTCTTGTGCCAGGAAGCCGCTAGATTTGTGATAAATATGTGTGTTATATAAAAGTATGTGGCAAGTGTCATCAGGATTGAAAGAGGATGAGATGGGTAGCCAGGTCCCCCAATGTCAGGGTGGGATGGGTGTCAAAAATTCCATTTTCGGCATTTTTCGGTCTCCTGCTCCCAAACTAGCTCTTGTGCCAGGAAGCCGCTGGTACTACGACATAGATATATGGAATATGCAAGTATGTGGCAAGTGTCATCATGATTGAAACAGGATGAGATTGGTAGCCAGGTCCCCCAATGTCACGGGGGTGTCAAAAATTCCATTTTCGGTATTTTTGGTCTCCTGCTCTCAAACTAGCTCTTGTGCCAGGAAGCCGCTAGTACTACGACATAGATATATGGTATATAGAATTATGTGGCAAGTCTCATCAGGATTGAAAGAGGACGAGATGGGTAGCCAGTCCCACACCCATGTCAGAGGGGGGTGCAAAAAATCTATTTTCGATCTTTCTCGGTCTCTTGCTCCCAAACTAGCTCTTGTGCCAGGAAGCCGCTTATACTGTAATAAAAGTATATGTTATATAAATGTATGTGGCAAGTATCATTATGATTGAAAGAGGATGAGGAGGGTAGCCAGGCTCCCCAACGGCTCTAGGGTCATATTTTCCTGTACAGAATTTGCTATTTTCGACACTTCTAGGTCTACTGCTCCGAAACTAGCTCTTGTGCCAGGAAGCCGGTAGTACTGTGATAAATGTATATGTTATATAAAAGTATGTGGCAAGTGTCATCAGGATTGAAAGAGGGTGAGATGGGTAGCCAGGTCCCCCAATGTCAAAGGGGGGTGTCAAAAATTCCATTTTCGGCATTTTTCGAACTCCTGCTCCCAAACATGATCTTGTGCCAGGAAGCCGCTGGTACTACGACATAGATATATGGTATATACAAGTATGTGGCAAATGTCATCAGGATTGAAAGAGGATGAGATGGGTAGCCAGGTCCCCTAGTCACGGGGGTGTCAAAAATTCCATTTTCGGTATTTTCCTGTCGCCTGCTCCCAAACTAGCTCTTTTGCCAGGAAGCCGCTAGTACTACGACATAGATATATGGTATATGCAAGTATGTGGCAAGTGTCATCAGAATTGAAAGAGGATGAGATGCGTAGCCAGGTCCCCCAATGTCACGGGGGATGTCGAAAATTCCATTTTCGGTATTTTTCGGTCTCCTGCTCCCAAACTAGCTCTTGTGCCAGGAAGCCGCTAGTACTACGACATAGATATATGGTATATAGAATTATGCGGCAAGTCTCATCAGGATTGAAAGAGGATGAGATGGGTAGCCAGTCCCACCCCTATGTCAGAGGGGGTGCAAAAAATCTATTTTCGATCTTTCTCGGTCTCTTGCTCCCAAACTAGCTCTGTGCCAGGAAACCGCTTATACTGTAATAAAGGTGTATGTTATTTGAATGTATGTGGCATGTATCATTAGGATTGAAAAAGGATGAGGAGGGTAGCCAGGCCCCCCAACGGCTCTAGGGTCATATTTTCCTGTACAGAATTTGCTGTTTTCGACACTTCTATGTCTACTGCTCCGAAACTAGCTCTTGTGACAGGAAGCCGCTAGATTTGTGATAAATATATATGTTATATAAAAGTATGTGGCAAGTGTCATCAGGATTAAAAGAGGATGAGATGGGTAGCCAGGTCCCCCAATGTCAGGGTGGGATTGGTGTCAAAAATTCCATTTTCGGCATTTTTCGGTCTCCTGCTCCCAAACTAGCTCTTGTGGCAGGAAGCCGCTGGTACTACAACATAGATATATGGAATATACAAGTATGTGGCAAGTGTCATCATGATTGAAAGAGGATGAGATTGGTAGCCAGGTCCCCCAATGTCACGTGGGGTGTCAAAAATTCCATTTTTGGTATTTTTTGGTCTCCTGCTCCCAAACTAGCTCTTGTGCCAGGAAGCCGCTAGTACTACGACATAGATATATGGTATATATAATTATGTGGCAAGTCTCATCAGGATTGAAAGAGGATGAGATGGGTAGCCAGTCCCACACCCATGTCAGAGGGGGTGCAAAAAATCTATTTTCGATCTTTCTCGGTCTCTTGCTCACAAACTAGCTCTTGTGCCAGGAAGGCGCTTATACTGTAATAAAGGTGTATGTTATATAAATGTATGTGACAAGTATCATTATGATTGAAAGAGGATGAGGAGGGCAGCCAGGCTCCCCAACGGCTCTAGGGTCATATTTTCCTGTACAGAATTTGCTATTTTCGACTCTTTTAAGTCTGCTGCTCCGAAACTAGCTCTTGTGCCGGGAAGCCGCTAGTACTGTGATAAATGTATATGTTATATAAAAGTATGTGGCAAGTGTCATCAGGATTGAAAGAGGGTGAGATGGGTAGCCAGGTCCCCCAATGTCAAAGGGGGGTGTCAAAAATTCCATTTTCGGCATTTTTCGGACTCCTGCTCCCAAACATGATCTTGTGCCAGGAAGCCGCTGGTACTACGACATAGATATATGGTATATACAAATATGTGGCAAATGTCATCAGGATTAAAAGAGGATGAGATGGGTAGCCAGGTCCCCCAATGTCACGGGGGTGTCAAAAATTCCATTTTCGGTATTTTCCTGTCGCCTGCTCCCAAACTAGCTCTTTTGCCAGGAAGCCGCTAGTACTACGACATAGATATATGGTATATGCAAGTATGTGGCAAGTGTCATCAGGATTGAAAGAGGATGAGATGCGTAGCCAGGTCCCCCAATGTCACGGGGGATGTCGAAAAGAGTGTAGGACAAAACACCCCACGGACAAAACACCCCACGCCCATTTTCTTATAGGTGGACAAAAACCACCACATGTTTTTTCAAGGCTGACAAAACACCCCACACCCAAAAGTGTAACGTGGACAAAACACCCCATGCAGATTTTAAAATTAGGACAAAACCCCCCATCATGTTTTTGCAGTGTAGATAAGCAGATGGAAGCAGACAGAAGCATCCTAATGCAAACATCATGCATTTTCTGATAATATCACTTATTTTTCCTTCTTTCAATTTTATGTAAATGAATGGACATTTTCTTTGATGCCATTCCAATTATCACTTATTAAAACAAATGCATTTATTTTAATTTTGATAGTTTAAGAAATGCTCACTTTAATTGATAATCAATTAATCAAAATTAATGTGAATTTAACTCAGTATCAAATTATTCAAATACTAATGATCATACAATTAAAGTAGGTCTATTAATTGCAATTTTGTAATTAATTAATATGTATTGTATACTCACCAAATTTAAAGAAATTCTGACATAATTAACTCAAAGAAATTCCACTATATAACAGAACAGAAATTCTGTTCCATTATCATTTGCAAAAATGGAATTCATCACCAGCAACAAAGGCTCCAGAAAACTTTGCTATGCAGGGTATGCATATACCAAGCAGAAGACTACTAAATCAACAATCCGCTGGGAGTGCACTCAAAGATCTGCCAAGCAGTGCAAGGGGGCTCTGATAACAGACGTTGCAGTAAGTATTTTTCTACTTTTAATGGCGATTTGTGAATGTTTTGCATTATACAGGTTATCTTAAGAATTCTATGATGCTCTTGTGGTTCAGTTTTTGTTTTAGATGTGGTAAAGAGCTATTCAACAAATGATTAACTTTTAAGTATATGCTATATTTGTATTATGTTATTAAGTAGTTTATGTTCATATAGGCATATTAGTACTGATAGTGTAAGTTCCTGGTCATAGCTTATTACTTTTGCTTAACTTTACAAGAAGCTGTTAAATAATAATATGTTGCCATGAGCTAGTATTTTTACATGTACCTTTAATAACACTATTTCAGGCAACAGAAGTGAAGTCTACGATTGAGCACAGTCATGAGGCTGATCAGTTCACCATAGCTGCTATGAAAGTGAAGGCAGAGATCAAGTCTACCGTACAGGCCAACAGAGGGAGGCCCGGCCAGATTGTTGCAGATAAGCTGTCCTTCCTGTTGATCGTGTTAGTGATGGTATGACCTTTCTTCAGGACACGGTTCCAGACAACCTGCGCTGCCTGACAGAGTATTTTGATGCCACCTACGTCTCGGGACAATACAGAGCTGTGGTCGGTGAGGGGGGAACAATGAGGTTCCGTCGAACAGCTCCTAGATTTCCACCAACGACCTGGAATGTTCATGAGGCCACCATGACTGAACAACACCGAACAAACAACATGTGTGAGTCAGGGAACAACGGGTTTAAACATCTGGTGGGTCATAGTAACCCATCTCTCTGGACAGTGATTGAGTGTTTGCAGAAAGATGCAGCGCTTGTTGAAGCAGAGATTTACAACTACCAGCAAGGCCAGCCAGCACCAAAGAGGGTCAGAAGAACCACAGTAGTACATCAGAATCGTTTGAAGTCGCTGTGTCAGCAATTTCTGTCAGGAGAGAAATCGTTAGAACAGTTCTTGACCACTATGGGACCGTGTATTCGTATTCAGTAAGAGTGTCAGTGGTGTAAATCAGTGTATTCAAAACTGGACTAAAGTGAAAATGACAATTTGATATTATATTCAGTAAAATTGCATTCTGACAAGGTCAGACACAAACCTCTAATGCTTGATTAAATCAAACATGAAACATGAAAAAAAAAAAGCTTGTCATATGTCCACAGTCAGTTGAAAAAAAAACTATCAGTTTTTGCTGCTTTTTCCATATGAATTTGATTGTTTTATGATAATGTGCTATTTATTTATTTATTTATTTATTTATTTATTTATTTATTTATTTATTTAAATGTGCTATAATTTGATATCATTAAAGTCATATGTCCACAGTCAGTTGAAAAAAAATCAGTTTTTGCTGCATTACAGTTATTTATTTATTTATTTATTTAAATGTGCTATTTGATTTCATTAAAGTCATATGTCCACAGTCAGTTGAAAAACATTTCCATATGAATTTGATTGTTTTATGATAATGTGCTATTTTATTTATTTATTTATTTATTTATTTATTTATTTATTTATTTAAGTGTGCTATTTGATTTCATTAAAGTCAACCATTGTGCAAAAAGGCAATTAAATAATTATTTCGAGTGTAGGACATGTTCCCCCCGGACATTTGCCCCCCTTTGAAAAATGATGTGTTTGGACATCTGCCCCCAAACTGATTGACAGTGTTGGACATTTGCCCCCTTATCAATGTGCATACATAGGACATTTGCCCCCTCCCCTTTAACACCTAATCAATGAATAGCTTGGTTTACAATCATTGTTCACTGACAATTAAGTAATCAAATTAAAATCATATATTTAAGTGAGTGATGTTCATAACAGTAAGTTAGTCATGTTCTGTAATTACAATCAGCATATATAGTACTAAACTTCATTGTAAAATAATAATTACATGTATAAACATGATTATAATTCTAATAAGGGCAATAGACAATATTAAGCCTGATAACATTAGTGAATCAGCTTGATATTCAAATTAGGTAATTAAGTGGTCTTGGAATTTTATGACAAAAGCTCTAAGAAAATGTTACTGTCTGTATGTCCATCTCCTGGCTGGGGAGAAGGGGGCAAATGACCATCTTAATACATTTGATGAGGTGGCAAATGTCCTCCCCCTTAGATTAGTTAGAGGGCAAATGTCCTGACATGCCATTTTTGAGCAGGGGGCAGATGTCCGGGGGGGAACATGTCCATCTAATCTAATTATTTGATTTAAGGTCTTTGTGTTCTTTATGTACTGAGTGTGTTTGTACATGTATTTTAAATGTGCTAATTGAGTGCTATTAAGGTAATTGAATTATCTAATCATTTAATTAATTGTAACAATTAACTAAAACACCTTTATAATCTGTCTTTACAACAATGGTTGTTTTTCTATTGAAGTCAAATTGTTAATTGCTTGTTTGTCTGATTAAAATGATTTGAAATATGTTATGTTATCATTTCTGTAACAGCCCAAATAAACATTACCACAGCCAGATCTGTTCATTAAAAAGGTTTAAATCCCTCAGCTTTCATTAACTATATAAAGAAAAAGACAAAATTTGGCTATGGTTTCACATCCAAGTTATCAATTTTCAGTTATGTTATATGGGGAGCTAAAAAATAAGAAATTCTTCAAATTTAAGGTTTCTTGTCCAAGTTGTCAATTTTTATTCATGTTATATGGTGAGCTATTAGACATTACTATGTATCTCCGATATAGAAAAACATAAATTTGGTAAAGGTTAAATATTCCAGTCATCAATTTTCAGTAATGTCATATGGGAAACCAGAAAAACATGATGGGGGGTTTTGTCCTAATTTTAAAATCTGCATGGGGTGTTTTGTCCACGTTACACTTTTGGGTGTGGGGTGTTTGGTTAGCCTTGAAAAAAACATGTGGTGGTTTTTGTCCACCTGTAAGAAAATGGGCGTGGGGTGTTTTGTCCGTGGGGTGTTTTGTCCGTATACCTGTCGAAAATTCCATTTTCGGTATTTTTCGGTCTCCTGCTCCCAAACTAGCTCTTGTGGCAGGAAGCCGCTAGTACTACGACATAGATATATGGTATATGCAAGTATGTGGCAAGTGCCGTAAGGATTGAAAGAGGATGAGATGGGAAGCCAGGTCCCCCAATGTCAGGGGGTGTGTCAAAAATTCCATTTTCGGCATTTTTCGGTCTCCTGCTACCAATCTAGCTCTTGAGCCAGGCAGCCGATGGTACTACGACATAGATATATGGTATATACAAGTATGTGACAAGTCTCATTAGGATTGAAAGAGGATGAGATGGGTAGCCAGTCCCACCCCTATGTCAGAGAGGGTGCAAAAAATCAATTTTCGATCTTTCTCGGTCTCTTGCTCCCAAACTAGCTCTTGTGCCAGGAAGCCGCTCATCTGTAATAAAGGTGTATGTTATTTGAATGTATGTGGCATGTATCATTAGGATTGAACGACGATGAGGAGGGTAGCCAGACCCCCCAACGGCTTTAGGGTCATATTTTCCTGTACAAAATTTGCTATTTTCGACACTTCTAGGTCTACTGCTCCTTGACTAGCTCTTGTGCCAGGAAGCCGCTAGTACTGTGATAAATGTATATGTTATATAAAAGTATGTGGCAAGTGTCATCAGGATTGAAAGAGGATGAGATGGGTAGCCAGGTCTCCCAATGTCAGGGTGGGGGTGTAAAAAAATCCATTTTCGGCATTTTTCGGTCTCCAGCTCCCAAACTAGCTCTTGTGCCAGGAAGCCGCTGGTACTACGACATAGATATATGGTATATGCAAGTATGTGGCAAGTGTCATAAGGATTGAAAGAGGATGAGATTGGTAGCCAGGTCCCCCAATGTCAGGGGGTGTAAAAAATTCCATTTTCGGTATGAGATGGGTAGCCAGTCCCACCCCCATGTCAAAGGGGGTTCAAAAATCTATTTTCGATCTTTCTAGGTCTCTTGCTCCCAAACTAGCTTTTGTGCCAGGAAGCCGCTTATACTGTAATGAAGGTGTATGTTATTTGAATGTATGTGGCAAGTATCATAAGGATTGAAAGAGGATGAGGAGGGTAGCCAGGGCCCCCCAACGGCTCTAGGGTCATATTTTCCTGTACAGAATTTGCTATTTTCGACACTTCTAGGTCTTCTGCTCCGAAACTAGCTCTTCTTGTACTGTGATAAATGTATATGTTATATAAAAGTATGTGGCAAGTGTCATCAGGATTGAAAGAGGATGAGATGGATAGCCAGGTCCCTAAATGTTGGGGGGGGGGGGGTCAAAAATTCCATTTTCGGCATTTTTCGGTCTCCTGCTCCCAAACTAGCTCTTGTGCCAGGAAGCCGCTTTTACTACGACATAGATATATGGTATATACAAGTACCAAACTTTTTGACACTGGGAATGTCCCTACATACTTATTGACTGTTTATCTCGATAGAATAAAATCAAATTGGCCACATGGTTAAATATCACAATGAACAGAACAAAAGCCTAACATAGTTTATGAAGAAAAACAACTTAGCCATGCATAACATTTTGATAACATTTCAATTCAGATCCCTGATTAAAAGGTTAAAGTTGCCTATCTGAAATCTGTAATTTTATAAAGCTGAATCATACACATGATATAAATTTTCGAAGTCCGTTCCTAAGCTTGGGCTTCAATAAAACCATTTACAATAAATCGATTCATCTGGGTTCTTATCATAACCCTATGCGAACTTAAAATTCTTTTTTTTTTTGTCTAAAGAATTCCAGTCTGCACCCATGGTGAGACAAAGCTATGCTAGCTCAATACATTTTGGTGACTTTAATATTGTCTTGGGGGCACATAACCACGTCTGCAATCTTAGTATTCAAAACAAGTATTCAAATTCACGAGCCACTAGAAACAAATCATCTATGAATTATTTATTTTATTCTTCGCTGTTAACCATTGTTAACCAAATATACATAATAGACCCATTAAACATAACTAAAAGATAAAATGATCAGCAACAATGAGTTATGAATAAACCTATTTCCAAAACGACTTTTTAAAACTGATAATTCGTTAAGATCATATTCTTAATATTTCTTTATGATTTGCAACCTCTCCCTTCTTGGTAATACGAGTTTTTGATTAAGAATACCCAGTTGAAAATTATTGGAATTTCAGCTCATATTGACAAGTGTGTGGCTTTCATTGTTATAAACGTCACTGATGAGAATTTCTTCCTTTAAATGTGTTTACTGCTATAAATATTTAACACATTGTTTATTATATTCATTTCTCGAACTCTTTAAAATTAAGTAGGCCGAATTCTAATTCATAAATGGATGTATTATGCAGGAGAGCATGCACAAGAAATTTTATTATCAGTTTGCCACAGCTTTATTTAAGATTAAAAGTGGAACTTACTTAATTTTGCATAAATTTTAGACATTATTTATAATGGTCAATTATTACTTACCTCAAATACATTACAAACCTTTAAAGAGACACCATAATTGTTGATGTGCCTTACCCCTGGAATATTTTTTATGTCTTCCCATTTAACCTACTGTATTTTCTATTACATTACAAATCACTAAAAAATGAATGTGGTTCTTACGTGTACCCACAATCTAAGTTTTGAAGAAAGAAAGAAAAGTGTGTAAACTACATGGGTGTGTTTTCGTAATGTGTATATAGATTATACGTCCTGCAATATGTGACGTCATCCAGTACATCCTTAAAAGTGACCTCGCTTAAATAATCTTGATATTTTGATTGTTTAACACTAATGCATTTTAAAGCGAGTTAAATACAGATTTCACAAAGACATAAATTGACAATAACTCTTTTGTACATAATGTTTCATTACTATTCAGTATGGAACGCCAAAGCTGTCTGATGGTAAGGAATTAAAACATTTGATTCATCATCGTCATTATATCCTGCTCACATTTGATTATATGTTGTACAGTGTGCATTATATAATGAGAAAAGTCCATTATATGTTGGACCAGGTTCTTTATATTATGAAAATTTTCATTATATGATGAGTAAACATCTTTATATTATGGTAGACTTACATTATATGATGGGTAAACATCTTTATATTATGGTAGACTTACATTATATGCTGATACAACCTCATTTATATGATGTGACAACTACATTATATCATGGGCTATTGTCTTTATATGCATCAAGTTGATTATATGGTTCGATAACTTCATTATATGCGCAAACTTCATTATATGCGCAAACTTCATTATATGATGTGACAACTACATTATATGATGTGGACGATTTTGCGAGAAGAAGAATTACATTGACACCGTTTAGAGAGTTATTGTATACATGCCGGGACTACCGGACATACTGCTATCTATCTATCTGTATGTGTCTGTCTGTCTGTCTGTGTATCTATCTATCTATCTATCTATCTATCTATCTATCTATCTATCTATCTATCTATCTATCTATCTATCTATCTATCTATAATCATCATGATCGATCATCACCATCATCATCATCATCGTCATTATGATCTATCATTATCAATATCGATCATCATCATCATCATCATCATCATCATCATCATCATCATCATCATCATCATCATCATCGATCATCATCATCATCATAATCATCATCATCATCATCGAACATCATCATCATCACCATCATCATCATCATCATCATCATCATCATGATCGATCATCAATATCGATCATCATCATCCTCGATCATCACCATTACGATCGATCATCATCATCATCATGATCGATCATGATGATCCATGATCGATCATAACAATGATCGATCATCATCATGATCGATCTTGATGATCGATCATCATCGTCGATCATGATGATAATGATTGATCATCATCGACCATCATCGATCATCACCATGATGATCTATCATCATCATCATGATCGATCATCATCGATCGATCATCATCGATCGTCACCATGATGAACGATCATCATCATCATGATCGATCATCGTATCATAATCGGTCATCATCACAATCGATCATCATCATCATTATCGATCATCATGATCGATCATCATCACGATCGATCATCATGATCAATCATCATTATCTATCATCATCATCATCATGATCGATCATCATCATCATGATTGATCATCATCACGATCGATCATCATTATCAAGATCGATCATCATGATCAATCATCATCGTTATGATCGATCATCATCGTCATGATCTATCATCATCATGATCGATCATCATAATGATTATCATGATCGATCATCATCACGATCGATCATCATCATCATGATCGATCATCATAATGATAATCATGATCGATCATCATCGATAATCAAGATCGATCATGATGATTATGATGATGATCGATCATGATGATGATCGATCATGATGTGTCTGTCTGTCTGTCTGTCTGTCTGTCTGTCTATCTATCTATCTATCTATCTATCTATCTATCTATCTATCTATCTATCTATCTATAATCTTCATGATCATGATCGATCATCACCATCATCATTATCGTCATTATGATCTATCATCATCAATATCGATCATCATCATCATCATCATCATCATGATCATGATCGATCATCATCAACATCATCATAATCATCATCATCATCATCATGATCGATAATCATGATCGATCATCATCATCCTCGATCATTACCATGACGATCGATCATCATCATCATAATGATCGAATCATCATGATCGATCATGAAGATCGATCATCATCGTCGATCATGATGATGATGATTGATCATCATCATCATCATCGACCATAATCGATCCTCACCATGATGATCGATCATCACCATCATCATCGATCATCATCGATCGATCATCATCGATCGTCACCATGATGAACGATCATCATCATCATGATCGATCATCGTATCATAATCGGTCATCATCACGATCGATCATTATGATCGATCATCATAATCGATCATCAACATCATCATGATGATCGATCATCATCATCATGATCGATCATCATCACGATCGATCATCATTTTCATGATCGATCATCATGATCGATCATCATTATCATGATCGATCATCATCATGATCTTTCTAAATCATCATGATCGATCATCATAATGATAATCGATCATGATGATCGATCATGTTGATGATCGATCATGATGATGATCGATCATGATGATCGATGATGACCGATCATGATGATGATGATAGATCATCATGGTGATGATCGATCATCATGGTGATGATCAATGATGGCCGATGATGATGATGATCAATCATCATGATCGACGATGATGATCTATCATGATGATCGATCATGATTATGATCGATCATCATGATGATGATCGATCGTCATGGTGATGATTGAGGATGATGATGATGACACAAAATTTCAATTTGACTGGCCAAGCAGTTTCAGAGAAGAAGATCTTTGAAAAGCGTGTATGGACGACAGACTGGCCAAGGTCAAGAGATACCCATGACCTAAATTAATCACATACCTACATCTACTTCATTAGTTATTTGCATCTACCACTTTTCAGGTCTCAGGCTGCAACAGTTTTCAAAAAAAAAACCCATAGTTTTCACTTTTCCCATGTAAAAGCCTATGTTTCCAAAATTGAAATTGCCGTGAAACAGGTTAAGGTCATCCTAGGGTCATCATTTGATCATACTATGATGGGCTGGAGTCCCAAATGCTACATACCAAGTTTCATGAAAATCGGCCTGCCGGTTCTGGAGAAGAAGATTTTTGAGTGGTTTTTAACATATATGGGCGTGGCGGCCATCTTGGTCATGTGACCTATTTCGCGATCAAACTTTCGTCTCCCCTACCCAAGGATGCTCCACATAAAATTTCACTTTGATTGGCCAAGCAGTTTCAGAGAAGAAGATCTTTGAAAAGTATGTATGGACGACAGACAATTCAAGGTCAAGAGATGCCCTTGACCTAAAATAATCACATACCTTCATCTACTCCATTAGTTGTTTGCATCTACCACTTTTCAGGCCTCAGGCTGCAACAGTTTTCAAAAAATCTATAGTTTTCACTTTTTCTCATGTAAAAGCCTATGTTTCCAAAATTGACATTGCCGTAAAATAGGTTAAGGTCATCCTAGGGTCATCATTTGATCAAACTATGATGGGCTGGAGTCCCAAATGCTACATACCAAGTTTCATGAAAATCGGCCTGCCGGTTCTGGAGAAGAAGATTTTTGAGTGGTTTTTACCATATATGGGCGTGGCGGCCATCTTGGTCATGTGACCTAGATTTTGCGATCAAACTTTCGTCTCCCCTACCCAAGGATGCTCCACATAAAATTTCACTTTGATTGGCCAAGCAGTTTCAGAGAAGATCTTTGAAAAGTGCGTATGGACGACAGACAATTCAAGGTCAAGAGATGACCTTGACCTAAATTAATCACATACCTTCATCTACTCCATTAGTTGTTTGCATCTACCACTTTTCAGGCCTCAGGCTGCAATAGTTTTCAAAAAATCCATAGTTTTCACTTTTTCCAATGTAAAAGCCTATGTTTCCAAATTTGACCTTGCTGTAAAATAGGTCAAGGTCATACAAGGGTCATCATTTCATCAAATTATGATGGGCTGAAGTCCCCAATGCTACATACCAAGTTTCGTGGAAATCGGCCCACCGGTTCTGGAGAAGAAGATTTTTGAAGTCTTTTACCATATATGGGCGTGGCGGCCATCTTGGTCATGTCACCAAGATATCGCGAACAAAATTACAATGCCACTACCCAAGGAGGCTCCACATAAAATTTCAACTAGATCGGCCAAGCGGTTTCATAGAAGAAGATCTTTGAAATTGTGGACGACGACGGACGGACGCCGGATCATGGTCATCCTATAAGCTCACCTTGTGAGCCTTCGGCTCAGGTGAGCTAAAAATATTAGAAACTTTGACATGAAATGTGTCAATTTAGCTTCAAACTGGCCATGTGTTACATGTACATAGTGTTAAGTAACTTACTTGCAGCCCCTTTCACTCGAGTTTGCCGTTTGAGCATTTGTATTACACAAGAAGACCATGTGCTCTGAAGATCTGATTTTCTTTTCATGTTGTCCACAAAGACATCTAGATTGATTGATGTAGATACTGATAGGTAACTGCTAAAATTGAAAAAAAAATCTGCGTGTGTCCCTATCTTATTTCAAATATGTGTTCTTCATATGCATTGTATATGTTGTGCAAAGAATTTTGAAAATGTGCTTTAACCAAACAATAACAATGTTTTTATCAGAAGAGGTGACATCATTACCTGAAGATAAAATTAATGCTGAATACAGTTTAAGAACGCCTGGGAAACTGTTTCAGGTTTAAAATAGAATAAAAGGTTACCTGATTTTCACACTAACTTGACTGACCTAAATGCTCAAACGGCAAACTCAAGTGAAAGGGGCTGTAACTTTATCTTAACTTTAACTTTAACTGAATTTTGCCTTTAACTTAACTTTGCTTTGCCTTGCCTTGCCTTGCCTCACCTCACATCACCTTACCTCAACTTACCTTTATATGGAGGAATGATGATATTATAATTTGTAAAAAAAATAAATCAGGTGACTACTATCTGCAATGCCCCAGTTTATATGTATTGAAAAGCTAACAGTTTTTGGGGCTTGGTGTTACAGTTGCCATTTTAATTATTATTATTATATGATCTTATATATACAGCTTTTGCACATACATTCATATGACTATATCACAATACTTAAAATACCATTATTTGTATGGACAAACCTGTTACAGTGTTTTTATGCAATACTGGTCGGACACAATATTGGGTACATGTATAGTTTGAAAATAGCTATGTGATCCATTCATTAAAGTTCTTTTGGAATATTTGCATTTAAACTTTAGATTTACTGTATTGAAATAACAATTTTAAAGAAAACCAATATGCTTCAAGTGTACACCGAATGGGCCGCACCCAACAAAACTCACAGGGGTTTCAGGGTTTGGTCCGAGAAACACGGCCACCAACCAGGCAAAGATCTTGCTGTAACTGGAGTTTTTTTCCTCAGACATAAAGGTGAGCATATGGGATAGAAATGTTTCTGTCAACATGTTTAAATGAATTCTCATACATCACATATTGCGTTTTATACATGTATAAGTGTTTTTGTTTGATCAGATTAGGACTCTGGTTGCTATGACAACTTGTTCTACGAAAGACGAAAGTAAAACTTTTGCTGTGTCGTTGTAGGTACTGTACTTACATTTTGTTTTACCAGAAAGGTTTATGGAGTAGATCTCTACCTCTTATGTGGGGTTCGTCTGTGATTTTCTTGGTTGTCGAAGTGCCTTAAAGGGCTTTTGAATGAATAAGCGATGCTTTTTTATCTAGTTACCCCGAGAAAAAACATCTGGCAGGCCTGCAAAGAGAACTTGGCTCGTCTCACATGTGCCCCGCGGAGTGCTCAAATCCACATCAGACACAGCGGTGATTCAGCGCTGTAATGGAATCTGTGCACTCAGTAACCACCCTGCCAGGCACCACAGGAAAACCGAAACTAAACTATAACATGTATAAAGCTTTGCTCCCGCTACCAAAACAATCATTTAACCTCTTACCACTGTCTGTCTCCATTATAATTGATCCAATTTGATTTCAGCGTCGAAACTATCCCCCAGGAACACACTACTGAGAGCGGATGTTGAACATCCCGTCCCCCAGCCCTGTTCCCCTGGGGGCCATCCCGGGTTCACCCACTCCACTGCTCGCTCGCCCAACGGACGAGATAGCGCGGCCGCTTTGGAGTAAGGATCCCCCGTTCTGACCCGGGTTCAGCGAACTCAGCCATTCCTCCGAACCAGTAAATCCAGTGTAGTCGGGCGTAACATAGCTGCCCCGAAGCAGGGGAGGGTCCGCAGACCCTCAGGGTCTGACCCAAAGAAAAGGGCCAGACCCCGCCTCCGTAACCTCAAGCTGTCGTCGAGCTAAGATGCGCGCGTAGGGTCCCAATCTAGCCGAGCCATGTTTCCTAAAAAGCTACGCATATACTGAGGATCGATATGCAATCGGTCGTATTTATACTGGGCCGGTTGCCATAAAAATAAAGCATGGTTGTCTGTTATACAGACCGCGATCTGGCAAACATGTATTGGGCATTCTTTTCGCGTATCATGAAAAGCGCCGGTCAAAGTACGAAACCGTGCATATGGATTTCGTCTTTGGCGCTTCATAGCAGGCTCGGATAGTGGCCGTTCTTTTAATACTATCATGTGTATATGCTGCACATGCTGATCTACATACTTTGTTCAACCTGATATCCATAATACAGATTTTTTTTTATCAATATGCAAATACCTGATAAAACGAGAACCAGCTTGATCAAACAATGACATATTTGCCTATATTTAGTAAATCATGCCACACATATATATCTACACTCGTCATGAGTGAACTTGTATATAGTATAATCCACCGATGTCAAGTTGGATGAAAATTTCATCCGGTGAAAATTTCATCTAGCAGATGAAAAAAAAAGTTGGATGAAAATTTCATCTGGACCTGCCCAGGAAAAGTGGTTCATGACAAAACAACTCCTGCTCCCGTAATAGCTCTTGTTTAGGCGAGCAGCTTATACTGTAATATAGATACATGCTGTATGAAGTTCTGTGGTAAGTTTCAGTAGTCAGGGCGCCAAAAGTCAAAGGGGGGGGGGTCAAAAATGCTTCAAGATTCTGTTCCAAAACCAGCTCTTGTGCCAGCAAGCCGTTTATACTGCTACATAGATAAATGTTCTATGAAGGTTTGCGGCAAGTTTCATTAGGGTTGAAAGAGGATGAGAACGGTAGTCAGGGCGCCAAAAGTCAGAGGGGGTGTCCAAAATGCTGTTTTTGATATTCCTCGGTTTCCTGCTTCCAAACCAGCTCTTGTGCCAGCTAGCCGCTTATACTTCGATATAGATATATGTTCTATGAAGTTTTGTCGCAAGTCTCATTAGGATTGAAAGAGGATGAGAAGGATAGACAGGGCGCCAAATGTCAGAGGGGTGTCCAAAATGCTGTTTACAACATTTCGCGATCTCCAGCCCCCAAACCAGCTCTTGTGCCAGCTAGCCGCTTATACTTCGATATAGATATATGTTCTATGAAGTTTTGTCGCAAGTCTCATTAGGATTGAAAGAGGATGAGAAGGATAGACAGGGTGCCAAATGTCAGAGGGGTGTCCAAAATGCTGTTTACAACATTTCGCGATCTCCAGCCCCCAAACCAGCTCTTGTACCACCAAGCCGCATATACTTCGATATAAATGTATGCTCTATGAAGGTCTGTAGCAAGTCTCATAAGGATTGAAAAAGGATGAGAAGTTTAGCCAGGGCGCCAAAAGTCAGAGAGGTGTCCAAAATGCTGTTTTCAATATTTCTCGATCTCCAGCCTCCAAACCAGCTCTTGTGCCACCAAATCGCTTATACTGCCATATAGATAAATGTTCTATAAAGGTGCGTGGCAAGTCTCATCAGGATTGAAAGAGGATGAGAAGAGTAGTCAGGGCGCCAAATGTCAGAGGGTGTATCCAAAATGCGATTTTTGATATTTCTCGGTCTCCTGCTCCCAAACCAGCTCTTGTGCCAGCAAGCCGCTTATACTTCGATATAGATATATATGTTTTATGAAGTTTTGTTGCAAGTCTCATTAGAATTGAAAGAGGATGAGAAGAATAGACAGGGCGCCGAATGTCAGAGGGGTGTCCAAAATGCTGTTTACAATATTTCTCGATCTCCAGCCCCAAACCAGCTCTTGTGCCACCAAGCCGCATATACTGCGATATAAACGTATGTTCTAGGCCTTTAACAAGTCTCATAAGGATTGAAAAAGAATGAGAATGATAGCCAGGGCGCCAAATGTCAGAGGGGTGTCAAAAGTGCTGTTTTCAATATTTCTCGATCTCCAGCCCCCAAACAAGCTTTTGTGCCACTAAACCGCTTATACCACCATATAGATAGATGTTGTATGATGATCCGTGGCAAGTCTCATTATGATTGAAAGAGGTTGAGAAGGGTAGGCAGGGGGGTGTCCAAATAATGTTTTCAATATTTCACGATCTTCAGCCCACAAACCAGCTCTTATGCCAGCATTCGGCTTATACTGTGACGTGTTGTACACGTTTGTTTGTTTGTTTTCGAGTTTAAAATCTTAATTATTGATTTTCTATTTAAAGCAATAAAATATTGTAAGACATTTCCTGTGCGTGTACCCCATAGAAACGTGCTGGCCATCTAGCATTCTCGCGAGATCTGACGATATCTCATCTAGATCTCTCGCATTTGACGCTTTGAATTATGGGATATAGCCAAAATCGGCTAATCCCGTTCAGTTCTCGAGAGAACCAATTAATAGATTTCTTGAATTTGCTGGACTAGAATGTATTTCTTTCATTCGAGCTGTTCATAGGTAAAACACAGGACGTAACAAAAAGACAAAAATAAAATGAATGTAAAATTATATTAATATGATCTACATATAAAATGGATTCCAAAATGGATTCCATGGCGGACATTCACAGCATGTAACGAGCCAAAGGCGACAGGTCAGTGTTATAGCGCTACCTGTCGGCGACAATGGGCCATCTACGATTTTCAGAACAAAGCAAACCCAACCATCTGAATGTTATGGTTTGTGTCTATCAATGATTCTTCAATATATGTTATATGACTATATTCATATTAAAAGAGGATGAGGAGGGTAGCCAGGCCCCCAACGGCTCTAGGGTCATATTTTCCTGTACAGAATTTGCTATTTTCGACACTTCTAGGTCTACTGCTCCGAAACTAGCTATTGTGCCAGGAAGCCGCTTGTACTGTGATAAATGTATATGTCATACAAAAGTATGTGGCAAGTGTCATCAGGATTGAAAGAGGATGAGATGGGTAGGCAGGTCCCCCAATGTCGGGGGTGGGGTGGGTGTCAAAAATTGAATTTTCGGCTTTTTTGGGTCTCCTGCTCCCAAACTAGCTCTTGTGCCAGGAAGCCGCTGGTACTACGACATAGATATATGGTATACACAAGTATGTGGCAAGTGTCATCAGGATTTAAACAGGATGAGATGGGTAGCCAGGTCCCCCAATGTCACGGGAGGTGTCAAAAATTCCATTTTCGGTAGTTTTCGGTCTCCTGCTCCCAAACAATGTCTTGTGCCAGGAAGCCGCTAGTACTACGACATAGATATATGGTATATGTAAGTATGTGGCAAGTGTCATAAGGATTGAAAGAGGATGAGATGGGTCGCCAGGTCCCCCAATGTCACGGGGGGTGTCAAAATTCCATTTTCGGTATTTTTCAGTCTCCTGCTCCCAAACTTGCTCTTGTGCCAGGAAGCCGCTAGTACTACGACATAGATATATGGTATATAGAACTATGTGGCAAGTCTCATCAGGATTGAAAGAGGATGAGATGGGTAGCCAGTCCCACCCCCATTGTCAGAGGGGAGTGAAAATTTTTTTCGATCTTTCTCGGTCTCTTGCTCTCAAACTAGCTCTTGTGCCAGGAAGCCGCTTATACTGTAATAAAGGTGTATGTTATATGAATGTATGTGGCATGTATCATTAGAATTCAAAGAGGATGAGGAGGGTAGCCAGCCCCCCCCCCCCCCCCCCCACACGGCTCTAGGGTCACATTTTCCTGTACAGAATTTGCTATTTTCGACACTTCTAGGTCTACTGCTCCGAAACTAGCTCTAGTGCCAGGAAGCCGCTAGTACTGTGATAAATGTATATGTTATACAAAAGTATGTGGCAATGTCAACAGGATTGAAAGAGGGTGAGATGGGTAGCCAGGTCCCCCAATGTCAAACGGGGTTTTCAAAAATTCCATTTTCGGCATTTTTCGGACTCCTGCTCCCAAACATGATCTTGTGCCAGGAAGCCGCTGGTACTACGACATAGATATATGGTATATACAAGTATTTGGCAAATTTCATCAGGATTGAAAGAGGATGAGATGGGTCGCCAGGTCCCCCAATGTCACGGGGGGTGTCAAAATTCCATTTTCGGTATTTTTCAGTCTCCTGCTCCCAAACTTGCTCTTGTGCCAGGAAGCCGCTAGTACTACGACATAGATATATGGTATATACAAGTATGTGGCAAGTGTCATCAGGATTGAAAGAGGATGAGATGGGTAGCCAGATCCCAAAAGTCACGGGGGTGTCGAAAATTCCATTTTCATTATTTTTCGGTCTCCTGCTCCCAAACTAGCTCTTGTGCCAGGAAGCCGCTACTACTACGACATAGATATATAGTATATGCAAGTATGTGGCAAGTGTCATAAGGATTGAAAGAGGATGAGATGGGTAGCAAGGTCCCCCAATGTCACGGGGGGTATCAAAATTCCATTTTCGGTATTTTTCGGTCTCCTGCTCCCAAACTAGTTCTTGTGCCAGGAAGCCGCTAGTACTACGACATAGATATATGGTATATAGAATTATGTGGCAAGTCTCATCAGGATTGAAAGAGGATGAGATGGGTAGCCAGTCCCACCCCTATGTCAGAGGGGGGTGCAAAAAATCTATTTTCGATCTTTCTCGGTCTCTTGCTCCCAAACTAGCTCTGTGCCAGGAAGCCGCTTATACTGTAATAAAGGTGTATGTTATATGAATGTATGTGGCATGTATCATTAGGATTGAAAGGGGATGAGGAGGGTAGCCAGGCCCCCCAACGGCTCTAGGGTCATATTTTCCTGTACAGAATTTGCTATTTTCGACACTTCTATGTCTACTGCTCCGAAACTAGCTCTTGTGCCAGGAAGCCGCTAGATTTGTGATAAATATATATGTTATATAAAAGTATGTGGCAAGTGTCATCAGGATTGAAAGAGGATGAGATGGGTAGCCAGGTCCCCCAATGTCAGGGTGGGATTGGTGTCAAAAATTCCATTTTCGGCATTTTTCGGTCTCCTGCTCCCAAACTAGCTCTTGTGGCAGGAAGCCGCTGGTACTACGACATAGATATATGGAATATACAAGTATGTGGCAAGTGTCATCATGATTGAAAGAGGATGAGATTGGTAGCCAGGTCCCCCAATGTCAAGGGGGTGTCAAAAATTCCATTTTCGGTATTTTTTGGTCTCCTGCTCCCAAACTAGCTCTTGTGCCAGGAAGCCGCTAGTACTACGACATAGATATATGGTATATAAAATTATGCGGCAAGTCTCATCAGGATTGAAAGAGGATGAGATGGGTAGCCAGTCCCACACCCATGTCAGAGGGGGGTGCAAAAAATCTATTTTCGATCTTTCTCGGTCTCTTGCTCCCAAACTAGCTCTTGTGCCAGGAAGCCGCTTATACTGTAATAAAGGTGTATGTTATATAAATGTATGTGGCAAGTATCATTATGATTGAAATAGGATGAGGAGGGTAGCCAGGCTCCCCAACGGCTCTAGGGTCATATTTTCCTGTACAGAATTTGCTATTTTCGACACTTCTAGGTCTACTGCTCCGAAACTAGCTCTTGTGCCAGGAAGCCGCTAGTACTGTGATAAATGTATATGTTATACAAAAGTATGTGGCAATGTCAACAGGATTGAAAGAGGGTGAGATGGGTAGCCAGGTCCCCCAATGTCAAACGGGGTTTTCAAAAATTCCATTTTCGGCATTTTTCGGACTCCTGCTCCCAAACATGATCTTGTGCCAGGAAGCCGCTGGTACTACGACATAGATATATGGTATATACAAGTATTTGGCAAATTTCATCAGGATTGAAAGAGGATGAGATGGGTCGCCAGGTCCCCCAATGTCACGGGGGGTGTCAAAATTCCATTTTCGGTATTTTTCAGTCTCCTGCTCCCAAACTTGCTCTTGTGCCAGGAAGCCGCTAGTACTACGACATAGATATATGGTATATAGAACTATGTGGCAAGTCTCATCAGGATTGAAAGAGGATGAGATGGGTAGCCAGTCCCACCCCCATTGTCAGAGGGGAGTGAAAATTTTCTTCGATCTTTCTCGGTCTCTTGCTCTCAAACTAGCTCTTGTGCCAGGAAGCCGCTTATACTGTAATAAAGGTGTATGTTATATGAATGTATGTGGCATGTATCATTAGAATTCAAAGAGGATGAGGAGGGTAGCCAGGCCCCCCCCCACGGCTCTAGGGTCACATCTTCCTGTACAGAATTTGCTATTTTCGACACTTCTAGGTCTACTGCTCCGAAACTAGCTCTAGTGCCAGGAAGCCACTAGTACTGTGATAAATGTATATGTTATATAAAAGTATGTGGCAAGTGTCATCAGGATTGAAAGAGGTTGAGATGGGTAGCCAGGTCCCCCAATGTCAGGGGGGGGGGGTGTCAAAAATTCCATTTTCGGCATTTTTCGGTCTCCTGCTCCCAAACTAGCTCTTGTGCCAGAAAGCCGCTGGTACTACGATATAGATATATGGTATATACAAGTATGTGGCAAGTGTCATCAGGATTGAAAAAGGATGAGATGGGTAGCCAGGTCCCCCAATATCACGGGGGTGTCAAAAATTCCATTTTCGGTATTTTTTGGTCTCTTGCTCCCAAACTAGCTCTTGTGCCAGGAAGCCGCTAGTACTACGACATAGATATATGGTATATACAAGTATGTGGCAAGTGTCATCAGGATTGAAAGAGGATGAGATGGGTAGCCAGGTCCCCAAATGTCACGGGGGTGTCGAAAATTCCATTTTCATTATTTTTCGGTCTCCTGCTCCCAAACTAGCTCTTGTGCCAGGAAGCCGCTACTACTACGAAATAGATATATAGTATATGCAAGTATGTGGCAAGTGTCATAAGGATTGAAAGAGGATGAGATAGGTAGCAAGGTCCCCCAATGTCACGGGGGGTATCAAAATTCCATTTTCGGTATTTTTCGGTCTCCTGCTCCCAAACTAGCTCTTGTGCCAGGAAGCCGCTAGTACTACGACATAGATATAGGGTATATAGAATTATGTGGCAAGTCTCATCAGGATTGAAAGAGGATGAGATGGGTAGCCAGTCCCACCCCTATGTCAGAGGGGGTGCAAAAAATCTATTTTCGATCTTTCTCGGTCTCTTGCTCCCAAACTAGCTCTGTGCCAGGAAGCCGCTTATACTGTAATAAAGGTGTATGTTATATGAATGTATGTGGCATGTATCATTAGGATTGAAAGGGGATGAGGAGGGTAGCCAGGCCCCCCAACGGCTCTAGGGTCATATTTTCCTGTACAGAATTTGCTATTTTCGACACTTCTATGTCTACTGCTCCGAAACTAGCTCTTGTGCCAGGAAGCCGCTAGATTTGTGATAAATATATATGTTATATAAAAGTATGTGGCAAGTGTCATCAGGATTGAAAGAGGATGAGATGGGTAGCCAGGTCCCCAATGTCACGGGGGGTGTCAAAAATTCCATTTTCGGTATTTTTTGGTCTCTTGCTCCCAAACTAGCTCTTGTGCCAGGAAGCCGCTGGTACTACGACATAGATATATGGTATATTCAAGTATGTGGCAAGTGTCATAAGGATTGAAAGAGGATGAGATTCGTAGCCAGGTCCCCCAATGTATGGGGGGGTGTCAAAAATTCCATTTTCGGTATGAGATGGGTAGCCAGTCCCACCCCCATGTCAAAGGGGGTTCAAAAATCTATTTTCGATCTTTCTAGGTCTCTTGCTCCCAAACTAGCTTTTGTGCCAGGAAGCCGCTTATACTGTAATAAAGGTGTTTGTTATATGAATGTATGTGGCATGTATCATTAGGATTGAAAGAGGATGAGGAGGGTAGCCAGGCCCCCCAACGGCTCTAGGGTCAAATTTTCCTGTACAGAATTTGCTATTTTCGACACTTCTAGGTCAACTGCTCCGAAACTAGCTCTTGTGCCAGGAAGCCGCTAATCCTGTTTCAAGTGTCATAAGGATTGAAAGAGGATGAGATGGGTAGCCAGGCCCCCCAATGTCACGGGGGGTGTCAAAAATTCCATTTTCGGTATTTTTCGGTCTCTTGCTCCCAAACTAGCTCTTGTGCCAGGAAGTCGCTAGTACTACGACATAGATATATGGTATATACAAGTATGTGGCAAGTCTCATCAGGATTGAAAGAGGATGAGATGGGTAGCCAGGTCCCCCAATGTCACGTGGTGGTGTCAAACATTCCATTTTCGGTATTTTTCGGTCACCTGCTCCCAAACTAGCTCTTGTGCCAGGAAGCCGCTAGTACTACGACATAGATATACGGTATATACAAGTATGTGGCAAGTTTTATCAGGTTTGAAAGAGGATGAGATTGGTAGCCATGTCCCCCAATGTCACGGTGGTGTCGAAATTTCCATTTTCGGTATTTTTGTGCCAGGAAGCCACTAGTACTACGACATAGATATATTGTATATGCAAGTATGTGGCAAGTGTTATAAGGATTGAAAGAGGATGAGATGGGTAGCCAGGTCCCCCAATGTCACGGTGGGTGTCAAAAATTCTATTTTCGGTATTTTTCGGTCTCCTGCTCCCAAACTAGCTCTTGTGCCAGGAAGCCGCTAGTACTACGACATAGATATATGATATATAATATTATGTGGCAAGTCTCATCAGGATTGAAAGCGGATGAGATGGGTAGCCAGTCCCACCCCCATGTCAGAGGGGGGGGTGCAAAAAAACTATTTTCGATATTTCTCGGTCTCTTGCTCCCAAACTAGCTCTTGTGCCAGGAAGCCGCTTATACTGTAATAAAGGTGTATGTTATATGAATGTATGTGGCAAGTATCATAAGGATTGAAAGAGGATGAGGAGGGTAGCCAGCCCCCCCCCCCCAAACGGCTCTAGGGCCATACTTTCCTGTACAGAATTTGCTATTTTCGACACTTCTAGGTCTTCTGCTCCGAAACTAGCTCTTCTTGTACTGTGATAAATGTATATGTTATATAAAAGTATGTGGCAAGTGTCATCAGGATTGAAAGAGGATGAGATGGATAGCCAGGTCCCCCAATGTCGGGGGGGGGGGGGTCAAAAATTCCATTTTCGGCATTTTTCGGTCTCCTGCTCCCAAACTAGCTCTTGTGCCAGGAAGCCGCTTTTACTACGACATAGATATATGGTATATACAAGTATTAGGCAAGTGTCATTAGGATTGAAAGAGGATGAGATGGGTAGCCAGGTCCCCAATGTCACGGGGGTGTAAAAAAATCCATTATCGGTATTTTCGGACTCCTGCTCCCAAACTAGCTCTTGTGCCAGAAAGTCGCTAGTACTACGACATAGATATATGGTATATACAAGTATGTGGCAAGTCTCATCAGGATTGAAAGAGGATGAGATGGGTAGCCAGCCCCCCCCCCCTGTCAGAGGGGGTTGCAAAATCTATTTTCGATCTTTCTCGGTCTCTTGCTCCCAAACTAGCTCTTGTGCCAGGAAGTCGCTAGTACTACGACATAGATATATGGTATATAGAAGTATGTGGCAAGTGTCATCAGGATTGAAAGAGGATGAGATGGGTAGCCAGGTCCCCCAATGTCACGGGGGTGTCAAAAATTCCATTTTCGGTATTTTTGGTCTCCTGCTCCCAAACTAGCTCTTGTGCCAGGTTGCCGCTAGTACTACGACATAGATATATGGTATATACAAGTATGTGGCAAGTGTCATCAGGATTGAAAGGGGATGAGATGGGTAGCCAGGTCCCTCAATGTCACGGGGGTGTCAAAAATTCCATTTTCGGTATTGTTCGGTCTCCTGCTCCCAAACTAGCTCTTGTGCCAGGAAGCCGCTAGTACTACGACATAGATATAAAAACATTCCTTCTTATTATAAGTTTCTTAAATTCGCAACCAATTTACCATAAAGCATTTGTGCAAAATCATCTTTAACAGATTATTTCAGCTGTTTTAAACCTGGACCCATACGGGAACACGCATAAGAGACCTTGAGGCTGTCGGAATGGAATATATGCCGAGCCCATTGGGGCCCGAAGAAAAAAGATGGGTTGTTTGCCTTCCTGGCAAAGCTTCTAAACTGACTGACTATCCGATTGCTGCAAAACCACTCAGGTCTGCCCAGGAAAGGGGTTTAAAGTCAAACCATAGAAGCCTTTTGGGTTAACTTTTGTGGGTACATGTTTATTAACAACACAATTTAGATGCTATTTATGTTCGGGTATGCGAGTTGCCGCCTATTGGGAAATAGCTGCTTACTCGGCTTACGATATGTTTTCTAATTAAACGTACCTAGTGTCGATTTGTTTTTCTCACTTTGGTATTTGGAGTGGGAATTTCTTTCTGATTGCACCTTTTCCTGATTATTGCATACTTGTACCTTTTTAGCATTTGGCCTCATTTAGAAATTGGCCATTAGTTTAGACTGCCCTTGTGTAAATTTTTGAAATTGCAACACAATTGTCTTGGTTTCGTTGCCAGTTTATTAGGGTCACTGATGAGGGTTCATTACCCGAAATGATCTTTCGTACTATTATGAGACTTTCTTGTCGGACAATAAATACAAGGGGAAATTATTTCACGTTTGTCCCCATAGCATAATGACTAGGCTTATTATCGCCAAACTTTTTGACACTGGGAATGTCCCTACATACTTATTGACTGTTTATCTCGATAGAATAAAATCAAATTGGCCACATGGTTAAATATCACAATGAACAGAACAAAAGCCTAACATATTTTATGAAGAAAAACAACTTAGCCATGCATAACATTTTGATAACATTTCAATTCAGATCCCTGATTAAAAGGTTAAAGTTGCCTATCTGAAATCTGTAATTTTTTAAAGCTGAATCATACACATGATATAAATTTTCGAAGTCCGTTCCTAAGCTTGGGCTTCAATAAAACCATTTACAATAAATCGATTCATCTGGGTTCTTATCATAACCCTATGCGAACTTAAAATTCTTTTTTTTTTTTTTTGTCTAAAGAATTCCAGTCTGCACCCATGGTGAGACAAAGCTATGCTAGCTCAATACATTTTGGTGACTTTAATATTGTCTTGGGGGCACATAACCACGTCTGCAATCTTAGTATTCAAAACAAGTATTCAAATTCACGAGCCAACAGAAACAAATCATCTATGAATTATTTATTTTATTCTTCGCTGTTAACCATTGTTAACCAAATATACATAATAGACCCATTAAACATAACTAAAAGATAAAATGATCAGCAACAATGAGTTATGAATAAACCTATTTCCAAAACGACTTTTTAAAACTGATAATTCGTTAAGATCATATTCTTAATATTTCTTTATGATTTGCAACCTGTCCCTTCTTGGTAATACGAGTTGTTGATTAAGAATACCCAGTTGAAAATTATTGGAATTTCAGCTCATATTGACAAGTGTGTGGCTTTCATTGTTATAAACGTCACTGATGAGAATTTCTTCCTTTAAATGTGTTTACTGCTATAAATATTTAACACATTGTTTATTATATTCATTTCTCGAACTCTTTAAAATTAAGTAGGCCGAATTCTAATTCATAAATGGGATGTATTATGCAGGAGAGCATGCACTAGAAATTTTATTATCAGTTTGCCACAGCTTTATTTAAGTTTAAAAGTGGAACTTACTTAATTTTACATAAATTTCAGACATTATTTATAAAGGTCAATTATTACTTACCTCAAATACATTACAAACCTTTAAAGAGACACCATAATTGTTGATGTGCCTTACCCCTGGAATATTTTTTATGTCTTCCCATTTAACCTACTGTATTTTCTATTACATTACAAATCACTAAAAAATGAATGTGGTTCTTACGTGTACCCACAATCTAAGTTTTGAAGAAAGAAAGAAAAGTGTGTAAACCACATGGGTGTGTTTTCGTAATGTGTATAGATTATACGTCCTGCAATATGTGACGTCATCCAGTACATCCTTAAAAGTGACCTCGCTTAAATAATCTTGATATTTTGATTGTTTAACACTAATGCATTTTAAAGCGAGTTAAATACAGATTTCACAAAGACATAAATTGACAATAACTCTTTTGTACATAATGTTTCATTACTATTCAGTATGGAACGCCAAAGCTGTCTGATGGTAAGGAATTAAAACATTTGATTCATCATCGTCATTATATACTGCTCACATTTGATTATATGTTGTACAGTGTGCATTATATAATGAGAAAAGTCCATTATATGTTGGACCAGGTTCTTTAGATTATGAAAATTTTCATTATATGATGAGTAAACATCTTTATATTATGGTAGACTTACATTATATGATGGGTAAACATCTTTATATTATGGTAGACTTACATTATATGCTGATACAACCTCATTATATGATGTGACAACTGCATTATATCATGGGCTATTGTCTTTATATGCATCAAGTTGATTATATGGTTCGATAACTTCATTATATGCGCAAACTTCATTATATGCGCAAACTTCATTATATGATGTGACAACTACATTATATGATGTGGACGATTTTGCGAGAAGAAGAATTACATTGACACCGTTTAGAGAGTTATTGTATACATGCCGGGACTACCGGACATACTGCTATCTATCTATCTGTATGTGTCTGTCTGTCTATCTATCTATCTATCTATCTATCTATCTATCTATCTATCTATCTATCTATCTATCTATCTATCTATCTATAATCTTCATGATCATGATCGATCATCACCATCATCATCATCATCGTCATTATGATCTATCATTATCAATATCGATCATCATCATCATCATCATCATCATCATCATCATCATCATCATCATCATCATCATCATCATCGATCACCATCATCATCATAATCATCATCATCATCGAACATCATCATCATCATCATCATCATCATCATCATCATCATCATCATCATCATCATCATGATCGATCATCAATATCGATCATCATCATCCTCGATCATCACCATTACGATCGATCATCATCATCATCATGATCGATCATGATGATCGATCATCATCATAATCGATCATTACAATGATCGATCATCATCATGATCGATCTTGATGATCGATCATCATCGTCGATCATGATGATAATGATTGATCATCATCGACCATCATCGATCATCACCATGATGATCTATCATCATCATCATGATCGATCATCATCGATCGATCATCATCGATCGTCACCATGATGAACGATCATCATCATCATGATCGATCATCGTATCATAATCGGTCATCATCACAATCGATCATCATGATCGATCATCATCACGATCGATCATCATGATCAATCATCATAATCTATCATCATCATCATCATGATCGATCATCATCATCATGATCGATCATCATCACGATCGATCATCATTATCAAGATCGATCATCATAATCGATCATCATCGTTATGATCGATCATCATCGTCATGATCTATCATCATCATGATCGATCATGATGATGATGATCGATCATCATCACGATCGATCATCATCATCATCATGATCGATCATCATAATGATAATCATGATCGATCATCATCGATAATCAAGATCGATCATGATGATTATGATGATGATCGATCATGATGATGATCGATCATGATGTGTCTGTCTGTCTGTCTGTCTGTCTGTCTGTCTGTCTATCTATTTATCTATCTATCTATCTATCTATCTATTTATCTATCTATAATCATCATGATCATGATCGATCATCACCATCATCATCATCGTCATTATGATCTATCATCATCAATATCGATCATCATCATCATCATCATCATGATCATGATCGATCATCATCAACATCATCATAATCATCATCATCATCATCCTCATCATCATCATCATCATCATGATCGATAATCATGATCGATCATCATCATCCTCGATCATCACCATGACGATCGGTCATCATCATCATGATGATAGATCATCATGATGATTGAATCATCATGATCGATCATTATCATGATCGATCATCATCATGATCGATCATGAAGACCGATCATCATCATCGATCATGATGATGATGATTGATCATCATTATCATCATCGACCATCATCGATCAGCACCACGATGATCGATAATCACCATCATCATCGATCATCATCGATCGATCATCATCGATCGTCACCATGATGAACGATCATCATTATCATGATCGATCATCGTATCATAATCGGTCATCATCACGATCGATCATCATGATCGATCATCATAATCGATCATCATCATCATCATGATGATCGATCATCATCATCATGATCGATCATCATCACGATCGATCATCATTTTCATGATCGATCATCATGATCGATCATCATTATCATGATCGATCATCATCATGATCTATCTAAATCATCATGGTCGATCATCATAATGATAATCATGATCGATCATCATCGATAATCAAGATCGATCATGATGATTATTATGATGATCGATCATGATGATGATCGATGATAATCGATCATGATGATCGATCATGTTGATGATCGATCATGATGATGATCGATCATGATGATCGATGATGACCGATCATGATGATGATGATCGATCATCATGGTGATGATCGATCATCATGGTGATGATCGATGATGGCCGATGATGATGATGATCAATCATCATGATCGACGATGATGATCTATCATGATGATCGATCATGATTATGATCGATCATCATGATGATGATCGATCGTCATGGTGATGATCGAGGATGATGATGATGACACAAAATTTCAATTTGACTGGCCAAGCAGTTTCAGAGAAGAAGATCTTTGTAAAGCGTGTCAGGACGACAGACTGGCCAAGGTCAAGAGATACCCTTGACCTAAATTAATCACATACCTACATCTACTTCATTAGTTATTTGCATCTACCACTTTTCAGGTCTCAGGCTGCAACAGTTTTCAAAAAAAAAACCCCATAGTTTTCACTTTTCCCATGTAAAAGCCTATGTTTCCAAAATTGAAATTGCCGTAAAATAGGTTAAGGTCATCCTAGGGTCATCATTTGATCATACTATGATGGGCTGGAGTCCCAAATGCTACATACCAAGTTTCATGAAAATCGGCCTGCCGGTTCTGGAGAAGAAGATTTTTGAGTGGTTTTTAACATATATGGGCGTGGCGGCCATCTTGGTCATGTGACCTGGTTTTCGCGATCAAACTTTCGTCTCCCCTACCCAAGGATGCTCCACATAAAATTTCACTTTGATTGGCCAAGCAGTTTCAGAGAAGAAGATCTTTGAAAAGTATGTATGGACGACAGACAATTCAAGGTCAAGAGATGACCTTGACCTAAAATAATCACATACCTTCATCTACTCTATTAGTTGTTTGCATCTACCACTTTTCAGGCCTCAAGCTGCAACAGTTTTCAAAAAATCCATAGTTTTCACTTTTTCTCATGTAAAAGCCTATGTTTCCAATATTGACATTGCCGTAAAATAGGTTAAGGTCATCCTAGGGTCATCATTTGATCAAACTATGATGGGCTGGAGTCCCAAATGCTACATACCAAGTTTCATGAAAATCGGCCTGCCGGTTCTGGAGAAGAAGATTTTTGAGTGGTTTTTACCATATATGGGCGTGGCGGCCATCTTGGTCATGTGACCTAGATTTTGCGATCAAACTTTCGTCTCCCCTACCCAAGGATGCTCCACATAAAATTTCACTTTGATTGGCCAAGCAGTTTCAGAGAAGAAGATCTTTGAAAAGTGCGTATGGACGACAGACAATTCAAGGTCAAGAGATGACCTTGACCTAAATTAATCACATACCTTCATCTACTCCATTAGTTGTTTGCATCAACCACTTTTCAGGCCTCAGGCTGCAATAGTTTTCAAAAAAATCCATAGTTTTCACTTTTTCCAATGTAAAAGCCTATGTTTCCAAATTTGACCTTGCTGTAAAATAGGTCAAGGTCATCCAAGGGTCATCATTTCATCAAATTATGATGGGCTGAAGTCCCCAATGCTACATACCAAGTTTCGTGGAAATCGGCCCACCGGTTCTGGAGAAGAAGATGGCTCAGGTGAGCTAAAAATATTAGAAACTTTGACATGAAATGTGTCAATTTAGCTTCAAACTGGCCATGTGTTACATGTACATAGTGTTAAGTAACTTACTTGCAGCCCCTTTCACTCGAGTTTGCCGTTTGAGCATTTGTATTACACAAGAAGACCATGTGCTCTGAAGATCTGATTTTCTTTTCATGTTGTCCACAAAGACATGTAGATTGATTGATCTGCTGATTTCAGTGACAGTTTCAAACTAAATGACCTTAAAAAACGGCAAACTCAAGTGGAATTTTTATCTTACTAGTTAGAAATTTGGCCATGTAGATACTGATAGGTAACTGCTAAAATTGAAAAAAAAAATCTGCTTGTGTCCCTATCTTATTTCAAATGTGTGTTCTTCATATGCATTGTATATGTTGTGCAAAGAATTTTGAAAATGTGCTTTAACCAAACAATAACAATGTTTTTATCAGAAGAGGTGACATCATTACCTGAAGATAAAATTAATGCTGAATACAGTTTAAGAACGCCTGGGAAACTATTTCAGTTTTAAAATAGAATAAAAGGTTACCTGATTTTCACACTAACTTGACTGACCTAAATGCTCAAACGGCAAACTCAAGTGAAAGGGGCTGTAACTTTATCTTAACTTTAACTTTAACTGAACTTTGCCTTTAACTTAACTTTGCTTTGCCTTGCCTCACCTCACATCACCTTACCTCAACTTACCTTTATATGGAGGAATGATGATATTATAATTTGTAAAAAAAAATAAATCAGGTGACTACTATCTGCAATGCCCCAGTTTATATGTATTGAAAAGCTAACAGTTTTTTGGGGCTTGGTGTTACAGTTGCCATTTTAATAATTATTATTATATGATCTTATATATACAGCTTTTGCACATACATTCATATGACTATATCACAATACTTAAAATACCATTATTTGTATGGACAAACCTGTTACAGAGTTTTTATGCAATACTGGTCGGACACAATATTGGGTACATGTATTGTTTGAAAATAGCTATGTGATCCATTCATTAAAGTTCTTTTGGAATATTTGCATTTAAACTTTAGATTTACTGTATTGAAATAACAATTTTAAAGAAAACCAATATGCTTCAAGTGTACACCGAATGGGCCGCACCCAACAACACTCACAGGGGTTTCAGGGTTTGGTCCGAGAAACACGGCCACCAACCAGGCAAAGATCTTGCTGTAACTGGAGTTTTTTTCCTCAGACTTAAAGGTGAGCATATGGGATAGACATGTTTCTGTCAACATGTTTAAATGAATTCTCATACATCACATATTGCGTTTTATACATGTATAAGTGTTTTTGTTTGATCAGATTAGGACTCTGGTTGCTATGACAACTTGTTCTACGATCCCAAAGACGAAAGTAAAACTTTTGCTGTGTCGTTGTAGATACTGTACTTACATTTTGTTTTACCAGAAACGTTTATGGAGTAGATCTCTACCTCTTATGTGGGGTTCGTCTGTGATTTTCTTGGTTGTCGAAGTGCCTTAAAGGGCTTTTGAATGAATAAGCGATGCTTTTTTATCTAGTTACCCCGAGAAAAAACATCTGACACGCCTGCAAAGAGAACTTGGCTTGTCTTACATGTGCCCCGCGGAGTGCTCAAATCCACATCAGACACAGCGGTGATTCAGCGCTGTAATGGAATCTGTGCACTCAGTAACCACCCTGCCAGGCACCACAGGAAAACCGAAACTAAACTATAACATGTATAAAGCTTAGCCCCCGCTACCAAAACAATCATTCAACCTCTTACCACTGTCTGTCTCCATTATAATTGATCCAGTTTGATTTCAGCGTCGAAACTATCCCCCAGGAACACACTACTGAGAGCGGATGTTGAACACCCCGTCCCCCAGCCCTGTTCCCCTGGGGGCCATCCCGGGTTCACCCACTCCACTGCTCGCTCGCCCCAACGGACGAGATAGCGCAGCCGCTTTGGAGTAAGGATCCCCCGTTCTGACCCGGGTTCAGCGAACTCAGCCATTCATCCGAACCAGTAAATCCAGTGTAGTCGGGCGTAACATAGCTGCCCCGAAGCAGGGGAGGGTCCGCAGACCCTCAGGGTCTGACCCAAAGAAAAGGGCCAGACCCCGCCTCCGTAACCTCAAGCTGTCGTCGAGCTAAGATGCGCGCGTAGGGTCCCAATCTAGCCGAGCCATGTTTCCTAAAAAGCTACGCATATACTGAGGATCGATATGCAATCGGTCGTATTTATACTGGGCCGGTTGCCATTAAAATAAAGCATGGTTGTCGGTTATACAGACCGCGATCTGGCAAACTTGTATCGCGTATCATGAAAAGCGCCGGTCAAAGTACGATACCGCGCATTTCGTCTTTGGCGCTTCATAGCAGGTTCGGATAGTGGCCGTTCTTTTAGCACTATCATGTGTATATGCTGCACATGCTGATCTACGTACTACTTTGTTCAACCTGATATCCATAATACAGATTTTTTTATCAATTTGCAAATACCTGATAAAACGAGAACCAGCTTGATCAAACAATGACATATTTGCCTATATTTAGTAAATCATGTCACACATGAATAGTCTCGTCATGAGTGAACTTGTATATAGTATAATCCAGTTCAGACACTACTGAGCGTGTAGACAGAGAAACATTTAACAGGGTTATTAAGTTTTGACTATATATTTGGAGAGCTGTCGGTAGACACGGGATAATGATAAAAACTGACTAGTTAGCGAAACAACAAACTCACGAAGTAGACAAGCAGGGTTTTGCAATGACACGGAAGATATCAAATATTGCTGAACTAGACAAAAATGACGCAACTGTTTGTCAATATTCGTCCGCTGCCAAATCTACATTTGCATTCTCTCGTGATCACTAAAAACCCACACTATGGCAATAAATTTACTTTTTGGGCGGAAATGGGAATAATATCACAAACATTCTACTGAAAATTTTCTTATTTTTCATCTTTTAATATCTTCTGTTTATTGCATGGACATGCCTTCGTAATGCATAATTGTATACAAAGACTATAACCCGAGTGAAGTGGGCGCCCGGTTTGACTGCAACTTAAACCGAAGGCTGGTAGGCACGACTTATATCAGGGATACCTCGGGTTTTTGGAGTGGGAATATTTTGCTGATTGCGCCTTTTCCTGATCTTTGCCTACTTGTACCTTTTTGTATGTATGACTGTATGGGCACTGCACCAGTTTTTCCTATGATGTTCACATTCTGGTCGGCCAGTTTGCACGATCAAAACCTCCTAAATTTAGTGTGTAATTTGTTATTGTTTGATGTCCTTTTATAACATGTTTTGTGGATGCCCTAAAATATATTTGGCAATCTGAATAAAGAATTGAATTGAATTGAATTACTGCCAGCACACGATGTTGTGATTGAAAAAAGCGTTAAGTTGGACGTTGGACGATTTATATACATATTGTAGTACTTGAGTCATCAATACTTCATGCCAAGTTTCGTTGAAATCGGTTAACCGGTTCATTATATACACATTGATTTCCTCTTCCTATAGATGCTTCTTACAAAATTGGCTTAGATTAGCCAAGCAGTTTCAGAGAAGAAGGTGTTTGAATATTAAGGTAATATACATGTATATTTAAATCGGCCTACCAGTTAAGATTTTTGAAGGGTTTTTACCATATATGGGTATGGCGGCCATCATGGTCAAGTGACCCGGATTATTTAAATACACATTGGTTCCCCCTTCCTATAGATGCTTCATATAAAATTTGGTTTTGATTGGCCAAGCGGTTTTAGAGGAGAAGTTCTTTGAAATTGTGGACGGACGGACGCCGGAGCATGGCCATCCTATAAGCTCACCTTGTGAGTGTTCGGCTCAGGTGAGCTTAAAATCCGGTTTTCTCACGATGCGGTTCAAATAATCGCAGTATACATGTACCATAGAATCACCGTTTCTGAGCAAAATAAATACATGTAGCCTCAAATTTATGCCATAGAATCCCCGTCTTTGAATCGATACATGTACTTTCAGCGATTCAGAAAATGGGACTCTATGCATTTTACTTATTTTGCCGTCAATGCTGTTTTGTCCAAAAGAATTTGCTTTTTATCTGCAAATTATCTAGGAAAGCGTGGCCATCTTTTAATATCTTCTCAGGCTGCTAAATACTGTTCTTGAGCACTCTTACTTAGAACCTACATACTTGATAGACTATTGCAAAGAAAAATACCTTTAAAAAAAGAACAAAAAAAAAAAGTAAATTGTGTATCTGAATCATTTAGTTGATGATTGATATAACTATTAAACTTTACGAGGGCTAGTTAAAAAAAAAGAACGAAAATTTCCATGTAGAGAACTAAGTTACTCAAAATGATTGCGGTCTCTCTTATATTTTTCAGATGTTTCTGAGATGTTTAAACGACAGGCGGTGCATAAGAGAGGTCACGGGAGTCCGCCGTCCAAAAGCCATCGTAAATTCGATTCCAGTTAGGGAAGGGGACAAATGAAGTGCTTTGTGGCACTTATTCATAAAAAATTACCTTTGTACCGATCATATTTCTGAGATGTTTTACACGTGATTCAAAATACCACACGGCGGATAGACTGCGAATCTCTCTTCATCGTTTTGGCCTTGTGTCGGGTAAGTTTTTAAGCTTTAGAGGTACTGTTTTTAGAAACGATATGTATGTCTTTTTCCCGTCCCACAGTAAACTATATATGAACATGACGTTGGTAATTGACCGGTCAGTATTGATATAATGGGCACAAGTGTAATAGTACTTTTTAATAGACAATAAAACTTAAAACTGAGATCCTTTAAGAGCAGTGAACACATTAATGAGAAAGGGGTTGGGCCATACCGCGGTTTCGACTATTAAAGTCTCTTCAGTGACCCTATAGATTTGGCAACATGGAGCCAAAGAGAATTACTGAAATTTTGCAACTTTCAACAGGGTAGTCGATACAAAGACTAGTATTATCTGAATGGGACCAAATATTCCCTGCATTTCATGTCACGGTCCATAGTAGGGTGTGTATTTTACCGATCATATTTCTGAGATGTTTTACACGTGATTCAAAATACCACACGGCGGATAGACTGCGCATCTCTTTTCACCGTTTTGGCCTTGTGTCGGGTAAGTTTTTAAGCTTTAGAGGTACTGTTTTTAGAAACGATATGTATGTCTTTATCCTCTCCCACAGTATTTGACTTCTCTATTTGACGGATAAACTATATGAACATGACATTGGTAATTGACCGGTCAGTATTGATATAATGAGCACACGTGTAATAGTACTTTTTTAATAGACAAACCTCATGTCACGGTCCATAGTAGGGTGTGTATTTTAGCTCACCTGAGCCGAAGGCTCACAGGTGAGCTAATAGGATAGGCAGGCGTCTGTCGTCGCGCCAAGCAAAAAGATAAAATTGACATTTCCTGTCCAATAGCTGTATCAACCTTGAAATGTACATCATCACCTTATATATCTCTGATTGGTCACAGTAAGATGAAATTGACAGATATTTCATTGGTAGTTTGAAAGTACTAAAACAGAATAAGATGATTGTTTGACAGCTTCTGGTTATTTTACAGCAATGAACAAATTTTTCTATATTTAACCTGAATAACTGTTGTGGAATATCAATTTCTTGTCTCTGACAACTGATTTTTAGATGTCTGAAACTTAAGATGAAATTGACAGATGTTGATTTCTCTTCCCAAAAATATCATTGGTAGTTTGAAAGTACTAAAACAGAATAAGATGATTGTTTGGCAGCTTCTGGTTATTTTATAGACTGATTACAGTCGTAGATGTTGAAATATACTGCCAAAGTACACCATGCCTTATTTTATTTTATGCTAATATGCCATACCATACTTTACACTAAGCTGACTCAAACATCTGATGAGATAGTCAAAGAAGCAAAATGGTCAAGGGGAATAGAGTACATATTTGAGTGGAGTGGTGTATCATGAATGTAATTCAAAGATGATATAGAAAAAAAAATCTCATCAGACTTTATAAGTCTAGTTATTTTACAGAAATGAACAAATTTTTCTATATTTAAATTGCACCTGGATAGCTGTTGTGGAATGTCAATTTCTTGTCTCTGACAACTGATTTTGAGATGTCTGAAACTTCTGAATTGTATCTAAATTGTAAGTTGCAGAATGATTTAGAAATGTAACATTACCAGCAATAATATGCTTTCAGTGTCATTTGTGCTTATTGTGCACAATTCAAACAAACTGACTAACTGCCTTTTTTGTATCGAGTAAACCACTTCTGTGGTGGTTCTTTTTGTTTTATGTCTTGGTGTTTAAAATATTTTTGTGCTGTTGGCGCCTTATGTATGTTTTCATATTTTTAGTTAAGTTAAGGTAACTGAGTGGCCACCTATTGGGAAAATAGCTGCTCATTCGGCTTACGAAATGTTTTCATGGTATAGGTACCTGATTGTTAGTTTGTTTTTGTTTTTTCCCACCTCGGTTTTTGGAGTGGGAATCTTTTTCTGATTGCGCCTTTTCCTGATCTTTGCCTACTTGTACCTTTTCAAACATACCGAAATTTAAAAAAAAGACATTCTTATTATGATTATAAAATTGGTCAACAATAACTCGATGCAATTGTTGGAAGGACAAATACTTTTAAAAATGGCAAAGGTCGAATTGCTTCTGCTTTCCCTTTTTCAGGTAATCCAAATTTTACAAACTGTCAAATACTTTCTACATATATTTATTTGATAAAATAAATTCGTGATGAGGTTTTAATCAACGTGTGTATTTTTTATGAAATAAATTTATTCCTGGAAGATTTTAACACTCGACACTTATTTCTATCATATGATTAGATTTATAAGTCTGATTAATGACCCCAAAATACATGCATAGGTAGTATCTCTTCCTTATTCTCCTCATTTTCTTCTTTCTTCCTTTTGCATGCTGCCATGGAGTCTTATAATTTCGCTGTTTGTAGGCCTACTGCATCTTATGTTGTTATATAAATGTATAACCTAAGAGCAATAAAATTTGAAAACTGGAATAAAAATAAACGAATAAAATGCATACACTAATAAACAATTGTGAATATTAGTATACATGTAATGCAATAAATTATTCATTATCAAATCGGTGAAAATATTAATTATTCATGTCAAAGCAGAAACATTTTTTTATTTCTTAAAATATTATACATGTACAGTACGGGGGTCATTCAAAAGTATTTTATTTATTTGATAATTTATTTGAAATTAATTTATTGACTAACTATCTCATCATGAAAACATGTCCGTGTAATGTATACCCCCTTGAGCCCCACTTTTATATAGTAAAACTGGGGTATGCAGGGGTATACCTATTTTTCTTATTTTTGCTTCAAAACATAGATTGTGGGTACTCGTTAGAACCGCCTCGGTGAGGCGGTTTTAACGTGTACACACAATCTATGTTTTGAGCAAAAATAAGAAAAATATCAAAATTTTTAGCTGAAATTTTTCAATTTTTAAAGCTAAAAAATCTCTGTATATTGCATGGGCAAATATTCGTAATTGTTCTAATAGTAGTCTGGTAATAGAAGGCAACACATTCAGTTTGTTCATTTTCTCGTGAAGTAGAAGGTAAATGGTGTTATGGGTTACATGGATAACTTGCCTGTTTTGCCGTTCTCTCCAAGGCCAGATCAATGACGTCAAGTTCTATCAGAAAGAAAATGACACGGCCTGAAACGAAATAATAATATAATGATCACAGGGGCTTGAAATTATGACTTTTTGGGAGATTATTTAGTCATTGTATATCAAAAATCACAATTTCAAGCCTACATAATAATAATAATAATAATAATAATAATAATAATAATAATGTAAAACACTGTTGTGTTTGACTTACTTGCTATTAATATAGAAATCGCTCTATGTAGATGTACACAAAAAACTTAAAAGGTAAGGTTTTAATTAAACATAACTAGCATTTTAAAAAAATCTAAAATTACCGAATTCGTTCTAAATAGCGCACAAGCTCCAATAAGCGCCCACCCTTGTCATTTCCAAAATATGTGCATAAGCGCGCACTGCTTGATCAGCATATTGATATTTTAAACCAGTTTTGTACATTATTACTGTATAAGCCAAATTAAAACTTAACCGTTAAGTTTAAATGATAAAACACGATTTAGCAACGATTGCAACACTTAAATCACATCATTATTGATACTTTTGACAATGTTATTTCAGCTTTTTATGTGTTGTTTTCGTTCAAAGTGTGTGCTTATTAGAAGGATATTTTGTTAATTTTAAGATATTTTGAAAAGTTAAGCACACTGGGCGCTAATTAGAACGAATACGGTATATAATGTATTGCATGATGAAGTCTAGCAAAATGGTATGATCAGGGTTTCTCCAGCAATTACGGACCGGTTACATTCGGGAATATTTAACGCATTGTTTATTATATTCATGAGGGTCTGGATGGGGTATAATGATTAATGAATAATGGCCTAAATTTTTTAATGAGAGTGAATAAAGAGCAAAAAAAAATAATGATTAGTGAATAATGAGGTCCTAAAAATAATGAATAAATGTAAATTTTTAATGAATAGCAGAATAATATAATGAATAGTGAATAATAACATTTTAAAGAATAATGAATATGCTAAAATTTAGCTATGGAATGGTCATAGATGGCCTCCCTGACATTCCAGAATTTCAATTTTTTTCTTGGGTCTGGGGTCTGGACGCCCCCAGACCCGATTAAGTTCAAATGTGTATTCATATTATAGAAATCCTTGAATATTTGGAAATACATGTGCCTGGAAGCCGAGCATGTAGGGACTCACATCATGGGCCAATTTGAAGGCAGAGAAAAATAAATAAAATCATTCTGGATGTTTACTGAGCCAGATACTATTTCACTGTTTCGTTTGCTTATGCATATGTATTTTCTTTCTATTCTATAACCCCACTTTGTCCTTATTATGTATGTTCCAATCCTATAATGATAATATTTTCTGTGGATGGACATCATCTTGGTGTCTTATATGACAGACCATAATTATAGTGCATTTTGCAATCAGAAACAAAGAATGTTCATGCCAATCCATCTGACAATCTAAATGGCACTATATATTTTTTTCCTCGCTCGCTTCGCTCGCTCGGTATTTAAGACATTAATAAAATGTATTGTACAATCAGGCGCAAGCACAAATCCATACATCACATAATACTCCTATGCTAACTAGTTTGCTAAACAAAAACAACATCATTTTATAATACCTTTACCCCTGATGTTACATTTGTTTTTTTTTTAAATAACCTTTGGTATTCATAATTGAGGAGAAAGATTGAGGGTATTAGTATTTAAGGTGGAGGGGATTATACTCCCAACAGATTTTAAAAGGCTAAAACTATCGGTCCTTGTGGCTTGAAATAAGGGATGTCTTAGGTGGGAAACACCTTTTTGCTTATGCTTGTTAGCTTGGCGAAGAAGGCGCGACTAGTAATAGTTTAATGAATAATCGAGCTAATTTTAATGAATAGGCCAAAATTTTAATGACAGTGAATAAATGGCTAAATTTTTAGTGATTAGTGAATACCAGGACCCCCCATCCAGACCCTCATTTATTTCTCGAACTCTTTAAAATTAAGTAGGCCGAATTCTAATTCATAAATCGATGTATTATGCAGGAGAGCATGCACTAGAAATTTTATTATCAGTTTGCCACAGCTTTATTTAAGATTAGTTAGTATAAAAGTGGAACTTACTTTATTTTGTATAAATTTCAGACATTATTTATAACGTATGGTCAATTATTACTTACCTCAAATACATTACAAACCTTGAAAGAGATACCATAGTTGTTGATGTGCCTTACCCCTTGAATAACTGTTATGTCTCTTCCCATTTAACCTACTGTATTTTCTATAACATCACAAATCACTAAAAATGAATGTGAATCTAACGTTTACCCACAATCTATGTTTTGAAGAAAGAAAGAAAAATTTGTATATCACATGGGTGTGCTTTCGTAATGTGTATAGATTATACGTCCTGCAATATGTGACGTCATCCAGGCTCTACATCCTTAAAAGTGACCTCGCTTAAATAATCTTGATATTTTGATGGTTCAACACTAATGCATTTTAAAGCGAGTTAAATACAGATTTCACAAAGACATAAATTGACAATAACTCGATTGTAAAGAATCTGTGACATTCTTGGGGGTTTTATGCCTCGTTTTCAAAGTACCATAACAATGTCTCAAAGGTTCTGGTGGTGGTATTTGATGATTAGGGCAAAAGCCCAATGTATTCTGAACCTATAACTATTAAAAGTTTTGACTATTTCCTCCATATAGTGTAAAAAAGGCGATTTTAGCGGGGGTGGGGGGTCAAAATTTCATATGTGAGAAAATTTTAATTTTTCGCTTTTCCTTGCTTGTAGTCCTTTAATTCCACTATTGTATCATATTTTGTGCATGCAACGCTGTGTAAAGTGGGATAAACATGCATAATGCCATTGAAATAAAATTGAAATATTACAACGTCAACATTTTTGGTACAAACCTTTAGCAGTTACCTGTATAATATTATTGTCTAAGTACTGCCAAACATTATACAAGGCACTGTTAACTCATAAGAAAACCTGCTATCTGTTATATGCAAAACATTATACCCAGATCAGCGATGACCAGCCAGCTACTCAGAATTGTGTCATTAACTAACAAAACTTCATTCCGTCTTCTATGTCTTGCACAGCTTGATTAGAGTTTGATCTTAACCACAAACATTTTCTCCAGACACGGCCCATTGTGACAAAACTTGGTCACACTGAGCAACCTTGCATGAATATTTATTTACCTGTATAAACCTGTTACAACACGGCCTTTAATGTATTTATTTTTCTGATTCACTTTAATGTCCCTTTCAAGATTAGTTCAGCTCGTATGAGATTGACCAATCAGTAGGTGGATGAAAACATGAGAACCCAGAGAAAAAAACTCCAGGCACACCCGCAAACAGAACTTGGCTTTTCTTACCTGTGTCTCGTTTCAGTATAATGGTTGTGTCGAAGTGATTATAATCATAAAAGTTATTTTTGATTCGATTAGATTATGGCCGAACATCCTTTAGTAGGAAGTTTTTCAGTCATTTTGGGATTGGGCCACGTATTACTTCTTGTACCCAGTACTCGGGGGGGGGGGGGGGGTTAGTGTGTCTCAAGCACAGCACGGCTCCCCACGATTGGATCAAACACAGGGCCTTTTTTTAGAATCACTTTCATTAAAGAACTGAAAGATTCTTGTTTTGATGCCTAACGTGATATAATAAGCAAATAGTTTTATGAGAATGAATGGAAAATTGTGTGAGCACCCTTAAAGTTGGTGATTTGAAATTTTACGTCGCTGTATTGTACCAATGACAAAGACATTTTAAGTGCCCATGGTACCTGGACAGTGTCACAGTGGTGGCATCGTACCGACCTGACTGAAAAGTTGTTGATTTGGAAGTTAATACATTTAAAAAAATAAATAGGAAAACAGTCCACCAATGTTACTGTTTGTGGTGCAAGAGGTTATTGGCCGTGTAATCAAGTGGACAATAATAGTATAGAATGATTACAAAAGTTTGTTCCACAGAATGAACAGTGCCCTCATTTTCTGGGGAATGGAACATAAAAAGTGGTTATAAATCAAGCAGATTTGGGTTAATTTTGGAAACAAATGTGTATATCAATTTTTTGTACTTTATATATGGCATACAACTTAACTGTTTTTTTTTTGTTTTCTTTTTAATTTTAAGTTAAAAACAATTTTACATACTTGGGCTCTAGTACTGAGATAACATTTTGGGCTGTAGGGTACTGTTCCCCCCGAGTCCCAGAACGCCATTCACATATATTATGTATAATATGACAATACATTCATATGCAAAGGGATTTCTTGGGACTCGGGGGGGAACAATGTTAAATAAATACTTTTCTATTTTTCTATATGTTTAATACAAAGTATGTCCATTTTAACCCAAAAATAAAGCAGTACTTCTTTTGAAACAAGAACCTCAATCCAATATCATAAACTATGGACTACCAGCAAACATGTATACAAAAACAGAAGCATTTGACCAACATTTATTTTTATCAAAATCTGAGGCAGCTATACACTATGGCTCCCATTACCACCGTCAGAGGTCCTTTACTCTGACGTGTTGGACGTGGCTTATGAACAATGATTGGTTTTGGCCGGCTTTGTTTTTTCTTTTGGTTCTCAAATGAGATTCGGGCAATTTTCAATTTTTTATTGCTACATATGATCATATCATTTATAAACTTATAAACAATGTATATGTTTATATAAATTGATTTCTCATTACGAAAACTTGCCCATGCAATAAACAGAGATTTTTTTAGCTTTAAAAATTGAACATTTTCAGCTAAAAATTTTTGATATTTTATTTTTGCTCAAAACATAAATTGTGGGTACACGTTAGAATCGAACGAGTACCCACAATCTATGTTTTGGAGCAAAAATAAGAAAAATATATATACACTTGCAAACCCCAGTTTTGCTATATAAAAGTGGGGAATAAGGGGGTATATATTACACGGACATGTTTTCCTGATGTCAAATAGAACTATTTTTAGAATATTACCACAACTTTTCACTCTTTATTTTATTATATTCATTATCATGTATCCTTCGATATTTTACCACGCTCCTTTTTCGCGACACGTTAAGTTGGAACTTTGTTAGAAAATTCACTATACATTCTGTTTCCTTAATATATGTGTAAATACACGTTGGCGGAAACGTCTTTAAAATGTTCCTTTTGATTGATTTTGAAATACTAGTATATAAAAGTTCACTAGCCAATCCATTCAAGAACAGCTTATTTCTTATTTCTCAGTAATTCGATAAAGTAATAAATTAACAAAAGATGCATTGTCAGTTTACGTTATGTCAAACGAATTCAATAAATTAAAGAATTTTTATCAATTTTACTGCATTCCTTGCTGTGTGATGTCATAGCATCTCAAGTTCTCGAGGAAGCCTTCCTTGTTCATGTTGGTTTTCATTGACAGTCATGGCTATCAATTACAATTATGTCGATAGAAATAGAAAACAATTAACGGTGCCTCATTTATATATTTTCATCATCTTTTGCTGTTGGTTTTTCAGATCTGCATTTGTGAACTGAACGCTATTTATATAAGTATCATGTAAATTAAAAAAGCTAAAATCTGATCGGTCAGTTTGTGTGCAAGAACAGAGATGACCGAGATGTTATGAAGGTATCATAATTTCAAGTTTACTGTATTGACAATGTCCATTATGTCCATATGAGTGGAAGGTATAACAACATACAATTTAACCATATCTTAGTTTATTTTCGTTATATGCAGACTCAGAGATTATTTAAAGACACTGCAACAAATAAATTGTAATAATTAATTGTGTCCAGTATGACACAATATTTAGGAAGTGCTAGATCTATTATGGAAGAAAAATACACACAATAAATATCTTTTGTAAATCTCTATTCATTTACTTTAAAAATTGTATTTGTATCTTCCTTAACTATGGATATATTTATTTTAGAAGGCCAAGCTTTTACTGCTTTTCCAATTCTTTTTTCTTATTATAGTTTGAATATCCCTTTATTCTTGCATAGATATCTATGCGCATAACTGTTTGTAGCCGTTTTCGAATGGTCGAAAGCCGTGTTCAAACTGCAAAACCCATGTTCAAATCATGAAATTCACGTGCCGTTTGAATATGGGTTTTGGCTGACGTCATTGGTCAATGCGACGTGACGTCATGTGTTTTGTAGAAACAAAATGGCCGACGTTGAAGAAGCTCCACGGTTTTCGGTGAGTTTTTACGTTGTTAATGTTATTTTCATGAGCTTTTCTGTGGATTAGAGTGAAAATGCAAGAATAGCGATCAACCATGGTTTTCAGTGTTCAAACATTCGCTGGATCACTCGGAAGGTGTTTGAACACGCGGCCTGCGGCCTTGTGTTCAAACACCTTCCTCGTGATCCATCGAATGTTTGAACACTGAAAACCATGGTTGATCCCTATAATGAAGTCTGCTTTTATTCCAAACCACGAATATTCTTCTTCTTATAAATAGAAGTTGTTTTAATAACATATGATGAATGGATCCAGAAATACATTTTTCCTTTTAGACTGTGGCGTTACCGTCAACGCAACTGGAGGTTAACCCTGAAGTTCCTGTATAGATTGTTTTGAAAGCTATACCAGTTCAACAGCCAATCCATCGGAAAGAAGCACAATAATTTTTGTGACTTATGAAAGTCATAAATTGATAATAGATATATCATCAATATCCCCTTTAACAGATCGTTGAGATATATCAACAAAGGTAATATCAATTTTAATGTATTCCATGTTACAAGATGCAAAGTACGTTGCCTTTCTCCAGGAAGCCTTCCGTATACATTTAGACCAATAGACAAAATAAATGATTGAAAATTGTTCTCATTGTTAACAAATGGGTCAACGTCTCTTTCATGACCCAAACATCCAGTTAATTCCACTGTGCGCCATATTCTTATAAAACAATGGCATTCGGACATTCCGTCATTTTAATTATTCAATTAACAAACATGGTTTAAACTGAGTCTGATTGGTCAATTGATATGCGGGTAACAATATATAGGACAGTCGATAACTATAAAATCACCCCATATAAATTTATTGACAGTATTTAATAGAATCTATATATTATTACCATTTTGCACCATTTTGTTATATCATTAAAGCTATTACTTCCTTAACTGAATTGATCCTGATTAAAATTTTCCGAAATGCACTCCAAAACCCCATGCCATGGTCAGTTTAAGCATACTTTGAAAGAACGATAAAAATAGATTCACTTTGAAAGAACGTGCGACTAAAAATAGATTCAGTTATAAAAGCATGATCGAGTTTATGAATTTGCTCATTTCATCAAATTTACAACAATTTTGTGCAAGGAATACTCTGACAAGTGAACTGTCCGTTAGCACCGTCGTCCAAGCGAACAAAATATGTTGCTATCAATTATAATGTTTATTACATTGGTAAGAGAATATTCCAAAGATTTCCATTAAATCTAAACATTACTTTGTTGATCTAAAGTCTGCATAGAAAGACCACGAATTGTTCCAATTAAGTTATCAATTAAATCTGCTGTGTGCATCGACTGTTTTTTTTTTTTTTTTTTTTTTTTTTTTTTTTTTTTTTTTTAAATTTTATTTTAAATGGGTCAAAAATGCAGAAAAAAAAATATAGCTCACTGCGTACAACTTGACCCTTTGTTTAACTTTGATCAAAATCTATCAACGAAAAAGAAGTTATAAAAGTTTGAATATTTGCTAATGTACAGCAATGTTAAGCACTGGAAGCAGCCATGACGTAAATCTGCTTAATTAAATATACATAGCCAAAATATAAGAAATATAAGATAAACCGATGTTTATTTTTCTATTATTTAAAAAGGAAGACCATCATTATTTTGATTTATTAGCTGTCTCAAACAGCTTAATTGGAAATGGTTAAGCCTCTTTGCATGACGTTGGTATACTGTCCAGATATATACTTGTCACATGCACACAAGAGGTTTGGCAGTAGACTTTCAGCTAATATAATTTTCATAAATGGTGGCTCAATGACGGTAATGCTGAGAAATTAAAATACGCACATCTGCTTCATTTCTTAAACGATTACGATCAATTTTATGTCAACATAAATTATACGGTTTATAGAGTTTTCCGTATAAGTCATTGGTATTTTGTTTGGACTGCGGTCCCAAAATGTGCACGTATTTGAGCTTCCTTTCGTCTTCGTTAATTTCTGCAATCATCTAAGTTGCATCTTAGTATGTTTCATCTACAAAGTTGTGTAAATATGCTATGCGGTCATTTGCTATATCTGCAAATATCAATTGATTATACAGTCATATATACTAATATTTGTTCATTTGTTAATTATTATAATGAAACCAACTGTTCTTGTACCTTTCTGTACCTCTGTATTTTACAGACCCTCTTGGTAATACGCCACCACTCCGTTCATGTCGCCGTTGTGTTGGTTCCTTTCTACCTCCCGACCTGTGAAACCAGAACTAGGCAGTGTCTAGACACAGTAGTAAACAGCGACCCGATAATAAATCTAAACAGGTAACGCTTTAATAGTTTGTGTTTTGACAAGTGTTTGGCACCACATGACATTTATTCTAGCTACATTATACACGAGATAAAGCTTCTGAGCAAGAGGGCATGACAGGACCCTTTCCTGTGGTGTATGATTTGCCTTTTTCGACATGTTATATTGCAATGTGTTTATAAACAAAAATGTATTTGACAACAATCACATCATACAATGTTTCCACTTGGAAAATATATAATACTTATATTTTTATTTAGGTCCCATATAGATAATACTAGTCTGTATATCAACTACCCTGTTTAAAGTTGCAAAATTTCAGTAATTGTTGCCAAATCTAAAGGGTCACTGACGAGACTTTAATAGTCGAAATCGCGGTATGGCCCATCCCCCTTTCTCATTAATGTGTTCACTGCTCTTAAAGGATCTCAGTTTTAATCTTTATTTGCTATTACTGCAGCTGGTATTGTGCCGTGTGGCGGTCCTAAAAAGTCTCCCCGTACATGTACAATATCCATAGTGCAGGTTATATTTTCTTTTTGATCCTTTGAGATCAGCGTGGATATTCTGAGAAATCAGAAATTTATTATCGGTTATGATTCATTTTCATTTTCTAACCAATGTTTATCATATTTGGTCCCATTTAGATGATACTAGTCTGTATATTGACTACCCTATTGAAAGTTGCAAAATTTCAGTAATTCTCTATGGCTCCATGTTGCCAAATCTAAAGGGTCACTGACGAGACTTTAATAGTCGAAAACGCTGTATGGCCCATCCCCCTTTCTCATTAATGTGTTCATTGTTCTTAAAGGATCTCAGTTTTAATTTTTATTTGCTATTACTGCAGCTGGTGTTCTGCCGCGTGGCGGCCCTAAAAACTCTCCCCGTACAACATCCATAGTGCAGGTTATATTTTCTTTTTGGTCCTTTGAGATCAGCGAGGATATTCTGAGAAACAAGAAACTTATTATCGGTCAAGATTCATTTTCTAACCAATGTTTAATATATTTGGTCCCATTTAGATAATAGTACTAGTCTGCGTATCGACTACCCTGTTGAAAGTTGCAAAATTTCAGTAATTCTCTCTGGCTCCGTGTTGCCAAATCTAAAGGGTCACTAACGAGACTTTAATAGTCGAAACCGCCATCCCCTTTCTCATTAATGTGGTTACTTCTCTTAAAGGATCTCAGTTTTAATTTTTATTTCCTAAGGATCAAACTTTTATAATTATTTAATTTATTCTTTCAATTAGTACTTTCCATAAACAGATATACAGCGATAAAACAATAATCTTGAATGTAAAGATAATAAAACATCGCTTACTTTTTGTAGGCATCGACAATCTCTTCTCCTGGAAATCTTTCGCAACCATCACCATCATGAACACCATCTGCTTCGTCACAATCGGGACGTTAGGCACGCCAGAAATCTGTCCGATATCAATAGTATCTACATTAGAAGGGAGGTAATTCGGGAGATAGGTGAAAATCGCTGCCCAATTTTGAACGATCTGAACCATAGCATGGTACCACTATGTCCAACACATGATGTGCTAGAATACGATGAAAATAGGACACCAGCTGTGATGCGACAGGTAATAAAGTTTTATTTCGATCACACTCTCCATTTGAATGTTTCAACTGCTTCCATAGAATCTGACCATTTTTATTTTATTCATTCATAGCAGAGCAACCTGAGAAAATCACGATGAAGAAAAATCCTTTTTATCACTAGTGAAATGAATCCAACAATTTTAGTGATTTATTTCAGCTTTCATTTTCACTTTATGTTTTTGAATATTCGCTTACCAATGTAACTACCTCTGAAATTGCCTTCCATTTCACTCAGTATGCATTATTTTTTTCCAGAAATCCAAATGCCTATTATTATTATTATTTACATCCATAGTGAACAAATGTAGTTTATATTTCCGATAATTTTGGTTTTATCTGCGTAGATCCAATCCAATGCCATGCACTCCTTTATGCACGTCATTACGAAAACTTGCCCATGCAATATACAGAGATTTTTTAAGTTGAAAAAATTGAAACTTTTCAGTAGAAAATTTTTGATATTTTTCTTATTTTTGCTCAAAACATAGATTGTGGGTACACGTTAGAACCGCCTCGGCGAGGCGGTTCTAACGAGTACCCACAATCTATGTTTTGGAGCAAAAATAAGAAAAATAGGTATACCCCTGCATACCCCAGTTTTGCTATATAAAAGTGGGGTATAAGGGGGTATATATTACACGGACATGTTTTCCTGATGTACTGTTTTCCACTACAGGTAAAATGTTCATGCAATTCCTGTCTCGGGTCCGCCACAGAACAACACAGATGTGCACCTATATATACATATGAACAGGTTCTCAGAGTCGTTGGTTGTGATAGAACAAATTATTATGTTTATGCTCTGGTAAGAATCTATCTATCTATCTATCTATCTATCTATCTATCTATCTATCCGTCCGTCTATAAATCCATCAATCCATACGCCCGTCCGTCCGTCTATCTATCTATCTATCTATCTATCTATCTATCTATCTATCTATCTATCTCTATCTATCTATCTATCTATCTATCTATCTATCTATCTATCTATCTATCTATCTATCTTGTTCGGATATTTTCAAAAGTAGACAGTGCCCTTATAAAGCAAACACAAATGCTAAACTTAATATATGTATTTGTATTCTTTATCATTTTTCTATATTTCTATCAATACAAGGGGAAAAGTCATTGATTATTCTTAATTTGAGCAATTTTTGCCATGTTTCAATCAAGTTATTTACCATGTATAACTTACCTTGTATATATACTATTATAATTATGGGGAATCATTTAAATTGAAAACATAAGTATCTATGTAATTTCGTTTGTTTCGTTTGTTTTGACTTTTCTATAGGTGTGGGAGCCTGTATCTATAGGTTGTGAATGTCGTGCCCTCTCTGACGAAGAGAAAAGAAGAATAAACAATTATGTGATGCCGCCCTAGGATAGGAATGTTATACAGAATTGACTGATATTTCCCAGATGATCTCATGTGCTCAAGCAGCTACCTCAGTAAATGACAACTCGGCAAAGCACACCATAGACAGAAACACCGATATCATTGCGTCTTGTCCCATGGCTTTAAAAAGACATTTATTGCATCGATAAAATGTAGTGCACTGGTCTGTCCATAAACGTTTAAAAACTTTCTGAAAATCTCCGTGAGTTACAGAATTGCCTTGTATAACCACGGAATATGAGTTCCATTGCAGAATTCGCAAATGTGTTTGCCTAAAACCTTATACCGAAGTGCCTGTTTACAAAATAATATTCATTCTCGCTGGCTACATGCTACTAGATTAGTAGGGTTAATGATGAGGATTAAGAAGCCGAAACCTCGGTATGGCCCATCTCCTTTCTCATTGATATTTTCACTGCTCTCAGGAACTATTTTGTTTATTTTTATTAGAGACATTGAATCCTAACGCAACAACACCAACGTATATGTAAGGCAATGCCATGGAAGTATCATATTAAGTCGGGTGTTCTATTATTAATAATGGAAAGCAACGCCGTATGTGAAGCAGCGCGCAAGTCACTGCGGTAAGAAAGGAAACGTGTCCACTTGGGATCTCAAGGTCAAGTTAAACTGGGAAGTAAGTAAGGCTCAACTTATGTTCCGGTCATGATGGACCAGTTCACAAATTGGTCGAAATTGCAGCTTTGTAAGTCCAGAATATAGAATACGTAGCAGCATCTACATTTTGAAACAGTTTGTGGTAACATTTAGCTACCCCTTAGAAATACTGTCATACCAAGGCAGAAATTTTAAAGGCGATCAAGTCCTTTGGTATACTCATTCACATTACAAAAAAAAAAACAGAACTCATTACCCGTCCAGTATCAGCCAGGTTACAGTTTCAATCGTGTTAATCATTCTGCAGATTTTTATGTCACACAGCTCCAAACGCATCGAGCATCTGCTGCTTGTCTTTTTGGTGGCATGGTGATGGTTTAGATCTAACGGTCAATGATGGCCTCCGATTGAATTATTTGAGGCTTGATGATCGTTTTAGGTTGAATCCACCATGGCTTACCTACTAAATTTCTTAAGCTCTGATTACAAGTTTTTGTATTTTTATTGTTTTTGTTGTTTCTGTTTTCAGGGTTTAAGTTGATTTTAATGTGTCTGTGATAATTACTTTGAGTGTGTCTGTGGGGGAACATTGCTCGGATCGAACATTATTGTTTAATGTAACGTGTATCCGAGCCGAGCCACAGAAACCCCGTCGGTGGAAAAGCATGCTCATCCATCAAGGGTGGTTTACTGCGCTATATACCCAACACTTACTCGATTCACAAAGTTTCGAGTTTCTAATTTGCATATTACTACCCGCTAATATGCCGCTAATACGTTGCACCAACGTATTCTACAAGGGAGACTATCCCGTTACAGTTTCAGCAAAATTGAATGTTGCTATATGCGTGAATTTACAACCTTGCCACATTCATACATTTACCACCTTGCCATATAAATGCATTTACTATATTAGCATATGCATACATTTACCATATTGCCATATGCATGCATGTACCATCTTGCAGTATGCATACATTTACCATATTGCCATCTGCATGCATTTACCATCTTTCTATATTCATACATTGATCATCTAGCCATAGACATGCAATTATCATCTTGCCACATACGTGCATTTATCATCTTGCCATATGCATACATTTACCATCTAGTCATATGCGCGCAGTTATCATTTTGCCGTGTTTTTACAACCTTGCCATATGCATACATTTACCACCTTGCCATATAAATGCATTACCATGTTGGCATATGCATACATTTTATATATTGCCATATGCGTGCATGTACCATCTTGCAGTATGCATACATTTACCACATTCCCAGTTGTCATCTGCATGTATTTACCATCTTGCTATATGCATACATTGATCATCTAGCCATAGACATGCAATTTTCATCTTGCTACATACATGCATTTATAATCTTGCCATATGCATACAATTACCATCCAGACATATGCGTACAGCTATCGTTTTGCCATGTATTTACAACCTTGCCATATTTATACATTTACCACCTTGCCATATAGATGTATTTACCGTATTGGCATATGCATACATTTGCCATATTGCCATATGCATGCATGTATCATCTTGCAGTATGCATACATTTACCATATTGCCATCTGCATGCATTTACCATCTTGCTATATGCATACATTGATCATCTAGCCATAGACATGAAATTATCATCTTGCCACATACATGTACGTGCATTTATCATCTTGCCATAAGCATACAATTATCATATAGACATATGCGTACAGTTATCGTTTTTCCATATGCATGTATTTTCGTATGAAATTGTTGTACATAATATATTTATTTTCGTTTGATATTAAAATGTATAATTTATCACCCGTTTTTAATTTTATTGACGTTCATACGTATTTTCGTTAACATTAACCGCATACATTCGGTGGTTGCTCTCTTGTGTAGAATGCACTATTCGTCTACAAAGAGTTTTGACAAAAAGAAAGACAAGTGGAAAAAATGGAACGATCAAAACAAATATTAACCTAATTGAGAAACAACTTCTGTTATACTTAAAAAAAAAGTTGAAAACAGATTGAGACTTTGTCCCAAGAGGCGGTCGTTCAGGTGCCCGGCCGATTTTGATATAATCTGCTAGAAACACCAGGAATCGGCACAATTAAAATTGCCAGAAAAGGTACGATAATGTGTATCAATGTCAGACTGGCATTCATACGCACTAGTGAAGCTTATATAATAAGAGCTGTCGCAGGACAGCGTAGCTCGCCTGACTTGTGCTTTGTCACTAAATCTATTAAATCTACGACCAAAGACATTGACCTCATTGTCACTCAGGTGGTTGTGATGGTACAGCATAAAACTTCAGACCAATATCTACCAACATGCTAAGTTCAACTTGATCCATCTACATATTTGATATAGACTTATAACCTAAAATCTAAGTCTGTGACCTTGACCACAGGTGAGTCGAGATGCTACAGCATAATAAAAGAATATAATATCTAACAGCAAAGTATCAACTAGATCCATCCATTTGTTCCAGCAATATACAGTTCAAAACACTTTAAGCAAAAGCTTTAACATAAAATTTCAAAGTCTGTGACCTTGAACTCAAGGTCACCCAGGTGGGTCATGATGGTACAGCATAAAACTTCAGACCAATATCTACCAACATGCAAAGTATCAACTTGATCCCTCTACATATTCAAAAGATATAGACTTATAAAAACTTTAACCAAAAACTCTAACACAAAATTTCTAAGTCCGTAACCTTGACTTCAAGGTCACCCAGGTGGGTCATGATGGTACAGCATAAAACTTCAGACCAATATCTACCAACATGCAAAGTATCAACTTGATCCCTCTACATATTCAAGAGATATAGACTTATAAAAATTTTAACCAAAAACTCTAACACAAAATTTCTAAGTCCGTAACCTTGACCTCAAGGTCACCCAGGTGGGTCATGATGGTACAGAATAAAACGTCAGACCAATATGTACCAACATGCAAAGTATCAACTTGATCCCTCTACATATTCAAAAGATATAGACTTATAAAAACTTTAACCAAAAACTCTAACACAAAATTTCTAAGTCCGTAACCTTGACCTCAAGGTCACCCAGGTGGGTCATGATGGTACAGAATAAAACGTCAGACCAATATGTACCAACATGCAAAGTATCAACCTGATCCATCAACAACTTCAAGAGATATAGACTTATAAAAACTTTAACCAAAAACTTTAACAAAAAATTTCTAAGTCCGTGACCTTGACCTCAAGGTCACCCAGGTGGGTCATGATGGTACAGCATAAAACTTCAGACCAATACCTACCAACATGCAAAGTATCAACTTGATCCATCAACAACTTCAAGAGATATAGACTCATAAAAACTTTAACCAAAAACTTTAACATTTTGAGCAACGCCGACGCCGACGCCGACGCCAACGCCAACGCCGACGCCGACGCCGGGGTGACTGCAATACCTCTTCCTGTACTTTCGTACAGGCGAGCTAAAAACGAACAAATTTATCGACCATTGTCAGACTACACAATAACCAAAACTGGGATATAAGGGAGAAGCATGTAAACAAAACAGTGGACATTTGTCAGACTCACAATTATACACACTATAGAAGCTTGGATAAAAACGAACAAATGTCAGATAAATAACTGGCCAATTGATGTTTTGATTGGAATGAGGCGATCTCAAGTGCACAATAAAACGTACATAAGGTGCTAACAGCACAAAAAATCAACACCAAGACATAAAACAATAAGAACCACCACAGAAGCATCGCCTTGGAACGATCAGTAATATAAAAATACTGGCGGGCTTAAACTAGCTTTACCACGCAGTCCAATCAATAACTGAGCGACGGAACGGAGGGGTTGGTTTAAAGCGTACTTCCGGATAGGTGGGATGAATAAATTGTGTAAACAAACCATGGATAAATGAATCTGCCAGGTAAGATCATTGTTACTCATTTCTCTGTAGATAGTTGTTGTAATATGTGTATGCGCAGTATAAAGTGCATCTCATAAGCTTTAAACTGATATGAAAATGACCTTGCAACACTTCGTAGAAACAGCGTAATAGATGCGCCAAAATTTTATTCGAAGCTTTGTGCCTTACCTGTTCTGTCATGCGGCATCATGAAATGACAAGTTTCGAGCAATTCCATCTAACCTGTACAAATTTGATGATGTCTGACCTTCACAGTAGCCGAATTATGATCTATACTATCCTAAATTAAGATGGGATGCCACATGGCTGATTTTTTCAGGTATACGTAGTTTCTTCGTAGGTGGCATTTGTAATAGGTACCTTTCTTCCGGAGGGGATGGATATTGAAATCTTCAGTGAAGCTGTTTAAAGCATACAAAATACGTTTAACGTTTGTGCTATTGTAATGCACAATGCCTATACGAAGGTTTCATACGTTGCTGACTAAAATGAAAAATGAAAATTTAAACATGTTTAAAACCTTCGCGACCAGTTCGAGACTAGATTGCGACACTTGAAAATTCTCACGACACTCGTGCGACACTCGCACGAATGTCGTGCGAATGTCCGCGACAAAATTCGCAAAACAGTCGCGAGAAATTCGCATGCCAGTGAGATACTAGCTTAAGACCCCTACCTCACAGGTATGCGACAACTGGAGACTAGTTCGCGAATAGTTCTCGACTATTTTGCGACAAAGATTAACGATAAGACAAACATAGCTTTGACGTTGCATTCTCATTGAATGGACATTTATGCGACAAATTCGCGAATTTCGGTCTAATTTTGAAAATATACCTCGCGACTGTCGCGCGACTGTCGCACGACAGTCGCGAGACATTTGGGAGAGTGTCTCACGACTTTCCCGCGAATGTGGCTTATTTTCATTTTCATTATTAGGACAGTTGCGCGACAGTCTTGTGAAATGTTTTGACGAAAACATTTGCATAATTTTTTTAAACCTGTTTAAAAACTTCGCGACCAGTTCGCGACTAGTTCGCGACACACGAAAATTTTCAAGATACTTGTGCGACACTCGCACAAATGTCGTGCGAAAGCCCGCGACAAAATTGGCAAACAGTCGCTTGAAATTCGCATGCCAGTGAGATTCTAGCTTAATTGAATTTTTATTTCATTTTGTCGATTTCACCTACAGTCAGTGTATATTTCATGGCCCATGCCGAAAATATAAGGGCATATTTTAATGATTTATGGTTATAACTTCAAACGCCTGTGCGAAAACTTGCCCATGCAATACGCAGACATTTTTTGACGTGTAAAAATTGAAAATTTCACCAGGAAAAATTGATATTTTTAATACTTTCCTCAAAACATAGATCGTCTCTGGGGCTGTTCTATCGAGTACCCACAATCTATGTTTTCGACAAAACATTAGAAAAATAGGTTAACCCCTGCATACCCCATTTTTACTATATACAAGCGAGAAACAATGTGTTATTCATATTACGGACATGTTTTCCTGATGAACTACAATGTATGTATATTTATGGCATTGGTATAAAATTACACACATTGCTGAACTTAAAACAGACTATTACAGCTCAAAATACACATTTACCTATTTTTGCAGTAATTTGTTCCGCACTAGTCATTTGTATCTACCGGGGAAAACGAGGCCTACGTGCCAGGATTTAACTTCTGATGTGCCGGGGATGTGCCGTGGGCTTACTTTAGTGCACGTACATGCAAATTACTAAGCCTCTCTCGAATATATTGTTTGTCATAAGAACAACTTTCAGATGTTGATTCTCATTATTGTCATCGTTCAGGTCCGGGCCTTGGGATATAACCACAAATTTGAACCACATTGCCTGGATTTTAGGTGGATTTGTGTATACAGACTCTATTGTCTGAACGTTTTGCTCAATGACAGAAATCTTCATGTACATCATTTTAAGTGATTGACGTAAATTGTCACGTGATCGATCTCAAAGCAACAGTCAAACCATCAGGAAAACATGTCTATGAATTGTATACCCAATTGAACCCCAATTTTATACAGTAAAATTGGGGACTACAGTGGCATTCCTATTATTCTTACATTTGATCCAAAACATAGATTGTGGGTACTCGTAAATTGGGGATTACAGGGTTATACCTATTTTTCTTCAATATTTAATCCCAAACATACAATGTGGATACTCCTTAAAACCGCCTCGGCGAGGCGGTTGTACGTGTACCGACAATCAATGTTTCAGCAAATATATTATAAATATTTTTTTCTACGGATTTTTTCTTCAATTTTTACACCTGATATAAAATTATCTGTATATTGCATGGGCAAGTTTTGGTAATGATTTGCTCTGAGCATTTGCATGTGAAAACCAACAATTTTGTTTCCGATCATGTCCGATAAAAACCGACCTTTACAGTCACACAATCAGCCTAGAGGTTTAAATATCGGATTTAACAAAATTGTACATTTGCCCATTGCTTGTAGATTTGCCCCCTCCCCCCCCCCCACCCGACCGGCCAAAAATAATATAATAAAATTTAAACGAAGATGCCACATTTCTGAAATATGACAAATTGCTACAAGATCTTCTCATTCATTATTTCCCGTCGCTGTTTCGTAATTACCCGAACCTCACACGGTAGTAGAACGAGATACCGAAGCGGAGCGGAGTGAAATCTACTTTCCTGATCTAAGATCAAATGATTTTATCAGAACCTTTGTTATTGTTTTTACAATGAGAAAGGACAATCCTTAGTTAGTGTTTATGCGTTTCACATTGAATTTAACATGCACCTGGGGAGTGGGGTGCCTTATATTTAGAGATCAAGGGTCAGGGTCGAGAAATAATGGGTTCGATACCTACCTTCGCCGTGCTGTGCCCATACACAAGACACTTTAATCTCCTCCATGGAACTGTGTAGCATCAAGGAATCAGTGGTTTCGTCCCGACATGACTGAAAAACCTGTTGACTTGGACGAAAACCCATAGCCACATCAAAATAACATTCATGAAACAAGAATGACCCTCCGTAAAAGTATACGTATACTCAACCCCTCCATCGTAGGAGACGACGTAATTGATTTATATCAACATATTTTCAAAAGTGTGGGGCTTTAAACAAAAATAGTAATTTAAAGTTTACAATAATACGTAGTCCAAACAGCACTTACCTCTTCACAAGTGATTGCAAAATACCGGAAAACAATCTGGCCAAAGTAATGACGTAGTCTGATTTCAACCCCACAATTTTCACGGGCTGATTTATACTGGCGCATATTTGCGTGCTGCACGAGACATGACTGCGACATAATTTTTATACCAGAACGTGCAGTGTGATATTACCGTTTGTATGCGCTATATCGTTTGGATCAAGAATAGTATAGAATGGGTTTAAAAACGACATTTTAGTCGTAAAATTGCAAGTACCGTCTCTAAAATGGGTGTATTCTTTTCCCACCCGCTCATTATCGAACTATAGATTGGACTGCGTGTTTACAGACCTAACCTCACATTCAGCTTCTGCAGTGATTCAAAGCTTTGAGTTAGCTGTTCTGTTTCTGTCGACCATGGTCAAACTGACATTTATAAGGACCGAAGCTTGGGGAAAAAAGAATAAAATGCATACAGTGTCTGTCGAAAACTGTCTGACTGACATCCATACGTACTACCGAAGCTTGGATAAAAAATGAATAAAATTCATACAAATCGACAATTGTTTGAGTGAGATTCATAACGACAACCGAAGCTGAGAGCTGAGATATAAACGAGAAACATGTATACAAAAACTATCGACCATTGTCAGACCGACATGCATACACTCTACCGAAGCTTGAATAAAAACGAATAGAATGCATACACAGGTGACATTGTCATACTGAAATTCATACGCACTAACGAAGCTTGGATTAAAACGAACAGAATGCATACAAAAACTGTCAACAATTGTTTGACTGACATTCATACGCACTATTGAAGCTTGGATTAAAACGAACAGAATGCATACAAAAACTGTCAACAATTGTTTGACTGACATTCATACGCACTACTGAAGCTTGGATTAAAACGAACAGAATGCATACAAAAACTGTCAACAATTGTTTGACTGACATTCATACGCACTACTGAAGATAAAACGAACATAATGTATACAAAAATTTATAATATTGACAATTCTTTTACTTACATTCATACCCAATACCGAAGCTTAGATAAAACAAACAGAATGCATACAAAAACTATCCACCATTGTTTAAATTAGACTTACAATAATATGGACGGACTACGGAAAAAAATCAAATTACAAACAAATTAGGGCCAAGCCTTGGCGTTGTTTGCATTGCGGTATATGGAAAAAGTGCGGTGTTCCTTTACATATTTTGCGCAGTGTATTTAAGAAATGAATTTCATTTTTCTGGTGTTCATGGAGCTATGAGCCGCAGTGGGTCGCGTGCAAAGTGAATGAACCCCGAAGGGGTTCATGTAAGCTTTGCTAGCGACCCACTGCGGTTCATAGCTCCATGAACAACAGAAAAATTAAACTCATTGCTTATATTTACATTCATTTCTCTCTATCGCTTGTTGAAAAATCACCAAGGCGGTCACATTTACCAGCAAACAGAGAATCTGCACACAGTGTGTGTTCAAACAGCGGAACGGCGTCGACGTTTTACAACGTCCAATCAGATTGGCGAGATTCATGTTTTTTGACGTCAAGTTTGAATTACGTCACGTCGCGTGACACAATGTTGTTCATGGAAGTATGAACACAGATGAACATCTAATGGTTCATCTAAGGAGGTTTTAGAAAAATGTAAATATATAGTGATACACGTCGTTTGTACGTCACGAAGTGCACGAATTTCTGACGTTCAATTTATTTCCATAACGATCAGCTTCTTGTTAGCAATGGTGATTGAAAACAAATGTTATTCCATACACATAGGGACGTTACAGAACGTCATACTATACTAGTATTTGATATAATTCACATTTGTCACATTTTTAAGCGCTTTATCAATTTTACAACCTCACAAAGGAGCATTTGACGGAAACAGAAGCCACAACATTGATGGCGCCAACATCTAGATACCATATTGGCCGTTTCGTTTATTTCCTCATACGTCAGTATGACACATTGCTACTATAAGCCGAGGAATTTTCAGGAGTACGTATGGTGCAAAATCACGATGTATTAATGCTCTGATTTTCTAAGATAAGAGGATGTAGCATGCTTCCAGAAAGTCCGCTTTATTTTCCGACATCGAAACGTCAAAATATCTAACCGTACGACGAACTTTTTCACGTTACATCGCTGTTGAAGCTGACAAATCACCGTAAGCATGAATATTAATCCGCCGTACCTCTCGAAAGTAGTGCATTCTAAATATACACGTAACTGTTTCGACTTCACTTGCAGGTTTGAATGATGTTTCTTAACAGGTTTTAAACAGGAATGGTTATAGTTTGTACCAGCCTTCGCACCAGCCGCAACAGAAGAACCGAGTCAGTTCCAAGTCGGGCCCGGCCCGCCAATTGGGGCGTAAAGAAATAGATGGGCTGCTTGTGCCTCCAGGCAAAGCGTATACACTTCTGACTGGCAATCTGATTACTGGTTAACCACTCAGTTTTGAGTCTGCCCAGGAAAAGTGGTTTCAAGTCAAACCATCCATACATATAAGCATTATTGGCTTACTTGGTGGTTATATTTGAAGCTCTTGTTGGATGTCATGACATGTCCATTTTGGGTATAAGTCATAAAGAATGGAGACAACGTCCCGAAATGACTATAGACGTTAAGCAACAATTCAAACAAACAGTTCCAAGTCGCATTTTCCTGGATCTCCTGTGATCACTTTATGAGAAAGTTAAAAGTAGGCAACGTCCAGGAACTGGAGAACATGTTATAACTACAGGGCTTTCGAAAAATAAATACAGTCAGATATAAATAAAATTGAAAATAAAGTAATTCCATTTACTTTGGTTAGTATATTTCTGTGTGAAAATAATGTCACGATGTCTGTAAAAGATTTAAAACGAAACGTCTGTTAATAAAATTAATATATTAAAATATTTCTTATCTACTTATCCTTATTTTCTAGTTAAAATACAAATTAAAAGAAAGCCTGATGTTGTACTTTTTCACCTTTGCCGAGTTTCGAACTCATGACCGTCGGCTTAGCAACGATAATGTGTATTTTGCGCCTTTAACCTCTCGGCCATGTTATTGGGCCTAATAAAACAACAGAGAGATTATCCTCTTATATTGGATATAAATTAAAGGGAAAGTATTCGATCTTTTCAGCGTTTGGAATGTATTCCTTTACAATGTACCACTCACTATATTTGTTTCAAATTGACCTTTCTAACGGAGTTGGAGTTGGAGTTTGAATTGGAATTGGACTTGGACTTCGTATTTTTAGCGGGGGTTGTTTCAAAACAACGAAGGAAAATAAGTTTTAAAGCAGAACTGTATACAGGGCAATGTTAGGATATGTTATTTGAATTCTGAATATGGAATATAAAAGAGGGGTGTCTCAAAGAGTTTTCTTACTTCCTTTGTTTCAACTGATTGACAGCAATTGGTTAATTTCATAACATGAAGTAAACATTTCAATAGACTTTTATTAAACATACTCGTCGTCACTAGTGTCACTGCTGACGCCCAGCTATCTCAGAAGTTTTAGGACCTTCTTTGTTAGGAACCTTCAATACAGAAGCTGGTGGTCAGGTTGTTCTACTAACTCCGCTGGCCTGCGCTCCAGATCCCTTATGCGTAGGGCTTGAATCCTATTAACAAAAAGGGCGTCGTACGAGGACGTAAATTTACGTTACAGCACTAAACAATATTAAATTGACATCATTTCTGCTAATAGTAGATTTAGATCCGGTTCCATATAATTAAAATATTGTTAATTGTACACTAGTGTTTGCCTCACTATCCACTAACTTACACTACATGAAACCGGACACAAAACAGTTTTTTTTGTTTGCGTTACAGTAAACGTCACGTATAAGGCGAATAAATTTTAAAAATATAGATTTTTAAAAATAACTGTAAATGTTGTATGTGATACACACAAATAAATGCACGAGGACCGAAGAACTAACTAAATGTTACGAACCACTGCAGAAGCTGAGGGTGAGGTTATGCTCATGTAAAATCGATTTAAACCCGCCAGTAATTTTATATCACTGAACGTTCCAAGGTGATACTTCTGTGGTGGTTCTTTCATTTTATGTCTTGGTGTTTAAAATTTTGTGCTGTTGGCGCCTTATGTATGTTTTCATATTTTTAGTTAAGTTTAGGTAACTGAGTGGCCACCTATTTGGAAAATAGCTGCTCATTCCGCTTACGATATATTTTCATGGTATTAGTACCTGATTGTTAATTTAGATTAACATCTCGGCTTTTGGAGTGGGAATCTTTTTCTGATTGCGCCTTTTCCTGATCTTTGTCTACTTGTACTTTTTTATAACAACATGCTAATTACTTCATTGATTACAATGGATATGGTTGGTGCTCGGCAAGGTTCGCGTAATATTATTTCAATTCCCCCGTTTATTAAAAAATGAAAGTTTTTGTTTGAATTTATGCTTTGTCCCAGTCAACAGCTTAGGTCATGCCGGGACATTGCCTCCGTTTTATGGGGCACTTACTTAAAATGAGGATGTCGTGACATCCAACAAGTGTTTAAATAAAACCACCCAACAAAGCCAAAAGGGCTTATATGTGCAGATGGTACGACTTGGAACCACTTTTCCTGGGCATGCTCAGATCTGAGCGGTTAACCAATAATCAGTTAGCCAGTCAGCATCGTATAAGCTTTGCCTGGAGGTACAAGCAGTCCATCTATTTCTTTAGGACCCAATGGGCGCGGCCCCAAAATCTCGTGCAAGATCATTGTATGTAAAACATAACGAGTTACTTGGCAGAACTTGAAGACAAACATATAGATATACGTGACGTTTACTGTAACGTAAACAAAAAAAAAATACTGTTTTGTGTCCGATTTCATGTAATGCAAGTAAGCAGACAGGGAAGCAAACACTAGTGTACAATAACAATATATTAATAACACGGAACCGGATCTGAAAATACTATAAGTGGAAATGACGTCAATTTAATATTGTTCAGTACTGTAACGTAAATTTCTGTCATCGTACGACGCCCTTTTTGTTCATAGGATTCAAGCCCTACGCGTCAGGGATCTTGAGCGCAGGCCAGTGGAGTTATAGTAGAACAACCTGACCAAGTAGAGCGTTACCAGCAGCAACATTGCGAGTCGAACAACATTAACGACTATCGCGAGCAACTTCTGCAAGAGCTCAGCGATGATAAAGACCGGGCTGCAAATTACCAACAGGAGCCTCCTGCAGAAAATCCACGAAATCCAGAAAATCCTCCAGTTCCAGACAATCCGCCTATCTCGGAAAATCTGCAAAACGCGAAGAATCTGCCTGCCCAGACGGCGAGAGCTGGGGATCGACGAGGACGTGGTCGTAGGTCATCATCGGATATGTTAAGAGAGAACCAGCTTCTGTATTGAAGGTTCCTAACAAAGAAGGTCCTAAAACTTCTGAGATAGCTTGGCATCAGCAGTGACACCAGTGACGACGAGTATGTTTAATAAAATTCTATTGAAAAGTTTTCTTAATGTTATGAAATTAACCAGTTGCTGTCAATCAATTGAAAAAGGAAGTTATAAAACTCTTTGAGACACCCTTCTCTTTTATTCCATATTCAAGATTCAAATACCGTATCCTAACATTGTCATGTATACAGTTCTGCTTTTATACATATTTACCTTCGTTATTTTGAAACAACCCTCGCTAATATTACGAAGTCCAAGTCCAATTCCAATTTCAACTCCAACTCCAACTCCGTTAGAAAGGTCAAATACAAATACATTGTAGCATACTCGCATAAATTCAGAATATTCCAATGGCAAGTACGCATTTCTAATCGCCGCAGTAAGCAAGTTTCATAATAAACAATGAACTGCTTTTACACTTGTTTCTATTGATTTTTTGTTTCTTCTTTTGGCTTGATATAACTTAAAGCAGTTTAACTTGGTAAACATACCGTATTATAAAACCGTTTTCAGCAAAAGGCCGAAAATGGTTCCAGTTCAACACAATGTTGACTGGTTTCCGCTCATTCTGAGCGAAGAGCGTTTGTATTTTACCTTCGCTTCAATTAAGCGGTTTCCTCGGTGAGGGTCCGCACACTTTTCTTCTACTTCTTCTTCTTCTTAATATTCCTCTCCTTCTGCTTCTTTTTATCCTTTAACTTTCTTTACTCTTTCCTCACTCTACCGAACTTCTCGGTCGGATTCCCACTTTCCCGACCTCTCTCGTTTCTTGCTTCTTTTCCTTTGCCTCTACCTTTTCGTTTTGTTTCTTATCTGCTGATCCTTTTTTCTATTTGTCGTTTTATTTCTTATCTGCTGATCCTTTTTTCTATTTGTGTTTCTAATCGTGTCAAGTGCGTCAGTTCAATAATGTCAGATAAATGGAATACGGAAAAAATCAAATTACAAACAAATTAGGGCCAAGCCTTGGCGTTGTTTGCAATGCGGTATATGGAAAAAGCGCGGTGTTCCTTTGAATATTATGAGCAGTGTATATAGTGATACACGTCGTTTGTACATCACAAAGTGCACGAATTTCTGACGTTCAATTTATTTCCATAACGATCAGCTTCTTGTTAGCAATGGGCAATGGTGATTGAAAACAAATGTTATTCCATACACATAGGGACGTTACAGAACGTCATACTGTACTAGTATTTGATATAATTCACATTTGCCACATTTTTAAGCGCTTCATCAATTTTTCAACCTCACAAAGGAGCATTTGACGGAAACAGAAGCCACAACATTGATGGCGCCAACATCTAGATACCATACTGACCGTTTCGTTTATTTCCCCTTACGTCAGTATGACACATTGTAACTATAAGCCGAGGAATTTTCAGGAGTACGAACATGTATGGTGCAAAATCACGATGTATTAATGCTCTGATTTTCTAAGATAAGAGGATGTAACATGCTTCCAGAAAGTCCGCTTTATTTTCCGACATCGAAACGTCAAAATATCTAACCGTACGACGAACTTTTTCACGTTACATCGCTGTTGAAGCTGACAAATCACCGTAAGCATGAATATTAATCCGCCGTACCTCTCGAAAGTAGTGCATTCTAAATATACACGTAACTGTTTCGACTTCACTTGCAGGTTTGAATGATGTTTCTTAACAGGTTTTAAACAGGAATGGTTATAGTTTGTACCAGCCTTCGCACCAGCCGCAACAGAAGAACCGAGTCAGTTCCAAGTCGGGCCCGGCCCGCCAATTGGAGCGTAAAGAAATAGATGGGCTGCTTGTGCCTCCAGGCAAAGCGTATACACTACTGACTGGCAATCTGATAACTGGCTAACCACTCAGTTTTGAGTCTGCCCAGGAAAAGTGGTTTCAAGTCAAACCATCCATACATATAAGCCTTATTGGCTTACTTGGTGGTTATATTTGAAGCTCTTGTTGGGTGTCATGACATGTCCATTTTGGGTATAAGTCATAAAGAATGGAGACAACGTCCCGACATGACTATAGACTTTAAGCAACAATTCAAACAAACAGTTCCAACTCGCATTTTCCTGGATCTCCTGTGATCACTTTATGAGAAAGTTAAAAGTAAGCAACGTCCAGGAACTGGAGAACATGTTATAACTACAGGGCTTTCGAAAAATAAATACAGTCAGATATAAATAAAATTGAAAATAAAGTAATTCCATTTACTTTGGTTAGTATATTTCTGTGTGAAAATAATGTCACGATTTAAAACGAAACGTCTGTTAATAAAATTAATATATTAAAATATTTCTTATCTACTTATCCTTATTTTCTAGTTAAAATACAAATTAAAAGAAAGCCTGATGTTGTACTTTTTCACCTTTGCCGAGTTTCGAACTCATGACCGTCGTCTTATCAACGATAATGTGTATTTTGCGCCTGTAACCTCTCGGCCATGATATTGGGCCTAATAAAACAGCAGAGAGATTATCCTTTTATATTGGATATAAATTAAAGGGAAAGTATTCGATCTTTTCAGCGTTTGGAATGTATTCCTTTACAATGTACCACTCACTATATTTGTTTCAAATACAAATACATTGTAGCATACTCGCATAAATTCAGAATATTCCAATGGCAAGTACGCATTTCTAATCGCCGCAGTAAGCAAGTTTCATAATAAACAATGAACTGCTTTTACACTTGTTTCTATTGATTTTTTGTTTCTTCTTTTGGCTTGATATAACTTAAAGCAGTTTAACTTGGTAAACATACCGTATTATAAAACCGTTTTCAGCAAAAGGCCGAAAATGGTTCCAGTTCAACACAATGTTGACTGGTTTCCGCTCATTCTGAGCGAAGAGCGTTTGTATTTTACCTTCGCTTCAATTAAGCGGTTTCCTCGGTGAGGGTCCGCACACTTTTCTTCTACTTCTTCTTCTTCTTAATATTCCTCTCCTTCTGCTTCTTTTTATCCTTTAACTTTCTTTACTCTTTCCTCACTCTACCGATCTTCTCGGTCGGATTCCCACTTTCCCCACCTCTCTCATTTCCTGCTTCTTTTTCTTTGCCTCTATCTTTTCGTTTTATTTCTTATCTGCTTATCCTTTTTTCTATTTGTGTTTCTGATCGTGTCAAGTGCGTCAGTTCAATGGAATACGGAAAAAAACAAATTACAAATTAGGGCCAAGCCTTGGCGTTGTTTGCAATGCGGGTATGGAAAAAGTGCGGTGTTCCTTTAAATATTTTGAGCAGTATATATAGTGATACACGTCGTTTGTACGTCACAAAGGGCACGAATTTCTGACTTTCAATTTATTTCCATAACGATCAGATTCTTGTGATCAATGGTGATTGAAAACAAATGTTATTCCATACACACAGGGACGTTACAGAACGTCATACTGTACTAGTATTTGATATAATTCACAATTGCCACATTTTTAAGCGCTTCATCAATTTTACAACCTCACAGAGGAGCATTTGACGGAAACAGAAGCCACAACATTGATGGCGCCAACATCTAAATACCATACTGACCGTTTCGTTTATTTCCCCTTACGTCAGTATGACACATTGCTACTATAAGCCGAGGAATTTTCAGGAGTACGAACATGTATGGTGCAAAATCACGATGTATTAATGCTCTGATTTTCTAAAATAAGTGGATGTAGCATACTTCCAGAATGTCCGCTTTATTTTCCGACACCGAAACGTCAAACTATCTAACCGTACGACGAACCTTTTCACGTTACATCGCTGTTGAAGCTGACAAATCACCGTAATCATGAATATTAATCCGCCGTACATCACGAAAGTAGTGCATTCTAAATATACACGTAACTGTTTCGACTTCACTTGCAGGTTTGAATGATGTTTCTTAACAGGTTTTAAACAGGAATGGTTATAGTTTGTACCAGCCTTCGCACCAGCCGCAACAGAAGAACCGAGTCAGTTCCAAGTCGGGCCCGGCCCGCCAATTGGGGCGTAAAGAAATAGATGGGCTGCTTGTGCCTCCAGGCAAAGCGTATACACTACTGACTGGCAATCTGATTACTGGCTAACCACTCAGTTTTGAGTCTGCCCAAGAAAAGTGGTTTCAAGTCAAACCATCCATACATATAAGCCTTATTGGCTTAATTACTTGGTGGTTATATTTGAAGCTCTCGTTGGGTGTCATGACATGTCCATTTTGGGTATAAGTCATAAAGAATGGAGACAACGTCCCGACATGACTATAGACGTTAAGCATCAATTCAAACAAACAGTTCCAAGTCGCATTTTCCTGGATCTCCTGTGATCACTTTATGAGAAAGTTAAAAGTAAGCAACGTCCAGGAACTGGAGAACATGTTATAACTACAGGGCTTTCGAAAAATAAATACAGTCAGATATAAATAAAATTGAAAATAAAGTAATTCCATTTACTTTGGTTAGTACATTTCCGTGTGAAAATAATGTCACGATGTCTGTAAAAGATTTAAAACGAAACGTCTGTTAATAAAATTAATATATTAAAATATTTCTTATCTACTTATCCTTATTTTCTAGTTAAAATACAAATTAAAAGAAAGCCTGATGTTGTACTTTTTCACCTTTGCCGAGTTTCGAACTCATGACCGTCGTTTATTTTGCGCCTTTAACCTCTCGGCCATGTTATTGGGCCTAATAAAACAGCAGAGAGATTATCCTTTTATATTGGATATAAATTAAAGGGAAAGTATTCGATCTTTTCAGCGTTTGGAGTGTATTCCTTTACAATGTACCACTCACTATATTTGTTTCAAATACAAATACATTGTAGCATACTCGCATAAATTCAGAATATTCCAATGGCAAGTACGCATTTCTAATCGCCGCAGTAAGCAAGTTTCATAATAAACAATGAACTGCTTTTACACTTGTTTCTATTGATTTTTTTGTTTCTTCTTTTGGCTTGATATAACTTAAAGCAGTTTAACTTGGTAAACATACCGTAATATAAAACCGTTTTCAGCAAAAGGCCGAAAATGGTTCCAGTTCAACACAATGTTGACTGGTTTCCGCTCATTCTGAGCGAAGAGCGTTGGTATTTTACCTTCGCTTCGATTAAGCGGTTTCCTCGGTGAGGGTCCGCACACTTTTCTTCTACTTCTTCTTCTTAATATTCCTCTCCTTCTGCTTCTTTTTATCCTTTAACTTTCTTTACTCTTTCCTCACTCTACCGATCTTCTCGGTCGGATTCCCACTTTCCCGACCTCTCTCGTTTCTTGCTGGCATTGGCCCAGGGATCTGATGTCATGAAATACAACTCAACCCTACAGGGTACAATGCCCCAACTATGAATGTTGTCTAATAATCGGCTGTCAATATATTTACTCCTAGAAATCATTAACACAGAAAAGTCCATTTGTGAAGGTGTTCTAGATTTTAACCTTTTTCACTTGTTAGACAAACAGCTGGCATTTATGTGGCTTCAGTTTTAGCCTCTTCCAAACCAATTAGTTCACATCCTCTAAATAGATCACATATTTGCCAAAGCAGACCATTTTAGTGCTGTTTCCATAAAGAATTCAAAAGTAGCTAGGGAATCTCAAAGCCCAAATGGCCTCGATAGGTAACTAGGTCTTTAATTATATCATTGATAAAGCAGCACATCTAAGTCTAGCTCACCTGAGCCAAAGACTCACAGCATGAGCTTATCAGATGCGACTCAATCTGTTGACTATACGTCCAATCACACTTTCAAATCTTCACCACTATGTAGCAAATTGAAATCAAATTGTGTTTTTGGAGGAAAACTATGTCCCCCCAACCGTTTAGTAATTGAAGTGCAGTTACCTTGTGATATGAAATTTTTCTATGGAAGACAACATGCCCATCTTGTTCTGTATGGTGTGGTAGTTTAAACTTGTTTTGGACCCTGTCTAAAATTAGGTCACGATCACCAAATTCTTATAAACTCTGAACCTCCTCACAACAATATTTCTGTGCAAGTTTGGTAAAAATCCATCAATTGGTTTACAAGTTATCGCGTCAGAAAGACTAATTTCAACAGTTATGAACTAGTGACCTTGGAAATTAGGTCAAGGTCACCAAAATCTTATCAACTCTGAGCCTCCTCCCAACAATGTTTCTGTGCCAGTTTGGTCAAAATCCATCAATTAGTTTACAAGATATCGCGTCAGAAAGACTAATTTCAACAGTTTTTGACTAGTGACCTTGGAAATTAGGTCAAGATCACCAAAATCTTATCAACTCTAGAGTCTCCTCCCAACAATGCTTCTGTGCAAGTTTGGTCAAAATACATCAATTAGTTTACAAGATATCGTATCGGAAAAACTAATTTCAACAGTTTTTATGGACTCGTGACCTTGAAAATTAGGTCAAGATCATCAAAATCTATCCAACTCTGAGCCTCCTCCCAACAATGCTTCTTTGCAAGTTTGGTCAAAATCCATCAATTGGTTTACAAGATAGAGGGTTGGAAATACTAATTTCAAGAGTTTTTATTGACTCACAACCTTGAAAATTAGGTCAAGGTCACCAAAATCTAATCAACTCTGAGCATTCTCGCAACAATGCTTCTGTGCAAGTTTGGTCAAAATCCATCAATTGGTTTACAAGATATTGCGTTGGAAAGACTAATTTCAACATTTGTTATGGACCCGTGTCCTTGAAAATTAGGTCAAGGTCACCAAAATCTAATCAACTCTGAGCCTTCTCCCAACAATGCTTCTCAGAGGGTCAGATTTTGATAGATATCATGAATGACCATGGTTTGGAACAATTAGTCAATTTCCCCACCAGAGAAAGAAATACTTTGGACTTAATTTTGACCTCTCTTCCTGGTCAGTTTGTAGACATTCATTCCCCGGATAAGCTCAGTGATCATGACATTGTTTCTGGCACATTGAAAATTGCTATCCCCCCTATAAAGAAACCTAGGAGAAAAGTGTATCGTTATCAGAAAGGTGATTATGAATCTATGAGAGCAGAAACACTTAAATTTGCAAAGGAAAGATACTTCAACGGTTACTCAGATACTCGGTCGGTCCAGGAAAATTTCAATCTCATTACATCGTTTATTCAGGAATCGGCAAATAAACATATCCCCTAAAAAACTAGTCGCTCAGTTTCCTCTGTCCCTTGGATAACACCTGAAATAAGAAGGAAGATTCGCAGAAAAAATGCAACTCATGCAAAAGCTAAAAAGACTGGTAGTGCAAAATTTAGATCTAAATTTGAATCTTTACGGAAAGAGATCAAAACTGATATCAGGAAGCAGCACGATCTTTATGTGAACAACTTGGTAGGAGATGTTAAGGCTAATCCTAGAGATTTTTACAGGTACATAAACAGTCAGAAAAAAGATACCCAAGGTATTCCCCCGTTGAAAAAGAGAAATGGAAGTGGAATAGCTCAATCTGAATTTGAGAAGGCGGAAGAATTTAATGGTCAATTCTCGGATGTTTTCACTAAAAGTGAATACAAACAGGTCCCTCTTATGGATAGATCTGCCCCATTCATGCATGATATTGTGGTCACAAAGGAAGGGGTGACCAAACTTCTCAAAGGTCTAAACCCGTCTAAAGCCTTAGGGCCTGATGAGCTTCATCCCAGAGTCCTAAAGGAACTGGCTATGGAATTAGGGCCGGTATTCGCCCATCTCTTCCAGCAGTCAATTGATACAGGTGAAATTCCTAAAGAATGGTCTCTTGCTAATATTTGCCCCCTGTTTAAGAAGGGCGACAGGTCACTTGCCCGTAATTACCGCCCTGTTTCTTTGACATGCATTCCTTGTAAGTTTCTTGAACATATTGTATGCTCAAATATTATGGACCATCTTGATGAACATGAACTCCTGTCGGACAGGCAACAAGCATTTAGGAAATGGCATAGCTGTGAAACTCAGTTGACTACAGTGATAAATGACTGGGCCAAAATCTTAGACAAAAAAGGCCAGGTCGACACTTTTATACTCGATTTTGAAAAGGCTTTCGATACTCCTCCCCATGAACTCCTTAAAAGCAAATTGTTCAGCTATGGAATAGGTGGAACAACACTGAATTGGATAAATGCTTTCCTTTGTTTCAGACAACAAAGGGTAGTGGTTAATGGTATTAAATCGGATTGGGCTCCAGTTGTGTCGGGTGTCCCTCAGGGCACCGTTCTCGGCCCCTTACTGTTTTCCTTGTATATAAATGACATCTCAGCAGACATCGAGTCCGAAATAAGACTCTTTGCTGATGATTGTGTTTGCTATCGTGAAATCAAGAATGAAGAGGATACATTGAAACTTCAAAGAGACATTGATCGCCTAGGCAGTTGGGCTAGAAAATGGGGAATGAGATTTCAACCCGTCAAATGCAACATGATGCAGCTGACAAATAAACGGTCTAGTAAGATACAGGCTAACTACACCCTTGAGGGCACTTTACTGGAAAACGTTGAAAGCATAAAATACCTGGGTGTAACTATCACAAATGATTTGAAATGGAATACTCATATTTCCAATGTTTGTACAAAGGCTAACAGAACTCTCGGATTCTTGAGGAGAAATTTGTATTCTTGTCCCCCAGATGTGAAAGAAGCAGCTTATAAAGGACTGGTGCGGCCGGTCATGGAATATGGAAGCTCAGTTTGGGACCCTCACACTCATGGCCTCCAGGAAGAACTGGAAAAGGTCCAAAATCGTGCGGCAAGGTTTGTGACGGGAAATTATGTTTTTGAAACTGGGAGCATGACTGGCATTTTAGGTCAACTGAAATGGGAATCTCTTAAGAAAAGGAGGAAGGATAGTAGACTTATATTGCTATACAAAGGTCTAAAGGGTAAAGCCAGAATACCCACAGATGACCTTATCCCAAAGAATAGGCGTTGTAGAAATCAACACTCTTTGGCTTTTCAGATACCTTCAGCTAGCAAAGAAGCGTACAAAAGTAGTTTCTTTCCACAGACTATCAGGGACTGGAATGACCTCCCTGATTCACTTGTCTCCTCTGCTGAAATGTCTGATGACTGTGTGTCTAAGTTCGCTTCACTCGTGCGTTCAAGGGACTAATTTCCCCCCCCCCCCCATCCGAACCCCCTGGTGAAATAATGTCATTTGGCGTGTCACCAGTAAACTATTCAGATTCAGAACAATGCTTCTGTGCTAGTTTGGTCGAAATCCATCAATTGGTTTACAAGATATTGCGTTGGAAAGACTAATTTCAACAGTTTTTATGGACTCATGACCTTGAAAATTAGGTCAAGGTCACCAAAATCTAATCAACTCTGAGCCTCCTCCCAACAATGCTCTTGTGGAAGTTTTGTCAAAATCCATTCATTTGTTCAGAAGATATGGCGTCGGAAATCCTAATTTGATCGGTTTTCATGGGCTGGTGACCTTGAAAATGAGATCAAGGTGACCAAAATCTAATCAACTCTTTCCCCCCTCCCAACCATGTATCTATGCAAGTTTGGTCAAAATCCATCATTCGGTTCAAAAGATATCGCGTCGGAAAGAAGCTACACGGATGCGGACGCTGACGCGGACTCAGACGCCTACGGGATCCGCACCAAAAACAATATGTTCCCCACCTTCGGTTGGGGGTACATAATTTTACATAAAGGTAAAAAGTAAGCAAACCAATCGATCCTAAATAGGGTACTAATGCAAACAGAACATAGCAACCTGAGCAAGCAGCTTTTTTCCAAAAGGTGGCCCATGATAAAAATTGTTTAATGAAGCATCCTTGGGGCAGGGAATCGCTTGCATTAAGATTTGAATATCTCAGAATGAGTTTGAATTTCAATAAGATTACACCTTCGACTGTGGAGTTGGCTGCCTTTTTGAGCTTGAAAAAAAATCGCAAAGAATGTTGTTCTACATGTAACTCTAGCTCATTATTTCAGTGGAGATAATCATTCTTGCAAGTTACAAAGGATGTATTTATCCACGCTCAATCTCTCTTTGAAAGTTTTTGCTGCTTCCAAAGGATCTTTTCATATTTTATTTGCAAGTAACAAGGGACAACCATAAATCCTGGATGAGTTTGAAATTTGGCCATCACACTACTGGCTGCAGAGTTAGCTGTCCCTGAGTCTTTGAATAATCAATATGAGACACAGCACCAGAAAACCAACAATCTGCATATGCGAAAACAAAGCCGCAGATCTGCTTCGCCGTTTAACTGTGAAGCTGTTCAACACCTTTGTTTTCGCTACACGGATAGTACAAGTCCTCTACTTTCTAAATCCAAAATTTCTAGTCTCTAGCCATCTTCTGCGCTTGTACAGCTTGGCTTGTGTCAAACCTGATCAGCAACAACATTGTTGGTTTTCTCATGATGCGGCTCATATACAGTTTTGTGGAAACTATGTCTCTGCGCTTGTGTGGCATTTTGGGTGGAGGGGAGGGGGGGGGGGGCTTAATTATATTATTTTAGAATGTAATGAGCCTGTAATGAATCACTAACAAGACTTGCAGACTCAAATCTTACCAAGCTTGTGCTTTGGGCAGAAAGTTGATCTTGTGTTTTTGATCCAACAAACAGCTAGCTAAGCTAGGGTTATATACTGAGCCAAACATAAAACGCAACACGGTTATGGCATGTTTTTCGCATTTTCATGTTACCTAAGACGTTCTACCCGACATATGATGGTCAGCAATTACCAATGAATAAATTGGTTACAAAGGTTTTGGTCGCCTGGGCATGGGTCACTAAGCTCGAATCTGATTGGTCAAAAAGGTTATTTTGGTGACATGCGCCCCCTGAGAGATACTGGAAGTCAATTTTTTACACAGATGGCTTCTTTATGGATCATCCAGTGAGATTCGATGAGGTTATTCCAAGTAAAAATGAGTCTTCAACCCTGCTTAAAATTAAGCAAAATTTATCTTTTGACAGTAACATTATTCATTGTCTAAAATAGGGCAGGAGTAACACTGAAAACCGTCATTAATTTCTAGGGTACGAATACATGTCACGTCGTATTCTGGAAAATCACAATGCATTTCATTTTTTGACAAGACCCTACCTCTGAAAAATGATTAATTTCTTGCGACACATAAAACAGAATGTTACAAACAAGATCTTATGAGATGTGTCGATCATCTGGCAATCTTATTCAGTGAAGAAAAAGTTTATTTGATAATTGTGCATAACAATAAAAATAAACCTGTTGCGTTATAAGTTTGGCTCAGTATACAAAAAGACTTGTAAAGCTAACTCAAGACCCCTGGAAAGCCATTTTAACACCGCCAATTGGGGCTTACCTTACTACATCCCAGTGAACAGGTAAGGGCATATGGACACAGGACCTTGATTTAAAATCTCATCCAAAATAAAGATAAAACTGAGATCCTTTAAGAGCAGTGAACATATTAATGAGAAAGAGGATGGGTCATACTGCGGTTTCGGCTACTTAAGCCTCTTCATTGGCCTTGTCGATTTGGCAACATGGAGCCTGTAATTTTGCATCCTTCAACAGGGTGGTCGATACAAAGCGGATTAGTAGCAAATCCAAATGGGACCAAATATCTAAAAATGTTGGTAAGAAAATGAATCTAAACCGATAATAAATTATCTGACTTGTAAGAAAACCCTCCCTGGAGGAAAACCCTCGAGACTGGACATGGCGTACACATGTCTTATTTTTTTGGACCCCTCGAGATACCTTTCACTCTGCCTGAGATGAAAGGTATCTCGGGTACAGATGGTGCAAATTACAAAGTAATAAAACCAGAGGACCAATGGTCCTGTAAACGCTCACCTGAGATCTTCATATACCAATAAACATATTTGAATATTATGGTATTTAACCCCAGTGCAGGGGCAGATGAAGCCCTTGGGCCATTTTCTTTTTTCAGAATAATCAATATTCTGTCCATTTGCCAATTTCCTGCTGATTTTCCGCTTCAAATAACATTTTTAAAGCAGATGAGCCCCTGGGGTCCATTTTTTTTTCAGAATCGTTAAAATTCAGTTCTACTGCCCATTTCCTGCAAGACTTTTACTTAAAATGACATTTTAAAAGTTTTCCACATTCAAATGCATTGACGACCTATGTTGACCTTGCCATAAAATAGGTCAAGGTCACCACAGGGTCATGATTTATATATACATTATAGTACTTGAGTCATCCATACTTCATGCAAAGTTTCGTTGAAATCGGTTCACCGGTTCTGGAGAAGAAGATATTTTAAAGGTTTTTACCATATATGGGCATGGCGGCCATCTTGGTCATGTGACCTGGATTACTTATATATACATTGGTTCCCACTTCCTACAGATGCTTCATATAAAATTTGGCTTTCATTGGCCAAGTAGTTTCAGAGAAAAAAATCTTCGAAAAGTGTGTATGGACAGCAGACCGGCCAAGGTCAAGAGATGACCTTGACCTAAATTAATCATATACCTTCATCTAATCCATTAGTTGTTTGCATCTACATGTACCACTTTTCAGATCCCAGGCTGCAACAGTTTTCAAAAAATAGCTAATTTCCACTTTTCCCATTATAAGTCTATGGAAACTTAAAGTTACCATAGCAACCAGAGTTCTTATCCGACTGGAATAAAAAACACAAATTATGTAGAGGCTACTGTCAGGAACATGTATACAAAGTACAAGATTCATCCACTTGACAGTTTCTGAGGAGAAGCTTTTTGAATGTTTTTTCAAAATTTGCCCTTTATGGGGCCCCAGCAACCAATCAAAATAAAGGATTAGGACAAAACTCGCAAGAAACGTCAAACACTACTCAACACTACGGTTTTTGGAGTGGGAATCTTTTTCTGGTTGCGCCTTTTCCTGATCTTTGCCTGCTTGTACTTTTTTCAATAAACATTTCTGCAAAAACAAAATTCACATGTCTGCAGTTTTAGCGGAAAAATAGCCGATTTCCACTTTTCCCATTATAAGTCTATGGAAACTTGAAGTTGCCATAGCAACCAGAGTTCTTATCCGCCTGGAATAAAAAACACAAATTATGTAGAGGCCACTATCAGGAACATGTATACAAAGTACAGGCTTAATCCCCTTGACAGTTTCTGAGAAGAAGATTTTTGAATGATTTTCAAAATTTTGCCCTATATGGGGCCCCTGCAACCAATCAAAATGAAGGATTAGGACAAAAGTCACATGAAACGTAGAGGACTACTCAATAAACATTTCTGCAAAAACAAAATTCAAATATCTCCAACAAGACAGCAAAAACTGGCAATTTTCACTTTTTTTCCATTATAAGTCTATGGGAAGCATAAGTTGCCATAGCAACCAGAGTCCTTATCCGATCAAAACAAAAAACACAATTATTCTTTCCCACTACCTGTAGATGGTGTATGTGTAATATGAGAACAATTGGCCCAGCGGTTTCAGAGAAGAAGATCTTTGAAATTGTGGACGACGACGGACGACGGACGGACGGACGGACGCCGGAGCATGGGTATACTATAAGCTCACCTATGAGCCTTCGGCTCAGGTGAGCTAATAATTAACTCCCCAAGTGCTACTGCGGTCATTATGCAAATTTTGCTATGTTTATCTTGTGATTAATTATCTGTTGATAATTGATATATCTATATAAAAATCAGAATATTTAATTCTGCATTTTAGACGAAAACAAAGTAAAAAATCATAATTATCAGAATCTTTTGAATTAAATTGCATTTTCAATCCGTTTTCTACATGAAATATTAAAGATTTTGCACATTGATGAAAATATATTTTATCTTACATGATCAGCTAATCATACACCCCCTGCAGTGAGCTACGGCATCAACAGCACTTTATTGCCCAGTTTTATAGCTGAAACCATATGCCAACTTCATGGTTCAGGAAAGAAAAAATGCACAGAATTTTTATAAGAGATGTGTACGCTATGAGAAGCCCAGTAATGAAACTAAAACCACTGGTTTACAAACCCTTGCTGTAAATTCAGAAATGTTCCCGTGACTTTTATTTCACAATTTTTTTTTAATTCACGATGTCTTGAATTCGTGAATGAGTGTTCATGTCGTCTTTATAGCTCACAGAGATTCTTTATTAGTGAGAATATTAGATTCACAAAGCAACAATTAGCGAAAATTAAGTTCTCGTGAACATTTCTGAACTTATAGTATTAAGTATAGGAAGAAAGGAAAAACAAAGATTTATATTTTATTATTCCTGGAAAATGCAGATTGTGGATCCACATCACAGATTTACAAATAGAAATATGAATTAAATGAGCCGCCTCATGGGAAAACCAACAATCTGCATAGGCGAAAACAAAGACGCAGATCAGCTTCACGGTTACTGCAAAGCTGATCAGCGCCTTTGTTTTCGATACAAGGATAGTACAATTCCTCTACTTTCTAAATCCAAAATTTCAAACCTTTATTCATCTTCTGTGACTGTACAGCCCGGTTTGTGTCAGACCTAGTTGGAACACAAATTGTGGGTTTTCTCACGCACAGGCTCAAATATGAATTAAATATCTGTATTTGTTCCATTGCGTGTCAGATGAAAAGAGCTGATATTTTGGAGGGAATGCATTGGAGACTATTAAAGACAAATATTTGGTAATTTTATCAAACTAAGTTTCTAAACACTTATTGCATGGTGTACAATACAGATGGCTTGTGTCATTGTTACATTATCAAAATCATCAGGAAAATATGTCCGTGACATGTATACCCCCTTGAACCCTACTTTTATATAGTAAAACCAGGGTATGCAGGGGTATACTTATTTTCCTTAATTCTGCTCCAAAACATTAATTGAGGGTACGTGTTAAAACTGCTTCGGCGAGATGGTTCGAGGCGGTTCTAACGTGTACCCACAATCCATGTTTTGAGCAAAATTATTTAAAATAGCAAAATTTTTCCAATGAAATTTTCAATTTTTGCCTTCGAAAAAATTCTCTACTTATTGCATGGGCAAGTTTTCGTAACGTGCTTGTGGTTAGTGACTTGTATTTTGGATCGTTTCTAGTCCATCAACAGCTGATGGCATATTCTTGCATATGAGCCTTCATATGAGAAAACCAACAATTTGAGTTTTCAACCAGGTCTGACACAAACCGACCAGTACAGTAAAAGAAGCAGACTAGAAGCATGAAATTTTGGACTTAAGAAGAAGAGGGATTGTACTATCTGTGCAGCGAAAATAAAGGCGCTGATCAGCTGTGCAATTATTGCACAGCTGATCTGCACCTTCGTTTTTCCATATGCAGATTGTTGGTTTTCTTCGGTGGCGGCTCTTAGTCTCTTTAGCAGTCAGAGACGGCACTTGCCAATGAAAGTCTTTATAGTTTCAGTTTTTTTACGAAATCAATATCTTTTTTGAATTTTCACAAATTACAGATGTGAAATATCATTGTATTTGTCAGCCCTGTTTGCAATGTACCTGTTAACAGTTTACAACTTGCCATGCCTTGTATCCACACTGTCCAATGTTCAGGGGAAAATAGTTTTCAAGTTCAAAAAGAAATACCCACATAAACCATCTATATTGCATTCCCAAATCTGTTGACTCTATGGCAATGTGTATTATTTTTGGTGTCAGAGTTTCAAAGCACTTTTTGTTGGCCGCTATGCCAAACAGATTGTCTAGTAGAGTTTTTGTGCACTATTTGTTGACCACATGACCATTTGCTTCGCCAAGAATTCGTTTTAAGGCATCTCTGAAAGATAAATAATACATCACAGGTAACTGTAGTTCAAGTATATGACTAGATCAAATTGCTAATATGTCTAGGAAAACAAGTATTTGTAACTATGCAACCCCTTAGACTAAAGGCAGTGTCCCTAGCTCCACACCAGGGCTGGGAGTAGCAACATTAATGTCATGCTTTAACTTTGCATTGTCCCCATTGTGTCATTTGTCAATTTTATTGAATATTTGTGCTCATTTAACATACCAGTAACAGTTTTTCAGTCATGCTGGGAGCTACACTTCATGGGCAGCCTTAGGCTAGTAGATTTCAGATAACTAATGTTCATATAAATTGAAAAGAGAATGCGAGCTACAAAGAGAGACAAAGGGAAAGACATGAATACAAATGGACAAACCGTTAATATCACGAAAACATGTCCGTGAAATGTATACCCCCTTGAACCCCACTTTTATACAGAAAAACTGGGTTAGCAGGGGTATACCTATTTTTCTTATTTTTGCTCCAAAACATAAATTGCGGGTACTCGTTAGAATGTCGAGGCAGTTCTAACATGTACCCACAATCTATGTTTTGAGCAAAAATAAGAAAAATATCAAAATTTTTCAGCTGAAAATTTTAAATTTTTAAAGCTCAAAAAAAATCTCTGTTTATTGCATGGGAAAGTTTTCATAATGGAAGGACAAAACGTTACCCACCTGGCATCCTGTATTTGTTGTCTGACTCTTTCTTTCATTGCTTGTCCTGAAGCTTTCTTCTCTGTTTCGATTAATTCTTCTATTGTGGCTTTATAACCGGTGACATTATGAAGGACATGTACATGTTTATCTCCTGCCGTGAGGAAATAACGACCGGTTGTGTCGAAACCTATATTGCATGGTAAACCTGGAAAGACATAGAACAGTAAATTTAGAAACACATACAAATTTGAAATACATGCACTTAAAGGAAAAATGAATTTGAGTTGACAGAGACTATTCATACCCCTGTCACCTAAGAATTTAGAATACAAATCCCTTTGCTTTATAGGCATGTAGAAGCAGCATATTAGACTCTATGAGTTCAAATCCTTGTTGCAACTTTGTTAAATATTACCAAGTCAATGACCCTAGTGAACAGTATACAAGTGAACATTACCTGAGTGAACATTTTCTATGACTTCTTTATCTTCTCCTGTGAGAGAGTTACATATAACTATTGAGGATTCTTGAGCAATGCCGACTGTTCGACCATCTGGAGATAATGCTATAAGACTAGGACCACTACTGTGTTGCTGCCCAGTGAATAGTAAATAGGGATCCTGGTTCATGTCGTATCGTACTGAAAACGGAAGTAGATTCAGTTGAAAGCCAATGTTAACCCATATTTGACGAATGGATTTTCCCATCATTATCAATTGGGTGAATCCACTTTCATCTTTAGGGGTGTTAGGAGCGATTTTTATTTTTTATCTGATTTTTCGATTAAATTTCTCTGTGCAAACAGAATAGCCCCAGATGGGTCGCCGCGTCACATCTGGGGCTATGCTGTTTGCCTATGTCCCATAAAAGGGAATACAGGCTTGAATGAGTTAAGGCATTGAAAGAAACACAAGTTTGTATTTTACTGTGAGAAGTTTTGCATATTCAGGATTTTTTTCTCCATTTTTGTTTTGCTTGTTTCTTTGTGATTTTTTAAGGAAGTAATGAATTCAGATGAAGATATTTTATACACATTTTCTAACAGGATTCCCACAGAAATAAAATTCCATGACTTTACCATGATAATTCCATGATAGGAGTTAAATTTCCAGGACTAATTTTACTCTTTATGTATTTATTTTTTTGTCATAAAACACTTTTTAAAAGGCAAGAACAGATAATTATATTGCAAAAGTGACATACTTCAAGGTATTATCTTGTTTTCTGATGAAGACAAATTAGTTTGAATGCCCTTTTGAAAAACATAACTTTATTTATCAATACTTATCGAGCGAGTGAAGCAAGCAAGAAAAAAAAATGAATCCCAAAGACATCCAAATTGGCATTTCATAAAATTCAATGATTTTTCCATGATTTTTCCATTATATTTCTTCATTTTTCAAATTCCATGATTTTTCCAGGCATGGATTTTTTTAGCCATTTTCCATGTTTTCCAGGGCCTGTGGAAACCCTGTTCTAATATCATAGTGGAGCTGCTAAGTGAGAAAATACTTCAGTTGATGATACAAGCATGAAATTTTCACCATATGTTCTTTACATGACACACATTCAAAAACGATTCCTGGCCACGCGAAATTCGGTCATTTTCAAGATGGCCGCCAAAATCCAAGATGACCGACACTTCTGTAAGGCGTCTGTGTAATAAATTCATCATATCTCTGGTTCTATTTGGCACAGAACAAACATCTTTATATCAAATTGAAGTATAATCATCACCCTTTCATCTTATATCCAACCAACAATTTGCCTCATTTGCATATTTATGAATATTAATGAGTTCTATATTTTTGCCTCCAAAATCATGAAAAATGCGAAAAATTATAACAAAAATCAAATTATTCAACCATGGACTCTGCTGGAATGTCAAATGAAATATATAACTTAAATTTCACTTTGTCATACATTAAATTAGCATGATTACATTAAAGCTTATTTGCATATTTATGAATATTTATTTGAAATTACTCAATGTGTCTTCAAATTTTTGCATTTATCAAGCTGTGCAGTACAAAATCATTCAATATTTTATACAAAGAATAAATCATACACAATTTAAACTCTGAAACTGTCCTTTCTTCTAATGCCCCTTAGAGTTTAGTTTTTAATTATAAATAAAGTCATGAATATTAATGACTGATTGTTCTTATAATTTAAAAGAGAAAGCTATGGGAATTCAAGAAATAAAGGAAAAAAAATTATCTTAAATAACATATTTTGACTCAAAAATAAAATACCAAATAAAGGACCCAAGAAATAAAATAAAAAATAAAATATTGTTTAATTCTACTAACCAATAAGCATGAATTATGCAAATTAACTCATTAAGAATAATTTCATTCAGTACAGCTTATTTAACTGGCTTTGCAATAAATATATCAAAGCCAATTGCCCAGCATATGCATTTACATGGCTGCTGTCATAACGAGAGTTCTTCACAACTGTAAGATTTATTGGTCTTCTTGACATCCGAACCCCCCTGGTGAAATAATGTCATTTGGCGTGTCACCAGTAAACTATTCAGATTCAGATTCAGATTCAGACAGCTACATGAACACATTTTTGCGCATGAAAGGCCTGAACGGTAGCATTTCCCGTAAATTGTAACTTTATACAACTCCTGACAGTATTCGGCAATACCAGACTGTGTTGTCCATTTAGGAACCCATATGTTGTTCTGCTTTGTCCATCCAAAATTCAGAGATGGCAACTGTTGTTCAGGCAACTGTTTAAAAGTGCAAAATTACAATAATTCCATAGGGCTTCATGTTGTCAAATCTAAAGGGTCACTGAGGCTTAAGTAGCCAAAACTATGTTTTTGTCCACCCCCTTTCTCATTAATATGTTAACTACTCTTGAAGGATCATAGTTTAATTGTTATTTGCTATTACTGCAGCTGATGTTGTATCATATAGCTGCTCTAAATGTTCATCCCCTTTCGCATCAATATGTTCATTACTCATGATCATAGTTGTAATTGTTATTTGCTCTATTATTGCAGCTGGTGTTGTGTCATGGCGGCCCTAAAAGTCATCTACAGCTTATAGGATAGATTATATTTCTCTTTTGGTCTTTTTGAGATCAGCGAGGACATTCTGAGAAATCAAGAAAATTATTATTGGTTTAGATACATTTTCTAACCTACATTTAATATATTTGGTCCCATATGGATAATTCTAGTCTTTGTACCTACTACTCAGTAAAATGGTGCAAAAGTACAATAATTACTTATTAGAAATTATTTCATTTTTGTCAAATCTAAAGGGTCTTTGACGAGGCTTGAGTAGTCGAAACCATGGTTTGGTCTATCCTCTTTCTCATTATCTGTATCTTTTTTGACACTATTATCCGTGCACTGTTTTGTATAGTATGCAATTATAATGTTTTTATTTTTTTTTTTCATCATATCTAAGGAAGTTGTTTGGAGGCCTGCTGTTAACAGTTACTTTTCCACGAACTCATGATCATAGTTTCTGTCAGGACTCGCCATTCAAACTGTCCTGGCGATAAGTATAATAACAATATCAACCCTGGAGTGTTTCTGGGCATAGAGCATAGGATTCAATGTGAGGTATGATCAACTCAGTGGCATAAATATCCAAGGTTTTGCTGCTCCGGGCTGTCACATCAATCAGTGTCTGCATTTGGCTGTTCATCAGTTGTATTTGTTCCTTGCACAAGGGTGTCAAGAAGCTGTCCCTGACTTTGTTCAGGAGTACATCATGCCATATTGTGAAATGACAGAGAAAGTTTTGATTTTCATATTGTAAAAATTCCTACAATTTGGCATGAGATCAATAGCCTCGAAAATAGTCTACAGCCATCTTTCAAACGGTCAAGCTTACACTTGCCTGATGATTGGTCGGGTTAAACTTTCCTACTGAAAAGAGGAAGCTTGTTCTTTATGGCGGGCTCATTAAACAAGGGCTTCTGGTTGCTTGCCATGTCCTTCACTTTTCATATTGAGTGTCGGGAATTCTGTGTTTACTATCATTGTGTAGATACCAACCGTTAGAGAGCATGTTCGAACTGCACATAACTTTGGAAATTACATATTGCTTTGCTCATGTTTAATAATTAAAAAACAATGGTTTCCATATATTCTATCATATGCAGCGTATTGTGGGCATTTTTGCTAGACATAGATCAGCTCTAGCAGTGAATTGTTGAGAATTAATTCACTGTTTGGAGGTCAGTTGTAAAGAAGATCAAATCACGAGCGCGGATCTATTTGGTTTCTAACACACAATAAATAGAGCAAAGGTCGCTGAAACTGTCCATAACTCTCAGCTTTCCACCATTGCATTGCAGATTTCCCGCCAAATATTTGACTGTAATGCGGATATTTGCATACATCATTACGTTTGTTATGCGTTAAAACGACATTACATCATCTATTGGTGCTTGATGGGATATGATAGATGACATCAAAAATGATATGGAAACTGCGAAAAGTAATGCCACGCTTATTCTTGAGTGAAGTGTTGCACAATATAACGGTTTTATATAGGCAAGATGTGTTAGAATTAGCAATGTGTTATTTCTTTTGTCTATATTTAGACCACTTCGCGACTATAAAGTTATCGAAGTGTTCTCAGCGACGAGAAAAAGGTTATTGAAAGTTTTTTGCAGTTATAGAATCAAGAATGTATGCTGCATATGATAGAATATTTCGAATATAACTTAAAAGCGAGGGGCACCACATATTTTCCGAACTTAGGTCCAGTCCGAACTGTAAAATTTAAATGTGACGTCACCATCTTGTACACCAATGATATCTTACACAGAGTTTGCTTCTCTATAGTGATATTGCTTCTGACCGAAAGACATTAATATATGTACTATTATAGCTGAATGTTTTACTAAACCAGTAGACGTACAGTCCAAAATTCTGTTAAAAAGTCGAAACTGAATTTTCTGTATCATTTTCTTAAAAAATCATGAATATTAATGAAAATTCTAATGCTCACCTGGATACGTAATGAAAACAATTATAAAGTTGAACAAAAGGCTCAATCTGACTTAGGCATCAGTTATGACATTTAAAACTGACAAAACATGTGAAATTGTCAATTTCTAACATTTTTGCTACTGATTTTAGATAAAATGGAGAAATTCATTAATATTCATGAATATGCAAATTAGTTTTTTTGCATTTTTGAACTTTACACAAAAGGTCAATGCCGTAGCTGTAATTTGAAATCAAAATTGTTGTTCTGTGATCACCAGAATGTGAGTTATTATCAATCATCTACACCAACCCTCTTAAATATGTCGGCCATTTTGTTTTTTGGCGGCCATCTTGCAAATGGCCGAATTCGAAGTGGCCAGGAATCATTTTGTAATCTGCATTATTTGGAGAACATGTGGTGTAAATTTCATGCTTGTATCATCAACTGAAGTATTCCCTCAAATTTGCTCACTAAGCAGCTCCGCTATCAGAACAAACAGGAAAAGAAGAACCGCTGTATCAATGTTGCTCCTATTTAAATTTGTTAAGAGTAAGAGGGGGCGGGGAGGCAGAGTTTCAAAAGTGCTAACCCATTTTTGCCAGCAGAACTGGATAATAAATCTTTTTGTTGAGTTTTCTGCTTTATACCAAAGCTTTGTAGAAATTATGCTAAAATAGGGATTAGGCTGAAGAACATTTTGACCCACCATTTGTATCCCAGTATTTCCAAGTGCCGTCTTTTGAAACTGATGCCATTCTCGTGGAATCATTGTTAAAACAGAAGCAGTATACCCCCGCTCTGTGGCCTTTCAACTCAAACGCTCTTTTCACCTCCTGGAAATCCCCTGACTTTGTGAAGCACACCTCCCAAACTTTGACGTCTGTTGTAAAACCTGGGGAAATGAATATAACATAGACTTGAGCCTTCGCAATGAGAAAACCAACGATTTAGTTTCTGACCAGGTCTGACACAAACCAGCCTGTAAAGTCATAGAAGCAGGCTAGAGGCTTGAAACTTTGGATTTAAGAAGAAGAGGGATTGTTCTATCTGTTTTGCTAAAACAAAGGCGCTGATCAGCTGTGCAGCAACTGCACAGCTGATCTGCGTCTTTGTTTTCGCATATGCATAGTTGGTTTTCCTGTGCAGTGGCTCGAGTTAACTTGCTGTACCAGTTACTTGAAATTCATTGCAAAGCTAGAACCTAAAGCAAGAAAATGACACCCGATCAATTGGGTATTGTTCACTTTGTAACAGTACTTACACATAAAAGCCTTTTTTTTTTCATAATGAGGAAACAGTGGTTATGTTAAGTTGTAAATTTAAGTAAAAACCAGTTCACTGTAAGGCTTTCAACATTAGGTTTATCTGTTTTCCAAACAAAATACAGCGTCAGGCTTAAACTAGTCAAATAAATAAATCACAATCACTGCCACTTTGGTTTTCGCTACACAGATAGTACATCCTCTATTTTTCTTATTACTATATCTGAAATTTCAAGCCTGTAGCCTTCTTCTGTGACTGTATAGGCCGATTTGTGTTGTGCCTGGTCAAAAACCACGAAGACCTGGGCCTGACCTGGTTCAAAACTTTGTTAGCTTAACATCATCGTTCAGAACTCAACTTGTTAAGTTAATGCCGACTACATGATCAAATACACTGTTATTTTTTTGTTGATAAAATGTGAGAATCCTTTGCAATGCAAAGGATTCTCACATTTTATCAACAAAAAATAACAGTGTATTTGTGATATTGCCATTTGAAATGTTAAGGAATCCTTAACTAACGACATCGTTAATTTTGAACAACTGGCCCCTGTTTTGTAGCAATGCAGCTAAAACGATCTTACCTGATGAGGCTACAAATCTGCCACAAGGTGATACAGCGGCATAGGTGTTGTTCATCTGATGGGTGTCAATTTCAGATAAAACATCACCTGAAAAAGTGGACCGGTAAGTCTGGTTAGAAAAATACTCATTCTAATAATATTTCATGAATTTCTGAATAATGATTTAAACATAAGATCTGTTTTTCGACATACTCATATAATAACAAGAACTCCGCGCGGAAGTCGATATCGCACCTGCTTCGGGCAAAGTCAATAGACCGTGAAATATGGGTCAAGGGCACCGGGTCAAGGTGCGTGCTTGAAGGGCATGTCAAGGACAATTACTATGCAAGGTTTCAGACTCGCAGCTATCTCTGATGTCGAGAAAACCAAACTTTGTCATAAAAAATTTCAAAGTCAGTGGACAGTGAAATATAGGTCAAGGGCACCGTGTTAAGGTGCGTGCTTGAAGGGTACGTCAAGGACAATTACTATGCAAGGTTTCAGACTTGCAGCTATCTCTGATGTCGAGAAAACCAAACATCGACGTAAAAATTATCAAAGTCAGTGGACCGTGAAATATAGGTCAAGGGCACCAGGTTAAGGTGCGTGCTTGAAGGGTATGTCAAGGACAACTACTATGCAAGGTTTCAGACTCGCAGCTATCTCTGATATGGAGAAAACCAAACTTCGACGTAAAAATGATCAAAGTCAGTGGACCGTGAAATATGGGTCAAGGGCACCTGGTTAAGGTGCATGCTTGAAAGGTATGTCGAGGACAATTACTATGCAAGGTTTTAGACTCGCAGCTATCTCTGATGTCAAAAAAAACAAACTTCGACGTAAACATTTTCAAAGTCAGTGGACCGTGAAATATAGGTCAAGGGCACCGGGTTAAGGTGCGTGCTTGAAGGGTATGTCAAGGACAATTACTATGCAAGGTTTCAGACTCGCAGCTATCTCTGATGTCGAGAAAACCAAACTTCGACATAAATGTTGACAAAACTTCGACGTAAAAATTTTCAAAGTCAGTGGACCGTGAAACCGGGCACCGGGTTAAGGTGCGTGCTTGAAGGGTATGTCAGGGAAATTACTATGCAAGGTTTCAGACTCCCAGCTATCTCTGATGTCGAGAAAACCAAACTTCGACGTAAATGTTGACGGACGGACGGACGAACGGATGGACAGACAGAAATTTGGACTAGCAGGTGCAATAAAAATTACTTTAAGGCCTACACTGTTTACTCAAGTGAGTGCATGTAAAATTTGGCTGCCTTCGTGGAATGAAAAGGAAAATTGAATCAGAATCAGAAAACTGTCTCTTTTTAATAGATGACCATTAAAAGCTTTTACAAGAAATATTATCTATTATCTTTTATGTTGCTTCCAAGGATACGTTAACTCATAATGGGTGTGTTCATGAATCTACCCATCGGTACCTATTGGTACCATTGGTATCCGATGGATATTTTGTTGGTAGCCAATTCTCACATGAGTACAAGTAGGGAAGCTTTGGTAGCCTTGTTTTAAAATGGCGGAAAATGATAAAAATGCGGCTCTTCTTATTCCACTAAGGCTACCAGTTAGCGATGACAGAACTTACAAAAGTACATGTACTTGCCAAACAGGAGCAGATTCTTTCTATTGCTTCTGGTAGGTAGTGTGTTGTTTCCATAAAAATATACACTACTACTAGATTTGTTAATTGGAGTTACCTACCTTTGATTGACCAGACAATCAGAGTGGTGTCCCCTGAGCATGTCATGATAAACCTGCCACTGCTCGCTATACCAATCTGTATTATATCCATTTTATGTTTCTGAAGAAAAAGATGGATGATACAAATTACAATGATACAAAAAATATGAGCCACCTCATGGGAAAACCAACAATCTGCATATGCGAAAACAAAGGCGCAGATCAGCTTCGCGGTAACCGCGAAGCTGATCAGCACCTTTGTTTTCGCTACACGGATAGTACAATTCCTCTTCTTCTTAAATCCAAAATTTCAAGCTTCTAGCCTGCTTCTGGGACCCGTTCGGAATCCACATTGTTGGTTTTCCCACGAGATGTCTCATATGTAAAGTCTGGTTAAAAGCTTTTCTTTTTTGAGCATGATGGCAGCATTGGTATTTCATGTCCCACTAGACATGATCATATGGAGGCTAGAGGATTTTACCAGTTTGTCAGGTTTCTTTGGGGATTAAAAATGGCTTTGTAAAATTTTCCCAAATGAAAGGTCATACTACTTTTAATTATAAAAGTAAATTTCGGCATAGTTTGCTGGTGCTAACCGTTAGGATCTTTATGATACATGTATATAGCTATACTATGCAAAAATTTGGTGAACATGGTAATTATTTTTAAACTAGATTTCCATTTGATCATTTTGATGTTATCTATGTGATTTACAAACAGAGTTTCAAAATCAAGAGTTATAAAGATCTTATTTGAGCCGTGTCATAAGAGAACTAGATAATTGCCTATGCGAAAACAAAGACACAGATCAGTTGTGCAGTGCCTTTGTTTTCAATACACAGACAGTACAATTCCTCTTCATCTTAAATCTAAAACTTAAAGCTTCTAGAATGCTTCTGTTACTGTATAGGCCGTTTTTTGTTGGACCAGTTCGGAAATCCTGAAGACCAGTTTCCTCGAGTTGTGGCTTATTAACAACAGAATCCTGGTGGTGTTATAGCAAGATGTGTTTTAAGATAGGCGTATCCCAGCAGGCACATGACGTCATAATGACGTCATATCAACGTCGATGCGACGTCATGGATACCTGTGGGAAGTCTATTGCTGCAGCTATATTTCCCGGACTCCCATCCTCCTTCTTCCCGATCCGAAACACCCGCACCGTGTTATGGTTGGCTAGGTTAACCACAAATGCTCTGAAACAATGCAAGCCATTTAAGCTGAACACTACAACAGTAAATTTGTGAATTTTACGAATTTTAGATAGCAAATTACTAGTAAGTTCTTAACTTCATGAGCGAGTGCTTGTGCAATCTATAAGGCTTAACAAGAATGTTCTTATGGCATGAAATTTGAATTCCCAAGGTAGTAAATTCCACGACATTAGCGAAAATTAAGTTCTTGCAAACCAAAAAAAAAAATGCTATGCTGCCATGATCATTTTCTTTGATTTTCTATTAAGTTTGATTCCTGTGCATTCTAAATTTTCCAAAATTTGAAGCCTCTAGCAAAATTATATGACCATACTGCATGGCTTGTACCAGACCTGACAGAAAACTCCAAAAACCATTTTTTCTTGCATGATAGTATATATGGGGACTTACTTTGAATCTGGACTGAACCTCACTCTGGTGGCATGGTCAAGGTCAACATTGCCTCGAATAAACCTGTAATACGGTAGAATTAATACTTCACAAGATCCATTGTGATGAAAGAATGAGGAACCCGTATTTATAGCTATGCAAAACTGCACAGCTGATCATTCATACTGTGTAGTTAAGTGTGTACAGTCTCTCTGACTAACCGCACTTAACCTTAAAACAACTTTTCAGTCATGTCACAACAAGGTATTAACCAGTACTTTGGGGAACTTAAAGAGGAATACAATCAAGGATGGGTCCAGAGTCCAACTGTAATTTCTACCAATTAGCTGCATTTCCAATAGTCTGATGTCTTCAAACTTCATTATGCTTCCAATTTTTCAGACAAGGTCCCGAGGTTATAAAACTTTTTTAATGCTCACGAATCTCAGCTGAGCATGAAATTTAAACTGCTCATAATTACTGTCACTGTAATAACCAAAACTGGTTGAAATTTCAGGTTAAGAATGCCAAAGCCTGTAATTCATCCTGCTTATAAATGTTAAAATGCCAACAAATGTTGGCATTTTAACATTTATGAGCAGGATGAATTTTAGTCTCAGCTGAGCTGAGCATGAAAAAAGTTTTATAAAGGCTTCAATGAGCATGAGATCTGTCTGGCAGCAGGTTTGCTTACTTATGTTCCTTCTGTTCAAACTCTTTAGTCGACCAGAGCATGATAGATCTATCTTCCGCTACCGTGATCACATATTTTCCATTAGGACTGAAGTCAAAGTCTTGGATTGCAGCACTGAAAAGATAAATACAAACAGAGGTTCACCCTCAGGGTCAACCGAAGAAAGACAATAGATTGGAAAAACACATAAAGCCAATGTTGTCAGAAAGTATGGTAGGCTTATAAAGGAAGCTATGCATTTCTCGTTAAAACACAAATGGAATTTTAGTGTGAGAATTTAAGATGATATATTTGTTAGTGTTTGACAAATCAAGTGAATTTTGTGAAGGAACATGATCAAGTGCTACAAGTACATGCATATCTCATGAGGACCCAATTTTTGCAGCAATGCCTTTGCAAAAACAAAGGTGCAGATCAACTCAACTTTGCAGTAACTTCACAGCTGATCAGCACTTTGTTTTAGCTTCTTGGATAGAACAATTCCTCTTCTTAAATTGAAAATTTCAAGCCTCTTACAGTCTCCATAGACTGTACAGTCCAGTTTAGGTCGGACCTGATCTGAAGCCCCAAAGACTGGTTTTCTCGTGTCACAGCTCATACAGGTACCTGTGTCCTTTCAATGATCCTGCTAGCCAAGGATGAGTGAATGCCACCTGCTGACTTTTCCTGTGCTTCTGAGCTGGTTTGATCTTTTTGGTAGCAGGGGGGACAACTTCTTTCTTTTCTTCCTTAACATCCTGCTGGCTGTCTTCTTCTAGATAAAAAAAGAAGAATAATAATTGTTTTTTTTTTGTTTTGTTTTTTTTCTTTTTTAGTTTAATGTCTCAGTAAGTCAAAGTCAACAATTTTTAAGTCATGATGGGATGAAATGATACTTCCTTGGTAATAATAAACAGCAGTATGGGGTATCTATTTCAATATGTCATGCTCAAGATCACAACCATGTCCTGGTGGGGTCCCCCCGGCCTCTTGGTATGAAGTCTGAAACACTATTAACCTCTAGGCCACAATGATCCTCTGTTCTGAAACACGATAAATAAAAAAAAATAAATGAAATCATGAAGATTCATCACAGGTTTTGACTGTTTCGACGTGCCAGCGGCCTTCTAGAGAACTAGACAACAATTGTGATAATCATGCAACATGTGTGTAATATAGCGAATTCAGGGTTATCAAATACTTGCAAACAATAAAATGTGCCAAGTAAATTTCCAACAGGGAGGGACACCTCAGTCCAAAATGCAAGGCTCGTTTTCCCTTCAGTCTGCCGTTTTTTTATTTCACCACCTTTTTTGCAATTAAAGCAAACTCCAGCTATTTTTCCCCACGCCTCAGGGGCTGTACCTTTGTCAAAACCCAGCGCACTGCCATGCCTACCCCCTCCACAATGGATATAAATCATAAATAACAGTAGTTGCGAAACCTCACTCTACTACGTTCCGTTGCGGACCTTGATGGTTCTTTTTTATCAAAACAATTTCCGACTGAATAAAACAGGATGACAGGTGGTGACTGCATCCAAACTCGACCTTGATGTCACTAAGGTTGAAATGATATCACTACCTTAGCCTTACTAAGGGTGCCTTGCGGTCACAATGACTGAATGAGCAAGATTTAGTTTTTCACATTGAATTTCTTGTTTGAAAATATGATGTGTAAAGCAAAACATTTTTTCCCCGGATAGTACACGTATGGCACTAAGGCTGTGTGACACATTCAGACTGCTACAGTACGATTGTAAATAACAGCTGAAGGTTCGAGTCTAAAATAACGGGTGCATTATACCATTGCACCAGCCTGTCTCACCAGCTGAATTCCAAAAACATCAATTTATCAATAATTCGAAATCAAATTAACATTCTATTTGTGTCATTTTCTAGGGCCGAACTATACTGGGACGAAACTTTTACAGAAAATATTTTACCCTTTTCATTCTGCGATTTCTTTCCAATGTTGCAGAGCAGAATAAACAAAAGCACCACAGCTCCAACAGCGGCTGTAACGGCAATCGCAGAGACCGATGAAGCGTCTTCCATTATGATTGCAGGGCTTTGTGTAACAAAAATTTTGTACACCAACGTGTCTTCCGTAGTTGATTCTTAATGTAAGTACAATCTAGACTGTCTCTCGAAAAATTAAGATCAAAAGAGAGATTATCCAGAGAAAATTTTAGACTGGTCGCTGTCACTATTTACTTCCGGTTTCAGATTAATTTTTTGTTTACATTGCAACTTCATATTGACTGCTTGACTCCTTATTTCTTTGTGTGTCATCATGTCTGTAAGAGACAAACTGATTACACACTCATTTAAGAGCAAAAAAGGAACCTCAGTTCCTGATACCAAAAGAAAATCAGGTAGATTATCCCTCTTGGCCATGAGATTCATTTTATTTTTAGAGTTTTTTTTTTTTTTTTTTTTTTTTTGCTGATTATGTAGATCTACAATGCAGTCTGTCTTGAATTAGAAATTAGAATGTACTGTCATCCTGTTTGCCAGCTATATCCGACAAAAGATTTTGGACCAAAACAGTGCTTTAATTAAACACTGCTTTTACTTTTTTTTTTTTTTTTACTTTAATTCTCTCATATGCATCCCTGCGCATAATACTTAGTAATGAGGATAATACAGTATCAATAGATAGATAGATAGATAGATAGATAGATAGATAGATAGATAGATAGATAGATAGATAGATAGATAGACATGACAAGTTGATAGTCCGCGGACTTGAAAATAATTTTAGAGTTCAAGCCTCATATTTCCATAATCCGAGACTGCTCTGACATTAAATAGCCTTCGATTATTTTTGACTGGCGGCTATTATGGGTCAGACAGTCAGAGAAGACTCGGGTTACTTTTGATACTGTCTGAAGTTTTCTTGTGTTTCGCTTCAGATGTATTGCCATCCACCAGTGGAAACAAACCTTCCAGTTATGACAAAGACATCCAGATCTTGAAAGAATTTGACTTGAATGCAGAATATGGACCATGCATAGGTAAATATTACATGTATTTCCATATTTCCTCTCTTTACTGCATATGCCCTTGCAAATGCAAACCAAAGTTTTGATAAGCATTTGGCTTTCAGGTATGTACAATCATTAGCCAGAGACAACCAATGTGACTGAACAACCAACACAGATAAAATTAATATGAGGGTGTAGGAACAATATGGCAAGTTGTTATCAGACATGCATTTACTCCCTGTTGTTGCTTATTGATCATATTTATTGGTTGTTTTCAGTCCTGTTGATCATCTCTAGATAACTGGCATGGTACATGTATTTGATAGAAAAAAAATGTATTTATAAAATCAATTGATTTCAAAGATTATGGACATTGGTAGCCATTACTAAATTGTACTTCATCACAAGAGAAACAGCTTTTTGCATATTTGAAAACAAGCACACATATGGACTAACTTTAAGCCTAATGATCAACTTTATTTTAGCTAAATTGATAGTACTATTAATGGATCTACATGTACTTCCTAAAATCCAAATTTCATGTCTGTAGCTTCTTATCTACTGTAGATGGACAGCCAAGTTTTTGATAGGCATCTTTGGAAACACTAGAGTCAGGTATTCATATTCATGAACAACATTGAGCTGCGACCAAGAAAATCGGTCTGCAGGGTTTCCGACCATGTCAGGCACAAACCGGCCTGTGCAGCTACAGGAGATGGATAGAAGCATGAAATTTCGGAATTGTACTATCCGTGTAGCAAAAACAAAGGTGCTGATCAGCTTCACAGTTACTGCGAAGCTGATCTGTGCGTTTGTTTTCGCATAGGCAAAACTCTGGTTTTCTCATGATGCGGCTCAAGTGTCTTATTAATCTTTTCAGGAATCACAAGACTAGAGAGATGGAACCGAGCAGAGAAACACAGTTTAAACCCTTCAAAAAAGGTGAAACAGCTCATCTCAGAACACCCAGATGATGAACGATACACACTGTGGTAAGTAGGATATTAAAAGGTAAACTTTTTAAACCTGGAACCCTCACACAATTCCTTTGTAATTTAACTCATTTTCTATAAAAGGTTGTGATGGTGAGGTTGTTCAGAGCACTAGTTTTTTTGTTGTTGTTGGTTTTTTACTGTTTACTGAATCAATCAATTTCTGACCATTACCTCAGGAGCTGTAGAAATGACTTGCTCAAGGCCACAATGAAAGGCGCCCTGGCTGAGGATTGAACCCGGGACCTCTGGGACCGGAGTCAGCCACTCTACCCCTGGGCCAGTCCGCTCCACCACCAGTCCGCTAGCTGAGGTATATTTCGTGATATAATGTTACATACATTTCTGTTTGTCAGACCTACTTTCAGTAGCTATGCACATTACTCGATGGGTTTGTATCGATTATCCAACATAGCAGCAAGGATAATCTATCCAGTTTTGCCTTACTGTAAGGCAGAAATTTTTTCCTCTTCCACTGATTCGAGGTGAGCATCTGTCAGTTTACGGATTAAGCATGTGCACTGATTGTTGGTAGTTTGCCTCTTGTCCAAGAACAGTGTTATTCTTTGTACAAATTTTGACAAAATTGCTCATTTCTTTATTAATTTCAGTCTCTGGAATGACTACAAGAATGTTATCTGAAGCAGAATCATAGAAAAAGTTTTGATGAAAAAGAGGCTCCCAAATCATAAAACAAAGAACAAGAAAAGAGTTAATTTAGAGACAAACGGAACGAAGAAACTGGGAAAGGCCCATTATGCCCAAGCCAAGAGCTGTTTAATGGAGGTTTTAGCATTTTTGAGACATGTTTTATATTTTTAATAGAAACTGTGATCATAGATTTGATTAGTCATATTTATAGTCCCTAAACAATTTTACTTTAATATTGTTATTTGAGAAACGGCACAGTACATATATCAATATGAATTGACGTTAAATGAGCCACCTAGTGAGAAAACCAACAATCTGCATATGCGAAAACAAAGACGCAGATCAGCTTCGCGGTAACCGCGAAGCTGATCAGCGCCTTTGTTTTCGCTACACGGATAGTACAATTCCTCTTCTTCTTAAATCCGAAATTTCAAGCTTCTAGCCTGCTTCTGTAACTGTGCAGCCTGATTTGTGTCAGACCTGTTCGGAAACCACATTGTTGGTTTTCCCACGAGGCGGCTCAAATGATGTATCCATAATCAAGCTTTGTTGTAAGAATCCCTGTCTTTAGGGGTTTCAACTGGGTCCAAAACAAAATAAGGTTGCACAACAATTGAACATGGCAAGCGGCTCAAAATTTTGTACTTTATTTTAGCCTCGTCATGAGAAAACCAGCATTTTGCATTTGCGAAAACAAAGGCGCAGATCACCTTTGCAATAGCTTTAAAGATGATCTTCTTTGTTTTTGCTACACAGATAGTATAATTCCTCGACTTTCTAAATCCAAAATTTCAAGCCTCTAGCCGTCTTCTGTGACTGGACAGGGCCGTTTGTGTCGGACCTGTATGAAAACAACATTGTTGATTTTCTCATGAAATGGCTCACTTACTGCACAAGAGACTTGTACTTACTACATGTATGATTCATGGCTACCACACAACTGGGTGATGCCTTTATTTTTTGCGAACACAGCTCTAAACCAAGTGTTCTTGTATGCAGCTCAGATATTGGAGACTTTGACATGATTTTCAAGGTTGCATGTTTAAGATACACAGATTAAGAATTTTCATAAGACAGTTTTATGCATATAATTGGTGTCATAAAATGTGTTATCTTGTACACTTGAGTAACCCTTTTAACTTCTGTTGTAGTCTGGCATATTACAGAAGTTTTTGTATGTTGGCTTTATATTTTGTTATCGTACCTGCTTATAGCAGGGTGCGATATAGGAGTCCAAATTTCCGTCCATCCGTTCGTTCGTCCGTCTGTCAACATTTACGTCGAAGTTTGGTTTTCTCTACATCAGTGAGAGGTAGGAGCATGAAACCTTGCATAGTAATTGTCCTTGACATACCCTTCAAGCACACATCTTGACCCGGTGCCCTTGACCTATATCTTACGGTCCACTGACTTTGTTAATGTTTACGTCAAAGTTTGGTTTTCTCTGCATCAGTGATAGCTGTGAGTGTGAAACCTTGCATAGTAATTGTCCTTGACATGCCCTTCAAGCACGCACCTTGACCCAGTGCCCTTGACCTATATTTCATGGTCCATTGACTTTGTTCATTTTTACGTCGAAGTTTGATTTTCTCTGCATCAGTGATAGCTGTGAGTGTGAAATCTTGCATAGTAATTGTCCTTGACATACCCTTCAAGCATGCACCTTGACCCGCTGACCTTGACCTATATTTCATGGTCCATTGACTTTGTTAATTTTTACGTCAAAGTTTGGTTTTCTCTGCACCTGCGATAGCTGTGAGTGTGAAACCTTGCAAAGTAAATTTCCATGACATACCCTTTCAGAACACCTTGATCTGGTGCCCTCAACCTATATTTTACGTTTTTAGTTATTTTGTCCGATGCAGGTGCGATATCGACCTCCGCGGCGTTCTTGTTTTATATTTATTGTAAAAAAACTATTTGCAAACTATTTTTTGTCTGTTTAAGATACTTTTTAGCTGGGATCCAATAAACCCTGGTTAGGTAACTACAGTATATGTATGGTATTTATTGGAAATATGTGGTCTCGGCTAGGTTGTCTAAGCTGTAATTGATAAAGTTTAAAAGCTGATAATTCCATTATTTGAGCAAATATCCAAGATATTTTTTCATAAAGCAATAGCTTAATATATTAACTTTAAGGCAGTATCATTTTATTTCTGGAGAAACCGAAACGTTTTGCACAAATTGTCTAGAAAGTGAGATATTGAATTTCACTGTTTTCAGCTTTTGAGAGAAGATCAACAGATTTTGGTAAAAATGTAGGTGAAATTTATAGTAAATTAAAATTTTTGACCAAGCATGATAAAAAAAAACAACTTATTTGAGCCTACATGTAAGTTGTCACTAAAACTCAGTTAAGACCATCCTAATGCGTTTTGTGATACTTAAAACAAGCCGAGACAGCATAAATGAACATTTGCTTTAGTACCATTTGGTCCATTAAAAGTGGGGTATAAGGGGGTATACATTTCATGATGTAAAAGTTAGATATTACGGATTTAGGAAGAAGAAGGACAATATCCAAGGCACGAGAAAACTAGCCATGGGGGGTTCCAACCAGGTCTGACACAAACCAGGCTGTACAGCCACAGAAGAAGGCTAAAAGCTTGAAATTTTGAATTTAACAAGAAGAGGGATTATACTATCGGTGTAGTGAAAACAAAGGCACTGATCAGATGTGCAGTTACTGCACAGTTGATTTTCGCCATTTCACATCTATAGCAAAAATCCGGTTTTCTCATAATGCTGCTCATATTTATATAACAATGCCTTTGATCAGCACAAGTGACCCAGGTTTAATCATGTACATATACCATAATCAGGTTTTCGTTTTACTGAGTTTTCTGTGGCGGAGTGGTCTCTATATGACCCTAGCTATTGAGTGGGACGTCAGACATGAAATCAACAGAATGAATGGGGAAAGAACTTGACCTTGAGATTTTTCAAGGTAAGAAATGTATGACTTAAATTCTTAAAGATGTTTTATTTTCAGTGCATAATCACGGCTAACAAACCTTTAAATGCGTAACCGCCGTTAAGTAAAGAAATCCGATTCATGTCCTTCCGGTTTCGCATCAGATGACCAACAAAAGATAAACAAACTTTTGCAACTCATGTTTCCCAGTAAAATATTTCGATTCGAAGAGAAATATTATAATTCTCTCAATGCTATTTTATTAGTTAGACATTGCTAAATTTGGACCCCAAAGGATTTCCCGATTTTTTTCTTTATAAACGTGATTTTTATTCCCTACCCCAAAACACATGTTGGGATTGCATTGTACACGACGAAAATGTGGGTCAATCGCAGGGATATTTTTAGATTTCCGCTCATTACGTCCATATTAACGGAAAGCAATACAGTGCGCAGATGATTAAAACATTGTGTGAGGTCTGGTGACAGTTTCGTTGCCTCTTGCCAATGCATTCTATGCATATGTGGTTAAAAGCTGTGTCAACATTTCGGTTACAAATTTAATCATTACATCAGGAAAACATGTCCGTGTAATGTATACCCCATTGAACCCCCACTTTTATATAGCTAAACTGGGGTTTGCAGGGGTATACCTATTTTTCTTATTTTTGCTCTAAAACATAGATTGTGGGTACACGTTAGAACCGCCTCGCCGAGGCGATTCTAACGAGTACCCACAATCTATGTTTTAGAGCAAAAATAAGAAAAATTGGTTTAGGCCTGCATACCCCAGTTTTGCTATATAAAAGTGGGGTTTTAGGGGGTACACATTTCACGGACATGTTTTCCAATGTGAAGAATGGAGCCTTGTTTAACTTCAAAGTACATGTATTGCTTTCCTTATGAAATTGGTCAAATGAACCAACAGTCATGTGTGTACCAATAAAATACTGAAAATGAACAATTTGTCATTGTTAAGAGACTAATAAAATATATTATATGTTAACTTATGTTTTGTTAAAAATTTAAAACAATTAATGTTATGTGTGCTTGTCCTCATGCTTTTCTCCTACATCGGAACCAAGACAAAAATTTTTGAGCCACAGTTTGAAAAAAACAACAGATTTTTGCCTATGCCTAAACAAAAATGCAGATCAGCTTTGCAGAAAACTAACAATGCCGTTTCCGAACAGGTTCAACACATACCGAGCTGTTCAAGCACATAAGAAGGCTAGAGGCTGGAAATATTGGAATTAGAAAGTAAACCAGAGGACCATTGGTCCTGAGAACGCTCACCTGAAGCCTGATCCTGGAGTACATGTATTAAGTCATCATGAAATGACCTTGACCTGTTTTGATGTTTTGACAAAAATAAGAAAAATATCAAAATTTTCAGCTGAAAATTTTCAATTTTTAAAGCGAAAAAAATCTCTGTTTATTGCACGGGCAAGTTTTTGTAATGAGAATGATAGCAATATAGTCATTATAGAACACATGTAATTAAGTTTTTGTTTTTGTTAATTGTTTTACACTGAAGATTATTGTCACATTCTCTCGTCCTTTCTTAATAGTTGCTTACTCAAATTTGGTGTGTTTGTGATATTTGCAGAGAAAATGTTTGATATAAAATGATACAAACTGTCTATGAAATACGTGTAATACAATAGTTCACATGCATGATATTCCTGTTCATGAAGACGATTTTACCGCTTTCTGTATACTTTAATTTGTTTTTTCTTGGTTTTATGTCTTTCAAAACGCTTTACAGGGGTATAAATACCTTAACTTGAACAGGTTGAGGTTTTCAAACGTATCTTGAAATATATCCTTCATACTTTAATGATTAAATGCGTACCCATATTTTCCTTTCCTTCAAATCGATAATGCCGGACACTAACACAACGAAATACTGGCACAGACATCAGATGCAATTTAGTTAATACATATCTGTAAATTTGTCGAGGAACAATCACTAAAATATTATATTTACCAGCAAATTGTCCAATTTTTAGTTGTATTTCGCCGACTTTGGCCCTGTTGGAACGTCAGGTTCGAAGAAGGGAATAAATAACTCAAAGACCATCAAATTATTTTGCGAGTTACTTTGGTGCTGACTTACAATAGTAAATAAGTGACAAAATAGCATTCATAGATAATCGATATATTTCTGTACTAAAATATAATCATCAATCGAATCTGGTAGTGTATGTTTTGTTTACCTTTTCTTGGTCTTCATATGCGGAACCGGAAGGGCGTGAATCGGATTTTTTTTCTTAACCGGCAGTTACGCATTTAAAGGTTTGTTAGCCGTGATAATTTTGTTTTCAAAATAAATCTGTTTTTGTACTATACTATAATTTTAACTCCAGTTTTGGTGTAGCTTTAGAAGTTTAAAAGTATGTTAGTTATCAGTTGGTAGATATTGTTAGATATTTATTGTAATTTTAGATGTTCTTTTTATTTTATTCCATATCCAATTTCATTTTGTTAATATTGATAGGTATTTTGATGAAGTCTGATTTTAATAGATATATATGTTTTACTTTTTGTTTTGGCTGAAATATAGGCAAACAAATGAGTAGTCCTTATTCACTTATATCCACTTGACAGTGTTTTCCAACTTTGAATTTTAGATAATTTTTCAAAATCAAGGAAAATGCCCATAAAGATACTCATTCGTTTCAGAAGTGGTGGATGAAACAAATATGTTCTCACTATTTTATGAAACTTGGTTGGTGGTTTTGTAGATACAGCACTATTTACATTTTTAGCTCACCTGAGCGGAAGGCTCAAAGGTGAGCTTATAGGATGGCCATGATCCGGCGTCCGTCCATCGTCGTCCACAATTTCAAATGACATCTCCTCTGAAGCTGTGTGGCCAAAACTTTTGATATTTGGCATAAAGCATCCACAGGAGGGGGGAACCAAAAATGTTGTTTTTTGTTCCAGTCAGATAAGAACTCTGGTTGCCATGGCAACTTATACGTCCCATAGACTTATAATGGAAAAAAGTGGAAATTGCAAATTTTTGCTTTCTCATTGGAGATATTTGAGTTTTATTTTTAGAGAAATGTTTATTGAGTAGTGCTCTACGTTTCAGATGACCTTCATCCTGATCGCTTATTTTGATCGGTTGCTGGGGCCCCAAAAAGGACAAATTTTCCAAAAAATCTTTAAAAATCTTCTCCTCAGAAACTGTTTGCTTTATGAAGCTGATACTTTGCATACATGTTCCTGGCATTAGCCTCTACATAAAAGTTGTTTTTTGTTCTAGTTAGATAAGAACTCTGGTTGCTATGGCAACTTTCAGTTTCCATAGACTTATAATGGGAAAAGTGAAAATTTGATATTTCTGCAGTCTCATTGGAGATATTTGAATTTTATTTTTAGAGAAATGTTTATTGAGTGGTGCTCTACGTTTCAGATTACCTTCATCCTGATCGCTTATTTTGATTGGTTGCTGGGGCCCCAAAAAGGGCAAATTTTCAAAAAAAAAATTTTAAAAATCTTCTTCTCAGAAACTATTTGCTTTATGAAGTTGATACTTTGCATACATGTTCCTGGCATTAGCCTCTACAAAAAAGTTGTTTTTTTGTTCCAGTCAGATAAGAACTCTGGTTGCTATGGCAACTTTCAGTTTCCATAGACTTATAATGGGAAAAGTGAAAATTTGCTACTTCTGCAGTCTCATTGGAGATATTTGAATTTTATTTTTAGAAAATGTTTATTGAGTAATGCACTACATTTCAGATGACCTTCATCCTGATCGCTTATTTTGATTGGTTGCTGGGGCCGCCAAAAGGGCAAATTGTCCAAAAAATCTTTAAAAATCTTCTTCTCAGAAACTGTTTGCTTTATGAAGCTGATACTTTGCATATATGTTCCTGGCATTAGCCTCTACAAAAATGATGTTTTTTGTTCCAGTCAGATAAGAACTCTGGTTGCTGTGGCAACTTTCAGTTTCCATAGACTTTAATATAATGAGAAAAGTGAAAATTTGCTATTTCTGCAGTCTCATTTTTATTTTTAGAGAAATGTTTATTGAGTAATGCACTACCTTTCAGATGAACTTCATCCTGATCGCTGATTTTGATTGGTTGCTGGGGCCCAAAAAAGGGCAAATTTTCGGAAAAAAAAACATGTTTAAAAATCTTCTTCTCAGAAACTGTTTGCTTTATGAAGCTGATACTTTGCATACATGTTCCTGGCATTAGCCTCTACAAAGAAAAAAATGTTTTTTGTTCCAGTCAGATAAGAACTCTGGTTGCTATGGCTAATTTCAGTTTCCATAGACATATAAAAACTATAAAAAATTTGCTTTTTCTGCAGTGTCATTGGAGATTTTGCAGAAATGTTTATTTAGTAGTCCTCTATGTTTTATATTACTGTTGCCCTAATACCTTATTTTGATTGGTTGCTGGGGGCCCAAAAAAGGTAAATTTTCATTAATTATTTGAGTATTAGAGGTCAAGTTTACTTTTTACATTGACCAACATGACCTTAGCTAAAGTTCATACAAGACCGAATCTCAGGTGAGCGATTTCAGGACCAATGGTCCTCTGGTTAGAATGGTGGTGTATGGTGGTTGCCATTTTGTTCTGAGCTACATGGAGTCCTGTGACCAAACTTTATTATTAGCACACCTGAGCCGAAGGCTCACAAGGTGAGCTTATAGGATGGCCATGATCCGGCGTTCGTCCGTCCGTCGTCCGTCCGTCCGTCGTCCACAATTTCAAAGATCTTCTTCTCTGAAACCGCTTGGCCGATCTAGTTGAAATTTTATGTGGAGCCTCCTTGGGTAGTGGCATTTCAAGTTTGATCACGAAATCCAGGTCACATGACCAAGATGGCCGCCACGCCCATATATGGTAAAAACCCTTCAAAAATCTTCTTCTCCAGAACCGGTGGGCGGATTTCCACGAAAATTGGTATGTAGCATTGGGGACTTCAGCCCATCATAGTTTGATAAAATGATGACCCTTGGATGACCTTGACCTATTTTACGGCAAGGTCAAATTTGGAAACATAGGCTTTTACATGGGAAAAAGTGAAAACTATGGATTTTTTGAAAACTATTGCAGCCTGAGGCCTGAAAAGTGGTAGATGCAAACAACTAATGGAGTAGATGAAGGTATGTGATTAATATAGGTCAAGGTCATCTCTTGACCTTGGCCAGTCTGTTGTCCATACACACTTTTCAAAGATCTTCTTCTCTGAAACTGCTTGGCCAATCAAAGTGAAATTTTATATGCAGCATCCATGGGTAGGGGAGACGAAAGTTGGATCGCGAAATCCAGGTCACATGACCAAGATGGCCGCCACGCCCATATATGGTAAAAACCACTCAAAAATCTTCTTCTCCAGAACCGTTGGGCCGATTTCCACGAAACTTGGTATGTAGCATCAAGGACCTCAGCCCATCATAGTTTGATAAAATGATGACCCTTGGATGACCTTGACCTATTTTACGGCAAGGTCAAATTTGGAAACATAGGCTTTTACATAGGAAAAAGTGAAAACTATGGAATTTTTTGAAAACTGTTGCAGCCTGAGGCCTGAAAAGTGGTAGATGCAAACAACTAATGGAGTAGATGAAGGTATGTGATTAATTTAGGTCAAGGTCATCTCTTGACCTTGGCCAGTCTGTCATCCATAAACACTTTTCAAAGATCTTCTTCTCTTAAAACTGCTAGGTCAATCAAAGTGAAATTTTATGTGGAGCATCCATGGGTAGGGGTAACGAAAGTTTGATCGCGAAATCCAGGTCACATGACCAAGATGGCCACCACGCCCATATATGGTAAAAACTACTCAAAAATCTTCTTCTCCAGAACCGGCAGGCAGATTTACGCGAAACTTGGTATGTAGCATTTGGGACTCCAGCCCATCATAGTTTGTTGAAATGATGACCCTAGAATGACCTTGACCTATTTTACGGCAAGGTCAATTTTGGAAACATAGGCTTTTACATGGGAAAAGGCGAAAACAATGAATATTTTAGACACTGTTGCAGTCTGAGACCTGAAAGTTGCTAGATGCAGACAACCAATGGAGTCAATGAAGGTAAGTAATTAACGAAGGCCAAGGTCATTTCTTGACCTTGACCCAAGGTCATTTAAATATCAAAATTAAAATTATGGTTTTCTCAGAAATCACTGGGTTTGGATACTATTGCAGCATGAGACCTGAAACTTTGCAGATGCAGACAACTTATGAATTCAATAAAGGTGTGTGAGTATTCAAGGTCAAGGTCATTTCATGATGACTTAATACATGTACTCCAGGATCAGGCTTCAGGTGAGCGTTCTCAGGACCAATGGTCCTCTGGTTTACTTTCTAATTCCAATATTTCCAGCCTCTAGCCTTCTTATGTGCTTGAACAGCTCGGTATGTGTTGAACCTGTTCGGAAACGGCATTGTTAGTTTTCTGCAAAGCTGATCTGCATTTTTGTTTAGGCATAGGCAAAAATCTGTTGTTTTTTTCAAACTGTGGCTCAAAAATTTTTGTCTTGGTTCCGATGTAGGAGAAAAGCATGAGGACAAGCACACATAACATTAATTGTTTTAAATTTTTAACAAAACATAAGTTAACATATAATATATTTTATTAGTCTCTTAACAATGACAAATTGTTCATTTTCAGTATTTTATTGGTACACACATGACTGTTGGTTCATTTGACCAATTTCATAAGGAAAGCAATACATGTACTTTGAAGTTAAACAAGGCTCCATTCTTCACATTGGAAAACATGTCCGTGAAATGTGTACCCCCTAAAACCCCACTTTTATATAGCAAAACTGGGGTATGCAGGCCTAAACCAATTTTTCTTATTTTTGCTCCAAAACATAGATTGTGGGTACTCGTTAGAACCACCTCGGTGAGGCGGTTCTAACTTGTACCCACAATCTATGTTTTGAGCAAAAATAAGAAAAATATCAAAATATTCCTACTGAAAATTTTCAATTTTTACAATTTAAAAAAAAATCTGTGTATTACATGGGCGTGTTTTCGAAATGTATGACCTAAGGTGTTGGTGGGATGCGAACCCAGAGACAAATCATAGTCAGGTAAGTTTGGTGGCAGCGTATATGCATATGTGTTACAATATGTGCATGCCATGAGAAAATCAGCTCTTTATGTTAGCATAAACATAACTTGGCAGCAAAACTTGCCTTTATTGCATTAAAGAAATGTACAAGCCATCAACTTCTTGAATTGGACATTTCAAGCCTTGCATGTCTCAAATCTGATTGTATACAACATTGCTCATAAAGAAAGCAACATCATTCATATATATACAGTATTGCCCATATGTAAAGTATTAGAATTATATGTACAGCAATGCTTTGAAAGTATAATCTTATAATTTCTATATCTAATACTTTGACCATCAAACTGAGCACATTGTTTATCGAGTCAACTGATGTCTGATTTAAGAAATTCAACAAAGTTTTATTAGTCATTAGAAGTTTGGATCTGCAATATCTGTGAGTTTATTGCCCTTGTTTAAGTCTTTTTCCCACTTTGACAACTGTTCAATAAACCCTCTGTTTGGCCGTACAGTCCGACAACATCTGAGGACATGGTTATATGCTTCCTGAAAATTATAAAAAATACTTTAAACCTTCAGCAAAAACAAAGTATAATTAATCAATTGTACCTCCCCCATTAATGCTTACTACATATAATTTACTTTTCGTCATTCTATATCTGTCAAGTATGTACTTCCTTATGTCGTGTCTTTTGAATTACAGCTTAACCCATTTTTGATGAATGGATTTTTCCCATTATTATCATTTGGGACAGTCCACTACTCCACTTTCATTTTTAATGGCTTCAGGTGTGATTTTAAATCTTTATTCCATATTTCGATGAAATTCCTCGTAGCAAACAGAATAGCCCCAGATGGAACGCCGCGTTCTGCGGTGTCACATCTGGGACTATACTGTTTGCCTATGTCCCACAAAAAGGATGCCGGTCATTTGAATGAGAAGTTCTTTGAATGGGGTATATTTCATGAACACTCACCTATGAATCCATCTTCATTCCAAACCCAAGTTTTGTTTATGGCGTTTAAGTGGCTCTTCGTTACTTGTGTATTATCATATAAACAAGTTTCACAATGAATTGAATATTTAAGTCATAAATGGAATATTTAAAAGTCATGAATCAAATATTTATATGTCATAAATGCATACATGTGATACATCTGAGAAGCCAAATAGGGAGAATTTCAAAATAGGGAGAATGATTAAACAAAGCAGGAAATTCTCAATTTTTCATAGAGAGATCTGAAATATGAAATAGGGAGATGTATTGAATATATAGGGACATTCTGAAATTCCAAATAGGGAGATTTGCTCATGAATAATGAGATCCCTCTGAAATAGGGAGATATGACATGTATGCATAAATGGAATATTTAAAAGTCATGAATACCTACCTTTAGGCTGCATTTGTTGGTTTTCATGATATAGGCTATAATTATAGTAGCACTTCTGCTGATACCGAGGTTGGAAAATACCAGTACTACTTTATTTTCTGATTTATGGTTATCTGAAATTGCAAAAAGTAATTCAGGAGGCAGCTTGTTAAAAATCACATATAAGACTATTTATTGGTTTTCTTGTAGTAGATCATGAATTATAGTATGTGTACTAAAGCAATTTGTACTTAGTTTGTAAAAATCATTGTACCAGGACTATTTCCACTTAGTGGTAATCAGTATTTGAACAGACATACAGGTAGTCATATGAAATCATCATCATTGAACTGACATAGTCATGAAATCATCAGCATTGAACTGACATAGTCATATGACATCATCAGCATTGAACTGACATTGTCTTATAAAATCATCAGCATTGAACTGACAGTCATATGAAATCATCAGCATTGAACTAACAGACCGGTGGTCATATGAAATCCTCAGCATTGAACTGACAGACCGGTGGTCATATAAAATCCTCAGCATTGAACTGACATTAGGGGCCTGGATAGCGTAGTGGATAATGCACTCGCTTGTCACCTCTGTGGTCCGGGTTTGAATCCGGGTCAAGGCATGTGACAGGGTAATGGTCGCCTGTCCAGGTTCGATGGTTTTCCCAGGGTTCTCCAGTTTCCTCTACCACGTTTGACCACATAATGCCAACATCATTGCCTTCAAGAACGTGTATATAAGTTCAATGAGTTTTCTGTGTAATTGAAGTAAAATAAATAAAGTTTAAACTTAAAACATTGAACTGACATAGTCATATGAAATCATCAGCATTAAACTGACATAGTCATATGAAAACATCAGCATTGAACTAACAGACTGGTAGTCATATGAATTCATCAGCATTGAAATGACCCAGTCATATGAAATCATCAGCATTGAAATGACACAGTCATATGAAATCATCAGCATTGAACTGACATAGTCATATGAAATCATCAGCATTGAACTGGCATAGTCATATGAAATCATCAGCATTGAACTGACATACATGTAGTTGTGTGAAATCATCACCATTGAACTGACATAGTTATATAAAATAAAGATAAAGTTAAAGTTGGCAGTTTATAGTCTGATATCCACTCTCAGTGAATGTTCTTCCGACTTCCACATTAACTCCCCTGATCACTGAGATGCATATGGACCGCTAACACAGATAAGTCATATAAAATCATCAGCATTGAAATAACATAGCTATATGTATCATCAGCAGTTATTGTTTTCATTTCACAAGAAAAATGAGCTGGGCACAAACTTGGTTGTACAAATTCCTGTAATTCTCAAAGCTTGGATGACACATCATGAAAACATGTCCGTGTAATGTATACCCCCTGGAACCCAAATTTTATATAGCAAAACTGGGGTATGCAGGGGTATACCTATTTTTCTTATTTTTGCTACAAAACATAGATTGTGGGTACTGGTTAGAACCGCCTCGCCGAGGCGATTCTAACGTGTACCCACAATCTATATTTTGAGCAAAAATAAGAAAAATATCAAAAATTTTCAGCTGAAAATTTTCAATTTTTACAACTTAGGAAAAATCAATGTATTACATGGGCATGTTTTCGTAATGAAATGCTTGGTGCATATTAAACAATAAATGAGCCACCTCATGAGAAAACCAACAATCTGCATATGCAAAACCAAAGACGCAGATCAGCTTCGCGGTAACCATGAAGCTGATCAGCGTCTTTGTTTTCGCTACATGGATAGTGCAATTCCTCTCCTTTCTAAAACCAAAATTTCAAGTCTCTAGCTATCTTCTGTGCTTGTACAGCTCGTTTTGTGTCCGGCCTGTTTGGAAACCACATTGTTGGTTTTCTCACGAGGTGGCTCAAATAATAAATTACAAGGTAAAGGTATATAGATATATATAGATGTACCTACCTATGAATTTACAAGCAATTTCAAATTTACTGTAGAGATCACTGTCTGTATTATCTGTGACCTGTAGATGGAGACAGTTAGGACCTGGCTCTTTGAAACTGAAAAAAAATATGTGATACCGAATCAAAAAGTCATCAATCTGACATATGCAACAACAGGGTGCAGATCAGCTGTGCAGTAACTGCTTACCTTATCCACTCCATAGATGCTCCAATTCCTTTACTTTCTAAATCCAAAATTTCCAGCCTCTAGCCATCTTCTGTGCTTGTGCAGTCGATATTGTGTCGGACACAGTCAGAAACCACAATGCCTGTTTTCTTATGATACAGCTCATATGTGATACCATCAAAGGCCTTCTCTTTGTTTTGATTCAAGGAGAGCATTAAATTAATTTTGTTGGTAAAGGCCTCGTCACACATAAGCGAAAATCCCACGACGTAGACTTTCATTTTATTGCGAAAGGGGTTTTTGTTTGTTTGATTTATTGCTTTACACCCCTTTCAACATCTAACGTCCCGACATGACCATAGCTGTTGACAGGGATGCTAAGCAATACACCAAACAGACAAATACTATTTTTTGCAACTAAATAAAAGTTTACGTCGAGGGATTTTCGCTTATGTGTGACGAGTCGTGAAAGAAATGTGCGCTAAAGCATTGATAACCTGCCCCTGGAAAGCCTGCCCAGAACAGTGAGGCTAGCTGATCAGCTTCTAGCTGACCATAGCTGTTGAGCATTGACTTAAAGCCCCAACCCAAACAAACAAAACAATTAAAGAACTAAACTGGTATTCTTGTCCATCTTTTGAAAAGCTGGAACTATAAAATAATATGTTTGTTTAACAGACCATTTAGGAAAAGATATACATGTATGTGCAGAATCCATAAACTGAACAATTGCAAACAAAGACATGCTACCTTACAGTGTTATTGCACTGATATCAGATAATATTGTCCAGAGTATGATATTGAAGGACAAATTATTCATTGAAATCATATATGTTAGCTGCCAAATTCTACACAAAGCAGGCTACACAGCCATAAAAGTTTTCTAGAGACTGAAAATTTCAGGTATCAGAAGTGGTTGGTTTATCCTGTATGTAGCAAAAATAAAATGCTTATGTTATACAGTAGCATTATCTGGAACTTTGATGTCTGACAGTCAAAAATCAGCATGTTTTCTCAAGAACTGTATAATAGAAAAAACTTACAAAGTTTCTGCCTCCACACAGCAGTTGATATGACCTTTGACCTTCAAGTCTTTCTGTATGTAGGGGGCATTACCCTGTCTCCAGTTGCCTAGATACAGGAATCCTGGGATAATTTCTGTGGGATAAGGTTTGATTTCATCCATCTCCTGAAATAGATGTATCAATCTGTATGTCTAAATGATTACATATGAAGAGGATGGTGGTCTAGTGGTCGGCAGCAGACTCAAAATTACGGTAAGCAGTCCTGACTTTGAACACCACTGAGTGCGAGATATGCTCTTGAGCAAGACACATTGACTGCCCTTACTACTTTTAATACTCTTAAAGAAGTGGCTTCATCCTGACATGACTGAAAATTAATTGACCGGAATACCAAGCCACAGAACAAACAAATAAGAGATCACAATTATGTAGTTGCATAACAATTTCATTTACACATACATGTTTATGCACTTCCATATATTGATACTGCAACACCTCCAGCTCAATGAGTTTTGCAATAATTTTTTGTCAAAACTTTAAAGTCAACCACTTCTAAAATAAAGAGACACTACATCAATCTGTGTATTATAAAGTCTAGAGACTGACCTTCGGCATAAAGATGATTTTCTGTGTTCTTAAAAAAGGATAAAGGGCAGAGAATTCTTCATAGCCCCCTGAAATCAAATTGATATTCATATAAGAATGAAAAAGAACATGAAAAGCAAGGTAAATTCAAGAAGCTTCACTATATATTTGCCCATCAAAGTGTACACATTACTATATTTATACTCTTGGTTGAAGGTGCAAAGTCATGCAAAATAATAGTTTAAGTTCTATAACAGTCATGTCAAGCTGTGAGGCTGAGAGAACAAATATGAGCCTGTGTGTGAGAAAACCAACAATTTGGGTTCCGACCAGTTCCGACACAATCACAGCAGACGGTTAGAAGATTGAAATTTCAGATTTAAAAGAAGAGGAATTGTACTGTCCGTGTGGCACAAACAGTTACTGCGAAGCTGATCTGCGTCTTTGTTTTCGCATATGCAGATTTTTGGTTTTCTTGTGCAGTGGCTCATTTGATATTAAAATGACATGATGCAGGATGCCACTTACTTGCCATGTAATGAGCACTCATAATATCTGTTTTTTGTGGCAAAATTTTTCTTCTGTTTCTATTTGTTTATCTGTTTGTCAAATATAGACAATTTTTGTTGTTCAGAAAATGTGATAAAAAGTCAACCTTTAAGTATCTGGACCTGATTCCTGCTGCCCATCTCCCACAATAGCATACCACAGTCTGTTGCTTCAGCTGGAATAAATAAGAGGAACATAATTTATGAAACAAACAACCAGAAAATATCTTTACTGTGAAGTAAGCTGGATACTAATTTATAGTAAGGCCATGTGAAATCCAACACAGACACAGGTTGTTTTTCTTTTTTATATCAAACTTAACACATAATTATACATGTATGCTCAGGATGAAACAGGTGTAAAGTTAACTATTACCCTAAACAAAGATGTCACAACTTGGTTCAGGTGTATAGTTTACTTACTCGCTTCTGTGACATTTGTAGAGTTACTGTCATATACAACTACATTTTGTTTGCACTCAAGTTCTGCATCAAATGGGACAAAGTACATCCCCTCCTTACTCTGAAAAGACACAAAACCAGCTTAAACTCGCTCCATTTATGGAATATACACAAGTTAAAAAGTGGCATAGAATATGAAATACATGCAGTCAGAAATTATGAATTCAGATTTAATGATGGAGATTTCATTTCAGCAAATTGGAACTGCAGCAATCCTAAAGTGTGTAAAATTTAGCCAAGCCAAATTTAGCAAACCCTGTCTGAGGAAATGCTTATCCACCAAGGGTGGTTTACTGCGCTATATAGTCAACACTTACTCGCTTCACAAAGTTTCATGTATCTAATTTGCAGATTACAAGCACTCCAGATGCCGCTACTTAGTAAGTTGCACCAACTTATTCTACCAAGGTAGGCTATGCCGTCACAATTGTTTTAAAAATAAGATTTGATTGTTACACCCATTATTTGAAAAGTATATTACATCAAACAAGAGGAGCACAAATTGTACTTTGAGTCACAGCACAAAGAAACCTGTTTTCAGGTATTACCCAGACCTAGCTACATGCTTGAAATTTCTGGGTCAGGAAGAGATTGTAGTACTACATTATGTACAACAGTGTTGCATGTCTGATCAGTGCTTGTATTTTTGCAGAAATTAGACATTCATATGACATGGTTAATAACTCATAATAAGCTGGGTATCCTCTTTATGGGACATGGGCAAACAGTATAGTCCCAGATGTGAGCAGAACACAACATTGCATCTGGAGCTATAGTTAGCTTGAATGAATTTAATCTAAAAGTGAACTAAAATATTAAAATCATGCTATATCCCTAATAATCGCCAATTTACTCGGTCAGAAATACATGTAGGTTAACTTACCTTTGGGGCTTTCTTGGATGTGACAATATGGCTCTCATTGTAATCATTCTTATTTCTGGCATCTGTAAAGCATGGTAAGTCACAGGTGAGCTATGGCATATACATGTATGTAAACCTGCCAATAGCATATATCTTATGTGCTTTCACCTTGGTTGAAATTGAAAAGTTAGACTTTCTGCTAAACTGGCTCAATTAAATAGCAGCCAATAATAAGTCTTTAGATATAGATGATCTCTGGAACCAAACTCTATTTTTTTTTTTTTTTTTAGTTTTATTGTCATGGGGGGCGGGGGGGGGGGGGGGGGGTACTTAAAGATGATGCAAAACTAAGAAAATAAATTGCAAAATTTGTCAATTTGAACCACACTTCATCTTATCATCTGAACTGGATAATACTGAGTCAATCAATTACTGATCATCATCTCAGTCACTAAATAGTTTACTAAAAGTCATCAGGACTGATGGTTAATAACCGTTATTATACTGATACTGTCATGATATAACTGAAATCTCGTTGAGAGCTACATTAAAGGCACATAAGGCATAACTTACAGTTGAATGTTAATTGTAAATGTGTGAAAAACAGTGATATAGAAATTAAAGGCCAACACTAATTGGCAATTAGAGGTATCTACTAAAAATGACAGGGGTCCAACTTACCAATCAATAACAGGTAATTCTGATCACTTAAATTTGAAAAGTTTGTTGCCTGCTGCAACATGTTATATAAATCTGTAGGTTCCAGGAGTACAAGCCCGTCCATATTCTTAAATTAATTAGAAAACTGCTTTTAATTTTTGGGGTACATGTGAATTTTTTCAGGACTAATTACAACTGTAGTAAACAATGGATGCATGCGCGAAAAGATTTAGTACTTCGATCATCTAATTGTCTGAGGATCAAATGAGCGTGAAATACTTGTTACACGATCCAGAGTTTATATGTATTACTTTATCAATCGTCAGAGTGAGTAATTAATGGAAATGATTGAGTTTTTGTACTTGAATCTACAAACTCAATGTTGCCAAGTGCGTATGAATATTCGCGCAAGCTCAGTCAGCATCCTTCCAACTTCCGACTAGGAAGCCATTTTATTTATCGGAGCGAACCGGCGACTCAAAAGCTGAAAATGTTTTCCAGATTGTACCGCCCTGTCACATGCTTATATGCACGAGCATATTCATCGAAGACAAAGGTTGTATGGCGCGTATTTCTTCAGTGATATTTACCAGTCTAGCAACTGTATCACGTACCAATTTTGTGTTTATTTCGGCGACCTCGATATTTTTGTCCAATGACGTGAAGCACGTTTGCTTTCGATTTGGAATTTCAGAAGTAGTGGAGCTTGTCAGCTAAAGTTGCGATAAAATGCGCCCATCTTTGTAGAAGAAAATGCCCATTTTCTGTACCTGTTCAATAAAGTGGAATTTGCAGAAAATACGAAATTTTGAAGCGAAATCTTGATGGTGAAGGACACGACTGGTTCCCAATTTACACGCGATAAAATGGTTCCCGGCATCACAAGGTTATTGTGAAATCAATATTTTCTTGTCAAATTTGACCAGGTCCTTTTCATTCCCAAGTAATAAGGACCCTGAATAATTTCAGCAAATAGTTTTTTTACATAACTGCAAGCCAGTGTTGCAATTTCTTGTCAAGTGCAAAGATGACAAGCAAAACCTTGGGTCTTTAAAAACGGTTTAGTAAATGTAGTTTTGGAATTTGGAACCTGTGTCTGTGTTTGAATATAGACCCAGAGTAGACTACAAAATAAAACATGTATTTGAATCAGCTGGAGGAGAGAGGGCAGTGGCACAATTGAGAACAGGATTTATAAGACTGAATGAATACTTGCACAAGATAGGAGCTGTGGATAGTAATAAGTGCCAATGTGGAGAAATTGAGTCTATCAGTCATTATCTTCTCGATTGTCAATTGTTTGAAAATGAGAGAGAAATCATGAGGAATAGCCTGTTTCAAAATTGTGGTATCATACACCTGGATTTGAATGTATTGCTAGACGCAAGGAAAGACGACGACTTTAAGGACTGGAGAAGCATAATACTTAGTGAACTGGAAACATATGTGGCAAAAACACGACGGTTTGTCACACGATCCTCGAATCAATAGACACACAAAATCAATAGCGCACACACACAAATACCGAGTGATAAATACGCGTGCAAAGAAAATACCTGCGATAAAGACGATACCAGCGTGTTTCTGAAGCCGTTGTGGCTTGATTACCAGAATTACCAGAATAAGCCTCATTTCTTTAGATCTACGTAGATGCACTGTGTGCCCTGAGAAGTGACCTGTGCATCTTAACAGGCCATTGGCACCTGGAATCTTTTAAAGTTCTAGTAAACAATACTCATTCTTCCTCATGAAACAAGGTGATAGAAATGTTGACAGAGAGATTGTGTGACTGCCCGACTGGGTTGGGATTTTATATTTGATTTTCATGATCTTGTTCTTTTTCTTCCTGCATATGGTCTTTATATTCTTTTGATAATTTTGCACTGTGTTTGAGTTGGACAAAAATTTAAAATATTTTATCAATTTTACAGGGAGGAGCCCATGTGGCAGTTTTGGGTGCATCTGGTGGCATTGGCCAGCCATTGTCCCTGCTTCTGAAGAAGTCCCCCTTTGTCAGTAAACTCACACTCTATGATATTGCGCACACTCCAGGAGTCGCGGCAGATTGCAGTCACATCTCCACAAAAGCGAAAGTTAAAGGGTTTATGGGACCAGAACAGCTCCATGACTGTCTAAAGGGGGCTAATGTAGTTCTTATACCCGCTGGTGTTCCACGAAAGCCAGGTAATTTTAAGACTCGTCTACATGAAACCAAGTGCCATAAAAATGTTTAAGAAAGATGAAAAAGACACAGATCAAAGAAAATTGTCAGAGCATTTAACAATAATTTTATTGTGTACACTGTCCCACAAAACTTAATTTTATTTTGCAGTTGCCAATACTTTAAAGATAATTTTGAAGTTGATTCCGAGCGCACATAAGTATGTTTATTGAACTCACAATCAAAATTGAACTGTGATTAGAATGTGACTAGGAGTTTGAAGGTAGCTTAACTTCTGGAAATTCTGTACCTCTGTTATAGGTATGACAAGAGATGATTTGTTCAATACCAATGCTTCCATAGTTCGTGATCTGGTGACAGCTGTAGCTGATGCCTGCCCAGAGGCCATGATTGGCATTATTACTAACCCGGTAAGATGCATTAAACTTTTAATAGTGCTAGTTAAAATTTAAAAACCTAAAACTATGGTGGGGTTAATATGTGAAATGTTGAGAACTTGACAAAAACAGATGGAATTTATATCAATGCGCAGATTAATCCATAGATCTGCTTAATAGAAGCCTCAGACTCAGTGGTGAGGTGGTTAAGCTACTCAACTTGTAAATTTTAAAACGGGGGCCATAGGTTTGGGCCAGGGCCTATTTCAATCTTTCAGATGAGATTTCTGTGACATTCTGTCTTCAAAGTTTTAAACCAAGATCCTGTCTCCATATGACATGAGCTGTTGGGTGGGATTTTAAACATGGAATCAAGCAAACAGTCATCTCTTTTAGCAAGACAATAAGTCTAGATTACCAAGTACTGGTTAAAAGTTAGAACAAACCATTGGTGTACTGCTCACTGCTCAGGTTATCAACTGTTTATTTTAGACATTGATCCAGCAAAAAGAAAAAACAGGTTTAAAATTGAAGGATAAGTTACTGTCTAGTTCTAAATTAATCACTGTAGAATGCTTAGAGTTTTACTAGAAAATGAGCCGCCTCATGGGAAAACCAACAATCTGCATAGGCGAAAACAAAGACGCAGATCAGCTTCGCAGTAACCGCGAAGCTGATCAGCGCCTTTGTTTTTGCTACTCGGATAGTACAATTCCTCTTCTACTTAAATCCGAAATTTCAAGCGTCTAGCTCTTTTCTGTGCTTTTACAGGCCGGTTTGTGTCGGACCTGTTCGGAAACCAGTGCAAACCACAATTTTTGGTTTTCCCATGAGGCGGCTCAAATGTAATCATTACATAGGGAGCAGTTTTCTATGACATTGATGATTTAGAAATACTGGCAGAGACAAGTCTCTATTTGAAACACAAGAAAACCGGCCTTTTGCATATTATTAGCTCACCTGAGCCGAAGGCTCACAGGTGAGCTTATAGGATAGGCAGGCATCCGTCGTCCGTCGTCCGTCGTCGTCCGTCCACAATTTCAAAGAAGAATATTTCTGAAGCTAGTAGGCCGATCTTGATCAAATTTAATGTGAACCATAATTGGGTTGGGGGATTGATGGCATTAGGTTTTGGAGCAGATTGTATCAAAATTGTGGTTTCCATGGCAACAGATAGGTCCCATAGACTTACAATGGGAAAAACTAAAAAAATCTTCTTCTCTGAAACCACTAGGCCCACAGCTTTGATATTTGGTATGTAGCAATGGCTAATGGTCCTCTACATAAATTGTGCCATTCATGCCCCTGGGGTCAAATTTGGCCATGCCCCGGGGGTTGATAGTCTCCATAGACTTACTATGGGAAAAAAAAATAAAAAATCTTCTTCTCTGAAACCACAGGGCCCACAGCTTTGATATTTTGTATGTGGCAATGGCTAATGGTCCTCTACATAAATTGTGCCAGCCATGCCCCTGGGGTCAGATTTGGCCACGCCCCGGGGGTCGATAGTCTCCATAGACTTACAATTGGAAAAACTAAAAAAATCTTCTTCTCTGAAACCACTAGGCCCACAGCTTCGATATTTGGTATGTAGCAATGGCTAATGGTCCTCTACATAAATTGTGCCATTCATGCCCCTGGGGTCAAATTTGGCCACGCCCCGGGGGTTGATAGTCTCCATAGACTTACTATGGGAAAAGAATTGAAAAATCTTCTTCTCTGAAACCACAGGGCCCACAGCTTTGATATTTTGTAGGTGGCAATGGCTAATGGTCCTCTACATAAATTGTGCCAATCATGCCCCTGGGGTCAAATTTGGCCACGCCCCGGGGGTCGATAGTCTCCATAGACCTACAATAGGAAAAAAACTAAAAAAATCTTCTTCTCTGAAACCACTAGGCCAACAGCTTTGATATTTGGTATGTAGCAATGGCTAATGGTCCTCTACATAAATTGTGCCATTCATGCCCCTGGGGTCAAATTTGGCCACGCCTCGGGGGTTGATAGTCTCCATAGACTACTATGGGGAAAAAAAAATCTTCTTCTCTGAAACCACAGGGCCCACAGCTTTGATATTTTGTATGTGGCAATGGCTAATGGTCCTCTACATAAATTGTGCCAATCATGTCCCCGGGGTCAAATTTGGCCACGCCCCGGGGGTCGATAGTCTCCATAGACCTACAATAGGAAAAACTAAAAAAATCTTCTTCTCTGAAACCACTTGGCCCACAGCTTTGATATTTGGTATGTAGCAATGGCTAATGGTCCTCTACATGAATTGTGCCATTCATGCCCCTGGGGTCAAATTTGGCCACGCCCCGGGGGTTGATAGTCTCCATAGACTTACTATGGGAAAAAAATTCAAAAATCTTCTTCTCTGAAACCACTAGGCCCACAGCTTTGATATTTGGTATGTAGCAATGGCTAATGGTCCTCTACATAAATTGTGCCATTCATGCCCCTGGGGTCAAATTTGGCCAGGCCCCGGAGGTTGATAGTCTCAATAGACTTGCTATGGGAAAAAAATTCAAAAATCTTCTTCTCTGAAACCACAGGGCACACAGCTTTGATATTTTGTATGTGGCAATGGCTATTGGTCCTCTACATAAATTGTGCCAGCCATGCCCCTGGGGTCAAATTTGGCCACGCCCGGGGGGTAGATAGTCTCCATAGACTTACAATGGGAAAAACTAACAAAAATCTTCTTCTCTGAAACCAAAAGGCCCAGAGCTTCTATATTTTGTATGTAGCAATGTTTGGTAGTCCCCATTATAAATTGTGCCAGTCATGCCCCTGGGTCAAATTTGGCCATGCCCCGGGGGTCAATAGTGTCCATGCATAGACTTTCATTGGTCGATTCTCAATTAATTTAAATCTCATGAGCTTACAATGTGATAATCTCTCAGGTGAGCTACAGGACCAATGGTCCTCTAGTAAGAAAAGGACGCAGATCAGCTGTGCAGTAACTGATTTCTTATAAGCAGATAGTAGATCCCCCAAGTTTCTAGCCTGCTTGTACTGTACTGGCCAGTTTGTGTCGAACCTTTTCAAAAACCCTGAATCCCGATTTCTGGCATTGTGATTAACTAAGAATAATAGCAGGCCGTTTGTAGTGTTCTTATTTTTTTCCACAGGTGAACTCAACAGTAGCAATTGCATCTGAAGTAATGAAGAAAAAGGGAGTTTACGACCCAAGACGGATATTTGGTGTGACCACCCTTGACACCATCAGAGCAAACACATTTATAGCAGAGGCCAAGGTAACTGACCAGGCTCGAAGGTTATAAAACTATTATCATGCTCAACTCCGCTGAGACTGAAAATTATCCTGCTCATAATAATTGTTGGCATTTTAATATTTATTAGCAGGATAAATTACTGGCTCTGGTGATCTTCACATGAAATGTCAATTAATTTGGAGTATACTAAAGGACTTTGAAATCGGTTATCATTTGCTTAAGTTTACATGACATTTATGCGACAACTGTTCACAATTGGTCATGTACATTTGTTTGTCATGGATTTTTGTCACAGATATATTTTGAGTGACGGTGGCATTTGGTTGATTAGACAATAGTGCTTACTAGTGGTAGAATGTCAGACTTCAAATCTAGAGGTACAGAGTTGCACAGTAACTTCAAACCTACTGGAGACGAGTTATGCTTGGACAAGATACATTGACTCAATGTGCTAGTTGATACCCAGAAAACGGTAGCTCTGTCCCAGCATGTCAGACTGAAAAAAATTGTTGACTGGGACATTAAACCATGAGCCAAACAAACATTTTGTAAACATATTTCAAGATATGTAAGATTTCTTTATGACAAAATCACACACACGCGCACACACACACACACACACACACACACACAAATATTTTCAAGTGTTTTCATTTTCCCAGGATTTAGATGTATCCAAAGTGAATGTCCCGGTGATCGGAGGCCATGCTGGAGACACGATCATTCCCCTCATCTCCCAGACTACGCCTGCGGTGTCCTTCCCACAAGATATACGGGAGAAACTGACAAAGAGAATACAGAACGCCGGCACTGAGGTGGTGGAAGCCAAGGCTGGAGCTGTGAGTATACATTACGAAAACACGCCCATGTAATATACAGATTTTTCTAAGTTGTAAAAATTGAAAATTTTCAGTGGAATTTTTTTATATTTTTCTTATTTTTGCTCAAAACATAGATTGTGGGTACACGTTAGAACCGCCTCAGCGAGGCGGTTCTAACGAGTACCCACAATCTATGTTTTGGGGCAAAAATAAGAAAAATAGGTATACCCCTGCAAACCCCAGTTTTACTATATAAGAGTGGGGTTTAAGGGGGTATTTATTGCATGGACATGTTTTCCTGATGAGTCTTATTTTGGCTGTGATGGGAGAAAACTGGTCTTTGGTATTTCTAAGGAGGTCTGATACAAATCAGGCTGTACCACCCTAGAAAAATGCCAGAAACTTGAAATTTCGAATTTTAGAAGAAGAGTGATTTGTTCTATCGCAGTAGTGAAAAGAAAGGGTCTGATCAGCGGTGCAGTTACAGCTCATCTGTGCCTCTGCAGTTTTCTCATGACAGGGCTCATTCCTAACTGGATGCATTAGCTTGGTCGAGGGCATATCTGATTGATTGAAATAGTTGTGAAACCACAATTTGCTCTGGACAAAGGTCAGGCAAATTCATTATTTAACTAAGAGTCACCGCATAAGAAAACCAACAATAATGCATCGGTGAAAACAAAGGGGCAGATCAGCATGGCACAGCTGATCAGCGTCTTTGTTTTCACAACACAGACAGTACAATCCCTCATATATTCTTAAATTCAAAATCTCAAGCTTCTAAGCTTGAGATTTTGAATTTAAGAAGCCTTCTTGCCTGCTTCTGTGACTGTACAGGCCAGTTTGTGTCGGACCTAGTCCGAAACCCAAATTGTTGGTTTTCTTATGCATAGGCTGATTTCCTTATTGTAGTGATTACTGATTACCAGTGATTAGATTTCAATTTCAATACTTCTCATAGTGGCCAGGAAATGAAGGATATGTTAAACTGAGCATTTATGTTTTTGGAAGGAAATTCATTAATACGGAGTTCATTAATGCGTCGGACAAAATTACCTTTACAGTTTGCAGCACAGGACTGACCAGTGGTCTATAAATGAAAATCTTAACAAACCCCTGAAATTCTGTCTTTCAACCTCTCAAGTTGTGTTTGACGAATCGTCTAATAGCGTTATTCAACCTTATTAACTCATTTAAAGCATAGCGTCCCTTTTATGGGACATAGGCAAACAGTATAGCCCCAGATGTGACGCCGCAGAACGCGATGTCCCAGCAGGGGCTATGCTGTTTGCTTAGCGGAATTTCATCGAAAAATGGAATAAAATTTGAAAATCCTACCTGAAGACCCTAAAAATGAAAGTGGACTCACCCAAATGATAATGATGGGAAAATCCATTTGTCAAATATGGGTTAAACACTGAACTTACAACTGCTAGTTATTCTGCCATTGAAATGGTGCCACATCTCCACAAGAACCATGAATGTACTCATCCACTGTCTATTCATTCCAGGGATCAGCAACTTTATCAATGGCCTTTGCGGCTGCCGAGTTTGCCGACAGCCTGTTGGAAGCTATTGGTGGTGCTGCCGGTAAAATAGAGAGTGCATTTGTCTACTCAGAAGAGACAGAGGCAAAATACTTTGCTACGCCACTACTTCTTGGGGTGAGTTAAGTTTTTTTATCATTTTCTAAATTAGAGAAATTTCTATCCTTGCATGAATATCTATTCTTGTATTGATATCTATGTGCATAGCCGTTTGAAGCCATTTTCAATTGCTCAAACAGCAAAACCGATGTTCAAATCATGAAATTCACGAGCCGTTTGAAAATTGGTTTTGGCCAACGTCACTGGTCAGTGGGATGTGACATCACCTATTCACTGTTTCCTAGAAACAAAATTTCTTTCGTTGGAAGAAGCTCCGCGGGTTTCGTTAGTTTTGACACTGCCCCGAATTAATGCATCGCAATCTGCCCTCCAACATCCCATGTTAATTACGACAATTCACCGTAAAGTAAAATCATTTCTTAATCAGCAGCAGCTGAGTTTCTTGAAAGGTCACAGACTTGCAAAATTTGTGTTACAAAATTTTGGTTAATAAATGAGCCACCAACAATCTGCATAGGCGAAAACAAAGGCGCAGAGTAACCGCGAAGCTGATCAGCGCCTTTGTTTTCGCTACTTGGATAGTACAATTCCTCCTCTACTTAACTCCAAAATATCAAGCTTCTAGCCTGCTTCTGTAGCTGTACAGGTCGTTTTGTGTCGGACCTATTCAGAAACCACATTGTTGGTTTTCCCACGAGGCAGCTCTAATGGCAATACTTTTATTTTTCCAGAAAAATGGAGTGGAGAAGAACTTAGGCATTGGTAAAATCATCGACTATGAAAAGGGTCTGATTGACAAAGCAATGCCGGAGCTGATAGGAAGCATCAAGAAGGGGGAACAATTTGTTCTCAAAGAATGAAAAATCAGTAGACACAGTTAACAAAAAGCCTAGTTGTACTCATCAGGAGCCTGACGTCAAAAAATGTCAACGTGAATGTGATGTTATGATATAGCACTGAGCCGCGGACATTGTGAAGTCTCGGACGTTATGACAGCCCATATATGTTGACCAGACGTTGTTCTTGACGTCATGCACGTGATGGGTAGATTCTCTAGGCTGTAAGAGCAAAGTATATATGTGATAGTTGTGTGGAGAGAGAGTGCTTCGTACTGTTTTATTATTATTGTTATTGAGTTTTGTAGGTAGATCTTAACCAAACCCTGTGCAGTTACATTAGTGCTGTTACATGTAAAGTGCTTTCACTTGTGAGATTCATTCATTGTTATACTCGTAAAATCATAGTGTTTAGATATTCTGTGTCAATGAGAATATCATTGTAAAAACTAATGCTTGGGACTTGCGTCATAAAGTGAGAATGGTGATTCAACTTAAAACGGAAATTTGTGATTAGTGCTTGTGTCCAAAATATGTCCTTTGACCAAGAAACAACATAAAATAACTTTTGAAAAAAATGCCAAAAAATGTGCTATTTTATGAAAGTACTTTGATGATTTTGAAGCAACTTGGTGAGACATATCAGATTTTTTACCATTGTAGTTACGGAAACAGTCTTCTGGTGGAAAATAAATAAAAGAAGTGTTATTACACCGTAATGCCAGCATAGTGCTATTCCATAAACCATTTGTTGTAAAATGAGCCGCATCGTGAGAAAACCGGATTTTTGCCTAGGCGAAAACAAAGGCGCAGATCAGCTTCGCGGTAACCGCGAAGCTGATCAGCGCCTTTGTTTTCGCTACTCGGATAGTGCAATTCCTCCTCTACTTAAATCCAAAATTTCAAGCTTCTAGCTCTTTTCTGAGCTTGTACAGGCCGGTTTGTGTCGGACCTGGTCGGAAACCCTGAAGACCGGTTTTCTCGCGTCGCGGCTCAAATAGTGCCATGATGTTGTTTTATAAAGTGGTTGTTGCTCTACTTTTCCGTATCAAAAAATAACACTTAAGACTTGGTGTTGTTTGCTCTTTGTTTGTGGAAATCCACCATTATTCATCACAAAACTTGGACAACATTGTGTTTAAGATATACTTTTATATCATGAAATAACAGCCTTAGGGTATTTTTTGCTTAATTTATTCTGCTTTAAAGAAGTACATTATTCATTTACTGAGAAGCTTCTTTTAAGAATTTGATATGCTTGAATGATACTATTTGGGTAGCTAGGCAAAAGTCTATATTTGTTTATGTCCAATTAAATTCTGCTTTTATGTTCTTTATCAGCTTTCGTCAGTGTCTTGAAAATGTTGTATTGCATTTTTGTTGTTCTTGCTTCTCCCTCCTAGAGGATTTTTAAAAACATCATAACATCCAATAAAAGGAATTAAAAAAAAAAACTTGCTAGCTCCCGAGTTATCTATCTTACATCAGCATGAAAAAACTTTTTAGCCCTCATGAACATTATGGAAACCGTTTGCTGCGCATTTACCATTTATGCAGTCTGATAAGTGCAGTATTAAATGCAGTATAATATATAACTAGGTTTGAACCAAACTTGACCAAGCCTAGCAATGACAAAGCAAGTGATACCTTCGACTGGGCTCATTCTTCTTGTGAAAGGGCTTTTGAGAAACTCTCATAGATTAAGCTTTAAAAAGTTCATAATGATTCATTATCCTATTTTGGCATGTATTCAGTACACTCTATGCATATTGTGTGTATACATCACTCAAACATGTCCATGCAATGAATACCCCCTTATACCCCAATTTTTTATGATGAAAATGGGTTTACAGCCCTGGTTAACATTTTTGCTCCAAAACATAGATTGTGGGTACTCATTAGAACTGCCTCGGCAAGGAGATTCTAATATGTACTCTACCCACAATCTGTTGTGAGCAAAATTAAAAAAAAAAAAAATCAACTTTTTCAAATGATTTTTTTTTTTTTAATTTTTACAGCTGAAAATATCTCTATATATTGCATGGGCAAGTTTTCATAATGCGTTTTTGTAAGGTAGCTCAATGTTCCTGCAAAGCTTACACATTGAATCTTGAATTGTTGGATGTTTTTGGCTTTTGCTAGAGAAATGAAATTGTGAACAATCAACCGTATAAAAGCACTCAATTGACGAAGTGCCATTCGCAAGTTTAATACCAAAAACTTGAAGAAAGTGAATGATAAGGGAATTGTTTATTTATATACAGTTTCTCTAGTAAAAGTCTAGAATTACAGTTTAGAATAGATAAGTTGCTTTAAATATCATTACATCACTCAATAATGGGAAAATCTCAAAGAGTAATAAACTGTTACTGAGATATGTTTGTTAGTCTGTTCTTCTTTCAAAGCCAGATCTGACAGTTGAACTTACTGTCCAGCCATGACTTTAGCTGTTTATGATGGTCATTAACTCATTTAAGCCTGCCGTCCTTTTTATGGGACATAGGCAAACAGTATAGCCCCAGATGGGACGCCGCAGAATGCGGCGTCCCATCTGGGGCTATTCTGTTTGCTTAGAGGATTTTCATCAAAAACTTCTATGAAAAGTGAAAATCATTCCAGATGCCCCTTAAAATGAAAGTGGACTCATCCAAATGATAATAATGGGAAAATCCATTCGTCACATATGGGTTAAGGGAGAAATTGAAGAGAGAAAAAAGCTAGGTCATTTGTCAGTCCTGTTTGTGTCAGACTAGTCGTGTTTAAAGGGGGACTACAGCTACATGGCCAAACCTGGAAATGGCTGAAAAAAATCCATGCATGGAAAAGTCATGGAATTTGAAAATTGATGAAATATCATGGACATCATGGAAGTTTCTTATGAGATGCCAGTTTTGATGTCAATGGCACGCATTTTACTCCTCGATCGCTTGGCAAGTTTGATAAATACGATTTCCAATAGGGCATTCAAACTAATTTTTCGTCATCAGAAAACAAGATAATACCTAGATGTGCAATATAATTATCTGTTGTTTTCATAATACAGTGTTGACCAAAAATAAATAAAACAGAAAGACTAGTCGTGGAAATTTAACACCGGTCATGGAATTATCAAGGAAAAGTCATGGAATTTAATTTTTCGCTGTCGGTGGGAACCTAGACTGGTATTAGTCCACTAAATAAAACAATATCACTTGACAAACACTTAAAAGTCAAGAAATGTCCATCAGATTCAGAATGCAACTATTTACTATCAAAGTCAGATTTAGTGGACTGAGCCAAGAAATTGACCTGTTAGCACAGCTTGAAGTGTTTATCTGATCAAATAAAGACTAACAGACACTAGAAACAACATACATGCTTGTCTAATACTCAAAAAAAATGTCCAAAGGTACATTTTCTCAGGTTGTTTCCCACTTGACTTTTACATTCAGTTTCACATGCCTTTCAAGATTATTTCAGGCATATAGAGATGTATTAACCTAAAGATGGGGGTAAAATTGTAGTAAGGGAAAAGCACACACCCTGAAACAATGGCATGTGGATTTGGGTCTAGTCCTGTAGAATATAGGGGATTTTTTGGTCAACCTGGATTTGGAGTATATAGAAAATGTTTTGACTGATTTTGATAGCAAATGACCTCTATTAACAAATAAGAGAGGGTGTCACCCTTGGGCAACTCAAGATATTCAAGATGGCATCAAAGATGGTTACCAAATATTGAATTATGCAATTATTATTGTTTTTGTTTCAAGTCTATTGAAATTAATCACTTATTGAGGTGCAGGCATAAACTAGGTTATTAGAAATGAGTATTTTAAATAAAAGAAATTAAGTTTTGAAAATATTCAAGATGGCATCCCAAATGGCTTCCGAATTACATATTTTTGCTATTGACATGCTTATTACCTTTCAAAAATAATCATTTAATAGAGCTACATGCATATAAAGATGTCCTTATAATCATAGCATATGACCTCTACTAACAGATAAGAGAGGGTACCACGTCGTCACCTTTGGGCAACAAAAATATTCAAGATGACATCAAAAATGGTTGCCAAAGAAGAGGTTTTGCAATTATCGTTGTTTTATGTTTAAAATCGAATGAAATCAGTCACTTTTTGAGGTGCAGGCATAATCTAGATTATTACAAATGTTTAGCTTAATTACAAAAAAAAAAAAAAAATGAGTTTTGAAAATATTCAAGATGGCTTTCAAATTACATATATTTGCTATTAATGATTGTTATCTTGATATCTATTAAAATAGTCATTTTAGGTACAGGCTTATACAGATGTCCTTATAATGATTGTATAATCTCAAAACATCATTTGATATTACATCATTAGCATATATGTTAAAGATGGCATCCAAGATGGCATCCAAATACATATTTTTGTCAATATTGTTATCAGTTTGCTTGAAATATATGCAAATTATTCTTTTATTCATGTGCAGACATGCAAAACATTTTCGTTAGAGAGGTTGATAATACTAGTACTTTACAAAAGTCATTAGGCATTTTATATACACGGGTGGTAAACTTTGGAACGACCTCAAAAAAGAGGTAGTGAATTTCTGTTCCAATCGCACATCCGGGAACTCGCGTGGTTGGTCCAAAGGCTAGAAACGGATAAACAAAGGTAGGTGTCGGTGGTTCTTATGATTTTTTTCTCAGTTTCTAGCGAAAAATGGATAATTATGGCAATGCTATGTCGTGTAAAGATGACTTCTCGATGCATACGGCCCAAAACTGCGGTTGAAACCGAAATAATTTCCGCTGGGTCGTTTTTAAAAGGTCGAACACGATGTTGCTTTTTCACAACAGTTTGTCAACGACTGACACCTTTTTTGCAAAATTTGTGGTTTTCCACGAAGCATACAGCCCAGGTAAGTCGCCCTGGGAAAAGGAGCACTCTGTATTACATATCCTGTTAAAAATGGCAACGGGGTGCATTATTTAAACAAATGACTGAGAAAATTCCAGTAGAGGTCGTTCCAATAAGTTGGAGCTTGTTCCAATTTGAATGAGATCGTTCCCAGTGTTCTCCTGTTTTATACAATGAAATTAATATCTGTGATATCAGACCAGCCAAACTCAGACAAAAATGGGCGGTTGACATATTGAATCAGGATAAACACTGTATCACCAACATGGCAGGCATATCCCGGATTTTGATATTGCCAAAATAGTAATAACGATGACACAAATACTAATTTTCAGAGTTTTGACCGCCATCTTGGATGCCAATACCCATATTTTTTCGCCCTATTTCCAGCAACAAAATAATTGTATTTTAATTCGTTTTAATGGTATGGTTTGCTTTCATGGCCATTTAAGACCAAAAATAAGTTTACTTTGTTATAGTTAAGATCTTATACAGTATGTCCTTTACAATTGTCAACCATCTTGGACGCCATATTGAATTCTGAGAGTTGCCCAAGGGTGCCAAGGTGGCACCCACCAGAATCTTGAGTTTGAAGGTGTTAACTATCAAAATCCATCAAAAGAATTTCTAAATACCCCAAATCCAGGTCCAGCTCAGATTCTACCGGACTATATCTGGTAGAGTCAAAATACATGGCCTGAATGCCAGGCTAGTGGGAACCCTGTTAAGTTATAGGTAATCTACTGATTTGTGCATGAAGTGCAAGGTTTTGTAAATTATACCACTTTCATCATAAACTCACAAGCCGCAATGTCAAGCTAGGCATTTCTACTTAGCAAAGTTAAATAATTTCCTTGTTAATATTTCTGTAGAGTTTTTGTCTAGTCAGGTCTGAACACTTGGTCCCTTGAACTTCTTGAAACCATGCATAGTAATTGTACTTAACAAAAAGGTACAAGTAGGCAAAGATCAGGAAAAGGCGCAATCAGAAAAAGATTCCCACTCCAAAAACCGAGGTGGGAAAAAACCAAACTAACAATCAGGTACTTATACCATGAAACATATCGTAAGCCGAATGAGCAGCTATTTTCCCAATAGGTGGCCACTCAGTTACCTTAGCTTAACTAAAAATATGAAAACATACATAAGGCGCCAACAGCACAAAAAAAATTTATACACCAAGACATAAAACAAAAAGAACCACCGCAGAAGTATCGACTTGGAACGATCAGTAACACAAAGTTACTGGCTGGCTTAAACCGGTTTTACATGGCCATAACCTCACCCTCAGCTTCTGCAGTGGTTCATTACATTTAGTTAGTTATTCGGTCCTCGTGGTGAATCTCTAACTTGTCAATGAATCATCGAGAACAAACAAATAAATCATGATAAACATCCTGATGAATAAAAAACCAGGACTCACAGACTGAGTAAGCTGCCCGACGATGGAGATCCCTGGGCGCCGAATAACCTACTAACTCCGGAGCAAAAGAAAAACACCAGTTGGACCCCGGTGGGCCAAGCAACAGACAAGAAGCTCCGGCCCCAACCAACTAAAATGAATAGCTTTATGTCGGGGCCATCATAGAGTCTGACGCCCGACCCACCGGCGTGCAATTAAAGAAGCCTTTCAATATGCACCTTGACCCAATGTCCTTGACCTATATTTCACGGTTCATCAACTATATAAAAATTACATTGCACTGTGTCAAGTCTAGAACTAAACTTCCTCAATATCAGTTATAGCTGTAAGCATGAAATCCTGCATAGATACTGTCCTTGGCATGCTCGCCAACCAATGTGTCTTGCTCAAGGATACAACACAGTGCCGCCTGTTAGCACATTAACTCCCATCAGTACTGGTTAAACCCAGGAAACGATGGCTCCGTCCCGACATGACTGAAAAATTGTTGACTGGGACGTTAAGCCTCAATACAAACAAACAAATCAACCTGGTGTCCTTGACCCGTATTTCAAAGCTTACTGACATTGTGAATTTTTACATCAGTCATGATCCCTTCATCTAGAGGATTAGGGATGTTTTATTGGCATACTCAGGAGATGAAGCGCAACAAAATATATTTGCTAGTTTCACTTATTTTGCGTTGCACAGCAGTAGATTTGATATAACCCTACAGGGGTGACTTTCTATTGAAATTTAAATCACATGCAGTGGCTGTTGTCAAGCGGTATCTAGAGTCTGCAAATCGAGAGGTCCTGGATTTGAACTCCAATGAGCAACCAGTTTTGTCCTTGAGCAAGACTCACTCCCTAAATGTTTAATACACAGGAAGCAGTGGCTCCGTTCAGACGTGAATGAAAAATTGTTGACTGGGAAGTTAACGACAATCAAAATTAGAATCAGTCTGTAGGAGACTATGCTGGACTATCCATGGTTTGAGTCTCAGCTGGGGTGCTGTTCGTTGTGGCCTTGAGTAAGTCACATTCGCAGCTCCTGATGTAATGGTCAGAAATTGGTCGACTTAAATCACGGTAAAAAAACGAGGAACATTTGTTCACATTTTATGTGAAGTTCTCCAGACAGTGGAGGACAGGGAGTAAACCATCAACCACTATAAACCCGGTACTTTGTACAGAATACCGGATAGTATAATTTCGAAATTCGGTATCTCGTAGGGTCTAGTTCCTGTTTACAAAAATTAGCGGGAAACCCGGGTTTTATCTCAACGAATCTCTGTCTTATTGTTGGTGAGAATTAACTAAGTAACCTATCTATCTATCGCTATATACTACCTTACGGACATCATCTGTCTTATGATACTGAGTTGATCAGTATCAATTTCCGATGTGTGGGGTGGGTGTCTAAATTTAGTAAAGGAAGAAAATTTGAGGTGGGCCATTAAACTGTTAAACTGTTAAACTATTCTTGGGGAAAATTGAATTTTTCAAGGCATCACTATAGGCTTGAAATGATATCACTACCTCAGCCTTACAGGGAATCCGGGTCGGGTCGGCCCTGGGTCGTTTCGGCCTGAGTCGTTTCGGCCTGGGTCGTTTCGGCCAATTTCGGGGGTGGGTCGTTTCGGCCTTGGTAAGTGGGTCGTTTCGGCCAATTTTCTGGGTGAGTCGATTCGGCCCTGAGTCGTTTCGGCCAAAGTTATGGAAACCTTTTGGTAAGTAACAACTCAAAGATAAATTGATCTTCTGTAGTACATGCGTGTTCGTGGACATATACATGATGAATGCATGTGAGATGTTTTGAAAGTATTGTAGTCACAGTTCCAGCCTAACATATTCTTAGTGTCTTGGAAAAAAATCCCATTAACATTTAATGATTAGTGCTGGCGATACAAAGGTTTGATAGGGTTGGGGGAGTGAATGAATGGATAGATACATATAGATAGATAGATAGATGATTTGTACAATTAAACTAAACATGTAGTTATGAAGTCATTGGCAATTGCAAGGGAAAACTTTTCAGTGATGCAGTGGCTGTCGGTGATCTAATTATAAGGGTGATTATCAAGGTGTGAAAACTCGTGTCTTTAATCAGCAATGCTAATCCATGGTGATTGATTATCAATGTACTCAATTAAAGTGTGAAAACGTGTGCTTGTCAATTTAATTTGAGTCTACGCATGAGAAAAACAACAGTTTTGGAATGCGACCAGGTTCATCACAAACCAGCCTGTACAGTCACAAAAACAGGCCAGAGTCTTGAAATTTCGTATTTAAGAAGAAAAAGATGATTGTACTATCGTTGTAGCGAAAAACAAAGGCACTGATCAGGACACTGGCTATCCGCACGACGGTCGTGCCGATAACGCCGCTTATCGGCACGACCGTCGTGCGGATAAGCGGCGTTATCCGCACGACAGGGAAATCGATATCCAAATGTTAAAATATGTTTAGAAATTGACACATTCTAAGTTGAAAAGTATATTACACTGGCTTCAAAACTGAAACAGAATAGTACACATGCAGGATTTTTTTTACTTTTTAATTAACAAAATTTTTCTTTTGCTGACCTGCTGGCTTACCTGTAAATTTACCTGTAAAAATCAGTCATGCGTATGCGTAAATGAGAAAGTAATTATCGTTACCTAAATAATAAAATAATGTGGTAATCCAAAAGAACATACAGCTTTTGATTTTAACAATGGAGTATGGAAACATTTCAGTAACACAATTAAAAAATGCAATGATTATATTTTTATCTGCTGTTATCTACTGTGATTCAGTTTACATCAGCTGGATTAACCAAGTCAAACTAGTTTTCTTATTCATAATTAACAAAAATGTTAATTTTGAATGTATTTCAATAGCTAAACACATAATTAATTTATTTAATGACAAATTAAAAGTTTAATGCATACGTAAGCTTGTTAGAAAATCTTATACTGCCGTCGTGCCGATAGCCAATACCTGTAGCATTGGCTATCCGCATGACAGTCGGGCCGATAACGCCGCTTATCGGCACGACCGTCGTGCGGATAACGCCGCTTATCGGCACGACCGTCGTGCGGATAGCCTCAGCCACTGATCAGCTGTGCAGTTACCTGCACCTTTGTTTTCGCCTATGCATATTGTTGGTTTTCTTATGCGACTTTGGTCGGCTTAAAGTTAAAAGAAATTTAAAATACCATTAAAATAATAGCTTTAAAAAGTTATGAAAAAGCTCAACCTTGTTACAGCTGAATTTTTGAAAGTCAAATTCTCTCAGATACATGTACTACGTTAACAGACTTTATATAGACTTCTTAGATAGAGTGGACCTTCAAAAGGGATTAAAAAATTATGGTTCACTTTATTTGGCATGTAATGACAGAAAGGCTTTTTTCACTTCCTCTGACCAAAGTCGGTATACACTTTGGTCATGTCAGAATGTGTGCGACGCCTTGTCCTATCTCCTTGATAATATTTATATTAGATTTGGGACCAAGTTATACAGACAAATTGTTGGAATTCCAATGGGTACAAATTGCGCACCTCTCGTAGCTGATTTATTTTTATACTGCTACGAAAGAGATTTCATGGATTCTCTTAACCATGATAATCAAGCTGATGTTATCGAGGCTTTTAATTCCACATCTAGGTACCTCGATGACCTTTTGAACATTGACAACCCTTATTTTGAAGGTATGGTCAATCAAATTTATCCACCTGAACTTCAGTTGAACAAAGCCAATATCTCAGATACCGAAGCCCCCTTTTTAGATCTACATCTTTCTGTTGCAAATGGATTTGTTTCTTCTAAAATTTATGATAAGCGCGATGACTTTGATTTTGATATAGTAAATTTTCCTTTTTTGGATGGTGACGTTCCTCGTCGTGCTTCTTATGGCAGTGCTCCAGATAATTTTTAGCTCAGTCAGTACAGTACTGGTCAAAATTTGAGCCTGTCAGTATCGAGATTTTGGCTTCAGTATCTGCTCCAAGACTAATCTGCTTCATGGACACTGACTGTTTAAGTATGCTATTTACACATGTATAAATGTTTAAATAATGTAAATTGACATTTGAGAATAAAGTTAATGTGCATGTCTTTGTTACTTTTACATAGTACATTCCTTGTGACAGCATTATTGGTCAACTCTTATGTTTCTGACAATTTCTCACCAGGGGGCAGTGATTTGTTGAAAAAGAAATCACTCCCAGAATTTCACTCAGACACCTGTCAACTTGCCTGTGAACTCAATCATCTAAAACATACATTAGCTTGGCTAAAACAAGCAGAAGTGTGGGAGGGGCTTGGGACTGTACATTAAAGAGTAGAGTAAAATTGGGCATAGGTTCCCCTGAAATTTGCATTTTCTTCTCGCCCCCTTATAATTTACCCACAAAAAAAAAAAAAAAAAAAAAAAAAAAAACCTGTGAAAAATTTGGGCATAGATTCCCCTGTATTTTGCATTTGATTTTTTACCCCTCCCAAATAACCCAGGCCTATTGAAAGATATGGGCAAGGCAGAAGTAAAAGGGAAGGTGGGGGAGTACATTGGCTCATAAAGACTTGCAAGTCTTGACTTAGTGTCAGCGTCCAATGCACAACCTTTCCTTTTAGTGACCTTAGATAGATATGAAAAGGGTACATACTCTGGCTTCAAAGTTATGTGTCAGCTTTAAAATGGGTGGTTTTGTGTATTTGGCGTGTCACCAGTACACAATTCATAGCCTCTTTCTTTTCTTTTCTTCAGATACCGAGTCGATCAATTTCTGATCATCACCTCAGGTGTTTGAATTTAGCAAAATGGGGGAAACATTCTATTTAAACTCAGACTGATCGGTACCAACCAGTGTGCCTCTTCTGTTTTTAACCGCAATCTGAATGACAGTATCAATGATACTGTTGATGAGCGAAGCCGCCATCTGTCTAGGCTCATTTTCACTAATTTCTGACTCATTTCTGTCTTGCAAAACTTCAGGATGGAAAGCTGTTTCGCCATTGCGCCGTTTGTTCGGTTTCAGTTTCGATTCTAGACTGGTTTACGAATATTTACCCTACGCGTCCACGAAAACAGCGAATAAAAGTAAAGTTTGTTAAACCAGTCAAAACGACTATTGGTACAAAATCCGTTTTAGGGTACGGTCAACAAACTGTTACCGAACCGTAACGGTCATTTCGTTCCCGTATTTGGTACTGACAAAAATTCAATTTCTACCGTATTTGGTAAAATGAAGTCCGTAAATTACGGCTGTATAGACGCTATCTGGAGCACTGTTATGGTGTTTTCATTTCACAACTCATTAGGTTTGCTAGAGTCTGCAATCATGTTACAGACTTCAACGCTCGAAATAAATGTTTAACGGCAAAACTTCTCCAACAGGGCTATCGGTATCATAAACTTCGTAAAAACCTTTTCTAAATTTTATCGTAGACACTATGAATTGATTTCCAAATATAATGTTGGATTTAAAGACGCTTTTAAGTGAGGGCCTTTCGGAACCTGAATTTTATGGTGACTTAGTTTACAAATTTAAGAAACTTATAGGAATTAATGATTTTTCTTTTCAGTTCAGAAAAATCATAACACGTTACAGACGTATAGGTTATAACTTGAATGTTATGCGACAGTCTGCATGCTTAGTTTTTAACCCAATCATGGTTGATAACTATGCTGCCTTCTTTAATTGCACGCCGGTGGGTCGGGCGTCAGACTCTATGATGGCCCCGACTTAAAGCTATTCATTTTAGTTGGTTGGGGCCGGAGCTTCTTGTCTGTTGCTTGGCCCACCAGGGTCCAACTGGTGTTTTTCTTTTGCTCCGGAGTTAGTAGGTTATTCGGCGCCCAGGGATCTCCATCGTCGGGCAGCTTACTCAATCTGTGAGTCCTTGTTTTTTATTCATCAGGATGTTTATCATGATTTATTTGTTTGTTCTTGATGATTCATTGACTAGTTAGCAGGGATAATTTTGGAAGGGGTCATGGGCAAAATTGCCCTTTGATTTTCAAAATGGCCCCTTCATTTTGAAATAATGGGCCGGTTTTATAATGTAAGGAGATAGGCGATAATGATTTTAGCTGAGCATTTTCCAAGAAATGGCCCCTTAGTTTTTCAAGTCAACATTATCCCTGAGTTAGGGATTCACCACGGGGACCGAAGGACTTACTAAATGTTATGAACCACTGCAGAAGCTGAGGGTGAGGTTAGGATCCTGTAAAACCGGTTTAAGCCCGCCAGTAACTTTGTGTTACTGATCGTTCCAAGGCGATACTTCTGTGGTGGTTCTTTTTGTTTTATGTCTTGGTGTTTAAAATTTTTTGTGCTGTTGGCGCCTTATGTATGTTTTCATATTTTTAATTAAGGTAACTGAGTGGCCACCTATTGGGAAAATAGCTGCTCATTCCGCTTACGATATGTTTCATGGTATAAGTGCCTGATTGTTAGTTTGGTTTTTTCCCACCTCGGTTTTTGACGTGGGAATCTCTTTCTGATTGCGCCTTTTCCTGATCTTTGCCTACTTGTACCTTCTTAGAATTTTCTGAGATAGGATTGTTCATTTGCAGTTTGCATTGTACATGTAAAGCTTAGATTGCATTAACTAGTTTAATTTCTGTTTGATACAGAAATCAAACTGTTTGTTCCAGAAATCTCTAATGTTGACTTTTTAGCTCACCTGAGCCGTCAGGCTCACAAGGTGAGCTTATAGTATACCCATGCTCCGTCGTCCGTCCGTCCGTCGTCCACCATTTTCAAAGATCTTCTTCTCTGAAACAGCTTGGCCAATCAAAGCCAAATTTTACATGAAGCATCTATGGGAAGGGGGAACCAATGTGTATATAAATAATCCAGGTCACATGACCAAGATGGCCGCCATGCCCATATATGGTAAAAACCCTTCAAAAATCTTCTTCTCCGGAACCACTGGACCGATTTCAACCAAACTTGGCATGAAGCATCGATGACTCAAGTACTACAATGTGTATATAAATCATGACCTTGCGGTGACCTTATATAAATCATGACCTTGCGGTGACCTTGACCTATTTTATGGCAAGGTCAACATAGGTCGCCTTTGCATTTGAATGGGAAAAATTGTTAAATTGTCATTTAAAGGAAAAATCTTGCAGAAAATGAGCAGTAGGACTGAATATTAATGATTCTGAAAAAAATTGGGCACCAGGGGCTCATCCGCCCCCACCCCGGGGCAATATACATGTGTATTACCATAATATTCAAACATCATCTTCTCTGAAACCGCTTGGCCAATCAAAGCCAAATTTTGTGTGAAGCATCAATAGGAAGGGGTAATCAATGTGTATATAAATAATCCAGGTCACATGATCAAGATGGCCGCAATGCCCATATATGGTAAAAACCCTTCAAAAATCTTCTTCTCCAGAACCGGTGGATCGATTTCAAAGAAACTTGGCATGAAGTATCGATGGCTCAAGTACTACAATGTGTATATAAATCATGACCCTGTGATGACCTTGACCTTTTTTACGGCAAGGTCAACATAGGTCGCCAATGCATTTGAATAGGGGAAACTTTTAAAATGTCATTTAAAGTGAAAGTCTTGCAGGAAATGGGCAGTAGGACTGAATATTAATGATTCTGAAAAAAAATGGACCCCAGGGGCTCATCTGCCCCCACCCCGGGGCAATATACATGTATATTACCATAATATTCAAACATCTTCTCCTCTGAAACCGCTTGGCGAATCAAAGCCAAATTTTATGTGAAGCATCTATGGAATGGGGGAATTAATGTATATATAAATTATCAAGTTCACATGACCAAGATGGCTGCCATGCCCATATAAGGTAAAAACCCTTAAAAAATCTTCTTCTCCGAATCTGGTGGACCGATTTCAAAGAAACTTGGCATGAAGCACCAATGGCTGAAGTACTACAATGTGTATATAAATCATGACCCTGTGGTGACCTTGACCTATTTTAGGACAAGGTCAACATAGGTCGCCAATGCATTGGAATGGGGAAAACTTTTAAAAAGTCATTTGAGGTGAAAATCTTGCAGGAAATGGGTAGTAGGACTAAATATTAATGATTCTGAAAAAAAAATGGACCTAAGGACTCATATGCCCACACCCCGGGGCAATATACATGTATATTACCATAATATTCAAACATCTTCTCCTCTAAAACCAGTTGGCCAATTGAAGCCAAATTTTATGCGAAGCATCTATAGGATGGGGGAACCAATGTGTATATTAATAATCTAGGTCACATGACCAAGATGGCCGCCATGCCCATATATGGTAAAAACCCTTCAAATATCTTCTTCTCTGAAACCAATAGATTGACTTCAATGAAACTAGGCGTGAAGCATCCGTGGCTATAGTACTACAATGTATATATAAATCATGACCCTGTGATGACCTTGACCAAGTTTATGGCAAGGTCAACATGGGTTGCCCATGCATTTGGATGGGAAAAACTGTTAAAATGTCATATGAAGGGAAAAGCCAGCAAGAAATTGGCAAATGGACAGAATATTGATTATTCTGAAAAAAGAAAACGGCCCAAGGGCTTCATCTGCCCCTGCACTGGTGTTAAATACCATAATATTCAAACATGTTTATTGGTATATGCAGCAGACTCAGGTGAGCATTTACAGGACCATTGGTCCTCTGGTTTCAAAATGATATTTAGTTGGAGATGAGAAAATGTAAAGAATCTTATGAAATCAAACTGTTTGCGCTTTTTTGTTTTATAATGATTATCCATGACGCCATAGAAATGGCCATTGTAGATTCTCTATTGTTTTTAATGCAAATTTTTCACCCTGTAATAAAACCAAGTACCCTTGCAAGACTGGCTGCATGGTAAACTAGCCTCGTATAACATACGCATCTAGCATAAAGTATATTATATAGTATATAAGGATTAAATAAAATCAGACCGAAACGACCCACAAAAATTGGCCGAAACGACCCAGGGCCGAATCGACTCAGGCCGAAACGACCCACAGCCGAAACGACTCAAGGCCGAAACGACTCATGGCCGAAACGACCCGTTACCCTTACAGGCATGGTAGTGATAGATTGCTTTCTTTTTAATACAACACTAAAGGAAATCTGGTAAAGTTTGGACATGCTCGGGCCTCTTTACAAGGTTATGCTATGGTGATTCATTTTACCCTTTCTTGACTGTTTCCCGCTTTACAGGGATTGTAAGTCGGGTGTAAGTAGTACTTTCGGTCCTTGAATACCATATTTGCTTGGTGTTACCGCCTTAAAGAACGGCTTCACGTGTATTTTAAGACACATACCGCAATTCGGGGAAGTTCAGCCACCCACAATACATACCGCAATTCGGGGAAGTTCAGCCACCCACGACAAACTTAGGCATTTATTAGCTCACCTGAGCCGAAGGCTCACAAGGTGAGCTTATAGTATACAAATGGTCCGGCGTCCGTCCGTCGTCCGTCCGTCGTCCACAATTTCAAACATCTTCTTCTCTGAAACCGCTTGGCTGATGAAAGCCAAATTTTATGTGGAGCATCCTTGGGTAGGGGGAACGAAAGTTTGTTCGCGGGATCTTGGTCACATGACCAAGATGGCCGCCACGCCCATATATGGTAAAAACCACTCAAAAATCTTCTTCTCCAGAACCGGCAAGCCGATTTCCACCAAACTTGGTATGTAGCATCGGGGACTCCAGCCCATCGTAGTTTGCGAAAATGATGACCTTTGGGTGACCTTGACCTATTTTACGGCAAGGTCAATTTTGGAAACATAGGCTTTTACACTGGAAAAAGTGAAAACCATGGATTTTTAGCTCACCTGAGCCGAAGGCTCACAAGGTGAGCTTATAGGATGGCCATGATCCGGCGTCCGTCCGTCCGTCCGTCGTCCGTCGTCCGTCCGTCGTCCACAATTTCAAAGATCTTCTTCTCTGAAACCGCTTGGCCGATCTTGTTGAAATTTTATGTGGAGCCTCCTTGGGTAGTGGCATTTCAAGTTTGATCGCGAAATCCAGGTCACATGACCAAGATGGCCGCCACGCCCATATATGGTAAAAACCCTTCAAAAATCTTCTTCTCCAGAACCGGTGGGCCGATTTCCTCCAAACTTGGTATGTAGCATCGGGGACTTCAGCCCATCATAGTTTGATAAAATGATGACCCTTGGATGACCTTGACCTATTTTACGGCAAGGTCAAATTTGGAAACATAGGCTTTTACATGGGAAAAAGTGAAAACTATGGATTTTTTGAAAACTATTGCAGCCTGAGGCCTGAAAAGTGGTAGATGCAAACAACTAATGGAGTAGATGAAGGTATGTGATTAATATAGGTCAAGGTCATATCTTGACCTTGGCCAGTCTGTTGTCCATACACACTTTTCAAAGATCTTCTTCTCTGAAACTGCTTGGCCAATCAAAGTGAAATTTTATATGGAGCATCCATGGGTAGGGGAGACGAAAGTTTGATGGCTAAATCCAGGTCACATGACCAAGATGGCGGCCACGCCCATATATGGTAAAAACCACTCAAAAATCTTCTTCTCCAGAACCGGTGGGCCGATTTCCACGAAACTTCGTATGTAGCATCAAGGACCTCAGCCCATCATAGTTTGATAAAATGATGACCCTTGGATGACCTTGACCTATTTTACGGCAAGGTCAAATTTGGAAACATAGGCTTTTACATAGGAAAAAGTGAAAACTATGGATTTTTTGAAAACTATTGCAGCCTGTGGCCTGAAAAGTGGTAGATGCAAACAACTAATGGAGTAGATGAAGGTATGTGATTAATATAGGTCAAGGTCATCTCTTGACCTTGGCCAGTCTGTTGTCCATACACACTTTACAAAGATCTTCTTCTCTGAAACTGCACAGCCAATCAAAGTGAAATTTGATGTGGAGCATCCATGGGTAGGGGAGACGAAAGTTTGATCGCGAAATCCAGGTCACATGACCAAGATGGCCGCCACGCCCATATATGGTAAAAACCACTCAAAAATCTTCTTTTCCAGAACTGATTGGCCGATTTCCACGAAACTTGGTATGTAGCATCAAGGACCTCAGCCCATCATAGTTTGATAAAATGATGACCCTTGGATGACCTTGACCTATTTTACGGCAAGGTCAAATTTGGAAACATAGGCTTTTACATAGGAAAAAGTGAAAACTATGGAATTTTTTGAAAACTGTTGCAGCCTGAGGCCTGAAAAGTGGTAGATGCAAACAACTTATGGAGTAGATGAAGGTATGTGATTAATATAGGTCAAGGTCATATCTTGACCTTGGCCAGTCTGTTGTCCATACACACTTTTCAAAGATCTTCTTCTCTGAAACTGCCTGGTCAATCAAAGTGAAATTTTATGTGGAGCATCCATGGGTAGGGGAGACGAAAGTTTGATTGAGAAATCCAGGTTGCATGACCAAGATGGCCGCCACGCCCATATATGGTAAAAACCACTCAAAAATCTTCTTCTCCAGAACTGGCTGGCCGATTTCCACGAAACTTGGTATGTAGCATCAAGGACCTCAGCCTATCATAGTTTGATAAAATGATGACCCTTGGATGACCTTGACCTATTTTACGGCAAGGTCAAATTTGGAAACATAGGCTTTTACATAGGAAAAAGTGAAAACTATGGATTTTTTGAAAACTATTGCAGCCTGAGGCCTGAAAAGTGGTAGATGCAAACAACTAATGGAGTAGATGAAGGTATGTGATTAATATAGGTCAAGGTCATCTCTTGACCTTGGCCAGTCTGTTGTCCATACACACTTTACAAAGATCTTCTTCTCTGAAACTGCGCGGCCAATCAAAGTGAAATTTTATGTGGAGCATCCATGGGTAGGGGAGACAAAAGTTTGATCGCGAAATCCAGGTTACATGACCAAGATGGCCGCCACGCCCATATATGGTTAAAACCACTCAAAAATCTTCTCCAGAACCCGTGGGCTGATTTCCAGGAAACTTTGTATGTAGCATCGGGGACCTCAGTCCATCATAGTTTGATAAAATAATGACCCTTGGATGACCTTGACCTATTTTACGACAAGGTCAAATTTGGAAACATATGCTTTTACATAGGTAAAAGTGAAAACCATGGATTTTTTGAAAACTATTGCAGCCTGAGGCCTGAAAAGTGGTAGATGCAAACAACTAATGGAGTAGATGAAGGTATGTGTTTAATATAGGTCAAGGTCATCTCTTGACCTTGGCCAGTCTGTTGTCCATACACACTTTTCAAAGATCTTCTTCTCTGAAACTGCTTGGCAAATCAAAGTGAAATTTTATGTGGAGCATCCATGGGTAGGGGAGACGAAAGTTTGATCGCGAAATCCAGGTCACATGACCAAGATGGCCGCCACGCCCATATATGGTAAAAACCTTTCAAAAATCTTCTTCTCCAGAACCGGCAGGCCTATTTTCATGAAACTTGGTATGTAGCATTTGGGACTCCAGCCCATCATAGTTTGTTGAAATGATGACCCTATGATGACCTTGACCTATTTTACGGCAAGGTCAATTTTGGAAACATAGGCTTTCACATGGGAAAAGGCGAAAACAAACTGTTGCAGCCTGAGACCTGAAAGTTGCTAGATGCAGACAACTAATGGTGTCAATGAAGGTAAGTAATTAATGAAGGCCAAGGTCATGTCTTGACCTTGGCCCAAGGTCATTTAAATATCAAAATTAAAATTATGGTTTTCTCAGAAATCACTGGGTTTTGAAACTATTGCAGCCTGAGACCTGAAACTTTGCAGATGCAGACAACTTATGAAGTGAATAAAGGTGTGTGAGTATTCAAGGTCAAGGTCATTTCATTATGACTTAATACTCCAAGATCAGGCTTCAGGTGAGCGTTCTCAGGACCAATGGTCCTCTGGTTTGATAACTATTGCAGCCTGAGATCTGAAAAGTGGTAGATGCAGAGAACTAATGGATTAGATGAAGGTATGTAATCAATTTAGGTCAAGGTCATCTCTTGACCTTGGCCGGTCTGTGGTCTATACACACTTTTCAAAGATCTTCTCCTCTGAAACCGCTCGGCCGATGAAAGCCAAATTTTATGTGGAGCCTCCATGGATATGTGGAACGAAAGTTTGTTGGTGAAAACCGGGTCACATGACCAAGATGGCCGCCACGCTCATATATGGTAAAAACAACTCAAAAATCTTCTTCTCCAGAACCGGCGGGTCGATTTCCACGAAACTTGGTATGTATCATCAGGGACCCCAGCCCGTCATAATTTGCGAAAATGATGACCCTGGGATGACCTTGACCTATTTTACGTCAAGGTAAATTTTGGAAACATAGGTTACATGGGAAAATTTCAAACATCTTCTCTGAAACTGCATGGCCGATGAAAGCCAAGTTTTATGTGGAGCATCCTTGGGTAGGGGGAACGAAAGTTTGTTTGCGGGATCTTCGTCACATGACCAAGATGGCCGCCACGCCCAAATATGGTAAAAACCACTCAAAAATCTTCTTCTCCAGAACTTTTGGGCCGATTTCCACCAAACTTGGTATGTAGCATCAGGGACATCAGCCCATTGTAGTTTGCGAAAATGATGACCTTGAGGTAACCTTGACCTATTTTACGGCAAGGTCAATTTTGGAAACATAGGCTTTTACACTGGAAAAAGTGAAAACCATGGATTTTTTGATAACTATTGCAGCCTGAGACCTAAAAAGTGGTAGATGCAGAGAACTAATGGATTAGATGAAGGTATGTTATCAATTTAGGTCAAGGTCATCTCTTGACCTTGGCCGGTCTGTGGTCTTTCACACTTTTCAAAGATCTTCTCCTCTGAAACCGCTTGGCTGATGAAAGCCAAATTTTATGTGGAGCCTCCATGGATATGTGGAACGAAAGTTTGTTGGTGAAAACCGAGTCACATGACCAAGATGGCCGCCATGCTCATATATGGTAAAAACAACTCAAAAATCTTCTTCTCCAGAACCGGCGGGTCGATTTCCACGAAACGTGGTATGTATCATCAGGGACCCCAGCCCGTCATAGTTTGCGAAAATGATGACCCTGGGATGACCTTGACCTATTTTACATCAAGGTAAATTTTGGAAACATAGGTTACATGGGAAAATTTCAAACATCTTCTTCTCTGAAACTGCATGGCCGATGAAAGCCAAATTTTATGTGGAGCATCCTTGGGTAGGTGGAACGAAAGTTTGTTCGCGGGATCTTGGTCACATGACCAAGATGGCCGCCACACCCATATATGGTAAAAACCACTCAAAAATCTTCTTCTCCAGAACCGGCGGGTTGATTTCCACGAAACTTGGTATGTATCATCAGGTACCCCAGCCCGTCATAATTTGCGAAAATGATGACCCTGGGATGACCTTGACCTATTTTACGTCAAGGTAAATTTTGGAAACATAGGTTACATGGGAAAATTTCAAACATCTTCTTCTCTGAAACTGCATGGCCGATGAAAGCCAAATTTTATGTGGAGCATCCTTGGGTAGGGGGAACGAAAGTTTGTTCGCGGGATCTTCGTCACATGACCAAGATGGCCGCCACGCCCATATATGGTAAAAACCACTCAAAAATCTTCTTCTCCAGAACCGGCGAGCCAATTTCCACCAAACTTGGTATGTAGCATCGGGGACTCCAGCCCATCGTAGTTTGCGAAAATGATGACCTTTGGGTGACCTTGACCTATTTTACGGCAAGGTCAATTTTGGAAACATAGGCTTTTACACTGGAAAAAGTGAAAACCATGGATTTTTTGATAACTATTGCAGCCTGAGACCTAAAAAGTGGTAGATGCAGAGAACTAATGGATTAGATGAAGGTATGTAATCAATTTAGGTCAAGGTCATCTCTTGACCTTGGCCGGTCTGTGGTTTATACACACTTTTTAAAGATCTTCTCCTCTGAAACTGCTTGGCCGATGAAAGCCAAATTTTATGTGGAGCCTCCGTGGATATGTGGAACGAAAGTTTGTTGGTGAAAACCGGGTCACATGACCAAGATGGCCGCCACGCTCATATATGGTAAAAACAAATAAAGAATCTTCTTCTCCAGAACCGGCGGGTCGATTTCCACGAAACTTGGTATGTATCATCAGGGACCCCAGCCCGTCATAGTTTGCGAAAATGATGACCCTGGGATGAGCTTGACCTATTTTACGTCAAGGTAAATTTTGGAAACATAGGTTACATGGGAAAATTTCAAACATCTTCTTCTCTGAAACTGCATGGCCGATGAAAGCCAAATTTTATGTGGAGCATCCTTGGGTAGGTGGAACGAAAGTTTGTTCGCGGGATCTTGGTCACATGACCAAGATGGCCGCCACGCCCTTATATGGTGAAAACCACTCAAAAATCTTCTTCTCCAGAACCAGCATGCCGATTTCCATGAAACTTGGTATGTAGCATCGGGGACTCCAGCCCATCATAGTTTGCGCAAATGATGACCTTGGGATGACCTTGACTTATTTACGGCAAGGTCAATTTTCGAAACATAGGCTTTTACATGGGAAAAAGTGGAAACCATGAATTTTTTGAAAACTATTGCAGACTGAGACCTGAAAATTGGTAGATGCAGAGAACTAATGGAGTAGATGAAGGTATGTAATTAATTTGAGTCAAGGTCATCTCTTGACCTTGGCCAGTCTTTAGTCCATACACATCTTTTAAATATCTTCTTCACTGAAACCGTTTGGCCAATCAAAGCCAAATTTTATGTGGAGCTTCCATGGATAGGGGGAACAAAAGTTTGATCGCGAAATCTGGGTCAGATGGACGCCACGCCCATATAATTATGAAAAAAAAACATTCAAAAATCTTCTTCTCCAGAACCGGCAGGCCGATTTCCGCGAAACTTGGTATGTAGCATCCGGGACTCCAGCCCAATGTAGTTTGCACAAATGATGACCTTGACCTATTTTACGGCAATGTCCATCCGTCAATAACACTTTGTTTCCTTAATATCTTGAAAAAATACTTGGCCGGAATTTCATGAAACCTGTCAGACACATACAAAATTGATGGAGCAAACAACTAGAACCCTCTCAGGTGAGCTACAGGACCCTTGGTCCTCTTGTTGTATCAGAAGTGATTGTGCTACGTCTGTATCAAATTGTAAATTAATTGTCGGAAACCAAAACAGTTATTCAATTTAAAACAAAGAATTGCATTAATTAGTTATGAAACTCCTCCTTTGGGAAATGCAGCTTCAGCATCTGACAGTTTGTGGAACTGGTGTGATCAAAATCCTATTTATTTTGTAAATTGTATTGTGAGGTCATTACGAAAGCATGCCCATGCAATTTTTAGCTCACCTGAGCCGAAGGCTCACAGGTGAGCTTATAGGATAGGCAGGCATCCGTCGTCCGTCGTCTGTCCGTCCGTCCACAATTTCAAATAAGAATATTTCTGAAGCTAGTAGGCCGATCTTGATCAAATTTAATGTGAACCATAATTGGGTTGGGGGATTGATGGCATTAGGTTTTGGAGCAGATTGTATCAAAATTGTGGTTTCCATGGCAACAGATAGGTCCCATAGACATACAATGGGAAAAAACTAAAAAAAAAATCTTCTTCTCTGAAACCACTAGGCCCACAGCTTTGATATTTGGTATGTAGCAATGGCTAATGGTCCTCTACATAAATTGTGCCATTCATGCCCCTGGGGTCAAATTTGGCCACGCCCCGGGGGATCGATAGTCTCCATAGACTTACTATGGGAAAAAAATTAAAAAAATCTTCTTCTCTGAAACCACAGGGCCCACAGCTTTGATATTTGGTATGTGGCAATGGCTAATGGTCCTCTACATAAATTGTGCCAGCCATGCCCCTGGGGTCAAATTTGGCCACTTAGGGGGTTGATAGTCTCCATAGACTTACAATTGGAAAAACTAAAAAAATCTTCTTCTCTAAAGCCACTAGGCCCACAGCTTTGATATTTGGTATGTAGCAATGGCTAATGGTCCTCTACATAAATTGTGCCATTCATGCCCCTGGGGTCAAATTTGGCCACGCCCCGGGGGTTGATAGTCTCCATAGACTTACTATGGAAAAAAAAATAAAAAATCTTCTTCTCTGAAACCACAGGGCCCACAGCTTTGATATTTTGTATGTGGCAATGGCTAATGGTCCTCTACATAAATTGTGCCATTCATGCCCCTGGGGTCAAATTTGGCCACGCCCCGGGGGTCGATAGTCTCCATAGACCTACAATAGGAAAAAAACTAAAAAAATCTTCTTCTCTGAAACCAATAGGCCAACAGCTTTGATATTTGGTATGTAGCAATGGCTAATAGTCCTCTACATAAATTGTGCCATTCATGCCCCTGGGGTCAAATTTGGCCACGCCCCTGGGGTTGATAGTCTCCATAGACTTACTATGGGAAAAAAATTAAAAACTCTTCTTCTCTGTAACCATAGGGCCCACAGCTTTGATATTTTGTATGTGGCAATGGCTAATGGTCCTCTACATAAATTATGCCAATCATGTCCCCGGGGTCAAATTTGGCCACACCCCGGGGGTCGATAGTCTCCATAGACCTACAATAGGAAAAACTAAAAAAATCTTCTTCTCTGAAACCACTAGGCCCACAGTTTTGATATTTGGTATGTAGCAATGGCTAATGGTCCTCTACATAAATTGTGCCATTCATGCCCCTGGGGTCAAATTTGGCCACGCCCCGGGGGTCGATAGTCTCCATAGACCTACAATAGGAAAAACTAAAAAAATCTTCTTCTCTGAAACCACTAGGCCCACAGCTTTGATATTTGGTATGTAGCAATGGCTAATGGTCCTCTACATAAATTGTGCCATTCATGCCCCTGGGGTCAAATTTGGCCACGCCCCAGGGGTTGATAGTCTCCATAGACTTACTATGGGAAAAAAATTAAAAAATCTTCTTCTCTGAAACCACTAGGCCCACAGCTTTGATATTTGGTATGTAGCAATGGCTAATGGTCCTCTACATAAATTGTGCCATTCATGCCCCTGGGGTCAAATTTGGCCAGGCCCCGGAGGTTGATAGTCTCAATAGACTTGCTATGGGAAAAAAAAATAAAAAATCTTCTTCTCTGAAACCACAGGGCACACAGCTTTGATATTTTGTAGGTGGCAATGGCTAATGGTCCTCTACATAAATTGTGCCAGCCATGCCCCTGGGGTCAAATTTGGCCACGCCCCGGGGGTAGATAGTCTCCATAGACTTACAATGGGAAAAACTAACAAAAATCTTCTTCTCTGAAACCAAAAGGCCCAGAGCTTCTATATTTTGTATGTAGTAATGTTTGGTAGTCCCCATTATAAATTGTGCCATTCATGCCCCTGTGTCAAATTTGGCCATGCCCCGGGGGTCAATAGTGTCCATGCATAGACTTTCATTTAATTTAAATCTCATGAGCTTACAATGTGATAATCTCTCAGGTGAGCTACAGGACCAATGGTCCTCTAGTTTGGTTGTAAAAATGAAATTTTTCACTGGAAAAATTTTGATATTTTTCTTATTTTTGCTCAAAACATGTTTTGGAGCAAAAATAAGTATATACCCCTGCATAGATCAGCTGGCTAACCTGCACTCCGATACACTTCGTGACCTCGCTCCTCTCCCGTGCCTTTAAACAGTAAACTATGGTCGAACAGTTTATGGATATCGAAAGAAGCTTATAGCTGCTTTCTTTGGTGATAATTGTTAAAATTTTTGTTATGTTTTGTTAGAAAATGCATAAATCTTTGAGTAAACATCTGGTTAGCCTGCAGAATTTCAATAAATCTGCAAAAAGCAATCGATTTTTAGCTCACCTGAGCCGAAGGCTCACAAGGTGAGCTTATAGTATACAAATGGTCTGGCGTCCGTCCGTCGTCCGTCCGTCGTCCACAATTTCAAACATCTTCTTCTCTGAAACCGCTTGGCCGATGAAAGCCAAATTTTATGTGGAGCATCCTTGGGTAGGGGGAACGAAAGTTTGTTCGCGGGATCTTGGTCACATGACCAAGGTGGCCGCCACGCCCATATATGGTAAAAACCACTCAAAAATCTTCTCCTCCAGAACCGGCGAGCCGATTTCCACCAAACTTGGTATGTAGCATCGGGGACTCAAGCCCATCATAGTTTGCGCAAATGATGACCTTTGGGTGACCTTGACCTATTTTACGGCAAGGTCAATTTTGGAAACATAGGCTTTTACATGGGAAAAAGTGAATACCATGGATTTTTTGATAACTATTGCAGCCTGAGATCTGAAAAGTGGTAGATGCAGAGAACTAATGGATTAGATGAAGGTATGTAATCAATTTAGGTCAAGGTCATCTCTTGACCTTGGCCTGTCTGTGGTCTATACACACTTTTCAAAGATCTTCTTCACTGAAACCGCTTGGCCAATGAAAGCCAAATTTTATGTGGAGCCTCCATGGGTAGGGGTAATGAAAGTTTGTTCGTGAAAACTGGGTCACATGACCAAGATGGCCGCCACGCCCATATATGGCAAAAACAACTAAAAAATCTTCTTCTCCAGAACCGGTGGGTCGATTTCCACGAAACTTGGTATGTATCATCGGGGACCCCAGCCCGTCATAGTTTGCGAAAATGATGACCCTTGGATGACCTTGACCTATTTTATGTCTAGGTCAATTTTGGAAACATAGGCTTTTACATGGGAAAATTTCAAACATCTTTTTCTCTGAAACTGCATGGCCGATGAAAGCCAAATTGTATGTGGAGCATCAATGGGAAGGGGAAAGGAAAGTTTGATCGCGAAGTCCGGGTCACATGACCAAGATGGCCGCCACACCCTTATATGGTAAAAGCCGCTCAAAAATCTTCTTCTCCAGAACCAGCGTGCCGATTTCCATGAAACTTGGTATGTAGCATCGGGGACTCCAGCCCATCATAGTTTGCGCAAATGATGACCTTGGGATGACCTTGACCTTTTTTACGGCAAGGTCAATTTTCGAAACATAGGCTTTTACATGGGAAAAAGTGAAAACCATGAATTTTTTGAAAACTATTGCAGCCTGAGACCTGAAAAGTGGTAGATGCAGAGAACTAATGGAGTAGATGAAGGTTTGTAATTAATTTAGGTCAAGGTCATCTCTTGACCTTGGCCAGTCTTTGGTCCATACACATCTTTTGAATATCTTCTTCACTGAAACCGTTTGGCCAATCAAAGCCAAATTTTATGTGGAGCTTCCATGGGTAGGAGGAACAAAAGTTTGATGGCGAAATCTGGGTCACATGACCAAGATGGCCGCCACGCCCATATATGGTAAAAACCATTCAAAAATCTTCTTCTCCAGAACCGGTGGGTCGATTTCCACGAAACTTGGTATGTAGCATCGGGGACTCCAACCCATCATACTTTGCACAAATGATGACCTTGGGATGACCTTGACCTATTTTACGGCAAGGTCAACTTTCAAAACATAGGCTTTTACATGGGAAAAGGTGAAAACTTTGCATTTTTTGAAAATTATTGCAGCCTGAGACCTAAAAAGTGGAAGATGCAGAGAACTAATGGAGTAGATGAAGGTATGTAATTAATTTAGGTCAAGGTCATCTCTTGACCTTGGCCAGTCTGTCGTCCATACACACTTTTCATAAATCTTCGCTGATGATGATATTTATCTTATCATACCCCCCCCCCCCCCCCCCTGCAAAACGAAGTTTCAAGGGCGGTATACTGTTTTCACGTCCGTTTATTCTGGTCTCTGCTTTCCATCCGTCCATAACACTTTGTTTCCTTAATATCTTGAAAACCCTTGGCCGGAATTTCATGAAACCTGGCAGACACATACAAAATTGATGGAGCAAACAACTAGAACCCTCTCAGGTGAGCTACAGGACCCTTGGTCCTCTTGTCTACTTTTTTGTATCATATTTTACAGTAGTCTCCCCTTATCTATTTATAGACGTATGTAATATTTCCAACAGAAAACATTAAGTATTTTATGAATCTGCGGCATTTTACATCTGGAATATATATAAATTAAGTCCTATCAGTCAGAAAAGATATAACGTAACATAATTTTCAATTTCTTTGGAGTCTTCGATGATTTTTCATTTTCGACTAAGGGCTCAATAGAAGTCATTTCCGTCGGTATGGAGAGGTCTAACGGAATACAGATGGAAATATTCCGTCTAACCCCTGCATACACCAGTTTTTTCTTGATAAAAGTGGGGTTTAAGGGGGTATTTATTGCACGGACATGTTTTCATGATGTGAAATCATGTCTAACGTCTAGTCACATGGAGAGGGTACCTTGGTTTAAAGTCTCGTCCAAAAGAAGCCTGGGATCGAACCAAGGACTTCAGGTTAACAAAGGGATTGGCTGAACTACTATGCCATGGATTCTTCTTTTGCTTTCATACTTTACTCGAATATTGTTTAGTATTTTTATTGGTATAAATTTATTTTCAGAAGTTTTTTGTGATTTGTTAGTGATGAAGGAGATAACCGAGGAGTATTTGTGCCTCAGGGGGAGTAGGAAGAAACTGGGGGATATCAAGTGGCTTGAGTAAGTTCTATAGTTTTTCCTGTAAAGCATGAGAAAGCTAGAAATTTTATCATGTCTGATTTTATTGCGAATAGAAAATAGGAGAAATAACCTTTTTTGCAGCTGAGGACCAATAACCACGTAAACAGTTGAATAGATGGATTGTACCCCTTCTAGGAAAAGTTGTTACATGGTGCTTTCATTGCATTTCTTGCATTTATATGCGGCCTAAGAAGTTTATTTGGGCAGTGCTATATTAACTGTTTGAATTGTCATTCATCCCAGTTATACAAATCTAAAGTTCCCTAAAATCAGAGGTGACTGTCTGTACCATGCGTGCTACTGCGTACTAAGATTATTTTGAGTGAGTGAGTAAAGTAAAGGGGAGGGAAGTAAAGTGAAGTGAAGTATTTATTTTACAAGGGTAGCCTAATTGGCAGAGGCAATCTTCCTTGGGCCCTCAAAACATGGTTATATCAGACATAGTACAGTATAAATTGTATAATACAACGAAACAGTTACATATGAGTCAAATGAAGCATTCTTGCAAATATCAGGTCATCTTCAAGATATGAGCCGCCTCATGGGAAAATCAACAATGTGGTTTCGGACCAGGTCCGACACAAACCAGGTTGTTCAGCCACAGAAATTGGCTAGAGGCTGCAAATTTTGGATTTAGAAAGTAGAGTAATTGTACTATCCTTGTAGCGAAAACAAAGGCACTGATCAGCTTCGCAGTTACTGATCAGCTTCGCAGTTACTGCGAAGCTGATCTGCACCTTTCAGTTTGGTTTCGCATATGCAGATTCAGAGATCTCGAGGACGCCAGATTCGGCGTCCTGGGACGAGGAAACCTGGGCTCGGACGCATAATTCTGCCAAGAGATGATTCCCGGGACGCAAGATTTTTTTTGCCGTGAGACGTCCCAAAATTCCCATCTTTACCTTGGCTTTGTTGTTTATTAGCTCCAAGAATCAATTATCTCCAATCAAGATATGGATTACTCAAATTAACGGTGTTGTCCCAATGCAAATTAGACATGCTACATGTATATAGTTTCACGCCTCCGGCGCCTGATCAATGTGACGGTCGCATTCAAAACACGTGTCTTTGTGTACTTTAGGGTTGATCTGTCAGCTACCTTAAAACAATTTACTTCTTAAACAGTCATAAAATCTTGTGAAAACCTAGCGATTCTCATTTAATGATCAATTGAATTACATAAACAATTAAAAAAAGCAAACATTTTATACTTTTGGACCAATTTTTGAAATGTCATTAGTTTTCGCGACTTTAGAATTGATGGAAAAATCGTGATTATTTGTTTGTTCTTGTTGCTTCTAAATCATAATTTGTTGGTAAAACTTTGTTTAAAGTGTTCAAAAGAGGTTTAGTGTCCATATTTAAGTAATGAAGAATGCAAGATAATCTTGTCATTCTGACCATGTTGACAGTAGGAAATCCAGCCTTTGAGGGGTCACCCCTCATTGACCCCAAACTCATAACTGAACAGGCGAAAGTAAATGATATACACCTAACATAATATAATAGACACATGTCACAGAAACACTTTGTCTACAAAAGGAGCTAATTTTGAAGTGCATTACACATATTTCTTGGTCTTACCTAGTAGAGTAGACCCCCCCACACCCCATGTACCTAACCAGTGTAACCACACTACTAAGAATGTTTAATTTAACCAATTCTAAAATTGATAGCATGTCATTTTATACTATCAGGTGAGAGTAAGGTTTTGACAAGTGCCATGGTCAATATTATTGTCTTTAGAAAGATACAAGTAGGCAAAGATCAGGAAAAGGCGCAATCAGAAAAAGATTCCCACTCCAAAAACCGAGGTGGGAAAAAACCAAACTAACAATCAGGTACTTATACCATGAAAACATTTCGTAAGCCGAATGAGCAGCTATTTTCCCAATAGGTGGCCACTCAGTTACCTTAACTAAAAATATGAAAACACACATAAGGCGCCAACAGCACAAAAATATTTTAAACACCAAGACATAAAACAAAAAGAACCACCACAGAAGTATCGACTTGGAACGATCAGTAACACAAAGTTACTGGCGGGTTTAAATCGATTTTACATGGCCATAACCTCACCCTCAGCTTCTGCAGTGGTTCATAACATTTAGTTAGTTCTTCAGTCCTCGTGGTGAATCTCTAACTAGTCAATGAATCATCAAGAACAAACAAATAAATCATGATAAACATCCTGATAAATCAAAAACCAGGACTCACAGATTGAGTAAGCTGCCCGACGATGGAGATCCCTGGGCGCCGAATAACTTACTAACTCCGGAGCAAAAGAAAAACATCAGACCCCGGTGGGCCAAGCAACAGACAAGAAGCTCAGGCCCCAACCAACTAAAATGAATAGCTTTAAGTCGGGGCCATCATAGAGTCTGACGCCCGACCCACCGGCGTGCAATTAAAGAAGTAGAAGCCCCAAACCCTGTTTATAAAGAGGTAAAATAATTATGATTTTTTGGTCGAAAAAATTTAGGATTGTAATTGGGTTTCTATAGTGGGACTCCTAAATTTTGTCTGGGACTTCTACTTTTTCTTTTGGTGGACTCCTGTTTTCAAAATCCTAGTGAGATCCCTGCAGATTGTTGGTTTTCTCATGAGATGGCTAATATGTTGCGGCCTTTATGGTTGTCACTGTTGTTAACTGAAACAACAAGCAATGATGAAAGTTAAGTAATTGTCTAGTCATTATAATAGCTTTAAACATGTACATTGAAGTATCAACGAAAACAAAAAATGATATAAAGCAAGTATAAAACAAAAGAAAAATTATTTTAGAGCTTTAATTTTAAAAACTGTGTTTGATCGCAGTCTCTTCAACCATGATCTTACAACCCTGGACATTGACCTTTATACAGGCTGGCTTCATTGACACCACTTGACCAACTAACATGCATCCCAGATGAAAATGTACTCCTGCTGGTGTGCCTCTGATGTTTCTTTTTTTTATTTTCACTGTAGCCTTTCTAACCATGATCTCACGTCCTTAGAAGTTGACCTCTTCAACCGGCTGACGTCATTGACGTCACTCGATCTCTCCCAGAACCAGCTCACTTGTATTCCGGATGGCCTTAACCTGCCAGCGCTGACTGTGTTAGACTGTACCGAGAACTTTCTATGCTGTGTCAAGTTTGCCACCAACTACAAGAAGTTGAAAGAGCTGTATTTTGATGACAACAAACTGTTGGGTGTAAGTTGCTCTGTTATGAATTACACCACCTTTTACTTTGTTACAAACTATTGGGGTCTGTGGTGATGTATTGGTAGAGCATCAAAAACCTAATCCTGGGTTCCATCTCCACTGTCGGCAGGGTGTTGTGCTCTTAATAAAGGATATATTAACTCCCCAGAGTACTGGTTAATACCCAAGAAGCGGTGGCTCCATCCTGACATGACTGAAAAATTGTTGACAACCGCAAAACAACACTGTTGTTTGGTTCATATGCTATGGCTGAGCTAAAGACGTGTGTATATTCTTTTCTACATGATCCCAAAAATAGGCTGTGTAGTATAGGATAATCATTTACTGTTATGAATGACCTTTGACTTTTATACATGGAATCATAATATAAAACCAGAGGACCATTGGTCCTGAGAACGCTCACCTGAAGCCTGATCTTGGAGTATGAAGTCATCATGAAATGACCTTGACCTTGAATACTCACACACTTTTATTGACTTCACAAGTAGTCTGCATCTGCAAAGTTTCAGGTCTCAGGCTGCAATAGTTTCCAAACCCAGTGATTTCTGAGAAAACCATAATTTTAATTTTGATTTTTAAATGACCTTGGGTCAAGGTCAACAAATGACCTTGGCCTTCATTAATTACTTACCTTCATTGACTCCATTAGTTGTCTGCGTCTAGCAACTTTCAGGTCTCAGGCTGCAACAGTTTCCAAAATATCCATTGTTTTCGTCTTTTCCCATGTAAAAGCCTATGTTTCCAAAATTGACCTTGCCATAAAATAGGTCAAGGTCATCCTAGGGTCATCATTTGATCAAACTATGATGGGCTGGAGTCCCAAATGCTACATACCAAGTTTCATGAAAATCGGCCTGCCAGTTCTAGAGAAGAAGATTTTTGAGTGGTTTTTACCATATATGGGCGTGGCGGCCATCTTGGTCATGTGACCTGGATTTCGCGATTAAACTTTCGTCTCCCCTAACCATAGATGATCCACATAAAATTTCACTTTGATTGGCCAAGCAGTTTCAGAGAAGAAGATCTTTGAAAAGTGTGTATGGACGACAGACTGGCCAAGGTCAAGAGATGACCTTGACCTAAATTAAATACATACCTTCATCTACTCCATTGGTTGTTTGCATCTACCACTTTTCAGGCCTCAGGATGCAATAGTTTTCAAAAAAATCCATAGTTTTCACTTTTTCCCATGTAAAAGCCTTTGTTTCCAAAATTGACATTGCCGTAAAATAGGTCAAGGTCATCCTAGGGTCATCATTTGATCAAACTATGATGGGCTGGAGTCCCAAATGCTACATACCAAGTTTCATGAAAATCGGCCAGCCGCTTCTGGAGAAGAAGATTTTTGAGTGGTTTTTACCATATATGGGCGTGGCGGCCATCTTGGTCATGTGACCTGGATTTCGCAATCAAACTTTCGTCTCCCCTACCCATGGATGCTCCACATAAAATTTCACTTTGATTGGCCAAGCGGTTTCAGAGAAGAAGATCTTTGAAAAGTGTGTATGGACGACAGACTGGCCAAGGTCAAGAGATGACCTTGACCTAAATTAATCACATACCTTCATCTACTCCATTAGTTGTTTGCATCTACCACTTTTCAGGCCTCAGGCTGCAATAGTTTTCAAAAAATCCATAGTTTTCACTTTTTCCCATGTAAAAGCCTATGTTTCCAAATTTGACCTTGCCGTAAAATAGGTCAAGGTCATCCAAGGGTCATCATTTTATCAAACTATGATGGGCTGAAGTCCTCGATGCTACATACCAAGTTTCGTAAAAATCGGCCCACCGGTTCTGGAGAAGAAGATTTTTGAAGGGTTTTTACCATATATGGGCGTGGCGGCCACCTTGGTCATGTGATCTGGATTTCGCGATCAAACTTGAAATGCCACTATATAAGGAGGCTCCACATAAAATTTCAACAAGATCGGCCAAGCGGTTTCAGAGAAGAAGATCTTTGAAATTGTGGACGACGATGACGGACGGACGGACGACGGACGGACGCCGGATCATGGCCATCCTATAAGCTCACCTTGTGAGCCTTCAGCTCAGGTGAGCTAAAAAAGTTCAAGTGTATCCCATCTATTGCCAAACATCAAACAAATGAGAAAACCAACATTTTGCATATGTGAAAACAAAAGCGCAGATCAGCTTCACATAAATGCGAAGCTGTTCATCGCCTTTGTATTCTCTGCATGGATAGTACAATTCCACTACTTTCTAAATCCAAAATTCCCAGCTTCTATCTTCTGTGCTTGTACACCTCGGTTTGTGTCGGAAACCACATTGTTGGTTTTCTCATAAAGTGGCTCAAATGATATTTAGATGGTTGTCAACAAAAACAAGATGAATGTATGAATTTGTATTAAGTTTAAACAGATAATTGCTAAACCATCAGGATAACACGTCTGTGAAATGTTTACCCTCTCATACCCCACTTTTATATAGTTAAACTGGGGGTTCACAGGGGTATACATAAATTTCTTATTTTTTCTCCAAAACATAGATTGTGGGTACTCGTTAGAACCGCCTCGCTGAGGCGGTTCTAACATATACCCACAATCTATGTTTTGAGCAAAAATAAGAATAATATCGAAAATTTTCTGCTGAAATTTTTCATTTTTAACAACTTTAAAAATCTCTGTATATTGCATGTGTATGTTTACATTATGTCTAAATGGCTGGCTCCTTGTCTCAACTTTATGATTCTGTCCCTAGTATGATGACGAGTGTATCATAAGAGCCCAGAAAGATCAAGAAAAATACAACTGAGAAGTATGATGCTACAACCAGCACAGTGTCTAAAATTTTAGTTTCAAAAGACTTGAATCTTTCATTTCTCTGTTATTCAGTATGATGATGAGTGTATTGTGAGAGCCCTGTGCCCTGGCCTCAGAAAGATCAACGACTACGAGAACTTTGACCCATTGGACAAGACCTTGACACTATACACCAATCAGTTACAGCCGCAGGTATAACTTAACAAGCTGCATTACGAGAGTTTTAAACTGAATGCTCCAAATCATCAAGAAAACATGTCCGCGAAATGTATATCCCCTTAAACCCCACTTTTACATAGAAAAAATCGGGGTTTGCAAGGGTAAACCTATTTTTCTAATCTTATTTTTGCTCCAAAACATAGATTGTGGGTACACGTTAGAATCTCCTCAGGCTAAGGTGGTTCTAATGTGTACCCACAATCAACGTTTTGAGCAAAAATACCTTACCCGTTCTAATTAGCGCAAAGTGCGCTTAACTTTTCAAAATAACTGAAAGTTTTAAGTAACAATATATCGTTCTAATCAGTGCACACTATGAACAAAAAACACAACATAAATTGCTAAAATAAACCTGTCAAAAGTATCAATGATGATGTCATTTAAGAGTTCCAATCATTGCAAATAGTTTGATTGTTAAAATATCAATATTTTTTCACTTTTCTCATGATGTGGCTAATTTATAATATTTGTTAGTTGGAAGCAGTATGGGAAGCCAAATACTCTGAAGTATACGGCAGAGGAGTACCAGCTGATGAGGTGGAGAGTCTATGCCAAGAATTTGTAGCTACAGTCAAGAAGTCGCAAATCGTCGGTACAAATCTCAGTATGGTGAAATTGAAGGATTTTATGGTGAGTGTCTTGATGGAGATCAATATTTTACCATTTTTTCTCTTAAATTAATTGTGATAGAAGCCTGTGTTGCTTAGTCAGATGGACAGTCACGTGACAAAAAAATCAGTTATTGTGTACTAGTATACAGACAGAACCAGTCAGGAAATCGGCCTTAAGTTTCTTAAAACTGAATAAAACATCTCGGGGTAAAGTGCACATACCCCAGAATGGTATGCTCTACACTGCTACACAACAGTGAGTTTAATTTAATAGATTCCCCCAAGCAACTGGAATAATATTTTGACACCGAGTTTGCTCGATGGTATCTATTATAGAGGGTTACGGGACGTTTCGCGCAAAAACCAGTTCCTCCCTGGGACGATTCGACCGGGACGATTCGCGCAAAAAAATCGAACGGGACGGTTCGCGCAAAAAAAAACTGGGACGATTCGCTCAAAATCAAATTAAGAGGTCGATTCACCCAGTTTTATAATATTTATATGACAACCCAGCAGACATTTGACGTCAGTTGGACGTCAGATTGACGTCAGACCCCGACGTCATAATGACGTTGGAGTTAGGTTGATTTTGAAAGTTTGTTTAAGAAATAGATCAGCTCTAGCAGTGAATTGTTGAGTAATAATTCACTGTTTGGAGGTCAGTTGTAAAGAAGATCAAATCACGAGCGCGGAGCGCGAGTGATTTATCTTCTTACAACTGACCGACAAACAGTGAATTATTACTCAACAATTCACGCACTTGAGCTGATCTATTTCGATTCTAACACACAATAAACGGAATAAATGTTGTTGAAACAGTCGATATCGTTCAGCTTTCCGCCAATGCATTGCAGATATCCCGCCAAATATTTGACTGTAATGCTGGTATTTACACACGCTTGTTACGTTTGTTGTGCGCTAAAACGACGTTTCACAGTCTAACGCTGCTTTGTGGGATAGCTGACGTCACAAATGCCGCAAAGTAACGTCACGCTTATTCGCCCAGTGAAATTGTTGCACAATATAACACGTTTTTTTACCATTGGCTATATAGGCGAGGTGTGTTAGAATTGACGTCAAAAACAGACGTCAATCTGACGTGCTAAAGCCAACGTCGGTTTAACGTCTGAAAGCTGACGTCAATCTGACGTTCTAAAAACGACGTTTGAATTTATGTCATATATCAATAGTTTAAGGTGTATATTTTTTCGCATTTTTGAATAACAGTGCATTCAGAAGGGCAGTGATGCACTTTTGATAGTCCCTTTCACTCCTTTGATAGAGTTTTTCGGGACATACAAAATGTTAAAGATATTAATTCAGCCTGATGTTGGTACATCTTATTTAAGCAAAATTTTATTGCTTTATGGTGCTAAAACCAATAAGACATTAGTGTAAGAAATAAGATTATTCTGAACAAATAATTATTTAAAATGGTGAAATAAATATTTAAATATACAAATTTTATTTTCATATTAATTGAAAGTTCGATAATTTAGTGAAAGACTTTATTTTGATTAATAAATAATTATTTTTTCTACATTAATTAAGCATGAGGGCGAAATATGGGATTTCCCATACGAGACTCAGATATGACTTTTAAGTGGCAAGGTTGAAATTATTATTTGAATTTGATATTATTACATAATATGTGTAAGAAATTATGTCAGTTTAAGGGCAGCTAACTCTGTCGACATATATGAAAAACACGCCAAGGTCTAAATCACGTCTTGATTACGACGTCTAACTGACGAACTAGTTTGACGTCAAAACAACGTCCAATCCAGACGTCCAAAAGACGTCAGCAAATGACGTCTGATAGACGTTGGAAAATGGTTATATGACGTCGCGACCAAAATATAACCAATATCTGACGTCAAACAGACGTCAGGTGCCTGCTGGGAAGTGTTTTGCTTTGCAAATAAACATGATTCCAATTTCTCTCTAAGCTTGTGAATGTGGGAAGCGATTCATCACTGTGCAACATTTTTGTTGATCATTATATAACTTTGTTATGAAAGGTGCTTGAGCAAAAATCATGCATGCACACGGGTGAATTCGTTTTTACAGTTACAAGTTATAAATAGGTCATTTTAATAGCTGTTGTAGCATTGTTGGAGTTAAAGTTTTAAGTTTTATCTTTTAGTATATGTTTTAATTTTTATGTCTCCCCCCGACAGGGTCGGGAGACATATTGTTTTTCCCCGTGCGTCTGTCCGTCCGTCCGTCCGTCTGTCTGTCTGTCTGTCTGTCTGTCTGTCTGTCTGTCTGTCTGTCCGTCACAAATCGTGTCCGCTCAATAACTTGAAAACCGTTAAAGATTTTTCAATGAAACTTGGTACACTTGTAAACCACGACGAGACGATGTGTCATGCACAAGAACCATAACTCTAGCTTGAGTATTTTTGGAGTTATTTCCCTTTGATTATTTTCGATACAATTTCGTGTCCGCTGTATAACTTGAAAACCGTTAAAGATTTTTCAATGAAACTTGGTACACTTGTAGACCACGACGAGATGATGTGTCATGCACAAGAACCATAACTCTGGCTTGAGTATTTTTGGAGTTATTTCCCTTTGATTATTTTCGATACAATTTCGTGTCCGCTGTATAACTTGAAAACCGTTAAAGATTTTTCAATGAAACTTGGTACACTTGTAGACCACGACGAGACGATGTGTCATGCACAAGAACCATAACTCTGGCTTGAGTATTTTTGGAGTTATTTCCCTTTGATTGTTTTCGATACCATTTCATGTCCGCTGTATAACTTGAAAACCCTTTAAGATTTTTCAATAAAACTTGGTACACTTATTAGCTCACCTGAGCCGAAGGCTCACAGGTGAGCTTATAGGATAGGCAGGCATCCGTCGTCCGTCGTCGTCGTCGTCCGTCGTCTGTCGTCCGTCGTCCGTCGTCGTCCGTCCACAATTTCAAAGAAGAATATTTCTGAAGCTAGTAGGCCGATCTTGATCAAATTTAATGTGAACCATAATTGGGTTGGGGGATTGATGGCATTAGGTTTTGGTGCAGATTGTATCAAAATTGTGGTTTCCATGGCAACAGATAGGTCCCATTGACTTACAATGGGAAAAACTAAAAAAATCTTCTTCTCTGAAACCACTAGGCCCACAGCTTTGATATTTGGTATGTAGCAATGGCTAATGGTCCTCTACATAAATTGTGCCATTCATGCCCCTGGGGTCAAATTTGGCCACGCCCCGAGGGTCGATAGTCTCCATAGACTTACTATGGGAAAAAAATTAAAAAATCTTCTTCTCTGAAACCACAGGGCCCACAGCTTTGATATTTGGTATGTGGCAATGGCTAATAGTCCTCTACATAAATTGTGCCAGCCATGCCCCTGGGGTCAAATTTGGCCACGCCCCGGGGGTGGATAGTCTCCATAGACTTACAATTGGAAAAACTAAAAAAATATTCTTCTCTGAAACCACTAGGCCCGCAGCTTTGATATTTGGTATGTAGCAATGGCTAATGGTCCTCTACATAAATTTTGCCATTCATGCCCCTGGGGTCAAATTTGGCCACGCCCCGGGGGTTGATAGTCTCCATAGACTTACTATGGGAAAAAAATTAAAAAATCTTCTTCTCTGAAACCACAGGGCCCACAGCTTTGATATTTTGTAGGTGGCAATGGCTAATGGTCCTCTACATAAATTGTGCCAATCATGCCCCTGGGGTCAAATTTGGCCATGCCCCGGGGGTGGATAGTCTCCATAGACCTACAATAGGAAAAAAACTAAAAAAATCTTCTTCTCTGAAACCACTAGGCCAACAGCTTTGATATTTGGTATGTAGCAATGGCTAATGGTCCTCTACATAAATTGTGCCATTCATGCCCCTGGGGTCAAATTTGGCCACGCCCCGGGGGTTGATAGTCTCCATAGACTTACTATGGGAAAAAAAATAAAAAATCTTCTTCTCTGAAACCACAGGGCCCACAGCTTTGATATTTTGTATGTGGCAATGGCTAATGGTCCTCTACATAAATTGTGCCAATCATGTCCCCGGGGTCAAATTTGGCCACGCCCTGGGGGTCGATAGTCTCCATAGACCTACAATAGGAAAAACTAAAAAAATCTTCTTCTCTTAAACCACTAGGCCCACAGCTTTGATATTTGGTATGTAGCAATGGCTAATGGTCCTCTACATAAATTGTGCCATTCATGCCTCTGGGGTCAAATTTGGCCACGCCCCGGGGGTTGATAGTCTCCATAGACTTACTATGGGAAAAAAGTTAAAAAATCTTCTTCTCTGAAACCACAGGGCCCACAGCTTTGATATTTGGTATGTGGCAATGGCTAATAGTCCTCTACATAAATTGTGCCAGCCATGCCCCTGGGGTCAAATTTGGCCAGGCTCCGGGGGTGGATAGTCTCCATAGACTTACAATTGGAAAAACTAAAAAAATCTTCTTCTCTGAAACCACTAGGCCCACAGCTTTGATATTTGGTATGTAGCAATGGCTAATGGTCCTCTACATAAATTGTGCCACTCATGCCCCTGGGGTCAAATTTGGCCACGCCCCGGGGGTTGATAGTCTCCATAGACTTACTATGGGAAAAAAATTAAAAAGAAAAAAATTAAAAAATCTTCTTCTCTGAAACCACAGGGCCCACAGCTTTGATATTTTGTAGGTGACAATGGCTAATGGTCTTCTACAGAAATTGTGCCAACAATGCCCCTGGGGTCAAATTTGGCCACGCCCCGGGGGTTGATAGTCTCCATAGACCTACAATAGGAAAAAAACTAAAAAAATCTTCTTCTCTGAAACCACTAGGCCAACAGCTTTGATATTTGGTATGTAGCAATGGCTAATGGTCGTCTACATAAATTATGCCATTCATGCCCCTGGGGTCAAATTTGGCCACGCCCCGGGGGTTGATAGTCTCCATAGACTTACTATGGGAAAAAAATTAAAAAATCTTCTTCTCTGAAACCACAGGACCCACAGCTTTGATATTTTGTAGGTGGCAATGGCTACGGTAATGGTCCTCTACATAAATTGTGCCATTCATGCCCATGGGGTCAAATTTGGCCAGGCCCCGGAGGTTGATAGTCTCAATAGACTTGCTATGGGAAAAAAATTAAAATTCCAAAAATCTTCTTCTCTGAAACCACAGAGCACACAGCTTTGATATTTTGTATGTGGCAATGGCTAATGGTCCTCTACTTAAATTGTGCCTGCCATGCCCCTGGGGTCAAATTTGGCCACGCCCCGGGGGTAGATAGTCTCCATAGACTTACAATGGGAAAAACTAACAAAAATCTTCTTCTCTGAAACCAAAAGGCCCTGAGCTTCTATATTTTGTATGTAGCAATGTTTGGTAGTCCCCATTATAAATTGTGCCAGTCATGCCCCTGGGTCAAATTTGGCCATGCCCCGGGGGTCAATAGTGTCCATGCATAGACTTTCATTGTTTGATTCTCAATTAATTTAAATCTCATGAGCTTACAATGTGATAATCTCTCAGGTGAGCTACAGGACCAATGGTCCTCTAGTTGAGCATGATCAGACAATGTGTCATGCACAAGAATCATAACTCTGGCTTGAGTATTTTATGAGTTATTTCCCTTTGATTATTTTCCATACAATTTCGTGTCCGCTTTATAACTCGAAAAACGTAAGAGTTATTTCAATGAAACTTGGTACACTTATAAAGCACGATGAGATTATGTGTCGTGCTAAAGAACCATAACTCTTGCTTGCATATCTTTGGAGTAATTTCCCTTTGGTTATTTTCCATATAATTTCGTGTCCACCCTATAACTTGAAAACTGTAAGAGAAATTTCAGTGAAACTTGGTACACTTATAAAGCATGATGAGACAATGTGTCATGCACAAGAATTATAACTCTACCTTTCATATCTTTGGAGTTATTTCCCTTTGATTATTTTTCCATACAATTTCATGTCCACTCTATAACTTGAAAACCATAAGAGATATTTAAATGAAACTTGGTACACTTATAAAGCACGATGTGATGATGTGTCATGCTAAAGAACCATAACTCTTGCTTGCATATCTTTGGAGTTATTTCCCTTTGATTATTTTTCATTCAATTTTGTGTCTGCTCTATAACTCAAAAACTATTAGAGATTTTTCAATGAAACATGGTACACTTATAAAGCATGATGCACAAGAATCATTACTCTTGCTTTCATATCTTTGGAGTTATTTCCCTTTGATTATTTTCCAAACACTTTCGTGCCCCCTCTATAACTTGAAAACCTTAAGAGATATTTCAATGAAACTTGGTACACTTATAAAACAGAATGACAGGATATGTGATGCACAAGAATTATAACTCTTGCTTGCATATTTTGGACATGCACGTAGAAAGGGGGGAGACATCAGTTTTCACATAGAAAACAAATTCTAGTTATCATATTGTCGGCATGTCGACATTAAAAACATGTGTTGTATGTTCAAAAAGATGCATAAGACCACAGCAGGTCCTGAGTTGTAATTCTTGTGAGGGATGGCAACACCGTGGATGCGGGAATACGGGTATATTCAATTTTAATTTTCGACAAACGGGGGGTCGAACCCGCTGGTTAGCCGTGTTGTGTCTTTGAGCAAGCAAATTACATTTGAAAAGTTGACTGGGATATTACACAAACAAACAAATTAGTGAGTGTTTTGACGTTAAATGCCATAATGTGAGCTTTAAGTCACTTATGTGATTAAATTATTGGTATCATTAAAAAAAACATTTAAGATGTTTGATGTTCTCTTCGTTAAATTGAATTGTTTTGCTCATTATCGTGATATGCGTCAACATCTTACATTGTTTACTCGTTTGATCACAAAACAACTTTAGAGGCCAATTCCAGATTAATGACGTTGTTATAATTACCACCATTTTAACTATTATTTATTGATTTATTTATTTACTTATATATCCAGGAATCAAAAACTACAGATATAAAAAAATGAAAAGAAAAGAAAAGAAAAAAAAAAAGAAAACAACACGTTCCATTTTTATTTCTTGTTGTAAGTTTCGTATTTTTACCTATCTTCAATTTCAAAACATCAAAGCAACGACTTGTTATTTTATACAAGGGTACTTTAATTGATGTATATGTGTATATGTACATGCATGTACATGTTAATTGTTTCTTGGCTAGCCTTGATAAATACTTGAACCCCCCCCCCCCCCCCTGTGTGTAATATTATTTAAATTATATAATATGCCTTTTTTGTTCCTTCCTTCCAGTCCCGTGGGTGAATCGTCCCCTTAATTTTGGGAGGAAAAAATAAGAACAAAACATATTGCTCAGAAAAATCAAAGATAAAAAATATATTTCCAATAAGTCCGTAAATAGTTTTATATACACATTGCATTTTATTGATGAATTTTGATAAATAAAACCTTGAAATCAAATTTTGAAAAATGCGCGAACCGTCCCGGGAGGAAACGTCCCGTTCGAAAAAAAAAAATTGCGCGAACCGTCCCGGGAGGAACTGGTTTTTGCGCGAAACGTCCCGGAGCCATTATAGAGTAAATAAAACTGGCTGTTGTGTAGCAGTTTAGAGTGTTCCGGGGTATGTGCACTTAACCCAGTGAAATTTCATTCAATTTTAAGGCCGATTTGCTTACTGGTTCTGTCCGAATACTAGTGCACAAGAATCGATTTTCATCACATGATTGTCCACCTTGTTAGTGGTTAAGCCACTCTCCTTGCAAAGGTGGGGAGAACTGGCTTCTCAAAAAAGCTGATCAGTCTTCATATGACCATAACTGTTCAGTGGTGGATTTAGTGGGGGTTCAAGGGTTTCTCTAGAGCCCCACTCTGGGAGAAAGTTATTTCATTTTCTCCTGAAAATTTTAGAAAAATCAGGTTACATGTAGAAAATTTTAGAAAATCAAGTTAAATGTAGAACATTTTAGAAAAACAGGTTAAATGTAGAAAATGAACCCCCTCTATGGAATTTGAACCCCCTACCAGCAGGCCTAGAAATTTTTCTGAGGACCTACTCGTCCTGTGGGGCGAGTTGTAAACAATTTTCACTCGTCCTTACTGCTGGTGCACTCGTCCTTAAAATCTGGATTTCAAAAGAGACAAAAATCATCAAAAACTAATGTCGCCCTGCTTCGACATTTTTTGTCTACTTTCGATATCAAAATGGAAATGCTCGATTATTTGACTTTTGGTGTAAGCCGTTTTATCACATGGAGATAAAATCCGGGACGTCTTAAGTCTCGATAGTACGGCGCGCCTTGAATAAAATGACCAATGCTTTCCGGTATTTGGACCATGTACCAGATTTTATTGAATTTCATTTACTGCGGACTAGTGACGTAGTGCAAACATCAGGTTGACAATCGGAAACGAAATCTTCAGCTGATTTTGCATTTACGGACATTTACTGCCTCGAGTCAGTCCCGAAAATGCTACTCGTCCTGTCGGGCGAGCCAGGGTAAATTTCCACTCGCCCGTATCGAACTTTCACTCGTAAATACAAGCGGATGTGTGGATTTTTCTAGGCCTGCCGTAGTACCAGAAATCCTAGCTCTGCCCCTGCTATTGAGTTGGATGTAAAACATCACAACCTCCATACATAGTTGTTTGAAAAAAAAAAGAGAAAAGTTTACATTTCTCTGTAGCATTGTTAGATTTTTTGTCAAAACAGAAAACATAACAATATACTTTTTTAGCTCGCCTGTACGAAAGTACAGGAAGAGCTATTGCAGTCACCACGGCGTCGGCGTTAGCGTCGGCGTTAGTGTTAGCGTTAGCGTCAGCGTTGCTCAAAATGTTAAAGTTTTTGGTTAAAGTTTTTATGACTCTATATCTCTTGAAATTGTGGATGGATCAAGTTGATACTTTGCATGTTGATAGATATTGGTCTGAAGTTTTGTGCTGTACCATCATGACCCACCTGGGTGACCTTGAGGTCAAGGTCACGGACTTAGAAATTTTGTGTTTAAGTTTTTGGTTAAAGTTTTTATAAGTCTATATCTCTTGAAGTTGTAGATGGATCAAGTTGATACTTTGCTTGTTGGTAGATATTGGTCTGAAATTTTGTGCTGTACCATTATGACCCACCTGGGTGACCTTGAGGTCAAGGTCACAGACTTAGAAATTTTGTGTTAAAGTTTTTGGTTAAAGTTTTTATAAGTCTATATCTCTTGGATGTGTAGATGGATCAAGTTGATACTTTGCATGTTGGTAGATATTAGTCTGAAGTTTTGTGCAGTACCATCATGACCCACCTGGGTGGCCTTGAGGTCAAGGTTACGGACTTTAAAAATTTTGTGTTAAAACTTTTGCTTAAAGTGTTTTGAACTGTATATTGCTGGAACAGATGGATGGATCTAGTTGATACTTTGCTGTTAGATATTATTCTTAAGTTTTATGTTGTAGCATCTTGACTCACCTGTGGTCAAGGTCGCAGGCTTAGAAATTTTATTTATATCAAGTGTATGTAGATGGATAAAATTGAACTTAGCATGTTGGTAGTTTTATGCTGTACCATCACGGCCCGCCTGGGTGACATTGACGTCAATGTCTTTGGTCATAAATTTTAATAGATTTAGTGGCAAAGCACAAGTCAGGCGAGCTACGCTGTCCTGCGACAGCTCTTATTTCTTTTTTTTTTTCCAAAGCAAAAAACAACAACAAAAAACAACAACAAAAAAACAACAACAAAAAAAACAAACAAAGCAAAACCACAAAAGAATGACTAAATAGCGAAAAAAAAAAAAAAAATAAATAGAAAAAACCTGACATTCAATTCTTATGTTTGTGTGTTTGTTCCACAGATTGACCACATATCTAGAGAGCTTATTTCCAATGTTAACAACAAAACCAGTGATTTCGACAACTCGGCCAAATACAGCACCAGAGTTTCCCTGGGCGTGACGGCTTTAAAAGACTACAGGTACTTTGTTTGCCAATCCAGGTCAGGATTTAGTGGAGGGCATATCCATGAGCAAAGATATATAATGAAAAACATCTCCCCACTACCCCAAATCCCATGGTAAATTTAAATTTGATGGGGATTAGATCACACCTCATGCCTCTTGCGTTTCTTGTGTTGCATGATATTGTTTTTAAATCATTGGCTTTATAGGCTGATAGGGGAGTTATGTTCACTCTTTTTTTGTCTTGAGCAATAAAGTAAACAGTCCATTAATCTGATTTGACTGTTTTTTTCAAAAGGCTTTCACAATCTCTCATCTTAATTTGATATTGTATTGTTATCTTAATAATCAATCAGCTGTGAAATTTGACAGATGGAGTAAAGAATGTTTGATATTTTTGTTATGATAAGTTTTTCACACCTTTCTGGATTTTTGATAAGTGGTCATATTTTTCAACAAATTCACAATCACATGGAAGTTTGTCACTATACAGTTTAGAACTAAAATTACAGAAACATGGTTCAAGACAGTTTAAAAAGGTATTAATATTTTTGATAGTCTCTGTTTCACAAAAAATGTTTGTGTTTAATATGAAATTTAAGTATTAAAAACAATGTTATTCTCAATCTTTTCAAATATTACATTAAATGGTTCACAATATGATATGCCACTTAATGTGTATGATTTCTTATTCTTTTATGGTCATTAATTAAAAAAAATTGATGAAATGTCTCCCTCCATATGTTTAGCTCTAAAAGAAGATTATTAGATTTTATCCCTTTTTCATGCTGACAGCTTATGAAGATAATATTATGAAGAAAACTAGCTTGTCATAATAAAGATCTGCATGATTTGTGTGTATGATTTTAAATAAAAGAAGATCAGATTTCAAGAGTGTTGATTTATTTAGATAGTGTTATAAATAAAAGTCTGTACTATCATTATAAGTCATATGCTATCATTTTGAGTCATGTTGAGAGACAAAATGAAAATCAAGAAGTCAGTAAGGTTCACAAGATCAACTATTTTGGGGTTTGTAAACTGTACATTCTGAAATTTTCACGTTACTTTTATTTCACAAATACTGTATTTTATTTCGGAATGACTATTTTTGGGTTTGTATACTGTACATTCTGTGTAAAGAAAAACGACGACATGGATTAATCACCTTGAAACAGGTGTGAACAGCACTCTATGAAGTTACTGCTCAAGAGAACGATCAAAATTTTGGTTCTGAATATGGTCGCAAGAATGCAAAAGTTTGGTCAAAAACATACATGTGATACCTCCCTCATCATCAGGGAGACTCCAGGAAATGAGCTGTGAAATTGGTAAAAATTCTTCTGAAATGTACCACTTTTTTAACAAAAAACCAAAACCTCCCTGAAATGAATCAGGAATTTTCCTATATATTCTATACATTTTTCAAAAATCTCCCTGAAATGGAACAAAAATCTCCCTGATTTCTCTTTCAGACTCATCACATGTATGCAAAAACATGGTCGTAGGTCCCTAAAACGAGGTGGTTGCTTAATTCAGTGATAAATTATAGTGAAAATTGTTGGGGGGAATTGAAACTGGTCGTTTAACGTAAGTGGCAGTTCAATTCAAATGGTCATTAGTGGAATTTTCACTGTATAAACATTGAAAATGCATTGTAACTTTCATGAAACTTGAGCATTACGAGGGACATTAATGCCATGCAAAATTCAAAAGGGTTACTTTAACACTTTATTCTAATGCAAATGAGAATGCAATGTGAGTCTGATTTGATAACATAAAAAATTCCCGACAATGTATTCTGCAATATACTGTTGGAAACCTAACATCATGAGCAATGCTGCTTGTGATTGGTTTATGTTGTGGTTTTTGTTTGTTTGTTTGAATTGACGCTTCACGTGACGTCACAGTCAACAGCAAAGGTCATAATGGGATGTTTCATCCATTTTATGGTGATGTCATGACACTCAAAATGTGCTTCATAAATATAACCACCCAACTAAGCCATTGAGGCTTATATGTTTGGACGGTTTGACTAAAAAACTTTTCCTGGGAGGCTCAGACTTAAGCGGTTAACCAGTAATCAGATGGTTGGACAGGTAGATTAGAAGCTTTGCCTGGAGGCATAACCAGCCAATCTATTTCTTCTTGGCCCCAATGGGCGGGGATTTTGTGATAATTTTCACACATACAGAAATCCTGCTTTCTCATGCTCAAATATATATAATCTTTTTCCAGTAGTGGGACTCCAATGGAGGTGGATGATGGCTCAAATGTAGGTCAAGGTCAAAATACACCATCTAAAGGTCAAGGTCATGGCCAAAGTCTCCCTAAAGGTCAAAGTCACTCAACTTCATCTCGAACTACAAAGAGAAGACGTGACAGTGATGAAGGGGAGGGAACTCCGCTAAAATTGAGGAAAACCACAGGAAATTTTACTCCCAGTAAGAATGTCAGTACGCCGAAAAAAGATTCAGAATCGCCGACAAAGACACCGGGCACGCCAAGATTCACAGTACTGAAGAAGAACAGCGATAGACATGATGGCTACAGACTGGTACGTTTTTTGTTTCAATGCTGAACCTTTTCTAAATATATTAGATTTTCATGCTAGATAGGCCTGTGAAAGAAAAGTTTTTATTTGTACGCAAGTTCTATGTTTCATGATCAGAATAAGTCTATGTTTGACAGGCTGTAATTTACTGTCAGAACTTATTGCTTAACTCATTTAAGCCTGGCGTCCCTTTTATGGGACATAGGGAAACAGAATAGCCCCAGATGTGACGCCGCAGAATGCTGCATCCCATCTGGGGCTATTCTGTTCCATCGAAAAATTTAATAAAATTTTAAAATCACTCCTGACACCCCTAAAAATGAAAGTGGACTCACCTTAATGATAATGATGGGAAAATCCATTCGTCAAATATGGGTTAAACTCTCTGTATAACAAAATCATTGTGTAATGTACAGACAGTACAGGTATAGAGTATGCTCCAAGTTGTGATATTAATGATTTGAAAATTGTATTTTCAGCCAAGTGTTGACGACTACGACCCTGAGGTTTTTATCCGCTGCCATTCAAAGGGAGATAATCCAGGTGATGATGAGACGAAAGTCTGGAGATGTGCCTTTGAGCCGAGAACCGACAAAGAAGGTTAGTTAACTTGTTATACAACTTCAGCAGTTTCACAAGAAAACTGTTACATGCATCACCATTAAAGCTCTGGGCCTGTTGACTTATCGATTTGTGTGTTCCTTTTTGGCTTAAGTATGCATTAGCTAGGAAGTACTTTAATGAGCTTTTTAAAACCCTTTTTTGAGGCAGTTTTGAAAAGTGAAGTGCACAGAGAGCTAAATAGTCTTAACAAAGACAATATTCTATGATATTTACAGGTGAGACCACCAATATGGTAGCCACCTGTGGCGGGAAGCTGGTGTGTTTGATCGACTGTCAGACTGGCAAGGTGCTGCGACGGTACAAGGACAACAGTAAATCAGAGGTAACTTGTTTTTAAATAAGATCAATTTGAAAAAAGATGCAGTTAAGCTTTGTTTCTGATTGAATGAGTTTGATTTTTTGTTGGAAATATTGCAGGCGATATCACAGAATTTCTGTCATCCATTTGTTCCTATGACTGTAAATCAACTTCTGAAAGTTTTGGCATGCTTTTGTTGGAAACATCTGACATCAATAGTACAGGGAAGAGATTGTCATATCCATGCAGCAAAAACAAAGATACAGATCTGTCTTTTTATTTCTACAAGCAAAAGCATGTTTCATATGACAAAAATCACACAAATCACACAAGAGGGGTCTAGAGCTTAAGTTCAAGGCGCCTGGATTATAAAACTTTTTTCATGCTCAACTCAGCTGAGACTAAAATTTATCCTGCTCATAAATGTTAAAATGCCACATTTATGAGCAGGATAAATTACTAGTTTTTTAGTTTTGAACCCGAGTTTTCCACAATTTTTGACTATTTTAACATTTATGAGCAGTTGAAATTTCATGCTCAGCTGTCTGCTGAGTTGAGCATGAAAAAACTCTTGTAACCTCGGGACCAGATCAAGAGGTCCTGGGTTCCATACCTACCTCCCCTATGTAACGTGTTAAAACAAAAGCAGAGAAATGATTAGTACCCAAGAGGTGGTGACTTTGTCCTGACTTGACTGAAAATAAGCCATAACCATACCAAACAATCTGTACCAACACTATATGAGCCGCCTCGTGGGAAAACCAACAATGTGGTTTCTGACCAGGTCCAGCACAAACCGACCTGTACAGCTACAGAAAAGAGCTAGAAGCTTGAAATTTCGGAACTAAGTAGAAGAGGAACTGTACTATCCGAGTAGCGAAAACAAAGGCGCTGATAAGCTCCGCAGTTTCTGCAAAGCTGATAGCTGATCTGCATCTTTGTTTTTGCATATGTAGATTGTTGGTTTTCTCATGAGGCGGCTCATATTATGATTTTCTTCCAGAGTTTCTATGCCCTGGCTTGGACAACCCTGGAAGCCGACAACAAGAATCTGAAGGAAGATGTTAACATACTCGCTGTCGCAGGTCAGTTCTCCTAGGGTGTGTAAACCAGGGCTGTGGGTTTTATCCCATGCCTTTTCAGTCTTTCAATTGAGACATCAGACTGAGATGATTTCTTCGTATGCGATTGTTAGGAGGATATTAACCCACTATACAAACAAAATAGAGTAACTTTGTATCTTCAGTGTAAAGCAGTTGTTGTTATATAAGTACATCTTGTTCATGTTTGTATTGTTTAGAAATTAGAAATTAAAATAAGTTTCGTTGAGATAATCATACATTTGAATATACAAAATAATGCTTATTATTGTAAAATCTTGATCAATTGTTAAGTCACATGAAAAATTAAATGTTTGCAAAATCACTGGATACTTATTTTGCATTCTCGGTAATGATGGTCAAATCAAGTTAATCCACCCTCGACATTTTTGGTCTTTTAGAGGGACATAGATGTTACACCATCATACTCTTTTTTCATTTGAATCATTTATTTAAATATCACTATAGGGATCAGACATGATTTTCCATTTATATTAACATTCGCTAGGTCCCGAGGGGAGTGTTCAACACTCCCCGAGGGACCTAGCGAATGTTAATGAATGACAAATTCATTTTTGGTCGCTATTATTGCATAAATTCTGCAGAAACGAACAAAATAAGGTGCAGAAAGAAAGAGATGTGGTGCACTATATTTTACAGCCTCATCACATTTTCATACGCGTAAAAGCTTTAGTTTTTATGCTCGCTCCGGGCGAACTTCAATTTCTCATTACTAGCAGTAGCATGTGCTTTGCGTGGAGCCTGGTAATGATCATAAGTAACAGCACATGCGCGCGTGAATTGCAGTATTAATGCATGGCTTTCTCTTCATTAATACAAGGCTGTTAATATCGTGTGACACGGGTATTTATGCAATAATTTGTATTAAAATTTTGCTGGATGCATTAATTTTGTTTCAGGTTATGATGGCCAGATTAAGTTGATCCACCCCAGACAACTGGTGATGTTTGGTGTTCTGGAGGGACATAGATGCTACATCAGCTCTCTAGTTTTTCATCCAAAGAAGAAAAACATCCTCTTCAGTAAGTGTACACTCAAAATGAGCTGTAGTGCAAGAAAGTTGATCTTCACGGTTTCCCATTAGGTCAGAACAAACCGGCCTGTTCAGTCACAGAACAAGGCTAGAGGCTTGAAATTTCGGTTTTAAGAAGACATCGAATTGAACTATCCGTGTAGCGAAAACAAAGGCGCTGATCAGCTGTGCAGTTACTGCACAGCTGATCTGCGCCTTTGTTTTGGCATAGGCAGAATTCCAGTTTTCTTATGATATTTCAACTATCATCAAGGTAGAAGTGTATACAGGGTGTCCCCAAAACCATACCGCAATTAAAAGTTTTATAACATTTAAAATAAAACAAATAAGCAAGATATTTAATATTGGGTATAATACATAGGAACAATTGACATGTATCGGGAGGCAGTGTTTTAAGGCATACTTGTGCCAAGTACGATTGGAATCTAATAAACATTGTAGATGGTACCCTTTTTGAGACACCCAGTTCTCTGCCAATAATCAGGTCTCGACGTTATAAAACTTCAATTTTTCCATGCTCAACTCAGTTGAGACTGAAATTAAAACTGCTCAAAATTGCAGCAATAATAATTTTCAAGCATAGATATCAAAGCCAATAATTAAGCATGCTATAAAATGTTAAAATGCCAACACTGAATGATATCATGATGATAAGGATCATGACGATGATGATGAGTAGGATGATGATGATGAGCAGGATGAGGATGATGATGAGTAGGATGAGGATGATGATGAGTAGGATGATGATGAGTAAGTTGGGATGATGATGATGATGAGTAGAATGAGGATGATGAGTAGGATGATGATGAGTAGGATGAGGATGATGAGTAGGATGAGGATGATGAGTAGGATGAGGATGATGATAAGTAGGTGAGGATGATGAGTAGGATGAGGATGATGATGAGTAGGATGAGGATGATGATGAGTAGGATGAGGATGATAGTGAGTAGGATGAGGATGTTGAGTAGGATGAGGATGATGATGAGTAGGATGAGGATGATGATGATGAGTAGGATGATGATGATGATGAGTAGGATGAGGATGATAGTGAGTAGGATGAGGATGTTGAGTAGGATGAGGATGAGTCGGATGTTGATGATGATGATGATGAGTAGGATGAGGATGATGATGAGTAGGATGAGGATGATGATGATGAGTAGAACGAGGAAGATGATCAGTAGGATGAGGATGATGATGAGTAGGATGATGATGATGATGATGATGATAAATTCAAATTTTATATATAATGTAATATTGTCAGGTTCGTCCAAGGACAACAGAATCATAATGTGGAACATCAGCACACCTGACTTCAAGACTAACAAAGTAGAATACAGGTAACATATGACCGATCTAAAAATTGCAAAATCAAGAAAAGTCAAAAGTAAGCAATGATCACAAGCAAGTGCAATCGGGACTCACATCACACTCTTAAACTCCAGGTGAGAAACAAAAAACAATTACAAAATGAAATAGTAATAGGTACTGCGAACATGACACTATGACAATTACCTGAACGTAACTAAATCGGTATCTTATTTGAAAAAAAAAAAAAAAAAAAAAAAAAAAACACACACACACACACACACACAAAGATAATGTCTCTCAAGAGCAAGAGGGTTATGTCCTATCAGTGATACAATTACAAATTCATGTTATGCCTTGGACATCAAGACATTGTCGAACCAACAATGCTGTGTGTACAGTGTTTGATGAAATGGTTGATTTTGCTTTATATGTTGTTTTATATGTTGATTTTGCTTTATATGTTGTTTTGTAAACTGCCTCACTATGACAACTCACAATAATGCTTTTGGTATTATTGTATGTCCCATCAGTGAAATAATTGTAGTCATGTCTGGGACTTGTAAGAAATTGTCAAATCAACATTGTTGTTTCCTGTGTTTGATAGTATGGTTGATTTTGCTTTATCTGTTGTTTTTACAATCAAGCTGCCTCACTGCGACTACCTGGCACGGACACAATTAATATGGTTGTGTGTCCTGTCAGTGATACAATTGTTATGATCTGAGATGTCCTGCTATGCCTGGGACATCAAAAAATTGTAAAATCAGCATTGTTTTATGTCCTGCTTTTGAATAAATGGTTGATTTTGCGCAAACTTCATCTGTTATTTTTACAGTCAAACTGCCTCACTGCGACTGCCTGGAACAGATGCTTTTAGTTTGGTTGTGTGTCCCATCAGTAATACCATTTTTGCTTGGTATGAGAAGTCGTGTTATGCCTGGGACATCAAGACATTTTAAAATCAACATTGTTTTATTTCCTGCGTTTGATATAACATGTATAATGGTTTACTTTACTATCTGTCGTTTCAGCCAAACTGCGTCACTGCGACTGCCTGGAACAGATGCTATTAATTTGGTTGTGTGTCCCGTCAGTGATACAATTGTTGCCGGGTGTGAGAAGTCATGTTATGCTTGGGACGTCAAGAAATTGTCAAGTGATGGGAAAGATGGATCAAAAGCATGTAAAGATATGTAAGTTGAAATTAAAGAAGAAGAAAAAAAAAGTTGATTCTTGCTTTGTTAGCATTGTACATACACATATTTGAATCAAAACTTTCACTGGATCAAGCAGTGGATAAACTTAATTGCCAAAATGAAATTACAAAAATAATCAATATTTCAACATGAGAAAACCAGTCTTCGGTTTTCCGACATAAACTGGCCTGTACAGTCACAGAAATAGGCTGGAAGCTTGAATTTTCGGATTTAAATAGAAGAAGGATTGTACTGTCCGAGTAGCGAAAACAAAGGTGCTGATCAGCTGTGCAGTTACTGCACAGCTGATCTGCGCACACAGCTGATCTGTGCCTTTGTTTTCGCATATGCAAAAATCTGTTTTTTCTTATTATGCGGCTCATATCCTACTGGCGGCAAGTTATGTATTTTAGCAAGACATTAAGAAAATCATTTAAAATTCTTCTAACCAGAACGAAGCATCCAGGAATGGAGCTCTACAAAGTTTGAATAAATCATCACGTGGAGATAACCTTGACCTGCTTGACAGTAAGGTCGTTTAGGTTGATTAGGCATTTGAATGAAGAAAATTGGTTTAATTTCATTTAATGGGGAAAACTTACTTAGCATAGACAAAGGCACAGAAGATTTATGTTAGTGAAAACATTTGTCTGCCCTGTCTCGGAACTACATACATGCATATGTATTTGATGTACTTGTGATATTCAAACATCTTTTCTACCAATCAAATGGATTTTAGGACATACCCAATCACAATTTATTGTTTACAGTGTGCCACATTACGAGTTTGTCCACCCACAAGAAGAGGACACTACTGATTCCTCCGACATGGTAGATGGTATTACTGTGATGTCCAATGGCTGTATCGGTGAGATTCTTGATTTTCTATTTTACATTGTGCACATCTGGCAAAGGGGAGTGTGGTAGCCTAATGGTTGAGCCTCTGAATCCTGGGTTTGAAACCCACTGGCACTGGTTGTTTTCTTGAGCAAGATACATTATCTCCCCTTAGTATACTAGCTTATATCAGCTATATGCTGACTCTGTGGATACATTAACAAAGCCTGTTAAATAATTTTTTGATTAAATTGCATTAACATTTGTTTCAGTGAGTAAATGTGTGGGTCACAGTTGTCTGTATCTGTGGGACCTAAAGTCAAGACTCAATTCCTTTGTTTCAGTGAGTAAATGTGTGGGTCACAGTTGTCTGTATCTGTGGGACCTAAAGTCACACCTAGTGAAGAGAAACAGTGCCAAAACCAAGGGAGTTCAAGTACAACCCCTCGCTCTACTGGAATATGCCCCAGTTACGGAAGAGTACATCTACCTGTCGTCTTTCAAAGGTAATCTTACCAGTGCTGTCTTACATTTTAGTCTTTCAAAGGTAAACACATCATTTCTTAGATATGAGCCGCCTCGTGGGAAAACCAGCTATGTGATTTCCATACAGGTCCGACACAAACCGGCCTTTACAAGCACAGAAAAGAGCTAGAAGCTTGAAATTTCAGATTTAAGTAGAAGGGGAACTGTACTATCCAAGTAGTGAAAACAAAGGCGCTGATCAGCTTTGCAGTAACTACGAAGCTGATCTGCGCCTTTGTTTTCGCCTAGGCAGATTGTTGGTTTTCCCATGTGGCGGCTCATATATCAGGAGAGGAAATTTGATTTTGATTGACAATAGAAATTGTAACTCTACCAAACTTCTTCAAAAAACCTTAAAAGGAGTTCAAGTGCAACCCCTCGCTCTACTGGAATTTGCCTCAGTTACTGAAGAGTAAATCTCAGGCCTCCTAGCGAAACCTATAAAACCTGTAAAAACCTATAATTTTATTGTCAAATTAGTAAAAACCTATATAACCTTTATTTTGCCCAAAAAATGGCTAAAAACCTATAAATAACCTATATTTTTCTACAAAAACCTTTAATTTTTGCAGAAAAGCAAGATGAATCATTTTAAGACCAGTGTTTGTTTTCTTGTGCTTGTAAATGTTTTGAAGATACATTCTTTGAACAGCTGTTCATGATTTTGTTTTTCTTTTGAGTTTTGCAGTCTATGCAGCTGACAGGTATATTTATTTTATTTTGGTTGTAATATCAATTCACAATAATGAAGCTCCAGGATTTGGAAGAAAGTAGCTTTCTTTCAAAATCTGCTCAAGTCATATCTATTCAAGACTCCAGGCTTATTAAGCAGAAAATATAAATTCATATAAATATGGGTTATCATTATTAAACGATAAGGGGACACACAGGCTTACATTTCTCTCAGACCAAGGTGGTGATACACATACAGCTTCACAATATTTCACATAATTAGAAATATATACAGATAATGAGTTTGTCATTTACATGTTTTCTGAACTTGAAAAAAGCAGGGTTTATTTTGTAAAATCATCTTCCTCTCTGGAATGCCCTCTGAAAGCTTGAAATCTATTTCATTTTCACAAAATTTTCCTCGAAAGGCTCGCTCGTTCAAAGATTTCCAAGTAGTAAATTTGTGCTGTTTCCCCAGATATTAAAGCCCAATGTTTCATGAAATCTGACTGTTTTACTTTATAAAATGTCTCTAAAACGATCTAAAAAATACACCATTTTTGCAAAATTTTCTCAGTCGCTTCACTCGCTCGTTCAAAGAAAGCCAAGGGGACAAATCTGTACTCTTTATACACAAATTAAACCTGTTTTCTGTGAATATTATCAGGTTTTATTATGTAAAATTCTCTCTAGAAATAAATCTGATGGCATAAGAACTATTTCATTCCTCACATAATTTTCTCCTTCATGTGTCTCGTTCTTAAGTATAGTAACTCTTGAGCGCCGGCCTGATTAGCTCCTAAAATTATGATGGAAGTGAAAAAAAAAAGACATTAAAATAGCCTATATTTTTGGTGCTAAAACCTATAAAAGAACCTATATTTTGGTTAAAAGGGATGAAAAATTGATTCAAGAAGATCCAAAAGACCAACAGAGTTTTGATTTAGCTCTGAAGTTTACATGTAAACTGTTGAAGCCTGAGAGTCTCTTGAAAACTGTGAATAAGAATGTGACCAAACTTCATCTGCCGAGAACTCTACCACTTCACTTCTCCTTGCACCAGTTGTTGTCCAAATTTGAAAACTTGAAGGACCTGGATATATCCAACAACAACCTGGGTCCTCAGGCGTTTAGAGCAGTTTGTTTGGCCATGTGTAACAACTCTACAATACTCAGTCTCAACATAGCAGGAAACAAAACTGACACAGATAGTGCAGAAAGCCTAGGTAAGATGTTGACAGACAATCAGTCCCTGCAGTACCTAGATGTGTCTGGTAATTATCTCGGCAAAGACTATTTCTCAAGGCAGGTGGGAGGAGCATTGAAAGTCAACAAAACATTGAAGATTCTCAAGTGTGAGAGTATGGGTGTCACAGATATCAAAGTATTTGTCGAAGGTCTACAGGCCAACACAACTCTTACAGAACTAGACTTCAGTAGAAATGACATCTCAGATAAACTGGCATTAGCTAAAGGTCTTGCTGAGTCACTCAAGAACCCTTCATGTAGTATGTGTTCTGTGGCCCTGAGTAGATGTGGTATAAATTCAGCTGGTATGGCAGAGTTACAGAAAGGTCTTGCTGTAAATAATTCACTGATAGAACTCAACCTGAATGGAAGTGAGTTTACCTCTCTAGGACAGCTAGTGAGTTTTATAGTGACAGCTGCTAAACACAGAGGGCTGACAAATCTTAGTCTTGATGGCTGTACAGTGAAGTCCCATGATACGGCATCAGATTCTACACCATGTGACACAGTATCTAGTCTGGAATGTTTGAGTTTGAATAGCTGTAGCTTGTCTGATGCCTTCTTCATGGAACTTGTAAAATACACACAAGGGAAACTACTCTCTTTGACAGAAATAGACGTATCTGCTAATGATGGGTTGTCTCCTGCTTGTTTGGATCAAGTGGTGAAAATGACGTCAGATGAGGAAAATCCAAGTTGCTTAAGAAAACTGAAATATGGACTAAACAAAGGTGATGGAATTACAGAAAAGTTACAGACATTTACCAATCTTCAGTACGTCAATATACGAATGTGTCATATCAGCTCTGCTGAGGTTGGGTCGCTAGGCAGGTTGCTAGGTAATGCTAATTTGGCCTTGACAACAGTGATTCTGGATGGTTTGAAGCTAAGCGGTACAACAGCAATTAAAGATCTACTAGAAATTTCGCCAGCTGGCACCAGAGGCAGAGCCGCAGCCAGCAGCAGTGCCGGACCATCTCTGGAAAGTCTTCGATTAGGGTGTGAATTATTACTTGGTGCTAGTCTATCGGAGAATGCTAAAGCAGTCTACAGCAATGCACTGAAGTGTTTTTCTGCATTTCGATCCCAATATTCTTTAGTCGAAATATGGCCAGTGCCAGTTTCTGATTTAGCATTTTTTGTGTCCTTTTGTTACCAGAAGGGTTATTCTCCTGCATCTGTCACAACGTACATGTCTGCCATTAGTTTCGTGCACAAGTTGCGTAACATTGATGACCCTATTGAATCCTTCGTTATCAGGAAGATTTTGGAAGGTTTCAGGCGCTTGCAATCCAAAAAAGATCTTCGAGCCCCTATTACAGAAGATATTTTGATAAGAATTGTACAATCCTTACCTTTTATTTGCTACAATCGGTATGAATTAGCTCTTTTTCATTCCGTATATTCCCTTGCCTTTTTTGGCTTATTTCGAGTCGGTGAATTGGTTTTTACAGATCAGCGACAGTCTGGATATCCTTTGATGTTTGAAGATATTAGCATCACGTCCAACAAAATGATAGTACGTCTTCGCATGTCAAAAACCAATCAATATGGGAGACCAGTTTTTATCAACATACCGTCTGATTCGAACATGTCAATTTGTCCTGTTTTCGCAATGCAGAGATACTTGTCTCTGCGGGGATCGATTTCTGGAAACTTGTTTTGTCATGCCAATATGCTACCATTAACTCGTTACCAATTTGGTGCTATATTGTCTAAAGCCATTTCTCACATTGGGTTATCATCAAAGGTTTACAGGAGCCATTCGTTTAGGATCGGTCGAGCAACCTCCTTGGCCATCAGCGGAGTTCCTTCTGATCAGATCATGAAACTTGGTCGCTGGAAGTCCAGTGCGTTTTCCAGTTACATTCGACCATGATTTCGTGGTTTTTTGTTTCTTCAGGGGCAAAGATCGTAGTTTATTATTTCAACGGTTTACTGCCTTCAATCAGTGGATTGCAATCCTCCTTCTGTTCAGATCCTGAAACTTGGTCGCTGGAAATCTAATGCTTTCCTGTTTCATTCGACCATGTTTTTCATAGTGTTTGTTTCTTTATGAGCATTCATCATTGTTAACAGTTTCTTTTCAATTTTCAGACATATGGATTGTGGG